>OY757017.1:125280573-127680573 GCA_963580285.1 Lucinisca nassula
CCAAAATCAATTTGGAGACTTTTTAAAGAGTTCGTGCTTCAAATAAAAAGGCCGACAATAACGATATCTTAGAGACTGAAGATAAACGAAGAAATGGTTGCAGACAATAATGAGTTTAGCCAATAACTTTTAACGGTTACTTACACAACATAGCGGCAAGACTCAAAGGAGCCTATACAACATAACGAATTTAATAAACTAAATGATTACATTAATCTCAAAAAATTCCTGCAGACGTAAGTTTTGAGCTCCCTGAAATAAGCGAACAGTTTTGTTTTAAATTCTCTTCTTCACTTGATATTTCTAAAGCAACAGGGTTAGACGGAGTTGGGCCTAGACTTCTAAAGTTGTCGGCAGGAATAATTACTAAAAGATATAACAATTATTGCTAATAAATGTTTATTGACTGCGGGAATTTTCCTTCCCTCTGGAAACAAGCTAAGGTCATCCCTCTTCATAAAGGGGAGTGCAAAAGATGAAATCAATAATTATAGGCCAATATCTATCCTACCTACATTGTCGAAGTTAATAGAGAAATTCATTCACGTACATTTCATGTCTTTTCTGGATAACTTTTGAAATAATACATAGTTCCAAGAGCGGTTTTAGACCTGGTCACTCCACTGAAACGGCTTTGTTATTAATGACGGAACATTGGTTAAAAGCTTTAAACGACGGTAATATAGTAGAGGGACTGTTATGGTTGACTTCAGAAAAGCTTTTGATCTTGTTGACCATACGTTACTTTAAAGAAAACTAGCATGCTACAAATGTAATAGTTCTTTTCTGAAATTAATGGAATCATACTTAAGAAACCGTACACAAATTACATCTGTAAATAACAAAATATCAGATCCAGCGTCTTGTTACGAGTGTGTCACCGCTCAAGGGTCCATATTAGGTCCTCTTTTATTTTTAATTTTCATTAATGATTTGCCTTTAGCTTTGTCGCGAAACATTTCCTCTATAGATCTCTATGCTGATGATACTTACGATATATGATATGCAAAGTGACCTGCACACATTAAAATTAAATCTGCAAGAAGCTCTTTTTTCCCTTCATATATGGTGTAAACAAAACGGGATGCTTTTAAATACTGAGAAAACGTAAAGTTATGATAATAACAACAAGGCAAAAAGAATACCATATAGATGAGAGTATTTTAACTTTATCATATAATGGCACTGAACTAAACTTAACTACTGCTGACAAAATACTTGGTGTTAACATCGATGCTAATCTCACGTGGAATGAACATTTCAACTGTTATTTGCAAAAAGATAATCCCACTTATATTTGGCTGTTGTCCAGGATCCAAGACTTCATTAATTATGAACACAAAGTTATTTTCTATAATGCGTACATTCATCCACATTCAATTATTGCAATATAATATGGGGGTAATTCATCAAATTATAATATAGTCAAAAATAGTTTAAACTACAGAAACGTGCTTGCAAATAATAATCTTAGGCAATGAATACTCAAGTTTCGAAGATGCAAAATCAAGGCTAAGTATCCTTTCTTTTCGAGCAAAGTATGTTCGTAAATAAGGCAAAAAACCATGTTCAAAGTCACGCACAGTCTCTTTACCAAAGTATATTTGTGAGTTATTTGAGAAAAAAAAGGGATCAATCAAATCAAAACAACACTGAGATCAACTTCTGGTCAAAATTTTAGAATTCCAAAACCTAATATAAATGTTTTCAAAAACAGTATATCATATTCGGGTCCTATTATTTGGAATAGCATAACCAACTGAAATTAAGAATTATTCATCGTATAATGCATTCTCACGAAATTGTATTAGCTGGTTAATAAACTCTTGATGTTGTTTGTATATATTGCAACGTGCGTATGCCTCCGCCACCTTGAACTTTTAAATGTCATATTACCATTTTTGCATCTACAGTCGAACTTCGATATCTCAAATACATACTGGACCAAGAACTTACTTTGAAAAATAGGTACCCCAATAGTACATAATAGAAATGATCTTGGGGCATATTTTCGACTTACTATAAAAATACACATGTTTTGTGTGTGCTCATTGGAATCGCCTCAAAAAGCAATTCTAATGATGCACACATAACATGCATTTCCAAGTAAACACCCAAACAACCACCCCACCCATAACACAAGTATAAGCTGGAGAAATGTAAACAAGGGACCCAAGAGTGAGCTCGAATTAGCCAAAGTAAACTAATTATCTGTATTAGAGTTATCGAAGTTTTACATACGAATGCTTCAATCATTTCTTCTTTTTCCACATTATGTTATCACTTTTGTTAATACCCATGTACTGTTCGTTAAATGTTTTGCATTGTGTTTTAGATAGAGGGCCTTGTGGAAGATTGGTTTTACCAAACGAGTTACCCTCTTTAAATAAAGAAATTACTTACTTACTTTACTTACTTACTTACTGGGCCATTATGAAATTACTTGATTCATAACATTATATTATTGAATGAAGTCGTTGATAAGCAGTGAATAACGTCGTGTAATAAAAAATCGTATGACCACACCTGTAAAAGCACTTTGGCGGGATTAAGTAACATCATTACTACGTCCATGTCAACCATTGCATTTTTGCGGAAATTTTGTCAAATTTAAAGGCGATTAAATCCAATTTAAAGTGACCATATGATAAACAGAATCTTACCCTCGTGGTCATTTCATATGAAATTTTTGAAACTCGCCTCCAGGCTCGTTTCATAAATTTCATATCAAATGACCACTTCGTGTAAGATCCTCTTTATACATTACAAAAACACGCCTACACAAATACACTGTAAACTTTACCGCCGAAAAAAGCAAAACTTCTAAAGATGAAAAATTGTAATATTTTTCTTATTTCTGCTCTAAATATAGAGTGTGGAACTTGTAAGAACAAACAGCCTCATCGAGGCGGTTCTAACGAGTATCAACAATCTATATTTTAGAGCAGAAATAGGAAAAATAAGGTTTACCACTGTAAACCCCAGTTTTACTATATAAAAGTGGGTTTCGAATGGATCAAAATTATATTGACATGTTTTCGTGATTTTACCCTTTTCCTGCTCTTCGCGACAACATCGACCTTTGCAAACAGTGTAGATCCAGATCAGACAGCTTCTTCAATCTAATTAGGATCTTCACTGTTTGTCATTCATTTTGGGAATTTGAATGAATAAATGAATGAATAAATTACATCAAGTAATTTGATTGACTGAAATGTAAAAATGGATGTGATAAACATCACACAAACATTCCTATATAAATTTGACCCCCCCCCCCTTAAACACAAATTTTATATAGTAAAACTGGGGTTTGCAGGAGTATACATTATTTTTTCTTATTTCTGCTCATAAACATAGATTGTGGGTACTCGTTAGAACTCGCCGAGGCGGTTCTAACGAATATCAACAATCTACGTTTTGAGCAGAGCGGTAAGAAAAATACCGGCACAATTTTTCATCTGAAAATTTTCATTTTTTTTTTTTTTTTTTGTGGTAAAATTTACAATGTATTTGTATAGGCGTGTTTTCGTAATGATTAATTTATGCAGCTAGATAAGGGTTGAATGTGCACTAATACAGAGTCCGGGACAATCTTTTTTTTTTTACGTTCGGCAATAGCCACTGAAATTTCAATTACTTGAGTTAATCATGCGACCCATCACGTGAACAAGTCCGTGAAATGAAGACCGCACTAAACCCACTTCATACAGAGAAAACTGGGGTTTATGGGGATATACACTATTTTTCTTATTTCTGCTCCAAAACATAGGTTGTGGGTACTCGTTAGAACCGCCTCGATGAGGCGGTCCTAACGAGCACCCACAACATATGTTTTGAGCATTCATAACAAAAATATCACGGATTTTCATCAGAAAAGTAGCAATTTTGGAGATGTAAAAATGCACTATGTCGCACGGGTGAGTGATCATAATGTGGTGAATAGAAGGACGCGGGTTCGATTCCCAGCGGGTCGGCAACATTATATCGTGGACAGTGCTCATGAAATATTTTCTTCTGCCATCCCCCCCCCCCCCCCCCCCCACTTTCACTGAATCAAAAGTTCCGGCGTTCGGCAATACTATGCTTAAAATTTAATTAATTGATGGTGATAAGGAGGACGCGGGTTCGATTACCGGTGGGTCGGCAACATTATTTCGTGGAGAGTATTGGATCAAAAGTTCTCATTACGAAAACACGCCTATCAAATACATTGTAAATTTTATCGCCGAAAATCGAAAAAAATTCAGATGAAAAATTGTGATATTTTTATCATTTCTGTTAAAAATATAGATTGTTGGTACACGTTAGAACCGATGGGCTGCATGCTGCTTCCACGCAGACGGCTGAAACCGACCTGTACACGAGTACTGGTAAACCGCTTAGATCTATGCCTGCCCAGGCAAAGCGGTGCGAGTCGGCCCGTACATGCTTATAAACCTTATTGGTTTGAGTGGGCGACAGAGCTTGAGATGTCCTTTTATCTCAGTGTCGAGAAAAGTCAAACAAAATTGGAAGCAACGTCTCCAAAATGACCTTTATAGTGTTGACGGGGACGTTAAATCTCAAATCAAACAAATAAACAAACACGTTAGAACCGCCCCGATCTACATGTATATTTATATTTTGGAGCAGAAAAAAAGAAAAATATGGTTTTCCCCTGTAAACCTCAGTTTTACTATATAAAAGTGGGTTCAAATTATATAGGCGTGTTTTCTTGATGTGGCGAAAAAGTGTGCCATGTAAAATAAAAATCAAAAATGAGTTCCTTTAAGAGCAATGAAAACATTCATAAGAAAGCAGATGGGTCATACTACGTAGTTTCGGCTAATAAAGCCTCATCAGTGACCCTGTAATGATCCGGCAAAGAAAGCCAGAGGAAACATACTGCAATTTTACGAATTTCGAATAGGCAGTCGATTCAGACTGATATAAATCAAAATGGGGTCCAAATAATTAAAAACCTGTCTAGAATATGAGTCTAAAAGCCTGCGAAAAAAAAAAAAATAGGGTTGTGTATACTAACCAGCTCCACATGCTTGCACAGTGTTGACTGTACCGTGAAAAATCCATCACGAGGACACGCCTATATAATTTTGACCCCCTTGAACCCCACCTTTATATAGTAAAACTGGGAGTTTACAGGGGTAAACCATATTTTTCTTATTTCTGCTCTAAAATATAAATTGTGGGTACTCGTTAGGACCGCCTCGATGAGGCGGTTCTAACGAGTACCCGCAATCTATATTTTGAGCAGAAATAAGAAAAAATATCACAATTTTTCATCTTAAATTTTTCATTTTTCGGCGATTAAGGTTACAATTTATTTATATAGGCGTGTTTTCTTAATGCCAAACAAAAAGTTTGAATGCTCTCACATCATTACGATAACGAAGGCGTGTGACATAATATATTTTTTTTCACAGCTCCAGAATGGCTACTTTCCTGATCAAAATCCGTGATATTTTTCTTATAAACATACCCAGCTGGCACATGACGTAATTGTGACGTCACAACGTTGGTGCAACGTCATGTCATGACGTTTATGTAACGTCACATCTACGCCGGTGCAACGTTGTTACGTTACACCGACCTGGATTTGACATTGCCCCAGCGACTTTGGCCTGCTGGGTAAGTTTTGCTGGGTCCTTGGTACCTTGATGTTGACATTAGTATAACACAACCATGTGAAAAATTGCATTCTAACTGGTGAAATTTACAATATGTTTCTTTGATCTGCTTTGCACAAGATTGTAGTTAGTCGTTCAAACCACCCCATTGAGTCGCTTCTATCTATATTTTGGGTCAGAAATAATAAAAATCCTGTATACGCCTGTAAAATCGTATATTTTTGTAAAAGCAAGCGCAGCATCTGATCGGGGTCTTCACTGTTTGCTTGAAGTACTGGAATTTAAAGGTTAAACTTCCCGCTCAGGATCATTTCCCCAGCCCACACTTAAAGACAATCGACCCTCAAGTGCTGTCAGTGCTTTGATTTTTCTATATTTAGTGTTTGGTGTTTGTCACACGGACATTTAACCCTTATCTTGCTGTTCACGACAACCCCTATCTTTGAAAACCGTGTAGATCCAGATTAGATGGCTTCTGAAGAAGCCATCTGATCAGGATCTACACTGTTTAGGATTCAGTTTATGAATTTGTAGCAATAAATTACATCAAGTAATTTGATTGGTTGATAGACAGAAATGAGTGTGGCTTAAATGAATATTCAGCAAGATAAGGATTAAACGTGATAGGAAAACAAACATGAGTATCCACTAGTTATCTCCCTTGTCATAATGGCAATGCAAGCGTATTCGCTTCCTTTCTGGGTCGATTGTTCATCAGAAGGACATCCAGGTAACTCATTTATAGAAAATAGCAGCGTTAATTTAATCGCAGTCAGGTCTTCGTGTTCATCAAAAACATGTCTATATAATTTTGACCCCCTTGAACCCCACTTTTGTATATTAAAACTGGGGTTTACAGGGGTCAACTTTATTTTTCTTATTTTTGCTCTAAAATAGAGATTGTGGGTACTATATCGTGAGTACTCGTTAAGAACCGCCTCGATGAGGTGGTTCTAACGTGTACCCACAATCTATATTTGTGTAGAAAAAAATCACAATTTTTCATCTTAAAAATTTCGATTTTTGGTGGTAAAATTTAGTGTGCAGAAAAATGGCGTGGTAGGGGTAGCTATAGAATCTTGGCTGGAATCATGGGATGGGCTTCACAAACTGTGGAGATCCAGATCAGATGCATTGTTCTGTTGCGTCTGATCAGGGTCTACACTTTTTGTTTGAAAAAAAAAAAACAACAACTAAATTTAAGGGCTCAACGAATCGGAGACAGTTAAATTCTAAGTCAAGGACTAATTTCCCAGCCTACACTCAGAGACATTCGATCCACTAGTACTCTCAGTGCTTTGGATACATCCACGTTATTGTTTTGTTTCTTTTTCCACAGGGATATACCAGCAAACGGCACATTCAAGACTTCAGTGAAAGTAACGCCAATAGCAAAAGGTTTTCCATACCGCTCTCTAATGGCCAGCTTTGAGTGCAAGCAGCTCATTGATATGACTGGGGAATGTTTTGTGGAAGTGCCTGATGACACGGAAGATCCTGATGACTAGGAAGACCAAAATACAAGAAATGAACACCAAATCGTGTTACAAGATACAAGAAAAAAATGAAACACCAAATCGTGTTACACGATGCAAGAAATGAACACCAAAAGTGTCTTAGCTCACATCCCGAAAATACGCCTTCAAATATATATTTCTAACCCCATTGAACCCCACTGTTATGTACTATAACTGTAGTTTACAGGAGTGAGTGAGTTTTAGTTTTACGTCCCACCAACAGCTAAGGTCATACGGAGACGGGGCCTCGGTTTAAAGACTCATCCGAAAGTCTGGAGAAGCCCGGGATCGATCCTGCGATCCCTGGTTTACAAGGCGAGTAGCGTAACCACTGCACCACGGAGGCTTCTGTAGTTTACAGGAGCTTATTTCTCTTATTAAATATAGATTGCGGGTATATTCGTTACAATCGCATCGTTTAGGTGGTTCTAATGTGTACCCACAATCTATATTTGGAGCAGAAATAAGAAAGATATCACAATTTTTCATCTGAAAATTTTCGGGGTTCTTTTCGTCGATAAAATGCACAATGTTTTTGAATAAGCGTGTTTTCATAGTGAGATGTCTTGAGGTGAATGGGCACACATCCATAAAAGACAACTCTTTCATAGATGTTTTTATTCCATTACGAAAACACGCCTATAAAAGTACATTGTAAACTTAACCATCGAAAAAAAACACGAAAATTTTAAGATGAAAAAGTATGATAATTGTCTTATTTCTACTCAAAATATAGATTGTTGGTACTCGTGAGAACCGCCTCATCGAGGCGGTTCTAACGAGTACCCACAATCTATTTTTAAAGTAGAAATAAGAAAAGTAAGGTGTACCCCTGAAAACCCCAGTTTTACTATATAAAAGTGGGGTTCAAAGGGGATCAAATTATATAGGTGTGTTTTCGTGATGCCGTCATATAATTTGTAGTTCTGTTTGTTTGTTTGAATTGAGGTTTTTATGTCCGCGTCAACACCATTTAGGTCATTTTGGAGGCGTTGCTTGCACTTTTATATGTCTTTTACCCGACATTGAGATGGAATTAGACCTCAGTCATTGCTGTCCAAACAAGCCAATAGGGTTTAAATGCAGGATCTATTTACCTGGGTAGGCTTAGACTTCTAAACGGGTCACCAGTACTCATGTGCTGTCGGTTTCGGCTCTGCGTGGAACCATCCTGCCAACCAATCTATTTCTCCAAGCAATAATGGGTGGGGCCTTTAGAGTATATAAATTTGTTGAGAAGGGGAGCAGCTATAAAATCATAGAAGTTTCATCTTAAAACAAATGGTGATAGATGTTTCCAATCACTTTGGGCGAAACGGAGACTGGATTTCTCTTTATATTTTTCTGTTCGTAAAGTAACAAAAAAGTAGATAGAATAATTTTATAATACATTTTATTCTCTTTTTTTTTTTTATAAACAACATACTAACCGTTATGTTTTTTTTTTTTTTTTTTTTTAATTCCGATTATATTTCTTCTCTAGAATATATATCTAGAAATATTTATTTTGATTTTCATTAACAAATTAAAATGATCAGCAACCAGGTTCTATACTTGAATCAACGATATGCTTTCAAATTAGTTGCAAATGTGGGTGCTCGTTAGGACCACCTAGCCGAGGCGGTTCTAACGAGTTCCCACAACATATGTTTTATAGCAAAAAAAAAAAAACATATGAAAACCGTCACAATTTTTTATCTGAAATTTTTCATTTTTTGTGGTAAATTTTTCAGTATATTTGAATAGGCCTGTTTTTCATAATGTTTGGTAAACACATCTTAATGTGACAATAGTGTCATTCATATTTCTAGAACTTTTTTCTGATGATTGATGATCTATATTTTAGAGCAGAAATAAGAAAAATAAGGTATACCCCCGGAAGCCCCAGTTTTACTTTATAAAAGTGGGGTTCAAGGGGGTCAAAATTATAAAGTCGTGTTTTCGTGATGCAATTACATGACGTCAATTCAGTGTCCATGCAACCGTAATGATGTTGCATCTGTATTAGTACGACGTTGTCTACACGTTATATGTGAGATGACGACGCTTTCTGGTCACATAGACCATTGGACGAGTATGTTCTTTTCTAGATGTGCCATATAAATTTTTTTTTAGGTGTATTTACTTGGTAATGGGTGCCTCTGCGTATGTACGATTTCGGCAAAGTTCACGAAGTAAGTCTGAGGCTTAGATCCTCTAAGCGGTTTACCAGTACTCGTGTGCGGTGGGTTTCAGCTTTTGCAGCCCATCGATTTCTTCAAGCCCCGGTGGGCGGGGGCGATTATAAAAGCTATTAAAACCAACTAAAATAAACATCACGAAAACACGTCTATATAATTTTGACCTCCTTGAACCCCACTTTTATAGAGTAAAACTGGGGTTTCCGGGGTATACCTTATTTTTCTTATTTCTGCTCTAAAATATAGATTGTGGGTACTCGTTAGAACCGCCTCGATGAGGCGGTTCTAACGAGTGCCCACAATCTATATTTTGAGCAGAAATAAGAAAAATATCACAATTTTTCATCATAAAATTTTCATTTTTTTCGGCGATAAAGGTGGCAATGTATTTGTATAGGCGTGCTTGCGTAATGGATTAATTCTGGTTGCAAAAGCTTATTTAGAAGGTAGCAGTTATTATTTGAACAGTCAGAAAGGTGGTCTTAATATAGGAATTTTACTGTACATGATTTTCAACGTTTGTGCAGTGAATACCCTCAAAAACTCACTTCATACAGAAAAAACTGGGGCTTTTTAAGGGTACATTTTAGTTTCCTTGTTTTGCTCAAACAAATTGATAGTGGGTACTCGTTAGATCCGCCTCTCGGAGGCGGTTCTAACGGTTCTAACGAGCACCAACATTCTATGCTTGGGGCAGAATCAAGAAAATTATGGCGATCTTCAACAATAATGATCTTGGACCCATGAAAAAAGACACTGTCACGTGGGTACATTATTTTAACAGAAGAAGGGTACGAAGGCACTCGTGTATTATTAGTATGCATTAAAACATAATCAAAAACGCGATACCTCGTGCCGTTGAACACCAAAATACCAACACTGTCTCATTAGCGTACGTACTGTACTTAATAAAACTTTCCATACCTGGTTTCAGTTTTTATTTCATCCCTTTTTCGTTTGTTTGTATTGGAGGTAAATGGCCCAGTCAACACTATTTAGGTCATTTTTAAGCCGATGAGCTATCATGATCAATCTCCACGAAATCAGCCTCGATAGCGCAGTGGTTAACGCGTTCGACTCATGATCGAGAGGTTGTGCGTTCGAGTCCGGCACCCGGTATCGAGGTGTGTCCTTGGGCGAGACACATAATGACACTGCCTCACTCCACCCAGGTGTAAATGGGTAGCAGTGGTGTAATAGTCACTGCCTCTCTCTCGCGCGCGTGAAAACATCCGGAATGAGTGTTCGAGAGCGATTAAATAAGCTTGCAGCTTCCATCGCAATCGAACTTAAGATCAGCGTGAATATTTCATTGCTCTTAAAGGAACTCATTTTTGATTTTTATTTGCCTTCACTGCAGCTGGTGTTGTGCCGTGTGGCGGCCGTAAAAAGTCTCCCCGTACATCAACCATAGTGCAGTTTATATTTTACTTTTGGTCCTTTGAGATCAGCGTGAATATTCTGAGAAATCAGAAATAAATTATTGGTTTAGACTCATATTCTAGACAGGATTTTAATTATTTGGACCCCATTTTGATTTATATCAGTCTTTGAATCGACTGCCTATTCGAAATTCGCAAAATTGTAGTATGTTTCCTCTGGCTTTCTTTGCCGGATCATTGCAGGGTCACTGATAAGGCTTTATTAGCCATCTTCTTTCTTATGAATGTTTTCATTGCTCTTAAAGGAACTCATTTTTCATTTTTATTTGCCTTCACTGCAGCTGGTGTTGTGCCGTGTGGCGGCCGTAGCAGCTGGTGTTGTGCCGTGTGGCGGCCGTAAAAAGTCTCCCCGTACATCAACCATAGTGCAGTTTATATTTTACTTTTGGTCCTTTGAGATCAGCGTGAATATTCTGAGAAATCAGAAATAAATTATTGGTTTAGACTCATATTCTAGACAGGATTTTAATTATTTGGACCCCATTTTGATTTATATCAGTCTTTGAATCGACTGCCTATTCGAAATTCGCAAAATTGTAGAATGTTTCCTCTGGCTTTCTTTGCCGGATCATTACAGGGTCACTGATGAGGCTTTATTAGCCGAAACTACGTAGTATGACCCATCTTCTTTCTTATGAATGTTTTCATTGCTCTTAAAGGAACTCATTTTTCATTTTTATTAAATAAATTGGTATAAACTAATCTCCACGAAAGAATGTTGCCGACCCCGGCAGGAATTGAACCCGCGTCTTCCTGATCACCAGTCAGACGCTCATCCGACTGAGCTACCGAGGCCGGCAATCCTTCATCATAAAAGCACGCCTATATATAAGTTTGACCCTTTTTAACCCCACTTTTTATATGGCAAAATCGGCATTTTCAAGGGGGAAACATTATTTTTCTTATTTGTGGTCCAAAACATAGATTGTGGGTACTCAACAGAATCGCCTCGCCAAGGCGGTTCTATGGAGTCCCCGCAATCTATGTTTTGAGCAAACATAAGGAAAATATCAAATATTTTATGAGGAATTTTTCTTTTTTGGGGTGGTAATATCTTCCAATACATTTGTATAGGCGTGCTTTCGGAATGTTATTCGTACCCTTCTTGTGAACTGAGACAGAGTGCGGCTCATTGCTTCACGGTCTTTTGAAGCCGAACTTGGATTCGTGCTTCTCAACAAGTCCCTAAAATTAACACCCTCTTATACCCAACTTTATATAGGGAAAAATAGGGTTTAGGGGTATACATTATTTTCCTTATTTCTGCTCCTAGACATAGGTTGTGGGTACTCGTTAGAACCGCCTCAATAAGGCGGGTGTGTTATCGTAATGAAAACTATTTTAAATGAACACTCTTGTTAACCTAGAGTGGAGTTTACAAGGGGCTACATTATTCCTCAACCCATATACGCCTAGCACCCCTTTAATGGGACGTTGGCAAACAGTGCAGATCCGGATCAGATACTGCAGAACGCAGTTTGGGTCTACAATGTTTGTTCAAAGATCACAATTGTTTGTTCAGCTTCCTTAAACAAAGCAAACCTAATACCCCTATAATTGAAAATGGACCACTCCAAACAAATTAGGTAGAAGATAATATAAGATTATAGAAGTCATATAAGGTCTAATGTTTCCAAAAACATAAATTGTTAATGCTCGATATAACCGTAACAGGCACACACAATCTATATTTGTCGCGTGTTTACACCGGCCCCGATAGCTCAGTTGGTAGAGTGTCCGCTCCGGGTTCGATCCCGGGCCACGACATACCAAATAAAAATCAAAAATGAGTTCCTTTAAGAGCAATGAAAACATTCATAAGAAAGAAGATGGGTCATACTACGTAGTTTCGGCTAATAAAGCCTCATCAGTGGCCCTGTAATGATCCGGCAAAGAAGGCCAGAGGAAACATACTGCAATTTTGCAAAGTCGTTAAGAATGGTACTAGCTGCTCCTCGCTTGGCACTCAGATTTATGGGGTAGAGCTAGGACAGGTCGACCCAGTGTCAGGATAATGCGACTGGGTGTGGTACCATGTAATGTGTCTGGGACATGATACTTCAGTGAGGCAGCACTATAAAAGTAAGCATTGAGCTCCCTGTCGCAACCAGACACCGTCGTGATATGACTGAAAAATTGTTGAAAGCGAGTTCTCACAATAACAATTGTGAGTACACGTTATGAGAGCCTCAATTAGGCGGTTCTAATGAGCCCACAAATTTACATTTGTTTTAAATTAAGAAAATATATGTTTTAATCTGAAAACTGCCATTCACAGTGATGATATGAAAAGTAGCGGTATATCATGTTTTCATCTAAAACAGGCTTTCTTAAATTCATGAAAATATTGTTATCTCAAATAGGTGTGTTTTGCTGACGAGGGTTCTGCTTAACCCCTAAGGATACCCCATTACGAAAACACGCCTATACAAATACATTGTAAACGTTACTGTCGAAAAAAAACGGAAGTTTTAAGACGATTTTTTTTTCTTTTTTCTGCCCCAAATATAGATTGTGGGTACTCGTTAGAACCGCCTCATCGAGGCGGTTCTAACGAGTACCCACACTCTATATGTTAGAGCAGAAATAAGCAAAATAAGGTATACCCCTGTAAACCCCAGTTTTACTATATAAAAGTGGGGTTAAAGGGGGTCAAATTATATCGGCGTGTTTTAGTGATGCTACGCAGCCATATTCCTCATAAAATGTTGATGAATCTATATTTAGATATGACGGATGTTTTCCAATACCACAGATCAACTCACCATAATTTGAATATCAAATATTAATGAGAGGCAAAACAAATAGAAGCCGCAATTATCATACATTTTCCGATAGTATAGGCTTATCGTACATATCATATCATACGAAAATCGCCTATACAGATGCATTGAATCCACCGCGAAAGAATTTGAAACTTCCCAGATGAAAATTCAGAAGATTTTCGTATTTCTGCTTATAACATAGATTGTAGGTACTTGTTAGAGGGGGCTCTAACGAGTTCTAACAATCTATGTTTTAGAAGAAAAATGATGCATACCCATGTTTACTGTTTTGTGTGTTTGTTTCTTTGTTTGATTTGAGGTTTAACGCCTCGTAAACACTTTATAAGTCAATTTGGAGACGTTGCTTCTAATTTTGTGGGACTTTTACCCGACATTGAGATGACATAACATCTCAAGCCTTGTCGCCCAATGAAACAAATAGGGTTTATAAGCATGGACGGTCCAACTCGCACCGCTTTGCCTTGGTAGACTTAGATCCACTAAGCGGTTTACCAGCACTCGTGTGCGGTGATTTTCAGTTCTGCGTGGAAGCATCATGCAGTCCATCTATTTCTTCAGGCCCCGATGGGTAACCATTAACCGTTTGACGCTTATGACCCACAAAGAGGGTTGACGCGTCGTTAAACACGAAATCATCATCATCATCATCAAGCCCCGATGGGCGGGCCGCAGGTTTACTGTATAATATTGGGACCCAATTGGGTCAGAATTGGGTCTATGGGCCGACCCGTCTAGAGTTTCATTTTTATGCCGGGCTGAGGTAGAAGTGGAACCGAAGTGTCTACTGGGTGGGCGTGGTTTTTAGGACCGAAGTGTCCTGCTGGCCGCGGTGTTTTCGTGATAATAAGTTGAATATTCACGACTGGTAAACTCGTAAGTGGTGACCGCCGGTTATGCACTCAAAATCCTTACGGGAACTTTCGGTTATGCCTTCCGAGACCTCAAATATGTCAACAAACAGGTGAGTGTTCCCGATATATGAATTTTAGTCATTTTTGTAAACATATTTTGAGAAGTCGGGCAATGCTATTATCACAAACTTTCATTTCTGCATCAGAATAGATGGGTGTGAGTGGACATGAAAAGGCAAGCGGCAATTTTTTAATTTAACCAGTGCTTCAGCTGAAGTGCACGACCCGCCGGATGCTTTTAGCTTTATGAGTGTTACCATATATTGGTATGGCGGCCATTTTGGTCATGTGACCTGGACCTACAACGGTTCCCCCAATAAATGCGCCTTATCGTAAGGAGCAAAAATATATCTTATACTTTAGTACTGTATTCTGAATCCTTGCAGGATAAAATGCATTCTCACTTTTCCAATACAAAAGCATATGTGTCAAAGTTTGACCTAGGCTAAAAGAAGGTCAAGGTCAACCCAGGGTCACCATTTTAGCAATTTATGATGGGCCTAAGTCCCATAGGGAACAATCCTCGTAGTTTCACAAAAATATCCGATATCGATTTGCGACAGTCGCCGCAGACTTACCTGTAAACACCACCACCAAAATTATATAGAAATTAATAGGAAAGCCGTATTAAATTGATTTAATTACAATTTTAGAAGAATGCGACAAAAAATTATAAGTTATTTTCAAAAAAAAGTTCTGTTATTAATGAGGAATTAGATATAAAATTTGTAAAAATAAATTAACGACTTAGTTCTTCCATTTTACTTTGAAGAGTGGAAGTCGTATTCCTATTCATCTTGTACATGTATATCTTTTGGCATAATGCCCCTGAACCTACATTCCAATGCTAATTTAAAACTTATTACTTTCTCATTGATTTTTTTATAAGTCATGACTAGGAAGAAACTTTCTCAAAGTTTGCAATGATATATAGAGGATCTTACATGAGTGTTCATGTATTATTGAATTTATTAAACGAGTTGAGGAAAAGGGATAAAACATGCGAGGCTCTGCCGAGCATTTTATCCCTTTTCCTCGACGAGTTTAATAAATTCAATAATACATGAGCACGAATGCAAGATTCTATTTATCATATGACATTTAAAACGCATTTTATTCACGAATTTTTACGAAAATGTCAATATTCCGCCGTTAGTAAACGCGACGTCGTTAAGGACGCCGTACATGTAACGTTACGGGACGTATCTAGCTAATTTGCATATTTAATCCGCTAGCGGATTATCGAAAATATTACATGGCGTTATTACACTCTCAGACGCGACGTCATATGATAAATACAATTTTATACTCAATTAAAAACATAGTTCTTCCATTTTGATTTGAAAATATGGAAGTCAGCTTTTCGGCACTTGCATTTTCTCTCGTGAAAATGGCTAAGTCCACGAGCGCCAGCAGGACAAGCTAGTCATGGGTAGAAATTTACTTTAGCGCAGTCTCATGTTTATTTGTTTATTTATTTATTTATTTATTTATAAATATTATTTATTTATTTATTTATTTATTTATTTATTTATTTATTTATTTATTTATTTATTTATTTATTTATTAATTTATTCCATCTGTAGGAAGAACTCGGGTTCTGCATGATAATATGTGACGAAAAGCTGTAAAACTTAGGAAAGAAAGAAATGAATGAATGAATGAATGAATGAATGAATGAATGAATGAATGAATGAATGAATGAATGAATGAATGCGTGATTTTTCTTAATTCTTGGAAATGCATGGTATCATGTCTAAAATATAAAATAAGATCGAATGACTGACTGTGAGACAGACAGGCGCACAGACGAACGGAAAGAAGAAAGGACGGATGAACGAAGACTCTAAGTTATATAAAAAGGCTGAATATAATACGTAGAAAAACTACAATTGGCTACCATTATGTAGAATTTAAATTAAAAGGCATTGAGAAAAAATTATAATTAGATGTTTGGCGTGATAGCTCAGTGGTTAGTACTCTTGCCCATGATGCTAGAGGCCCCCGGTTCGATCACCGGAAACGTGGGTTATTTCGGTGTCCGAACACGCTCCATTGGCATCATTTGCAGGGATGAATGCCAAAAAGTGCGCCGTCCTTCGGATCGGGACGTTAACTGGAGGCCCCTGTGCCATCTCTTGTGCAGGTCCGATCAGAATAGAATGGGCTAGGGTGATGACAAAGTCCAAAATCGACCTTTGCAGCAATCAAAGGGACATAACTCTACGATAAATGGGTCGACTTTGCCGGTTTTCGAACTCATCCGAGATTTTATCCCAAACCACCTTACGTACAAGTTCAGAAAGATCCGATCAAAACTGAAGGGGCTACTTTGATGACAAGGTAAAGAATCAGCATTTTCAGCGATCAAAGGGACATAACTATGATATTTGGGCCGACTTTGCCGGTATTCGAACTCATCCGAGGTTTTATCCCCAGCCACCTTTCATATACGTTTCAGAAAGATCTGATTAAAATTGAAAGGGCTACGGTGATGCCAAGGTCAAAAATCGGCATTTTCAGCAATCAAAGGGATGTAACTCTATGATAAATGGGCTGACTTGGCTGGTTTTCGAAATCATTCGAGGTTTTATCCCCAGTCACCTTACATATGTTTCAGAAAGATCCGATTAAATATGAAACGGCTACGGTGATGACAAGGTAAAACATCAGCATTTTCAGCAATCAAACGGACTTTACTCTTTGATCAATTGGCAGACATGGCTGGTTTTCGAACTCATCCGAAGTTTTATCCCCAGCCTCCTTACATATAAGTTTCAGAAAGATCCGATTAAAACTGAAAGGGCTACGGTGATGACAAGATCAAAAATCGGCATTTTCAGCAATCAAAGGGACGTTACTCTATGATAAATGGGCCGACTTGGCTGGTTTTCGAATTCATTCCAGGTTTTACCCCCAGTCACCTTACATAAATTTCTGAAAGATCCGATCAAAACTGAAGGGGCTACTTTGATGATAAGGTAAAGAATCAGCATTTTTAGCAATTAAAGGACATAACTCTATGATAAATGGGCCGACTTGGCCGGTGTTTGAACTCATCCGAAGTTTTATCCCCAGCCACCTTACATATAACTTTCAGAAAGATCCGATTAAAACTGAAAGGGCTACGGTGATGACAAGGTCAAAAATCGGCATTTTCAGCAATCAAAGGGACGTTACTCTATGATAAAAGGGCCGACTCGACTGGTTTTCGAACTCATTCGAGGTTTTATCCCCAGTCACCTTACATAAGTTTCAGAAAGATCCGATCAAAACTGAAGGGGCTACTTTGATGACAAGGTAAAGAATCAGCATTTTTAGCAATCAAAGGGACATAACTCTATGATAAATGGGCCGACTTGGCCGGTATTCGAACTCATCCGAGGTTTTATACCCAGCCACCTTACATATACGTTTCAGAAAGATCCGAGCAAAACTGAAGGGGCTACGGTGATGACAAGGTCAAAAAGCGGCATTTTCAGCAATCAAAAGGACGTAACTCTATGATAAATGGGCCAACCTGGCCGGTTTTCGAACTCATCCGAGACTTATCCCCAGCCACTTTACATATAAGTTTCAGAAAGATCCGATCAAAACTGGACGCACTACGGTGATGACAAGCATTTTCCCATTGTAAGTCTATGGAACCTTGTGGTAGCCATAGCAACCAAAGTTTTTGTGCGATTTCGAAAAAAGCTTATGTCATCAATGCCCCACCAGAGGCCGCGATACTACAGATGAGAAATGATTGAGATCAGCCTGCAGGCTGCAGAGATATAGCTGCTCAAAAGTGTGGACGGACGGACGACGGACTGACGACCAAGACCCACTATACTATAAGCTCCCATGGAGCCTTCGGCCCAGGTGAGCTAATAAACAAACAAATTATACGGACGTATCAGTCAGGAATTTGTGATGCCCAGTACAGCATTTCGTTTCAATACTTGCCTCCCTTATGCTTTCTAAGACTTTGATCTAAACCCGAAATGAAAATTTCTATCCGTCTGTTCATGTCTTTTGCAGGCGGGCTAGGTAGATAAGAGGGGTTTCCAAATACTGCAACATGTATGTGGCATAAATGAATAAATAAATAAATTAATTAATTAAAAAATAAAGAAAGAAAGAAGTATTAACAAATCCATGCAAGGAACGCGACAAATCCAGATCACAAAGCATTACGAAAACACGCCTATACAAATACATTGCCACCTTTATCGCCGTAAAAATGAAAATTTTAAGAAGAAAAATTGTGATATTTTTCTTATTTCTGCTCAAAATATAGATTGTGGATACTCGTTAGAACCGCCTCGACGAGGCGGTTCTAACGAGTATCCACAATCTATATTTTAGAGCAGAAATAAGAAAAATAAGTTTTAACCTTGCAGATCCCAGTTTTACTTTATAAAAGTGGGGGTTGAGGCGGTCAAAATTATATAGGCGTGTTTTCGTGATGTGTCGCAGTTTTTGAAATTCGATCAATAGTCCCGTTTCAGTATTTTATTCTTTTTTTTTTTACATTCGACCGAATGTTATATTCGACTAGCTGTATTCGAGCGCTTAGTTTTTCGACTTAATGACGTTTTCATCATACTTAGAAATATATGTTTTTCTTCTTTCTTTCGGTCATTCTTGAGTCGTGAAAAATATTCACATAATATGGTGCAATTAATGGAAATTTAAAACTCATTATTTATTTTTGATATTGGCTGTGACAGGGCTTGCAATTATATTTAGTTTTCTCACCTAACATGCAGCTTTTGCGCTTAAGTTGTTTCGTAATTTGATTAATTATCACACAATACATTAAACAATAATTAATGTGAGAAATGTTATCATATCAAAGTGGGACAAAAATCACTCTTCTACTGAGGTGAGAACTTAACTCACTGTCGCGAAAAACAACGTTTCGTACATGCTTATATATGGAATATTGTGAAATTTACCACAGTAATCATACAGTGTTTAACTGGATTGTCATTCAGACTTATTTAATCTATTGGAGACATGGAGAGAATTAACTCATCCACCGTGCTTTTGCCTCAAGTTAAAGATGATGACGTAAACGACGCCTTTATGAATGGTAATTATTTATTTTCGCAGTTAACTTATTTTAACTCCTACCATACTGAATAAATTAATTTAACCACAGCCAATGCTGACTTTCAACCAATCAATTTACTTGATACAAGGTATTTGTTCTATTCACAAATCGCATGTCGGACAGTGTAGATCCAGATCAGATGGCTTAGGAAGCCACCTGATCTGGATCAACACTGTGTGCTTGATCTGGATCAACACTAGATCTACACTGTCTGCTTAGGAAGTCATCTGATCTCGATCTACACTGTCTGCTAAGGTTGTGGTGTTCAGTGGGAAAATGGTTCATTAGGCCAACAAACCCAAACAGGGTCTATAACGAAACATAGAACGACAAAACATAGAAAAGCAAAAACATAGAAAAGACAAAACATAGAAAGACAAAACATAGAAATAAAACATCGAAAAAAACATAGAAAAAAGACCGTAATAACACCGAAAATGTTTAGAAATATCGAAAATTTTATTCCTTCCATTTTTCGACAACAATACTTTTTTTTATTGCAAACGTACCTCGGGAATTTTGAAGTGGCGGACAGTTGATACAGATTCTGAGCCGTTGAGTATATCAAAACCCTTTCACCTTCAATGCTTTCATCAATAATTAATCAATTTTCTCCGTTAGAAGTTTCTCTCCATTTGCCCTCAATATTTATTTTCGAAGCACTTTGTGGAAGAGGCGGGGGGGGGGGGGGGGGAGGGGAGAGATTTCTGCGTCGTTCTCTTTGAATCGTGCGCCGCACTGAAGATTATTTAGGAAGAGCACCCTGAGCAGCAGGATGTAATGTCTGCGATGCTTCTCTGTTGATGATACCAGACGTTGTGGCATGAGAATTTGCAGCTGCTTTCACCCCAAAGAGGACTTTTTTGGCCTATAAAAGGAAAGGAAGGAAAAAAATGCAGAACAGGGTTCATGGAAATATGTCCGAACTAAATCAAAATAAGTCTTTGGTTTACTTCTTCTTTGATCGACTAAGCGAATGTTCAATGACGTGCAGCAATTGCCGAGCGGTCAAGTAATGATCGTTTCTCACACTTATTGTTCTATTATTCGTCGTTCTATTATTTGTCGATCTATTAAATGTCGCGTCTATGTTTTGACTTATTTTGTGTCGCTTCTCTCTTTTGTCTTTCTATGTTTTGTCGTACAGCGCACAAACATGACAGCGTGATTGAAGCTATGTTTTTGCTACTTGTCTGAGAGCATCCAAATGTCTAAAGGGTGTTGCCAGCTTGCCAACAGATGACCTTGTTCCCCCCACCCAGGTAGGCGTTCAGACCGTAACTGCAAGAACTGACTTTTGCAAAGAATCATTCTTCTTCGGATCATTTATAGATTGGACTGGATCAGGTTTTGAGGATATTGTATCGTTTATCTGAGGAACCACAATGTAACTTCCCGTATCACAGGTCCTGGTGTATGAATATCATTTGATGTATAACCTGTAACAAATCTGATTCTGAATCGCGGTGCGAAAAAATAAAATAGCTAAGTTTACTTCGGGACTAACTTCTTGAGAATAAGACTGCCTGTGTAACAATTCAGCTGATTCGTCAATGGCTGCAGCAATTTACGTACAGACACGCCTGAGCACTTACTGGTCACTACGCCTTAGCAACACGTACTATTTTCTTATCGCCAGAGCATTTATTTATTCATTTAGTTTGTTTGCATTTTACTATTTCTTCTCATTCATAAATTGTAATATGATTTATAGCAGCAAGCATTTGCCATGTTGTTGCTCTGTCTTTTTATTGTAGAGGAAGGGCTGTAACTAATGTTGCGAAAACTTGTAGCCCAACCCCATTGCTATGTAGAATAAGACCTGTCGCAGGACAGGATAACTCACGGGAAGTTGCGCTTTGACTTTGTTGTGCAAAAGCAAATTTTCAGACCCATAATAGAAACAAAGTCACAAAGAAAGAATACAGTGCTATATCAATATAGTTATATTAAAATCTATCAATAAATGTAACCGCTATGTAATGTAATGTAATGTAATGTAATGTAATGTAAAAATAGCCACAGTGACCTTGACCTCAGGACCCTGAAAGTCCCTTGAGATATTATCATACCCAACATTTGTATGAAGTTATAGAGTGATGACAAAGTTTTTTTTTTGCTATTTCTTCTAAAAATAGCCACGCCGTCTTTAACCTTGAGATCATGGCCTTGAAAGTCGATCTCGCTCGAGATATTATCATAAGCAACATTTGTGTAAAGAAAGGAAAAAACTCATCAGCAAATGTAGCCCATACAGCCCATATTCTGAAAATAGCCATTTACCAGGACCACTACCTCAGGACCCTGAAAGACAAATCTGCTCAAGATACTATCATACCCAACATTTATGTGAAGTTATATTAAAATCTATCAATAAATATAGGTGCTATATATAGTGATGACACATTTTTCCTTAAAATAACCATAGTGACCTTGACCTTGAACTCACTTGAGATATTGTCATGCAACATTTGTGTGAATTTATATAAAATCCGTCGACAAATGTAGGCCTGGAGCGATGACAAAGCTTTTCTAAAAAAGTCATAGTGTCCTTGACCTTGAGGTCATGACATTGAAAGTCTAACTTGCTTGAGATATTATCATAAGCAACATTCATATGAAGATATATTAAAATCTGCCAATAAATGTAGGCGGTATAGCGAAGACAAAGCTTTTCTTAAGTTAGCCACAGTGACATTGACCTTGAAGGTAGAAGTCACTCATGACTGTTTAGGTCATTTTAGAGACGTTGCTTCTTATTTTGTGACACATTACCCGACATTGAGAGGAAATGACTTCTCAAGCCCTACCGCCCATAGAGACCGCTAGGGTTTTAAGGAGAGATCCGACTCGCATCACTGAGGAGTCATTTCATGACGAAAACACGCCTATATAATTTTGACCCCATAGAAGCCCATTTTATACAGCACAAATTGGGGTTAAAGGGGTAAACCTTATTTTTCTTATTTCTGCCCTAAAATAAAGATTGGGTACTCTTTAGAACCGCCTCATCGAGGCAGTTCTAACGAGTCCCGACAATCTATATTATTGAACAGAAATAAGAAAAATATCACATTTTTCATCTTAAAATATTCTTCTCGCAGCGGTAAATAGAATGTATAAGTATAGGCATGTTTTCGTAAGGTGGGTCTTGTTAAATATACCAGAACTTACAAAAAATGAAATGAAACGAAAACCCCTGTAGCCCACTGGCATGAACAGGTGTATACATAATTATCTAATTCTTTAATTTCAAGTTCAGGGTCCTCGATAAACCTGTAGAACCAACTTGTTGTAACGAGCACTTATAATCTATGTTGAGGGCATTAACTTGAAAACAAGTATCACAACTATTGACCTAAATATTGTTGACGGGACAAAACACTCAATACAAACAAAAAGACTCACGAAAATATCCGTTTGTGATTCGAAGAAAGTACTGTCACCCGCATTTAAAATCATAATGATCTGGAATTGTCAAGGACGATAATCACCGTTATTGTTTTTCTATTTTTTGCAGAAGATGCATCCTCTGGGTATGATTCGTCAGATGTCTCAGACGTGGAGCCGGTCTCAGACGTGGAGTCGGACTCGTCAGAAGAGACCAATATCAACAGTCGGACAGAAAGCGAACCTGTGCCAGACGTTCTGAGAGTGCGCAGTACGCAGTTACTCAGCGAAGACTTGAAATCCATTATGACGTTACCTGAGATGTGTGACGTCACGTTTCTAGTAGGACCCACCGAGGTTCCAGTTTACGGTGTTCGGGCCATTATGGCTATGAGAAGCAGGTACAAACATTTTTCTTTCTTTCCTTCTTTCTTTCTTTTTCTTTTTCTTTTGCTCAAAAACATGCGAAGTTTTGTATTCGTAACAACCGCCTCACTGATACAGGGACCTAATGACTTAGTGATGCAGTTCTGTCGAGAACCCGTAATCTATGTTTTAATCAGAAATAGATAAAATAGCAGAAATTTTCACCAGAGATATGTGAGAGCTTCGACTATGATCAAATGCACTATGTAGACGACAGCGTCTTACCTAGTGGAAATATATAGGGCGCCCTTTTACTATTTATTCCCTATTTAAAGATATCCATAATCATTTATGGATATCCATAATTTGAATTGTGGATATCCATAAATCAGCGAATTATAGGTATCTATAAATATGGATTAAATAATAAAACGGCACCCTATAGAAATGAATTTGAATAGCATCATATATAATAAAATCTTGCAGAACAGAACAGAACATTTGGAAATACACCCAAGGCCGCACCTGGAATGTATTTGCAATGAGACCACTCTATCTATACTCCAATACATAGATTGTGGGTGCTCATTAGAGCCGTCCCATTGAGCCTCTATTTGATAAACATCACGATAATAAGTCAATGAGGCAGTTCTAACGAGCACCCAAAAAAGCCCCATATCAAACAAACACACTGACAAACAAACAAGCACATTTATTCAGCAATAAGCAATATACATTGCTTCTAGCCTACACAATGAAAAAACATTTTCACCATAAAAAAAAACATTTTGGAGGAAAAAAGAATCCACATTGAGTTTCGGAGAGTTCACATTGGCTCCGTTTCCTTTTACTGAAAAATTGTATGGTTTTACTATATTTTGAACTGTGAAAATAATTCATTGTTTTGTGTGTAATTTTCAGAGTGTTCTACCAGCTGATACTGAAGCACATCCAGATAACAGCTCTACAGAAGAAAGCAGCCAAATGTCGTTCAGGATCTCCTCGATTTTCATCCGAAAGAATAGTTATTCCTGTGAGAAAGTATGGCCCAAAAGTGTTTCGAATGTTGATAGAGTTCGTGCATAGTGGAGTCGTCAATTTGTCAGTTGAGACACTTATAGGTATATCCCATTTTCTATTTTACGGAACGTAATGTTTTAAACTCTGTCGAGCGCGTCATATAGAGTCAATCCTCTTTATCCAGACATTCGTTGTTTCGACAAAACTTGTCTGTGTTGATGTGACGCCCCAGTCAACACTTTTTAGGTTATTTTTGAGCCGGTCAGTTTACCTATCCACACTTTCCTGGGCAGGCTTATACGTAAGCGGTTAACTAGTACAGTGCACATTCTTTCGCCAGAAACTGACAACTGCACTTCTTGAATCAGCGGAAGGGAGAGAATAACCGTAGAAAAGATTTCATGATCAACCTCCCAGAAAGAAGATTGGTTGCCGACCCCGGAAGGTATAGAACCCGCGTCCTCCTATACCAGACGCACATCCGACTGAGATGCTATTCTTACACTCCAAGAAACAAAATACATGTAATGTTATAGATATTTTTAGAGTCGTCTCACCTAGGCGATTCTGTCAAATGTCCACATTTGTTTCTTGGAGTCATAAACCCGTATATTCCTAGCAGCCCATTTTAGGGATATTGGAAAACAGTGCAGACCCAGATCACACGCCACAGAACGCGACATCTGATCTACACTGCTTAAAATCCTTATTTGTTTAAAACAACCTGTCCACATACAAAACTAACCACCTATTCGTATAAATTGAATTGGACCCACCCGAAACTCATTAGGTGGAATATTCCATTGTCAAATATGGATTCAGGAGAATTAATTCTTGGGCATCTTTAAAGCGGCAAAACGGTAAAATTTAATGAAACCATCACGAAGACACGCCTATATAATTTTGACCCCCTTGAACCCCACTTTTATATAGTAAAACTGGGGTTTCCGGGGGTATACCTTACTTTTCTTATTTCTGCTCTAAAATATAGATTATGGGTACTCGTTGGAACCGCCTCGATGAGGCGGTTCTAACGAGTTACCACAATCTATATTTTGAGCAGAAATAAGAAAAATATCAAAATTTTTCATCATAAAATTTTCATTATTTCGGCGATAAAGGTGGAAATGTATTTGTATAGGCGTGTTTGCGTGATGCCCATTCTACCTTTATACTCTGCACAGTCGAGCTTCAATGGCTCGAACACCTTTGGTACCATTGACATTTGTTTGACACAGGGGTAGTTAAAGACATACCATCGATCATGTGAGGTGGGTAGGAAGGTAGGTCTTTTTTTAGATCTGAAAAGATATTTGACCCTTAAAACACCATACAACAACCGGAAACATCATTTCAAATACTTATTTTCTGATTTTTTTTCAGAGAAATCAGGCTTGTCATTTCATTTGAATGGTCTGCTAGGCAGACCATTCAAATGAAATGTCAAGCCTGATTTTCTTTGAAAAAAAAATCTTCTTGAAATTTGGCTTAGTGTGTTTAATCAGGATTTAAAAAAAAATATTTTCCTCAGAGTGGTAATAAAATTTTTTTGGTAGGGAAAATCTGTGTAGGTAGGTAGGAGCACAGCAAACCAAGAATTTTTTAAGGATGGCCTTGGTAGACGTTTTTTTCTGTGTATGTAGATACGCTACCCGCTTTTCCTTAAGATATTTTTCCAGATACATGTGACTGTTCCTTTGCATATGTTTTACGTCAACTTCAACACTATTTATGTCATTTTGGAGATATAGGACTTCTATTCGACATTGAGATGACATCTCAAGCCCTATCGAACAAAGAAACCGATTGGGTTAAAGAACAATTTACGAGTTTCTCCAAGCCCCGATTGGTGGGGGCGCAGAAAACGTGGTCAGATGGCTTTTTATCGTTCAGGCTTTTTGTCGTATTACTATGGAGATTTCTAGATCAATGGCATTGAGCTACAAGTAGTTGTGCTGACACATTCAAGTCCTAAGAGGAGCCTGTGGCTAGAAGCAATAGGATTTAGATTCGTTTTCATGGTAAAACAAGCATTTCGACTCTAGCTATCGTACTCTCGTATATGTTTCAGGATTGTACTGTGGAGCTGAGCAGTTTCTGTTGGCAGATTTGTCTAACGCCTGCTTGGAGTTTATTGACAGAAATCTAAACGCAGGGAACTCTGAAGTTTTGTTGCAACACGCAAAGGAGTATAACCATCACAAGTCAGCACAGAAAATATTTAATAAGGTATGTTCGGTAAAGTGTCGCATTTTTGGAAATTCGATCAATAGTCCCTTTTCAGTATTTTATTCATTTTTTTTTTTATTCCGTCGAATGTTATATTCGACAAAAGCTGCATTCGAGCGCGTGGTTTTTCGACTTAATGACGTTTTCATCAGACTTAGAAATAAATGTTTTTTCTTCTTTCTTTCTGTCATTCTTGAGTCGTAAAAGAATAATCACATAATATGGTGCAATTAATGGAAATTTAAAACTCATTATTTATTTTTGATATTGGCTGTGACAGGGCTTGCAATTATATATAGTTTTCTCACCTTACTTCCAGCTTTTGCGCTTAAGTTGTTTCGCAATTTGATTAATTATCACACAATACATTAAACAATAATTAATGATAAACATGAGAAGTGTTATCACATCAAAGTGGGACAAAAATCACTCTTCTACTGAGGTGAGAACTTAACTCACTGTCGCGAAAAACAACGTTTCAGTACATGCTTATATATGGAATATTGTGAAATGTACCTCAGTAACCAAACAGTGTTTAATTGGATTGTCATTCAGATTTTTTTAATCTATTGGAGACATGGAGAGAATAAACTCATCCACCGTGCTTTTGCCTCAAGTTAAAGATGATGACGTAAACGATGCCTTTATGAATGGTATTTATTTATTTTCAGTTAACTCCTTCCATACTGAATAAATTAATTTAACCACAGCCAATGCTGACTTTCAAACAATCAATTTACTTGATACAAGGTATTTGTTCTATTCACAAATCGCATGTCGGACAGTGTAGATCCAGATCAGATGGCTTATGAAGCCATCTGATCTGGATCTACACTGTCTGCTTGATCTGGATCAACACTGGATCTACACTGTCTGCTTAGGAAGCCATCTGATCTGGATCTACACTGTCTGCTAAGGTAGGGGTTGTTGTGTTCAGTGGGAAACTGGTTCATTAGGCCAACAAACATGACACCGTGACTGAAGCTATGTTTTCGCTACTTGTCTGAGAGCATCCAAATATCTAAAGGGCGCTGACAGCTTACCAACAGATGACCTTGTTCCCCCCACCCCAGTTAGGCGTTCAGACCCCAACTGCAAGATCTGACATTTGCAAAGAATCATACTTCTTCGGATCATTTATAGATTGGACTGGATCAGGTTCTGAGGATATTGTATCGTTTATCTGAGGAACCAGAATGTAACTTCCCGTATCACAGGTCCTGGTGTATGAATATCATTTGACGTATAACCTGTAACAAATCTGATTCTGAATCACGGTGCGAAAAAATAAAATAGCTAAGTTTACTTCGGGAGTAACTTTTTGAGAATGAGACTACCTTAGTAACAATTCAGCTGATTGGTCAATGGCTGCAGCAATTTACGTACAGACTCGCCCGAGCACTGACTGGTCACTGCGCCTTCGCAACACGTACTCTTTTCTTATCGCCAGAGCATTTAATTATTTATTTATTTAGTGTGTATTTTACTATTTCTTCTCATTCATAAATTGTAATAATTGTGCCCCGCCAAGCGAATTTGTGTCTTCGAGCTTTCCGTCATGACAAATTTCAACTGCGCATGCCCAGCCATTCAGAGGGGCCAGGGATATGGCTTTCTGTCTGAAGGTTCCTCTTGATTCACTGTTTGTATGAGCGAGCAGCGAAGGTTCTGGCGAGACTGCGCGGATGCGCAGGCTCGCCTGAACCTTCAATGCTCGCACTGGCAAAGGCGATAAGTACCAAAGTCGCTTGACGGGGCCCATATGATCTATAGCAGCAAGCATTTGCCATGTTGTTGCTTTGTCTTTTTATTGTAGGGGAAGGGCTGTAACTAATGTTGCGATAACTTGTAGCCAAACCCCATTGCTATATAAAATAAGACCTGTCGCCGGACAGGATAACTCACCTGAAGTTGCGCTTTGACTCTGTTGTGCAAAAGCAAATTTTCAGACCAATAACAGAAACAAAGTCACAAAGAAAGAATACAGTGCTATACCAATATAGCTATATTACAATCTATCAACAAATGCAGCCGCTAGGGCAGAGACAAAGTTTTTTTCTAAAAATTGCCACAGTGACCTTGACCTCAGGACCCTGAAAGTCAAACTCCCTTGAGATATTATCATACCCAACATTTGTATGAAGTTATAGAGTGATGAGAATGTTTTCTAAAAATAGCCACTCCGTCTTTAACCTTGAGGTCATGGCCTTGAAAGTCGAACTCGCTCGAATTATTATCATGAGCAATATTTCTGTAAAGAAAGGGCAAAATTCATCAACAAATGTAGCCCATTCAGCCATGACAAAGTTATTCTGAAAATAGCCAGTGACCGTGACCTCTACCTCAGGACCCTGAAAGACAAATCTGCTGAAGATACTATCATACCCAACATTTGTGTGAAGTTATATTAAAATCTATCAATGAATATAGGTGCTATATATTGCGATGACAAAATTTTTCTAAAATAGCAATAGTGACCTTGAAAGTTGAACTCACTTGAGATATCGTCATATGCAACATTTGTGTGAATTTATATAAACATCCTTCAACAAATGTAGGCCCTAGAGCGATGACAAAGTTTTTCTAAAAAAAAAGTCATAGTGTCCTTGACCTTGAGGTCATGACATTGAAAGTCAAACTTGCTTGAGATATTATCATTAGCAAAATTTATATGAAGATATATTAAAATATGTCAATAAATGTAGGCGGTAGAGCGATGACAAAGCTTTTCTTGAAGGTAGAACTCACTCATGACCGTTTTTGTCATTTTGGAGACGTTGCTTCCGATTTTGTTGCACATTACCCGACATTGAGATGAAATGACTTCTCAAGCCCTACCGCCCATAGACACCGCTAGGGTTTAAGGAGAGGTCCGACTCGCATCACTGAGGAGTTATTTCATGACGAAAACACGCCTTTATGATAATTTTGACCCCCTATAAGCTCATTTTTATACAGTACAAATCGGGTTTAAAGGGGTAAACCTTATTTTTCTTATTCCTGCTCTAAAATAAAGATTGTGGGTACTCTTTAGAACCGCCTCATCGAGGCGATTCTAACGAGTACCCACATTCCATATTATTGAACAGAAATAAGAAAAATATCACATTTTTTCCATCTTAAAATATTCTTCTCGCAGCGGTAAATAGAATCTATTAGTATAGGCATGTTTTCGTAAGGTGGGTCTTGTTAAATATACCAGAACTTACAAAAAATGAAATGAAATGTAATGAACACCCCCAGTAGTATAGGGTGCCGGTATGGGGACCAGATTATGGGGACCAGATTATAGGGACTGGTCCCTATAATTTTGTTGGTCCCCATAATCTGGTCCCCATACCGGCACCGCTTGATGTAAGCTTGACTAGGCTAGATTGGGGACTTGGGTAGTTGGTAGTGTGTAAAGTGGATACCTTCCGAGATGGACTGAGTGTTTTGTGTTGATTACCTTGGTCCCTATAAATCTTCAGTTGCTGAAATTTATAGGGACCAAGTTTGAATTGACTATGCTTTTGACTAAGCCTGAAAATAACTTAGTTTTTTTTGGTGATCTTTCAAGTAGATCCATGTGTTTGTGTTGATTACATTGGTCCCTATAAACTTTCAGTTTTTTGAAATTTATAGGGACCAAGCCTAAAATGACTTGGTCCCTATAAATTTGATGTTTGATGAAATTATAGGGACAAATTTTGCAAAAGAACTTAGTCTCTGGTGTGAAAAAATATTTGGCACGAATAGGGCTCGAACCTATGACCTCCTGCTTATCAGACAGGTGCTCTACCAACTGAGCTAAAGTGCCTAGATATATTTTGTATGTAATATAATTGTTTTAAACTTAAGACATTATAGCTATTCTTTCTTAACTGTTTGATAGCCCTGAAAAGGGCTGTTTGGGTTTTGAATATCTTATTCTTTTATCTGGTTTTCTTTTTACGTATGGGTTTGGTAGCTGCTCCAAGTCCAATAGCTGGTGACTGCATCAGTTGTTCATCTTCATTTGCCACGATATTGAAGTGGAGTGGAATCCTAATAGGACTCATTTCCAGTGATGATGGTTGTTGAGGACGATCTTCTAACAATTTGACTCTGTTTTTGAGCTCATTGATTTCCTTCACTAAGACTTCAATAAATTTGGGTTGGGGTTTAGATTGCTGTACTGGAGGCTGTGCATAGATCAGTTGGTTAGATGGTATTGTTGTATATTGTTGTTGTTGTAAGGTAGCATCACTACCAAATGTTTCATTGATAGCGGCTGTTAAAAGATCTGGATTTTGCAAGAGATCATCGAATGATATTGACGGTTCCATTGTTTTTTTTCAAGAAATCTGAAGTAGGTCAAATCCTTTTTATACTCTGGAGAGGGATTGACCTACTTGCAAAACTACTTTCTTTCACGTCCGTGTTCAATGCATAAATACCAATGCATTGACCTACTTCGTTGCACTTCTGTGTAAAAGACAAAATGACTCACAACAGTGAAATTTACTTCAAAGCGCTGGAGGAGCAGGCGGAGTCTTTGAGGAGTGGGGTGAGAGACCTGATGGTCTCTTTTGATTTGGTGAAGAGAGAAGTAGAAGGATTGTTTTATTCACTTGACAATTTGGATCAAGTGATGGAGATCAGTAAGAGGGCTGCAGAGATGAGCCATGGCCGACAGATGGATGGTGAGGTGGCTGGGTCCTCTGCTGCCACACAGACGGAAGACTGGGGGAGGGAAGCGACAGAGCCTCCCTTCTGTTTAACAAGCGGGTCCAGGATAACTTATGAATCCTGGGCCAGAAGATGTCCAGCCTGTGGAGGACGAACCTGCTGTCAGTGTTAGTTGTTGACTAACAAAAACCCAAACGGCCCTTTTCAGGGCCACCATTTATTTTTGAATGAATGTCCTTTGATAATGTTCAATAAAGATTCCTAAGTCTGGTATTTGCTATGATGTTTCAAAACAACAAACATCATTGCTACACCAAAAACGAAGAATTCTCTGATCATGATTGGCTAAGCCAGTTTTTTCATTTTAAGTAGGTCAATCCGATGTCACTTGTATATATATCATTCATAGTTATTACAAACTTCATAACCATGGATGAATACCCAAAGTCTGGTATTTGCAGTGAGTGTAATGCTCCAACTTATCTTGAATGTGGTAAGTGCTACGTCATTCTAAGGTATGTTGGAGAGGAACACAACTGCCCTGATGATGACGATGGGTTCTTTGAAGACGACAGTTTGTCCATATGTGATGAGTGTCTGGAACAAAAAAACTGAACCTTTGATGGTTCTCTAGACCAAATGGCCCTTTTCAGGGCCAACACTTATTCTTGAAAGAGTACCTTTTGATGATCATACAAAAGATTCCTAAGTCTGGTATTGGCTATAATGATCTATGTTTCGAACATAGACCATCATTGCTACACCAAAGACGAAGAATTCTCTTAGGATGATCACGATTGGCTAAGCCAATTTGATTGGTTGTTCGATTAAAGTAGGTCAATCCTCCTACATTGTATAAAAGCCCTTCTGCTTTTGAGTTCTCACCATATTGTTCCAGTATGACTTGGTTTAAGAAGTTACGTGCTGTATTCCACCGAAGGAAATATCCTGAGGTGGAAAGACAACAACATACTGTGACTGAGGAAGAGTACTGGAAGAAAGTGGAGAGGTTACAAAGCGGACTGGCTTTCCAGCAGTTCCTGGCTAGAAGGGGAGTGGGATCGGTTACCATTAAACCGATCGCTATAGTGGAGCCATTCCGTGGCTAGTAACTGTTTTAGTTACTAGCTACATAAGAACAGTCCTTTTTAGGGCTAAACCATGGATTTCGTTAAAGAATAACCTTTAATTACAAAACAAAGACTGGTAAACTTTTTACTGTTTTTAATGTGTTTTAAAAAATTCTTAATACAATACTATATTTCTTAACTATAACTATCTTATGTCTGTAACTAATGTCTATGACACTTTGTTTTATTCACAGTCAAATGTCTATTTTGTCTTTGGTTTCTTCACACCACGAGTGTTAGAAGTTGTTCGCTTTCTTTTTCTTGATTTCTTAACACTAGATTGTTTCTCCTCGGCACAAGACTGTTTGTCATCGGTACAAGACTGTTTCTCCTCGACACATGATTGTTTTTCCTGAGGAGTGTCAGGTGATATTTCTTCAGTAGGTAATGTAGGTGGTATGTCCAACCCATCTTGTATCAACTGCTTCTGTGGACATTCGGGTGCCCAATGATCTGGAAGTCCACATATGTAACAGTGTCCGTAGGGTAGCTTGAATCCCGATGTACAATCTCGCGACCAGTGTGTCGTAGCATTACATCTGAAGCAACGACCATAAGGTGTTCTCATCAATTGTTGATCAAGAAGTGATTTTTCCAATGTCCGTAGAAGATGGATATCATATTGTTGTTTCAATAACTTCTTTAAACTTGAACAATGGTAGTAGATGCTTTCAGGATCACTATATTTCTTTGTTCTTGGATCCCTATTGTATTCCATCTTGTTTAAGATTTTTGAAGTTTTCACTGTGGTAGTCAGAAGTAGAATGAAGTTCTATTCAAGATCACTTCCTTTTATATCATCCTTGCCTCGTGTCTTCGAATGTAAGAACTCGATCACCTTTGGATTGTCAGCTACAGATTTTTTCCAGTTCTCAAATGTAATAACTGAATCTTCTAACAGTTTGTACTTAGCACAAGTCCACCACAATTTCTTGAAATCTTCAAAAGTTTCTTTTTCATTTAATTTCATCTGGATTTCCTCCATAGAAATATCTTCATGAGAAAACAGTATGTAGATGCAAAGTAGTAATCTTCTGTAAGGTTTGAATTTTATCACTTGTGTCAGAGGTACTTCAAACCACTTCTTCTCCATGCTGTTGATAAAACAATGATGATCTGTGTATCAGATCAATTTATATGATCAAAGAATCCATCTGTTTGATCAAATCGTCAATATCAGTTTCCATCGGTTCCTCATGACGGGTTTCAGAGCAGTCCATCGGTTGTTCTGTTGAAGCTCTTTCAATATCCATTATCATGTTGTAAATGTAGCTGATCACCTCATCGTTGTTAGCTACATGCAAACGCCATTGATCCAGTTTCACGGGTGACTCATCCAATATGTTACTCATGAGCCAAGCTGTTCTTTTCATCTCATGTCGAAAAGACATAAATGTATCATATCTTCTCAACCAAATATGAATGTCATCTTTAGTTTTCAAGAAATCTACATTATCTGGCTCTAATGACAAAGTTTGTTCAAGTGCAAGTCTGTAGATCTCAAATTTCAGAATTTGATCTAAAGATACAGGTAGACTTTTTCTGATAATCTTAATCATGGTCTGTTTTAGTCAAGTACCCAGTTAGAATATTTAGTTGGGAACTTCAATACGATCTTATGTTCTTGTCTCAACTGTTCGTTTCCTAATATCACTTTATATCCTTCTTTGCTATTTATATATTCTGGCCAATAGTCGTTGAAAGTCAAACATCCCGATGGTAATATCATAAGATCTGGATTGTCCTGACTACAGAATAACTGTTTGACTTGAGCTTTGGTATATTCCTCACTCAGTATCAGATATCCCAAAAGCATATCTCTGTAGAGAAAGCTAGATGACACATTACAATGTAGAAAGTGTTGATGAAAATTCTCAGACATGTATAACATGTCCCGTGTGGTAAAGTTGAAGAATGTGACTAACCATCTTTTTGCTTTCTTAAGGGTTGGTTGATGTTGAAAATGAAAACGGCTAATCTGTCTATGAAACTCTAATCGTTTCTTATCTGACAAATTAGGAAGTTCATCCATGAGTAATAGTAACTGAATCATTTCATCTTGGTAAGTTATTTGAGATCCAGTGTTCTTCAACATCTTCATTCTCATAGAAAACCAACTGTCTTGTATGAGTTCTGTAAAGTCTTGGCCTTTTCCACAGTTGTACATGTTGTATGTCAAAATCATCTCCGTTATTTCCAAGGGTAGAATACAGCTGGTAGTCATGATTAATCTGAAACAAGAATTTTGAAAATCGGTTAAGGCATTTCCATGTTATAAGCATTATTGGTTTTTCGCAATAGGAATTCTAAAAATAGTAACATATGAAAAATGATAAAAATCATTGTCATTCAGCTATTTATAGCTAAAATGGGTTCAAATAATTTTTTTTCGAAATAAATATAATACAAGTTTATAAATTTATACATAATTCATAGATCATATTCTTACTTTTCTTAAATTTAAAAGAAAGATAGTTTTCATATGCAAATCACAAAACCATTTTCATATCACATTGGTTTAGGGTAGACTATATATACAAAGTGATTTCTTGTTATAAACAGGCTAGTGATCTAGCTTACTGGTCTGTGAATAAAGCATGCGCGCTGTTTCCGCCTTAGTCCGTAGATGCGAGGTTATCGAATATATGCTTAAACAGAGTAGAAGGTAGCTACGCTCAGGCTGCTTTAAGGGGACCCACGCTCACGGGAAGCCTCCGCTCTGGGAATCACTCTGGTCCATAGAGACATTCAGGTGGTTCTAAAGTGTATTCGAGATAATCTCAAATCGCCAGGAGTCCTAAGGTGCAGGGCAGCCCACTATGCAACTCACGAGTGTACCGGGGAGGAATTTGGAACCACGATGATCAACGCAAGTTGATCACGTTTCCTCTTGCAAAATTTTTCCTGAGGTCAGTATAAAAACGGATTTTTCAGGTTGAAGTTTCATAGTTCAGCATTGAACACCAAACAATCAACATGCCAAAGAGACATTGGAAAAGAATAAGAACTCCATCCAGTTCGGATGATGAGATGCCACCTATGCCTAAGCGACCGAAGCTTGTAGACTACTCTGACACAGAAGATGAAGATGAAGAATATGAACAATATTATACCATGAAGCCAGTAAGAGAGCGGGAGTCGAGGCGATTTAGAACAAGGGCCAATGTTTACAGCGTGGACATGAGAAAGTTTCCTGAGAGGACATCACCATTAGAATTTGTGCCACGATTATTCCAACAATTGGTGGACGACATTAAGAGACATACCGAGGCACAGGGCAATGATAGAATAAGAGTTAGCATCTACCATCCTGGACTTAAACTTGGGGTCTTTATACCCTTCACAGATGTGTCTTCATTAACTGGAGAAGCCCTGTCACAAGAAATTGAGAAAGTATTACAGTCCAATGAAGACTTCAGAATTGATGATGGCCAGATGTCATTGGAAGTGACCCATACAAGACTCCCTGTAGGAAGTGGACAGAATAGAAAACCACTAAACTATGGGCTCTACTTCGATTCTAACAATATGAGAAAGATGAAAAGAAGTATTGTTACCATCAACAATACAGAAGACTCCATGTGTCTGGCTAGAGCTGTGGTTGTCGGCAAATGTCATGCCGACAAAGATGAATCCCTGACCTGGAAGAAGACATGGGAACATATACGTAAATCTACCAAGTCTTTCCAGACCAGTGAAGCTAAGAAGTTGTTGGATCGAGCTCAAGTTCCATTTACCAAACCTTGTGGACTTGACGAATACAAGAAGATCCAAGCTGTGTTAGCACCTGATTACCTGATCAAAGTACATTCGCAACATGCGAAAGATGACCTTCTCTTCAAACCTGAATTCGAAATGACCAAACAGACTAAAGTGATACATATATACTACAATGGAGACAATCATTATGACACTATCACCAGTATAACTGGTTTTCTAGGATGTCATTACTTCTGTGAACTTTGTGACAAAGGGTATAACAATCGTGGTGATCATATGTGTCCCCATGGATGTGACAAATGTTACAATGAGATATTATGTGAAAAAGGAGTAACTTGTTTCTGTAGGGATTGTAAAAGAAAATTTTACAGTCCTCAATGTTTTGCTAATCATAAAAGAATCAAACCTGGACAGAAAAAGTCCATGTGTCAGTTAGTTTATAATTGTGGAAATTGTTTAACAAGAATCATTGGTAGTAAGAAAAATCATGTTTGTCCAGGAAATCGAAAATGTAGATTTTGTAAAGAGATCGTGGGTGCAAATCACCAGTGTTACATACAATCTTATGTGTGTAAGACTGATGAGGATGCACCCAACGAATCTGATGATGCAGAATCTGATGATGATGAAGAAACAAGTTCCTCCTCCAAGTACATTTTCTTTGATTTTGAATCTTCACAAAATACAGGAGAACATAAAGTTAATTTCTGTGTAGCACATAGAGCCTGTGACCAGTGTATCCATTTACCTATCCATGAAAAGTGTAAAAATTGTAGCAAGTTCCCAGACCAAGGAAGAGAAATGATCTTTGAAGGTCCTGGTACTTTGCATGAGTTTTGTACTTGGCTATTTCAACCTTTTAATGAAGGCTCAATTTGTATTGCACACAACTTTGGTGGTTATGATGGCCAGTTTATTTTAAGATATCTCTTAGAGAATGGAACTTACAAACCAGAGGTGATCATGAATGGGCATACTATCATAACCATGAAAGCTGGAAAACTTGAGTTCAAAGATTCGTTTCAGTTTTTGCACATACGTTTGGCTAGTTTCCCTGATACCTTTGGACTTAAAGAAATGAAGAAAGGTTATTTCCCACATTTGGCAAATACTGAAGCTAACCAAAACTATGTGGGGCCATACTTTCCTGCCGAAATGTATAACCCTGGCCAGATGTCTAGCAAAGACAGAGACGACTTCTTGCAATGGCATAAGTCTAAAGTAGAATCAAATGCTATCTTTAACTTCAGGCAAGAAATGGAAGAGTACTGTCGGAGTGATGTCGATATCTTGAGGAGAGGTTGTGCTTGCTTTAGACAGCAATTGATGGAAACTAGTGGAATTGACCCTTTTAAAGTAGCATGTACGGTGGCCCAAACTTGTTCACTCGTTTGGAGAAAGGATCATATGCCAGAAAACTCAGTAGCTATCATTCCTCCTGAAGGCTATCCAAACCAAAAGAAATATTCGATCAAGGCTGTAAGATGGTTGCAGGTTATGGCTAAGAAAACTAACACACACATTCAACATGCATTGAATGGTGGTGAACAGAAAATTGGTGAGTTTTACGTGGATGGGTTTGACCAAGAAAATAAGAAAATCTATGAATTTCAAGGTTGTTATTGGCATGGTTGTCAAAGATGTTATCCTGACAGGCATAAGATCAATACCTACAACTGTTTGAAGATGGACACTCTTTTTTGTTCCACTTTGAGAAAGGTTGAAACTCTGAAAGCTGCAGGGTATGAAGTCATAGAATGTTGGGAATGTGATTTTGACAAACAGTGTAGAGAAGACAAAGAATTCCAAACTTTGGTTGAGGCTGAATTTACTAACTTGGATCCCTTGAAACCCAGAGATGCTTTATTTGGGGGCAGAACTAATGCTACTAAATTGTACCATGAGATTGATGAACGTTCAGATCAAGAAATCAAGTACATTGATGTCTGTTCTCTGTATCCATACATTTGTAAATATGGTGTGTTTCCACTAGGTCATCCAGAGATTTATTCTCAAGAAGAAATTGACAAAGACAATATCCAACAATATTGTGGCCTGATCAAATGTAAAGTTCTTCCACCAAGAAACTTGTATCATCCAGTACTCCCTTACAAATGTAACAATAAACTTCTGTTTCCACTCTGTAGAACATGTGCAGAGAAGTCAGACAACACACAACTTTGTCATCATACTAAAGCAGAAGATAGAGAATTGGTAGGAACTTGGGTCAGTATAGAATTATTTGAAGCTTTGAAACTTGGTTATCAGCTTACTGAAATTTATGAGGTGTGGCATTTTCCCGAGACAACTCAGTATGATAAAGAAACTGGCCAAGGTGGAATCTTTGCTGGGTACATTGATACATTTCTGAAAATAAAGCAAGAGGCCAGTGGGTATCCTGATTGGTGTAAAACTGAGGCAGACAAAGAAAAGTTCAAACAGGATTACTTTGAGGCAGAGGGAATTAGATTGGGGCATATTGAAAAGAATAAGGGTCGTAGGGCTACTGCAAAGACTGAGTTGAATAACTTGTGGGGAAAATTGGCACAAAGAGATAATATGACTAAAACTGAATACATTTCAGAACCATCAACATACTTTGAATTGGTAAGCAATCCCATGAAAAAAGTCAAGTATGTTGATGTCTATGGTGAACAGTTTTTACATGTCAACTGGGAAGAAACAGACTCTATCATTGAACCTCATAGTTGCAGTAATGTGGTGGTAGCATCTTTTGTGACAGCACAAGCCAGATTGAAATTGTACAGTGTGTTACACAAACTTGATACACGTGTCCTTTACTTTGACACTGACTCTGCAATCTATGTCCACAACCCCAAACTTTGGAATCCCACGATTGTGAATAATCGACTTGGGGAATGGACTGATGAAATGCCCAATGCAAAAATCACAAAATTTGTTGGTATGGGGCCAAAGAACTATGGTTATGAGTATGTTGAAAACATTGGTGACAGAAAATCCACTTGTAAAGTGAAAGGACTGACATTGGATTTTAACACTTCTCAAATCATACATTTTGAGAAAATGTTAAACTGGGCAAAATCTAAAGATAGAGATTTCCGTGAAACTGTGCAGTATCAACATAAAATCAGAAAACATCCCAATAGAAAAGTTACCACTGAAAAACTTTCAAAGATTTATAGATTTACCTATGACAAACGTGTGATTGTGAAAAATGGGTACACTGTGCCATATGGTTATGAATAATACCATGATATCTTAGTACATAAGATTTGTTTACATCATTAAAACTATATAAATATACATGTTGTTCGTTGTTCTTTCTCATTACTCACCATGTCAAGCATTCAGACACCAGTAGTACAAGATATTAACAGTTTGTTTTTTAAACATCCTGCTAATCTCTTTATATCAGGTCCAAGTGGATCTGGAAAAACAGAGTTTGTAAGAAAAGTCATTGAATACAAACATGACTTGTTTGATATTCAACCACAACGTATCGTGTGGTGTTACAAAGAATGGCAACCAACTTATAATATTTTACAAGAACGTGAAGGATCCAACATCACATTTCTTTCTGGAATTCCCAATGACGATGATGACATTGTCAGCGATACGAGTTTGTCTCACTTGATCGTCTTTGACGATATGTTAGGAGACAAAGATGAAGAAAAAATAAAATTGTGGTTTACAAGGAAAGGGCATCATCGAAATGCAAGTGTGATATACATCACACAAAATTTGTTTCACCAAAGTAAAGATAGTCGAACTATCAGTTTGAATGCACATTATCTCATTTTGTTTCAAAGTCCTCGAGATAAAATGCAAGTCAAAGTTTTGGCAAAACAACTTCAATCTCCACATTTGATGTATGCTTTCAATGATGCCACATCCAAACCACATGGATACTTACTGATCGATTTGAAACCAGATACACCAGATCTGTTGAGATTTAGAACAAATATTTTTCAAAACTGGTTTACAAAACCAAATCATCAAGGACCAGTTGTTTATTTCCCAAACATATAAAAGTGTGTGTCTGATTTGAAAATTGATCACAAGTCATTATGGTTTCGAAACGAACATCAGCTAACTTGATAAGGGCACTCTACAATTTGAGTAGAGAACCAAATACTGTAAAACGTAAACAATTGCTCAATGAGGGATTACTTGAAATGATAAAATGGTTTTCTTTGGCTGCAAGAAAAATCATTGAGGGTAAAATGAAATTACCCAAACAGACAAAGAAATTTATGGAAAAACATAAAGATGATCTCAGAAAATTAACAAGTACCATGGTCAATAGTGATGTTAAACGTAACATCATTTTGAAACCTGGTGGTGGTGGTTTCTTGGGCGGTGTTATTATCAGAACATTAATTCGATGGGATGGTAATAAAATATTAAGGCGGTTTGCCAAAAAGAAGACTTCTGTAAAGAAGACTTCTGAAAAAAAGAAAAAACCTAGAAAAATTAATGAAAAGTTTATTACTGTGAGAAAACGTCCAATTACATCATGGCAAAGTCTTGGAATGCGATCACCTACTGAAAATGCTCGCTCTGTAACTCGTCGAAAAACCATTTCACCAAATATTGCTAGATTTCAACCACTCTATGCTGGGGAACCACATGTTTTTCAAACAGCAAGACAGTTTGGATTTGAAGCTGCAATGCGTGAAAAAGCTCTGCAGGGACAAAAAATGTATAATCAACCTTTTAGAATCAATAACAGAGGTCCAAACTTGAAACTTACGAGACGCAAAATATAAAAGCCCATGTTCGACTGGGATTCTTCATAGTGCACCACGACAATCATGACGGCCGTACGTAAAAGAAAAACTCTGAGAAAAAAGAAAACTTCTTTGATTAATAAATACGGTCCTTTTTTAGAAGGACTTTGTCAGTTACCTCCAAAATTTCGTCAAAAAATAATCAATGATTCACCCAAAGAAGTGATCGATTGTGTAGGGGAATGTTGCTTAAACATTATAAAAGGCAATGTACATCTAACTAAAGCTCAGAAACAACACTTACAATCTAGAAAACAGCATGTTCGTTTGCTGAGTACAAAACAGGTCCCTGTTGCAGCAAAAAAGAAAATCATTAATCAGAAAGGCGGGGCTTTACTAGGATTGTTACTCAAACCTTTGATTGCCCCACTCATAGGATCTGTCCTTGGTGGCCTTCTTAATCCAAATCATGGAAGGGCGTAAAATGGCTATTGTCCCATTCAAACTTTGGGAAGATATGAAACGTTGGAAAGAGGAACAAATTCAGAAACCTAGATTACCACCTGATCCTGAAGTTTCGGCTACTGCTAATCTTCAAAACGACTTGTCTTCTGTTATGGCTAACAATGAAATCTCGGAATCAGAAAAGTCTCAGTTGTTTGGTGAAACTTTGCATAAATTTAAGACGGCTCATAAAAAAGCATTGAAAGAACCTTCAGTTTCCCTTTCCCAGCCTGTTCTGCAACCTAAGAAGATTGATCAACACATTATTGACAGTGTTCCTTCCACCATGAAAAGAAAAGCTCAGCTTTTGCTTTCTATGTTGCAAGAAAATAAAAACATAGCTTGGGATGATGATGGTACAGTCAAGATGTATGGAAAACCTATTCCTGGTTCTAACATTATCGACTTGGTCAATGATGTGATCAGACATAGGAAAGGTATTGAGCCCACGGGCTGGCAAGCTTTTGCACAAGGGTTGAGAGAATTGAATATTCCTCAAGATGTGGTAGGCAATAGAGACAGATGGGAATGGATGCACGAACATCAGCTTCCTCCTCCTGAACAATCACCAGAGGATGTCTTTGTGACTCCTCCAAAATCAAAACGTCATAAAATAAGGACTCCCTATACAAAACAGCGTAAATATGATCTGCCATCAGTCAAAAAACACGTAAGGCGATTAGCGAGAAAACATATAAAAGAAGAAGAAATGGAAGGTCCTTTCATACCTAAATGGTTAACCTATGATGAACAATGAAGTTTGAAAAATTATATTATGATCCTAAAAGTCGTGCTGCCTATGCTGGAGAACAAGCTTTATTCCAGTTAGCTAGAAAAACTTCTAAAAAAGTAAAACTTAAAGATGTCAGGGATTGGTTGAGGAAACAAAAGACGTACACTTTGCATAAACCTATTCGAAGAAAATTCAAGCGCCGAAAAACTGTAGTTGCAGGGATCGATTATCAATGGCAAGCAGATTTAGCAGATGTATCAAGTATGTCTAAGTTCAATGACAAACACCGATACTTGCTTTGTGTCATCGATGTATTTTCCAAATTTGCCTGGGTTGTTCCCATCAAAGATAAGACGGGTAAAACTTTGATCAAAGCATTCAAATTGATCTTGAAAAAACGAAGTCCAAAAAGCCTCCAGTCTGATAAGGGAACAGAATTTAAAAATAAAAAATTTCAGAATTTTTTAAAGTCAAAAAAGATTCATTTTTTCACGACAGAAAATCCTGAAACTAAAGCCAGTATTGTCGAAAGATTTCAAAGAACTTTGAAAAGTCGCATGTGGAAATATTTTACACATCATCGTACACTGAGATATATTGATGTACTTCCAAAATTAGTTCATGGTTACAACCATGCATATCATCGAAGTATCAAATGTGCACCTGCATCTGTTACTAGCAAAAACGAAGTTGTAGTGTCAGAAAATTTATTTGGAAAGAAACAAAAACATCAAAGTCCAAAATTAAAAGTCAGTGATTATGTTCGCATTAACAAGACAAAACGTACTTTTGATAAAGGTTATTTACCAAACTGGACACAAGAGTTGTTTCAAATTTCGGCTGTGTACAAACATCAAAATCCTGTAACCTATAAAATAGTAGATCTAGATGGCGAAGTAGTCAAAGGCACTTTTTACTCGCAAGAGTTACAACGTGTAGAAAAAGATCAAATATTCGAAATTGAATCTATCATAGATCGCAGAAAACGTAAAATTGGTAAAAAGTGGATCAAAGAAATAAAAGTTCACTGGAAAGGGTATCCATCTAAATTTGATAGTTGGATTTTAGAATCAGATCTTCTATAAAAACGGTGAACATGAATTTCAGAAGCTCATTCGTGCGTGACACTGCTTCTTTACAATCTGCAGACGGCAGTCAAGGAATATTAGCAAAAAATCGCTTAACATTTTTGGCTCAAATTATTGTTGTTTATGCTATCATTATCACCTCATTGGTACAAATAAGTTTAAGAAGTCCAGACAAAGAATTGTGGTTGATATTACTCAGTAGCTCTGTTGGATACATTTTACCATCCCCAGGATTAAAATTCAAAAGACAAACTCCAATTTCATCTTCTCTCCCTGAGGAAAAACAAAAACCATGAAAGAATTTTACTTGACATTATTAAGTGACAGTTCTTTAGACACCTTCCCACAAAATACTCAATCTACTTTCAAAGTCAAATTAGATTGTCCTATTCAAATTGACAAACAAAATTGGGAGGTAGCTTTAGCAGAAATAATAACACCAGGTGAAATCATGAATATCACAGATAAAAATAATTTTTTCTTTCTTCGATTAACAAATAATGCTTTCATTGACATAAAGTTTGATCACTTAAGGCATGAAATTTGCAGACAAACAAAAAGATGTTCAGATTATAAAGTAACCTTTCCAACAGGAAATTATACTAGCCCTGAACATTTGATTATGGAAATGAAAAATGCACTTGAGAGTCGTATTCAAAAGATTTTGACTCAACACAACATTAAAATTCATCTTGAATACAGAAGTCAATTAAAACGCATCAAGGTTGCTGTAGAATATCCTGCTGGTTCAAATTACACAAATCAAATTCAGATAGTATTTCCAACACCATTAGCAATCATTTTAGGCATCGATAAACAATTTCACGGAGAACCATTAGGCAACGATGCTGTCAAATTCAAATATGGTGTTGACTTGAATATTCATAACAGTCGCTTCTTTGTGTATTCCGATGTGGCCGGTTACACAAACATAGGGCATATAACAGCTCCCATTTTAAGAGTAGTTCCATTTGCAAATACAACTGGTGAAGTTCATTTCCATCAAGAATTTCTCAACTTGCATTACGTTCCAGTGGCAAAATCCTTCATTGATCAAGTTTACATTAGTATAAAAGGCGATACAGGTAATGATATTCCATTCATTACTGGAAAGACATTGATCAAACTACACTTCAGAAAAAAAGAACAATAATGCGTACTATTCATTATCATCAGTCTGGAGCGGGATTTAAAGACTTTCCCGTCTATCGAGGTGTCTCAAGACAATATGGTCATGGTTTAGGTTCCATATTTAAAACAGCAATGCGAAGTGTTGTTCCCATTTTAAAACCTCTAGCACAAGCAGGAATAAAAAGTGCAAAACAAGTTGCAAAAAAGGAGGGACTAGGTGCTCTTCGCGATATGTTGGAAGGTCAAAATATCAAACAAGTTTTGAAACAAAGAGGCAAACAGAGTTTGAAATCGCTAGGAAAATCTGCTCTGGATGAATTAAGTGGGGGTATAAAATCAAAAGGCAAATCTAAAAAGAATCAGTCTAAGACTAAACGTCAAGGTGTTAAGAAGGGTCAAAAAAAGAAAAACTCAACTGCTATTCCAAAAAATCTTAAATTTCCGAAAGATATTTTCGATCAATAATGATGCAATCAGGTTCTTGTGAGTGCAGCAAAACGGAGTTGGAAATGCAATCCGTTCCTCCGACAATGACAACTATGCAAGAAACTCAGTGGACTGATTATCATCCTATCGCTTCCCTGGATAGTTATCAGGCGCCCATTGAATTTTTGGTTCCACCCCATACTGAATATTATACAAATTTATCTCAAACTTATCTTTATCTGAAATGTAGAATCCTGAAACCAGATGGAACTAATATTGAGGACAAAAAGGTTGCCCCTATCAACAACTTCTTTCACAGTATGTTCAGCAGCATCGATTTGTACCTGAATAATAAACTGGTCACAAGTAATATGGATACATATCCGTACAGAGCCTACATAGAAAACTTATTTTCCTTTGGAGCAGATGTCAAAGACAATCAGTTAAAAGCTGCAGAACACTGGTATGAAGATGAACCTGGGAAATTTGAGGATTTTGATTGTGATAGCATAAAAAAGGCCGAGGTGAAGCTACAAAACAAAGTAAATCTTTGGAACTCATGGGCCGATTACATTTAGATCTGGCCATGCAAGACAAATATCTTCCGAATGGCATTGAAATCAAACTCAGACTTAACAGAGCATCTCCTCAATTTTGTATCATGGCTGAGGATGGTTACCCTGTAGTACTCAAAATTGATGTAGCCAAACTGTCAGTGAGAAATGTACAACTTCTACCAGCAATCACAAACGATTTGAATCAGAGCATTGCTCAACATAATGCCAAATTCCCCATCAGAAGAGTTGAGGTGAAAACATTTACCATTGGTACTGGACTAAGATCTAAAATTGAAGACCACCTGTTCCAGGGTCAACTTCCAAAACGATTGTTCATTGGCATGGTTCCCAATGAAACATTCAATGGCACGTTTCCCACGAACCCCTTTAACTTCCAACCTTTCAATCTCAGTAAATTGGATGTCACACTCGATGGACATAATATCTATGGCAGACCCTTTGAACCTAACTTCACCAGAAACGAGTACCTTCGATCATACATGTCACTGTATCAGGCTCTGAGTAGTCGAGACCAAGTTCAGAATTGTAACATCGATTACGAGGATTACAAAGACGGATACACATTCTGGGGATATGACTTCACACCTGATCAAGCTGCTGACCAGAGTCATCTCCACCCTATAAAAACTGGAAACCTGAGACTAGAACTTCAGTTTGCCAATTCGCTCGCAAAGACTATCAACGTCATTGTGTATGCTGAATTTGATAATCTGATAGAAATAAACGGACTCAGAGAAGTAATCACAGACTACTGAAAAAAAGATGCATAGTGGATACTATATTGAAGAAGAACTGAGGGATTATCTTCTATGGTCAGATTCCACTTCATCTGGAAATGGCATGCTTCAAAAAGAATTTGAAGGATTATCAGAAGACAATGAAACACCGGGACGACACAAATGGATTAAAGATACCCTTATACGAGCCATGAGGATCAACTTGATGACTGCTATATTTGACTATGCCCGTCACCAGTGCCAAGGATGTAGAATAAATCATCCCAGTCAGAAATACCATGACTTGTGTTTATGGACAAAACCAAACGAATGGATTACAGACTATGGTATACATATCCATGCCCTAAATAATCTCAACATCTACGATGTCATCCAAAAATGGGACGAGTTGCTCCTGGATGAAGTACCATCAGAAGAAAGAAGAAAAGAATATAGTGCTATGACAGGATTGGATCATTTAATACCATCTGAAAAAGTCGAAGCCTATAAAAACTGGCTGTTCCTGAAAAACAGTCATAACAGATACGGAAGAAAACCTGACTACAACGAGTGGAGAGACTTTTGGAAACAGAAATTAATAGAAGCTACTCCGTCGGAGACATCACCAGAAAAATGAACACACATGAACAGAGGAAAATTCTGTACCACATGCCTGTTAATGGAGATGTATGTGCCAAAGATCTCTTACCAGAGAAGAAACCTCTAGACATGAAAGCCTATATCATAAACACTGACAATTCAGATGAACCAGGAGAACATTGGGTTACCGTATACTTCAGAGGCCATCAAGCTATCTACTTTGATTCTTATGGCATGCCACCAGAAGAAGACTATATTCTACCTTTCATCCAAAGAAATTCCAGAAGTTGGATTCAAAATACAGAACCATTACAAAGTCCATGGAGTCACAACTGTGGAATGTGGTGTATATACATTATTCATCAACTTGAAAAAGGACTGGACTTGAAGAAAGCTATTCATGGGGAACTGTATGGCACAGGAGAAGACTTATACCAAAATGACAGAGATATTGACAGATGGTTCAGTGCTAATTATGGCAAAGTGATCTGGACACAAATTAAGTCTAATTATGGCAAATTGATCTGGACACAAAATGACATGCCAACTCCAAAGTTTCTTTACAAACATAGAATTCAAGTTTGCAAATGCTTGAGAAATACACATTGCTTATCAAAGAAATACCCCATGTATTTAATGTTGTAAATATGTTAAGGTTTCAAATTGTAAACGAGGACAGAGGGACGGTCCTAATCCTCTGTTCATCGTAATCAAGTTAGTTAGCGGGACAAATAAAGTTAAAACTGTTCACCAATCTTTCTTGTCTTTTCACCCCCCCCCCCCTCTTCATGACGAAGAGGGTAGTAGTATCTAAACTTGAGATGGCTAGAATTAACATCCACTGACGCTTCATAGTCAAACAAATGAAACAAAATAGATCTTGAGATACAAGATCTATATCCAGAAGTTTGCTACTATCAAGCCTCAATATATTTGCCAAAACACTTGACGCTTGACAGTCAAGTTTCTACTGATGAAGAAATATAAAGTCTTGAGATACAAGACTTTTTATTTCTCATAGAAACTTGCTACTAGATAGCCTCAATATATAAGCATGACACTATGAAGTCTTGAGATACAAGAACAACATAATGTCATCTTGTGGTATATTTCCAACATCACAAAAAACTAAGTCATTGTCAAGCTTGATCCCTATAATTTCACCCAACATCAAATTTATAGGGACCAAGTCATTTTAGGCTTGGTCCCTATAAATTTCAAAAACTGAAGATTTATAGGGACCAAGTCATTTTAGGCTTGGTCCCTATAAATTTCAAAAACTAAAAATTTATAGGGACCAATGTAATCAACACAAACACATGGATCTACTTGAAAGATCACCAAAAAAACTAAGTTATTTTCAGGCTTAGTCAAAAGCATAGTCAATTCAAACTTGGTCCCTATAAATTTCAGCAACTGAAGATTTATAGGGACCAAGGTAATCAACACAAAACACTCAGTCCATCTCGGAAGGTATCCACTTTACACACTTCCAACTACCCAAGTCCCCAATCTAGCCTAGTCAAGCTTACATCAAGCGGTGCCGGTATGGGGACCAGATTATGGGGACCAACAAAATTATAGGGACCAGTCCCTATAATCTGGTCCCCATAATCTGGTCCCCATACCGGCACCCTATACTACTACCCCCTGTAATTCCACTGGCATGTACAGGTGTATACATAATTATTTAATTAATTATTTCATGTTCAGGGTGCTCGATAAATCTGTAGAACCACCTCGTTGTAACGAGCACTTATAATCTATGTTTAGGGCAGTAACTTGAAAACATATCACAACTACAGGTATAGTTTATCAACGACCTTTGAGAGTTCAAAGTTTAAGCGAGACGAGTCGATTCCATTTTTTAGGGGAAGCAGGTTTCGGATACTTTTTTTCTCGTGATTTTAAAGATATAAATCAATGTTTTAATATTATCTACCTAGAACTCATGGCCGAGTGGTTAATGCGATGTGCTTCGAGTCACACTAAAAAATCTTTTAGACGAGGGGTTCGAGTCCCAGTGGCACATCGTTTTTTTTTATTTTTTTATTTGATTTTTCATTTTTATTTTATCTTTCTTATTTTTAAAGTTATTTTCTTTATTTTTTTATATTTACATCATTTATATTTTGTTTCCTTTGTTTTATTTTCAACAATTATATTTTATGTTGGATGCCGGCCTCGGTAGTTCAGTCGGATGCGCGTCTGACTGGTGGTCAATAGGACGCGGGCTCGATACCTGCAGGGGTCAGCAACATTATTTCCCTTGGAGATTGATCATGAAACCTTTTCCATGGCCATTTCCTCCTTTCTGCTGATTCAAGAAGGGCAGTTGTTAGTTTCATTGTACTGGTTAACCGCTTACGTATAAGCTTGCCAAGGATAAGTCTGGATTAGTAAACTGACCGGCTCATAAATGACCTAAATATTGTTGCCTGGGCCGTAAAAGCCCAATTCAAATTTCAGATTCATTTCAACAGCGCATTTGCCTTCACTGACGGCTATGAACGTACGTTCAATCATAGTATATTTTTTGATAATACTTCTTGAATCCGAGCTGTAACGATTCGCTTGTGCTCGTTCCATCTTTTCAATAAAATGTATATACATCTAATGTGATGGCCCCGCCCATCGGGGCTTGGAGAAATAGAACGAGCTGCACGATGCTTCCAAGCGGATCTGAAACTGACGACACATGAGCAATGGTAAACCGCTTAGTAAGTCCGAACCTGCCCAGGCAAAGTGGTGCGGGTTGGACCGTCCATACTTTTTAAACCCGTTTAATTTATTGGGTGGCAGAGCTTGAGATGCCGTTTCATCTTAGTGTCCGGTAAAAAATCCACAAAACTGGAAGCAACTTCTCCAAACTTGACGGGGACAATAAACCTCAAATCAATCAAACAAACATCTCATGTGCTCCAATTTTATAGGTTCGAAAAAATGTTAAAGAAAAGTAAAAATAAAAAATAAATAATAATAAAAAAAAAAAAAAAAAACGTCTGCCCAAGATTCGAACCCCAGATCTCCAAGATGGAAGACGTGTTACTTAAGTGTCTCGACTGGTCGTCAATCTGGTTACACGACGAGCCAGATTCAGAATATGACAGTAACTATCGCCCAGTGTAAAAAATATCCACTACAGGCGACTTACCTAAAACACGGACGAGTCCAAAATTAAAAGTGCAGTCACGTCTCACTGCGTTTTGAAAGACTATACCATGCCGTAATATGTCGGTGTTATGGTTTCAATGTTGATAAATACTCGTCTATTTATAAATCATAACAAACAACGGTGTTTTCCACAGGTACGTAACGGGTTATATTCTAACACAAAATCACTTAATTTTGTAGTCTCAATGTAATCAGTTGCGTAGCGCAACTAGTAGCCTTATATAACTGATTTACTTTCCTGAGGGTCGCAGGGTTCGATCCTCGCAGACAACCTTTTTCCATAAAGCTATTAAAAGCATGTTTTATTTTTTTCTTGATGATTTTTTTTTATAAAATAGTTTCAGAATTTACATTTTTATTATTTCTTTTTTAATTTTCAATTCTGTTTATTATTTTTGTATTATTATTTTTTCGTGAATGGTTTTCTTCTTTGCAAATTTTCAAAATGTTCAATGCCATGGCTTTGCTTTCGGCATTAAGAAGCTTTTTTGAAGACATTTTCGCGGCAGGGCAACCGAGTATGAACTAAGGAATGTTCAGTAAAAATTTATATCAGCACAAAAAATGCATGCTTCACGAGTAAATCGAGGATTTTTTGCTTTTGGCGCGAAAAAAAAAATGTTAAAGAAAAAACATCCCCAGCGGGATTCGACGATTTGTCGTCTACTGAATGAGTCCAAAGGATTATGAAGGTTTTAAGCGTTAAATTAAAGTGAACCAGTACGGATCTCCAGGTACTTCTTGGAATTGTATACACCTGCACATCTTATATTAACTAGTAGGTTGGGGACCCCATTTGGATCAGGGAATGAAAATGGTACTTCATTGACTGATTTTGATGGGATTTCTGTGTTTCACTTAGTTTTGGTGGCAATCGTTGTATGGACGGGTATAGGGCCTCACACTTTTCAGGCATTAGCAGAGGTTCGGGCTTTCAGGGCTTGTTTTTTCTTGATTTCAGGCTCTGGGATTTTGAATTTCTTCTTGAAGATGTTTAAAATGACTATTTGACTCTCAATTCGTTAACCCATGCCAACTTTTGGCTGTCAGCCAGACAATTTATCTAATGTTCTGTATTCGTTCAGTTTTCAACCTGCAGTGTGGGCAGGGTGGATCCTGACTAGATGGCTTCTCCAGAGGCCATCTGATCAGGATCTGCACTGTGTGCAAGAGTTATGGTCGTCTGATGGGTTCTGGAGTTGCAGATTTGGGTATTACAGGGATGGGAGAACCTGGTCGGTTTGGGCCTGGATATGTGTGGGAGTGACTGCTTGTTCATATTTGAGCGTTTGTATCTGGAGGTCTGGGAATTTTCTCACTACTACATCCTCATTCTCATCTGACCCTCATCTTGCTGATGTTCAACTTAGCCTCACCAATTCTCACCCAATTTTGATTGTGAACCATTTAGAATACTTGATATGGCTTGTTCATCCAGGTACATAAACTGAATGTCAAGCAGTGTAGGTCCTGATTGGTTGGCTATCTGATCTGGATCTGCACTGTTTTCGAAAGATATGGGTTGTAGTGAGCAGCAAGATGGGGGTTAATACTCTTCGAGTGTCGTCAAATGGACCTAATCTAGTCATGACTTAATCTAGTCATGTTTGAAGCTTTCTTCAAATAGTTTTGCTGTTATTTGTTCTGTGTTAAAATGTTATGTTTTGTTTCGACTTATACCCTAGTTAGGGGTCAAGGTCGTGAAATAAACCTAAACCTAAACCTGAACCCGCATACTTCAGCTCTACAGGCCCGTGACTTTACCACTTGGCTAGCGTCGATACAGTGCAGGTATGGTATTTTTTAGCCTGATACCATCACATTAATTGGGAGTCACCAAAAATAAAATTAGATCATCCAAAAATAACATATAATTGCATAGATAAATTTAAAAATAACCTTTATTTACAATAATATTGACAATACCAAACTGACAACTGATGTCGGTTTTACTGTATTAACCTAAATGTTGTTGACGGGACAAAAAAAACACTCAATTCAAACAAAAAGCCTCAAGAAAATATCGTTTGTGATACGAAAGAAAGCACTGTCACCCGCATTTAAAGTCATAATGATCTGGAATTGTCAAGGACGATAATCACCGTTATTGTTTTTCTATTTCTTTGTAGAAGATGCATCCTCTGGGTATGATTCGTCAGATGTCTCAGACGTGGAGCCGGTCTCAGACGTGGAGTCGGACTCATCAGAAGAGACCAATATCAACAGTCGGACAGAGGGCGAGTCTGTGCCAGACGTTCTGAGAGTGCGCAGTACGCAGTTACTCAGCGAAGACTTGAAATCCATTATGACGTTACCTGAGATGTGTGACGTTACGTTTCTAGTAGGACCCACCGAGGTCCCAGTTTACGGTGTTCGGGCTATTATGGCTATGAGAAGCAGGTACAAACATCTTTCTTTCTTTCTATCTTTTTTTAGCTCACCAGAGCCGAAGGCTCCGGGGGAGCTTATAGGATAGGCAGTTGTTCGTCTGCGTCTGCGTCGTCTGCGTCTTGCGTCAACACTTTCAAACGACATCTCCTGTGAAGCCACTCGGCCGATTGGGCCCAAATTTTATCTGTAGCATTCTTGGGCTGGGGGATTGAAAGTTTATGTTTTTTATGAAAATCGGCTTATTAGTTTGGTTGCTATGGCAACTTAGACTTTCCATAGACTTATAATGGGGAAAATTGAAAAATGGCATTTACTGCTAAGCCTCTGCAGATATTATGCCAAAACTTTCATAGAAATGTTCCTTAGGCAATTTGCTATCTGCCATATGATTTTAGGCATACTGTTCGTTTTTATTGGTTGCCATGGAAACCAAAATGCATAAAAAATAGAAAAAAATTCTTAAAAAAATCATCTCCTTAGATACCATATGCTCTAGGAGGCAGAGATTTTATGAAAATATTCACCATGTTTGCCTTTACAGGTTTTGTGTTTTTTATGAAATTTGGCCTTTTAGTTTTGTTGCTATGGCAACTTAGAGTTTCCATTGACTTATAATTGGGAAAACTGAAAAATGGCATTTACTGCCAAGTCCTTGTAGATATTTTGACAAAACTTACATAGAAATGTTCCTTGAGTAAACTTCTCATAGCCCTATGCTTTTTTTTTTGCCAACCTGGGGGTCCCCTAGGTTGTGCCGGGGCCATGCCCAGCCCCCTCCACTCCATAAAATGCCTTATATCTCAGAAACCTTACAGATCCCCACCCCTAAACCATATATATTCTTGTTCCTTATGATAAGATGTATTAAGTGACACCAACCTAGAGGTCCCCTGGGATATGCCGGGGACATGCCCCGACCCCTCCACTTCATAAAAGGCCATTTATCTCAGAAACCATTCAGATCCCCACCCCTAAACCATATATATTCTTGTTCCTAATGATAAGACACATTAAGTGACACCAACCTGTGGGTCCCCCGGGATGTGCCGGGGACATGCCCCACCCTCTCCACTTCATTAAATGCCATTTATCTCAGAAACCATTGAGATCCCCACCCATAAACCATATATATTCTCATTCCTTATGATAAGTTGCATTCAGTGACACCCACTTTGGGGGTCCACCGGGATGTGCCGGGACCATGCCCAACCCCCTCCACTTCATAAAAGGCCAAATATTCCATAAACCTTACAGATCCCCACCCCTAAACCATACATATCCTTGTTCCTTATGATAAGACTGATTCAGTGACGCCAACCTAGGGATCACCCAGGGCACACCCGGGCCATGCTCCACCCCTTGACTTCACAAAAGACCATATATCTGAGAAACTGTTCAGAGCCCCAACCCTAAACCATATATATTCTTGTTCCTTGTGATAAGACGCAATCAGTGACACCAGCATGGGGGTCCCCCCGGGGTGCCACGGGCCATGCCCTACCCCTTTACTTCATTAAAACCCATATATCTATGACACTGTTCAGATCCCCACCCCTTAACCATATATATTCTTGTTCCTTATGATAAGACTCCACTTCATAATAGGCCATATATCTCAGAAACCATTCAATTCCCCATCCTATAATCACATATATTCTTGTTCATTGTTAATAGACACATTCAGCCATCCCCGTCTTGGGGGTGGGGGGTGTCAGTGACAACAATCTTGGGCTTTTCTGGGATCTGCCATGCCCGAAGCCCTCCATTGCTTAAAAGGCCTTGCATCTCAGGAACCATACATATCCCCACTGCTAAACCATATATGTCTCTGTTTCTTTTGATAAGATGCATTTATTGACACCAACCAGGACTCCATTGTGTCCATGCCCCACCCTCTTTACTTTATGAAACACCTAATATTTCAGATACAGTCCACATGGGTGCTCATTTGGGTATGGGGTTTGTTTGGGAGACTTTATGATTGGTATATTAAAATCATATCATGTTATAATACATGTCTGCCATTGGGCAGTGTCCACCTGAGCTCTAGTTTATAAAATTTAGCTCTTTGGTTTGTTTGCTGTGCCAAGTTAAGAGTTTCCATTGACTTATAATGGGGAAAATTGAAAAAATGACATTAATGTCTTTCAAGATATTTTGCCTCACTTTCATAGAAATGTTCCTTTAATAATGTTCCTTTTGGCCTATTTGTTGCCACAGATGGGAAATTGTCAATTGTCATCTGTTGTCACGTAACAACACATTCAAGCGACATCAGAATCTGAAGCCACTAGGCTGATTGGATCCAAATTTTATCTGTAGCATCCTTGGGCACAGGGCTTCCATGGTTAATTAAAATACATTGCTGCCAGTGGACATTGGCCCCCTGAGATCTGGTGAGCATTGTGGCCAATGGGCCTCTTGTTTTTTTTTCATTACGCAAACACGCCTATACAAATACATTGCCACCTTTATCGCCGAAAAAATGAAAATTTTATGAAAATTTGTCATATTTTTCTTATTTTTGTTCCAAATATAGATTGTAGGCACTCGTTAGAACCGCCTCATCGAGGCGGTTCTAACGAGTACCCACAATCAAAATTTTAGAGCAGAAATAAGAAAAATAAGGTATACCCCCGTAAACCCAAGTTTTACTGTATAAAAGTGGGGTTCAAGGTATCCATATCCATAATTCGAATTGTGGATATCCATAAATCAGCGGAATAATGGCTATCTAAATTTTGATTTCTTAAAATCCATAATTGGAACTACTGATATCATAATTCGAATTATGGATATCTATAAATCGCTCTGAATTAATGATATCCATAAACCGAATTATGGATACCCATAATTCGATTTTGGGATATCTATAGGCCTAGTTCGAATCCAATTATATGTAGATATCTATAATTCGGCTGATTTATGGATCACTGAATTATAGATATCTATAAATATGGATTAAATGATAAAACGGCACCCTATAGAAATGAATTTGAATCGCATCATATATAATAAAATCTTGCAGAACAGAACAGAACTTTATTTCGAAATACATCCAAGACCACACCTGGAATGTATTTGCAATGAGACCACTCTATCTATACTCCAATACATAGATTGTGGGTGCTCATTAGAGCCGTCCCATTGAGCCTCTGTTTGATAAACATCACGATAACAAGTCAATGAGGCAGTTCTAACGAGCAGCCAAAAAAAAAAAAAAACTCAAGCCCCATATCAAACAAACAAACTAACAAACAAACGAGCACATTTATTCAGCAATAAGCAATATACATTGCTTCTAGCCTACACAATGAAAAAACATTTTCACCATAAAAAAAACATTTTGGAGGAAAAAAAAGAATGCACTATGAGTTTCTGGGGGGTTCACATTGGCTCCGTTTCCTTTCACTGAAAAATTGTATGGTTTTACTATATTTTGAACTGTGAAAATAATTCATTGTTTTGTGTGTAATTTTCAGAGTATTCTACCAGCTGATACTGAAGCACATCCAGATAACAGCTCTACAGAAGAAAGCAGCCAAATGTCGTTCAGGATCTCCTCGATTTTCATCCGAAAGAATAGTTATTCCTGTGAGAAAGTATGGCCCCAAGGTGTTTCGAATGTTGATCGAGTTCGTACATAGTGGCGTCGTCAATTTGTCAGTTGAGACAGTTATAGGTAAAGCCCATTCGAGCGCGTCATATAGAGTCAACCCTCTTTATCCCGACATTCGTTGTTTCGACAAAACTCGTCTGTGTTGGACCAGTCAACACTATTTTAGGTTATTTTTGAGCCGGTCAGTTTACCTATCCACAAACTCCTGGGCAGGCTTATACGAAAGCGGTTAACCAGTAAAGTGCACATTCTTTCTCCAGAAACTGACAACTGCCCTTCTTGAATCAGTGGAAGGGAGAGAATGATCGTAGAAAAGATTTCATGATCAATCTCCACGAAAGAATTTTGCCGACCCCTGCAGGTATCGAACCCTCGTCCTTCTGATCACCAGTCAGACGCGCAGCCGACTGAGATGCTATTCTAACACTCCAAAAAACAAAATCCATGTAAGATTTTTTTTGAGTCGCCTCACCTAGGCGATTCTGTCAAATGTCCACATTTGTTTCTTGGAGTCATAGCAGCCCATTTTATGGATATTGGCAAACAGTGCAGACCCAGATCGGACGCTACAAAACAGCGCGGCATCTGATCTATACTGCTTAAAATCCTTATTTGTTGAAAAACTGTCCGCAAACAAAACTAACCACCTATTCGTATAATTGGATTTGGACCGACCCCAAACTTATTAGGTGGAATATTCCATTGTCATTTAATGAAACCATCACGAAAACACGCCTATATAATTTTGAACCCCACTTTTATATAGTAAAACTTGGGTTTCCGGGGGTATACCTTACTTTTCTTATTTCTGCTCTAAAATATAGATTGTGGGTACTCTTTAGAACCGCCTCACCGAGGCGGTTCTAACGAGTGCCCATAATCTATCGAGGCGCTTCTAGCGAGTGCCCACAATCTATATTTTGAGCAGAAATAAGAAAAATATCACAATTTTTCATCATAAAATTTTCATTATTTCGGCGATAAAGGTGGAAATGTATTTGTATAGGCGTGTTTGCCCATTCTACCTTTATCCTCTGCACAATCGAGCTCCAATGGCTCGAACACATTTAGTACCATTGACATTTGTTTGACACAGGGGTAGTTCAAGACATACCACCCATCCGTTGGTAGACGTTTTTTTTCTGTGTATGTAGATGTCAAACCTAATAGACGCTACCCGCTTTTCGCTAGATATTTGTTTCCAAATACATGTGACTGTTCTTTTGCATGTTCGTGCTGATGTTTTACGTCCCTGTCAACACTATTTATGTCATTTTGGAGATGTGGGACTTTTATTCGACATTGAGATGAGATCTCAAGCCCTACCGCACAAAGACACCGCTAGGGTTAAAGATCAATTTACAGACTTCGCCAAAATCTATTTTTCCAAGCCCCGATTGGTGGGGGCGCAGAAAACGTGCTCAGGTGGCTTTTATCGTTCTTTTTGACCTATTACTATGGAGATTTCTAAAATAGATCAATGGCATTGACCTACATTCAGTTGTGCTGACACATTCTGCCCCTAAGTGGATTTGTTTGTTAAATTTGAGGTTTAACGTCCCCGTCAACACTGTACAGATCATTTTGGAGACGTTCCTTCCAATTTTGTGGGACTTTTACCCGACATTGAGATGAAATGACATCTCAAGCCCTGTCGCCCAATGAAACCAGTAGGGTTTAGTAGCATGGACGGTCCGCCTCGCACCGCCGTTCCTGGACAGGCTTAGATGCTCTAAGCGGTTTACCAGTACTAGTGTGCGGACCGGATTCAGTTCTGCGTTGAAGCATCAAGCAGTCCATATTTTTCTTCAAGCCCAGATGGGCGGGGACCGACTCCTAAGTGGAACCTGTGACTAGTAGCAATAAGATTTAGATTCGTTTTCATGGTAAAACAAGCATTTCAACTCTAGCTATAATACTCTCGTCTTAAATGAGTTTTTGTTTGTTTGTTTGATTTGAGGTTTAACGTCCCCGTCAACACTGTAAAGGTCATTTTGGAGACGTTGCTTCCAATTTTGTGGGACTTTTACCCGACATTGAGATGAAATGACAGCTCAAGCCCTGTCGCCCAATGAAACCAATAGTGTTTAATAGCATGGACGGTCCGCCTCGCACCGCGGTTCCTGGACAGGCTTAGATCCTCTAAGTGGTTTACCAGTACTAGTGTGCGGGCCGGATTCAGTTCTGCGTGGAAGCATCATGCAGCCCATATATTTCTTCAAGCCCCTATGGGCGGGGGCTTCTTAAATGAGTAAAATGATTTGACTGAATATGTTTCAGGATTGTACTGTGGAGCTGAACAGTTTCTGTTGACAGATTTGTCTAACGCCTGCTTGGAGTTTATTGACAGAAATCTAAACGCAGGGAACTCTGAAATTTTGTTGCAACACGCAAAGGAGAATAACCATCACAAGTCAGCACAGAAAATATTTAATATGGTATGTACGGTAAAATATGAAATGTCAATCCCTTTAATACTGACGATAACACAGCCGTGTGCTTACATTACGTAAACACGCCTATTCAAATACATTGTAAACTTAACCGCCGAAAAAATGACAATTTCAGGTAAAAATTTGTGATATTTTTCTTATTTCTGCTCAAAATATAGATTGTGGGCACTCGTTAGAACCGCCTCATCGAGGCGGTTCTAACGAGTACCCACAATCTATATTTAAGAGCAGAAATAGGAAACATAGGTTATACCCCCTGTAAACCCAAGAACAGTGGGGTTCGATGGGGTCAAAGTTATATAGGTGTGTTTTCGTGATGCATGGCGTCCTTCTTTTCTCTAGATGAAAATGTTTGATATTTTCTTAAATCTGGTCCAAATATAGATTTTAGGCGCTCGTTAGAAACGCCTCATTGAGGCGGTTCTAACGTGTGCCCAAAATCTTTACTTTTGAGCAATAATAATAATAATACAAATAACAATAACAACAACAATTTTAATAACTATGATAATTATAATAATTCATTAATTGGCTGTGTTGTCGGGGCTTGAAGAAATACCATAAATCAAACAAATAATTGACTATGCTGTATTGATCGGAGGTCATCCGTTATAACACTGGGGTCAAAAAGTAATAATTTTGTTTTTAATGGTGTCAATTAATAAAATTCCATTCGGCCGAGGCCAATACAGCTGACCAATTGGTTGGTTAGTTGATTTGATGTTTAACGTCCCTGTCAACACTGTATAGGTCATGTTGGAGACGTTGCTTCCAATTTTGTGTTACTTTTACCCACCATTGAGATGAAATGACATCTCAAGTCCTGTCGCCCAATAGGGTTTATAAGCACGGATGGTCCGACTCTAACCCCTTTGCCTGGACAGGCTTAGATATCATTTCTCGTGTGCGGTCGGTTTCAGCTCTGCGTGGAAGCATCATGCAGCCCGTCTATTTCTTCAAGCCCCGATGGGCGAGGACAACAGCTGACCGAGGACCTATAACTAGAACAATACAAATTAATAACATTATAGTAAGTCTTTCTGCTGAAAATTTATGTCATAGCTATTATAATCATTGAAAATTTTTTCTTTCATTTTCAGATTTATTCAGTTCTTACACCAAGAGAAAGGGGGAATAGCGTAGGATCGACAGGTGCCTCAAGCTGATGATGAGAACAATGTCACGTGGTCACTTGATCCCCTATAGTTCTGACTCTTCGTGAAAGCGCATGCGTACAAAATAAGAACTGTACGGCGGAGATTGAATACATGAAACAGACTATTGTGCTCATTTTAAAGAAAGTGCTTACTCAATTCAGTTTCGGAGACTGTGGAGAAGAGAAAATGCTATTATACAATGACATACTTTATCTTAACCCTTATATCGCTGTTCACGACAACCCCTATCTTTGCAAACAGTGTAGATCCAGATCAGATGGCTTCTGAAGAAGCCATCTGATCAGGATCTACACTGTTTGGCATTCAGTTTATGAATTTGTAGCAATAAATTACATCAAGTAATTTGATTGGTTGATAGACAGAAATGGGTGTGGCTTAAATGAATATTCAGCAAGAGAAGGGTTAAATATTTTCTTTCACGTCGCTATGACGGTATTCGACTGGTAGGTTTCGTGAAATTTCCGTGAAATTCCACGTAGGAGTGTGGTTCCTAGTTGTAATAGCTGGTCACATGGTCCAATCAAATATTTTATTTGCATATAGCTCATAAGCGACCGTGGTGCACGAAAGGTTCGACTTTTCCTTCGAATAGAATCGTGCTCCACGATCGCTTATGTATTTGAAAAATAACTCATTTTTGATTGGACCATGTGATCGGCTATTACAAGATAATACCACACTCCTGCGTGGAATTTCACGAAAATTTCACGAAACTTCCCAGTCGAATATGGCCTATGATAGACGTTTCCGCATTTTCCAAATATATATAGTGCGAATAAATTGACCTGAGACTGGTGAACTCTATTTACATAATTTCACACCCGACTGAATGCATATATTTGTCCTCGTCGTTTTCCGAATTTGGCAATATTGGCCATATTCGACTGGGAAGTTTCGTGAAATTTTCGTGAAATTCCACGCAGGAGTGCGGTGTTATCTTGTAATAGCCGATCACATGGTCCAATCAAATATGAGTTATTTTTCAAATACGTAAGCGATCGTGGAGCAGGATTCTATTCGAAGGAAAAGTCGAACCTTTCGTGCACCACGGTCGCTTATGAGCTATACGCAAATAAAATATTTGATTGGACCATGTGACCAGCTATTACAACTAGGAACCACACTCCTACGTGGAATTTCACGGAAATTTCACGAAAACTACCAGTCGAATACCGCCATTGTTATACAATACATAGAGGTCGGTAAATGGACCGCTATTCACGTGATGCCGAAAATTCACGAGAAGTTCACGAAAGCAGACGTATTAGGCGACCACAATTGCTAATTTATTCCTTGCATAAAGGTCAGTCTCGGTTAAATTGTTCGCACTGTCGGTGTTCATTAGAACCGTCAGTCCACAGTCTATGTTTTGAGATAATATATACGATTGTAAACCTCACGTTTCAGCTGCACGGACCAAAGGTCCATGCGTTATACAGTAAAATTCCGCTATTAAGACCACTTACAATTCAGACCAAATCTACTTTAAAAAGCTTGAGAAGGTTTCAGTTATCCTCTCTTTGTGTTTTCTAAACCCAGTGTCTCCTAATAAGAGACCGCCTTTGGGACTGTCCAAACGTGGTCGCAAAGGTGGTCTTAATATAGGAATTTTACTGTATGTTGTGACCTTGAGCAGGTCACTTATTTTTAGTTCAACATGTATATATATGTATATAAATCTCTTAATCAGGCCCAGAGCTTATGTTTATTGTTCATTTAAAAACAAGCATAAAAAACTTGACATTTTACTTCTTATTGTCTATGAACAACGAACAAAAAAGTTAATAAATGTCAAGTATATCAAGCCCTACCGCCCATAGAAATCGCTAACCTTTAAGGAGCGTTTCCGCTCGCAGCAGTTTTCCTGTTCCGATTTAGTCGTTAAGGACGTCCTATACCAGAACAGATGGGTATGGACATGAAAAGGCAAGCAGTCGATTTTTAATTTAATTTCTCCCTGAGGAAGGTAGTCAGATATTTCTGTGAAAACTAATGTATTACCCTGTAAGCCAAACTTTTTCCCTATGTACATGTAAAGAAGGCTTTTGCAGGCTGTTTATTACACAGATTTGGTAAAGTGATTTCGATCTCTATTGGGCATTTACATCTATAAAAGTCATTCGGTTTCCAGATGTTGAGCTAATCTGAACACTGATGGTATTTTCCTATTTGTTGTTCCAACTATAGATTGTGGTCGCTTGTTACGATGTCTCGTTCAGGTTATTCTACCCACAATCTATGTTTTTGAGCCAAAGTAAGAAAAATAATGTTATTCCCCGTAAATCCAGCTTTTCTCTATGAAAAGTGGGGGTTTCCAGGATTTTATTACACAATGATTTAGTTAAAATGATATCGATCGCTCTTGGACAATTGATTCTATAAGAAAATTCGGTTTCCAGATTTTGAGCTAATCTAAACAGAGATACCATGCTTAGGGAAATCGTTGTGGTTCGAGCCTCGCTTTGACGAGTCACATTTGATCCGCAAGTTCAGCAGCGGAAAGTCATGAATTTTTCACAGGGTACTCCAGTTTTCGCCCACGTCTGAGTGGGATATTCTAAATAAAGCCGTAAAACGGAACCGAATTTAAACTGTCTATTGCACAGGGGTTTTGGATTTGTTTGATTTGAAATTTAAAGTCGCCTTCAACAATTTACAGGTCATTTTGGAGACTTTGTTTCAAATTTTAAAGGACTTTTAGCCAGCAATGAGATGAAATGACATTTCGAGCCCTGTCGCCCAATGAACCAAAAGTGTTTATATGCATGGATGGTCCGACTCGCACCACCCTTTCTGGACAGGCTAACAACCTCTTAGCGATTTACCAGTACTAATTGGCGTTCGGTTTCAGCTCTGCAAGGAAGCATCATGCAGCCCTATCTATTTCTTCAAGCCCCTATGGGCGGGGCCTTTATTCAATGTGGCATGTTCAATTTAAGCTCAGCAGAGCTCTTATAAATGCAATATAAATATACTTGTCTTATTCATTTTACCTTCCTAGCTTTAGGTACATTATTTTTCTTACTTTGGCTCAAAAACATAGATTATGGGTACTGATTAGAATAACTGAACGAGACAATTGTAACAAGTACCCACAATCTATATTTGGAACAACACATAGAAAAATAACATCAGTATTCAGATTAGCCCAACATCTGGAAACCGAATGACTCTTATAGATGTAAATGCCCAAGAGAGATGGAAATCAATTTGACAAGCCTGTGTAATAAAAGTTTAATGAGAATCAGATCAAAAGTAAGGTCGCTATCCCCCGGAAAAAATCCCCATTATACATCTATGTGAGACGAAGGGCAAGTGACTCTCATGTGTAAAATTCGATCTGCCCGAAATTCTAACTCGTCCAAGATTTTATGGCCGTCCTCATTACCTTCAAGTTTAATGAGGATCTGATAAAAAAAAAAGGAGGTCGCTGTCGCCCGGACAACATTTCCGCAATTACATGTCGATTGAAGATGTAAGTAGCTCTCAAATGAATAGGCCAATCTGCCTCAACTTTTAACTTGTCCAAGATTTTTTGGTCGTCCTCATTACCTACAGGTTGAATGAGGATCAGATAAAAATAATCATTACCACCCGGACAACATTTTCAGCATTATACGTCTATGGGAGACGAAAGGGCAAGTAACTCATGTGAATAATCCGATCTGCCCTAAATCCAAACTTGTCTAAGATTTCATAGCTGTCCTCATTACCTTCAAGTTAAATGAGGATCAGATCAAAAATAAAGGCGCTATTGCCCGGACTACATGTTCCTCCATTATGTCTATGGGGTATGAATGGACAATAACTCTCACAGGAACAGTCCGATCTGCCGCAAATTCAAACTCAGCCAAGATTTTATGGCTGTTCTCATTACCTATACGTTTATTAAAGTTCTGGGGCCAGTTGTTCAAAGCATTGCTAGCTGAACGAGCTCGTTAGGGGTCATATTGTTAACTGTTCTAGCAAGTGTAATATTTAAAATTTTGGTATTTTTGCTGAAAAAAATGTGAGCAGCTTTTGCATTTGCAAAAGCTGCTCACATTTTTCAGCAAAAATATCAGCGTATTTGCCATAATAAATGATCAAACGACGTCGTTAGTTTTGAACAACTGGCCCCTGGTCAAACGTAAAGTGTCTATCGCCCGGTCAAAATTCTCCCCATTATAAGTCTATGGGAGACTTAAGGGTACGTAACTCTCACATGAACAATCCGATCTGCCCCGAATTCAAACTTGTCCAAGATTTGATGGCTATCCTCATTACCTTCAAGTATGTTGAGGATTCGATCAAAAATAAAGTTGCGACAGCACAGATAACATTTTCCCCATTGTAAGTCCATGAGGGCTGAGAGGGGAAATAATTCTCATACGAACGATCTGATCTGTCCCATATCCTCCTCACCGATTTTATGGCTGTCTTGATTACAGTAGGACTTCGATGGCTCGAACACCGATGGCTCGTTTACCATGGCTGAGTCGAAACCGTTGTTGAATCCCTATAGGGAATTTCTGTACATAAGAAATAGGGAGGGTTAAAATAGGATATTTTCGTCTTTTATCTTGCAAATGTATGATGTGACACAGCATACATTTATGTTACAGAACACCGAAAAGAAGTCCAAAAATACCCCCGTTATGTTTTCTGGAAGTATTCAACAGTGGCTCGAACTACCGCTGTCTCGAACAAATTTCCATGGTCCCAAAGGGGTTCGAGCCATCGAAGTTCGACTGTACCTACAAGTCTGTTGAGGATCAAATCAAAACTAAAGTATCTATTGCCTCGAGAACATTTTCCATATTATAAGTCTATGCGGGACGAAAGGGCAAGTAACTCTAATACGAACAATCTGATCTGCCCATATTCTAACACGTCCAAGATTTTATGGCTGTCCTCATCATCTACAAGTCTGTTGCGGATCAAATAAAAACTTAAACATATACATGTATCACCAGGACGACATTTTTCCCATTACAAGTCTATGGGGGACGAAAGGCCAAATAACTATGACATGAACATTCCTAGTTGCCCCAAATTTGAACTTGCCCAAAATTTTATGGCTGCCCTTAGCACCTACACGTATGTTGAGGATCAAATCAAAAATAAAGTGTCTGTCGTCCGGACAACATTTTCCCAATAATAAGTCTATGGGGAGGAAAGGGCAAGTAACTCAGACACGAACAATCCGATCTGCCCCAAATTCGAACTCGTCCTCGATTTTATAGCTGTTGTCATTACCTACAAGTTTGATGAGCCTCCAATCAAAAATTAAGTAGCTATTCCCGGAAAACAAAATTTAACGGCAGACTGACGACGGAAATCGGACGACGGACAGAAGACAGACAACAGGACACGGCATAAACTGGCCTGGAGCAGAGGTGAGCTAAAACTAAAACAATGAATGTCCACGATAACTCATTTTTCTCTTTGTGATGTGGTTATTGCCAAACCTCAGTTTAAAATTCGCCCCATTAGTACTCTCAGTTCTTTGATTTTAATCTTCAGAAGCCAGTATCCCGCAAGCATCAAGCCTGGTTTGACGAGAATGACGAAGAAATCCAGGGACTCCTTGAAGAGAAACTCCAAAACTAACACAATTGAAACGGGAAACGATCAGGAACTGGAAAATCAGTTCAGCAGCTCGGTGACTAGGCCTACTGCGGAAAGTGCAAATTTTGGAACCTGTAGAAATTAGGCTTTCAGTGTTACATAACTTAAAAGTTACCAACACGTATATAAAATCCTGAAAATTAGAATAAACTATCTCCATGGGTTTTGGAGAAATGGCAGTTTAAATTTGGATAATTCCAAATTTGGTCATTAGAGAGAAAAATATTAATATTTTCATAAACAACAACAAACTTATAGATATAAGATAATAATTTCAAAGGTATATTATATAAGTAAGGGTCTGCCAAATATCAACAAATTTAGATAAGAAATAGTAATGCTATGCATTTTGTGATACAGTGCTCCTTTGGAATCAAGTATGATGAAATTGCTCATCTGTACCCACCTAGGTACATGTACAAGATATGCATTTTGCTATATGTTCTTTATATTTTTCAATGGCTGTAACTCTGGAAGTATTGGAGATATCAACTTCAAATTTTCAGTATTTCTTAGTCTTATGGAGGACACAAAATGTATGAAATTTCAAAGACGTAGATAAACAAATTACGAAGTTGGCATTTTCCGGATAAGTCATAACATTAAACAGGAAGAAGCCACATCATAAGCGTCGACTTTGATCCGTCAGTGAAAAATTACTGCTGCGTACGGGATCCCAACACTCATCCTCACTTTCACCAACAAGACTGCCTTGCCAAACATTTGTAAGACAGATAGATAGACCTCTGGCTGAGCAAGTAGAAATTTAAAACCCAGTGAAAGAAACAATGAAAAATTCCTATCACATTAGGAGAACACGCCTGTATAAATACATTGTAAACTTTACAGCCCCCCCCCCCCCCACCCCACAAAAAAATTGGAAAATTTTATATGAAAAATTTTAATATTTGTCTTATTCCTGCAGAAATAAAATAAAATAAGGTTTACCCCTGTAAATTCCAGTTTTACTGTATAAATGTGGGGTTCAAGGCGGTCATAAATTATATAGGTTCGTTTTCGTGATCATCTGGCACGGCTTCAGAATCGGGTCACTAATGCAATACTTACTGAGCAAGAGGTTTTCGAGTTGCAGGGGACACGAAACCATTCCTCAAGGATGCATCAGTTATCCACCTATTCAATAGGAAAGGGAATCCTCAGATCTGTGGCAATCATGTTGGTATGTTTGATTTGAGGTTTAACGTCCCCGTCAACACTGTGTAGGTCATTTTGGAGACGTTGCTTCCTATTTTGTGGGACTTTTACCCGAAATTGAGATGAACTGACATCTCAAGCCCTGCCACCAAATGAAACCAAGAGGGTTTAAATGCATGGACGGTCCGACTCACACCACTTTTTCTTGGCAGGCTTTGAACCTCTAAGTAGTTTACCAGTACCCATGTGCGGTCGGTTTCCGCTCTGCGTGGAAGCATCATGAAGTCCAATCTATTTCCTCAAGCCCCGATGGGCGGGGGGCAATCAATGATGATGGAATCTCTTCAATGTTGATTGCTGGAAACATGCATGCAGGTGTCTTACTTAACAGACTGCATGAACAATCAGGGCTACAACAAGAAAGCCAGTGAGAGAAATGTGGTTCTTTACAGAATCTTTGTTGGCCTTGTTTATTTCTTGAATTGATTTGAGGTTTAACGTCCCCGCCAACACTATTTGGGTTATTTTGGACGCCTTGCTTTCAATCTTGTAGGACTTTTACCCGACATTGAGATGCCATATTCATATTCTGTCTTTGAAATACAAGTCACCCGCTGAATGTGATATATATATGCGGGTTAAAAGAAAAACATTGTTTGTGAAAGGTTATTTTATGTGACAAGATTATATTCTCTTCGATATGTGACCGGCAAATTTTAAGGTCTGTGATTTGTGATGAGGGGACTTGTGATCAGTAGCCCTTCTTGCCCACCCCTCCCCTCCCCTTTACGTTGTTATCCTTGGCACAAATAACGCTACTTGTATGTTGTGTAATAGACAGAGCAGAAATCTGATTTTCATTACAGGGTCTGTTTACCCTAATATGCAAAGGTTCCCAAAATAGGATATTGGACACACACAGAACATGGCGACTAATCAGGGTCTACACTGTTTCTTAATAGCTTAGGAATTGGGGATTTAAACGAAACGGTCTAAAACATTCATTGAGGCGGTTCCAACGGGTACGCACAGTCTTTTTGAGTAGAAAAAAGAACAATACTATTAACCCCTAAACCTCAACTTCATTGTAAAGTGGGGTTTCAAGGTTGTTAATTACTCAGACTGGTTCACATGATGCTTTTGTAAGGCATTACGATAACACGCCTATACAAATACATTGTAAATTTGACCGCCAGATACAGTCGAACTTCAATGGTTCGAACACCTTTGGGACCTCGAAAATCTGTTCGAGACAGGGGTAGTTAGAGCCTCTGAGGTTACTGTCAGGAGACATAAGGAGATACTTTTTGACATCTTCTCGGTGCTCTGTAATGAATATGTATGCTGTGTGTACTCATTAGAATCGCCTCATCGAGGCGATTCTAATGAGAACACACAGCATACATTTGCAAGATAAAAGACTAAAATCTCCTTAATTATCCCCCACTATTTCTTATGTAGAGGATTTCGCTAGGGGCTCAAAAATGTGTTCGACTCATCCATGGTAAACGAGCCATCGGTGTTCGAGCCATCGAAGTTTTACTGTATCTTAACTTTGAAGAAGATAAAGTGTCATAGTTTTCTTATTTTTGCTCAAAATATAGATTGTAGATAGACGTTCAACGAGTACCCACAAACTATATTTTAGAGCAGAAATAAGAAAAATAAGATATAGCCCTGTAAACCCAATTTTTACTACATAAAAGTGGGGTTCAAGGGGGTCAAAATTATATACATGTATATCTGTTTTCGGGAAGGTTTAAGTGTATGTATTTTGCCGGGAATAATCATTATTATCCTGATAAATCAATGGGCATATGACGCCAAAGCAATGTAACAACCTTGATGCATCGTCAGTTTGATTCGACGTCTACACGCTGTGTGTTTGCTGAGACTTTTGTGTCCATTTTGAGCACAAAATGTACCCGTTCAGGTTCATAAAAAAAAAGAAAAAAGTCACAAATGACTATTCCAAGAGCAAATGAAGGAACCTGTCACTCCCTTTCACCTCATCACGCTAACAAGTCCGTGAAATGAACACCCCCTTACACCCCTTTTATATAAAAAACAGGGGTTTACGGGGGTCTACATTATTTTCCTAATTTCTGTGCTAGACAAAGGTTGTGGGTACTCGTTAGAACCGCCTCAATGAGGCGGTTCTAACGAGCACCACAACCTATTCTTGCTTTATAAATAAGGAAAATATCATCGATTTTCGTCAGGAAAGTAGCCATTTTGGAGATGTGAAAAATGCACTATGTCGCACGGGTTTGTTATCATAACCTCTACTATCTCCTCTGTCTCTGTCCCCCTTTCCTTGGGTTACGACACAGGATGATCCACAAGGGTTGACGTGTCATTACACCTTAATCAATCAATCAATCAATCAATCAATCAATCAATCAATCAATCAATCAATCAATCAAGCAATCAATTAATGAAGTAAGATACCTTTTTTCGCGCCCCGCCCATTGGTGCTTGGAAAAAAAAAGTATGGGCTGCATGGTGTTTCTGTTCAGAGCTAAAACCACCCGACTTTTTGAGTAAGTTGGTGAACTGCTTATAAAAAAAGGTTAAGCCTGGGTGCGATTTCCTCAAATACTATCAGTTTTCTAGTATTTCCTCAAATACTATCGGTAGGGCTTCAAATCAACGTCAGCTAAAATTCCCACGAAGTCGAAAGTAAGTTATCAGGAAAATACGCCTGTATATATATTTTTACCCTCTTAACCACCCCCTTTATATAGTAAAACTGGCATTTGCAGAGGTATACATTTTATTCTTATTTCTGCTCAGAAGACCTAGTTTATTGGGTACTCATTAGAACCGCCTCGGCGATGCGGTTCGAACGAGGGCATTACGAAAACACGCCTATACGTCTCAAAATATAGATTGTGGATACACGTTAGAACCGCCTCATCGAGGCGGTTCTAAAGATTACCCACAAGCTATATTTTAGAGCTTAAATAAGAAATTTCTTTTCTTATTTTTGCTCGAAATATATATTTTGGATAGCCGTTAGAACCGCATCATAGAGGAGGTTCTAACGAGTACACACAATCTATATTTACGAGCAGAAATAAGAAAAATAAGGTATAGCCCTGTAAACCCAAGTTTTACTACATAAAAGTGGGGTTCAAGGAGGTCAAAATTATATACATGTAGATCTGTTTTCGGGATGGTTTAAGTGTATGTATTTTGCCGGGAATAATCATTTTATGATAAACCAATGGACATATGACGTCAAAGCAACGTAACAACCTCGATGCAACGCCACATTGATTCGACGTTGTCTACACGCTGTGTGTTTGCTGGGACTTTTGTGTCCATTTTAATGAGCACAAAATGTACCTTTAGGTTCATAAAAAAAAGGAAAAAAAAAGTCACAAATGACTATTCCAAGAACAAATGAAGGTACCTGTCCCTCCCTTTCACCTCATCACGCTATCAAGTCCGTGAAATGAACACCCACTTACACCCCTATATAGAGAAAACAGGGTTTACGGGGGTCTACATTATTTTTCTTATTTCTGCTCCTAGACATAGGTTGTGAGTGCTCGTTAGAACCGCCTCATTGAGGCGGTTCTAACGAGCACTCACAACCTATGTCTGCTTTATAAATAAGGAAAATATCATCGATTTTCGTCAGGAAAGTAGCCATTTTTGAGATGTGAAAAATGCACTATGTTGCATGGGTTCGTTATCACAATGTCCTCTACTGTCTCTGCCCCCCTTTCCTTGGGTGACGACACAGAATGATCCACAAGGGTTGACGTGTCATTAAACCTCAATCAATCAATCAATCAATGAAGTAAAGATACCGCCTCTTTTCGCGCCCCGCCCATTGGTGCTTGGAAAAAAGTATGGGCTGCATGGTGCTTCTGTTCAGAGATAAACCAATCCGACTTTTTTAGTAAGTTGGTGAACTGCTTTTTTGTTTGATTTGAGGTTTAACGTCCCCGTCAACACTGTAGAAGGTCATTTTGGAGACGGTGCTTCCAACTTTGTGGGACTTTTACCCGACATTGAGATGAAATGACATCTCAAGTCCTGTCGCCGGGTTTATTGGCATGGACGGTCCGCCTCGCACCGCGGTTCCTGGACAGGCTTAGATCCTCTAAGCGGTTTACCGGTACTAGTGTGCGGGCCGGATTCAGCTCTGCGTGGAAGCATCATGCAGCCCATATATTTCTTCAAGCCCATATGGGCGGGGCCGGGTGAACTGCTTATATTCGAAGGTTAAGCCTTGGTGCGATTTCCTCAAATACTATCAGTTTCTAGTATTTCCTCTAATACTATCGGTAGGGCTTCAAATCAACGAAGTCACGACATCGAAAGTAAGTTATCACGAAAACACGCCTGTATATATTTACCCCTTTACATGTATATAGTAAAACTGGCATTTGCAGCGGTATACATGTTATTCTTATTTCTGCTCAGAACCTAGTTTATGGGTACTCATTAGAATTGCCTCGCCGAGGCGGCTCGAACGAGTTCCCGAAATCCAATGCGAAAAGTTTTAGATTTTTCATGTTTTGGAGGTAAAATGTTCGATATATTTCAATAGGCGTTTTCGTTAAGTCGTCTCCAAAATTACTTACATACTGAATTTTGAACAAAATGAACAAAACCAATTATTTTATCTTTTAAATTTCCGTGGTTCGGTCATAAAGAAAGAAGCACGATTCTACTATGAATCTCAAACAACAAATCTTAGCAAATTGTCTTCGTGATGTTGACTATTTCTATTACGAAAGCACGCCTATACCAATACATTGCCTCCTTTATCGCCGAAAAAATGAAAACTGTATGATGAAAAATTGTGATATTTTTCTTATTTCTGCTCAAAATATAGATTGTGGGCATTCGTTAGAACCGCCTCGGTGAGGCGGTTCTAACGAGTACCCACAATCTATAGTTTAGAGCAGAAATAAGAAAAATAAGGTTTACCCCTGCAAACCCCAGTTTAACTATATAAAAGTGGGGTTCAAGGGGTCAAATCTATATAGGCGTTGTTTTTGTGATGTCCTTTACACAATTCTAGTCAATCAATCATATTTACATTTCCAGTGTAAATTCTAATGCAAACCTGTTGACAACATTGTAGTTCATGTTTCCGTGAACGCATCGAGTCACGTGATTTTCAGTTTCGTCAAGTGACGTCAGTCTAAACCAAGGTTCCCTACGGGCGTTGGGGACGTCAACGTTGTTCCGCACTTTGCAGAAAAAAACGTGGAAATGTTTATCAGCTTTGAAAGCTAATCCTATAAGCATTTTTTCGTCAGGTGATGATGTGAATGTAAAAATAAACTTTTTTCAGCTTTTCATGACAGTATGAACGACAGCGGGTCGCTAGCAAAGTTAATATTTACTTTGCACGCGACCCACTGCGTTCCTAATTTCATGAACAGTAGAAAAATAAAATTCATTGAAGCATCATTCTAATGCACTTGCGTATGTAACGCGACGTCTGATTGGATAACGTCAAAAATTTCTCGACAGTATATTCTGCGATATACTATCGGAAACCCGACGTCATCGCGTAACGTCACTTTTCATTGGCTGACATTTGGTTTTACGCAGCTCGCAGCGGTTGGCGTTATGTGCAAAATAGTAAAATTTTGACAAAACAAGTGAAAAAGTGCATTAAAATGGGGATAACTGTAATGAAAATTGTCATTTGGGGAGGTTTTACGATCGCAAATTACGTTTTACGGCTCCGCTGACGCGTCGCCGTAAAACGAAATTTCCGACCGTAAAACCTCCGATTTACCTCCCCAAATGACAATTTTCAATACAGTTTTCCCCTAATTGCATTGCGGCAGCACGTCAGTGCGCCATAGTGCATTCTCTCATGCTCCCAAAAAGGTTGGTTTTCAGATAATATATGCGCTGTTTTTCTTCTTGGACTGCGGTGCTTGTTGAGCCTCGTCATTGAGGCGGTTCTAACGTGTACCAACGGCCACAGAGACAGAGATAACAAATCTAACGTATACCCAGTTTTCTTAAAGATGGGGTTTGGAGAGTTGTTCATTTCTCGGAAACGTGGACGTATAGACGTAATGGAATTGGTGTTGAATCGTTGTCGCGACGCCGAATCAGCGTTGACGGCGCTGTATGCCGATTAAGTAAATGCCATTTATTAATTCATTGTGTAAGTATTGCATTGTTATATAGAATAGCTTATGTTGTGGATATCCAAAAAGAAGGGTTGAAGCAATAAAAATATTGTATTGTATTGCGTTGCACTGTTGACGGGGACGTAAAACACAAAACCGCCTTTTTGCACAGACATGATGAGAATCTTATTCAATTCGCTTGATATACTATACATGAATTTTCCGATACGCTAAAAATAAACCTTTTGAATTGGCTGTATTTGTAGTTATATTATATCTTTTTGAAATTATAGGAAAATGTGCGCTGAGGGTTATAGCTTACTAGGGTAAGCGATTGTATTTACATGTTTACTGTTGTTTGCCCATAGACACCAAAAACATCAATACTTGTGTAGCGGGTGCAAAGAAAACAGAGGCAGTCTACCTGAATATCGACTTGGTTTCCGCCTATATACAGGTGAGTCGACTATTTTACTTAATTTATTTGTTTGATTTAAGGTTTAACGTCCCCGTCAACATACTTTAATTAATCGTAATCACCAAAATGGTTTACGCCATAGACCAGATCTTTATACAAATGCATTGTAAATTTAACCACCAAAAAAATGAAAATTTTCATATGAAAAATTTCGATATATTTCTTATTCGGCTCAAAACATAGATTGTGGATACTCGTTAGAACCGCCTCGGCGAGGCGGTTCTAACGAGTACCCACAATCTATGTTATTGAGCAGAAATAAGAAAAATACAGTAAACTCCAGTAAACCCCGGTTTTACTATATAAAAGTGGGGGTTAAGGGGGTCAAAATTATATAGGCGTGTATTCGTGATGTTTGCAAGTCTAGGCGTAACCAAACTTCTTTTTTTTTTCAGATTTATAAGGCGTAACCAAACTTCCTTTTTCAGATTTAAGGCTAATTGCAGCAGTTAGAGGCGCTTCATCTGTGTTCATTTTAGCTTGGCATGGGCATGCTCAAGATCTTTCTTTGTATGATTTTAGGGTTAACGTCCCCGTCAACACTATATTGGTCATTTTGGAGACGTTGCTTCCAATTTTGTGGGACTTTTACCTGACATTGAGATGAAATGACATCTCAAGCCCTGCCACCCAATGAAACCGATAGGGTTAATATGCATGGACGGTTCGACTCGCAAAACTTAGGCTTAGATTCTCTGTAAGCTCCTGAGCGGTCAATTTCAGCTCTGCGTTGAAGCATCGTGCAGCAAGCCCCAATGGGCGGGGGCTATTCAAGCAGATCTAAGTCAATAAACAAAGACTGGGATCAACCTGCGACTCCACCAATTTTCATCGCTGTTTGCCCGCTGGTCACATGACGTTTAAGCAACGTCGTATCATCGCTGATGTTAATGTAACCGGACTTTAGCGAAATTACCAACAAACTGTGCGCATGCTATGCCCCCCCCCCCCCCCCCACACACACACACACACTCGATGAGGCGTCAATCTATATTTTAAGCAGAAATAAGATATGACCTTATTCACATGTATTTTTAATTTTAACATTTTCGGTGGTAAAATTTACCTGTGTAGGCGTTTGCAATGAATAGCCTACTCGTTACTTTTACCCGATAAGATGAAATGGCGTCTCAAAACACTACCGTCCAAACAAAACAAGAGGGTTCATATGCAGTTACGGCCGGCTTGCACGACTTTGCCTCGACAGACACCCTCTATAAGGTAAAACAGTGGATTTTCTGATAGCGTGGTAGCCTGTGACATCAAAGATGATGTTTGCAATCAGCTGTGAGGAAGTTTACCCGTTTCAAAGGTCAAGGTCCTTTACTGAACTTTGTCCTGTACGGCTAAGATTCAGTACTTTTATCTTCTTCTCCACTTAAACTGCTGGGATGACTGAAACCAAATTACATTTAGAGCCTCTATAGGATGGGGAAATGGCGTTTGTTCGTACGGACTGCGACCCAGATCAGACTTTTTAAGGAGCAGTCTCGTCAGGGTCTGCACTGTTTTCCATTCCGGCTATACCTTTCGAGCTCCTAGCTTGATCGTGAACCAAATTTATCAAATCTTTAAGAGAATTACAACAAATCCTTTAGTGGCTGCCATGCCCATTTATGATAAAAACCTTTAAAAATCTTTTTCTCAGAAACCAAATGGCCGATGATCTCGAAATTTGGTATGCTGCATCTGGACTTGGGCCCAACAAAGTTTATATGGACCCCGTCAAGCGATTTTGGTACTTATCGCCTATACGAGCAGCGAAGGTTCAGGCGAGCCTGCGCATCCGCGCAGTCTCGCCAGAACCTTCGCTGCTCGCTCATACAAGCAGTGAATCAAGAGGAACCTTCAGACAGAAAGCCATATCCCTGGCCCCTCTGAATGGCTGGGCATGCGCAGTTAAAATTTGTCATGACGGAATGCTCGAAGACCCAAATTCGCTTGGCGGGGCCCATATAAACGATGACCTTTGGTTGACCTTGACCTGTTTCACGCCAACGTCTAATTTGGTCACTTAGACATCTGTAAGGAAAAAGGCACAACAGTGGTATTTTCTGATTCTCTTGTAACCTGTTTTTATCAAAATTGATATTTGAAATCAGCTAAATGAAAGTTTATCAATTCCAAAGGTCAAGGAACCAAATAACCGATGGCCTTGAAACTTGGTATGCAGCAGCGGGGACCCAGGCCCTGCAGAGTTTGTCCAAATGATGGCCTTTGCTCTAGCTTGACCTGTTTTAAGTCAAGGTGAAATTTGGTCACAGAAATTTGTATAGAAAAATTATCTGGTTGCGTGATAGCCTGTGGCATCAGAAATGATATTTGCAATCAGCTGAATGTAAGCTTATCAATTCAAAAGGTCTCGGTCATTTACTGACCTTTGACCTGGATGGCTCAGATTTAGTATTTTAAACTGCTGGGTTGATTGAAATCAAATCACATGTTGAGCCTCTATGGGAAGGGAGAACAAACGTTTGTTCGTAAGCACTGGGTTACATGATCAATGCGGCCACCATGCTCCTATATGGTAAAAACAGTTAAAATATTCTCCTCCGGAACCCAATGACCAATGACCTTCAGTCTTGGTTTATAGTGTAAGGGACTTGGATTCTACCAAGTTTGTTAAAATGATGATCTTTGGTTAAGCTTGACTTGTTTTTTTTTTTTTTTTTTTTTTTTATCAAATTTGGACACTTTGTCATATGTATGGAAAACATGTAAACAGTGACATTTTCTGATTCTATTGTAGCCTATGGCATCAGAATTGAAATTTGCAATCAATTAAATGAAAGTTTATATATTCAAAAGGTCAAGGTCATTTACTGACCTTTGTCCTTGATGACTAAGATACAGGTATTTTTATCTTCTTTCTCTACTAAAACTGCGGGGCTTATTGTTAGAGTTTAACTGCACAGTCAACACTATTTCAGGTCATTTTTTGAGCCGGTCAGTTTACCTATCCCCACTTTTCCTGGGTAGGCTTATACGTAAGCGGTTGACCAATACAGTGCACATTCTTTCGCCAGAAACTGACAACTGCCTTGAATCAGCGGTAGGGAGAGAATGACTGAAGAAAATATTTCATGATCAATCTCCACGAAAGAATGCCGCCGACCCCGGCAGGTGTCGAACCCGCGTCCTCCTGATCACCAGTCAGACGCGCATCCGACTGAGCTACCGAGGCCGGCCCTGGGCTTATTGAAACAAAAGTACATGAGAACCTTTGTGGGATGAGGCGATGGAATGTTATTCGTGGGATTGTAGTCACATCACCAAGATGGACGCTATGCCTATAAATGGTTAAAACATCACAACCTCCTCTTGTTTTATCATGCGATAGTCTAAAACGATTGCATGCCAAAATAGCGATTTTAGTACTTATCGCCTATGCGAGCAGCGAAGGTTCAGGCGAGCCTGTGCATCCGCGCAGTCTCGCCAGAACCTTCGCTGCTCGCTCATACAAGCAGTGAATCAAGAGGAACCTTCAGACAGAAAGCCATATCCCTGGCCCCTCTGAATGGCTGGGCATGCGCAGTTAAAATTTGTCATGACGGAATGCTCGAATACACAAATTCGCTTGGCGGGGCTCATACAATGTCTTGGATAAGGTCTTCGACAAGACTTAATGCTTACAATCAAGCCATACCATAAAACTTGACTAATTATAATATTTAGTGACATTTTGTTATGCGTCAAACATCTGCAAGATATAAGTTTTGAGCAGCAATAAAACATGTATCACTTTTAGAAAAGATAATTTGTACATGTTGATCTTATCCAATCTTTTCTCAAACGAGATGAACACAGCGTTCACTCAACGTTGAAACAATGATTAAGTGCCTGAGACGGAGTCATTATTTATCTACACAGTCACAAAAAAGAATTTTAAGAAGACTTTTATCTAGATCGTCAGAATTCCTCATGTACTAGTCTAGCGGAGTATTATCCCCTGTATCCCTCTCTCTTTGGGAGACAGCACAATATATTTAGATTTCCAGTGTTAAGCCTAATGTAAACCCGTAGAAAACAATGTAGTTCATACTTCCATGAACGCATCGAGTCGCAAAATTTTCAGTGACGTCAAGTGACATCAGTCTATACCATGGTTCTCCCCGATCGGCGACATCAACGCTGTTCCGCTCTTTGTAAATGTTTTTCTGCATTAAAAGTTTGCCCCATAAGTATTTATTTCGCCAAGTGACGAGGAGCAAAGCATGTAAATGCAAGAAATGAACTTTTTCCTGCTGTTTATGAAACTATAAACAACAGCGGGTCACTAGCAAAGTTAACATGAATCCTGCGGGGTTCGTCTACTTTGGAGGCGACTTACTGCGTTCATACTTTCATGAACAGCAGAAAAATAAATTCCATTCCTTTAAATACATGTAACCCGCAAGGCTCAACGCAACACGATCTTTCATGAAGTACCGTAATTATCCCAAGTATTGGGGGCAGATAGACCTAACCAAACAGTACAAACCCAGATCAGACTTCTAAAGGAGCAGTCTTATCAGGGTCTACACTGTTTTCCATTCCGGCTATACCTTTCGAGCTCCTAGCTTGACCGTGAAACAGAGTTAAAAAAACCTTTAGGGAAATGGGAACACCTTCGGGGGAAACAACTTCTGCAAAAGTATTTTGTCTCCCACGTCAATAGGGGCCAACTCTTAAAGAAAAGAATTTGCACCTGAGGAGCTAATTCTTTCCTCTAACAGTAGAAGACCCCTTTTTCACTGGGACAGGGCCTATAGAAAAGCGAGCAGAATGTTCCGAAAGGTTTCTCCTTTTGAAAAATGGCGGAGAAATCTGCCAGGTGTTCCCATTTCCCTTAAGTCGGAAGTTTACGAAATTAAGCGAGATTTGTTTGTTTGTTTGATTTGAGGTTAAACGTCCCCGTCAACCTTATATAGGTCATTTTGGAGACGTTGCTTCCAATTTTATGGGACTTTTACCCGAATTGAAATGAAATGACATCTCAAGCCCTGTCGCCCAGTGAAACCAATAGGTTTATTATCATGGACGGTCCTACTCACACCGCTTTACCTAGTCAGGCTTACATCCTCTAAGCTGTTTACCAGTACTCGTTTGCGGTTGGTTCTCAGCTCAGCATGGAAGCATCATGAAGCCCATCTATTTCTTCAAGCCCCGATGGGCGGGGGCCGAAGTGAGATTTTAATGGACCCCGATAAGAAAAAAACCCTCATGATATCGCCGTAGTGTTGGACCAGATATGTAACAAACGGCATGTTCAGATACACACACTAGCAAGTGTCTTGCCTCAGCAGGCACATGACGTAACTGTGACGTCATATCAACGCCAATACGACGTCATGACGTTCTTGCAATGTCACACATACGTCGATGCAACGTTGATTTGACATTGCCCAAGCTACGTGTGCCTGTTGGCGTTGTTTTAGATGCCCTAGCGACGTGTGCCTGCTGGGGATGTTTTAGATGCCCTAGCGACGTGTGCCTGCTGGGGATGTTTCAGATGCCCTAGCGACGTGTGCCTGCTGGGGCTGTTTTAGATGCCCTAGCGACGTGTGCCTGGTGTGGATGTTTTAGATGCCTTAGCGACGTGTGCCTGCTGGGGATGTTTTAGATGCCCTAGCGACGTGTGCCTGTTGGGAACAGTTTAGATGCCCTAGCGACGTGTGCCTGTTGGGGATGTTTTAGATGCCCTAGCGACGTGTGCCTGCTGGTGATGTTTTAGATGTATAGTAGACGCTGATCTCTGAAGTATTTATCTCCAGATCTTTCTTTCTATTTCGACTTTACCCCAGGTGGGGACACAGGCGGTGTACCTTACATACACTCCAGATCTGAAGGATAAAAGCCTGGGGATCTTGAACTGACTCCCTGCACAGGGGAACTCCAGCTCAGGCCCCGGTCCGAAGGACGGCGCTTTATTGTTTTTTGACATTCACTCCTGCAATGGGGCGTGTTCGGTGGGCGAAATATTATTAACGCTGCCGGGGAACGAACCGGGGACATCTGTCTAGGAGTATTGTATATATGAAACCGCTGTAAATAAATGTGTGTCATAATCGATCAGCATACTAAATATATTCACAACATGCTTCGAATCAATAAATGCAGTCAAGCATATATGAGCCGGCGCACAGCATTTCTTACAATTTACATTAGCGCTCAGCGAAGAATCAGATCAGCCTTTGCATCCACCTAGTCTGACCCGAGACTTCTCTTGCTGCGTGAAGGAGCACTAGGCCCTTAGCTATCCTTAGGGCACACAACGAAGACTCCGACGGCGCAGGCTGGTCTGAGTCTTCGTTTGATGCACATATAAATTGTAGTAGCTCATAACAATAAAGTGTCTGAGTACTAAATGTGTTTTCACACAAGGTACTTCAGATGCAACTAAGATACAAAATTTTGGCACGGCGCAATTGGCCTACATTTCTGTAAACCTCGGATTCGGTCATGCTTTGTTTGTTTGTTTGATTTGAGGTTTAACGTCCCCGTCAACACTGTAGAGGTCATTTTGGAGACGTTGCTTCCAATTTTGTGGGACTTTTACCCGACAATGAGATGAAATGACATCCCAAGCCCTGTCGCCCAATGAAACCAATAGGGTTTATTAGCATGGACCGTCCGCCTCGCACCGCGGTTACTGGACAGGCTAAGATCCTCTAAGCGGTTTACCAGTACTAGTGTGCGGGCCAGATTCAGCTCTGCGTGGAAGCATCATGCAGCCCATATGTTTCTTCAGAATTGTTACTTCAAGCCCCTATGGGCGGGGGCCTAGGATGCGGTCATGCAATGAGGGGTACTTGAGATAGATAGAAAGAAAGAAAGACAGACCATTGTATACCCACTTTTGTAGCGCTGAAGGTGGAGTTAGAAGTTTGTTCTGCTAAAAGTACTGAGCCTATGTTGAAGTCGTTTTTAACAAGCATGAAGATCAGTTTTAAAGTAGATCACAAGTCAAGGTCACGGGTCTTGTTTTCTTTTTTTTTTTTTTGGCATGAAATGGTACAAAAGTTATGACCAACGTTATTTTTTTTTTTACAGTAAAGGTCAAGGTCAAAGTCAAACGTCAAAATTTGTTATGCAAGCGGACTAACTGAAACAGTTCAAAAGTTAATGACCAATGTTAAACATGTTAATGTTGTCCAGTCAACCAACAAACAGCAAACAATCGCTACCCTGGACATAAAATGCCGTTCTAGCGAATACCAAAAATACATATTATTTGTGCATTAAACATATATATATATATATTATAGGTGTATCACTATATATGCTTAATAAATGCAGTTACAATTATACAATCAACCAAGAGTTGTTTATTTCAAAACTAAAATTTGAGAGGTGAACATCGGATGCTTGTCTTTGACAGTACCATACTAAAATGGTAAATAGTATTATATATACGCCCACAAATCCAGTTTGATGTATAATATTTGCAGGTACACGACAGTCGGTGCGCAATGGCTGCGTCTGAAAGGTATGCCTTTTCCCATCCAGCACGCAGCGACCGTCCAACGTCGGGCCGACAGCGAAACGACGTCAGATCGCTTTCGGTCCGATGTTTGCCCGTCATTTGCTGGCTTGTATCCCGCTTTATTTGAGGTTGAAAAAATGATCAGCAGATGAGCCCCGGTCGCGATCTATCTTCGGGGCTTTCGAACTATCAGTGGTTTTGAAATGGTATAGTAAGTGCAAATAACGAATATGATGATATCCCAGCAGGCACATGACGTAATTGCGACGTCCAAACAACGTCGATGCAACGTTATGACGCTTTTGCAACGTCACATCTACGTCTGTGCATCGTCATGGCGTTACACATACGTTGATTGGACGTTTCCCTAGCGATGTGTGCCTGCTGGGTAAGGCCAATGTTTTTTTTTTTCATAAAAAAGTGCTTCTATTTTCTCATTTCTGTACGAAAACTTATGGGTGCTCATTAGAAGTGCTTCTGAGGCGCTTCAAATGAGTTCTTACAGCTTATTTGTTCTTGCAGAAATAAGCAAATTCAGTAATATTTGGATACCTCCTGTTATCTGATCATGCGCTGATCTACACCTGTGTTATTCGCAGATGGCTAAACAGGTTTTTCCATGATGTGACTATACCCAGCAGGCACTCAACGTTGAATTAACGTTGAAACAACGTTTGAAAACGTTGTTTCAACGTTAGTTCAACGTTGAGTCAAGGCTATGTGCCTGCAGGGTAGAGTAATATCACTTATTTTATCAATATTACACCTCAAAGAAAGTGATTCAAGCCCTATGCTTAATCTGAATAATTTCAGACAGACAGGCTTAATTCTTTAAGCGCTTAGGCCAAGTTCTGCCACTGCCAAGATTAGTTGCTTTTTTTTTCACTCTCCATCAGGCTGGGCATAGCTATAGATGCTTCATTTAACTTAGGGCCCTTTTGATGACCAATAGAGGCTTTTGTCAGGTACATTTGCGATTGTTCCATTCGTTTACAAAAAGTAATCCGGTCTGTCTGTTGTTTGCTATTGTCCATGCATATGCCAAAAGCGACATGACATTTTCGACTACAATACCAACCGTAGCCTCTCTTTTTCTGGTGTGCTAATGAATCAAAGACCTTAGAGTTTTGGATTGCGCATTGATATTCCCTTGCATAAAGAAAACACGCCTATTCAAAGACATTGAAAATTTTACAAACAAAAATATGAACATTTTCAGATGAAAAATTGTGATATTTTTCTTAGTTCTGCTCAAAATATAGCTTGTAGGTACACGTTAGAACCGCCTCATCGAGGCAGTTCTAACGAGTACCCACAATCGATATTTTATTGCTAGCTTGTGGGTACACGTTAGAACAGCCTCATCGAGGCGGTTCTAACGAGTACCCACAATCTATATTCGATTGTGCAGTTTTACTACATAAAAGTGGGGTTCAGGGGGTCGAAAACCATATAGACGTGTTTTCCTGATGGCTTGTCAACACTGAAGCATTTGTTCTCCCGGGTTCGATATTACACAGAACAGTGGTCGCCCATCCAATGTCTTTTTCTCCGACTTCCTCAGGCTTGTGTAACTATCATAGTGCCCGTGCCAGCATATGGCTTTCGAGTACGTGCCTGTTACATGTAGTTCTTTGAGCCCAGTAAATAAATATGTTCTAACTTTCACACTCAATTTACAAGTCGCCGCCCTCGGTAGCTTAGTCGGATGCGTGTCTAATGGTGAATGCGGCTCGGCAGCATTCTTCCGTGGAGATCGAACATGAAATATTTCCGCTCTCTCCCGTCAGCTGACCCAAGAATTCTGACTAAGGAATGCGCACCATACCGGTCAACCGCTTAATTATAACCCTGTCTAGGAAAACCGCTCCCGCCCATAGGGACTTGAAGAAATATAGGGGCTGCACGGTGCTTCCACGCAGAGCTGAATCCGGCCCGCACACTAGTACTGGTAAACCGCTTAGAGGATCTAAGCCTGTCCAGTAACCGCGGTGCGAGGCGGACCGTCTATGCTAATAGACCCTATTGGTTTCATTGGGCGCCAGGGCTTGAGATGTCATTTCATCTCAATGTCGGGTAAAAGTCCCACAAAATTGGAAGCAACGTCTCCAAAATGACCTTTACAGTGTTGACGGGGACGTTAAACCTCAAATCAAACAAACAAACAAAACTGTCTAGGAAAAGTGTGATTAGCTAAACGAGTAAACCTGTTGTATGCGGGAAACCGCAAAGGGTACCTAAGCAAACAGTGCAGGCCCAGATCAGACGCCGCAGAACGTCGTCTGATCAGGGCCTGCAGTGTTTGCTGACCGAAATTTCCGCCAAAAATAGAATAAAGTCAAAGAAGTAGGCCTGACACCCCTTATATGACAAATGGACTTGTCCAACATATATCAGTACGGACCTCCGTGGCCTAGTGAGTAAGAGCGCCGACTATTAATCATTAGGTCTCTCGCCACTGTGGGCTCGAACCTGGTTCGGGTCACATGTGAGACGCTAAGTTTGCAACGGAAGGTCAGGTGGTTTTCCTCCGGATGTTCTGGTTTTCGCCCATCTGTGATTAACGATTGGCTCGATATATGTGAAATAGTGAAATAAGAGTCCACCAGTATACATTTGGTTAATACGACCTAAGCTTACACTTTAAATTAACAAACCAAAACAAGACTGGAGAGTATTTCATATGACATAGCATATATAACGGGATTGTACTCTCTCAGATTGCCGGCCTCGGTCGCTCAGTCGGATGCGAGCCTGACTGGTGATCAGGAGGACGGGGGTTCGATGAGTGAGTGGGTGTTTGAGATTTACGTGCCACCAACATCTAAGGACATATGGAGACGGGACCTCGGTTTAAAGACTCATCCGAAAGTCTGGGGAGTCCGGGATCGATCCTGTGACTTGGGTTCGATACCTGCCGGGGTCGGCAACAATATTTCGTGTAGATTGACCATGCAATCTTTTCTACGGTCATTCTCACCTTGCCGCCGATTTAAGAAGGACAGTTATCAGTTTTGCACTGTACTGGTTGACAGCTTACACATAAGTTTTTCTAGGGTAAGTGTGGTTAGGAAAACTGACCTGCTATAAAATGTCCGAAATAGTGTTGACTGGGTCGTTAAACTCAAAATACAAACAAACAAACAAACAAACAATCAAAACTGTCTCAGGTTATTGTCTCAGCTATTCCAGAATGTTATTGTGCCTGTAATTAAGGAAGGTTTAGGCCTTACTCACCGACTCATGTATTTTTCAGAAAATGCCAAGTCGACCCTTGGTCTTCCATATTATCAGGAGGGTCTTGAGGTAATCATTAAAACGCTTAACTTTACAATATAATGTTACTTTTTTGTGGCTGTAGAAATGTTACTTCGCATATGAAATTCTGTGCTTCAGTCGCTGATAATATACTCGGTCAAAAAAGTAACTATACCAACTTACGGGTAAATTCCCGTAGCTATATCCGGTAGCTATTCGGAGACAAGCGAATCTGGCGTTTAGCTAGATAATACATAAACTTGCATTTGACCATAATAATCTGCTCAAGAGTCGCCTAGAAAGTTTTTGCAAGGAATCTGGCATTGCGCATGTGCAGATGATCGTTTTGTGTCTGAGATGAAAAATCATGTTCATTGAACATCGAAACTCACTTTATGTTTACAATATCTCATGATATTGCACTACAATCAAGACTTTAGTTTGTGAAATTCTCAGATTATCTCCCTTTCAATTAAAAATACAGAAATTTTCATACTGTTGTTATCTGATATTCAGTTTTTTTCAATTTCTTTATAAAAGCTTTGTTGCAACCATTGCTGTTAATCATGGTAGAAAATAATGTAGAAAATTCATGTAGCATGTAGCACTACCAATTGCGATTTACTATGGAGTTTCAATTGAAAGCAGCATTTTGCAGAACATATTCAAAGAATCGGAGGCCTATACATGATCGCCTGTTTTTCTTGGCAAATGGAGCTAAAGTTCCAAAGCTCTTGTGAATAGTCACACAGGATCTCTAATAAAAGGTTACATGTATCGAAATTTAGATATCTTATGCTATCTATAACTTTTTATGGTGTTAAATCTTTTTTTGTTTTGTTTTTAATGATTTTTTTCTGCGAAATTGTAACAGTGACCCCTTGGGTGTTTGAAACAATAGCCCAGGCTGGCAATCTTACACAAACAAAAACAGGTTGGTCTTTCGCATGGAAAAATGAGTCCTCCTATAAACAAAGCAAAACAAATTTTGTGTATTTTTCATTTTTAGCAATTGTGCATGGTAACAGAAGCAATTTTATGTATAGGAACTTTTTTTGACCCAGTATATATCAAAATATACATTGCATGTACTTGTAGTTAGCGTCTCAAATAGGCAGTTATAACACGTGCTACATGCTGACAGTATACAGTGAAACTTCAGTTACTCGAACAACGATGGTTCGTTTGCATTGGCTCAGTCGAACCCATCCATGAGTTCCTAGGAAATTAAAAGCATTCTAGACTGTCACGGTACGCAACTCAATTGACCTTGAGATATTATCGATAATCTGTGTAAATTCCCCTGATTTACCTATATTTTGCAAGTATAAAAAAATAGTTGGAGACGAAGGGAAAATTAAAACGCTTAAGAGATCTGTTTTCTTTTTTACTGTTTTCTTTTATCTTGCAAATGGTGTTGTGTATACTAATTAGATCGTCACGTTAATGTGATTCTAATTATTACCATTTGTTGTGTATACTCATTAGAATCGCCTCTATGAAGCGATTCTAAAGAGTAAACATAACATTCATTTTATTGAAAATAAAAAAATCTATATCCTAAAATGATCGTCCACTATTTCTCATAATATGGCGCTATTGATAACTCTCAGTGATTCGAACTACCTATTCTCCAACAAATTTTCGATATGTCAAAGGTGCTCGAGCCGTTGTAGTTATGAGTTCTGTGGCCCCCATTCATCGGGGCTTGGAGAAATAGATTTGGCTGCATGGTGCTTCTACGCAGAGCTAAAACCGACCTAACTCGAGTACTGGTAAACCGCATAGAAGGTCTAAGCCTCCCCTGGCAAAGTGGTGCGATTCGAACCGTCCTTTTTGGTTTGTTCGGGCGGTAGGAATTGAGAAGTCATTTCATCTCAATGTCGGGTAAAAATCCCTCGAAATTGGAAGCAACGTCTCTAAAGAACACATTACGATAACACACCCTTGCGACAAAGTGCATTTTTTCACATCTCCAAAATGGCTGGTTTTCTGGTGGAAATCTGTGATATTTTTGTTATTTTTACTTCAAACATAGGTTGCGGGTGCTCGTTAGAACCGCCTCATTGAGGCGGTTCTAACCCACAGCCTATGTCTTGGAGCAGAAATAAGTAAAATAATGAATACCCCCGTAAACCCCAGTTTTCTCTATATAAAGTGGGGTTTAACGGGGCGTTCATTTCACGGACTTGTTCACGTGATGATAAATCGTGTTGCCGGGGACGTAAAACCTCGATTCAAACAAACAAAAACAATAATAAAATTAAAACTAGAATACTGTCGATGGCGCGCCATCGCAAATCCCCACGTTTTCTACAGAGGGGCCAAGTACCGAAAACCCCTCACCCTGGGCCCTAATTTGACTCCATGGTCAAAATATTACCTGTATTATATTCTACTAATCATGCCCTTCAATTTCATATGCCACATGACTATGTTCCAAAAAACTTAAATTTTGACCCTTTGACCCCTCTCCCAGGGCCCCAATCTGACCCCAGGGTCAAAATTTTACTTGTAGTTTATTCTACCCATTATCCCCTTCGCATAGATATGCAACATGACTATGTTCTGAAAAACTTTAATTTTGACCCCCGACCCCCCAAGTCCGACCCCCAGGGCGTGACCTAGGGGTCACAGCCAAAATCCCGTTCAATATGTTTTACTTTTTTCATAACTAAGTACATGTGCAAAGTTTGGCATCAAAATCTTCAAAATTGTCTTTGTAATTGAATTTTATTGATATTTGACCTTTTGACCCCTCCCCAGGGCCCCTGGGGGCGGGGACAAAAAAATGTGCTCTTGCGCAAGCCATTCATGTAAGCAACTCGCATACCAAATTTGGTTGAATTCCGGCTAACGGTTTAGGAGGAGATAGCCGGACAGACAGACGGACAGACGGACAGACGGACGGAGGCGATAGCAATATCCCCACTTTTTTTAAAAAAACGTGGGGATAAAAAAAGTACAACAACATCTGCAAACCCGATTAGTCTTCACAGAAAACAGGATTTGCGGATTTGCAGAGTTCGATTGTGTATTGAATGATGTGACGCACAGGAAACTAATTTTCTCTGCATGTTCTGCATGGTGATTAACCCTTTTTGTACCAAATGGAATCTTCCTGCTAATGTTTGTTTGATTTGAGGTTTAACGGCCCCGTCAACACTGTAAAGGTCAGTTTGGAGACGTTGCTTCCAATTTAGTGGGACTTTTACCCGACATTGAGATGAAATGACATCTCAAGCCCTGTCGCCCAATGAAACCAATAGGGTTTATTAGCATGGACGCTCCGCCTCGCACCGCGGTTCCTGGACAGGCTTAGATCCTCTAAGCGGTTTACCAGTACTAGTGTGCGAGCCAGATTCAGCTCTGCGTGGAAGCATCATGCGGCCCATATATTTCTTCAAGCCCCTATAGGCGGGGGCTTGAATCTTCCTGCTTATATATAGCAGGAGTCCATTTCAAAATTTAGGGGTGTAAGGCTGTGTTTTCTTCAAAATTGATTTGGAAAATGGCTGAACATTTTCCAAATAGTATAGGCCCTGATCAGACGCCGCATTCTGTGGCGTTCGATCTGAGCCTGCACTGTTTGCCAGGGTATCCGTTTGGGAGTTTCCGTTACAAAATGGGTTCAAGTATCTGACTTTCACGGCTAAAAATAGGGAAAAGGGTTCTTTATCAACACGCACCCGCATGCATTCGCAAAAAAGTTTATATTTACTCTTCAAAGGTATGGGATATTTGGTACACGTACATTGCCTGTGCTGAGCTGCGTCAAGATAGAAGTTGGCTTGGTTCAAGCATTTATTTCTTTGTATAACATACATATGGTACAATGCAATTAAAGATGAATCATTAAGTGCAATTATACAGTGGGATTCAGAAGAAAGTCTACTGTTTTATGAAGATCTATGAAGAACTTGGCTTCGCCGTCCTATGCCCAGAATTGACACGGCTCTCCATCACAAAAAACACGCCTATATACTTTAAACCCCGTCATACCCCTCTTTTATATAGTTAAACTAGGGTTTACAGGGGTATACATTATTTCCCTTATTTCTGCTCAAAAACATAGATTGTGAGTACTCGTTAGAACCGCCTCATTGAGGCGGTTCTAACGGGTACCCACAATCTATGTTTAGTGCAGAAATATATAACACGTATTTTTTTTATTATTTTATTTATTTATTTTATTTTAGTGGCAAAATTTTCAATATATTTCCATAGTGCTTATCGTTATGAATAATTTCATCACGAGAACAAGTCCGTGGAATGAAGACCCCACTATGCCCCACTTTATATAGAGAAACTGGGGTTTACGGGGGTATACATTATTTTTCTTATTTTTGCTCCAAGACATAGGTTTTGGGTATTCCTTAGAACCGCCTCAATGAGGCGGTTCTAACGAGCACCCACAACCTATGTTTGCAGTATAAATAAGAAAAATATCACGGATTTTTATCAGAAAAATGACCATTTTGGAGATGTGTAAAAATGCACCAATTCGCACGGGTGTGTTATCGTAATGTGCTGTGTGTTGACATTTCATGTGCGCAGCAAAGGCTCTGATCAAACTGTGATTAGTCACATTTTTTTTTTTTTTCGCGCCTCGGTAAGTTTTTTATCCGTTTCAGATGGAAAGCCCGAACTCGTTTAATAAGCAAATAGTGCAGACCCAAAGCATACGCTGAACAACGCCTAAACAATTTTAAGCCGGTGTCTAAAAACAGCTCAACTTGACACCCTAAAATTTCAGTTCGAAACAATCCTATTTGATGTATATATTCAATAATCAAAGGAGCATGAAATTCGCATTACGTTAACGAATAAATGGCTTCTTTTATAAACCCAGAAGAGGAAACATTTTGCTATTTTTTACTTCTAATTCTAACACAGTTGGAACTACCTCACCGTTTCTAACGAGTTTATCACAATCTATGTTTTAAGCACATGTAAGGAAATGAAAACACTACAATTGAAGTGGAAAAGAAAGCAAGAAACGTGTCGTTTAAACGATATAATATGTCGTTTAGTCGACATATTTCTTGTTTTCTTTTCCACTCTGAAAATTAAGCAGAACAAAATTTTTGTTTTGTTTAATTTGAGGTTAAACGTCCCCGTCAACACTGTAAATGCCATTTTGGAGACGTTGCTTCCAATTTTGTGGGACTTTTACCCGACATTGAGATGAAATGACATCTCAAGCCCTGTCGCCCAATGAAACCAATAGGGTTTATTAGCATGGACGGTCCGCCTCGCACCGCGGTTCCTGACAGGCTTAGATCCTCTCAGCGGTTTACCAGTACTAGTGTGCGGGCCGGATTCAGCTCTGCGTGGAAGCATCATGGAACCCTTTTATTTCTTCAGGCCCCTATGGGCGGGGGCTTAAGAAGAACAAAATAAGAATGGAAAAGTAAACGAAAACCTGTCGTTCTTGTTTTCCTTTCCACTCTGGAAATTAAGAATGAAATTTAAAACAATAAAGATCATTACGATTACACACCCGTGCGATATAATGCAATTTTTACATCTCCAAAATGGCTACTTTTCTGACAAAAATCTGTGATATTTTTCTTATTTATACCGCAAACATAGGTTGTTGGTACTCGTTAGAACCGCCTCATTGAGGCGGTTCTAACAAGTACCAACAACCTTTGTCTTGGAGCAGAAATTAGATATAAAAAGTATTGTTTACCCACGTAAACCCCAGTTTTCTCTATATAAACTGGGGTTTAGGGGTGTTCATTTCACGGACTTGTGCACGTGATGTATCGTTTAATCGAGGGGCCGACTTGCTACACATAGACTTAAAAGAGAACAACCTTTTAAAATCTTCTTGTCTGAAACCAGAAGGCTCAGGCATTTGATATTGGATTTGTAGCTTCATTACAGTGGGCCTCTGCCAAGATTGTTAAAAATTATAGCCCTTGGGCCCAAAATATCCAAGCCCCCTTCTTTCATGATTCAAGCCCCTATGGTAGACGTCTACTAGATGAAGCCACATACCAGATATAAAAGACCTGGGCCTTTCTTGTTTCAGACAAGAAGTTTCTTTAAGGTTTTCCCTTATAAACCTATGAAAACAAGTGGGTTCCTGTGTGTGGGCAGTTTAGCCCGGGGCTATAATTTGAACAATCTTGATGAAGCTACATACCAAATATCAAAGACCTGGGTTCTCTGGTTTCAGACAAGGTTTTTAGCTCACCTGGGTCGAAGGCTCCAGGGGAGCTTATAGTATAGTGGGTCGTCCGTCGTCCGTTGTCCGTTCACACTTTTGAGCAGCTATATCTCTACAGCCTGCAGGCTGATCTCAATCATTTCTCATCTGAAGCATGCCTCTGGTGGGGCATTGATGACATAAGCCTTTGTTTTCGAAATTGCACGAAAACTTTGGTTGCTATGGCAACCACAAGGTCCCAAAGACGTACAATGGGAAAATGCTTGTCATTACCGTAGCGCCTTCAGTTTTGTTGGGATCTTTCTGTCAAGTGGCTCGGGATAAAATCTCGAATGAGTCGAAAACCGGCCAAGTTGGCCCATTAATCATAGAGTTACTTCCCTTTGATTGCTGAAAATACATATTTTTGACCTTGTCATCACCATAGCCCTCTAGTTTTGATCGGATCTTTCTGAAACTTATATGTTAGATGGCTGGGGATAAAACCTCGGATGAGTTAGAAAAACAGCCAAGTCGGCCCATTTATCATAGAGTAACGTCCCTTTGATTTCTGAAAATGCCAAATTTTGACCTTGTCATCACCGTAGCCCCTTCAGTTTTGACCGGATCTTTTTATCCCCCCGCATCATATGATGCCGGGGGCATATAGTTTTTCGGTTTTCAGTACGTGCGTACGTGCGTACATGTGTACGTTCGTCTGTACGTGTGTGTGTACGTACGTACGTGATCCTGTAACCTCTGGTTAAAGTTTTTGTAACAGGTAGAGCCTGAATTTTTAGAACTCCTATTTTCCTAACCATTTGATGGAACTGGTTCATCTTTGGTATGATGATAGATATAGGTCCAAAGTTTTATTAAGCAATACCCCCACCCATGCCTGTGACCTCAAGGTCAAGGTCACAAACTTAGATATTTTCAATGTTAAAGACTCAGGTTAAGGTTTTTGTAACAGGTAGACTTGAACATTTTAGAACTCATATTTTCCAAACCATTTGATGGAATTTGTTCATATTTGGTATGATTATAGATATAGGTCCAAAGTTTTATTCAGCGATACCCCCACCCATGCCCTATGGCCTCAAGGTCAAGGTCATGGACTTAAATTTTCCATGTTAATAAAGACTCCAGTTAAGGTATTTGTACCTGGTAGAACCTGAATTTTTATGATGGCTTTGGTTCATATGATGATAGATATAGGTACAATGTTTTATTCAGCAATATCCCCACAAATGCCTATGACCTCAAGGTCAAGGTCACAGACTTAGACAATTTTAATGTGAAAAATTTTAAAGAGCTCAAATTTCCCAAACTATATTATGGATTTGGCTTATGTATGCTATGATGATAGAAACAGGTCCAAATGTTTATTTGGCAATACCCCCACTCATGACTATGGCTTCAAGGTCAAGGTCACAGACTTAGAAATTTTTAATTAGATATTTTAAGAGTTGATATTTTCCAAATCGTGCGATGGATTGAGTTGATATTTGGTATGATGTTAGATACCTGTCCATTTTATTCAGCGATACCCCCACCCATGCCCATGAGCTCAAGGTCAAGGTCAATGTCACAGACTTAAATCTTTTTAATTATCCCCTCGCACAACATAGCTCTAGCGTCTATATTTCTTCACTGAGTTCAATATAACTTCACACAAATGTTCCTTATGACAATATCTCGAGCGAGTTTGACTTTCAAGGTCATTACCTCAAGGTCAAGGTCAATGTGGCTATTTTTAGAAAAACATTGTCATCGCTCTAGCGCCTACATTTCTTCACCAATTTCAATATAACTTCACACAAATGTTCCTTATAAAACTATCTCGAGCGAGTTCGACTTTCAAGGTCATGTCCTCAAGGTCAAGGTCACTGTGGCTATTCTTAGAAAAACTTTGTCATCGCTCTAGCGCTTACATTTTTTCACCAATTTCAATATTACTTCACACAAATGTTCCGTATGACAATATCTCTAGCAAGTTCCATTTTCAAGGTCAAGGTCACTGTGGCTATTTTTAGAAAAAACTTTGTCATCGCTCTAGCGCTTACATTTCTTCGCCGATTTCAATATAACTTCACACAAATGTTCCATATGACAATATCTCGAGCGATTTTGACTTTCAAGGTCAAGGTTACTGTGGCTATTTTTAGATAAACTTTGTCATCGCTCTAGCGACTACATTTCTTCTCTGATTTCAATATGACTTCACAAATGTTCCTTATGACAATACCTCGAGCGAGTTCGACTTTCAAGGTCAAAGTCACTGTGGCTATTTTTAGAAAAAACTTTGTCATTGCTCTAGCGCTTACGTTTTTCACCAATTTAAATATAACTTCTCACAAATGTTCCGTATGACATTATCTCTAGCAAGTTCCATTTTCAAGGTCAAGGTCACTGTGGCTATTTTTAGAAAAAACTTTGTCATCGCTCCAGCGCTTACATTTCTTCGCCGATTTCAATATAACTTCACACAAATGTTCCATATGACAATATCTCGAGCGATTTTGACTTTCAAGGTCAAGGTCACTGTGGCTATTTTTAGATAAACTTTGTCATCACTCTAGCGACTACATTTCTTCTCTGATTTCAATATGACTTCACAAATGTTCCTTATGACAATACCTCGAGCGAGTTCGACTTTCAAGGTCAAAGTCACTGTGGCTATTTTTAGAAAAAACTTTGTCATTGCTCTAGCGCTTACGTTTTTCACCAATTTAAATATAACTTCTCACAAATGTTCCTGATGACAAGGTCACACACTTGGAAAATTTTGTTGCAACATGGATGTTCGGGGTTAGGCGAGGCCCTTGGCGGGGGCATCTGTGTCGTCTGGATACATTTCTAGTTGAAACTTATATGTAAGGTGGCTGGGGATAAAATCTCGGATGAGTTCAAAACCGGCCAAGTTGGCGTACACATCATAGTGCAACGTGCCTTTAATTGCTGAAAATGCCTAAATATGACCTTGTCATCACCGTAGCCCCTTCCGTTTTGATCGGATCGTTCTGAAACTTATATGTAAGGTGGCTTGGAATAAGACCTCGGATGAGTTTGAATACCGGGCAAGTCGGCACATTTATCATAGAGTTACATGCCTTTGCTTGCTATAAATACCGATTTTTGACCTTGTCATCACCGTAGCCCCTTCAGTTTTGATCAGATCTTTCTGAAACTTATATGTAAGGTGGCTGGAGATAAAAACTGGGATGAGTCAGAAAACTGGCCAAGTTGGCCCATTTATCATAGAGTTAAGTCGCTTTGATTGCTAAAAATGTCTATTTTTTACCTTTTCAACACCGTAGCTCCTTCAGGTTTGATCGGATCTTTCTGAAAATTATATGTAATGTGGCTTGGGATAAAAACTTGGATGAGTTCGAAAACATGCCAAGTCGGCCCATTTTTGCTCTTGTCATTAACGAGCCCCTTCAGTTTTGATCGGATCTTCCTGAAAGTTACATACAAATAAGTTGGGGTAAAAAGCTTGGATAAGTTTGAAAATTAGCGATGTCGGTTATGAGTTATGTCCACTACTTTGCTGAAAATGCTTAGTTTTGACGTTGTCATCACCATAGCCCCTTCAGGTTTGAACGGATCTTCTTGAAACTTACAAACACGTAAATCATGGATAAAAGCTTGGATGAGTTCGAAAACTGACGAGTTGGCTTAGCTACCAAAGAATTACATTTCTTACTGCTGAAAATGCTTAATTTTGACCTTGTCATCACCATAGCCCCCTTCAGTTTTCATGGGATCGTCTTGAAACTTATATGCAAGTAAGGGATTAAACCTCGGCAGAATTAAAAAATTGGTGCGGTCAGCCTATATTTCAAAGAGTTTTGTCCCCCTTAATTACAAAAAATGCCTATTTTGGACAGTTTTCATCGGATCTTCTTGAAATTATATGTTAGTAAGAGATAAAAACTCAGACAAGTTTGAAAACTAGCAATGCCAGTCAATAAATCCTTGAGTTATGTCCCCAACTTGGCTGAAAATGCCTATTTTCGACCGTGTCATCACTGCTGCCCCATCAGTTTTGATCGGATCTTCATAAAACTTACAAACAAGTAAGTCAGGCAGAAAAACTCGGAGGAGTTTGAAAACTGGTAGGGTTTGCCTATTTATCATAGAGTAACATACCTTTGATTGCAGCGGTTAATTGCTTATGTTTGACCTTGTCATCACCATAGCCCCATTCAGTCTCGTATATCGGATCTATTTGAAAGTTACATTTCAGCAAGTCAGGAATAAAAGCTTGAATGAGTTTGAAAACCGGAGAGGTCAGCTGATTTATCATAGAGTTACATTCTACTTGATTGCAGAAAATGCTTACTATGTCATCACCTTGTCCTCCAATTCATCCTTCAGTAAAGGTTGGCACTTCCTGAAACTTTGAATCTGTTAGCTCAGGTGAGCGATACAGGACCATCTTGGTCCTCTTGTTCTCTTATAAGCCTATGTAAAACAAGTGGGCCCCAGGACGGTGGCATTTTGGCCCCAGTGCTATAAGTTTATCTATCTTGGTATTATGATATATATATATATATATATATATATATATATAGGGGCGAAGTTTTATTCATCAATACCTCCACTAATGCCTATGTCCTCAAGGTCAAGGTCATAGACTTAAACTCAGGTTAAGCTATTTGTACCAGGTATAACCTTATTATTTAAGAGCTTATATCTTCCGAAGCGTATGATGGATTTGGTTTATATTTGGTATTCTGATAGATATAGGTGCAAAGTTGTATTCAGCAATACCCCAACTCATGCCTATGACCTCAAGGTCAAGGTCACAGACTTAGAAATATTTTAATGTTAAAGATTCAGGTTAAGGTATATATATCAGGTACAACATGATTTTTTGCACTTGGTTTGGTTTGTATTTGGCACGATGATAGATGTAGCTCCAAAGATTCATTCAGCAATATCCCATCCATGCTCATGACCTCAAAGTGAAGGTCACTTAGAAAGGTTTAATGTTAAGGTTTTCAAAGAGTTAGTATTTTTCAAACCGTACGAGGATGTACTTTATATTTGTTATGATCATAGATACATGTACAAAGGTTTATTTGGCAATACCCTAACCCATGCCTAAGACTTCAAGGTCAAGATCACACTCTTAGAAATGTTTAATGTTGATTTTTAAGAGTTCATTTTTTCCAAACGGTATGGTGAAGTGTGTTTATATTTGGTGCTATGTTAGATAAAGGTCCAAAATGATATTCAGCAGTATCCCCACCCATGAACATGACCTCAAGGTCATGGTCACAGACATAGAAATTTTCCAATGTAAAAGGATCTTAATAGCTTATATTTTACAAACTATATAATGGATTTGCTTCATATTTGGTATGACGATAGTTACGAGTACAGTTCTGAACTTCAATTCAGCCATACCCTGCACTCCTGACCTCAAGGTCAAAGTCACAGACATAGTATGTTTAGAGCCGATATTTTCTGAACCATTTGAGCGATTTGCTTCACAAATGATGATAAATACATGTCAAACGTTTCATTCAGCCTTAACACCACCCCTGCCCCATGATCTGAAGGTGAATGTTGCAGAAATTTTTAATGTTAAGGTTTTTAAGAGCTCATATTTTCCAAACCATTTGATGTATTTTGCATTACGATAACACACCCGCGCAACATAGTGCATTTTTAACATCTCTAAAATGGCCATTTTTTCTGATGAAAATATGTGATATTTTTCTTATAAATACTGCAAACATAGGTTGTGGGTGCTCGTTAGAACCGCCTCATTGAGGCGGTTCTAACGAGTACCCACAACCTATGTCTTGGAGCAAAAATAAGAAAAATAATGTATACCCCCGTAAACCCCAGTTTTCTCCGTATAAAGTGGGGTATAGGGGGGTCTTCATTTCACGGACTTGTTCACGTGATGTTCATATTTGGTATGGTGATAATATTTTTCAAAGGTTTAATAAGCAATACCCCAACCTATGCCATTGACCTCAAGGATACTTTTCCAGGCGAGTTATGCTGTCCAGTGGCAGGTGCTATTATAATATGAGTTTTTTTTTGTGTGAGGTGGGTCCCAGAGCGGGGGCATCTGTGTCGTATTGACACATTTCTAGTTATTTCTGTTCTGCTTGATGCTGGAAAAGAAATGCCCCATTTCGGGTTCCGTAAAAATGTCATTCTACGAGAAAGTGCAGCATTTTTAATGATTGACCAATAAAGCATAACAGAACACACATGTATATTCTGTTTGCATCAGCTTTTTTGTGTTTAAGTTTTCCGTATTTTCTAAGAATACAAAATAAGTACGCCGGTAACCCCCGTCAAACCGGGGGTGCGTTCAACAAGCACCTCTGTATATATCTATGGTGTATGTTCTTTCGCTGTCGAGTTCTTTCATAATACTTCTCGTCTACGTCCATGCACCAACGCCTGTATTTCTTGGCCCCTTTTATACCGGGATAGGTACATTGTAATGATGTTTAATGCCCCGTAATTTTGTGGGAATTATGTTTTACCCTCCAAATTATTCATAGTGTCCGTCCGTCCGTCAGTCTGTTTGTCCGTCAGCGCTTCATAATATCGTGCCCGCTCCGTACCTCTGATATCGTTTAAGATATATTTTCACAACATTCCACAAATGCGTAAGGCGCGATGAGGCGACGTGCAGAACATATGAACCGCAACTGTCTCTACTTTTGGAGTCATTACCCTTTGAACATTGAACATAGTAATTTCTACCATATACTCGTGTCCGCTCCTTTACCCAGACACCGTTGACACTTAAGACGAACTTCAATGGCTCGAACACCTTTGGGACCTCGGAAATCTGTTCGAGACAGGGGTAGTTCGAGCCACTGAGAATATTGTCAGGAGGCATAACGAGATGCTTTTGACATCTTTTCGGTGTTCTATAATGAATATGCATACATTTGCAAGATAAAAGACTGAAATCTCCTTAATTATCCCCCACCATTTCTAATGTAGAGGATTTCGCTATGGACTCAAGAATGTGTTCGACTCAGCCATGGTAAACGAGTCATCGGTGTTCGAGCCATCGAAGTTCTACTGTATTAGAAATATTTTAATGAAACGGCAAACAAATTCAAAGCACCATGCGACTATGTGCAGAACATATGAATCATTACTTTTCATCAATAGGATATTTACATGAAATAGCTCACAATTTTAAAACACCATAAGGCGACGTACAGAACACAAGAACCATTACTCTGATTAACCTGCGTTTGTAGTTACAGCCCTTTGAACATAGCCATTTCTACCATTGTATTCGTGTCTACTCTGTAAGTTAGAAACTTCCCACAAATGTAAAGCATCATGAGACTAGGTACAGAACACAAGAACCCTAAATCTTGCTAATTTGCTCCTGGAGTTAAGGCCCTTTGAAACATTGAAAATAGTGATTACTGTACAATATTTGTGTCTGCCCTCTAACTGGACAACTGTTTGAGATATTTTCATGAAAGTTAATGCAAATGTACATCAGTCAGACATGATATGCAGAACACAAGAACCATAACTTAGAATTATCTGCTTTTGGAGTTATCGCCCTACAAACATTGTAAACATAACCTTGTGCCGTTCTATAAGTTAAAAAGGGTTTCAGAAATGTTCCCGAAGCCTTGCAAAAAGATCTCATGTTGAAACAAGAACCACAAAAATTCAGAATTAGATTTGTTACTGGTGACACGTCAAATTTCATGGCTTGACTAATTCTGAGTTATGGCTCTTCAAACATTGAAAATGGTGGTTTCTGCGATATTCTCGTGTATCTACAGTACAATTCCACTATTGAGACCACTTAAAATTTAGACTAATTCTCCTTTAAAAAGCTTAATTAACAGGCTGTGGTCATTTTTTTGTATTTTTCTGCATACAGTGTCCTCTGGTCAGAGACCACCTTTGGGACTGTTCAAAAGTGGTCTTAAAGACCACTTTTGAACAGTCCCAAAGGTCTTAAAGACCACTTTTGAACAGTCCCAAAGGTGGTCTTAATATAGGAGACCACTTTTGAACAGTCCCAAAGGTGGTCTTAATATAGGAATTTTACTGTATTCTGTAAAAAGTAAACATTTTTCCAAGAAACTTTACACAAATGTGAAGCACCGTGAGGGGTTCTGTACAAAACGAGTTAGTGTGTGTTTAAGTATTACGTCCCACCATCAGCTAAGGTCATACGGGGACGGGACCTCGGTTTAAGTATTCATTCGAAAGTCTTGAGAAGCCCGGGATCGATCCTGCAACCCCTGGTTTATTCAGGCGGGACACATAACCACTAAACCACAGAGATTTGTTTGTTTGATATGAGGTTTAACGTCCCCGTCAACACTGTAAAGGTCATTCTGGAGACGTTGCTTCCAATTTACGGGTCTTTTACCCGACATTGAGATGAAACCATCGCCCAATGAAAGCAGTAAGGTTTATAAGCATGGACGGTCCGACTCGCGCGCACCGCTTTGCCTGGGCAGGCTTAGATTATCTCAGCGGTTTACCAGTACTCGTGTGCGGGTCGGCTTCAGGCTCTGCGTGGAAGCATCATGCAGCCCATATATTTCTTCAAGCCTCGATGGGCGGGGGCCGCTAAATCACAGAGGCTTATCTATCGAAACGAGTCCCGTTATTCTGTTTTACTTACATTTTAAACTATGGCCCTTTAAACTATTGCTAAAAGTCAGTCATCTTGGTCATATATTTATTTATCCATGTTAACTTTTTTTTTTTGGGGGGGGGGGGGGGTGGGGGGGAGGGGGGGGGGGAAGAGACAAATGCACGTTCACTTTGAATTCATTATTGATAGTGTTGTGGCATTTGCTTGATTGTCTACGCCCATGGGCGTAGACATTATAGAGATTGAGTTTAACACGGAAGTACAGCCATTAGTTACCCACAAGGCAGGTTGACCTTTCCATTCTTATGCAACACAACAAGTATAAGCTTTCACAAGAAGAAAATAGCAGCCCATAACAAGTGTAAGCTTTCACACAAAAAGAGGCCGGCGGGCAGAGCTCTGGCTCAGAATTGCTGTAACATTTGTACAGGCCTATATTTGCTGCCATACTGTACAGTCTAATACAAAAATAAACATCTACAAACTCTCGACCTCGACGGACCACTGCTAATCCTATAAGCTACATGTACTCAGCAGCCTTTGGCTCTGGTGAGCTAAAAACATACCTCGCCGTTAGCAAACTATCAGGTTTAATCTTCAGTTAGTCTTCTATAAAGTCCTACTTCTCCAAAAGTTTTCAAGCATTCAATTTGATAGATGTCACAAGCATACATGTTCATTTTTAAAGATGAAAAACTACTTTTTGACATTATTACAGCATTTTTAGACATTATACTTCAGTCGACAGGATGTCAATTAGATTATTGCCAAAGACAGTTAATTGTATAAAACACTTTTCTGGGATTCACATTTAATATGTGCTAAGCGTAGACCTAGCTTTTTGTAAAAGCTATACTTGTGTAGGTGTAGTGGCGGGGCATGGTGTACTGCTTGCAGCGCTGATATTCACTAAAACAAGCCTCTATAATTTTGACCCCCTTGAACCCAACTTTTATATAGTAAAACGGGTATATCTTATTTTTCTTATTTCTGCTCTGAAATATTGATTGCGGGTACTCGTTAGAACCGCCTCGATGAGGCGGTTCTAACGAGTGCCAACAATCTATATTTGGAGCAGAAATAAGAAAAAATAAAATTTTCAAATTTTTTCGGCGATAAAGGTGGCAATGTATTTGTATAATGATTTTATTTCATTATGTTTATGTTTTTGCTGATGTTTTACGGCCCTTTCAAGATTATTTTACTTTTTGGGCGGAAACTGGAGTAACCGAGGCCTTTCGCTGCAGAACTCAGTGTCTCTCATGTGTCACGCGCGAGGCTAGAACCACAGCGGTTAGGCATCAGCGGCCATGGGGGCACGACTTGTAATGATGCAATAATGTTAATGCGTGGTGCTCAAGCGTTGGGAATTTCATATCGAAAGTACAGTCGTGTGTTATCTCTAAAACTACCTTTTTGGAAAAAAAAAAAAAAAAAAAAAAAAAAACAACTTTGATATTTTCTTGTGCTCGCTAAAGCGGCTAGAGTGAAGCGGTTCATACGAGTGCCCACTGTCTCTGTTTTATGCAATTAAAATCAATACCCCTGTAAAGCTCGCCTTTCTCTATACATGTACTTGTTTGTGTGATTTGAGGTTTGACGGCTTAGGTCATTTGGAGAAGTGGGACTTTTACTCGACGTCGAGATGAACCCCACCCCCCCCCCCCCCGGCCAGTGAAACCAATAGTGTTTATATGTATAGACGGTCCGATTCGCGCCAGTTTGCCTGGGCATTCTTAGACCTTGAAGCGATTACCCTTACTCATGTGGGTCGGTTTCAGCTCTACGTGAAAGCAATATGCAGCCTGGTCTAATTCTCCATACCCTTCCTTGTTAACTGAGCAGTTGTGAACACTTGGTGTACAAAATGAGTCCGTATCCCACAAAACACATTGCGAAACCACGCTATCAAATGCATTGTAAACTCTACCGCCGTAAAAAGGAACCTTTTAAGACGAAAAATTGTGATATTTTTTCCTTATCCTGCCGTAAATATAGATTGTGGCGACACGTTAGAACCGCCTCGATGAGGCGGTTCTCACGAGTACCCACAATCTATATTTTAGAGCAAAATAAGTGACCCTGTATCTCCAATTTAACTATACATTAAGTGGGGTTCATGGGATCAAAATTATATGAGCGTGTTTTCGTGATGACAATCATTTTTAAAAATAGTTTCACAGAAAGGTTTCTTTTGTAAATATGTTATGCGTAAAATTTGATAATGACGGGTACATTCACACGTGCATTATTTAAATATCATGTGGTACTTTGTGCACGCCCACCATACCGAACTTTTTCCTTCATAGGCGGCGATCGGAATAAGTCGTGAATTTCCGTTTAAACCTGTTTGGGCGATATTCGAGTTATCTCCCTGTACAACACTGGGATCAAGGTACGGAATATCCAATATTTTTTCTCTAGTCGCTGACCTCAGGGAAACATTAATCATATATCTGCAGATATGACACTTTGCTTAATAGATCTACCTGTAGGTATTCAAAGGAGCTCAAATTAAGGCTGTCTAAATGTGAAAAAGAACTTCTTGAAGTAACAACCCATTTTCATTTCGAGGCATCTATTATGAACGAACATATTTAACATATTGAAGAGCTACATTATGTAGAATTGCTTAAAAATAATAATAATAATAAAAATAATAATAATAATTATAATTATCAATATTATTATTATTAGTAGAAGTAGTGGTAGTGTTTTTTGTTTTTTGTTTGTTTTTTGTTGTCGTTGTTTTTTTTTTTTTTTTTTTTTTTTGTTTTTTGACATGTAGGATATTGGGTCTATATGTTAAGATGCCTGTGTCATGAACATCCTTGTTAATTGGTAAGTTGGGAGTTTACAAGAGTATATATTATATTCCTTTTTCTTGCCCAAAAACACAGCTGGGGTACTGTTAACGTCCGAATCAGGGTGTTGCAAAGAACACCCATAATCTATTTTTGAGCCCTAAATTCCCACTTTATACAGAAAAATATTGGAAACTATTGCATCACATTGGTGTGGCTAATCACACGTGTACTGTTCGATAATTAAGGACAACTTAATGTATTTCTTAATCAGGCCGGTTATTACCACCTTTATATATTAGCGCAGTCTCTTGTCCAGTGATTTTAAATAAGGATTAAGGTCAAGTATGATACGTGAAATCTCTTGACTACGATCTTTTTATGCATTTATTTTATCTATTTATTTAAATAAATAACGCCATGAAAAATATTGTTAGCCAATCACGAAAACACCGCCTATAAGACTCGATCAAGATGAACTCAGATTGTGTTTGTTTGTTTGATTTGAGGTTTAACGTCCCCGTCAACACTGTAAAGGTCATTTTGGAGACGTTGCTTCAAATTGTATGGGACTTTTACCCGACATTGAGATGAAATGACATCTCAAGCCCTTTTACCCAATGAAACCAGTAGGGTTTATTAGCATCCACCTCGCACCGCGGTTCCTGGACAGGCTTAGATCCTCTAAGCGGTTTACCAGTACTAGTCTGCGGGCCGGATTCAGCTCTGCGTGGAAGCATCATGCAGCCCATATATTTCTTCAAGCCCATATGGGCGGGGGCCGAGATGAACTCAGATGAGAAAGTTTTTACATTAAAACCAATTTTGTTCATTACGAAAACACGCCTATACATATACATTGTAAATTTTACCACCAAAAAATGAAAATTTTTATATGAAAAACGTTGATATTTTTCATATTTCTGCTCAAGACATAGATTGTGGATACTCGTTAGAACCGCCTCGGCGAGGCCACAATCTATGTTTTTAAGAAGAAATAAGAAAAATAATGTATACCTCTGCAAACCCAAGTTTTACTATATGAAAGTTGGGTTATAGGGGGTCAAATTTTCGTGATGTTCTGCCACAGTCATAATTGACACCTTAAGAGTTAACATTACACCGATATACAGTATAAGGTATAAGATATTTCCAGAATAATTAAAAGGACGCCATAAAAGTAACATGACAGGTAAACACATTTTGAAAAATGTTGTCAGCCCAGGTCATGATTGACACCTTAAGAATTAACACTACACCGATATACAGTATATTGTATAAGATATTCCCTGAGTAATTGAAAGGACGCCATAAAAGTAACATAATGTGTAAACACAGATAAGCCTATTTATTTATTTATTTATTTATTTATTTATTATAAAAGACATTTCACTCATATCTGAATCGGCTATAATGTTTGTCCTAAACAATTTTAACACAATTTTCGAAAAATGTTGTTTGTCGAGCTATGGTTGACACTTTAAGAATTCAAGAAAGATATAAAAAGTGCCTTAAAAGTCGGTCACAGAAGGTGATTACAGATACGGCATATTTATTTATTTATTTATTTATTTATTTATTTATTTATTTATTTATTTATTTATTTATTTATTTATTTATTAAAATGAGGCAAGCAATTACTATGTGAATGGGCTGCAATATTTTTATGATCACATCACAAAAACACCCCATATTACCCACTTTTATGTAGTAAAATGTGGATCATAATTTTTCTTTTTTTCTGCTAAAACATATATTGTTGTTTGTCGTAAGAACCGTCTCGCTGAGGTGGTCCTAACGAGTTCCACCAATTTATGTTTCGAGAAGAAATACGAAAAGTAGCATTTTTTTATCTGAATACTTTCATTTTTTGGTGGCAAAATTTTCAATATTTTTTTAATAGACGTGTTTTCGAAAGAAATCAACTCAAAACCTAGAAAATGTCAACTGCACTAGTTATGATTTACACTATAAGAGTTACTAAAACTGTACATAAATCAAGGCACCACAAAAATTGTCTATCAAATCTGTCACAAAAAGTGAATAAAGATGAGACTGTTACTTTATTAATTAATTAATTAATTAATTAATTAATTAATTAATTAATTAATTAATTAATTAATTAATTAATTTATTTATTTATTTATTTATTTATTTATTTTATTTATTTATTTATTTATTTATTTATTTTAATTAATAAAATTGTTATCTTCAATATTATGATTGGCACTTTAAGGGTAAGACTTGATTGACACTTTAAAGATTAACACATAGTGGGGGACGACGGGCACGCGCCAACTCATTGTTAAATTAAAGCACGTTTGTTAACTTCGTCATCACGATAACATACCTATATAATTCTGACCCACGTGTACCCCACTTTTATATGGTACAACTGGGGTTTATGGGGGTATACATTATTTATCTGACTGTTACTCTAAAACCTCAAACCAAACAAGCAAACGAAATGCCTTTATTAACCTTTAAACAAAAGACATACCTTTGATATGCGGAAAATAGTGGAAAATTCGGACAGAGGAACTTTAAACCGGTTTCTACTAAAGTAGACTCTTTCATCTCTGAAGTATTATAACAATAATTATTGTTTGTATCACCTTATATTGCCATTATATATGATGGATTGAGGAAATAAAATATTTGATTGATTGATTGATCCATCTCACATCACAAAAACACACCTATATTATTGTGACTCCTTATACAGTAAAACTGGGGTTTACAGTGGTATACATTATTTTTTCTTATTTTTGATCAAAACAATGATTGTGGATACCCGTTAGAACTGACTCACCGAGGCGGTTCTGACGAGTTCCTATAATCTATTTTTGGAACAGAAGTATGAAAAATAGCAGAATTTTCTATCTAAATATTTTCATTTTTTTTTTGGTGGTGGTAAAATATGTCAGTATATGCGTGATTTCGTAATGTGAATTTAGACAATTCCATTTTTATTGACGGTGGTTTAGTCAAAGTCATCAACAGAATGGCAAACAGTGTAGACCTGGATAAAAGACGGCTCATCCTGAGCAGTCGCACCATGATCTACACTGTTTGCAAAGTAACTGTGCGGACAGGCAGAGTTGAAAATCATTAACAGAAATTAACAGAATAGCAAACAGTGTAGATCCAGATTAGGCGCCTCAGATGTATCTACATTGTTTGCATAGAAATGCACTGGTCTGTATGGCGAAGGGTTAAAATACCATACACAGCCTCATCTGGATCTACACTGTAAAGTAATGTCTTTTCCGATAAGTGAAAATATAAAACCATTCAGGATGGCAAACAGTGTAGATCCAGATGAGCAGGCTCAGATGAGACGATTCGTCTGGATGTACAACAATGAACAGAAATTTGATTTACACAGTGTGTAAAGTATCGGGTTGCAATACAAGATCCATCGTGAGCATCCTCATCCGTACCTACTACACTGCTTGCCAATATGTCATTACCCAGCGGGCCGGTAGGGTTGACATTACAGGACTTTGGACACATCCCTGAGACCGAACCCCAAGAACACCTAAATCCCCAGTGGTAACAAAAAAAAAAAAAAAAACACACGCCTATTCAAATACATTGTATAAAAATAAACAATTTCAGATGAATAACTGAAGTATATTTCTTAGTTCTGCACAAAACATAGACTGTTGGTGCTCGTTTGAACCCCTCGATGAGGCGAATGTGCACTGTACTGGTTAACCGCTTACGTATAAGCTTGCTCAGGAAAAGTGTGGACAGGTAAACTGACCGGCTCAAAGCTGACCTAAATAGTGTTGACTGGGCTGTTAAACTCCAATACAAACAAACAAAATCAATCAATGGCTTCAAACTGCTAATTAACTTTTCATGGTGGTTTTAATCGCCATCTAATCGCCATTTCACAGTTAATGATTGACATTTTTTGTTCTTTTGACATATTTGCCGCCCATTCATAATGAATGAAAACATAAATGTAACAAAACTGAGACAAAATAAGAATAAAATAAAATAAAGAAATCCGAGAAATATAATCACTGTATCAAGTATATTATCCGCATGTTGTTTATTACTTGGAATTACAAAATTAATACAAAAAAAGCTTTACAGGTTTGATACGATTTCTGGTACATATAATGTGGACTTAGCGATTTTTGCATCAAGAACTGCAGTACTGAAAAACAGCTTATAAACGATTTTTAAGCTCTCAGGGAAGCAATTTATCAATTTTCAGTAGAAATAAACATTATATCATCGTAAACTTTGAACAACAGTCTAACAGTATATAACAGTGACATAATTCCAAACAAATCATTTCTATTTAATATTGGCAACCAAACATTGAAATATGCACGTTTTTTTTTAAATACATTGCCGTCTATGGAGCATATAGGCATGACATTAAATTGCAGATGGAAGCAATAAGAATTAATTATTCATCAATTTGAAATGCACCAAATAAAAACTGAATAATTTTTTTACATGAGGATAACAGTGACTTTTTTTTCTAGTGTTAAGGATAAATAAGATACGAGGAGTTAATATTTTTTCCCTTCATAATTTTAATATAAAAAACCTTCCAAATATACAGGTAACTTTAACTGCCGATTTCCTACGGAAATCGATATTAAACTCGGTAATTTCCGGCGAATGAAGGAAAAAGTTCAACATGATAATTGTTACCCAGCAGTAGCGATAAGCATAAAGCTGAACAAATCCTCTACTCCCTAAGGCGCCATTTACGGCTATCAGATGACATTTTATTAGTTTTCTTATCTTTTGTAGGCAGATGATTCAAAAGAAATGACAAACCTTATTTTAAATATTTAAAAATACATTGTCGTCTGCACAAATATACTTATTCAGAGCGTTTACCCATTTAGTACCGGAAACCCCAAAACGAGTACCCTGGCAAACAGAGCAGGCCCAGATCAGACGCCGCAGAACGCGGCGTCTGATCAGGGCCTCCACTGCTTGCTAAAAGTTCAGTCATTGCCCAAATAAAGTTTGATGAAAACACAACCTGACACCCCTAAATTTTGAAATGGACCCCTGCTATATATGAGGAGGAAGATTCCATTTGGTACAAAAAGGGTTAATGATTTAATACGTGTAGTGGAATAAAGCAGGTGCATGTTTTGTGACTAACACAAAAGAAAATATTATCTGTTTTGGGATGATCAAGTTGTCTTGTTGTTCAAGGTCGACATGCAGCATGATAGCTGCATATTAAATATCTTAGATATACATTGATTTGGTTTCCTAGAAATCATTTTGAAACGTGACACTAAATGATTAAGTGTCTCAGCACTGGCTCGAGTCACATATGAGACGCCGAGTTCCGCGATGGAAAGTCAGATGGTTTTTCTCCGGGTACTCGATATGAGTGAAATAATCTTGAAAGGGCATTCACACAAGAAACAAACCAATTATAATAACCATTTTGCATGTAACCGTTCTTTTTACCCGACCACACGAAGCGATGCGATGTTATGAGAATCCATTTAGTGTATGTCCGCCCGTGTGTTCGCACTTTGATAACACATTTATATTAAGAATTCGTCATTTTGCATTGTTACATGTAATTGGCAAAATCCGTCAACTTTTGACGGAGTCATGACCGTTGTGATTTCCGGATAAATAATATATGATTTTGACCCCCTTGAACTCAATTATTATACAGTAAAACTGGGGTTTACAGGAGTAACCCTTATTTTTCTTATTTCTGCTCTAAACTATAGATTGTGCATGGGTACTCAAAATCTATATTTTGAGTAGAAATAAGTAAAAGGTCACAATTTTTCATCTTAAAATTTTCGTTTTTCGGCTGTATTCGTAATGGTGTGGAGTGCAAGAGTGATACTTCACAGGTATACAGTCCACTAAAAATAGCATATTGTGTTTACTCCTCTGGCCATTCAGATTCTTGAGTTATATGCCCTTGATATGTGTAAAATGTTGTTTTGGCCTGTAGCTTCTCCACTGTATGGAATAGCTTGATAAAAATTTACAGCTATAGATAGATAAGGAATATCACTCTGAGCATCTGGTAGCCTAGCCACTAGGTGTTAAAATGTATAATGTAGATTTAAAATCATCTTTTGCACTAAAATGAGCAGTGTATAAAAGTTTGGCTAGTCTAGTCTCTCTGGCTCAATTTTAACTGATAATCCTAAGATTTGAGACTCTACCAAATAGACTTGCCTTTACTAAGAAGGTGATAAATTTTTAAACCATTAAAAAATACCAAAAAATCATCAGACTTTTATTATCAGACTAGTAGCTAGTCTAATAATCTGGTTTTTGAGCCAGCTGCCCCTGAAATGTATGAAAAGTTTTTTATCCTTACTCATTATGTTGATGCAGTATGACAGAAGTACAGAACAAATGAGGCTTATTGTGTACAAGTACCAATACTATGGTCTTTCTAGGCATAGACCTACCTGTCCTTGATATATATATATATATTTACATTTCAAGTGTAAAGTCTAGTGTAAACCTATAGAAAACAATTGCGTTCATACTTCCATGAACGCATCGAATCACATGATTTTCAGTGACGTTAAATGACGTCATTCTAAACCATTGTTCTCTATGGGCGTTGATGACGTCAACGCTGCTCCGCTGTTTGTAGAAAAACAGCGTGTAAATGTTTTTCAGCTCTAAAAGTTTGCCCTACAAGCATGTTTTCGCCCAGTAATGAGGGGCAAATAATGTAAATATAAAAAATAAACTTAATTTTTCTGCTTTTCATTGAAGTATGAACGACAGTGGGTCGCTAGCAAAGTTTACATGAACCCCTTCGGGGTTCATTTACTTTGCACGCGACCCACTGCGTTCATATTTCCATGAACTGCAGAAAAATAAATTTCATTTCTTAAATATATGTGAAAAATGGGTTTGGCCTGTAGCTTCTTTACTATATAAAATATCTTAAATGATTTTTAACAGAAGACTTATGGATGGTCATGAACAGCAACTGTGACTCGAGTCGCTCTGTTCTTCAATTATCTTCCCTTGACACATGTGCCTCGTGCGGCATCCTTTTGGTGTTTATGTTTCACAATTAATTCGATTTGCCAGAGTGTCTAGTTATGTAACTGACTTCGACACTTGTAATATATTGTTAACTTTTCAACTTCTGAATCAGGGTTATCGGTATCATAAACAACGCAAAGCCTTTTCAAAATGTTATAAACGTTATTCCGATTTAATTTCAAAATTCGATGTTGGACTGAAATCTCTTCTACAACAAGGTCTATCGGAACTCGAATTTTATGGTGACTTAGTATATAAATTCAGAAAAAATATAAAAATGCAATGACTTCAGCACCCAATTGCGTAAAATCAGTCATGGATATAAAAAGATAGGGTACAAATTAAATGTTATACGGCAGACTGCATGCATGGTAGTTAACCCAATCATGGTTGACAACTCTGCTTCCCTATTCAATTGCACGCCGGTGGATCAGGCCTAAGATTCTATGACGGTTCCAGCGTAAAGGCATACTGTCGGTTTTCTTTGTTGTTGTTATGGCTTGTCTTTGAGTATGTGTATCGCTTATATATATATATTTGCTTTGGATAACCAATAGGCCATTTTGTGGGAAAGTAGCTGTCCTTTTGGCCTTCCGCTAGTGATGTTTCCATTAGGGTCTAGTTGTTTCACGTTTGTGTTTCTTTCCCTTGGTGTCTCTGATGGGAGCTGTCGGTTAATTGTATCGATTCATGATCGTTGCCTTCACTTCTATTTTACTGAGAATAAGCGAGTAAACTATCTTGTTTTATGTAATGTTGGTTATTGCCTGATTCTCTGTCTCTGGTCGGGCCCATCGAAGTCTAACTATTGGTCTTCTTTTGCGCCAGCATTTCAGTGATTCATGCTGTCGAGTCTTCACCGTTGTTTCGTCTCTGTGGTTGTTTGATTTTTGTGTTCACGGAGAAGCTGCACTGATGAGTTAGGAGGCCTTCTTGCGAACTGAACAAATTATTTGTCTAAATCGCGACGAAAATAAGGGCGAGGATTGTGGCCACGTAAAATCGATTCAAGGCCCCAGTGAAATTCGTTTCACTGACCGTTCCAAGGTGGTTCTTCTGTCGCGGTTTATTTTTGTTATGGTTGGTCTTTGAGTGTGTGTATCGCTTATATTATTTTGTTTTGGATAGCCAATAGGCCATTTTGTGGGAAAGTAACTGTCCTTTTGGCTTTCCGCTATTGATGTTTCCATTAGGGTCTAGTTGTTTCAAATTGGTGCTTTTTCCCCTTTGGTGTCTCTGATGGGAGCTGTGGGTTAATTGTATCGATTCCTGATCATTGCCTTCACTTCTATTTTTCATGAAATAGGTGGATAAAACTTCACATATATAAGAGTCGGAGCACAGCATTTCATGCATTTTTTATAATTTTATGTTCAAAATAAGCCAATATTACATACAACACGCACAATATATATGTAATTTTTCGAATATTAAAAAATATGATATAGCTGGAGTCTTTTCCTATTTTTTTCATATCCAGTCCCTTACCTTAAGGGAAACAATCAAGTCCCATCTCCAATGTCCAAAAACCCTCCGCTGCACTCCTGATCCCCGTCATCCCAGCCTAATAGTAATTTCCAATCATATTTAGTCCTGTCTCTTGCAGAATTGACATATTAATTCAAAGATGATAATATTGAACTTAATAAAATAAATTGTACAAAGGACCCAATTTAGACAAAAACTTTGCCATAGTGTTATTAATGAAGGCAATATATTTATCACATCGAAACTTATTCTGTAAGATTGATATAAATGCATTCAAGCTCAGCTGGTTTGCAAAAAATTAAGTTATATATATATATATATATATATTATATTGTTTGTCCAATGTTAACATATAGTTTAACAACTTGTGTCTGCCATGGTACGAAAAAAGAATAATTTTTTCCTCCAATACTAATAATAAATTTGACACTGTATTCAGCCACTGTCTAAGTTCCTGCCAAAATTGTTTAACTTTATCACATTCAATACACGTGATAGATAGTTTCTACATGTTGGTTACGATAGGAACATTGGTTATTATCAATCTTACCTATAAGTGCAAGAAAGCCTTAGTAACAAGAATTTTATTTGTAACTTTAAATTGGAAATCTTTCAGTGCAACCTTCTTTAGATCTAGTAATACTTTGTTGTAATTAATAAAATTATTTTCATTTAAGTTTCCCACTTCCCTTAACCATTTATTTTGTAGGATTACTTCGTCAGTTTTAATTATAATGTCATAAAATCATCTACATCACTTTTTATCTCTTACAAGAAGTGAAGTATACATACAACATGAAACCTTACATGCGTTTTCTCCGCAAACAATTCTATTATTCTTGATTAGGGTTTCCCATTGTTCTGATATTTTGGCCAGTACCCTTTGATAATCTAAAAAAGTTCCGTTTACTCCATATATATTCTTAAAGTTTTCAAATGTGTAGAAGTTTCTATTTTGGTCAATCAGATCCGAAAGTAATCTAACTCCTTTATTATACCAGTTTTTTAATAATCAGATTTGTTCATTGTGTCAAGTTTTTATTGTACCAAACTGGCGAGTTTAAAACCTGGAAAGTTGTTTCAACTTTTACTGAGTCGCATAATTCTGCCCAATGTTGCAATATTTCTCTCCAGAAAGGATTCCTCATATCTTGCCTAATTGTTTCTGCATATCCCGATCCCATACTAAAAATATATTCAAAGTCAATATTAGAGAGAGAATACCAAATACACTTTTCAGAACTTTGAATAACTCTTCGTAACCATGAACTGTTTAAGGCTTTTATGAAATATTTAACATTAGTCATTCGTAAACCCCCTGCATTAACATCTTTATTTATACGGAGTGGCTGCTGACAGACGTCTGTCACCAGCCAATTCACGTGGAATTTGCTAGTGACAGACGTCTGTCACCAGCAAATTCCACGTGAATTGGCTGGTGACAGACGTCTGTAAATAGCCGATTTTCGCAAAATTTGCTGCTGACAGATGTATGCTGTAAACTTACCATAAGAAAGCCGTATCCCCGCCCGCCGGGGTTTGTAGAAATAGATTGGTCTGCATGATGTTCCACGCAGAGCTAAAACCTACCGGGCATTAGTACTAAGATATAATCTTGCCCGGGAAACGCGCTGCGAGTCCATTTTGGCGGTTGGGCTTGACATGTCATTTCTTGTCAATGTTGTTTAAAAGGCCCACAAAATTTTCTGGTCTGATTTTTTTCGAGCCGTTCAAGAATATTCCACTCAGGGCTGAAACCAACCGAGCATTAGTACAGCCTAAGAAGTTATAACCCTGCCTGCGAGTCCGTTTTTTGCGGTTGGGCTGGAAATGTCATTTCATCTCAATGTAGGTTAAAAGGTCCACGCAAATTTTCTGGTTTGGTTTTGTGGTTTTGTGGCCACGTAAAATCGATTTAAGTCCCCCAGTGGAAATCTTCCACTGACCGTTCCAAGGCGGCTCTTCTGTGGCGATTTATTTATGTTGTTGTTTGTTACTTACTGTGTGTATCACTTGTGTCTTTTGGTTTTGGATGGCCATATGGCCATTTTGTGGGAAAGTAACTGTCCTTATGGTCTTCCTTTGTTTAGGTTTCCATTATGGTCTGGTCGCTTAATGTTTGTATTTCTTTCCCTTTGGTGTCTTTTATGGGTGGAGTAAGTTAATTGTATCAGTTCCTGATCTTTGTTTTACTTCTACTTTGCAGGCCTTTCAAGATTGTTATTATTTCAGTTATTCCGAGCCCATCGTTAATCAGAGGTGGGCGAAAACCGGAATATCCTTCGAATACCCTGACTGACCTTCTGTTGCAGAACTTGGCGTCTCACATGTGACCTAAGCTCGAACCACAGCCGTATTACATAATGGTAAGAGTCAGCGCTCTTTTCCACTAGGCTACGGAGGCCTGTAAATATTTCTGGTAAAATCGGGTAAAAATCTCGAACATGTTACAGCTCTCGTTAAAGCATTTTTAAAGCGTGAATGTACTTCAAGAAGTGTCATCAGTTACATCAAGGCCTACTCATAAAATCATTATGACTACCATGCAAAGAGAACAATTTGATCTTTCCGACAAATTAGCCGGCTTCGTTGGCTCTGAACGATACGCGTCTGACTGTTGATCATGAGGTCGCGGGTTTGATACCATGCAAAGAGAACAATTTGATCATTTTTCCTGACAAATTAGTTGGCATATGTGGCTCTGACTGATACGCGGTTATTTTCCACAGTATTACTACAACTAAACCTATCCATAACACACTGTAAAACACCATTCTGAAAGTAAATTCTTATTTCTGCTGCAAACATAGATCGTGGGTGCTCGTTACAACAGATAGCCTCATCGAGGCGGTTATAAATTTTACATAGCGCGGAGTTCTTTTCTGTATAGCGCTTGGATTAGCATTTATACTTTGTTTTGTTTGAATTGAGTTTACGTCATCGTCAACAAAATTTAGGTCAGTTTGGACACGCTGCTTCCAATTTAGTGCCGCTTTTAAAAACCAGGCACTGAGATGAAATGACCGCCTAACAAACCAATATAACTTAAAAGGAAGGGAGGGTACGACTCGCATCAGCTTGCCTGGGTGCGTTTAGAGCGGTACCGTGGATGCTTTGTAAAAAAAAACTTACAAAATAGCGTAGAAAAGAAAAACTGTTGCCGACCCCTCATATATCGAACCAGCGACCACCTGATCCCTGTCACCCGACTGAGCTACTAGGGACCGGCCTATCGAATTGACCTGTATTGATATGCATGTATGATAACATGCGGACTAAGAGATAGAAAATTCTTCCGAATTCAAAGTTAAAATGAAAATGATCTCATAATTCGTATCATCTGTCAGCAGCAATTTTTACGAGAATTAGCTGGTGACAGACGTCTGTCAGCAGCAAATTTTACGTAAATTGGCTGGTGACAGACGTCTGTCAGCAGCAAATTCCACGTGAATTGGCTGGTGACAGACGTCTGTCACCAGCCTCTTCCTTATTTATAACGTTACGTTTAATTCTATCCGGACCGGAATTCCATAAAAAAAAATACAAAAAAAGTCCTTTCCAACAGTTTAATAAAATCTACTGGTGGGTTTGGTGGTGCCAAAAAGAGGTGAATAAACTTAGACAGTGCTAGAGTTTTAATCACAGTTACTCGGCCAAATAATGTGAGTTTTCTTTTAGACCACTGTACAAATATATTTTCCATTTTGTTCAAAATTCCATGTTGATTTATATCCCAAATATCAAATACTTCACTAGAAAAAGTCACTCCTTATATCTTAAAATGTACATCTATTCCTGAACCAAAGGTTGGATACAGTTGAAACTTGATTGGAGGCATTGGGGCAACATGAAAATTCAGAATTGCTGAAATTATTTTGCTCTGTTATTTAAGATAGCCTTGTTGGCCAGCTTGAAATTCTTCAACCAACATCAAGTTGAATGGAGCCGAAACTTTTTGGAAGGTATTGGGTTGACATGGAGATTAAGACTTCTTAGCACCATTCTCTTCTGATATCCCAGATGTCTGTCATGTTGGCCATCTTGAAAATCTTCAAACCACATCTGCTGCCGAATGGTCTGTTGCATTGGGTTAAAATTGGTGGCCACCAATTTTAACCCAATGCAACAGACCATTCGACCAACTCTGGTTGCAATGGTATTTTTGTTATTTCCCCTGACAATATAACCTTGTGATCGCCATAATTCCAAAACCTCTTGAGATAATATATGAATGCTACCCAAGGTTAAGAAGGGCTGTAACGAGCAAGAACCACCACTCTAAGTGCCATGTTATTTTAGTGTTCTTCACTGACAATATAATCACTCCAATATTTTTTGAATTTGAAATAGTTGATGGGACTTGATAAGATATTTGAGGTTAAGAAGGTGATCCATGAATAAGAACAACAACTGTGGATGCCATGGTATTTCAGTAATTTTCCCTGACAATATAACAATCACTCTAATATTATTATACAGCCGGCATACGAAGTATGTCAGGGGGTATATAGTTTTCGTCTTTCCATCCGTTCGTCTGTTCGTTGTTTCGTTCAATCGTTCGTTAGTTCATTCGTTCGTTCGTACTTCCGTCTGTCCCGCCGTTCGTCAACCTTTACGTCAAAGTTTTGCGTTAAACCTTTTTGATAGCTCATATCTCTGTAACCACATGTTAAATTCTCTTTATTCGGTAAAGGATATCTCTAAAGCATTACCTTTCATATGGACATCACGATAACAAGTCCGTGAAACGAAGACCCCCCTAAACCCCATTTTATATAGGGAAAAGTGGGGTGTAAGGGGGTAAACATTATTTGCCTTATTTTTGCTCCAAACCATAGATTGTGGGTACTCGTTAGAACCGCCTCATTGAGGCGGTTCTAACGAGCACCCACAATCTATGCCGAAAGCAGAAATTAGAAGGATGTTATCATTTTTATCTAATATATTTGACTTCTGACACCATGTTGGACGCCATTATTTCACACGGCCATGTTTTCCTAATGAATAGCAAAGCCCGTGGGTCAAGCCCCTGGGTGGGCTGTCTGTCTGTCCGTCTGTCTGTTCATCTACTTTTACGTCAAAGTTTTGTGTTAATAAAAATCAAAAATGAGTTCATTTAAGAGCAATGAAAATATTTATAAGAAAGAAGATGGGTCATACTACGTAGTTTCGGCTAATAAAGCCTCATCAGTGACCCTGTAATGATCCTTTTTCATTGCTGATATCTCTGTAACCACATCTTAGATTCTCTTCATATTTTGGTAAAGGATATCTCTATAGTATTACCTTTCAATGGAATATCTAAGCCCCTGGTCAAGCCCCTGGGTGGGCTGTCTGTCCGTCCGTCTGTCTGTTTATCTACTTTTACGTCAAAGTTTTGTGTTAAACCTTTTTCATGGCTGGTATCTCTGTAACAACACGTTAGATTCTCTTCATGTTCGGTAAAGGATATCTCTATAGCATTACCTTTCATATGAAATAGCTAAGCCCCTGGGTCAAGCCCCTGGGTGGGCTGTCTGTCTGTCCGTCTGTCTGTTCATCTACTTTTACGTCAAATTTTTGTGTTGAAACCTTTTTCATTGCTGATATCTCTGTAACCACATGTTAGATTCTCTTCATATTTGGTAAAGGATAACTCTATAGCATTACCTTTCATAAAGAATATCTAAGCCCCTGGATCAAGCCCCTGGGTGAGCTTTCCGCCCGTTTATCAACTTTGATATCAAAGTTTTGTGTTTAACCTTTTTGATTGCTCATATATCTGTAACCACATCTTAGATTCTTTTCATATTTGGTAAAGGATATCTCAATAGCATTACCTTCATATGGAATATCTAAGCCCCTGGGTGGGCTGTCCGTCCGTTTGTCAACTTTTATGTCAAAGTTTTGTGTTAAACCTTTTTGATTGCTCGTATCTCTGTAACCTCATGTTAGATTCTCTTCATATTTGGTACAGAATATAGCTATAGTATTAACTTTCATATGGAATATCTAAGCTCCTGGGTCAAGTCCCTGGGTGGGGCAAGGGGTCAATAATTAAGACGTTGGCATTTTGATTATCTCCAAGTTTTGTGTTTACTGTTTTCATTATACTCCTTGCTGTTGAAATGCAATATTTATTCTTTGTGAACTAAATGGAAAGTTTATATGGAAAGGTTCAATGCTACAGACAAATTGTCATTTCCACTAAAAGGGGATGGCACTGGCCGGGGGTATACGTGACCCACTGGGCACTTTCTCTAGTTCAAGATATATTGACGGGACTTGGTACAGCTGTACACAATGGTAAGACGGTATGTCATAAGCAAAAACCACAACTCCGCTGACAGTTTAAAAATCGCAATACCTCCAAAACCTCTCCAGATATGTTAACGGTACTTGACATTTCTGTATTTGAGGTTAAGAAGACATCGTGATCAAGAACTACATGGTATTTTAGTTACCTCCCCTGGCAATTTAACACTGTAATAACAGTACCTCAAACACCTCTCGAGGTATGGTGACGGCACATGGCATTTTTGTATTTGAGGTTAAGAAGACATCGTGAGCAAGAACTACAACTATGGGTGACATGGTATATTTATTATTTCCCCTCTCAGTAAAATCTTTTAATTGCTATAACCTCAACAGTCTTTGACCACGTACTTTATGCATTTACTATCTTGCAGGGTCCTTGCTGGTATTAGCAACAATATGGTTTAGGATTAGCTGGTGTGTTACATATGCATATCCAGAGTCTTCTGGATGCCATATTGGCTTTTGGTCTGTGGACTTGCCATCTCTTCTTATGGTTACTTTGTTGAACTTTTACCTTATTTAAGATATTAAGGAGGTTTTGGTGGGGATATCCAACGAATAATCAAATATGGAAGGTATTTCAAGGGGGAAAAAGCATGCATCAAAGTAAAAAATAGAATAAAATAGAACAAAAACTGCCTCCCACATCTTTTTTTTAAGAAAGTGTCTGTGACTATGATATATTTTTATTTGGCCTTTATGTTAAATAAACTTTTTATTTGGAGAGTTTGTTACAGAATGTAATGCTCCGATAATTTTTATTCGAGCGACCATGTTGTTTCTGACGTCTCTGTGGCGTGTAGACGTCAGAAAATGTGCACTCTTTGACTGTGTGTGAACCATGGCAATCAATGTCATTGAAATTGCCACTCTGTCTGCAGTCTTTTTGTGTTTGGAATTTTTAACCCCCCATATTTTTGCTTTGCTGTTTTCGAAGAAAACGACGAGGTATTGTCATAGCCCTGGTGTCGTCTGAGTCGTCGTGCAAAAACTTGGACATTTTGTAATATCTCGGTCATTACTGAACATGTTTACTTGAAACTCAGGCTAGTTGTTCATTATGAAAAGGGGAACTCATACCAATAGGTGAGGTAACTCTCAAAATATTTTGGCACAGTTATGCCCCTTTTTCGACTTAGAATGTTTTGTTTCTAAAAGAAACTGCAGCCGAGCGTTGGCACCCGCATGCGGTGCTATTGTTTGGATTGCTGTACATGATGCGTGTCTTTAATAATAAAATTGACGTATCGGGGTTTACAACGGACATGTTAATGTGGTGAAAAGAAACATACTTGTATTTGTGGCTTTTGATACCAATTAAATCTTGAGTGTCACGTCAGTAAACAAACTAGGCTTTTTATGGATTTTGTGCAAGTTTTTACTGTATTGGTTCAGCCATAAACCATATACAAACAAATCAGGGTAACAACCCCGTCCATCCTACGAAGATTTTATGATTTTAACAAGGGTGCTCATTCATTCATTCATTCATTCATTGATTCGTTCGTTCGTTCGTTCGTTCGTCCGTTCATTTCTTAATTCGTTCCTTCTTTTGCGCATGTTGTGTTCTATTCGTTCGTTCGCTCAATCGTTTATTTTTGGTGCCTGACTTATAGTATGACGTTGTCTGTCTGTCGTCTGCTGTCTGTTGTTTGGTTGTCTGTCAACATTTTCAAACATCTCCTCTGAAACAAATGGTCAAATGAAGTCAAATTTCATATCAAACATTCATGGGATTGGGGAAGTTTGTTCGCGGCGTCCAGGTCACATAACCAATATGGCCACCATACCCATATATGTTTAAAAGCCTTCAAAAACCTTCTTCTCCGGAACCAAGGGGCCGATTGCGATGAATCTTGGTATGAAGCATTTGGGACACGGTCCCATTAAAATTTATTCAAATGATGACCCTCGGATGACCTTGACCTATTTAACGCCAATGCCAAATTCGGTCACATAGACTTTTCTATGGGAAAAAAGTCAAAATTGTGTATTTTTTCGGAAACCATTGCAGCCTGTGGCCTGAAAATTGATGTACGCAGAAAGCTGAATGAGTGGATTAATCTACTTGAGTATACAAGGTCAAGGTCATTCTTTGACCTCGGCACAAGGTCATTTATTTGTAAAAACAAAAACTTATTTTTCTCAAAACCCAAATGCCATTTGCAGACTTTCCTACCCCTTGAAACAGATAATAGTAAGATCCCCGCAAAAAATCGTATGATTCAAATTTTATTCGTAAGGGTTTTAAGGTATCCGATGCGAGATCAAAATAAGCCCATTTCCTTTTTTATTTTTTATTTATTTTTTTTCGAATATATAGGCCGATTCAGCTTTCCTTTTTCCCGTGTTTTTTTTTTTTTCCTTTGTAAAGTCACCAATCTTGCCGCTTATACCGAAACAAAGGGTGGGGTGGGGGTGGGGGTTGGAGGGGGGGGGGGCATTTGGCGGTATTCTGGCCTTGTACTATTTTTTTTTTTGCAGGTAAACAGCCTAACATGTGTACTTTATTATGGCATACCTCAGGTCGCGCGCAAGGTTGTTTTTTTTTCGAGCTTCAGGCCTTGAAAAGTGGGCGGAGTAACATAGCATGACGCTGTAGTGTATTTTGAAAGTTAACTCTGGTTCCACACTGTGTACCTGTGTGCTCTTTCACTGCAATTTGTTAGGTAGACTGAAGGGTGTCTGAAGTGATGTTTAGAAACATTTTTTCGAAACAGTATTGCAACTTAGGAAGATCAATTGCATTTTCGAAACGCTAGGATATTTTTACTTATTTTTAACCTTAATCATTAAATTTTTAAAGCTTCTGGTAATATGGGAGCGAACCAATAATGACTCTTGGATAACAGTATCATTTTTATCAGTACAATTGGTAACAGTGTGGAACCGGATGAATTGAGCAACATTTAATGGTTCAGTGAACACAGAATCGCACACGGGTGGGTAAATCAGTTGTAAACTCAGTTACTATTCAACCACCTTAACAATACACCTCGATAGTTCAACTGAACCCTCAAATGAATGTGAGTTCAACTCGAAACAAAGTGAGCGAGAGTTTGGTTCTCAGGTCCGGCACAGCTTTCCGTGGAAAAATTCCTCCCTACCTTTAATCCAAGTAGGGCAGTCTACCATTGACTTGCAAAAGGATGGTAATTAGAAGTTTCAATCTAGCCCAAGAAAAGTCTGGTCAAGGTCATTGCCCGCTCCGTCATGACAACGTCCCAAACATACGTTGTGCATGCTTATGTAAACATTGGTATATACATGTATTACATTGCTGACTAACCATGTTTCATTGGCTTCCACAGTTGATAGCATGTTCGAGATTTTCATGTGAATCCTGGCATATGAGCCTTGATACCACACACTTCCCAAATATCAAACACATCTCAGTGCCACCATGATTTATAACCAAATTTCATGTAAATACCTTTAGGAACAAGGAAATGATAATTGATTTAAAATGAGTTCAGTCACATGATCAAGATGGTCGTCATGCCCATATAAATTAATCACCCTTCAAAAATATTCTCCCAAACCAAAGGGGCCGATTGGCATGAAACTTGGTATGTTGCAACGGGGACGCTGGCCAATCATAATTTGTTCAAATGATGACCTTCGGGTGAACTTTGGGACCAAACTTTATACACAAGAAAATGAAACTTTATTAATGTTAGTTTGGTCACTTGACCAGTATGGCCACCATGGCCATTTGAGGTAAAAACACTTCCGAAATCTTCTCCGGGACCATCGGGCCGATTGTCATGATACTTGGTATGTAGCATTGGGGACTTGGGTTCATTATAGTTGTATTCAAATGATAACCCCTGGATGGCCATAACCCATTTTATGCCTAGGTCAAATTTGGTCGCATAGACATTTGTACGGGAAAAAGTACAAAAACGTGTATTTGTTCGGACTCTGTTGCAGCCTGTGATCTGACAATTGGTAGAAGCAGTTAGATAGTTAAGTACATGAAACTAATTGACCATTAAAAGTAGAGGTCATTCTCTGATCTTGGCCGATATGAAAATTAAAACTTATTTTAAACAGAAACCAGTACTTCATTTGTAACCAAATTTCACATGAAAGCTCTTAGGAAAAAAACAAATGAAAATGTATTCATGAGTTTGGTCGCATGACCAATATAGCCGCTTTAGCGTGAGATTATTGATCTCGTGAGATTCTTCAATCGCACGGGAAGCGGCTGAAATCCCTCACGGTAGGTAGGTAGTTAGGTAAGTAGGTAGGGTGGGATGGGATGGAGGAGGGAGGAGTAGCCGGATTCTGTGGGTGGATGGGAGGGTGTGTTGGGAGGGTGTATTGCTTGGTAGGTAGGCAGGTAGATAGGTATGTAGGTAGAAGGGGTGTGTCTTGGTGAGAAGGTAGGTAGGTAGGACGGTGTTTGTTTGACTTGAGGTTTAAAGTCCCCGTCATTACTGTGAAGGTTATTTTGGAGACATTGCGACCAATTGCTACCAGATTTGTTGGACTTTTACCCGACTGCCGGCTAATGAAACTTATAGGGTACTTAGGTACGAATGTAGGTAGATAGGTACCTTCCCACTTTCCTCGCCACCAACCCAAACCTGTCTTTCTAACCTACCTACCTACACGCATACCTTCCAATCTACCTACCTATCTACCTACAACTTGAAGCCTCCGTGCTGTAGTGGTTACGCTAATCGCCTTGTCAACCAGGGGTCGCAGGATCAATCCCGGGACTTTCGGATGAGTCTTTAAACCGAGGTCCTGTCTCCGTATGACCTTAGCTGTTGGTGAGATGTAAAACTCAAACACTCACTCATCTACCTACAAAGTCGAAGGTAGAAGTTATAAGAAAAATGTTCGAAGTTAGAAATATGATGTAAGAAAATGTATGTCGGTCTGTCGGTCCGTACCTACCTTCCCACCCAGCTGCGCACTCACCAGACCATTCGTCCTACCTACCTACCTACCTACGTACCTACCTACGTACGAACGTACCTACCTACCTACCTACCTACCTACCTACCTACCTACCTACCTACCTACCTACCTACCTACCTACCTACCTACCTACCTACCTACCTACCTACCTACCTACCTATCTCCCTACCTACCTACCTACCTACCTACCTTACCTACCTACCCACTTACCTACCTGCCTACCAAAACATACATAACTACATGCATAGCTTCCATTCCACCTACCTACGTACGTACCTACGTACGTACGAACGTACCTACCTACCTACCTACATACCTACCAACCTACATACATACATACATACCTACATACCTACCTACATACCTACCTACATACCTACCTACCTACCTACATACCTACCTGCATACGCCTACGCCCATCGGGGCTTGAGAAAAAGATGGGCTGCATGTTGCTTCCACGCAGAGCTGAAACAGACCAGCAAACGATTAATGGTAAACCGCTTAGAGGATCTAAGTCTGCCTAGACAAAGCGGTGCGAGTCGGACCGTTCATGCTTATAGGCCTAATTAGTTTTATTGGGCGACAGGGCTTGAGGTGTCATTTCATCTCAATGTTGGGTAAAAGTCCCACAAAATTGGAAGCAACGGCTCCAAAATGACATTTAGAGTGTTGACGGGGACGTTAAACCTCAAATCAAACAAACAGAGCATACATACATACATACATACATACATACATACATACATACATACATACATACATACATACATACATACATACATACATACATACCTATCGATATACGCACGTACATACCTACTTACCTACATTCCTGCCTACCTACCTACCTACCTACCTGGTTTAAACAATATTTATTAGAATAAATTCACATGTATACAGCGCATAATAGCATATGGTACAGGATTTGATAAAAAGCTAGAAGCTTATATAAATCATCTCCTGAGTGAAAATGTATATCTGCCTGTCCGTACCTACCTATCTACTTACCTACCCAGCCACGAACCCACAACACTAATTACCGTACCTACGTTCCTACCTACCTACGTAGGTTCGTGTGTACCTACCTGCATACCTAGCTACCATGCAGTCCATCTATTTCTCCAATCCCTGGTGGGCGGGGCCGGACTACCTACCTACCTACCTACCTACCTACCTACCTACCTACATACATACATACATACATACATACCTACTGAGTAGCCCTGCCCACGCGGCTTGGAGAAATAGATGGGCTGCATGGTGCTTCCCCGCAGAGTCAGAACGTCCAACGTATAAAAGCGTTTTGGACATGCCCATATAAGGTAAAACCCCTAATCTTCTTCTCCGGAACCAGTGTGCCCATTATCAGGTCACATACCTAAGATGGCTACCATGACAAAGCCCTTTAAAAACCTTCTTTTCAGAAATGAAATGGTTCCATAATTTTTCAGCACTCCAGTGAGAAGCTCAGAACCATTGGTCCTCTGGTTTTCATATCAAATCAAATCCGCTGCCTCAACATTAAGTCACGGACATCATATGACAAGACAGATATTTCAGACATACCCTTGTTAGCTCACCTGTCACGTAGTGACAAGGTGAGCGTTTATGATTACATTTTGTCCGTCGTCCGTCGTGCGTGCGTGCGTGCGCCCGTGCGTCCGTCCGTCCGTCCGTAAACAATTTCAAATCAGTATATCTCTAATGGCCAGTCTTGATCAAATTTCATGAGAAATTACATCAGGTAGGGAAAAATAAGTTCTAGTAAGGGTTATTCTTTGGAAGCAAGGAAAACACCACAGAACGGGAAAATATGTAGCGTACATGTTTTCTGGGCCAGACAAGCTAGTTTCGGCCATTAGGCCTCATCAGAGACCCTCAAATATTTTCAAAATTCCACAATGAAATCAATGATCCCAAAAAGGCTGAAAAGGTTTTTGGGCTGATCAGAATGGAATTCTGGTTGCGACCTATAGCCCCCATACACTTACACTGGGAAAAATTAACAAAAAATATTCTTCTCTGAAACCACAGGGCCCAGAGCTTAGATTCGAGTGGTCACCTACATAAGTCCTGCGAATCATGCCCCTGTGGTGCAAATTGGCTACACCCGGGGGCCCCTTAGCTCCCATAGACTTGTGATGAACAAAACGCTTCAAAAATCTTCTTCTCTGAAACCACAGGGCCCAAAGCTTAGATATTTATCACGTAGCAACGGCAAGTGGTCACCTACATAAATTCTGCCAATCATGCCCCTGGGGTCCAAATGGGCCACGCCAAGGGGCCCTGTAGCTCCCATAGACTCATAATGGAAAAAAAAAATAAAATCTTCTCCTCTGAAACCACAGGGCCCAGAGCTAAGATATTCAGCATGTAGCAACGGCAAGTGGTCACCTACATAAATCCTGCCAACCATGCCTCTTGTGTCCAAATGGACCTTGCCCCAGGGCCCCTTATCTCCCATAGACTCATAATCGGGAAAAAGCTTCAAAAATCTTCTTCTCTGAAACCACAAGGCCCAGAGCTTATATATTTAGCATGTAGCAACGGCAAGTGGTCACCTACATAAATCCTGCCAGCCATGCCCCTAGGGTCAAAACGGGCCAAGCCCGGGCCCCTTAGCTCCAATAGACTCATAATGGAAAAAAGTTTCAAAAATCTTCTTCTCTGAAACTATGAAGCACAGAGCTTAGATGTTAAGTATCTAGCAACATAAAATAGTCAACTTCATAAATCCTGCTTACCCTGCCCCTGGGGTCAAAACTGGATACAACCGAGTTCATCAGCTCCTATAGACTTATAATGGGAAAAACAATCAAAAATCTTCTTCTCTGAAAACATAAGGCCCAGAGCTTAGATAGCAGCGTCAAAAAACTTAGAAATCTTCTTCCCTGAAACCATAAGGCCCAGAGCTTAGATATTTAGTATGTAGCAACGTCTAGTGGTCACTGACACAAATCCTGTCCATAAGCCTCTGGAATCCTAATTGGCCGCACCCCAGGGTTCTTTAGCTGCCGTAGACTTACAATTGGAAAAAGATAAAAAAAATCTTCTTCTCTGAATCCAAAGGGCCCAGAGCTTAAATATATAGCATGTAGCAACGTCAAGTGGTCACCTACATAAATCCTGCCAACCTCCTCCTGGGGTCAAAATTGGCCACGCCCATGGGCCGATAAGCTCCCCTATACTTATGATGAAAAAAAATCCTTCACAAATCTTCTCCTCTGAAACCATAAGTCCCAGAGCTTATATTTTAGACTGTAGCCACATGAAATGCTCACTTTAATAAATCCTGCCAACCGTGCCCCTTGGGTCAAAATTGACCAAGGCCATGGGCCCATTACCTTCCATAGACTTAATGTACAACTTAAAATGAAAAAAAAAAAAAAACTTCAAAAACCTTCTCCTCTGAAACCATAAGGCCAAGAGCTTAGGTATTTAACATGTAGCAACGGCAAGTAGTCGCATAGTACATAAATCCTGCCAATCATTCCCCTGGGGTCCAAATGGGCCACACCCCGGGATCCCTTAGCTCCCATTGACTCATAATGGAATTTTTTTTTAAAAACTTCTTCTCTGAAACTATGAAGCACGTAGCTTAGATATTTAGTATCAAGCAATATAAAATAGTCACCTACATAAATCCTGTTAACCCTGGGGTCGAAATTGGTCACACTCGTGCTCATCAGCTCCTATAAACTTATAATGGAAAAAACTTCTTCTCTGAAACCATAAGGCCCAGAGCTTGGATATTTAGTATGTAGCAGCGTCAAGTGGTCAGCGACATAAATCCTGCAAAATATGCCCCTGAGATCCAAGTTGGTCTCATCCGCGGGCTCTTTAGCTCCCAGAGACTTACAATTAGGAAAACTTAAAAAACCTTATTCTCTGAAACCACAGGGTCCAGAGCTTAAATATAAAGCATGTAGCAACGTCAAGTTTCCACATACATAAATCCTGCCAACTATGCTCCTGAGGTCAAAATTGGCCAGGCCCATGAGCCGATTAGCTCCCATAGACTTACAATGAAATAATAAAAAATAAAAAAAATCTTCTACTCTGAAACAACATGTCCCAGAGCTCAGACATTTAGTATGAATTACGAAAACACGCCTATCTAAAAATATTGAAAATTTTACCTCCAAAAAATGAAAATTTTCTGACGAAAAATTGCGCTTGTATTTTTATTTCTGCTCCAAACATAGATTGTGGGCACAACCTATGTCTTAGAGCAGGAATCCGGAAAATAATGTATACCCCTGCAAACCCCAGTTTTACTATATAATAGTGGAGTTTAAGAGGGTCCAAATTATATAGGCGTGTTTTCGTGATGTTACCACATGAAATGGTCACCTTAATAAATCCTGCAAACCATGCCCCTTTGGGTCAAAATTTGCAACGCCCATGGGCCCATTACCTACCATAAACTTGAAATGTACAATTTAAAGTGAAAAAAAAAACCTTCAAAAATCCATAAGGCCCAGAGCTTAGGTATTTAGCATATATCAATGTCGAGTGGCCGCCTACATGAATCCTGCCAATCATGCCCCTAGGGTCCAAATTGGCCAAATCCCGTGGCCCCTTAACTCCAATAAACTTATAATGTAATAATGGAAAATAAGCTTCTAAAATCCATGAAGTACAGACCGTAGATATTTAGTATAAAGCAACATAAAATTGTCGACTAAATAAATCCTGCCAACCATGCCCTTTTGGTCAAAATAGTCCACACCCCAAGGCTCATTAGCTCCTATAGACTTTTACTGGAAAAAAACTTCAAAAATCGTCTTCTCCAAAACCATATAGCCCAGAGCTTAGATATTTAGTATGTAGCAATGTCGAGTGGTCTCCTGCATAAATCCTGCCAATCATGCCCCTGGAGTCCGACTTAGCCATTCCCCAGGGCTACTTAACTCATAATAGACGTATAATGGATTAACTTCAAACATCTTCACCACAGGGCCAAGATTGTTGATTGATTTGATGTTTAACATCCCCGACAACACTGTGTAGGTTATTGTGGAGACGTTGCTTCCAGACTTTTACCCTACATTGAAATGAAATGACATATTAAGCTTTGCCGCCCAATGAAACCAATGGGGTTTAAATGCATAGACGGTTCAACTGGCACCACTTTTTCTGGGCAGGCTTAGAACCTCTAAGCTGTTTACCAGTACACATGTGCGTTCGGTTCCAGATCAGCACCATGTCGCCCAATCTATCTCTTCAAGCCCCGATGTGCATTCTTAACATCAGTATTGCTTTTCTGGTACACATGTGAGCGCTACAGTGCCAGTTTGTCCTCTTGTTTTAGACTTATGTAGGAAAAAAATTAAGGATCTTCTTGTTTAAACCTGGATGGCCCAGACCTTTGATATTTTGCAAGTATCTTCATCTTGTTAATGCGTATCAATATTACTCCAATTATAGCCCTAAAGGGTCACAAAATGGCACCGCCCGAAGGATCACTTGTGTCATATACATAGCTTCCTATAGGAGAAAAGTTAAAAAAAATAATGTGATAGTATGTGTTTGGTTTTGAGTTTAGTGGCCCAATCAACAGTATTTAGATCATATCGAGCCGGTCACACTTTTCCTTGGTAGGCTTATATGCTAGCAGTGCACACTCTTTCATCAGAAACGCGTGACAGTAGAAGGTTGATAATTGGTAGTATTCGCTACCATAGCCCTTGGATAAAAACCCGTCCTTGAGGCTCTCTTTACAATAGACATACGAGAGAAAAGTTGAAAAAAAAATCTAAACGCAGACTTATGATACCTGGTACACGGTTGATGTACGCGTGAGTATTTGGTTCTTGTAGCTTCGTGCGTTTCCGTAACACAGCTTAGCAAATTCTTAGACAATATAAGTGTAAACAAGTCAATTCATGTGTATGTGTGGGTGGGGTGGTAACAAATATATTTTGAAATCGCGAGATCTGGGGTTCGAGTACTGTGTTGTACCACTTAATGTTTTTTTCCATGTATAACTTAATGTTTTACATTTGTATCTACATTATTTATATTTATAAATATTAAACTATTACTATTGATGTCTAAAATAAATACAGTAAAATGATAGAAATTGCATTTTGAGCCGTTTTCATGCTTCTGTTTAAATTGTCGCTTCTACAATGAGTTGATTATGTGAGTTCTTCGATTTCCTGCAGAGGAGGCGGCAGTGGTGCCGACGCCCTCATCACGTGCACAACTCCGTGACATATACACCCCTCAACCCTTTTTATATAGAAAAAGCTGGGGTTTATGGGGGTATAAATTATTTCTCATTCTTTTACCCCAAGACATTGGTTGTGGGTACACGTTGAGGCGGTTCTAACGAGCACCCACTACATATGTTCGCAGTATAAATAACAAAACTATCGCAGATTTTCTTCACAAAAGTAGCCATTTTGAAGATAGGATAAATGTACTATGGCGCACGGGTTTGTTATCGTAATGCGTGTTGCCTGCAGCCTGAGCATGGTCCCGAGGTTATAAAACATTTTTCATGCTCAACTCCCTTGAGCATGAAATTTGTCCTTCTCACAATTTTTAAAATGCCAACAATTGTTGGCATTTTAAAACTAGTGAGCAGGACAAATAACATTCTCTGCTATCTGAGAAAGAAAAATCGCTCAACTTCTTAGTGTTTTAATTTTTATGAGCATCACAAATATCATGCTCAGCTGAGTTGAGCATGAAAAAAGTTTTATAACCTTGGGGCCAGGATCTCCAGTGCCCAGAGAGTCTGTGACTGTAAAACTACTACAGCCTTGGCTACCCGTAATACCTTTAACCCCCGCCCATAGGGGCTTGAAGAAATATATGGGCTGCATGATGCTTCCACGCAGAGCTGAATCCGGCCCGCACATTACATGTAGTACTGTTTGTTTTTTTTTATTTGAGGTTTAACGCCCCCGTCAGCACAGTATAGGTCATTTTGGAGACGTTGCTTCCAATTTTGTGGGACTTTTACCCGACATTGAGATGAAATGATATCTCAAGCCCTGTCGCCCAATGAAACAAAAGGGTTTATAAGCATGGACGGTCCGACTCGCACCGCGTTCCTGGACAGGCTTAGATCCTCTAAGCGGTTTACCAGTACTAGTGTGCAGACAGTTTCAGTTTTGCGTGGAAGCATCATGCAGCCCCTCTATTTCTTCAAGCCCCGACGGGCGGGGGCGGACTCTAGTACTGGTAAATCGCTTAGAGGATCTAAGCCTGTCCAGGAACCGCAATGCGAGGCTAATAAACCCTATTGGGTAAAAGTCCTACAAAATTGGAAGCAACGTCTCCAAAATGAACTTTGCAGTATTGACGGGGACGTTAAAGGTGCATTATTGAGCTATCTGGAAAAATGCTTCCAAAAATAAAATACAAATAGCTGGTATTTTTCTTTAAAACAATACAAATGAATGCATTTTATGCTAAAATGCGAACAATTATGATGACAGGTAAACGAGTTTGAGAGGGATTCCCTAACTAGGTTTCGAACACTAGTTAGATCTATTTTTAGTTCGTGACAAAAATAGAATCCATATATATGACGTTATGCGACGTTCATTTTTGGCCTTGGTTGCTTAGGCCATGCCTGAAACGGAAAAAAATATGTCGCTGAATACCATGCCATAAGTAACGACACTCAGATACGATACTGTCGCCATGTATGTGTAAAGTGACAGATTTATTTTTAGAACGGAAATTCCGAACACATGTTCAGAGCGAAGGGTAAACACGAATGAAAACGACCATTTTCACAAAGTTCTGAAGCTGTATTTGGCTCCAAAAGTGTACACATGACAAAGGAGTATGCATTGAAGATAAAAACCAGAAAAAAAAAAATTTGAGACCCGGTAGCTCAATAAAGCACCTTTAAATCTCAAATCAAATAAACAAACAAACCCGTAATACCAATAAGATTTATTTCATTTTCAGTAAGAATTTCGCTTATCACGGGAAATCGGCGAAAGTGACAACTATTTTAATTCTTTATTTACACACAAAGCACAAAAAATGAAAAGTAAAAGCAAGTACATAAAAAAAAATAAAATAATGATTTTGATGTCAGATTTAAACCTGTGGTTTGGTGTTTTTATCATTAGACTAATAGGCAACTTGTTATTGGCGTTTTACATCATTTATGTCGGTTATGTTTTCGTATACGTCACGAAAACATGCGACGTTACATCGTCGGAAATGTAAATGGACTGTGTTTCATTTCACAAACAGTATGTAGCTTTTTCCAGTGGACAATTAACAAAATTGTTAAAATTCTAGCCCGGGGTAAAAAATGGTTTCGTCTTGCTGTCGCTTATTTTAGGAAAGACACATTTTAACATTATGTGCAACTCATATCGGTTGCCGTATACCGCATTGATATTCCATACAAGACCACCATGGCACCAAGGCTCTGTAAATTGATACATTAGATTCAAACCAATCTGCAATGGGACAACCTAAATGAGCGATATAGAACAAACATTGCCCTCTTGTTGCTTAAAAAGGAAAAACATGTAAGTCAGTCGTGCTGGAAAGTCACATGCTCGATTTCTTATGTTGCAGGTTTGAGTTCACTCTTTCAACCCTGATGATCGGTAAAATATACCTATGCAAACAGTGTAGATCCAGTTTTGTTGGTTTGTTTGATTTGAGGTATAACGTCCCCGTCAACACAGTATAGGTCATTTTGTAGACGTTGCTTCCAATTTTGTGGGACTTTTACCCGACATTGAGATGAAATGACATCTCAAGCCCTGTCGCCCAATGAAACCAATAGGGTTCATAAGCATGGACGCTCCGACTCGCACCACTTTGCCTGGACAGGCTTAAAATTTCTAAGTGGTTTAACAGTACTCGTGTGCGGGTTGGATTCAGCTCTGCATGGAAGCATCATGCAGCCCATCTATTTCTTCAAGCCCCTATGGGCGGGGCGGCACCCAATTTAAAAGGCAGAAACATTCTAAACATCAGGGTTGAAAGGGTAAATCATATCATCACGCAAACACGTCTTTATAATTTTGATCCCCTTATACCTCCTTTTTATACTTGAGGAGTAAACATTATTTTTCTTATTTCTGCTCAAACATCGATTGTGGGTACTCATTAGAACCACAATCGATGTTTTGAGCAAATATTTAAATATTATCAGACTTTTTATCAATATATTTGAATAGGCGTGTTTTTCGTAACGAATCTCAGGTTTGTCCATTCGCAGATTATACTGCGTTATACTTCGCCGTTTACTGTCGGAAGGAATTGGTAGGGCAGAAATAGGATATGGGGACTTCAATGGGACGTAGAGCTCGGCCCCAGTAAGTGTCAAGCACTGTATCCTTTAAGGGCATGGCCTCCCATCAGATCCTTGAAACTCTATTATCTGCATGGCACTGCTAGTGTACATTACGAAAACATGCCGTATCAAATATTTTGAGAATTTTGCCACATAAAAAAAAATACAATAAAAAATTCCGACATTTTTCATATTCTGCTCTAAACATAGATTGTAGTGCTCGTTAGAACCGCCTTCGCAAGGCGGTTCTAACAAGTACCTCAGTAGTAGAATATATGTTTGTGAGCCCGAATTAGAATAATAATGCTTACCCCATGCAAACCCCAGTTTTACCATTAAAGTGGGGTTTAAGGGGCTCAAAATTGTACAGGCGTGTCTTCCTGATGTACGTTGCATGAACCCACACCAACCAGCAGACAGTGATCCTTTGCTTCTGCGACACTAGATTATGTATTTTGCTTCTTCGCTTGTTGTTTTGTTGTCACTAGATTTTGTATTCTGCTTATTCGCTTGTTGTGTTGTTGCAGAATGCTATTCAAAACACATGGCTCCAAATTAACAATTTGCTAATTATGCCCCCAACTTCGAAGCAGTTGGAGGGGCATATTGCTTCTGCTTCGTTCGTCCGTTCATCCGTTCGTCCGTCCGTTACACTTTTGATGGTTTGCATAACTTAAGAACCGTGTATGCTATGGTTTTGAAATTTCATACATGGATTCCTCATGGAAAATGAGGGGACGCGTTTTTTCTCATCCGGATTATGCCCCTTTCAAAAATTATTGCCCTTTATTTTTTTTTATAAAATCTTGTCAGCAAACATCTCAAAAACAATAAGAGCTAGAGCCTTGAAAGTTGGTGAATAGATTGGTGGTGATGAGTAGATGACCTGATTAACTTTTGACTAAATTCCGAAAAATACTTAATGAGTTATGGCCCTTTGTCACTTTCAATTGGTATTTTTACATTGTACCTATATATGCTTTATGATGCATAGCATATCTTGAGATCCATATATGGTTGGGGGCATTGTGTTTCACAAACACCATTTCTAGTTGAAAATTATGTCTCACCCGAAAAAAATATTTTTCGGGGAGACATATTGTTTTCCCCCGGGCGTCTGTCTGTCGTTCTGTCCGTCTGTCACAAAATCGTGTCCGCTCTATAAATTGAAAACCGTTCAAGCTATCATCACGAAACTTCATATAAAAATTAATCAATATTAGACGAGGTGCAGAGCGCAAGAACTCTAACTCTTGCTTTTTATACTTTTTAACTCCAACACTTGCTTTTATACTTTTTGAGTTATCTCCCTCGAAGGTCAAGGTCAAACTTCGTGTTTGGTCAATAACTGTCTTATTTTTAGATGGATTTTGAAATTACTCGGCAGAAATGTCAACCACCATTGGACGATGTCTTGCGTGCATGACCCAGGTAGGTACCTCAAAGGTCAAGGTCATACTTAGAGGTCAAAGTTAAAAAAGGGGGGCATTTTCTTGTTTTGTCAATAACTTTCTTATTTATAGATAGAATTTAAAATTATTTGGCAGAAATCTTAATTACCATGAGACGATGTGTTGCATGCATGGTTAAGCTTGGTACCTCAAAGGTCAATGTCATACATAGAGGTCAAAGGTCAAAAAGGGGCCTTTTTCGTGTTTCGTCAATAACTTTCTTATTTTTAGATGGATTTTGAAATTGCTTTGCAGAAATTTTAACCACCACGAGGCGATGTGTTGCGCGCATGACCTAGTTTGGTACCTCAGCGGTCGAGGTCAAACATAGAGGTTAAAGGAAAAAAGGGGCATTTTTGTGTTCGGCCAATAACTTTCTTATTTTCAGATGGATTTTGAAATCACTTGGCAGAAATGTTAACCGCCATGAGACGATGTGTTGTGTGCATGACCCAGGTTTGTGCCTCAAAGGTCAAGGTCATACTTAGAGGTCAAAGGTTAAAAGGGGCCTTCTTTCGTGTTTGGTCAATAACTTTCTTTTTTTATTGATGGGTTTTCAAATTCTTTGGAAGAAATGTTAACCACAATGAGTCTGTGAATGAGACGATGTATCTTTAGCATGGCCAATCTTGGTACCTCAAAGGCCATGGTCATACTAAGAGGTCAAATGTCAAAAAGGGGGCTATTTTAGTGTTCAGTCAATTACTTTCTTATTCCTGCAAAGATTGTAAAATTACTTGGCAGAAATGTTAACCATCATGAGACGACGTGTTGCGGGCTAGCCCCAGGTCGGTACCTCCAAGATCGAGGTCATACTAAGAGTTCAAAGGTCAAAAAAGTCTTTTTGTGTCAAATCAATAATTTTTTAGCTCACCAGAGCCGAAGGCTCCGGGGGAGCTTATAGGATAGGCAGTTGTCCGTCGTCGTCGTCGTCTGCGTCTGCGTCGTATGTCCGTCGTCAACACTTTCAAACGACTTCTCCTCTGAAGCCACTGGGCCGATTGGGCCCAAATTTTATCTGTAGCATCCTTGGGCGGGGGGATTGAAAGTTTGTGTTTTTATGAAAATCGGCTCATTAGTTAGGTTGCTATGGCAACTTAGAGTTCCCATAGACTTATAATGGGGGAGATTGAAAAATGGTATTTACTGCCAAGCCTCTGCAGATATTTTGACAAAACTTTCATAGAAATGTTCCTTAGAAAATCTACTCTCTGCTACATGTTTATGAATTTAGGGCTGCTGCTCATTTGTATTGGTTGCCAAGGAAACCAAAATGAAAAAAAAAAAAAAAAAAAAAAAAAAAAATACTTAAAAAATCATCTCCTCAGAAAGCGTATGCTCTATGAGGCTGAGAGTTTATGGAAATATTCACCATATTTGCCTTTACAGGTTTTGTGTTTTTTATTAAATTTGGCTCTTTAGTGTGGTTGCTATGGCAACTTAGATTTTCCATAGACGTATAATGGGGAAATTGAAAAATGGCATTAACTACCAAGCCTTTGCAGATATTTTGACAAAATTTTCACAGAATCGTTCCTTGAGTAAACTTCATCCAGCCATATGCTTTTATGTCAACCTGTGGGTCCCGTAGATTGTGCCAGGGCCATGCCCCGCCCCCTCCACTCCATAAAATGCCTTTTATCTCAGAAACCTTACAGATCCCCACCCCTAAACCATATATATTTTTGTTCCTTATAATAAGACATATTAAGTGACACCAACCTGGGGGTTCCCCCAGTTGTGACGGGGACATGCCCTACCCCCTCCTCTTCATTAAATGCCATTTATCTCAGAAACTATTCCGATCCCCACCCCTAAACCGTATATATTCTTGTTTCTTATGATAAGACGCACTCAATGACAGCAACCTGGGGGTCCCTCGGGATGTGCCTGGGCCATGCCTCACCCCCATCCATTTCATAAACGGCCCAATATCCCAGAAACCCAACAGATCCCCACCCTAAACCATATATATTCTCGTTCCTTATGATAATTCGCATTCAGTGACACCAACCTGGGGGACACCCAGGATGTGTCGGGGCCATGCCCAACCCCCTCCACTTCATAAAAGGCCAAATACACCAGAAACCTTACAAATCCCCACCCCTAAACCGTATATATTCTTGTTCCTTATGATAAGATGCATTAAGTGACACCAACTTGGGGGTTCCCCCAGATGTGTCGGGGACATGCCCCACCCCCTCCACTTCATAAAATGTCATTTATCACAGAAACCATTCAGATCTCCACCCCTTAACCATATATATTCTTGTTCCTTATGATAAGACGCACTCAGTGACACCAACCTGGGGGTCCCCCGGGATGTGCCGGGGCCATGCCCCATCCCCTCCACTTCATAAAATGCCAAATATTCAAGAAATATTTCAGATCCCCACCCCTAAACCATATATATTCTTGTTCCTTATGATAAGACACATTCAGTGACATCAACCTAGGAGTCACCCAGGGCATGCCCGGGCCATGCTCCACCCCTCAACTTCACAAAAGACCATATATCTGAGAAACTATTCAGAGCCCTACCCCGTAAACCATAATATATTCTTGTTCCTTATGATAAGACGCAATCATTGACACCAGCATGGGGGACTCCCGGGGTGCCACCGGCCATGTCCCACCCCTTTATTTCATTTAAAGCCATATATCTCAGAAACTGTTCAGATCCCCACCCCTTAACCATATATATTCTTCTTCCTTATGATAATTCCCCACTTCATAATAGGCCATATATCTCAGAAATCATTCAAATCCCCACCCCATAATCACATATATTCGTGTTCATTGTTATTAGACACATTCAGTCACCGCCATCTTGGGGGATCCGCAGGGGCCATTTCTCTCCCATCCACTTCATAAAAGGGCCTCATATCTCAGAAACCGTTCAGCATTCAGTGACAGCAATCTTGGGCTTTTTTGGGATCCACCATGCCCAAATCCCTCCACTGCTTAAAAAGCCCAACATCTCAGGAGCCATACATATCCCCACCGCTAAACCATAATGTCTCTGTTCCTTTTGTTAGGATACAATGAGTGACACCAACCAGGGCTCCATTGGGTTCATGCCCCACCCTCTCTACTTTATAAAACACCTAATATTTCAGATACAGTCCATATGAGTGCTCATTTGGGTATGGGTTTGTTTGGGAGACTTTATAATTGGATTAAAATCATATCCTGTTAAAATACAATGTCATGGACAGTGCCCGCCTGAGCTCTGGTTTATGAAATTTGGCTCTTTGGTTTGTTTGCTATGGCAAGTAAAGAATTTCCATTGACTTATAAATGGGGAAAATTGAAAAATGACATTTATGCCTTTCAAGATATTTTGTCAAACTTACATAGAAATGTTCCTTTAATAATGTTCTTTTAGGCCTATTAGTTGCCACAGATGGGAAATTGTCAATTGTCATCTGTTGTCCTGCAACAACACATTCAAGCGACATCAGACCTCTGAAGCCACTAGGCTGATTGGGTCCAAATTCTATCTGTAGTATCCTTGGGCGCAGGGCTTCCATGGTTAATTAAAATACATTGCTGCCAGTGGGCAGTGCCCCCTGAGCTCTGGTGAGCATAGTGACCCATGGGCCTATTGTTTATTTCCGGATGGACTTTTTAAAGTAACCTTGCAGAAATGTTCACCTTCATTAGACGATGAGTCGTGTGCAAGACCAAGGTCCATACCGCCAATGTCAAGGTCATACCTAGAGGTCATATGTCAAAATAGGGCCTTTCTGTGTACAGTCAATGCCTTTCTTATTCTTTGATGAATTTTGAAATTACTTGGCAGAAATGTTAACCATCATGCGACGATGTGTTGTACCTCAAAGGTCAATGCCATACTTAGAGGTCAAAGGTAGAAAAAGGGCTCTTTAGTGTGCGGTCAATAACTTTCTTATTTCTCTTTGAACTTTTTAATGTTTCTTTGCAGAAATGTTAATCTTCATTAGATGATGTGCTGCACACAAGACCCAGGTCAATACCTCCAATGTCAAGGCCATACTTAAGAGGTCGAAAAGTGGGGAGACATCTGTGTTTTTATGGAAAAAACACACTCTATTTCAGTTTGCTATTGGTACCTTGTGTAGTGCTTAGACCGTTAAAACTATTGATCGCAATACAAACTGCCAATGAAATGGACATGTGCTTGTCATTTATGAAAGCCTGCTTGCTTACCTTTGCATGTATACCTTGACAAAACCATCGAAGCACTGCAGACAATTCATTATTTTTAGCAATAACACATTTCATGTGAATCTGCTACCAAGCAGACGACTCACATGCAATGCCAAGCCTTACCGTAATGCAGTGATCCTAAGTACTGGGACAGACAGGCCTAAGTAAATAGTGCAGACCCATAATAGACTGCTCCTGAAGGAGGCTCTACACTGTTTGCCATTCCATTTGCACTTTTGGTTGTGAAACAAATCTTTAAAAAATGGAGAAAATATAAAACCAGAAGGCCAAAATCTTTGATATTTGTTATGAAGCTTCCCCTAATGGAACAGAGTTGTACAAAATATAGCCGAAAACACTTGGTACACAGCTTTGTCTAGTTCCCGAAACTTAGGGGCTAACAAAATTCATTTCTGTATCCTATGACATATAGATTGTGAGCCGGGATACTTAGCGTTGAAACTGTTGGAAACACATCTGACTGAGAAGCTAGAGGTTGTGGGGTTGTGACCCATTTCGGCTACATACATGTACAGTTAAATTCCTACATTAAGACCACCGTTGGGACTGTTCAAAAGTGGTCTTTAAGACCACTTTTGAACAGTCTCAAAGGTGGTCTTAGACAAAAGGACACTGTATACAGAAAACACAAAGAATAACTGAAACTTTTTAAATAAGCTTTTAAAAGCAGAATTAGTCTCAATTTTTGGTGGTCTTAATAGCAGCATTTTACTGTACTTCGATGGAAATTAGTAGTCATAGAATATTTTCTGTCATCATTATCCCCTTCTGTTGATTCAAGAAGGGTAGTTGTCATTTACTGGCGAAAGTATGTGTACTTACATGTATTACTCGTTACGGCCCCCGCCAATCGGGGCTTGAAGAAATAGATGGGCTGCATGATGCTTCCGCGCAAAGCTGTAACCGACCCGCACACGAGTACTGGTAACCGCTTAGAGAATCTAAGCCTGCCCAGGCAAAGCGGGGCGAGTCGGACCGTCCATGCTTATAAACCATGTTGGTTTCATTGGGCGACAGGGCTTGTGATGTCATTTCATCTCAGTGTCGGGTAAATGTCCCCAAAAAAATGGAAGCAACATCTCCAAAATGACATTTACAGTGTCGACAGAGACGTTAAACCTCAAATCAATCAAACAAAGTATTACTGGTTAACCACTTAGGTCTAAGCCTGCTCAGGAATGGTGTGTTTAGATTCAATGACCGCAACTCACATAATCCTAATTGGTTGAAAGGCCCCAAATCTCCCAAGCACCATTACATTCCTTCCAATGCCTCCAGCCTAGCATCCCAAACAAATGTTTAACATGCATAGTCATATGAAGAGAAATCATAGCCCTATAGAATGTATTAGTGGCATTGACACTCAGGTGGGCGAATTAGGCCCTTCTGAGCCCTATTTATTTACATGTATTTATTTATTTATTGTTGCTGTGCTATTTATAAATTGATTATTGTTTTGGTGTTGTTGTTGGTGCTTTTTCCCTTTTTATTTTCCACATTGTTCGTTACTCTTTTTTCTTAGTACCATTGGTAGGCTGTAATTTTCGTTGTTTCTGGGCATCTTTTTCTATTAGTTTTTGTTTGCTTCTATCATTATTTATGAAAATTTTTATTAATATACTTAACATTTCGTATGCAAGTATATGTGACCTGTATGCAGTAACGATCGTGTAACTTGTGGTCATGTAGGGCTTATGTGAAGATTTTGCGCGCGGTCCTTCTTTGTTATACCCCCGGCATACGTAGTATGCTGTGGGGTATATAGTTTTCGTCCTGCTGTTCGTCCGTTCGTCCATCCGTGTGTCCGTCCGTTCGTACGGAAGTCTGTCCGTCCGTCTGTGCGTCCGTCAACATTTTGGTTAAAGTTTTGCGTAAACGTTTCTAAAAGATTGTATCTTCTGAACTCTTTGATAGATTTAGTTGATACTTACACTGAAGTTACATACTGGTCTAAAGATTTCATTGTTGTCTACCCCCACCCTGCTGCTTCAGTAACATTGATTCCCCCACCCCTTCAGTACCTTTGATGCCCTCACTCCTTTGGTCTGTTTAGAAATTTTATGCTTTGTTTAGCTTTTACAAGAACATTTATAGATTCTTATAGCTTTTTGACTTCTTCATTTATATTGCATGCAAGCTCGAAAGATATATCAGAGGGTGGCGCTGGCCGGTGGTATACGTGACCCACTGGTCACTTTTTCTAGTTTTCAATGTTCTTTATGCTTTTGTAACTACTTGAAATTGATTTTTTTCTGCATCTTTTCTATGTCTCTATACTGTATACTCTCTGTGACTAACTGTCTGATTATACTTTCTCTTGGTGTAATTTGTGGGTTAACAGTTTTTTGCTAACCAGAAGCACTCTCTTGATGTTTCTTCAATAAATGGTCAAGCGTTAGTTAAGTCTCAGCCCCCGTTTTGTCTGGTTTATCCTAAGGGTAGGTACTTGAACCGGTCTTTTTCTTGGGTTTCACGATCTCCGTGAATCTATCAAGCCATCTATCCGTTGTTGCTGATGATTGTGTCCTGTATGATCTAATGAATGTCTCATTCTACAAGATAACCTCGATAGGCTAGCACATTGGGAGGTCGATTGGCAGATGCAGTGCAATATTGCCAAATATCCAACTAGGTTGTCACGGCACCTCTCAAACTACTCACTTGACCAGCAAACACAAAGCTAAATTAAACCTGGCAATATTTTGAAATCCCCATTACTGACAATCTCGGTTGCTGTCCTCTTTACTTTCTCAACCTGTTGAATCTGAAATAACAGTGGGATGCCACACCGACAATGCATACCTTATCTGAGGGAGAACCATTGCTTCGTATGCAAAAACTAAATTAAGTCTAAGAAATACTAATGTTATAGTTGCGTTAGATGTGATGTAAAACTCTGCTAAATGGACATTTGTTCTAGACTTCGAGAATGCTTTTGACACCCCGCCTTCCTCACGAGCTCCTGAAATCCATATTATTTGGCTACGTCATTAGGAGGACGACTCTCAAATGAATAAATTTCTTTCTTTGCAATAGTAAACAGTGAGATGTTAATGGTGAATAGCCGGACTTAGTCCAGACGATCCAAAAGAAAACTAGATAGTCTTCAGAGACTCCGTTCACTCTTCAGCAATAGATTCCCTAGGACAAGTATCTCGTAACCACCAAGACGTGGTTGACGAAAATAACGAAGAAATCCTGGGACTCCTTGTAGACCAAAAACACAAGGCATATCTCAGTGATACCAGCTCAGTATCTAATTAGTCCGCCTACTCAGATATCTGCAAGACAGTCCGGGCTAGGCTCAGAAATATGCAAGACGGCCGATGAAAACCGGTAATTTGCAGAAAGGATATGGAGAAGTGCTTTGAAGAACTAAAGATATTTTATGGCCCAAAAAAATCAGGACCCACCTTTCTTCTCAGTGCATTCTGACTGACAAATAGGCTATGCTGAACGCTCTGATAGTGCCCTTAATCGGTCATTTTATATCAATGGAGATGCTATCACTAGACCGCCATAGCTGGAATGCAATGTGCTGCTTCACCAGTTCTCAAACGTATCTGAAACAGTGACAGCAATAAACCTCTGTCACCTGGCAAAGCTCCGGGATCTGGTGCAATATCTGCTGAGACCTACAAAGCAGGAAAGAAAATGAGTTATTTCACGCTTTGTTGAGACAAGAAGACATGCCTCAAGGATTCAAGGATGGGTCAATTATTCACCTGTTCAAACGCAAAGGGAAAACTTAGCTGTGCGACAATCATCGTGGCTTCTCTTTATTTTCAGTTGTTGTGACGGTTTTTGTAAGAGTTCTAATTAACCAACTGGATAAATACCTTGAACAGTCAGGGCTTCTGACAGAAAGCCAGTGTGGGTTTCAAAAGGACAGGGGAACAATTGATTGATCTTCATAGCAAGGCAGCTTCAAGAGAAATTGCAGGAACAGAACATGGACCTCTCCATGACCTTCGTTGTCTTCACCAAATTATTTGATTCAGTTCGCCGTGAGGGACTTTGGAAAATTATGACGAGGTTTGACCGTCCAACTAAGTTCATAGTAATGTTGAAGTAATCCACGACGGTATTCTTGATGATTGTGAGTTTCCTGATCCTGATCATGTGAAAAATGGAGTCAAGCAAGGCTTTATATTAGCTCCAACGCTGTTCAGCATGATGTTCTCTGCCATGTTCATAAATGCTTTCAAAGATGGTGACACCGGTATACCTATTTGGTATAGCTTTGATGGAGGTGATAGACGAGTTGTCGTTTGCTGACAACTGGCAAAGAGTGTTCCAACAGAAGAGAATATGCGAAATATCGAGGACTCTTTAACAACTATGACCTCACATTCAGCAATAAAAGGATTAAGGTGGTTTATCAACCATCACTAGCAAGCCTTACAAGGAGCCCACCATTACAGAGAAAGATCACAACTTGTAAGTGGTAGGCTAGTTTACCTTCCTTGGAAGTAAATTGTCAAGTGACGAGCACATTGATGATGAAGTCAGTATCAAATTCAATTACCAAAGCTATTGCAGCATTTGGTCGACTATGTGGTAGTGTTTTGGGTCGAAGTGGAATCAGGCTTGACACCAAGCTGAAAGTCTACAGAGCTGTGATGCTACCAGCACTATCATATGCGTGCGAAACGTGGACATTTATCAAAGCGGCACTCCAAAAGACTGATTCACTGCCAGACAGCATTCCAAACACAGAAGTCCTGTAAAGGGCAGGGATGCAGAGTGTACATACTCCTCTGAAACTGACAGTTATGATAAACAGGCCATGTAACCACGATGCATGGGGACGTTTGCCAAAGAAAATACTCTATGGAGAAAAAGATATTGACAAAGTTTCCCATGGTGATCAATATAAAATATGAGTAAACCCTTAAGGACTTCAACATACTAACAGAGCCATGGGAAAAATTTGCACGCGACCGAGCAGAATGGCGAGGTTGCATTAGGAGGTGCTTTTGAATACGAGCAGAAGGAATCAGCGAAGCCGAGCAGAACAGTACACAGCAAAAAGCCATGGCTAAGGCATTACCAACAGAGATGTCTTCATCTGACCCCTGTTGTTCTATTTGCAAACGGTAGTTTAGAGATAGAATTGGTCTAATTAGTCATCTTGGAACACACAAACAGTGACATTTCTCGCATGTGATTAGGACTGACCATTGTCAGTATTTATATAAACAACTCAACCGTTTATGAGAATAGATGTTAAGGCAATGATCAAGAATCGATATAACTAAACAACATCTCTCGTCAGAGACAACAAAGGGAAAGAAAGACGAACATAAAATAACTAAACCCTTATGGAAACACTATTCAAACACGCCTGTACAAATACATTACCGCCTATATCGCCGAAAAAAATGAAAATTTTAAGATGAAAATTTCAGATATTTTTTTTATTTCTGCTCAAAATATAGCTTGTGGGCACTCGTTAGAACCGCCTTGACAATCAATATTTTAGAGCAGAAATAAGAAAAATAAGGTATACCCCCGGAAACCCCAGTTTTACAATATAAAAGTGGGGTTCAAAGGGGTAAAAATTATATAGGCGTGTTTTCGTGATGCATCACAAGCGGAAACCAAAGGACAGTTACATGTACTTTCCCCACAAAATGGCAAAACGGCAATCCAAAATAAAAAGATATAAGCAATAATACATGCAAAGACAAACTCTGACAATGGTCTTCGTTCTGTAACTGCTATACAAGGAAAGCTATGTCCGCTTGAAAAAACAAAAACAAACAAAATAACACGCAAAAGGAACTCTACCTAAACTTCTTGTGTACTTTATGTTGACATAATATGACAACAACTGGGCTGCCCTGCCCTGCCAATTCTATCAGCGACAACTTCCAATAATTGTTTTATTGGTCTGGGTACATGCAAGATACTGCAAAATACCTCATTTTGACATGTTATTTGTGTTGTTTTCATTTTCTTTGCACACAGGGCTCCTCGCGAAGAATAATAATAATAACTTTATCTCAATAGGATAACGTACGAGGACTGTTCAAATATGAATGCAAGTAGAACGTTTTCTCATGCACTAATGCGAAAATCACCTGGAAATAAATATCACAGCGTAGAAAAACATTTTACCTATACATTGATACCAAACCTGTTAAAATCCGTCCACTTTAGCCATGTATATCGTTCGATAAACACTGTCTACTCTTGTATACTAATACAAAACATGGTTGGAAGAAGGTCAGAGTACGCCGTTGAAATACGGTCTTATATTAAGAATCGTTGTATTCTTGGTATACGGTACATAGTCATTTTTGATGAAATATGTTCGGTTTATGGGCATAATGAAATGTCTTTTCCGACAGTTTTTCGTTGGTGTAAGAAATTCAGCTGTGGGCTAGGCTCAACAGAAGATGCACCACATGATCGTCGGCAGAAAAGAGCAACATTTGCCAAGATGGTTGCTAGAGTAAAAGAAATAGTTGCTACCGATGCACGATACACCACTAGGCAAATAGCTAGTATGGTTGGCATCTCATTAGGAGCAGCTCATACAATTCTGAAACGGGATTTGAAAATGAGAAAGATCTGTGCTAGATGGATTCCCCATCTGTTGACAGATGAGCAGAAAAAGACACGCGTTCATTGCGCCAAGAAGGTGCTTAAAACGTTTCCAAATTACAATGCACGGTCTTTCGCTAATGTCGTCACAGGTGACGAGACAAGGGTTCACTTTTTCGAGCCAAAACGAAAGATTCAGAACAAAATATGGGCAACAAAGTATTGCCAAAGACCATGCATTGCAAAGCGGACCATGAGCGTCAAGAAGGTAATGTATGCCATATTGTTTTCAAATCAGGGCCCTGCTATTCAGGTTGCTGTGCCTAAACGCGAAGTTCTACAAGAATAAAGTTCTTCGAAAATTGAAGAAATATTTCAAAGAACGAAGACCCGCAACTGGTTTGGCCAATGTCAGATTGCTACATGACAATTCGTCATCGCACAAGGCGTTCATTGTGCAAGACTGTCTGAAGCAGGAAAAGGTTGTTGAACTCCCTCACCCCCCCCCCCCCCCCCGTATTCCCCTGACCTTGCCCCGTGTTCATTTTATTTTGTTCCCGCGGCTGAAAAATACCTTTCTGGTCGAAAATTTGTACAGCGCAAACAGTTCGGTTCTGCAATTCCAGTGCCTTCATAGTATACCTCGAAAACACTACCAAAATGCATTCAATGATTGGATCAGAAGACTGAAAATTTGTATATCTGTTAAAGGGGAATACTTTGAGGGGACAAAATAAATTTTTCATCGAAATCTATCACGGAATCATTTTTATGTGCTTAGTTGCATTCATATTTGAACAGTCCTCGTATTTGGCACGACTGCCAGTCTAACATATAGTCATTATTGTAACATTTATATTCGCATGTATGCATTGTTGTTAAAATTTTCCGCAATTGAAGTTAAAAAAATATATACACAAATATATACATTAAATGACTATCAAGGCCGTATCATGTATATGGGTTTAACCCATTTCAGACTGGAAACCCCTAAACGGGTACCGTGGCAAATCGTGCAGGCCCAGATCAGACCCTACACTGTTTGCAAAAGTTTAGGCATTTTCCAAGTAAATTTTGAAGAAAGCACAACCTGACACCCCTGAACTTGGAAATTGACTAATGCTATATATAAGGAGGAAGATTCCATTTGGTACAAAAAGGGTTAATATATGCTGAGGCATTTTGGTGCCTTTGAAAAGTAATGTTTAACGAATAGTAATGAATTTCAGGTTTGAATTTAAAAGAAACCATTGCTTCCCATCCGCCCGGAACAAGTGTCCGATCTGTATGAAGACAAAACAGGTTTAAGAACAATAACGGGGTTGGTAGGATAAATTAGAACACATGTTTTGGAACAATCTGCACAAACTGAGTACAGTCGAACAACCATAACTCGAATACATTTGAGACCATTTGGGCCCCGTCAAGCGATTTTGGTACTTATCGCCTATGCGAGCAGCGAAGGTTCAGGCGAGCCTGCGCATCCGCGCAGTCTCGCCAGAACCTTCGCTGCTCGCTCATACAAGCAGTGAATCAAGAGGAACCTTCAGACAGAAAGCCATATCCCTGGCTCAGTTAAAATTTGTCATGACGGAATGCTCGAAGACATAAATTCGCTTGGCGGGGCTCATTTGAGGCTTAATCAGGGCATGGTGCATAGTGATGATCACTTTCTTCACGAAAACAGGCTAGTTCTAGCTATTCAGAAGTTATTTCTATAATATTGACCCCCTGGAAAGCCAACTTTTTTATAGTAAAACTGGGGTTTACAGGGGTAAACCTTATTTTTCTTATTTCTGCTCTAAAATATAGATTTTGGCCACTCGTTAGAACCGCCTCGATGAGACCAACAATCTATATTTTGAGCAGAAATAAGAAAATTTCAGCTTAAAATTTTCCTTTTTTCGGCGGTAAAGTTTATAATGTATTTGTATAGGCGGGTTTTCATAATGATTGTATTTACGTGTTGATATGTTGTATGTTCTCGTTAGAATTGCTTCATTGAGGGGAATTCAAGTAAGTACACACATCAATGTGACATCATAAGTTTAAATCAAGAAAAAATCCTTACAGTACCCAGATACATGTATATTTTTAAACACCAGATAAGGAAATCCATAGTTTTAGCTTGGGGTAGAAATTCTGTTGTAACCCTGGTGTTTTTACCCAAAATCGAATATTCTCGCGTATTTGATAAATGCACTGGTTGTATACCACCTCATATGCGCCATCGTTAAGGCCGACGTCACAGCACGTTACGTGGCGTCAATAAACATCACCGAAGTGTCATCACAATATGGTGGACATCGGCAACCGAAGTGACTGCATTATTTAAAAAAAAAAAAAAAAAAAAAAAACGTGCTCTTAATTGGAAGGTATGCAAGAAAAAGTATCCTAAATGGGTGTGAGGGGTGGATAGAAAAATCCGTCCTCGGGATCACTATCCGGAATCATTCGGCAAGCCTCGTGATACCGGACAGATTTTTCCATCCATCCCTCACACCCATATAAATTCTTATATTATAGACTCCAGACCCTGCTAGCATTCTACATAAATCTACAGCGGGCCGTTAGCGGCCCGTCAGCTACCCTGACGGGCCGCTAACGGCCCGCTGTAGATTTATGTAGAATGCTTACTGGGGAACGAATAAGAGTAAACGAGTCGTCCGTGTTCTTGTTACTGACGGCTCACTGTATATCGTTATGAAAACACGCCTACTGAAATATATTGATATTTTTTATCTTTTTTTAGATACAAAATATTGATATTTTGCATATACATGTATCTGCCAATAACGGTTCTAACGGTTATAATGTATATAGAGGATATTTACTTTTTTGAGGTGAATACCAAAAAATATTTCATCGAGTGTGTTGAAAACATCACAATTTTTACGATTGCGAAGCACGAGTGAAAATTCGGATGTTTTCAACACACGAGAAGAAATACTTTTGGCATCCGCCGAAAAAAAGTTAATTTTCTTTTTATTTTATAATTTATTGGCACACTTACGGTAATTGATCGACCCGAGACGGTGACGTAACGATTTTGATATGGCTATATGACGTCACAACTGTCAGTTTCAAAGGGTGTGCATTTGGACGGGTATGTTCTGTGCTGTTTAAGTGACCCTTATCCAATTTGGCTTAAACTGGTCAATAGAAGTCTAGTCTACTCAATATTCCGATGGCGTAGAACATTACCGAAACACGCCTATACAAATACACTGTAAATTTTACTATCGTTAAAATGAAAAAAAAAATATGATTAAAAATTGTGATATTTTTGTTCTTTCTGCTCAAAATATAGATTGTTTGTAACGTAAGAACCACCTCATTGATGCAATTCTTACGAGTACCCCGGTCCTCGCCCATTGGGCTTGAAGAAATAAAAGGGCTGCATGATGCTTCCACGCAGAGCTTAATCCGGCCCGCACACGAGTACTGGTAAACCGCTTACAGGATCTAAGCCTGCCCAGGCAATGAGGTGCGGGTAGGACCGTCCATGTTTTTAAACCATATTGGTTTCATTGGGCGACAGGGCTTGAGATGTCATTTCATCTCAATGTCGGGTAAAAGTCCGACAAAATTGGAAGTTAAGAGTTTTTATGCCCCGCCACAAAAATGGCCGGGTATTATATTTACCCGCCGAAATTCTGAGTGTACGTTCGTCCGTCAGCGCCACATAATCTCGTGTCTGTTCCATAACTCTTATACCGTTTGAGATATTTTCATGAAACTCCAGAATATGTACAACACCATGAGACGAGCAGAACATATGAAAAGTAATTCTGATTTTCATTCATTTGGAGCTTTGCCCCTTTGAACAAATCCATTTCTCCCATGCACTCTTGCCCACTCCATAACTCTGACATCGTGAAAGATAGTTCATGAAACTTCATACAAATGTAAACATCATGAGAAAACGCGCAGAAAATATGAACCTAACTCTGGTTTTCTTACGTTTGGAGTTATTGCCCTTTGAACACTGAACACAGCCAAATATACCATGTACTCGTGTCCGCTCTGTTAGCTGAAAACCGTTCGACATTTTTCATGAAATATTCCACAAATGTAAAGCACCATGAGACGGCGTGCAGAACACAAGATCCGTAACTCTAGTAGATCTACTTTTAGAGATGCGGCCCTTTAAACATTGTAATATTGAAAATAGGATTTCTACCAAGCTCTGTAGGTTGTACAGAATCATAAAACGAATGCAGAACAATAACTTTGTCTAACCTACTTCTGGAATTATGGCCCTTTCAGCATTGAAATAAGTGGTTTCTTTAATGTAGTTTGTCTGTCCTGTAACTGGAAAATTGTTGGAGGAATTTTCTTGAAAATATACGCAAATGTACACCATCATGATATGTTATGCAGAACACAAGAACTATGACTCTGAATCACCTGCATTTGGAGTAACCACCCTTTTATCATTGTAAACAGTGACCCCAGTCATACACTTGTGCCCTTTCTATACATTACGCAAACACGCCTATACAAATACATTGCCACCTTTATCGCCGAAAAAATGAAAATTTTATGATGACAAATTGTGATATATTTCTTATTTTTGCTCAAAATATAGATTGTGGGCACTCGGTAGAACCGCCTCATCGATGCGGTTCTAAAGAGTACCCACAATCTATATTTTAGAGCAGAAATAAAAAAAATAAAGTATACCCCCGGAAACCCCAGTTTTATTATATAAAAGTGGGGTTCAATGGGGTCAAAATTATAAAGGCGTGTTTTCGTGATGACCCGAAAAATTGTTTAAGAGGTTTTCTTGAAGCTTTACAAATATGTAAAGTAACAAAAGATATTACATGTATATAGAACACAAGAACTTTAAGTCTGGCTGAGCTAACTTTTGAGTTATGGCTCTTTTGAACACTGAAAATATGGTTTCTGTGGTATAATTGTATTTCTCTGTAAATAGAAAAACTATTTTGAGATATGTCCAGTAAACTTCACAGAAATGTGAAGCATCATCAGGCGATCTGCAGAAAACGAGATCACTTACTTTTGGAGCTATGACACTTTGAACATTTAAACTAGTCATCTCAGTCATATATATATGTAAATCATATTATGGGAAAGACTAATGCTTCTTCACTATGAATCCATTTTTTCTACTTGTTTGATAAGTGTAGTGACTGGGCATGATGCGGTGCGTGCAGCTACATGTATTTTATTTTATTTTACTTTGTTTCAGGCCAAATATGTACAGCCGATACTCCAGCAGCTACGACCGTAACCGATATAATCGCTTACCTAGTTACGGTTACTATGACGACACCTACGTTGACTACCGGGGTCCGAGTTCCTGGATAAATTACTACTACGGTGGTGACAGATATTACCCATACTACTATGACAGAGACAACTACAGGTGAGCGCACTATTTACCACAGGACTCTTGCACTAAAGACGAACTTGACTATTATCCTGATGAATAATTTAATTTCGTCACGCCCATATCTGACAATCGACCAATCATTATATATGCATTTATATTTGCAAACTGATTGACAAAAGTATGCATGTAGATCCTTACAAGATGGCTTCGTCAAATGCCTGCTATTCTGGTTTGTTTTTGTTTGAATTGAGGTTTAATGTCCCCGTCAACATTGTAAAGGTCATTTTGTTGACGTTGCTTCCAATTTTGCATTCACCATATTTGCATTATTTGCTGGATCCCAGCTTGCACATTGTTAATATTGGAAAAACAGGTAACCAGACCTTTTAAGGTCAGGGGGGTCTGGTTACCTGTTTTTCCAACACTAATAACCTTCAGACTAGGAACCAGCAGATAATGCAAATAAGGTGAATAACGGTCAATATTCGTCACTTTACAAAGAAATATAACTTCTACCCGTTACCTGTTGAAACCAGAATACCATTAGGCAGTTATTTCCCTTAGGACCGCTCTAGGTATAATTTAGACGTTGGAACAGTACTGCTAAAGCTTAATTTCTTAAGTCTGGGAAAGCTTCATTTCAGAAGTTTAGGGCAAAATGGAAGAATGAAGGAAAATACTTATTCTACAATGTTTTATATCAGTACAAACTGCAAAAAAATATCTTTGTGGTGATTGCTAGAATAAGCAATTGTCTAAAAAGTGAGGCTGAAATTTGGGATTTGATCAGTTTGACAAAACATAAAGATAATACAGTAAAATTCCTTTATTAAGACCACCTTTGGGACTGTTCAAAAGTGGTCTTTAAGACCACTTTTGAACAGTCCCAAAGGTGATCCCTGACCAGGGGACACTGTGTGCAGAAAAGACGAAGAAAAAATAACTGCAGCCTTCTACATGTATTAAGCTTTTTAAAGCAGAATTAGTCTTTATTTTAGGTGGTCTAAATAGTGGAGTTTTAACCTTTTTGTCATATGACGTCGCGTCTGAGAGTGTAATAACGTCATGTTTTATTTTCGATAATCCACTAGTGGATTAAATATGCAAATTAGCTAGACACGTCCCGTTACGTTAACTGTACGACGTCCTTAACTACGTCGCGTTTACTAAAGGCGGAATATTGACATTTTTGTAAACAATCGCGAATAAAATGCGTTTTAAATGTCATATGATAAACAGAATCTTGCATTCGTGCTCATGTATTATTGAATTTATTAAACTCGTTGAGGAAGAGGGATAAAATGCTCGGCAAAGCCTCGCATTTTATCCCTTTTCCCAACTCGTTTAATAAATTCAATAATACATGAACACTCATGTAAGATCCTCTATATATAGGCGCAAACAGTCTTAATTTCAAACATAAATGGAAGAACTAAGACATGAAGTTATTTTTAAAATGTTTATACCTTGTTAAAGTGCAATGAATGTAGATATGGAAAATAACTTATAAAAAATTTATCGTTAAATCACAAATTCATGTTTTATTAATTCCAATTTTCTTTTACTATATATCTCTCTTTATCATATGACGTCGCGTCTGAGAGTGTAATAACGCCATGTATTATTTTCGATAATCCACTAGTGGATTAAATATGCAAATTAGCTTGATACGTCCCGTAACGTTACATGTACGACGCCCTTAACGAAGTCGCGTTTTCTAACGGTGGAAAATTGACATTTTTGTAAACAATCGTGAATAAAATGCGTTTTAAATGACATATGATAAATAGAATCTTGCATTCGTACTCATATATTATTGAATTTATTAAACTCGTTGAGGAAAAGGGATAAAATGCTCGGCAAAGCCTCGCATTTTATCCCTTTTCCTCAACCCGTTTAATAAATTCAATAATATATGAGCACTCATGTAAGATCCTCTATATAGCGCTGAGTCGAATTGGTTCGGGTAAATCCGTAAGTAAGTGTCGGAAATGACGCATATTGTTCCATATTGGGACTTTTACCCGACATTGACACGAAATGACGTCTCAAGCCCTGCCGCCCAATGAAACCAATAGGGTTTATAAACATGGAGGGTCCGACTTGCGCCGCTTTGCCTGGGCACGCTTAGATCCTCTAAGCAATTTACCAGTACTCGTGTGAGGGTCGGTTTCAGCTCTGCTTGGAAGCATCGTGCAGCCCATCTATTTCTTCAAACCCCGATGGGCGAGGGCATGCCTGCTGTTCTGGTTCTACACTGTTTGCGAAGGTGATGGTTGTCATGATCGACGGGACAAGAACACCTTTGGGACCATAGAATTTTATTGCAGGCAGGAGTAGTTCGGGTCACTGAGGGTTAACCACAACGGATAGAAATCTTGTTGAATAATGTTGAAATCTCTTGGATCTTGTACCAAACAATAGTATGCTGTGTGTACTCATTAGAATAGCCTCGATGAGGCGATTCTAATGAGTATACACATCATACACTTCCTCGATAAAAGGAGAAAATAATCCATGAATTATTTGTTGTCTGTCGCTGTGTATAGAAATGCCTAGGGCTTCAAGAATGACTTCGAATCAGTAATGGTAAACCAGCCACCGCTGTTCGAGTCACTGAAGTTACATTCTGATGCAAGTGCGTATATAATGCGACGTCTGATTGGACAACGTCGAACTTTTGTGACAGTATATTCTGCGACATGCATGTACATGTTTAATGTAGTGTAACTGGCATTTGACGAAGCCGATCGATCGCAATCCGGGTAAATACGGACAGAGGTATAAACACGGACAGTTGGATACGAATGACCATATAACGGTCCACAGTAATGTGCCGGCGTTTTCGTTCAATTCTCTGTTTAACTGTACATTCGGTTCTTCTTCTGCGAGCTTTCACATAATCATATCCCTTTGGAATTACGTAATCCACTCGTGTCATTCGGAGCACCCTTGCCTTCTTTTCGTTTTTTGTAAAAACTCCAAAAAGCGGGAGTGTTTGATAAAAAACATTCATAGTCCTATTTAAGTTTTTTGGTTTCAAAATTTACTAGTAAAATTAATGATAAATAAAGCTTGGATTATTTAATTTTTAGGTTTTAGCTACTTTTTAAAGTAAATAAGAATTATTTCATTTTCATTACGATAACACATCCGTGTGCTATTGTGCACTTTTCATACCTCAAAAAAGATATTTTTTCTGATGAAAATTTGTGATTTTTTTCTTATTTATACTCCGAACAAAGGTTTTGGGTGCTCGTTAGAACCGCCTCAAAGAGGCGATTCTAACGAGCACCAACAATCTATGTCTTGGAGCAGAAATATGGAAAAAGATTTTTATCCCCCTAAACCCCAGTTTTCTCAATTTAAAGTGGGGTTTGGGTGGGGGGGGGGGGGTATTTTACCGACTTGTTCGCGTGATGTTTAGCTAAAATGTAAACTGTCCGTATTTTAGCAGTTGTTGTTACATACAGTGCTGTAGGCAAATTCTGCGTACTTAAGGGGAATGGGAACACCTGGCAGATTTTTTCCGCCATTTTTCAAAGGGAAACAACTTTCGGGACTTCCTGTTCACATTTCTATAAGAGCTGTCCCACTGAAAAAGGGGTCTACTCTTAAATGAATGAATTTGCTCCTCAGGAGCAAATTCTTTCCTTTAAGACTTGACCCCTATTGACACGGGAAACAAAAGTACTTTTGCAGGCGTTGCCTCCCCTGAAAGTCTATCCATTCCCCTTAAGACTTTGGGTTTTTGCTTCATCCATTCCGGTGAGCCAAAGCCTGTTTTGCAGCAGTATGCTATACAGTTGTCTTAGATTTTTAAAAGACAATGGCAACCATAAATATCACGGGTGCATTTATGTTGTTGTATGCCTTTAAAAAGACATACCCCCATGTTAAGACGCCATCAATTTTGTCCGCTAAATCTGCACACCCGAACAATAGCATCCAGCCAAGACACAATAGGTGTTTAATTGGTATTCTTGTTTGGTCATGCGTTGCTTAAAAGCTGATGGTCCAGTTGGTTGAAATAAATAGCTGTCAGTAACGTTTTTTCAAAATTAGATAAAGGCTTGTGGTGCTGACTAAGGTAAATGCAAAATAATAATAATAATAATAATATTAATAATATGGATTTCATTCGCCAAGATTCCAGCCCAATAAAAATCAAAAATGAGTGTCATCCAAAATAATATATGAAGCTTTATTAGGTCAAAGGAAAAAGAAAACATTTAATCTGATTGAAATAATCCCAATGCGCAGAATTGGCAGCTGCGCAGAGTTAGCCTGCACGACTGTGTCGGAAAAATACGGTCAAAGGCTAGCATAAAAGTGTTTTTGACAAATGCATGTTGTATACCCTTTCATGGCCGTCTTCCCTATTACATCATCACGAAAACACGCCTGTATAGTTCTGACCCACTTTAACCCGCTTTTGTAAAGTAAAACTGGGTTTCACAGCGGCATTCATTATTTTTCTTATTTCCGCTTAAAAACATAGATTGTGGGTACTCGTTAGAACCGCCTCGATGAGGCGGTTCTAACATGTACCCGCAATCTATGTTTTGAGCATAAATAAGAAAAATATCACAATTTTTTATCTAACTCAACATCTATTTTCACCATAGTTCCATCTAGTTACCCTGTTTGTACCCTTTCCTCCGATTGCACCCCGTCTCTGTCTCCATTGGCCTATTGTCTTTCTTTCTTTTACTGCGATCGGTCACATTTGACCTCTAGGCCTACTCGCTTTCCCTTTTATCCAACTCACCATCTATTTTCACCACATTTCCATCTCGTTACCCTGTTTTTACCCTTTCCTCCAATTGCACCCCTTCAATCTCCCTTTCCCTGTTCCCTCTAGCTTCAGCTATCTCCCTTTCCCTTTAGGTCAATTTCCGATCCTTTTCCTCCACCATTCTTCTTCCATTCCCTCTCTTTCCTACCTTTTCTCGCCTCTCCATCCCCGGTTCTCCCTTCTTCATTTCCCCGTCTCCCATCTCCATTGGCCTATTGTCTTATGTTCACTCCACTGTTCTCCTTTCTTTCTTTCTTTCTTTCTTTCTTTCTTTCTTTCTTTCTTTCTTTCTTTCTTTCTTTCTTTAACACTGATACTGCGGTCGGTCACTTTTGACCATTAGGCCTACTCGCTTCCATCTGCATACCTTCTTTTTTACTCCTACTCTTAACACCTTTACTTCTCAATTCCTCCCCCTCTCCATTCTTTCTCTCCTCACCTGCCCTACTTTCCCTCTCGTTCTTATTGCAGAAACGCTGTCACCATAGGAGTAGAACTAGACAAATTGACATTTTGCTCCAATTATTGCTGCTTTGTTTTCCATTAGAACGTCATCACATTCATAAAATGATGTCTCGTTTATTTGTTTTAGAACTTCACGGTCCAGTCTATACCATTAAGTTCATATCGAGCGTATCAGTTTCCTTAAACACGCATCCTGGACAGGTTAACGATGATGATTAATATTATCTTGTACTTTATGGATCAAACAGCGGTGGCCGGTTTACCATAGCGCGTCGGCCTAAAACGAAAATTCAGACCGTAAAACCACCTATTTACCTCCCCAAATAACAATTTTAAATACAGTTATCCCCTAATTCTATGCACTTTCGTATGTTACGCGACGTCCGATTGGACAGCGTCAAAAATTTGCGACAATATAGTCAGCCTTAGACAACGCAATGTCCGACCGTAAAACCGCCGATTTACAGCCCCAAATATTAAACAATTTTAACTGTATGTATCACATGCGAGAAAAAGATCCTGAATCAGGTTGAACCGGATGAAATTGTGTATACTCTGGGGATCATTACGATTACACACCCGTGCGACATAGTGCATTTTCCACATCTCCAAAATGGCTCCTTTTCTTATGAAAATCCTATATTTTTGTTATAAATGTTCAAAACATAGGTTGGGGGTGCTCGTTAGAACCGCTCATTGAGGCGGTTCTTACGAGTGCCCACGACCTATGTCTTGGAGCTTAAATAAGAAAAATAATGTTTACCCCGTAAACTCGAGTGTTCTCTATATAAAGTGGGGTTTAGTGGGATCTTCATTTCACGGACTTGTTCGCGTGATATCAAGCTGAACTACAGTAAAACTTTAATGGCTGTTTCCAACCATCACGCAAACACGCCTATACAAGTGTGACCCCCTTGAACCCCACTTTTATATAGTAAAACTGGGGTTTACAGGGGTTAACCTTATTTTTCTTAGTTCTGCTCTAAAATATAGGTTGTTTGTTTGTTTGATTTGAGGTTTAACGTCCCCGTCAACACTGTAAAGGTCATTTTGGAGACGTTGCTTCCAATTTTGTGGGACTTTTACCCGACATTGAGATGAAATGACATCTCAAGCCCTGTCGCCCAATGAAACAAATAGGGTTTATTAGCAAGGACGGTCCGCCTCGCACCGCGGTTCCTGGACAGGCTTAGATCCTCTAAGCGGTTTACCAGTACTAGTGTGCGGGCCGGATTCCGCTCTGCGTGGAAGCATCATGCAGCCCATATATTTCTTCAAGACCCTAAGGGCGGGGGCAGAAAATATGGGTAGAACCGCCTCGATCTAGCGTGTTTTCGTGATGGACTGGATTTTGAAGTTGCACTCATTATTGGGCTCATCCTTGGTCCCTTCTTCTTTTTGGTACCGATAAGGTCCTAATCACCATGAGTACCTGCAGATGGTGTGCGTTGCCGTGTGAAGGCGGTGCATGTAGAACACATTCTGCACTACATCATTGTGCACTTTAAATTTGATTATCGATTAATGTCAAATTGCACGACGCGGAGAAAAAGCGACCGACTGAAGTCGGTGATTTCTAAGAGTGCCCTAAAATCACCGTGTCATTCTGTCAGTCTGTCATTCTGTCAGTCTGTCAGTCTGTCTGTCCGTCCGTAACCCGTTTGTGAAAATTGGTGATAGTGACTTAACCGCTTGGAATATTTAAACAATTTTTGGCATACTGATAGATATCAATGAGATCTAACAAATGAACTTGCGAAATATAAAATTCCATTTAGTATAGCCTCGCCGAGGCGAAAAATGTGAAAATTTTCGAACTGCTTTTCCTCAGAAACCGTTGGGCCGATTGAAGTCAAATTTCATATGGAGCCTCTATGGGATGGGGGAAACCAAAATTTGCTCATGGGGTCCAGGTCACATGACCAAAATGGCCGCCAAGCCATATAGGGTCTGTCTGTCTGTCCGTCCGTAACCCGTTTGTGAAAATTGGTGATAGTGACTTAACCGCTTGGAATATTTAAACAATTTTTGGCATACTGATAGATATCAATGAGATCTAACCAATAAACTTGCAAAATATTACATTTCATTTAGTATAGCCTCGCCGAGGCGAAAAATGTGAAAATTTTCGAACTGCTTCTCATTGGAAACCGTTGGGCCGACTGAAGTCAAATTTCATATGGAGCCTCTATGAGATGGGGGAAACCAAAATTTGCTCATGGGGTCCAGATCACATGACCAAAATGGCCGCCAAGCCATATATGGTAAAAACCCTTCAATAATAGTCTTCTCCAGAACCACTGGGCAGATTTCCACGAAACTTGATGAATAGCATCTGGGACGTAGGCCCATCATAAATTGCTAAAATGGTGACCCTGGGTTGACCTTGACCTTTATGCCTAGGTCAAACTTTGGCACATATGCTTTTGTATTGGAAAAGTGAGAATGCATTTTATCCTGCAAACGATTCAGAATACAGTACTAAAGTATAAGATATATTTTTGCTCCTTACGATAAGGCGCATTTATTGGGGGCACCGTTTTAGGTCCAGGTCACATGACCAAAATGGCCGCCATACCCATATATGGTAACACTCATAAAGCTAAAAGCATTCGGCGGGTCGTGCACTTCAGCTGAAGCACTGGTTTCCGATTATTTCGAATGTCGCTGATTAGGCTTCATTGGCCCGAAGTAGCTAAATGTAACTTGATTCTTGTTTTCCACCTGTAAAGAATGTTTTTATATTGACTTGCTAATACATGTGCATTTCTGTAAGAATTTTGGTGAACCATTACTGAATGGACCGTAGTCCCCCCCCCCCTCCCTCCCCCATGATTGAAGAACAGGAATAGCATACCCACAGATAAGCACGATAATCCTTGGATAGTTTTTTCTAAGGGGAATGGAAACACCTGGCAGATTTTTCCGCCATTTTTCAAAGGGAGACAACTCTCGGGACTTCCTGTTCGTTTTTCTATAGGCTCTGTCCTACTGAAAAGGGTCTACTCTTAAAGGAAACAATTTGCTCCTCTGGGCCAAGGGGTCAGAATTACAGAGGCGTATTTTCATGAAACTGATATACGTTTCTCATTCCCAATCTCCAAGCAAATTGTCGGTGTTTGTTACAACCGCCACAACGAGGTAGTTGTAACGAGTACTCGCATTTTATGTTTTGCTCAGATACAATATTTTTGGTTTTTGTTTTTAACGACCGTTTCAAGATTATTCCACTCATAACGAGCCGATCGTCAATCAGAGGTGGGCGAGAACCGGAGTACCGAGAGAAAAACCACCTGATCTTCCATTGCAGAACTTGGCGTCTCACATCCGACCCGAGCTAGGCTTGAGTGAGTGAGTGTTGAGTTTTACGTCCCACCAACAGCTAAGGTCATACGGAGACTGGACCTCGGTTAAAAGACTCATCCGAAAGTCTGGAGAAGCCGAGATCGATTCTGCGGCCCCTGGTTTACAAACCACTACACCACTGAGGCTTCTGAGAGCCAGGCTGAGAGACCTAATGATTAAGAGAAGGAAAAAGTGATTAGGGTTTTCATGACCTTCACCTAATTTTCAAAGTCACATGCCCCTGAACATTTGACTTGTTTAGAGATTATTAACCTGGACCTAATTTTCAAGGTCACGAGGGTCCAATGGTATACATTACGATAACACATGATTTTTTCAAACCTTAGAAAAGGTATTCTCTCTGATGAAAATTTGTGATATTTCTCTTATTTATACTCCAAACATACGTTTTGGGTGCTCGTTATAACCGCCTCAAAATTGAGGCGGTTCTAACGAGTACCCACAACCTATGGTTTTGAGCAGAAATAAGGTAAATAACATTTACCCCCGTAAACCCCAGTTTTCTCTATAAAAAGTGGGGCTTAAAGGGATGTTCTTTACACTGACTTGTTAACATGATGTTATTTTCAATTTCAGTCGGTACAGGAGAAGGCCAAGACGATCAGAGCCAGTATTTGAACGGCCAGGTAATGTTGACAGTACAGTATGGGCTAGACTGGGCTGTCATCTAACTGAATAACGAAAACTTGCTTTTCAAATATATTAAAAATTTTACCATCAAAAAATGAAAAGTTTCAGATATAGAGCATCTTACACGAGTGGTCATTTCATATGATAGTTATGAAACGAGCCTTCGGCGAGTTTAATTAATTTCATATGAAATGATCACGAGTGTAAGATTCTGTTTATCATATGACCACTTCAAATTGCATTTAATGCATTTGAAGTTGACATTTTTCCACACAAAAAAATGCATGTTGACATGGACGTCGTCATGGCGTTACTTTATCCCGCCAAAGTGTTATTACACGTGTGGTCATATGATTTTTATTACACGACGTTATCCACTGCTTATCAGCGACGTCATATGATAAAAAACTGATATTTTTTCTTATTTTTGCCAAAAACATAAAGTGTGGGTACACGTTAGAACCGCCTCGGTGAGGTGGTTCTAACGTGTACCCCAAATCTAGGTTTTTGCGCAGAAATAGGAAAAATAATGTATCCGACCAGTTTTAGTTTTGTTTGTTTGTTTGATTTGAGGTTTAACGTCCCTGTCAACACTGTAAAGGTCATTTTGGAGACGTTGCTTCCAATTTTGCCGACCTATGAAACAAACAGGGTTTATAAGCATGGACGGTCCGACACTCGCGCCGCTTTGCCTGGGCAGGCTTAGATCCTCTAAGCGGTTTACCAGTACTCATGTGCGGGTCGGTCTCAGCTCTGCGTGGAAGCATCATGCGGCCCATCTATTTCTTCAAGCCCCGATGGTCGGGGGCCGGACCAGTTTTAGTGTATAAAAGTGTGGTTTAAGGTTATCAAAATAATAAAGGCGTGTTTTCTTGATGTGAAAATTTAGTCATTAAAAGAGTGTTTGTTTTTATTGTTTTTTTTTTTATATAGAAACAAACTATCGGTTGAGTTTCTATAGTATGTGTCTGTGCTACAAAGTTAATACAGTAAAATTCCTGTATTGAGACCACCTTTGGGACTGTTCAGAAGTGGTCTTCAAGACCACTTTTGAACAGTCCCAAATGTGGTCCCTGACCAGAGGACATTGTGTGCAGAAACGACGAAAAATGAGTAACTGCACCTTTCTAAAAAAAAGTTTTTTAAAGCAATATTCGTCCTAATTTTAGGTGTGCCCCCGACCATAGGGGCTTGAAGAAATATATGGGCTGCATGATGCTTCCACGCAGAGCTGAATCCGGCCCGACACTAGTACTGGTAAACCGCTTAGAGGATCTAAAACCGCTTAGAGGATCTAAGCATGTCAAGGAACCGCGGTGCAAGGCGGACCGTCCATGCTTATAAACCCTATTGGTTTCATTGGGCGACATGGCTTGAGATGTCATTTCATCTCAATGTCGGGTAAAAGTCCCACAAAATTGGAAGCAATGTCTCCAAAATACCTTTACAGTGGTTACGGGGACGTTAAACCTCAAATCAACCAATCAACCTAATTTTAGGTGGTCTTAATAGCGGAATTTCACTTTACTCGTAACCGGCACCAGACAACACACAAACTGATGCAGGAAAACTGTTTAGCGCCTTTGAATTTTAAATACATAATTATTACGTCAAATACTAGACGATCGACATTTAAAAAATCTAATTTTTATTGATAATACTGTTTATTTTACTTTCTTGATGACCGCCATACATCTGAGAATTGTTCAAAGACGGTTGTTAGCTTGACGAAAATTGACAAAAAAAAAAAACACATCGTATATACAGTCGAACTTCGATGGCTCGAACCACTTTGGGACCATGAAAATTTGTTCGAGACAGCGGTAGTTCGAGCCACAGAGGGATACTATTAGTGCCATACCAGGAGGCGTAATGGATATAATTGTGGATATCTTTTCGGTGTTCTGTATTATAAATGTACGTTGTGTGTGCTCATTTGAATCGCCTCATCGAGGCGATTCTAATGAGTACACACAGTATACATTTGCAAGATAAATGAAGAAAATCTTACTAAATTACCCCTATATCGTATTTGGAGGAACTCCCTAGGGACATTGACTCAAGAACGGGTTCGACTCATCTATGCTAAACGAGCCATCGGAGTTCGAACCATAGAAGTTTTACTGTATATGTTCAAATTAATAAAAATTGATACTCCTTCTGGGCGCCAACTCTTTCAAGAACACTTTGGAGGGACCCACAATCGTGGATGGATAGACAGTCATTTAAGCTACGACAATGACGGACAATACGTTTCTCAGGCTGACCAACGTCGGACGTATCTGTGTGAGCCCGACGTCGGCCTGACATTCGTAGCTGGCTTTGATTGTCAAACAGTTTTTCTTGCATAAATACCTATGCGCATGGCTGTTTGAAGCCATTGTCAAATGGACCGAAAGCCGTGCACAAACAACAAAAACATGTTCAAATCATGAAATTCTCGTGCTGTTTGAACATGGGTCTTGAGCTTTTGATATCACAAGACGGGCCTTGCTTTGTTTACGTTACGTTGAGCGACGTAACGTTATCGCCCTGAACGTAGCGTTTTATGGTTCTATCATGACGTCAGAGGGTTACTGCATGACAACGTCATTGTAAACAACATTCTGAAGGCTGGCCGCCATTTTGGTTTGCATGTCGCATTTGCAGTGTTTATATGGAGTTAATACGGAGCTTTTGGACGTTTTCGTCAAAATTTGCGGTCGAGTTCGTAAGTTATGCAAGAACATCGATCATCCATGGTTATTTCATTGCATTAACATTTGCCCGATCCCTCGGAAGATATTTGAACATTCGGCCTAGCGGCCTCATGTTCAAACAGCTTCCTCGGGATCCGGCTAATGTTAATGCATGAAAAACCATGGCTGATCCTTATACTATCAATTTTCATATTTTATAGAGCCCCCAGCAGAGGAGCTTACCCGAGCTTTAAAGGTGACAAATATCAACCTTCATGTCAAGGAGAATGCTTTTAAACACCATACCAGTAAATATAGGTGTGTCATTGACGACGACCAGTTGGTTGTGAGAAGAGGCTTTACCATGAAAGTTACTGTCACTTTCGATAGAGAGTACGATATTGACTTGAACGACGCTGATATTGAAGTTTTCATGGGTAAATATTTACATTTCCAGTGTAAAGTCTAATGTAAACCTACAGAAAACAATTGCGTTCATCCTTCCATGAACGCATCGAATCACATGATTTTCAGTGACGTTAAGTGACGTCATTCTAAACCATTGTTCTCTACGGGCGTTGATGACGTCAACGCTGCTCCGCTCTTTGTAGAAAAACAGCGTGTAAATTTTTTTCAGCTTTAAAAGTTTGCCCTACAAGCATTTTTTTAGCCCTGCGATGAGGGGCAAAAAATGTAAATATAAAAAATAAACTTAATTTTTCTGCTTTTCATGAGAGTATGAACGACAGTGGGTCGCTAGCAAACTTTACATGAACCCCTTCGGGGTTCATTTACTTTGCACGCGACCCACTGCGTTCATACTTCCAAGAACTGCCGAAAAATAAATTTCATTTCTTAAATGTCTTTGTATTTCCGTAGTCATTTTAGCTTGTCAGTTACCCTAAATATCTCACAAATACCGTAATGATCCTAAGGATTGGGACAGACAGGCCTGAGCAAACAGTGTAAACCCAGATCAGACTGCTCCTGAAGGAACAGTCTGATCAGGGTCTACACTGTTTGCCATTCGGCCTGCACTTTTTGGACTCCCTGCTGGATCGTCAAACATATTTGTTAGAATTTCAGGAGAACTCAGCAAGACCTCTACGTGTCCGAATATTTAGGATTTTTACAGTAAATCATACACATGTACATGTTTGTTTGTTTGTTTTGTTTAATTTGAGGTTTAATGTCCCCGTCAACACTGTAAAGGTCATTTTGGAGACGTTGCTTCCAATGTACATGTATTGTACTTATAAGCAAGTGAGTTTAGCGTTTTTGTTATGTATGGGCTTAAAAAATGGCTGGTTTGGCATTTTTTAATTTGCTTATACAAAGTCAATGCCCTGTGTATACCATAAAAATTATAAATCTCTCTCTGCAGAAAAAAACAAACATTGGCGTGTACACTTCTCTCAGTTCTGATGAATACCTGATGAGATGGTTCTAGCAAGCACCCCACATCAGTATTTTGAGATTAAACAACGACATTAGTGTCTTCCTATACGCTTAAAAATGCTGACAACTTCCAAACATTCCGGGCTAACACGAACCTGCTGAGAGCTTATTTCTTTCCATCATTCTTTCTAGCATGTACCAATTTAAAGTGAAGCCACAAAGCAGGCTTTTTCTCTAGACTAAATCAGCAGACGACAAAGTGTTGGTATTTTTCTTATTTCTCTCAGAAAATATGACTTGACATCTCATGCAAATTGTATACATAGGAAACTACGGGCCCCGCCTATAGGGGCTTGAAGAAATATATGGGCTGCATGATGCTTCCACGCAGAGCTGAATCCTGCCCGCACACTAGTACTGGTAAACCGCTTAGAGGATCTAAGCCTGACCTGGAACCGCAGTGCGAGGTGGACCGTCCATGCTAATAAACCCTATTGGTTTCATTGGGCGACAGGGCTTGAGATGTCATTTCATCTCAATGTCGGGTAAAAGTCCCATAAAATCGGAAGCAACGTCTCCAAAATGACCTTTACAGTGTTGACGGGGACGTTAAACCTCAAATCAAACAAACAAACAAAACAAACATAGGAGACAAATTGCATGAGATGTCAAATCCTGTTTTCTGGGAAAGTTAGTTGAAAATTTCAAAATGACGTCTGCTGCGAAACAATACCCAGCATGCAGAGTGTTAAAAAGTATCTACTTCTTTAGAAACAAGGGAATACAGTCATTTCTTTTCTCCTCCAATCATCATAGCCTGAACTAGTATACTAACGCAAATGTATGCCAAATTTTGACTTCAGTGCATGGGGCAAGCTCCAGGTAAGCTTATGCCGTGGCCTGTTGTCTGTCGTCTGTCTGTTGTCCGTCTGTCCATCATTCAGCATCTCCCGAACAGGAAGTCAGATTAACCTGATACCTGGTGGGAGGCATCCTGTTGACATGAAGATTCACATTTGCTAAAACTGTTTGAAATTCTTCAATCGATATCTCCTCCCGAACCAAAGGTCGAATTAAGCTGAAACTTCATGGGAAGTATCGGGGTGAAATGGAGATTCAGATTTGCTAAAACGCTTCCATTCTGATATCCAAGACGGCCGACATGGCGGCCATTGCGCTGAATCTTGAAAAAATCGTTCCGTTCCGATATACATGTATAAGATGGCCGCCATGGCTGTCATCTTGAAATTCTTCAAACGACATTTCCTCCCGAACCAAAGGTCGAATTGAGATGAAACTTGATGGGAGGCATCGGGGTGATATTTAGATTCAGATTTGCATGATGATTTTGATTTTGAGATTGTACATTTCGGACATGGAGATTCAGATTTGCCAAAAAATCGTTCTGTTCCAATATCCAAGATGGCCGCCATCTTCAAATGACGTCTTCTCCCGAACCAAAGGTCGAATTAAGCTGAAACTTGATGGGAGGCATCGGAGTGACATGGAGATTCAGACTGTCTACAATGGTTCGGATTTGATTTCCAAGATGGCCGCCATCTTGAACTTCTTCAAACGACCTCCTCCCGAACCAAAGGTCGAATCGAGCTGAACCTTGATGAGAGGCATCGGGGTGATATAAAGATTCAGATTTGCATGATGATTTTGATTTTGAGATTGTACATTTCCCTTTCTTGGATGGTGATGTTCCTCGTGCGGCATCCTATGGCGTTTATATTTCCCAATTATTTCGATTTCGTAGAGTGTCTAGTCATGTTACTGACTTCAACACTCGTAATAAATTGTTAACTGCTTAACTTCTTAACTTAATCAGGATTGTCGGTATCATAAGCTACGCAAAGCCTTTTCAAAATTTTAAAGACGTCATTCCTATTTAATTTCAAAATTCAATGTTGGACTTAAATATCTTCTGCAACAAGGTCTATCGGAATCCGAATTTAATGGCGACTTAGTATGTAAATTCAGAAAAAAATATAAATGCAATGACTTCAGCACCGAATTTCGTAAAATCATTCTTCGATATAAAAAGATCGGGTACAACATAAATGTTATACGACAGACTACGTATATGGTAGGTTACCCAATCACGGTTGACAACTTTGCTTTCCTCTTTAATTGCACGCCGGTTGGTCAGGCCTCAGATTCCATGACGGTTCCAGCGTAAAGGCTTACTGAGAATAAGGGAGTATCTAATTTTATGTATTGTTGATCGGTGCCTGATGCCGTGTTTCTGGTCGTGCACATCGGGGTCTAACTGTTGGTCTTCTTTTGCTCCCGCATTTCAGTGGTTTCTTTTGTCGAGTCCTCATCATTGTTTTATCTCTGTGGTTGTTTAATTTTTGTGTTCACGGAGATGTTGCACTGATGAGTTCGAAGATCTTCACGCGGACTGAACGAATTATTTGTCTAAATTGCGCCGGAAGTAAGGGCGAGAATTGTGGTCACGTAAAATTGATTTAAGCACCACAGTGGAATTCATTTCACTTAACATTCCAAGGCGGTTCTTCTGTCGCGGTTAATTTTTGAAATGGTTTGTCATTGAGTGTCTGTATCGCTTATATTATTTTGTTTTGGATAGCCAGTTGGCCATTTTGTGGGAAAATAACTGTTTTTTTTTTTTTTTTTTTTGGCTTTCCGCTATTGATGTTTCCATAAGGGTCTAGTTGTTTCATGTTTGTGTTTCTTTCCCTTTGGTGTCTCCGATGGGAGCTGTGGGTTGATTTATCGATTCCTGAGCATTGCGTTCACTTCTATCTTGCTAAAATCGTTCCAATCCGCTATCCAAGATGGCCGCCATAGCGGCAATCCTGAAATTCTTCAAACGACATCTCCTCCCGAACCAAAGGCCAAATGGAGCTGATACTTGATGGGAGGCATCGTAGCGACATGCAGATTCAGATTTGCGCAAATCCTTCCGTTAGATATTCAGGATGGCTGCCATTGTGGTCGTCTTGAACTTCTTCAAACGATATCTCCTCCCAAACGCAAAGTCGAATTGAGCTAAAACTTGAAGGAGGGCATTGGGATATCAGGGGATTCAGATTTGCTGAAATCGTTTCGTTCCTATATCCAAGATTGCCGCCATGGCTGCCATTTTGAAATTCTTAAAGCTATATCTCCTCCCGAACCAGAGGTCTGAACAAACTGAACCTTGATGGGAGGCATCGGGGCGACATGGAGATTCAGTTTCGCTTAAATCAGTCCGTTCCGATATCTTAGAACACCCCCATGGTGGCCATTTTGAAATGTTTGAAACCACATCTGAAACCGGCCCGCATAGGGGTACTGGTAATCTGCTTAGAGGATCTAAGCCTGCCCAAGCAAAGCGTTGCGAGTCCATGCTTATAAACCATATTGGTTTCATTGGGCGACAGGGCTTGAGATGTCATTTCATCTCGATGTCGGGTAAAAGTACCACAAAATTGGAAGAAACGTCTCCAAAATGACCTTTACAGTGTTGACAGGGACATTAAACCTTACATCAAACAAACAGACAATAGCATCACCATCATCTCTTTCTGAATCCTAACCCTTATCATGCTGTTCATGACAGCCCCTAACTTTGCAAACAGTGTAGATCCAGATCAGATGGCTTCTGATCAGGATCTACAAAGTTTGACAGTCAGTTTATGATTTTGTAGGAATATTTTACATCAAGTAATCTGATTGGTTCAAAGTCACATATGGGTGTGGCTAAGCTGAATATTCCTTCTGACATAGTGATGGTCCCAGCAGGCACTCAACGTTGAACTAACGTTGAAACAACGTTGTAAACGTTGTTTCAACGTTAGTTATAGCCCCGCTTTGAAAAAGTGGGGCTATATTGGATTTGCCATGTCCTTCTGTCATTCCGTAATTCCGTGATTCGGTTAATTTGTGTTGGCTCCATAACTTTGTATCTGCTTAACATATTTTCATGAAACTTCACACAAATGTTAAACACCATAAGACAATGTGCAGAGCGAAGGAATTATAACTGTGGAATGCCTACTTTTGGAGTTATTGCCCTTTGAACATTTTCCGTAATTCCGTAATTCCGTAATTCCGTGATTCCGTTAATTTGTGTTGGCTCCATAACTTTGTATCTGCTTAACATATTTTCATGAAACTTCACACAAATGTTAAACACCATAAGACAATGTGCAGAGCGAAGGAATTATAACTGTGGATTGCCTACTTTTGGAGTTATTGCCCTTTGAACATTGAAAAATGGCAATTTTAATTGTGTCCGCTTCATAACTCGAAAACCGTTTGAGATATTTTTAGGAAACTTCACACAAATGTTAAGCACTATGAGACGATGTGCAGAGCGCAGGAACCATAACTCTGCATTGCTTATTTTTGGAGTTATTGCCCTTTGAACATTGAAAAATGGCAATTTTAACAGTGTCCGCTTCATAACTCGAAAACCGTTTGAGATAATTTCATGAAACTTCACACAAATGTTAAGCACTATGAGACAATGTGCAGAGCGCAAGAACCATAACTCTGGTTTTCGTATTTTCTGTGTGTCTGTCTGTGTGTCTGTCTGTGTCTGTTAACAATTTTCGTGTCCGCTCCATAACTTTAAAACCCATTCACATATTTTCATGAAACTTCACACAAACATTAAACACCATGAGATGGTGTGCAGAGTGCAGGAACCATAACTCTGGATTGCCTAATTTTTGAGTTATTTCCCTTTGAATATTGAAAAATATCAATTTTAGCCGTCTTTGCTCGATAACTCAAAAACCGTTTGAGATAATTTTATGAAACTTCACACAAATGTAAAGCACCATATTACGTGTGCAGAGCGCAGGAACCCAAACTCTGGATTGTCTACTTTTTCAGTTATAGGCTTTTGAATATTAAAAAATGGCAATTTTAACTATGTCCGCTCCATAACCGTTTCTGATATTTTCATGAAACTTCAAATAAATGAAAAGCACCTTGAGATGATGTGCAGAGTGCAGGAACCATAACTCTGGATTGCCTACTTTAGGAGTTATTGCCCTTTGAACATTTAAAAAGGCAATTTTGACTGTGTCGGCTCCATAACTCACAAACCATTTGAGATATTTTCATGACACTTCACACAAGTGTAAAGCACCATGAGACAATGTGCAGAGCGCAGGAACCCTGACTCTGATTTGCCTACTTTAGGAGTTATTACCCTTTGAACATTGAAAAATGGAAGATGAAATTTAGTATAAACATGGACATTCTGGTAATGTATCATGCTCATTGAAATGAGGGACAAGGGCTCACAACTCTTAGAGTTTTTCCAGATAATGTAAAATTTTCAACAGTTATTTCTTGTTCATAACTGTTTTCTCTGCAGCTTAAATAACTTTCTTCTCTGACAGCGCTGAAGCGGGGCTATAGTCAGATCCTCTGACAGCTCTAGCTCAATGTTGAGTCAAAGTTATGTGCCTGTAGGGATGTGATTAAAGACTCTTTTGTAAAAAGATACAGAAGACGCAATGAGCTGATGCATAAGAAAAATTACTCCTAGCACCTTCCGATTTATGTTCTTCGAATTTATGCATTATACTAAGCACAGAAGCCCATTAGTGCTGGTGTCCACAGGACTATCGCTGATTTGTAGGAAATATGGTAACGCTTATTTATAGAAAAAAGCCGCGATATTTTAATCGCTGTAAAGTCAGACTGTTGCGTAGGAAGGTTATCAGTAGAATCTGAACTGGATTCATGCGTTGGGTTTTGCAAACAGTGCAGAACCTGATCAGTTGAACGCGGCGTCTGATCAGGGTCTACACTATTTGCATACAGTACAATATTTAAAGGGTTAAACGTAAGTCTTCGTCCCCGTTGCGGACCATTTTTCCAGCCTAGGTCCCACCAGTGCATTCTGTGCTTTAAGGGGAATGGAAACACCTAGCGCATTTTTCTGCCATTTTTCAAAGGGAGACAATTTCTTGGACTTCTTGTTCACTATTCTATAGGCTCAGTCCCACCGAAAAAAGGGGTCTCCTCTTAAAGAAAAGAATTTGCTCCTCATGAGCAAATTCTTTCCTTTAAGAGTTGACCCCTATTAACATGGGAGACAAAAACACTTTTGCAGAATTTGCCTCCCCTGAAAGTGTTCCCATTCCCCTTTGTAGTTTGAATTTCCTCTAGAACGCGGCGTCTGATCAGGGTCTACACTATTTGCATACAGTACAATATTTAAAGGGTTAAACGTAAGTCTTCGTCCCCGTTGCGGACCATTTTTCCAGCCTAGGTCCCACCAGTGCATTCTGTGCTTTAAGGGGAATGGAAACACCTAGCGCATTTTTCTGCCATTTTTCAAAGGGAGACAATTTCTTGGACTTCTTGTTCACTTTTCTATAGGCTCAATCCCACCGAAAAAAGGGGTCTCCTCTTAAAGAAAAGAATTTGCTCCTCATGAGCAAATTCTTTCCTTTAAGAGTTGATCCCTATTAACATGGGAGACAAAAACACTTTTGCAGAATTTGCCTCCCCTGAAAGTGTTCCCATTCCCCTTTGTAGTTTGAATTTCCTCTACATTTCTACGAGCAGGAAAGGCTCTGACGAGACTGTGGTTATGCGCAGGTTTGCCTTAGCATTTGCTTGTACCCTGTCGTATAAGTATCCTTTACCCATGAGCGGGTTCAAATGTGGTTTCTGATTAACAGGAAAGAACCCGTTGGTGTCCAAAGGAACAAAGGCGGTCATAAAATTAGTGGAAACCAAAAAGACCACTTTCGAACCACATAAGTGGGGAGCGTCTCTTGTAGAAAAGAAGGGCAACGACATGACTATACAGGTATTTACACCAGTTTTACTGTTTTTGTTGAGGTTTTTGACCTTTGTTTTTGAGCCAGAATGCATTAAAAGTCATTATCATGTTGATTAGTTTGTGAAATGAACTTCGTTATCAGATCATCTTTATATAAGGAAGTGTTTACAGGTTATATTTTTACACATCTGTTATTTAGTATATAAGGTCATGTCTTGAACCATGGTTACTGGTACGTATCGTCATGAAGATTTAATGAGTCAAGATACTTCAGGAACTGATCGAATTAGAACCACGTCAAAGAGAAAGCTGGCCAAACACGACTTAACAAACAACAAAATCGCAGGCGACAAGCCGAGTAAGCAGCTCACTACGTAAACACGCCTACAAATACATTGTAAAGTTAACGCCGAAAAAACGAATATTTTAAGATGAAAAATTGTGATATTTTTCTTATTTCTGCTCACAATATATATTGTGAGTACTAGTTAGAACCGGTTCTAACGGGTACCTACAATCTATATTTTAGGGCAGAAATAAGAAAAATAAGGTATACCATGTAAACCCCAGTTTTTCTATATAAAAGTGGGGTTCTAGGGGGTCAAAATTATATTGGCGTGTTTTCGTGATGACCTTCCAAAAAAGGCTTCAGCTCAGTTAAATTTATGAAACTTGACAGAGGCTGGTTTCATACATTTCAAATGAAAAGACTAGGGTACAATATTACAGGGATCAGTCATGGTTTTTCATGCAATAACAGTTGCCGGATTCTGAGGAAGAATCCGAGGCCGCTAGGCCGAATGTTCAGATATCTTCCGATGGTTCCGGCAAATGTTAATGCAATGAAATATCCATTGATGATCGTTGTTCTAACATTCGATTCCGACAGCAAAGTTTGACGAAAACGCCCAAAAGCTCCATATAAACTCCATATAAAATCTTTCATTGAAAAAGTTCAGTATATAGCTGCTATATTTGTAACAGGCAATTACTGCTTTGAACCTGGGAGCATGACTGGAATACTTGGAAAATTTAAATGGGAGTCTCTCAAGAAAATGAGAAAAAGACATTAGACTCATTATTTTACATGAAGATCTAAAGGGTGCTGCCAGCACCAGCAGATGACCTTGTTCCCTCAACTAGACCCTTACTGCAAGAACGAACATTTATAAAGAATGGCTCTTCCCCCGAACAATTAGAGATTCGAATGCCCTTCCCGATTCGATTATTTCGACAGCTGAAGGTGCTGATAGTTGTGTAGCTACAGGTAAGTTTACCACTTTGGATAGAGGTAACTTCCAATATCAGATGTCCTTGTGTATGAATGTCATTTGACGTGTCACCAGTTCTGATTCCAATGCGACCGGCAAACCAACATGGCGGCTAGTTCAGAAGTTGTTTACAATGACGTTGCTACGCCATCACAGAATTTTGACTCCCTTGAACCACACTTTTATATAAGAAAACAGGGCTTTACATAGGGGTAAAACGTATTTTTCTTATTTCTGCTCAAAATATAGATTGTGGGTACTTGTAAGAACCGCCTCATCGCCACAATCTATATTTTGAGCAGAAATAAGAAAATTATCCATTCTGAAAATTTTCATTTTTCGGTGGTAAAATTTTCAATATACAGTAGAACTTCGATGGCTCGAACAGCGATGGCTCGTTAACCATGGATGTCTCGAACCCATTCTTGAGCCCCCAGCGAAATCCTCTACATAAGAAATAGTTGGGGATAATTAAGGAGATTGTAGTCTTTTATCTTGCAAATGTATGCTGTGTGTACTCATTAGAATCGCCTCGATGAGGCGATTCTAATGAGTACACACAGAATACATTTTCATTATAGAACACCGAAAAGATGTCTAAAAGTATCTCGTTATGCCTCCTGGCTTTAACCATCAGTGGCTCGAACTACCCCTGACTCGAACAGTGTTTCGAGGTCCCAAAGGTGTTCGAGCCATTGAAGTTCGACTGTATTTGAACAGACGTGTTTTCGTAATGAATGACCCTCAGTCATCATCATAGAATTCTAAAATGCTACGTTCCGTGCGGTAGCATGAAGTCGCCCATCTTGAGACATGAAAAGTTATAAATCCATGTTCGAACAGCACGCGAATTTCATGATTTGAAAATGGTTTTTGTTATTTTAGAATGGCTTGCGGGCCATTTGACAGCCATGCACTTAAGTATTCATGCAAGAACGTCCCTTTGCAGTGGAACTTCGATAGCCTAAACACGGTGGCTCGTTGACAATAGCTTATACGAACTCATTTCAGAACCCCTTGATAATTCCTGAGTCCCTATATAATTCTTCCCATAGCTTTTTTTGTTTGTTTGTTTGATTTGAGGTTTAACATCCCTGTCAACACTGTAAAGGTTATTTTGGAGACGTTGCTTCCAATTTTGTGGGACTTGTACCCGACATTGAGATGAAATGACAATGATTTGTATCTGATAGGCCGAAAGGAAACCGGTTTACTATTATCCCAAATACCCACGCAGAGCCATTCGTGTCAGATGTTGAATTCATTGTCCCAAGCATACTTATCAGAAACCTTATTCAAAACATTAAAGTAATTACCTCAGCATGTGAAACAGGCAATAATCTGTAATTTTTAAGTAAATGATAAGTTTCTTTAGTGACCATGCAGTTAATGGTCAATAGGGCACATCGATCAACCTCGAAGTGCACTTAAAATAGATTTACCTTTATGCATGCGCAATACACCTGAGTGAAAAGTAGGACGAATAAATACACGTTGAGTCAGCTGTGCATTTGAATCTCCTTGCCGAGGCAGATATAATGAAAACCCACAACATAGGTTGAGGAAAACTTTCCTTCAATTATAAAAAAATGCTTACCTTATCTGTTGCTATGATTACAATGACAGAGTATCCTGCTTGACGACATTGGCTTTTGTCTTGTTGATACAAAGAAATGTCTGTCATGGTGACGACAGGGATCTACATGTATAGGACAATCCTGTCCTGTTGGCGCTACAACACAACCTCTTTGCATTACGAAAATACGCCTATACAAATACAATGTAAATTTTACCGCCTGAAAAACTAAATTTTTAGATGAAAAATTGTGATATATTTGTTATTTCTGCTCAAAATATAGATTGTGGGCACTCGTGAGAACCACCTCATGTACTCGTTAGAACCCCCTCGATGAGGCGGTTCTCATGAGTACCCGCAATCTATATGTTATAAAATTGAGGTTCGAGGGGGTCAGAATCATATAGGGTGTTTTCGTGATGATAGGCCCAAAGCATGAAAACAAAAAATGTATAGATAATGTAGAAAAAAAGACTAGTAATCTACACATTATTGGGATCTTCAAATAGTGTTATTATGCTCCCCGAAGAATTTCGGGGGGAGCATATAGTCGCCGCTTCGTCCGTGCGTCCGTGAGTCCGTGGGCCCGTCCCGCTCTTGTCCACGCGAATTCTCAGAAACTACTGGTCGAATTTCAATGAAACTTCATGGGAATATTAAGTATCGAAGGTGGATGCGCATATCACCTGCGTGTTTTGGTTCCATGGTTTTTCCAACAGTTATGGCATTTGATGAATTCTGCATGAATATATAGGGTACTGTTCGTGTCCACGCGAATTCTCAGCAAACTACTTGCAGAAATTAAATGAAACGAAACTTAAATGAAATCTTAAGCAGCAATAGGGGATGCGCATATTATCCGTGCTATCTGGTTAGATGATTTGTCACAGAGTTCTGGTACTTTGTTTAATATGTTCTATAAAAGGGTTATCCTTTGGAAACAAGGAATACACCACAGGACTGAAAATATAGAGTGTGCATGTTTTCTGGGCCAGACTAGCTAGTTTCGGCCAATTAGGCCTCATCAGTGACCCTCAGATATTTTCGAAATTCCACAATGGAATCAATGGTCCCAAAGGACAAGAAAATATAATCTACACCATAATGTAGGACAGGGAGACGTTTTACCGCCGCCACACATTCCCACACACCAGCTGCAGTGTACTGTCAACTAGGCTATTTATAGACAAACTTTTTCATCACCCTGCTGCCTACATTTATTGAGGGATTTTAATATAACTTCACACAAAGGTTGGGTATGATAATATCTTGAGCATGTTCGACTTTCAGGGTCCTGGGCTAAAGGTCAAGGTCACTGTGGCTATTTTAAGAAAAACTTTATTTTCGCTCTAGTGCCTACATTTATAAATGGATTTTAATATAATTTCACACAAATGTTGAGTATGATAATATCTCGAGCAAGTTCAGCTTTCAGGGTCCTGGGCTCAAGGACAAGGTCACTGCGGCTACTTTTAGAAAAAAAAAAGCTATGTCATCGCTCTAGCGTCGTCATTTGCTGATGGATTTTAAAATAACTTCACACAAATGTTGGGTATAATAATATCTCGAGCAAGTTCCTTGGGTTAAGGTCGAGGTCACTGTGGTTAATTTTAGAAAAAAAAAAACTTTGTCATCGCTCTAGTGCCTACATTTATTTATGGATTTTAAAATAATTTAACACATGTGTTGGGTATGATAATATCGCGAGCAAGTTGGACTTTCAGGGTCCTGGACTCAAGGTCAAGGTCACTGCGGCTATTTTTAGGAAAAACTTTGTCATCGCTCTAGCGTCGTCATTTGCAGATGGATTTTAATATAACTTCACACAAATGTTGGGTATAATTATATCTCGAGCATTGTCGACTTTGGCTATTTTAGAAAAAACTTTATCATCGCTCAAGTGCCTAAATTTATAGATGGATTTTAATATAATTTCACACAAATGTTGTGTATGATAATATCTCGAGCAAGTTTGACTTTCAGGGTCCTAGGCTCAAGGTCAAGGTCACTTTGGCTATTTTAAGAAAAAAACTTTGTCATCGCTCTAGCGACGTCATTTGCTGATGGATTTTAATATAACTTTCAGCGTCCTGGGCTCAAGGTAAAGGTCACTGTGGCTATTTTTAGAAAAACGTTGTTTTCGCTCTAGTGCCTACATTTATTGTTAGATTTTAATATAATTTCACACAAATGTTGAGTATGAAAATATCTCGAGCAAGTTCAACTTTCAGGATCCTTGGCTCAAGGTGAAGGCCAAGGTCACTGTGGCTATTTTTACGAGAAAAAAAACTTTGTCATCGCTCTAGCGTCATTTGCTGATGGATTTTAATATAACTTCACGCAAATGTTGAGTATAATAATATCTCAAGCAAGTTCACCTTTCAGGATACCGCTCTTTAACTAGGATAATGTTTCCTGTTCCGACTATTGCACCTTCGGGGAGCATCCATCGGTTTCACCGACATTCTTGTATTCAATAACGTGTTATAATGAACCGTGTTGTAATGAGGTTGTGGTGTACTTATATAGTACTGTTCGTTATAGTCCTTTTGGGGCCATTGTTTATCAGCCGACCCAAAGTTACAAAGCACATTAGCTTTTTAATGCTGGATTCCACAATCCAGGTACTGGTTATTTTTAGAAAATAGCTGGACTCATCATCATCATCAACGGATTTTTGATTAACGTGCAGGTACAGGGGCAGCGTCCACATAAGTGGGCCCCCTTCCAGGTAGCTGGCTTGCTGCAAGCATGGCAGGTCTTACACCAGATCTCCAGGCTTGTCTATCATGACTATTCTTATCAACGTGAGATCAGATGAATGTGGACTTGAATTATCTTTGTCGTTTGGCAAATACTATAGACCCAGATCAGAAGTCACTTGGAGCTATTGCTTTATGAAACTTTAGGGTACTTTTTTGTTGTTGTTTATTTATCGAAGATTTCCCTTTGCAATGAATGGATGAAATGTTTTGAAAAATACATGCCACTTTTGAACAAAATTAACCTGTTACAAAATAAACAGGTTAGTTTTGTTTGATTTGAGGTTTAAGGTCCCTATCAACATAATTTAGGTCATTTTGGAGACGTTGCTTCCAAGTTTGTGGGACTTTTACCAGATATTGAGACTGAATGACATCTCAATCCCTGCCGCCCAATGAAACCAATAGGGTTTATATGCATGGACGGTCCGACCCGATCCACTTTAATTGCCTGGATAGGCTTAGACCTTCTAAGCGGTTTACCAGTACCCATGTGCGGTCGGTTTACTGCTCTGCGTGCAAGCATCATGCATCCCGATCGATTTCTCCAAGCCCCGATGGTTAGATTTCTATTTCACATCTAATGCTGACCTTCATTTTTTTTGTTTTCCATCCACCGACCTTCCCAGTGAACTAAAACAAGCTTTTCAGTTTTATGCAAAATCATGTTTAATCCCCCGCCGCGGAGCTGAGCGGGGATTATAGGAATGGCCTTGGTCTGTCTGTCCGTCCGTCCGTATGTCTGTCCGTAACACATTCTTGTCCGCTCCATATCTCCTGAACCCTTTGATAGATTTTCATTAAACTTTGGTCAATTATTCGTCTCAGTGAGCTGGTGTGCAGAACACATAAATGAACCATGCCGACTCAAGGTCAAGGTCACGGTTGAAGGTCACCAGTTTGAAACTTGGAATTTTGTGTCCGTTCCATATCTCCTTTGCCCTTTGAAGGATTTTCATTAAACTTTGGTCAAATATTCTTCACAGTGAGCAGATGTGCAGAACCCATGTCAGTCCGTCCATCAGTCTGTCTGTCTGTCCATAACACTTTCTTGACCGCTCCTTATTTCCTGAACTCTTCGATTGATTTTCATTAAACTTGGTCATTTATTCGTCTTAGTGAGCTGGTGTGCAGAACTATAAATGAACCATACCGACTCAAGGTCAAGGTCACAGTTGAAGGTCACGATTTTGAAACTTGGAATTTTGTGTCTGTTCCATATCTCCTTAACCCTTGAAAGGATTTTCATTAAACGTTGGTCAACTATTCTTCTCAGTGAGCTGATGTGCAGAACCCATAAATGAACCATGCCGACTCAAGGTCAAGGTCACATTTGAAGGTCACGAGTTTAAAACTTAGAATTTTTTGTCCGTTCCATATCTCCTTTACCCCTCAAAGGATTTTCATTAAACTTTGGTCATCTATCCCCCTCAGTGAGCTAATGTGCATAGCCCATAAATGAATCATGTCAACACCAGGTCAAGGTCACATTGAAAGGTCACGAGTTTGAAACTTTGAATTTTGTGTCCGTTCCATATCTCCTTTACCCTACAAAGGATTTTCATTAAACGTTGGTCAAATGTCCCCATCAGTGAGCTGATGTGCATAACACATAAATAAACCATGCCCACTCAAGGTAAAGATCACATTTGAAGGTCAAGAGTTTGAAACTTTGAATTTTGTGTCCGTTCCATATCTCCTTTACCCCTGGAAGGATTTTCATTAAACTTTTGTGAAATATATCCCACAGTGAGCTGATTTGCAGAACCATAAATGAACCATGCCAACTCAATGTCAAGGTCACAGGTGAAGGTCACAAGATTGAGTCTTGATACAAAGTGCGGCGTGGGATTTGGGTGTCCTTGTACTTAAAAGTTTTTTATTGTTCCTTAATGAAAACAAAAAGAAAAAAGAGTGACCTACCCACTCACCTTTGAGTTTCTTTGATTTTAGGTTATACATCCCCGTCAACACTAAACAGGTCATTTTGGAATTGTGACACTGCTTCCAATTTTGTGGGTCTTTTACCCGACACTCGATAGACCTGCCTTGTTAAATATGAAGTACACCACATCCTCTTTATAACGCTATTATTTGGATGAACAGCATGAAGCTGGTTGTTTAACAACCATGTTTTATCCAAACAAAATATTATAGATTATATAGAATTTTTTTCGTTTTTTTTATTTGCGGTTTAACGTCTCCGTCAACACTGTACAGGTCATTTTGGTGACGTTGCTTCAATTTTTTTGTGGGACTTTTACCCGATATTGAGATGAAATGACATCTCAAGCCCTGTCGCCCTATGAAACCAATAGGTTTTATAAGCATGGACGGTCAGACTCGCACCGCTTTACCTGAGCAGGCTTAGATCCTCTAAGCGGTTTACCAGTACTCGTGTACAGTCGGTCGCAGCTCTGCGTGGAAGCATCATGCAGCCCATCTATTTCTTCTAGCCCCGATGGGCGGAGGCGAAGAAAATGACCTTATATTTTTATATATAATCTATACATTTTTCAGATCCATATTTTAACCATATTATATATGAAACCGTGTTATTACGAATCATGTTTTAAAGTGTACATGCAATGCAGCATTGTTGTGGGTGGGGGCGGTTCTAACGTGTACCCACAATCTTTATTTTGAGCAACATCACGACAACAGTCGTATATAATTTTGACCCCCTTGAACCCCACTTTTATATAGTAAAACAGGGGTTTACAGGGATTAACCTTATTTTTATGCCCCCCGAGAATCTTTGATTTGGGGGGCATATAGTATTTGCCCTGTCTGTCTGTTTGTTTGTCTGTCTGTCCTTCCCAAAAACTTTAACCTTGATCATAACTTCAAAAGTATTTGACCTAGCCCCATGAAACTTCACATACTCATTCACCATCACAAGGGCTACATTCTGGCCAAGGGCCACAACTCTGTTGTCATTTTTTGGCTGAATTATCTCCCCTTGAAATTTTGCAAAAATTAGAAATTGGCTCCCACGGGGAGGCATTGGTCACATATAGTGACAGCTCTTGTTCTTATTTCTGCTCTGAAATATAAATTGTGGATAGCCGTTAGAACCGCCTCGATGAGGCGGTTCTAACGAGTACCAACTTTCTATATTTTGAGCAGAAATAATGCTCTGAAATATAAATTGTGGATACTCATTAGAACCGCCTCGATGAGGTGGTTCTAACGAGTACCCACAATCAATATTTTGAGCAGAAATAAGAAAAATATCAGAATTTTTCATCTTAAAAACCTTCATTTTTCTTCGCGATAAAACTTTCAATGTATTTGTATAGGCGTGTTTTCGAAATGAATAAGAAAAATATCACCATTTTTCGTTCAGAATTTATCATTTTTTGAAGGCAAAGTTTACAATGTATTTGTATAGGCGTGTTTTTGTATTTGTTACAGTTACATATACCAGCTAGTGGTATAATCGGCCGATGGAACATGATCATTAAGACGAAACTGGATGGCAAGACAGAAGCTGGCGAAGACAAGGTGCACATATTCAACTATGAATGCAAACAGGATCTCATTGTTCTGTTTAACCCTTGGTGTGAAGGTAAGATACGTACCTTCACTGAAAAACATGTACAGTAGAGCTTCAATTGCTCGAACACCTTTGGGACTAAGGCTGACACGATTAATCGTATAATCGATTAATCGACCGATAAATTCCACAAAAATGAGAATCATTTCTGATTTGCTTTTAGTCGATTACTTGATATGTACAATTTACGTCCTAAAGTTATGCCTAAAATAGCTGGATGAGTGGCAAACGGTGCAGACCCTGGTGAGACGCCGCATTATCCGGCGTCTCGTCAGGGTCTACACTGTTTGCTTAGGCCTGTCTGTTCAAATATACATATGGTAAAGTGCAACATATGCTAAGTCATGCTCAGACAGAAAGCCAGACAGGTAAAATCATGACAAAAACCTCAGCGATTACTAATTGATTATCGATCGCAATGACAGGACTGATAATCGAGTATCTTTTCAGCTCCGATTAGCCAGCTCTATTTGGGACCATGAAAATTTCTCTGAGACAGGGGTAGTTCGAGCCATCCAGGGTTAATAATGCAGTGACTTGTTGAAATTACTGTAAATTTCCGCTATTAAGACCACAAAAAATAAAGACAAAATCTGCTTTCAAAAGCTTATTGAGAAGATTTCAGTTATTCGTTTTTGTGTGTTTTCTACACCCAGTGTCTCTAATAAAGAGACCGCCTTTGGGACTGTTCAAAAGTGTTCTGAAAGACCACTTTTGAACAGTCCCAGAGATGGTCTAAACAAAGGAATTTTACTGTTTAGCTCTACTTTTGCGCAGCGACAAGCCAAAAGTGGTATTGTATAATGTGCACTTAGTGAAGCCTCAAGCCAGCCAGCATACCCACTCATTTCATCACGTTACCAATATGTTGCCATAGCAACAGATAAGGTGGGTATTTTGTGATAATTGAAGGATAGTTTTCCTTATTTCTCCATGAAAGCCTATGCTGTGGGTATTCATTAGAACCGCCTCGCCGAGGCGGTTCTAATGAAAACCCTCAACATAGTTTTTTATGGAGAATTGACAAAAGCTATCCTTCAGTTGTCTCAAAATACGCGCATTATCCGTTGCTATGTTAAATCTATAAAAGGTTAATCCTTTGGAAGCAAGAACTATAAAAAAGAAATGAAAACTGTAGAGTGTTCATGTTGTTTCTGGGCTGGACTAGCTAGTTTTGGCGAATTAGACCTCGTCAGTGACCCCCAGATATTTTCAGAACTCTGCAGTGGAATGAATGATCCCAAAGGACTAGTAAATATATCCCACACTATGATGAAGGACAGGGAGACTTTTTTATCAGTTACCCTCTTGATTAATTGCATTGAAGCACTTTGACCTTATAAAGATATGCTATCTCAGGACAAGTGAGCTTTAAAAATTTCTTGAAAAAAAAATTATAATAGGAAAAATATGGTCAGCTGATACTAAATATATCGGCCACCAGAATGCTTGGACGCACTGAGGTCTGACCGTAAATTGCTAATTTAAGAGTATGCAAGGGGATAAACTGATAAATAGAATACCAGATTTGTGTCTTTTGATATCAAGTTTATCAGGCTCGAGATTCTACAAGCGTTCTCGAAGCCTTGCCTGGTAAACTTGATATCATAAGACGCCAACCTGGTATTCTCTATTTATAAGTTACCTTCTTGATTATTTGCATTGCAGCACATTGACCTGATAAAGATATGCTATCTCAGGACAAGTGAGCTTTATCAGGTCAATGTGACATTGCATTTTTATTGAACCGGGCTACTAGAAAAAAATGGCAAAAATGTTATCATTACTGGACAAAATGGAAAAAATTCTTGAAAAAAAAAAATGATAGGAAGAATATGGTCAGCTGATACTAAATATGTCGACCACCAGAATGCTGTGACGCACTGAGGACCACCAGTAACTGATGTAAATTGCTAATTTAAGAGTGTACAAGTGGATAAACTGATAAAAAGAATACCAGATTCTTATCATTTGATATCAAGTTTATCAGGCTCGGCTTCGAGAACGCATGTAGAATCGCTCGGCAAGCCTCGCGATTCTACAAGCATTCTCAAAGCCTTGCCTGATAAACTTGATATCTAAAGACACTCACGTGGTATTCTCTATTTAATGCCACCACATATTTACTTAACACGACGAGGCGATTCTAATGAGTACGCACAAGATACCTTTATCTTATAGTAGAGCGAAGAAATATCATTACGTCGTCTCCGTTGTCGGTATGATTAATGCTAGATAGAACACATTTCCCGGTCCATAGGTTTTCCAGTTATTTAAGTTTGGTTGTATTTAGGTACAATGCAAAAAAATGTTTCTTACATGCTTCTCAATGAAATATAGGGATTTCTCAGTGAAATCGAAAAAAAAAAATATCCTCACTTTTTCAACCAGTGGCAATACCGTTTTGTTTTCACTGATTTGTGAATTCGGTGTATCATCAAACAATTACATATATTACCCGTTAGATTGCAATGAGATAAACGTTTTTAATGTGTGTCAGAAATTACATCACGCACGTTACATGTATCACGTTAATCAGACGTTGATGACGGCACTTTTAACACCTTCGCAACATAAATAATACACGCGACGCCAGGCGAGCTTAGCAACTGCGAACATTAGTTGAATGCAAATTTCAAGTGAAGCATTTGATAAAGTGACATTCCAATTGCAAACATTCGCATGTGCCAGTAAATGGTTCATATGAAAAGCTAAATATTTCTCTGGCGAAAAAATCGTGTCATCTGTTTAGATTTCAATGGTATTTCAAGGATTAAAAGCTTTATTTATTTTGTGGATATTCGGTTACCAGTTCCACGGGCATGTGTGGTCTGATTTAGGGAATTTAAAACTTTACCCTGGTTTTCCAAAGACCCTCACGGCCGACTGTGTCAAATGCTTTGGTAAGGCCAAAAATAGATCATGTAGAGGTCCATGTTAACCCTTGTTCTGCTGAGCCCGGATATGCCTTATTTTCCAAACAATGAAGATCCAGATCAGATGGCTTCTGAATCTGATCAGGATCTAGATTGTTTGCCATTCAGATTGTGAATTTGTTGCAATAATTTGCATCACATAATCTGATTGGTTGATAATCGGTAGTTGATGTGGCATATATGAATATTCAGCCGGACAAGGGTTAAGTCCATTTATGTCTTTTGAAACTACCTTGCTGTGAAGATCATGTCAATTGTTCTCTGTCATTTTTGAATCCGCACTGGCTTTCTGGTAAAAAACAAAGAAGTGAAGGCAATGATTAGGAATAGATACAATTTACCCACAGCTCCCATCAGAGACACCAAAGGGAAAGAAACATAAACATGAAATATCAGACCCTAATAGTAACATCAATAGCGGAAAGCCACAACAACAATTACTTTCCCACCAAATGGCCAATTGGCTGTCCAAAACAAAAATATAAGCAATAGACACACTCAAAGACAAACCATAACAATATTAAACCGTGACAGTAGAACCTCCTTGGAACGGTCAGTGAAACGAATTCAACTAGGGGGCTTTAATTTGATTTTACGCGGCCGCAATCCCCATTGAGCCGGTTCTAAAGTGTACCCACAATCTATATTTTGAGCGGTAATAAGAAAAATATCACAAATTTTCATCTTAAAATTCGCATTTTTCGGCGGTAAAATTTACAATGTATTTGTATAGGTGTGTGTATGTACAGTTATTTTATATGAAATTTATCCAATGCGCCAGCCAGAGGCTTGTTTCATAAATTTCTATAGGACATCAATGTGGGATCATCCATGTATTTTACTTTTCTTGGTAGATGATTTGGTACACATGGCTCCCCCGGACACCCTGAAGGAGTACGTACTCAACGATACTGGTGCCGTCTATGTAGGATCTGCCAACTTTAATTATGGAAGGCCATGGTCATTCGCCCAGGTATCCACCCATACCTAAATCAGGGACACTGTCAAACAGCACAGTCCAAGATCAAATGCCACGGGCCTTGGTAGCTCAGTCGGATGCGCGTCTGGCTGGTGATCAGCAGAACGCGGGTTCGATACCTGCCGGGGTCGGCAACATTCTTTGGTGGAGATTGATCATGAAATCTTTTTTACGGTCATTCTCTCCCTTCCACTGATTCAAAAAGGTCAGTTGTCAGTTTCTGGCAAAAGAATGTGCACTGTGCTGGTTAACCGCTTATGTATAAGCTTGCCCTGGAAAAGTGTGGATAGGTAAATTGACCAGCTCGAAAATGACCTTAAACAGTGTTGACTGGGCCCTTAAACTCCAAACAAACAACAAAAGATCAAATGCCGTGAATTGCGACATATGATTTTGGAAAAAAAAAAACGTTTTGGTCATTAATGTTGGCCACTGTCCCTTTTGGGTTTTCCCATTCGAAAAAAGTATCTTTACCACAAGATCATTGGTCCCTATTTAGTATGTTTGAGAATGGAAAATGTTCTCAAGTGGACGTTAGGGATGGCAAATAGACTTTGAAAATATGATGCATGTAGAACTTTCGTGTCTCCGATACAGTAAAATTCCTATATTAAGACCACCTTTGGGACTGTTCAAAAGTGATCTTTAAGACTTCTTAGAACAGTTCCAAAGGTGGTCCCTGGCCAGAGGACATTGTATGCAGAAAACATAAAGAAAGAATAACTGCATCCTTCTTAATATTTTTAAAGCAGAATTAATCTTAATTTTAGGTGCTCTTAATTTGTTTGTTTGTTTGATATGAGGTTTAACATCCACGTCAACACTGTATAGGTCATTTTGGAGATGCTGCTTCCAATTTTGTGGGACTTTGACCCGACACTGAGATGAAATGACATCTCAAGCTCTGTCACCCAATGAAACCAATAGGGTTTATAAGCATGGACGTACAGACTCGCACCGCCTTGCCTGGGCAGGGTTTGATCCTCTAAGCAGTTTACCAGTACTCGTGTGCGGTCAGTTTCAGCTCTGCGTGGAAGCATCATGCAACCCATCTATATCTTCAAGCCCGATCGGTGGGGGTCCTAGGTGGCCTTAATAGCGGAATTTCACTGTATTCATTTCTCCTGTGAGTACTGGCATCACACAAACATGCCTATATAGTTTTGACCCCCTTGAAGCCAACTTTTATGTGTAAAACTGGGGTTTACAGGGGTAAACCTTATCTTTCTTATTTCTGTTCTAAAATATAGATTGTGGGTATTTGTTAGAACCGCCTCATCGAGGGGGTTCTAACGAATACCTACAATCTATATTTTGAGCAGAAATAAGAAAAATATAAAAATTTGTCATCTTAAATTTTTAGCTCACCTGAGCACGAAGTGCTCAAGGTGAGCTATTGTGATCGCCTTTTGTCCGGCGTCCGTCGTGCGGTGTGCGTCGTGCGTCATGCGTCGTCAACAATTCACTTAAATGACATCTCCTCGTAAACCAGTGAATGGATTTCAAAATACTTTCATAGAAATGTTCCTTGGGTGACCCTCTACCAAAATTGCGAAAATGGTTCCGCTCCGCAGAACAAAATGGCCACCAGAGCTAAAAATAGAAAAACCTTTAAATGACATCTCCTCCTAGCCCTTTGGCCCGATTTCAAAATAATTTCACAGAAATGTTCCTTGGATGACCCTCTACCAAAATTGCTAAAATGGTTTCGCTCCGCTGAACAAAATGGCCGCCAGAGCTAAAAATAGAAAAACCTTTAAATGACTTCTCCTCCTAGCCCTTTGGCCCGATTTCAAAATAATTTCACAGAAATGTTCCTTGGATGACCCTCTACTGAAATTGCTAAAATGGTTCCGCTCCGCTGAACAAAATGGCCGCCAGAGCTAAAAATAGAAAAACCTTTAAACAACATCTCCTCCTAGCCCTTTGGCCCGATTTCAAAATAATTTCACTGAAATGTTTCTTGGATGACCCTCTACCGAAATTGCTAAAATAGTTCCGCTCTGCTGAACAAAATGGCCGCAAGAGCTAAAAATAGAAAAACCTTTAAAGGACATTTCCTCCTAGCCCTTTGGTCCGATTTCAAAATAATTTCACAGAAATGTTCCTTGGATGACCCTCTACCAAAATTGCTAAAATGGTTCCGCTCCGCAGAACAAAATGGCCACCAGAGCTAAAAATAGAAAACCCTTTAAACGACATCTCCTCCTAGCCCTTTGGCCCGATTTCAAAATAATTTCACAGAAATGTTCCTTGGATGACCCTCTATCAAAATTGTTAAAATGGTTTGCTCCGCTGAACAAAATGGCCGCAAGAGCTAAAAATAGAAAAACCTTTAAACAACATCTCCTCCTAGCCCTTTGGCCCGATTTCAAAATAATTTCACAAAAATGTTCCTTGGATGACCCTCTGCCGAAATTGCTAAAATGGTTCTACTCCGCTGAACAAAATGGCCACCAGAGCTAAAAATAGAAAAACCTTTAAATGACATCTCCTCCTAGCCCTTTGGCCCGATTTCATAATAATTTCACAAAAATGTTCCTTGGATGACCCTCTACCAAAATTGCTAAAATGGTTCCTCTCCGCTGAACAAAATGGCCGCCAGAGCTAAAAATAGAAAAACCTTTAAACGACATCTCCTCCTAGCCCTTTGGCCCGATTTCAACATAATTTCACTGAAAGGTTTCTTCGATGACCCTCTACAGAAATTGCTAAAATGGTTCCGCTCCGCTGAACAAAATGGCCGCAAGAGCTTAAAATAGAAAAACCTTTAAACGACATCTCCTCCTAGCCCTTTGGTCTGATTTCAAAATAATTTCACAGAAATGTTCCTTGGATGACCCTCTACCAAAATTGCTAAAATGGTTCCACTCCGCTGGAAAAAATGGCCGCCAGAGCTAAAAATAGAAAAAACCTTTAAACAACATCTCCTCCTAGCCCTTTGGCCTGATTTCAAAATTATTTCACTGAAATGTTCCTTGGATGACCCTTTACAGAAATTGCTAAAATGGTTCCGCTCTGCTGAACAAAATGGCCACCAGAGCTAAAAATAGAAAAACCTTTAAACGACATCTCCTCCTAGCCCTTTGGCCCTATTTCAAAATAATTTCACAGAAATGTTTCTTGGATGACCCTCTACCGAAATTGATAAAATGGTTCTGCTCCGCTGAACAAAATGGCCACCAGAGCTAAAAATAGAAATACCTTTAAGCAACATCTCCTAGCCCTTTGGCCCGATTTCATATTATAGCCTGGGCCAATAATGGCCATCCCAGGGGCCCACTTGATACCCTGTGGATCAGGTGAGCGATCCAGGGCCATCATGGCTCTCTTGTTCATTTTTAAGGCGGTAATATCTACAGTGTATTTGTATAGGCGTGTTTTCCTAATGTTAGAAACTATCTTTTTTAGGGGCCATTCTGACGAATATTTTACAATGTATATTTGATTTTGTTTGTTTGTTTGATTCGATGTTTTACGTCCCTGTCAACACTGTATAGGTCGTGTTCCAATTTTGTGGGACTTTTACCCGACATTGAGATTAAATGAGATCTCAAGCCCAGTCGCCCAATGAAACCGATAGGATTTATAAGCATGGACGGTCCTACTCGCACCACTTTGCCTGGGAAAACTTAGATCCTCTAAGCGGTTTACTAGTACTTTCAGCTCTGTGTGGAACCATCATACAGCCCAAGTATTTCTTTAAGCCCCGATGGGCGGGGAGAGTATATTTGACCCATATTTCCATGGGCCAGAATTGATAGAAAAGCAAACCGTTGTCTCCCTTTGAAAAATGATGAAAACAATCTACCAGGTGTATCCATTCCCCTTAAGAGCAGAAATTTGAAAAGAGTACCAGAGCATGACAAAGCCTACAAAAACACATGCGACCAGTGAATATGTTCTTTAACCCATTGTATACTAGTCACCTGTTTTCTTTGCTATAGGTTGGACATATCCATTTGTCATATAAGGGTTGTCAGGCCTGTTTTGTTCATTTTTGTTCTATTTTTGACGGAAAATTCTGTTAGCAAATAGTGCGGGCCCTGATCAGATGCAGCGTTCTGATTTGGGCCTGCACTGTTTGCCAAGGTACCCCTTTAGGTTTTTTCTACCATGCAATAGGATAACCCTAATAGGATATTAACTGGGTTATCCTTTGTAAGCAAGGAATACACCACCGAATTGCAAAAAAAAAAAAAAAAAAAAAAAAAAAAATAGATTGCACAACTTGTTTCCTAGGCCAGATTGGCTAGTTTCGGCCAGTAAGGCCTTATCAGTGAACCTCAGATATTTTCAATAATCCGCAGTAGAAGCAGTAATCCAAAAGGTGAAGAATATATAACCCACATTATGATGAAGGGCAGGGAGACTTTTTACGGCCGCCCTACCTTCCCTTAAGCTGTGATGAAAGTAAATAAGTTTTATATGAGGGTGCAGTAAAATTCCGCTATTAAGACCATCAAAGTTTGAGACTAACTCTGCTTTAAGGGGAATGGGAACACCTCGCTGATTTTTCCGCCATTTTTCAAAGGGAGACAACTTTCGGGACTTCCTGTTCGCTTTTCTATAAGCACTGTCCCGCGGAAAAAAGGGGTCTACTCTTAAAGGAAAGAATTTGCTCCTGAGGAGCAAATTCTTTCCTTTAAAAGTTGAGCCCTATTGATATGGGAGACAAAAATACTTTTGCAGGAGTTGTCTCCCCTGAAGGTGTTCCCATTCTCCTTAAAAAGCTTATTTAGAAAGTTTCAGTTATTCCTTCTTTGTGTATTCTGCATACAGCTTCCTCTGGTCGGAGACCACCTTTGGGACTGTTCAAAAGTGGTCTTTAAGACCACTTTTGAACAGTCCAAAAGGTGGTCTTAATATCGGAATTTACGGTAATCCTTGGAAGGCAAGCACGGTACTGAAAACTGTAGATGGTACAAGGTTTTTATGAGCGGACTAGCTAGTTTCGGCCAGTAAGATCTCAACAGTGACTCTCAGAATTTTTAGCCCACCAGAGTCTAAGGCTCTGGGGGGAGCTTATGGAATAGGAAGTTGTCTGTCGTCGTCGTCGTTGTCGTCGTCTGTTGTTGAGGTCCACACTTTCAAATGACATCTTCTCTGCAGCAACTTGGCCGATTCAGCCCAAATTTCATCCGTAGCATCCTTTGGGTGGGGGATTAAAAGTGTGTATTTTACTGAAAATCGGCTCATTAGTTTGGTTGCTAGCGCAACTTAGAGCTTCCATAGACTTGTAATGGGGTAAATAGAATCAAAGCGCCAAAGGCACTGAAATGACAGATTCTTTGAAAAAATCATGACAATCTTAAAACTTACAGAAATCCTTTCTAAAACGATCTAAAAGTATAGAAAAGCAGCTCTGCAACTTCAATTATGAAATGTTTGCAGATGTTTTCGAATAAACAACGGAAGTATTCAGAGTTTAATTGAATTGTTACTGGTGACACGTCAAATGACATTCATACACCAGGATTATGGCATGCCATTTGATATTTCGAAATTTCGAAAGATATATTTTATCTCAAACTGCCACGTTTTCAAAATCAAACATTAGTAACCTGACAAAATAGAGGATATTTGATTTTTTCGTGGTAAGATCGATTTTCATTTCATCGAATGAACACCTAAAGAAAATACTTCTTTTGGTGTTCACGAGTGAAATAAAAATCAATCTTACACTGAAAAAAAAATCAAATTTTCTGTTTCTTTCATGCTTTAAAGGTGCATTATTGAGCTACCGGGTCTCAATTTTTTTTTCTGGTTTTTATCTTCAATGCATACTCCTTTGTCATGTGTTCACTTTTGAAGCCAAATACAGCTTCAGAACATTGTGAAAATGGTCGTTTTCATTCGTGTTTACCCTTCGATCTGAACATGTGTTCGGAATTTCTGTTCTAAAAATAAATCTGTCGCTTAACACATTCATGGCGACAGTATCGTCTCTGAGAGTCGTTACGTATGGCATGGTATTCAGCGTCATATTTTTTTCCGATTCAGGTATGGCCTAAGCAGACAAGGCCAAAAATGAACGCCGCATAACGTCATATATGGAGATTCTATTTTTGTCACGAATTAAAAATAGATCTTACTAGTGTTCGAAACCTAGTTAGGGAATCCCTCTCAAACTCGTTTACCTGTCATCATAATTGTTCGCATTTTTGCATAAAATGCTTTCATTTGTATTGTTTTAAAGAAAAATACCGGCTATATGTATTTTATTTTTGGAAGCATTTTTTCCGGACAGCTCAATAATGCACCTTTAAATTGTAATTTGTAACGCAATTTCAGAGCGTCAGCCATCATCACAGAGAATAAATATTTTCCAGAGTGATTTCGCGTCAATTCAGAGGTGTTTAGCGTGTTAACTGGGTATAATATTGGGTGTAAACTGAACGTTTGCACCTGGAAAACAGCCTGGAATGTAAATTCTTCAAATGGTCCACTTGTAATTTGCATTTAAATAATGTCCGCAGTTGCTACACTTGACTGGCGCCGCGTGCATTATTTATGTTGCGTAGATGCAAAAAGTGACGTCATCAACATCGGAATGACGTGGAAACGTGCGTGTCGTAATTTCTGTCACACATTATTCTAACACAGCGCGCCTATATAGGCAATGGAAAATAACTGTGTTTTATTCTGCAATAAATCACAGCTCGGAAGAGCGTGACGAGTGACATCATTAAAGCTGCAAATTTATGACGTCATTAGTCAGTTTTCTTGACGTTAGGCGGTGTAACGTCATTTCTCGCATCGAAAACATTAGAAAAGGATATAAATGCATGTGTTTCAGTCGAGAATTTTAGCGGGATTTATTCTAATAATGGCGAAAGGTTGTGAGATTTTGAAGGAAACAACAGCATTATTGCCGATGTTCAGTGTGTTAGAATCGAAATAGATCAGCTTTAGTCTAGGATTTGTTGAGTAATAAATCACAGTTTGTCGGTCAGGTGTAAGTAGACAAATCACGCGCGCTACGTGCTCGTGATTTGATCTACTTTACAACTGACCTCCAAACTGTGATTTATTACTCAATAAATCACAGTTAGAGCTGAAATATTTCTTAAATAACGTTTAGCTAATCGACTTTTCACAAACACAGAATATATGTTATTTTTCGATGATACATCGAATTCTCAAACAGTGAAAATAAAAATCGAATTTTCACTTTTTGAAACAGTGACAATATCGATTTCACTGAGAAATCTCTATATTTCATTGAAAAGCATGTAAGAAAATTGGAAGTTTACAAACGAAATATGTAACGTAAGAAATATGTCTAACTGTGTAATTATGCAGATTTGTGCATTTGTTAATATACTGGACGAAAGCCAAAGTTTGTGTATTCAGTTTCAGTGCAGCTTAAGTTTTAGTTTTTTTTTTAGATTTATTATGGACAGCGAAAAAAAAAACGCGAAAAACGATAACATTTTAATATATTTTTGAAAAACATTTATCGTACACGTTAATTATAAACATATTTTTTGAGAGTAATTTCCTGCAAAATCGGAACAAAATTTTCATAGTCATCAACACAACGGAAGTAGTGAAATTTCAAGTTTTAACAATGCTACTGTCGTAATCCATAAACAACAGTTTTTGTCTGTGAAAATTGCCAGTCGATGGCCACGCCTAATATCGGGTATGACCTCCGTCAGCGTTTACCAGGACCGTACGAGTTAACTCTTATCTTGCTGTTCACGACAACCCCTATCTTTGCAAACAGTGTAGATCCAGATCAGATGGCTTCTAAAGAAGCCATCTGATCAGGATCTACACTGTTTGTCATTCAGTCTATGAATTTGTAGCAATAAATTACATCAAGTAATTTGATTGGTTGATAGACAGAAATGGGTGTGGCTTAAATGAATATTCAGCAAGATAAGGGTTAACAAGCCTATTGATAAATGCATGCGGCATGTTGTTACACTCTATACGTAACGCGGCTTCGAGTTCATTGACGTTTTTAGGCTGTCTTCGTCGGTTGTGGATACCTCTCCCCAATTCGCCCCAAAGATGCTCTATGGGCGCGAGATCAGCGGAGAAGGCTGGTCAGTCCAGTACATGAATTCCATTAGCTTGAAGAAAGTTTTGAGTAAGAACAGCACTTTGAGCCCGAGCGTTATCTGCTGGAAAGATAACCCGGATTATGAGATGAGCGTACAATATCACGTAAACCGTTCAGATCCCCACCCCTTATCCATATATATTCTTGTTCCTTACGCTAAGACTCATTCAGTGATACTAACCTAGGGGTCTCCTGGGGTGCGCCGGGAGCATGCCCAACCCCTCCACTTCACAAAAAGCCAAATATCTTTGAAACTGATCTGAGCCCCACCCCTAAACAATATATATTTATGTTCCTGATAAGAAGCATTCGGTGACACCAACAATGGGTGCCCCGGGTCATGTCCCGTGTCATGCACCACCCCTCCACTTCATAAAAAACAATATATCTCAGAATCCATTAAGATCCCCACCCAACCATATATTTTCTTGTTCCTTATGGCAAGACCCTTTTCGTCACATCAACTTGGGGCTCTCTTTGAGCTGAGGCAATGTGCTGGGGCCAGTCTTCGCCCCTCCACTTCATAAAATGCCATATATCATAGAAGCCATTCAGATCACCACTCCATAATCATATATATTTTGTTCCTTATGATTAGACACATTCAGTCACACCAACTTGTGGGTTCCTCGGGTGCTGTTTCCCTCCCATTTCATAAAAGGGCCTCATATCTCAGAAACCGTTCCGATGCCTTCCCTTAAACGATCTATATTCTTATGAAATGACACATTCACTGACAACAATCATGGGCTTTCATGGTGTCCAGCGGGGCCATGCCCGAGCCTCTTCATTGACGAAAAGGCCTTATATGTCAGAAACAGTACAGATCTTCACCCCTAATCCATATATATTCTTGTTCCTTCTGATATAGGGCATTCAGTAATACCAACCAGGGCACCGATTGGTTCATGCCCCACCTCCTCCGCCTAATAAAATGCCTGATATTTCAGATATAGTGTTCACATGGGTGCTCATTTGGGTATGGGGATTCTTTAGGGAGATTTTGTAATCGTTAGATTAAAATCGTATATTGAAATACATGTCTGCCAGTGGGCAGTGCACACTTGAGCTCTGGTGAGCATAGTGGCCAATGGATCTCTTGTTCAACACTGAGATCCGTCTTTGCTTCAAGCCAGTCTTGAAAGTCATCGCTTGTATTTAAACTTCGATAACATGCACACGGATACCTAGTTTACCATGGCTAATTTGAATTCGTTCTGGAGTCCCTGGAGAATCCCTCCAGATGCCCATATATTTCACATTAGGAAAACATGTCAGTGTGAAATAATGGCGTCCAGCATGGTGTCAGAAGTGACAAGGTTTAGGAAAAAAAAATGATCACATCTCTCTAATTTCTGCTTTCAATATAGATTGTGGGTACTCGTTAGAACCGCCTCAATGAGGCGGTTCTAACAAGTACCCACAATCTATGTTGAAAGCAGAAACAAGACAGATAATGTATTCCCTCGTAAACCCAACTTTTCTCTATAAAAAGTTGGGTTAAGAGGGTCCTTCGTTTCACGGTCTTGTTATCGTGTTGAATTATTAATGCCTTTCATGCAGCTTTTCTGACTTGATCTCGAAAATGTATGTTGTGTGTACTCTTTAGACTCACCTCATTGAGTACACACAACATTTTATATTCTACACAAGATCAAAAGGATATTCCCTCCCATTACATTAAAAAGTTCGTGAAATGAACCCCCCTCTAAACCCCACTTTATTTACAGAAATCTGTCAACATTATTTTATTTATTTTTACTCCAAGACATGGCTTTTTGGTACCCGTTAGAAACGCCTCAATAAGGTGGTTCTAACGAGCACCAACGACCTATGTTCGGAGTATAAATAAGAAAACTATCGTAAATTTTCATCTGAAAAATAGCTATTTTTAAGAAGTGAAAGAATACAATGGTGTGTTATCATAATGACTCCTTATGGCCAGGGGCTATGATTAACAACCAGTTTGTTTGTTTGTTTGTTTGTTTGTTTGTTTGAGGTTTAACGTCCCCGTAAACACTGTAAAGGTCATTTTGGAGACGGTGCTTCCAATTGTGTGGGACTTTTACCCGACACGGAGATGAAATGACATCTCAAGCCCTGCAGCCCAATGAAACCAATAGGGTTTATAAGCATGGACGGGCCGACTCGCACCGCTTTGCCTGGGCAGGCTTAGATTCTCTAAGCGGTTTACCAGTACTAGTGTGCGGGTCGGTTTCAACTCTGCGTGGAAGCATCATGCAGCCCATCTATTTTTTCAAGCCCCGATGGGCGGGGGCCGATTAACACCCAGTAATACCAAATACAATGAAATTCCGCTATTAAGACCACCTAAAATTAGGACTAATTTTGCTGTAAAAATCGTATTTTGAAGGGTACACTTAATTTTTCTTTGCATTTGCTGCCTACAATGATCTCTGGTCAGAGACCATATTTGGGGTTGTTCAAAAGTGGTCTTTTAGACCACTTTTGAACAGTCCCAAAGCTGGTCTTAATATAGGAATTTTACTGTACGTGGTAATCATAAAGATGATTAACCCTTGTCCTGCTGAATATTCATATATGCCACACCCACTACCGATTATCAACCAATCACATTGCTTGATGCAAATTATTGCAACAAATTCACAATCTGAATGGCAAACAATGTAGATCCTGATCAGATGGCTTCTTCAGAAGCCATCTGATCTGGATCTTCATTGTTTGGAAAATAAGGCATATCCGGGCTCAGCAGGACAAGGGTTAAGATTTTCTAAAGGGGTTTGGCATGTGGTAACGAAATTTTTTTTATATATTTTTTACTTCACTTACCGATTATGAGATGGGATTTTAGATTGTTCACAACTCTGCCTTCTAAACAAAGGTATTTCCATTGTGGGAATAGGAAATTAATACATGTACAACTGTCGGCCAAATTAACGGAAACTAGCTTGTCTGGTCCAGAAACATTGATTCAGTCTTGCGTTTCATTCTTTAATAATAATAATAATAATAATAATAATAATAATGAATAGAGTTTATTCATTGTCCTATTTAAAATATGGGATTTATAAACAGATTAGGCAAAACAATCTGATACACGAGTGCGAAGAACGAGTTTCTTTAGCGGATTATGGCCCTCTTTTTCCTGGGTAGAAAACAGTACTTAGCAATATGGATTAAGTCTCCTGCTTAAGAAAACAACAACAACACTTGATGTAAGTGAGGAACAGAGGATCGAGCCCGGAACCTCGCGATCTCGAATCCGATGCTTTACCACTGCACCACAGCGCTCCAAAAATGATTTTGCGTGTGCTCTTTGTTTCCAGATGCACAACTACTGTAGCTAGGGCTGGCTAATCGGAGCTGAAATGATAATCTATTATCAGTCCTGTCATTGCCATCGATAATCGATTAGTAATCGCTAAGATTTTTGTCATTATTTTACCTGTCTGGCTTTCTGTCTGAGCATGACTCTTACCATATGTTGCACTTTACCATATGTATATTTGAACAGACAGGCCTGAGCAAACAGTGAAGACCCAGATGAGACGCCGCATAATGCGGCGTCTCATCAGGGTCTGCACTGTTTGCCACTCATCTAGCTATTTTAGGCATAACTTTGGGTAGTAAATTGTACCTATCAAGTAATCGATTAAAAGCAAATCAGAAATGATAATCATTTTTGTGGAATTTATCGATCGATTAATCGATTAAACGATTAATCGTGGCAGCCTTAACTGTAGCTCTATTTTATTTCAGTTTCATAAAGGCGTTTTGGATGCAGCTTTGTACCTTTTGTATGCAGCATACGGAGGTGAACCAACAGAACGTATGTCAGACCCGGCCCAGGTGTCAAGAATGATGGCTAAAATGGTAAGTGTTTTTGTTTTTTTAATGAAACATCGCAGTCCCGATTAGGCGGTTCTAACGATACCCACAGACTATATTTTAGAGCAGAAATAAAAAAAAATAGGTTTACCCGTGTAAAACCCAGTTTTACTTTATAAAAGTGGGGTTCAAGAGAGTCAAATTATATAGGCGTGTTTCGTGATGGTTTGTCAGTATCACAGCACCTGAGCACAGTCTATGTTAAAATCTCCTTATATAGCCCCCTGGCGCCCCAGGCCACCGGGTCTTGATTTTTTTTTTGATTGATTTGAGGTTTAACGTCCCCGTCAACACTGTAAAGGTCATTTTGGAGACGTTGCTTCCAATTTTGTGGGACTTTTACCCGACATTGAGATGAAATGACATCTCAAGCCCTGTCGCCCAATGAAACCAATAGGGTTTATTAGCATTGGCGGTCCGCCTCGCACCGCGGTTCCTGGACAGGCTTAGATCCTCTAAGGGGCTTACCAGTACTAGTGTGCGGGCCGGATTCAGCTCTGCGTGGAAGCATCGTGCAGCCCATATATTTCTTCAAGCCCCTATGGGCGGGGGCGATCACCGGGTCTTGAAGGAATAGATAGGGTTGCACGGTGCTTCACTGCAGGGTTGAAACTGACCGAACTTCAGTACTGGTAAACTGCATAGATCTAAGTCTACATGAGTCAGACCGCTCCTCAATCCCTAGCAGTTACTCTGGGCAGTTGGGCTTAGTTTAAACAATATTTTATTTACTTCTTTTCAATTACAAATATATAATAAGAATATAACATATTAGGAAGAACAACATGATTTGAAAACAAGCAAAGTTGCTTATACTAATCATCTCCTGAGTTGGGCTTGAGATGTCATTTCATCTTCGTGATTTTTGTATCAAATGGAAACTTCCTCCTTATATATAGCATGGGTCCATTTCAAAATTTAAGGGTGTCAGGTTGTGTTTTCTTCAAAATTGATTTGGAAAATGACTGAACTTTTTGCAAACAGTGTAGGCCCTGATCAGGCGTCTAATTTGGGCCTGCACTGTTTGCCAGGGTACCTGTTTTAGGGTTTCTGGTACTAAATGGGTTAAAAACCCACAAAATTGGAAGCAACAGCTGCAAAATTGCTTATATAGTGTTGATGGGGGACGCAAAACCACAGCGCAACCAAACAAACATAGCACTCAAACTGCCATGACGACAGGAATAGCAGGCTAGAAATAACCCTAACCTTTATTTGAAAAACAAGAGCTGTCACTAGGTGACCAATGCCCCCCGTGGGAGCCAATTTATGAGTTTTTACAAAATTTCAAGGGGAGATAATTCAACCAAAAGTGACAACAGAGTTATGGCCCTTGGTCAGAATGTAGCCCTTGTGATGGTGACTAAGTGTGTGAAGTTTCATGGGGCTAGGTCAAATACTTTTGAAGTTATGATCAATGCTAAAGTTTTTGTAACGGACAGACAGACAAACAAACAGACAGTTTTGCAAAATTTCAAGGGGAGATCGTTCAGCTAAAAATGACAACAGAATTATGGCCGTTTGTCAGATTGTAGCCCTTGTGATGGTGAATAAGTGTGTGATGTTTCATGGGGCTAGGTCAAATACTTTTGAAGTTATGATCAAGGTTAAAGTTTTTGTGACGGACAGACAGACAAACAGACAGACAGGGCAAATACTATATGCCCCACAAATCAAAGATTCTCGGGGGTGGGGGTATGGGCATAAAAAGCATTTTGAATATGGATAAAAACTTTCTTTTTATATATAATTTTTGGTCGATTGATAAAACGACTGACCCTGAAAAAGGCAGTCTGGCACCGAGGAGAATCCATTCACCTAGACCCTGTAACTATGAAATATATACAAAATGAACAATATCTATTCAATATTTATTGATGTATGAACAACATCGGTTCACAAGCAAAATACTTAACCCAAAACGGGTACCCTGGCAAACAGTGCAGACCTAGATCAGAGTCTGCGGCGTCTGATCAGAGCCTCCACTGTTTGCTAAAAGTTCAGCCATTTTCCAAATAAATTTTCATGAAAACACTACCTGACTCCCCTAATTTTTTAAATGAACTCCTGCTATTTAGAAGGAGAAAGATTCAATTTGGTACAAAAAGGGTTAAAGCTCGAGGCCTACTGTTGTTCATGCGTGAGTGAATGTTCAATAAATGTCCTTGATTACTTTTACATTTTTCCCGGAAAATATGGTTTAAGGCCATAAATTGAAACAAGAATACACTTTCACGCAGTTTTCCTATCGCCATGGGAAGAGTTCTTTGGTGTTATATCGTCGCCATCGTCCAATTAAATTTTGACGTCACTGACGTTGCGTACTGATGTATGAAAAGAAATATCGCATGAATGCTCTTTGAAAAGAGGATCTTACACGAGTGGTCTTTGAAAAGAGAAGCTTTACGACGAGTTGTCTATGAAGCTGAGCAAACAGTTTTGTCTCATTTGTATAACGAACCCCAGTAACTATAATGTTACATTACAATAACTCACCTGTGCGATGTAGTGCATTTTTCACATGTCCAAAATGACAGCTTTTCTTATGAAAATCCGTGATAGTTTTCTTATAAATGATCCAAACATAGGTTGAGGGTGCTCGTTAGAACCGCCTCAGTGAGGCGGTTCTAACGAGTACCCACAACCTATGTCTTGGAGAAGAAATAAGAAAAATAATGTATACCCCCGCAAACCCCAGTTTTCTCTGTATAAAGTGGGGTTTAGGGGGGTCTTCATTTCACGGACTTGTTTACGTGATGTTAATCAAATAATTTCGTATTGGCCCAGTTACAGGTCCAGTGTCTGCTGTATTGGCCGAGGGCCTGTAACTGGGACAATACGAAATTACTTGATTAATGACAATCTTTAATCCCCCGCCGCGAAACGGAGCGTGGATTATAGGAATGGCCTTCGTCTCTCCGTCTGTCCATCCTTCCCCCGTCTGTCCATCTGTCCATCTGTCTCTCCATAACACTTTCTTGTCCGCTCCATATCTCCTAATCCCCCTAAGATTTTCATGAAACTTTGGTCAATTATTTGTACCAGTGAGCTGATGTGCAGAACCCGTAAATTGACGATGCCGACTCAAGGTCAAGGTCACAGTTGAAGGTCACGAGTTTGAAACTTGGAATTTTGTGTCCATTCCATATCCCCTTTACCCTTAGAAGGATTTCATTAAACTTTGGTCAAATATTCTTCTCAGTTAGGTGATGTGCAAAACCCATAAATGAACCATTCAGACTCAAAGTCAAGGTCACATTTGAAGGTCAAGAATTTAAAAGTTTTGATTTTTGTGTTCGTTCCATATCTCCTTTACCCTTCAAAGGATTTTCGTTAAACTTTGGTCAAATATCCCCCTCAGTGAGTTGATGTGCAGAACCCATAAATTAACCATGCCGACTCAAGGTCAAGTCACATTTTAAGGTAACCAGTTTAAAACTTTGAATTTTTGTCCTTTCCATTTCTCCTCTACCCCTCAAAGGATTTTCATTAAACTTCGGTCATTTATCCCCCCTCAGTGCTCTCATGTGCGGAGCCCATAAATGAATTATGTCGACACCAGATGAAGGTCACAAGGTCAATGCCACTTTTGAAGGTCACGATTTTGAAACTTTGAATTTTGTGTCCGTACCCCTGGAAGGATTTTCATTAAACTTGGGTCAAATATCCACCTCAGTGAACTGATTAGCAGAACCCATAAATAAACCATGCCAACTCGAGGACAAGGTCACAGGTGAAGGTTATGAGTTTGACACTTGGAATTTTGTGCCCGTTCCATATCTCCTTTACCCCTGGAAGGATTTTCATTTAACTTTTGTGAAATATACCCCACAGTGAGCTGATGTGCAGAACCATAAACAAACCATGCCAACTGAAGGTCAAGGTCACAGGTGAAAGTCACAAGCCTTGATACAAAGTGTGGCGGGTATTTGGCTGTCCCTCAGACTGCTTTATTGTATTGATTGACACCAATAACGTAGAAATAAAACAAAGATCAGGAATCGATACAATTAACTTACTCCACCCATCAAAGACACCAAAGGGAAAGAAACACAACCATAAAGCGACAAGACAATAATGGAAACCTAAACAAAGGAAGGCCATAAGGACAGTTACTTTCCCACAAAATGGCCATATGGCCATCCAAAATTAAAAGACACAAGTGATACACACAGTAAGTAACAAACAACAACATAAGTTAATCGCCACAGAAGAACCGCCTTGGGATGGTCAGTGGAAAGATTTCTACTTGGGGGGGGGGGGGGGCTTAAATCGATTTTACGTGGCCACAATCCTCGCCCTTACTTCCATCACGATTTGGACAAAACGTGATTATTGATTTTTGACCTCAGTGTTAATATGGATGACCTCTGAACAATATAGGATAGTCAATTTATAAATTGTCAGTACTGTATAGCACTGGTTGTGACATAGTCCTTTTTTCTGCTGCAAATATAAATTATGGGTGCTCATGAGAAATGTGTACCACTACCTTTTTGTATCTTCCGGAATCAAAGATTTTTGGACTGTCTGTTCATCTGTTTGTCTCTCCTCAGAAACTTTTAAATTGGGCATAACTTTTGAATGATACCTGACAGAGCGTCATATTTAACATGTGTATACCTTGTCACAAGACTTTTCCAATTATATCATATTTTTTTAACCTTTTGACCTTGACCTGGAGGTTTGATCTACTTATTTAAAACTTCAACATTTGTCATAACTTTCGATTGTTTAGTGATAGTGTTTTCATATTTCACATGTGCATTTCTTGTAACAAAACCTTTTCGATGAAACCATAATATTTGACCTTATGACATTGATCTTGACGTTTGACCTACTTTTTTGGAAAAAAATATACATTGGTCATAACTTTCTATTGGTAAGTGAGAGGGAGTTCATATTTCACATGTGCATTTCTTGTCACATGGCCTTTCCAGTGGTACCATAATTTTTGACTTTGTGACCTTACCTACTTTCTGAAACTTAGAACATTGACCATACGTTTTTATTGGTTATTTATTGGGCTTTCATATTTCACATGTGCATATTACTAGAATAGTTGAAATTGTGTTGAACCCTGGAAGCTCCACATTTCTCTATATTTCGATTTTACAGACTGTTTTAAACAATATTTTTTCATTTCTAAAATTTAAGCAAGTTTAAAAACAACACAAATACAAGGACAGGCCTTGAACAAAAGGAAGTGCTTTAACCCTTTGTATGCAGGAAACCCCGAATGGGGTACCTTGGCAAAAGTGCAAGCCCAGAACTCGGTGTCTGATCAGGGCCTGCACTATTTGCTAACAGAAATTGCCGTCTTAAATAGAAAAACAACAAAAAATAGGCCTGACACCCCTTAATATGACCAATGGACTTGTCCAACATATATCAATGGAACAGCCCACTAGCCTACAATGGGTTATGGAATCTTGAATTATACGGACTTGGTAACGTGATGTTTATATGGTCACTGCTCCGAGATAGGACTTTTTGTGATGGCTCCCATATATCTTTTATTTTAATAGGTGAATGTCAATGACGAAGGAGGGGTCCTGGTGGGGAACTGGAGTGGGGATTATGAGGATGGAACGCCTCCATCAAAGTGGGCTGGCTCTAATCCAATTATACAAGAGTACATGAAGGAAAAAAAGCCTGTCAAGTACGGACAGTGTTGGGTTTTCTCAGCTGTGTTGACAACAGGTAGTGATTTCAATTATTTATTCACCTTATTTGCATTATCTGCTGGTTCCTAGTCTGAAGATTATCAGTGTTGGGAAAATAGGTAACCAGACCCCCCTCACCGTTCAAGGTCAGGGGAGTCTGGTTACCTGTTTTTCCAATATTGATAACGTCTAAACTGGGAGCCAGCAAATAATGCAAGAATGGTGAATACAGGTTAGACCTCAAAGAATAGCACTAGAACTTTATGACGTAGGTAAGATTTGCTATTTTCAGAAGTGACAGCCGGCCTTTGTAACTATTAAAAGAACTTTTAACTGTAAGGAGGTGGCTAGAGACTCTAGATTCGGCGCCTATTGGTACCGGATCACTAGCCATTCCTGTTTTGGCAGGCTGTCGATTCTTCGGTAATAGATTACTTACAATTTATCACCATTTAACATCTTGAATGAAGAAAAACATAATGAAAACGATGTAATGAAGTGGCTGGAGATCAAGTACCTGACCTCTAGACTCGATGGCTAGATATCTGGTACCGAACCTCTAGCCCCGGGGTCTAGAGTGCCGGTACCGGATCTGTAGCTATGCCTTCTGTGGCAGGGAATCGCTGGGTGAGGCAAAGGTGACGTGTAACTTGTGTGACTGGGCGGCCAACTGATATTTGCTTACATTTGGGCAAGGCCTGCTGTCCTAACAGCAGGTAAGGGTAGAGGAGGAATGTTGCTTTTTCTTCTGTTGTAACCCTTAGACTCATTTTCCTCCTCTCCTCTGTATCTAGCTTTCATCTTCTGTACTATCTCTTCTTTCTCTCCCCCCCCCCTTCTCTGGGAGATGACAGAAATAATCCACAAGGATTGGAGTGTCCTTAAACTCAAAACAATCAATGGAATCCTACTATGGCAGACTAGAGATACGGGAATAAATTACTTGTAAACTATTTTACACCATTTAACATCATAATTGAAGGACAAGAAAATATAAACTACACTATGATGTAGGGCAGGGACACTTTATACGGCCGCCACACATTCCCAGACACCAGCTGTAGTGACATTAAATATGTTCACTAAAGGAATGTGTTCTATAAAAGGGGTTTTTGGGAAGCAAGGAATACACCACAGAACATGAAAATATGAAGTGTTCAAGTTTTCTGGGCCAGACTAGCTAGTTTCGGCCATTTAGGCCTAATCAGTGACCCTCAAATATTTTCTAAATTCCACAATGGAATCAATGATCCCAAAGACAAGAAAATATAAACTACACTAATGTGAGGCAGGAAGACTTTTATCGTCCACCACACATTCCCAGACACAAGCTGTAGTGACGTTAAATATGTTCTATAAAAGAGTTATCATTTGGAAGAAAGGAGTACACCACAGAACTGGAAAATATGAAGTGTTCAGGTTTTCTGGGCCAGACTAGCTAGTTTCGGCCATTTAGGCAACATCAGTGACCCTCAAGTATTTTCAAAATTCCACTATGTCAATGATCCCAAAGGACAAGAAAATATAAACTACACTATGATGTAGGGCAGGGACACTTTATACGGCCGCCACACATTCCCAGACACCAGCTGTAGTGACGTTAAATATGTTCTATAAAAGGGTTATCCTTTAGAATTAAGGCGTAGTTATACAAACTTTAGTAACACAGAGGCCTTTCTGATATCTAATCTTCATCGGTGTGTCTCAACCCAAAAGTTCTGAAACCGAAACGGTTGATGGACAAGACGCTGCAAACACAGCACACCCCCGTCCGAGCACACACCGACCGACGTAGCTCATGAGACAGGTCCACTGTAGGCATCAGGCAAGAGACGCCTACTCTAGGACTTATAGGCGTGCCCCACCAAGCCAACATCCGTAAACATGGCCCACGCTCCACGGAAGTCCCGGGCATCAGGAAGGAGATGTTCAAAGTAGCGAGACTTGTCTCACCTCTGTGGTTCTTTGATTTCTGTGTTCACGGAGATGTTGCACTGATGAGTTAGGAGGCCTTCATGCGGACTGAACAAATTATTTGTGTAAATCGCGACGGAAGTAAGGGCGAGGATTGTGGCCACGTAAAATCGATTTAAGCCCCCCAGTGGAAATCTTCAACTGACCGTTCCAAGGCGCCTCTTCTGTGGCGATTTATTTATGTTGTTGTTTGTTACTTACTGTGTGTATCACTTGTGTCTTTTAATTTTGGATGGCCATATGGCCATTTTGTGGGAAAGTAACTGTCCATATGGCCTTCCTTTGTTTAGGTTTCCATTATGGTCTGGTCGCTTAATGTTTGTATTTCTTTCCCTTTGGTGTCTTTTATGGATGGAGTAAGTTAATTGTATCAATTCCTGATCTTTGTTTTACTTCTACTTTGCAAAAGAAGCAAGGAGTACACCACAGAGCTGGAAAATATGAAGTGTTCAAGTTTTCTGGGCCAGACTAGCTAGTTTCGGCTGTTTAGGCCTCATCAGTGACCCCCAGATGTTTTAAAAATTCCACAATGGAATCGATGATCAAAAAGGACAAGAAAATATAAACTACACTATGATGTAGGGCATGGAGACTTTCTACGTCCGCCACACATTCACAGACACCAGCTGTAGTTACATTAAATATGTTATATAAAACGGTTATCCTTTGGAAGCAAGGAATACACCACAGAAATGGTAAATATGAAGTGTACAAGTTTTCTGGGTCAAACCAGCTAGTTTCGGCCTGTTTGGGATTGTTAATTAGCAAAATACGTTACCACTGGGCAGCGATTTGGCCATTTACAATTCCTATTAAATGATTTTCTTTACGTAATGGAATATATGGATGGAACTACACAGATATATAGACCACTAAAGGAAGCATATTATAGCCAAGGACTACCACTCTGACCATTCTTGTTCTTGAGCAATCAGCCCTAAATGGATTTGAGAAGGCCGCTTAGCAGCCACCTTGAAATCCTTCAATCGACATCTTCTCCAGATCAAGAGGTCGGACCAAGCTGAAACATGATTGGAGGCATTTGGACGACATGGAGATTAAGATTTGCTAAACTGTCTAGGTTCGGATTTCCAAAATGGTGGCCACGGCGGCATTCTTGAAAATCTTTAAACGCCATCTCTCCAACCAAAGGTCTGATGGACTTGAAAAGTTACGGGAGTCATCGGGCTGACATAGAGATTCACATTTTTTTTGCTAAAATCGTTCCGTTCCGATATTGAAGATGGCCGCCATGGCCGACATCTTGAAATTCTTCAAACGACATCTCCACCAGAACCAGATGTCATATCAAGTGAAACTTGATGGAAGGCAATTGGGCGACACGGAGATTCGTCCCATTCCGATATCAAAGATGATTGCCTTGGCGGCATTTTGAAAATCTTCAAACGAAATCTCCCAAACTAAAGACTGGATTGGGCTGAATCTTGATGAAACGTGATGGAAGACATCAGGGCGAAATGGAGATTCAGATTTCCTGAAATTGTTCTGTTCTGATACCCAAGACGGCTGGTATGGCAGCCATCTTGAAATTCATAAAAAATCATTTCCCCTAATCAAAGTTAAGATCGAGCTGAAACTTAATGAGAGGCATTGGGGCGACATGGAGATTCGTATTTGCTGAAATCGTCCCATTCTGGTATCCAAGATGGACACCATGGCGGACATCTTGAAATTCTTCAAACAATATTTCCTTCTTATCATATGACGTCGCGTCTGAGAGTGTAATAACGCCATGTAATATTTTCGATAATTCACTAGTGGATTAAATATGCAAATTAGCTAGATACGTTCCGTAACGTTACATATACGACATGTATGAGGCCTTCATGCGGACTGAACAAATTATTTGTCTAAATCGCGACGGAAGTAAGGCCGAGGATTGTGGCCACGTAAAATCGATTTAAGCCCCCCAGTAGAAATCATTCCACTGACCGTTCCAAGGCGGTTCTTCTGTGGCGGTTTATTTAGGGGGTTGTTTGTTACTTACTGTGTGTATCACTTGTGTCTTTTTATTTTGGATGGCCATATGGCCATTTTGTGGGACAGTAACTGTCCTTATGGTCTTCCTTTGTTTAGGTTTCCATTATGGTCTGGTGGCTTAATGTTTGTGTTTCTTTCCCTTTGGTGTCTTTGATGGGTGGGGTAAGTTAATTGTATCGATTCCTGATGTTTGTTTTACTTCTACTTTACTTAACGGCGTCGCGTTTACTAATGGCGGAATATTGACATTTTTGTAAACAATCGTGAATAAAATGAGTTTTTAAATGTCCTATGATAAATAGAATCTTGCATTCGTGCTCATGTATTATTTAATTTATTAAACTCGTTGATGAAAAGGAATAAAATGCTCGGCACAGCCTCGCATTTTATCCCTTTTCCTCAACGAGTTTAATAAATTCAATAATACATGAACACAAATGTAAGATCCTCTGTTTAAACAACGGTCGGATCGAGCTGAAACTTGGTTGGAGGCATTTGGGTGACTTCTCCTGAACCAAAGGTCAGATTGAGCTGAACTTTGATTGGAAGAAACAGCTCGACATGTAAATAGAGGATCTTTCATTAGTGTTCATGTATTATTGAATTTATTAAACGAGTTGAGGAAAAGGGATAAAATGCGAGGCTTTGCCGAGCATTTTTTCCCTTTTTCTCAACGAGTTTAATAAATTCAATAATACATGAGCCAAATGCAAGATTCTATTTATCATATGACATTTAAAACGCATTTTATTCACGATTTGTTTACAAAAAATGACAATATTCCGCCGTTAGTAAACGCGACGTCGTTGAGGACGTCGTACATGTAACGTTACGGGACGTATCTAGCTAATTTGCATATTTAATCCACTAGTGGATTATCGAAAATAATACATGACGTTATTTCACTCTCAGACGCGACGTCATATGATAAAGTCAGATTTGTTAAATTCGTTCCATTCCAATTTCCAAGATGGCTACCATAGTTGCCATCTTGAAATTCTATAAACGACTTGTCCTTAACCAAAGGTCAAATTGAACTGTTGGGAGGCATCGGGGGGCCTATGAGATTCAGATTAGCTTAACTCATTCCGTTTCGATATCCAAGATGGCTGTCTTGGCGGCCATCTTGAAATTCTTTAAAGGACATCTGCTCTTGAACTGAAGTCAGATTGAGTTGTAAACCCCTCTTTATATGAAGAAAAGTACAGTTTACAAGAATATGTATTGTTTTTTTTATTTTGGTTTGACCCATAGATTTTGATACCCATTTAAACCACCTTATTGAAGCGATTCTAATGATGAGCCATCAGAAAATTATAACAAAACTTACCAGAAGAAATGACAGTTTTGAAGATTTCAAAGAATGTGTTGCGTCACAATTTCGCTAATGCCAGCCTCGGTAGCTTAGTCCGATTCGATTCTTACTGGTGATCGGGAGGCTGCGGTTCAAATACGTAGATAAAAAGGATAGGTTACTTCATATACTAGCAACAGTGTGAAATGCGATCTCTCGTAAGCTACGAGAAGATTTGAAAGCTGTTTGCGTCCCCTGTCGCCATCTTGTTTTTATTTGCCTGACAAAAAATTCCTCGATTCAATGCCGATGAGGTGGTTCTAACGAGTACCCACAATCTATATTTTGCGCAGCAATAAGAAAAATATCACACTTTTTCATCTTAAATTTTCGGAGGTAAAGTTTACATTGTATTTGTATATGCGTCTTTTCGTAATGACAAAAACAGCCTATCAGAAAAAAAGCAGGATTTGTCAATCAAAGAAGATTCTATGAAATATACACTTTATTTTATATTCAGTAAGCCATAAGGCCCTTGAGCACATAAACAGACACGCAGTATACATCAGCTTCAGGATGGCAAGATACACACATGTCGTTTATTTAAATAATATGATAATAATAAACATTATATACAGGATAACATTCGGGAGAGGTGCCGAATAGGGGTATACAACCACTGGAACTGGTGGCACACGATCGCAAACAAGCCGGTCGAACAAATTGAAAGTTGCGGTTTCTCTTAACCCCGAACTTACTGTAACTGTAACATGTTGCATGTAATTACTGGAGTTCTGCTCTCAGGTTGAGATACATTTCATCATTTTTAGCTCACCGTCACGTAGTGACGAGGTGAGCTTTTGGGATCACTTTTCGTCCGTCGTGCGTCCGTGCGTCCGTCCGTGCGTGCGTCCGTAAACAATTCTTTAAACGACATCTCCTCCTAAACCACTGATCGGATTTTGACCAAACTTCACAGGAATGATCCTTAGGTGGTCCCCTTTCAAAGTTGTTCAAATGGTTCCGGTCTGTTGTACATCTAGGTCATAGGAGCCAAAAACAGATTTTTTTCACCAAAAACTTAAAAAATCTTCTTCTCTGAAACCACAAGGCCCAGGTCTTTGATATTTGGTATGAAGCTTCATCTGGTGGACCCCTACCAAGATTGTTCAAATTATAGTGCTGGGGCCAAAAATGCCCCCGCTCCGGGGCCCTTTGGTTTTACATGGGCTTATATAGGGAAAATCTTTAAAAATCTTCTTCTCTGAAACCGTAAGGCCCAGGTCTTTGATATTTGGTATGAAACTTCATCTAGTGGACCCCTACCAAGATTGTTCAAATTATAGTGCTGGAGCCCAAAATGCCCCCGCTCCGGGGCCCTTTGGTTTTACATGGGCTTATGTAGGGAAAATCTTTAAAAATCTTCTTCTCTTAAACCGCAAGGCCCAGGTCTTTGATATTTGGTATGAAGCTTCATCTAGTGGACCCCTACCAAGATTGTTCAAATTATAGTGCTGGGGCCAAAAATGCCCCCGCTCGAGGGCCCTTTGGTTTTACATGGGCTTATATAGGGAAGAGCTTTAAAAATCTTCTTCTCTGAAACCGTAAGGCCCAGGTCTTTGATATTTGGTATGAAGCTTCATCTAGGGGACCCCTACCAAGATTGTTCAAATTATAGTGCTGGGTTCAAATATGCCCCCGCTCGAGGGCCCTTTGGTTTTACATGGGCTTATATAGGGAAAATCTTTAAAAATTTTCTTCTCTGAAACCGTAAGGCCCATGTCTTTGATATTTGGTATGAAGCTTCATCCCACACGGCCATGGTCCTTCTTTCCCCCCCCCCCCACACTCCGGGGCCCTTTGGTTTTAAATGGGCTTATATAGGGAAAATCTTTAAAAATCTTCTTCTCTGAAACCGCAAGGCCCAGGTCTTTGCTATTTGGTATGAAGCTTCATCTAGTGGACTCCTACCAAGATTGTTCAAATTATAGTGCTTGGGCTAAAAATGCCACCGCCCCGGGGCCCTATGGTTTTACATGGGCTTATATGGGGAAAATCTTTAAAAATCTTCTTCTCGGAAACCCCAAGGGCCAGGTCTTTGCTATTTGGTATGAAGCTTCATCTAGTGGACCCCTACCAAGATTGTTCAAATTATAGTGCTAGGGCCAAAACTGCCCCCGACCTGGGGCCCTTTGGTTTAACATAGACTTATATAGAGATATTCCTTAAAAATCTTCTTCTGAAACAGCAAGGCCATGGTCTTTGATATTTGGTGTGAAGCTTCCTCTAGTGGACCCCTATCAAGATGGTTTAAATTAAAGCCCTGAGGTCAAAAATGCCCCCGCCCTGGAGCCATTTGGTTTTATATAGGCTTATGTAGGGAATATCTTTAATAAAAATCTTCTTCTCTGAAATTGCAAGGCCCAGGTCTTTGATATTTGGTATGTAGCATATTTAGTGGACCTTTGCCAAGATTGTTCAAATTATAGCCTTTGTTGATATTTGGTATGAAGCTTCACCTTTTTAGACGTCTCTGAACATTATGCACATTATAGCCCTAGGGTTAATAATGGCCCTCCCCGGGTCCCACTTGTTACTCTATGGATCAGGTGAGCGATCCAGGGCCATCATGGCCCTCTTGTGTTTTATATAAGGATCAGTTTTCAGCTGTCATCCGTGCGTAAACAATTTCTTCAAACGACATCTCCTCCTAAACCACTGATCGGATTTTGACCAAACTTCACAGGAATGATCTTTAGGTGGTCCCCTTTCAAAGTTGTTCAAATGATTCCGGTCCGTTGCACATATAGGTCACTGGGGCTAAAAATAGATTTTTTTCACCGAAAACTTAAAAAATCTTCTTCTCTGAAACCGCAAGGCCCAGGTCTTTGATATTTGGTATGAAGCTTCAGCTTGTGGACCTCTAGGAAGATTGTTCAAATTAACGCCCTGGGGCCAAAAATGCCCCCGCTCAGGGGCCCTTGGGTTTACATAGACTTATATAGGGAAAATCTTGAAAAATCTTCTTCTCTGAAACAACAAGGCCGAGGTCTTTGATATTTGGTATGAAGCTTCATCTTGTGGACCTCTACGAAGATTGTTCAAATTATAGCCCTGGGGCCTAAATTGCCCCTGCTCTGGAGCCCTTTGGTTTACATAGACTAATAAGGAAAATCTTGAAAAATCTTCTTCTCTGAAACCACAAGGCCTAGGTCTTTGATATTTGGTATGAAGCCTCATCTAGTGGACCTCTACCGAGATTGTTCAAATTATAGCCTTGAGACCAAAAATGCCCCCGCCTCGGGGTCCTTTGGTTTTACATAGACTTATATAGGGAAAATCTTTAAAAATCTTCTTCTCTGAAACCACAAGGCCTAGGTCTTTGATATTTGGTATGAAGCTTCATCTAGTAGACCTCTACCAAGATTGTTCAAATTAAAGCCCTGAGACCAAAACAAAAAATTCCCCCCCCCCCTCGGGGGACCTTTGGTTTTACATGGACTTATATAGGGAAAATCTTTAAAAATCTTCCATTGTGAAACCACAAGGCCTAGGTCTTTGATATTTGGTGTGAAATTTCATCTAGTGGACCTCTATCAAGTTTGTTCAAATAATAGCCTTAGGGCAAAAAATACCCCCACCACGAGACCCTTTGGTTTTACATAGACTTATATAGGGAAATTTTTAAAAATCTTCTTCTCTAAAACTGCAAGGCCCAAGTCTTTGATATTTGGTATGGAGATTCATCTAGTGGACCTCTACCAAGATTGTTCAAAGTATAGCCCAGGGGCCCTTTGGTTTTACATAGACTTATGTAGCGATAATGTTTTTAAAAATCTTCTTCTCTGAAACAGCAAGACCCAGGTCTTTGATATTTGGTGTGAAGCTTAATTTAGTGGACCTCTATCAAGATTGTTTAAATTATAGCCCTGTGGCCAAAAATGCCCCCACGCCAGGCCATTTTGTTTAACATAGGCTTATATAGGGAATATCTTTAAAAAATCTTCTTCTCTGAAACCACAATGCCCAGGTCTTTGATATTTGGTGCGTAGCTTCTAGTGGACCTTTACCAAGATTGTTCAAATTATAGCTTTTGTTGATATTTGGTATGAAGCTTCACCTTTTAAGACCTCCATCAACATTATGCACATTATAGCCCTCGGGTCAATAATGACCCTCCCCGGGGCCCACTTGTTACTCTATGGATCAGGTGAGCGATCCAGGGCCATCATGGCCCTCTTGTTTGGCTGACTTGGGACTTAAAAGTGCTGGTCTTCCAAAAGATAAGGCATCACTTTAATGGTAAATATCAACACTGACAGCAAACACCAGAAACCGGATTTTTGTTCGCGTTGTAGGTGAAGAGCTTTTGTTTTTGTCAATATGACGCTCCTTAAGATATATTTTGCAGCTTAACCCTTATCTTGCTGTTCACGACAACCCCTGTCTTTGCAAACAGTGTAGATCCAGATCAGATGGCTTCTGAAGAAGCCATCTGATCAGGATCTACACTGTTTGGCATTCAGTTTATGAATTTGTAGCAATAAATTACACCAAGTAATTTGATTGGTTGATAGACAGAAATGGGTGTGGCTTAAATGAATATTCAGCAAGATAAGGGTTAAATGCAGTTTGTTTGCATCCACAATGCCGGTTAGGAAAACATCAGACATAGGTGTTAGGATCATTCAATTACAGATCAGGGCAATCAGAAAGAAAATGTATCTTTCGTGATAAGAAAAGGGCAAGGGCTTTAAGTAGAGCTGGCTAATTGGAACTGAAAAGATAATCGATTATCAGTTCTGCCATTGCGATCGATAATCGATTAGTAATCACAAGATTTGGTTATAGTTTTACCTGTCTGGCTTTCTGTCTGAGCATGACAACTACTTTTTTGTAGTTTGTCATATGTATTTGAACAGAAAGGCCTGAGTAAACAGTGTAGACCCAGCTGAGACGCCACAAGACGCTGCGTCTCATCAGGTTCTGCACTGTTTACCAGTCATCCAGCTATTTTAGGAACAATTTTCGATAGTAAGTTATACATATCAAATAATCGATAACAACCAAATCCATAATGATAATCATGTTTATGCCCCCGCCATTCGAAGAATGGTGGAAAGGGCATATAGCGTTGACCCTGTCCGTTCGTCCGTGCGTCCGTGCGTTCTAAACTTAAACGCGGTCAATAACTTCCTTATTTCTTGATGGATTTTAAAATTACTCGGCAGAAATGTTAACCATCATGAGACGACGTGTCACGTGCAAAACCCAGGTTTGTACCTCCAAGGTCAAGGTCATACTTAGAGGTCAAACGTCCAAAAAAGGATCCGAAACTTAAACGCAGTCAATAACTTTCTTATTTCTGGATGGATTTTGAAATTACTTTGTAGAAATGTTAACCATCATGAGACAATGTGTCACGTGCAAAATTCAGGTCCGTACCTCCAAGGTCAAGGTCATACCTAGAGGTCAAAGATCAGAAAAAGGGTACAAAACTTCAATAACTTACTTATTTCTTGATGGATTTTGAAATTACTTTGAAGAAATGTTAACCATCATGAGACGATGTGTCACGTGCAAACAATCTGCCTCACAAAAAAACCAAGGTCCTTACCTCCAAGGTCAAGGTCATACTTAGAGGTCAAATGTGAAAAAAGGATCCAAAACTTAAACATGGTCAATAACTGACCGTTCCAAGGCGGTGTTGGTTGTTACTTACTGTGTGTATCACTTGTGTCTTTTTATTTTGGATGGCCATATGGCCATTTTGTAGGAAAGTAACTGTCCTTATGGCCTTCCTTTGTTTAGGTTTCCATTATGGTCTGGCCGCTTAATGTTTGTGTTTCTTTCCCTTTGGTGTCGTTGATGGGTGGAGTAAGTTAATTGTATCGATTCCTGATCTTTGTGTTACTTCTACTTTCTATGGATGAATACGAACATAGACAGGGGGCATCCGTATCCTATGGACGCATTTGCTAGTTTGTGTAATTTATCGATCGATTAATCGATTATCCGATTAATCGTGCCAGCCTTAGCTTTTAGTCATACAAAGAATACAAGATAGCTGGTTGTCACACGGCTCTTATGGTCTCGGCAGTTACACGGCTCTTACGGTCTCTCGCAATGGACGAGATGTTGCGTCCCACATTATGAGTAAAAAAGCTTATAATGATAAGCGTTCTGTGTCTTTGATGAATGGCACTTGGTGAAACATTGACGTAGATTTATGGCGTTATGAACAATTAACAAGCATGTTGGTCATAGTTGTTCCCTCTGCTAAGCGTTTCATACATCATATCAATTTATATCTCGTAAATCTTGTTCGGCTGTCGCAATCTTTTACCTCCTAAAACACAAGAGCATGATACATGGCGGGATCCCAATTTGTTGCTAATCTTGTTTTACAAACGTTGCGTGAGTAAATTACCAGCAAGTTTGGCAAGTGTTTTTTTTTTTTTTTTTTTTTGAGGACAGTTGTAAGTTTCTGGTGGCATAATGCACTATTCTGAATAACTCTTTGTGTACAAAAAACAGAAGTGGAGGCAATGATTAGGAATCGATGCAATTAACCCTCAGCCCCCATCAGAGACACCAAAGGGAAAGAAACACAAATGTGAAACAACAGACCCTAATGGAAATATCAATAGCGGAAAGCCAAAAGGACAGTTACTTTCCCACAAAATGGCCAATAGTCTATCCAAAATAAAGTAATATAAGCGACATAAACACAAAAGGCCTGCTTAGGACATGCTGGCTCGGTAGTTCATTCGGATGCGCAGTCTGACTTGTGAACAGAAGGTGCTGATCGATCAAATACCTGCCGATCCGGCAACATGCTTTTGCAGAGATCGATCATGAGATATGTTAGGGTCTTTCTGTCCCTTCCTCTGATTCAAGAAGGGTTGTTTGTTTGATTTGAGGTTTAATGTCCCCGTCAACACTATTTAGTTCGTGTTTGAGACGTTGCTTCCAATTGTGTGTGATTTTTGCCCGACATTGAGATGAAATGACATCTCAATCCCTGCCACCAAATGCAACAATAGGGTTAATATGCATGGGCGGTCTGACTCGCACCACTTTGTTTGGGCAGGTTTAGACCATTTTTATGGATTTACCAGTACTCATGTGCAGTCCGTTTCCGCTCTGCGTGGAAGCATCATGCAGGCCAATCTATTTCTCCAAGCCCCGATTGGCGGGGACCATGAGAAGAGTAGTAGTCAGATTCTGGGTAAGAATATGCAATAAACTAGTTAACTGTTTATGTATATGCTTGCCCAGGAATTGCTTGCCTCGATAGGTCAGTCGTATGCGCGTCCGGCTGGTGATATGGAGGTCGTGGGTTCGATACCTTCCAAAATAGAAATAAAGGTAATGATCAGTAATCGACACAATTAATCCACACCTCCATTTAGAGACACCAAAGGGAAAGAAACACAAACATGAAATAACTAGACCCGAAAAGAAACTTCAACAGCGAAAAACCATATGGATGGTTAATTTCCCACGGGATGGCCAATCGGCTATCCAAAACTAAAAGGTGTAAGCGATATACAAATTCAGAGACAAACTGTAACAAAAATAAACCGCGACAAAAGAACTGCCTTGGAACAGTCATTGAAAACTATTTCACTGGGGGAGGGGGGACATAAATAGATTTTACGCGGCCGCAATCCTCGCCCACACTTCCGTCGTGATTTAGACAAATAATTTGCTCAGTCGGCATGAAGGTTTCCTAACTCATCAGAGCAACATCCCCGAGAACACAATAATCAAACAAACACAGAGATGAAACAACGATGAGGACTCGACAGCACGAAACCACTGAAATGCTGGGGCAAAAGAAAATCAGCAGTTAGACTCCGATGGGCCCGACCAGAGACAGAGCATCAGGCACCAACAAACATTACTTACAATTAAATTCTCTCTAATTCTCAGTGATCATTTACGCTAGAACCGTCATAGAATCTGAGGGAGGCCCGACCCACCGGCGTGCAATTAAAGAGGGAAGCAACGTTGTCAACCGTGATTGGGTTAACTACCATGCATGCATTCTGTCGTATAACATTTATGTTGTACCTAATGTTTTTATATCGAAGAACGATATTACGAAATTTGGTGCTGAAGTCATTGCCATTATATATTTTTCTGAATTTATACACTAAGTCACCATAAAATTCGGGTTCCGATAGACCTTGTTGCAGAAGGGATTTAAATCCAACATTGACTTTAGAAATTAAATCGGAATGAAAAGTCTTTGCGAAGTTTACGTTACCGATAACCCTGATTAAAAAGTTTATACGTTAACAATTTAATTCGAGTGTTGAAGTCAGTTACACGACTAGACACACTGCCATATCAAATTAATTGCGAAATATAAACGCCAAATGATGCCGCATGAGGAACATCACCATCCAAGAAAGGAAAATTTACAATCTCAAAATCAAAATCATCGCGTTTATCAAAGATTTTGCATGAAACAAACTGTTCTACAATAGATAGATGTAAATCCGAAAACGGGGCCTCGGTATCAGAAGAATGTGCTTTATTTAACTGCGGTTCTAGGGGGTAGATTTGACTGATTAAACCATCGAAATGGGTGTTGTCAATTTTAAATAAATCATCCAAATGTCTAGAAGACGAGCTAAATACCTCAATGATTTCAGATTGGTTTGCAACAGAAAAGGACATTATGAAAAGTAGAAGTAAAACAAAGATCAGGAATTGATACAATTAACTTACTCCACCCATAAAAGACACCAAAGGGAAAGAAATACAAACATTAAGCGACCAGACCATAATGGAAACCTAAACAAAGGAAGGCCATAAGAACAGTTACTTTCCCACAAAATGGCCATATGGCCATCCAAAATTAAAAGACACAAGTGATACACACAGTAAGTAACAAACAACAACATAAATAAATCGCCACAGGAGAGCCGCCTTGGAACAGTCAGTGGAAGAAGTCTGTTTCATAACAAAACAAGAACAGATCAGCCACAGGGGGGTGCGCAATTCGAACCCATCGGAATACCAACACCTTGTTTAAATTACTTAGAACCAAATCTTATGTAAATATTGTCAAGTAGAAAGGTGATAGCTTCTCACACTTTCTGACATGACCATACAGTCTAATTTTATGCTCTTCAGAAGTATTAAAAAGCATTTATTACGTTAAATGCAAGATAGAGGGAGTCTTTTGTAACTGTCCTTTTGGCTTTTTGCTATTGATGTTTCCATTAGGGTTTGTTGTTTCATGTTTCTTTCCCTTTGGTGTCTCTGATGGGAGCTGTGGTTTAATTGTATCTATTCCTGATTATTGCCTTCACTTCTATTTTGCATATGAGAGCTGTTTTGTTTGTGCTGTGTGGTGGCTGTAAAAGGTCTCCCGTACATGCATTTAATGCTCTTATTTTTCCAATACTCAGGGATTGCTTTTACACTTTCTTTTCATCGTTCCTTAATTTGACATCCTTTAGGTACCTGCTGAAGGTCTTAATTTGACCGATGTTAGTACCTCGTTGTATAAGAATTGCGTGTTTGCTGTCTTTGGGCTTTTTATAGACATAGCTGTTTTGTGGGCTTTTGTTATACTCGCCTTCCATTTGATGGATTTAACGAGCTTCCGTATACTGTTTTACTTGATGACCGGTATGAATATCGCTTTAGTTTTAACGGTATCACCCCTTTAAACCCACATGAGTATCGCTCTTGCACTACCACTGAATTTTCTAAATTATTAACTTCCTGTCTTACTGCTATTAAAACGCATGTGATTAAATAGTTTGATAAAGTCTTTGAAAGAGCAGGAAGAAATCTGTTTTGGTCTATAAAAAAAATCGAATGAGGTTTTAAATAAATTGAAATCCAGACGTTTTCTTGCTTCTAGTCTGTCTACTTACGATTTTTCCACTCTTTACACTACACTTCCTCATAATCTTATAAAAGAAAAGCTCAATGATTTAATTGAATGGACTTTTCACAGAGAAGATTCTCTCTATCTTGCATGTTATGTCAGAAATGCATTTTTCACTTCTAAAGAGCATAAGAATTATACACTCAGAATGTGTGTGATGCCCTCACCTTTCTACTTGACAATATTTATATTAGATTCGGTACTAAGTTATTAAGACAAGTTGTGGGTATTCCGATGGGTACGAATTGCGCACCTCTTGTGGCTGATCTGTTCTTGTATTGTTATGGAAGAGACTCCTAGTTGTCGCTTTCCATTGATAACAAATCTGAAATTATTGAAGCTTTTAGCTCCACTTCTAGATATTTAGATTTATTAAATATTGATAATACTTATTTCGATGGTTTGATCAGTCAGATTTACCCCCCCCCCCCCACCACCAGAACTTCAGTTTAATAAAGCCAATTCTTCTGATACCGAGGCCCCCTTTTTTTATTTACATCTATCTATTGTAGATGGGTTTGTTTCGTGCAAAATTTATGACAAACGAAATGACTTTGCGTTCATATGGCGTTTATATTTCGAAATTAATTCGATTTGCTCGAGTGTGTAGTCATGTATCTGACTTCAACACTCGCAATAAATTAATAATGGCTAAACTTCTTAATCAGGGTTATCGGTACCATAAACAACGCAAAGCATTTTTTTTTTAAATTTTAATATTTTCAATATTGGACTTAAATCTCTTCTGCAACAAGGTCTGTCGGAACCCGAATTTTATGGTGACTTAGTATATAAATTCAGAAAGATATATAACCGCAATGACTTCAGCACCCAATTTCGTAAAATCATTCTTCGATATAAAAAGAATGGATACAACAGTGATGTTATACGACATACTGCATGCATGGTAGTTAACCCAATCACGGTTGGCAACTTTGCTTCCCTCTTAAATTGCACGCCGGTGGGTCAGGCCTCAGATTCTATGACGGTTCCAACGTAAAGGCTTATTGAGAATAAGAGAGATCTAATTCAAGGTAATGTTGGTTGGTGCCTGATGCTCTGTCCTTGGTCGGGCCCATCGGAGTCTAACTGTTGGTTTTCTTTTGCTCCAGCATTTCAGTGGGTTTTTGCTGTCGAGTCCTCACCGTTGTCTCACCTCTGTGGTTCTTTGATTGTTTGTGTTCACGGAGATGTTGCACTGATGTGTTAGGAGGCTTTCATGCGGACTGAACAAATTATTTGTCTAAATCGCGACGGAAGTAAGGGCGAGGATTGTGGCCACGTAAAATCGATTTAAGCCCCCCGGTCGAATTTTTCCACTGACCGTTCCAAGGCGGTTCTTCTGTATCGGTTTATTTATGTTGTTGTTTGTTACTACCCACTGTGTGTATCACTTGTGTCTTTTTAGCTCGCCTGTACGTAGTACCTGGGAGGGTCATCTGATGTTCAAAGAGAACAGACCCCTGGGTTCATGCCCCGGGGTGGGGCTAGGGGGTCAAAATCTAGAACACCTTTGTAATTCTGTGTTAAAGTTTTTGAAATGCTTATATCTCAACAGTCACTCATCACAAAGCATCCATATTTACAACTTGGATACCTGGGAGTGTCTTCTGAGATTCCAAGACAACACACCCCTGGGTTCATGCATGGGATTGGGGATGGGGTGGGGCTGGGGGTCAAAATCTAGGACATCTTTGTAATTTGTTGTATTCTTTCCATTTTACTAACGAGTTATAGACACAATTGGTTATACATCAGCCAATCAAGTGACATTGGTTTAAGTGTAAAAGGGTGAAGATCATGGTGACCTACATTTCACGGTCCAGTGATTTTGCCTTATATCTTGAAGTCTATTTGTTGGAAAAATGTCATACCTGGGATATAAGTGCCATGTGACTCCACGATTGACCTCAAAATATATCTAGGTCACTGTGACCTATATTTCATGGTTCAGCGATTTTGCCTATTATCTCGAATACTATTTGATGGAGAAAAGTCATACCTGGGTTATTAGTTCCATATGACCCAATAATTGACCGCAAAATATATCTAGGTCATGGTTACCTACATTTCACGGTCCAGTGATTTTGTCTTTTATCTTGAATACTATTTGATGGAGAAATGTTATACCTGGGTTATTAAATGCATGTGACCCCATTATTGACCTCAAAATATATCTAGGTCACTGTGACCTATATTTCATGGTTCAGCGATTTTGCCTATTATCTAGAATACTATTTGATGGAGAAATGTCATACCTGGATTAATAGTTCCATATGACCCAATAATTGACCGCAAAATATATCTAGGTCATGGTGACCTACATTTCAGTTCAGCGATTTTGCCTATTATCTCGAATACTATTTGATGGAGAAATGTCATACCTGGATTATTAGTTCCATATGACCCAATAATTGACCGCAAAATATACCTAGGTCATAGTGACCTACATTTCATGGTCCAGTGATTTTGTCTGTTATCTTGAATACTATTTGATGGAGAAATGTTATACCTGGGTTATTAAATGCATGTGACCCCATTATTGACCTCAAAATATATCTAGGTCACTGTGACCTATATTTCATGGTTCAGCGAATTTGCCTATTATCTAGAATACTATTTGATGGAGAAATGTCATACCTGGATTATTAGTTCCATATGACCCAATAATTGACCGCAAAATATATCTAGGTCATGGTGACCTACATTTCACGGTCCAGTGATTTTGTCTATTATCTTGAATACTATTTGATGGAGAAATGTTATACCTGGGTTATTAGTTGCATTTGACCCCATTATTGACCTCAAAATATATCTAGGTCACTGTGACCTATATTTCATGGTTCAGCGATTTTGCCTATTATCTAGAATACTATTTGATGGAGAAATGTCATACCTGGATTAATAGTTCCATATGACCCAATAATTGACCGCAAAATATATCTAGCTCATGGTGACCTACATTTCAGTTCAGCGATTTTGCCTATTATTTCGAACACTATTTGATGGAGAAATGTCATACCTGGATTATTAGTTCCATATGACCCAATAATTGACCGCAAAATATACCTAGGTCATGGTGACCTACATTTCATGGTCCAGTGATTTTGTCTGTTATCTTGAATACTATTTGATGGAGAAATGTTATACCTGGGTTATTAAATGCATGTGACCCCATTATTGACCTCAAAATATATCTAGGTCACTGTGACCTATATTTCATGGTTCAGCGAATTTGCCTATTATCTAGAATACTATTTGATGGAGAAATGTCATACCTGGATTATTAGTTCCATATGACCCAATAATTGACCGCAAAATATATCTAGGTCATGGTGACCTACATTTCACGGTCCAGTGATTTTGTCTATTATCTGGAATACTATCTGATGGAGAAATGTTATACCTGGGTTATTAGTTGCATGTGACCCCATTATTTACCTCAAAATATATCTAGGTCAGTATGACCTATATTTCATGGTTCAGTGATTTTGCCTATTATCTTGAATACTATTTGATAGAGAAACGTCATACCTTGATTATTAGTTCCATGTGACTCTATAATTGACCGCAAAATATATCCAGGTCAGTGTGACCTATATTTCATGGTTCAGTGATTTTGCCTATTATCTTGAACACTATTTGATGGAGAAATGTCATACCTGGATTATTTATTCCATGTGACCCCATGATTGAGCTTGAATTATATCTAGGTCAGTGTGTCCTATATTTCATGGTTCAGTGATTTTTCCTATTATCTTGAATACTATTTGATAGAGAACTGTCTCACCTGGATAATTAGTTCCATGTTACCCGATGATTGACATGGAAATATATCTAGGTCCTTGTGACCTATTTTCATGGTTCAATGATTTTGCCTTATAATTCAGATACAATTTGATCCTAAAATGTAATATCTGGAATATATGTTCCATGTGACCTGATTATTGATCTCTAATATATCAAGGTGAGTGTGACCTATATTTCATGGTTCATAAATTTTTCCTTATATCTTGAAGTCGCGAAACAGGCGAGCTATGCTGTCTGGCGACAGCTCTTGTTATTTTTGATGGCCATTTGGCCATTTTTGGGAAAGTAACTGTCCTTATGGCCATCCTTTGTTTAGGTTTGCATTATGGTCTGGTCGCTTCATGTTTGTGTTTCTTTCGCTTTCGTGTCTTTGATGGGTGGAGTAAGTTAATTGTATCGATTCCTGATCTTTTTTATTCTTCTACTTTATTATATTTCCACTTAGGTACATTCTGCTTCTTCTGCACGGATTCCCCATTCTATGAATAATTTTAGAGCTATGTTGCCGTCAGTATTGGTAAGGCCCAAAAAAAAATTGTTTTCTGCCGCTTCCGTTAATTTAAGTGGAGCAGGTAGTACTAATTTGTTTAAAGATAATCTGAGAGTTATATTATCTCCTATCAAACCACCCATTCTTCAGAAATATACCACTCCTTTCAAAAGAAGTTGAATGTATCCTACTATTTCTAAGGACAATGCTAAGAGGTACAGGTGCTGCTCACATTTATGCACTGCGTCTATCGATTCTTCGTCTGTAATCGGTAGACGTTTTTCTGTTGTTAGCATGTCCGATTTGACATGTAAGTCTACGGATTTGATATATGTGCTAACCGGACATCCATGTACTGCAAATTGTAAAATGCAGTATGTCGGGCAAACTAATCGCATGTTAAAAACCCGATTTAACGAACACTATCGTAGAATGAGTAAGCCATTGAAACTGACACTTTCTTGTACCGTCACGTATTAAAGGATTCTATACAGCCAGTGGAAAAAAAATACTATGATGCAAATTCTACAGCTAGGTCTAAAATTATTAAACGGCATGAAACTGAATTAAAATGGATTAAAATATTAAAGACACCTTTTTCGTTGGGCTTAAATGACAACATTTATCATGAGAGTAATATATCTAAAATGCCCGATTTTGATATTTTCTCGCTTCTCGACTGTCGAAAGCGTAAAACTAGATCTCATGATACCAGAAAAAATTACAATTATAAACGTTAATTACGTGCTTTTAAAAGGAACAATACTAGGCTGTTGTGACTGTCCATAATATTATTGAATCATGGACGCCACTCAATGCTTGCTTTTCTAAGTTCATTATCCATTTCTGTATTACGGATTCTGGACACCGAGGCGAATAAATTCTACGATAGTTCTAGTCAATTATACGATGCTGCTCCTTAACTAGAGGTTATACCCAGCAAGCTTTTCGTCCTTTCATCGATTCTGTAATTAATCGCAAACAACATTGCGTCAAAATATCCTTCATTAATAAGGGTTTTGATTTATAGATTTACCTAGTATCTTCCGCCGCAGTCCGGTGATTTCATTCATTCCTGCTTATTTTCAAAATGCTGAAACACCCATAGTTTGCTATAAATACAATGAACTTGTTGGATCTATCATTTTTAATCTCAATCAACTTGTTTCTGATCTTAATGTTTACACTAACACTCCTGATACCTGTGATTGTAAAATTTCAGTGTAATGCTATCCAGCTGCTGGTCATATTATTTCTGGTAATTTAAAAATTATTCCTGATTCTAGGATACGTAATATCATTTCTAAAGGACCGAAATATCGATTTCCTTCTAAAACTGATTTCAATAGATGTAGAGATGAAATCGCTGCTGCCTTGATTTAATTTGGTAATCGTTGTTGTAAACGAGAGTATGTTGAGCATAAACTTCTTAAAGAATGGAAACTTAGTGAATAAAAGCATTTCGTTTTATTCTCAAAATACCAATTTATTACCTCCTAAACCTAAGACTTGTTTTCGTCACATTGAAATAGGTATTCAAGGATTTCATAAGCAGTGTGTTTTCGCTCCAACAGATAAGGCCACTAACAATGTGGTCGTTGTTTGACGGCTTCACTATGTTAACACTCTTCAGCAAAAACTTGGTGGTACTAAGGCCTATGAACTGCAGTCTTTAGGGCTTTAGTTGACGACCACGTTTGTCATTCAGCCACCAAACTTGCTGTCTGTGTTACAGAAGGCCAAGACAAGCTTCCTACGTTATATTGGTTATCTAAACTTCATAAAAGACCATACAAAAAACGTTTTATTGAAAATTCAAGCTCTTGTTCCACCACTGAACTCTCTAAATTATTAAATTCATGTTTTTCTGCCATCAAAACACATGTGATAAAATATTGCGACAAAGTCTTCGAAAGATCGGGAAGAAATCGTTGTTGGTCTGTAAAAAATTCTAATGAAGTTTTAAATAAAATTGAAATCCAGACGTTTTCGTGCTTCAAGTCTGTATATTTTTATTTATACCACCCTTTACACTACACTTCCTCATAATCTCATAATGGGCATTTCATAGGGAAGACTCCCTCTATCTTGCATGTAATGTGAGAAATGCCTTTTTCACTTCTGAAGAGCATAAAAATTATACTTTATGGTCATGTCAGAAAGTGTGTGAAGCTCTCACCTTTCTACTTGACAATATTTACATAAAATTTGGTATTTAGTTATTTAGACAAGTTGTGGGTATTCCGATGGGTAGTAATTGCGCACCTCTTGTGGCTTATCTGTTTTTGATTTGTTATGAGAGAGACTTCATGCTGTCCCTTTCTGCTGAAAACCAATCTGAAATCATAGACGCTTCTAGATACATGTATTTGGATGATTTATTTAATATTGCCAATACCTATTTCGGTGGCTTGATCAGTCAAATTTACCCCACAGAACTTCAGTTAAATGAAGCAAATTATTCTGATACCGAGGCTCCGTTTTTGGATTTACATCTGTCTATTGTAGATTGGTTTGTTTCTTGCAAAATGTATGATAAACGCGTTGATTTTGATTTTGACATTGTAAATTTTCCTTTTTTTGATGATGATGTTCCTCGTGCGCTATCCTATGGCGCTTATATTTCGCAATTAATTCGATTTCTCAGAGTGTAGTCATGTAACTGACTGCAACACTCGTACTAAATTGTTAACTGCTAAACTTTTTAATCAGGGTTATCGGTACCATAAACTACGCAAAACCTTTTCAAAATTTTATAGACGTCTTTCTGATTTAATATCAAAATTCAACATTGGACTTATATCTCTTCTGCAACAAGGTCTATCGGAACCCGAATTTTATGGTGACATACTATATAAATTCAGAAAAATTTCTTACCGCAATGATTTCAGCACCAATTTTCGTAAAATCATTCTTCGATATTAAAAGATTGGGTACAAAATAAATGTTATACGACAGACTGCATGCATGGTACTTAACCCAGTCACGGTTGACAACTTTGCTTCCCTCTTTAATTGCACGCCGGTGGGTCAGGCCTCAGATTCTATGACGGTTCCAGTGCAAAGACTTTTATTTACTGAGAATTAGAGAGATCTGTAATGTGGGTTGAAGCCTGATGCTCTGTCTCTGGTTGGGCCCATCGGAGTCTAAGTGTTGGTTTTCTTCTGCTCCGGCATTTCAGTGGTTTATTGCTGTCGAGTCCTCAACGTTGTTTCATCTCTGTGGTTGTTTGATTTGTTTGTGTTCTCGGAGATGTTGCACTGATGAGTTAGGATGCAGACTTAACAAATTATTAATAATGACTTTAGCACCCAATTTCGTTAAATCATTCTTCGATATAAAAAGATTGGGTACAACATAAATGTCTAGTGGACCCCTACCAAGATTGTTCAAATTATAGTGCTGCGGCCAAAAAAGCCCCCGCCACGGGGCCTTTGGTTTTACATGGGCTTATATAGGGAAAATCTTTAAAAATATTCTTCTCTGAAACCGCAAAGCCCAGGTCTTTGATATTTGGTATGAAGCTTCATCTAGTGGACCCTACCAAGATTGTTCAAATTATAGTACTGGGGCCAAAAATGCCCCCGCCCCGGGGCCCTTTGGTTTTACATAGGATCATACGGGAAAATCTTTAAAAATCTTCTTTTCTGAAACGGCAGGGCCAAGATCTTGAATGGTATGAAGCTTCATCCAGTGGACCCCTACCAAGATTGTTCAAATTAAAGTGCTGGGTCCAAAAATGCCCCGCACCAGGGCCCTTTGGTTTTACATAGGATTATATGGGAAAATCTTTAAAAATCCTATTCTCTGAAACGGCAAGACCCAAGTCGTTGATATTTGGTATGAAGTTTCATCTAGTGGACCCCTACCAAGATTGTTCAAATTAGAGTGCTGGGTCCAAAAATGCCCCTACCCCAGGGCCCTTTTGTTTTACATAGGTTTATATAGAGAATATCTTTAAAAATCTTCTTTTTTGAAACGTCAAGGCCCAGGTCTTTGATATTTGGTATGAAGCTTCATCTAGTGGACCTATGCCAAGATTGTTCAAATTATAGCCCTGGGGCCTTAATACCATGGATCCAGGCTCTTTGGTTTTTATATAGACGTATATAGGGAAGATAGTGCCCCCCTACCAAGATTGTTCAAATTATATAGTGCTGGTGCCAAAAATGCTCCAGCTCCGGGGCTATTTTGTTTTACATAGGCTTATATAGCGAAAATCTTTTAAAATCTTCTTCTCTGAAACAGCAAGACCCAGGTCTTTGATATTTGGTATGAAGCTTCATCTAGTGAACCTTTGCCAAGATTGTTCAAATTACATAGGTTTATATAGGGAAAACCTTTAATAACCTTCTTGTCTGAAACCAGAAGGCCCAGGTCTTTGATATTTGGAATCAAGCTTCATCTAGTGGACCGCTACCAAGTTTGCTCAAATTATAGCCATTGGGCCAAGAATGCACTAGAAACACTGATACTCAGGTCAGCGATTCAGGGCCCTCTGGGCCCTCTTGTTTGTGTTTACGGAGATGTTGCACTGATGAGTTAGCAGGCCTTCATGCGGACTGAACAATTTATTAAAGCCCCCCATCCCCTACCCCAGTGGAATTCTTTTCCGCTGACCGTTCCAAGGCGGTTCTTCTGTCGCGGTTTATTTTTTGTTATGGTTTGTCTTTGAGTGTATCTATCGCTTATATTATTTTGTTTTGGATAGCCAATTGGTCATTTTGTGGGAAAGTAACTGTCCTTTTGGCTTTCCGCTATTGATGTTTCCATTTTGGCTTGTTGTTTCATGTTTGTGTTTCTTTCCCTTTGGTGTTTCTGATGGCAGTTGTGGGTTAATTGTATCGATTCCTGATCATTGCCTATACTTCTATTTTCCTTTGAAATATCCATTCAATTAAATCATTAAGTTTTTCCTTTATGATATTATGAGGAAGTGTAGTGTAAAGGATAGAAAAAATCATAAGTAGACAGACTTGAAGCACGAAAACGTCTGGATTCCAATTTATTTAAAATTTCATTAGAATTTTTATAGACCAAAACAGAATTCGCCCTGATCTTTCAAACCTTTGTCGCAATATTTAATCATGTGTTTTTGTTGGCAGAAAAACATGAAATTAATAATTTGGAAAGTTCTGTGGTGGTACGAGAGCTTGAATTTGCAATGAGCCGTGCTTTGTGTGGTCTTAAACGAAGTTTAGGTAACCAATATAACGTAGGATACTTGTCTTGGCCTTCTGTAGCACATATAGGTAACATGGTGGCTGAATGACAGTTGTGATCATCTACTGCAGTTCATAGCCCTTAGTACCACCAAGTTCTTGCTGAAGAGTGTTAACATAGTGGAGCCGTCAAACAACGACCACATTGTAAGCGGCCTTGTCTGCTGCAGCCAAGACAAACTTCCTATCAAGTTTAAGATTGCGTAAAGACGTCTTAGGTTTTGGCGGTAATAAGTTCGCATTTTGAGAGTAGAACGAAATGCGTTTGTTCACTAGTTTCAGAATGCTAAATTTTCATTTTTGAGGGCTTACTGCTCAACATACTGGCGTGTACACCACCGATTATCAAATTCATTCAAGGCATGTGGCGAATTCTTGATGGGCTCCAGAGTGTGTACAAATTATCTATAGTGACGAAGCATCTGCGTTTTCAATGTGTTCCATAATCTCTTAAATTAAAAAACACACTATTCACACCTGGAACAGATCACATCTTTCAAGTGAAAGGAGAGAAACAGAATGTCATCTACACCATTTTTACTTGTTTTGAAGTGAGAAATACTTTGTGGTTATGTTTCAGTGTGCAGAGCACTTGGTATTCCAACGCGCAGTGTGACAAATTTCAGCTCAGCTCATGACAGCGATGGATCGACTACAATAGACAAATACTTTGATTCCAATAATAAACCTATGGAGGGACTGAATATAGATTCTGTATGGTACGTTTTACTTTCATACTTTTCATGATATCATCATCATCATGATCATCATCATGATCATCATCATCATCATCATCATCATCATCGTCATCATTGTAATAATTAAAGACATGATTATTTTTCTTCTTGTAATTGCACGACCCGTAAAAAAAGCGACCGACTGAAGTCGGTTGATTTCTAAGAGTGTCCTAAAATCACTGTGTCATTCTGTCATTCTGTCAGTCGGTCAGTCTGTCATTCTGTCATTCTGTCTGTCCGTCCGTAACCTGTTTGTGAAAATTGGTGATACTGACTTAACCGCTTGGAATATTTAAACAATTTTTGGCATACTGATAGATATCAATGAGATCTAACCAATGAACTTGCGAAATATTACATTCCATTTAGTATAGCCTCGCCGAGGCGAAAAATGTGAAAATTTTCGAACTGCTTCTCCTCGGAAACCGTTGGGCCGATTGAAGTCAAATTTCATATGGAGCCTGTATGGGATGGGGGAAACCAAAATTTGTTCATGGGGTCCAGGTCACATGACCAAAATGGCCGCCAATCCATATATGGTCTGTCTGTCCGTCCGTAACCCTTTTGTGAAATTTGGTGATAGTGACTTAACCGCTTGGAATTTTTAAACAATTTTTGGCATACTAATAGATATCAATGAGATCTAACCAATGAACTTGCGAAATATAACTTTCCATTTAGTATAGCCTCGCCGAGGCGAAAAATGTGAAAGTTTTCGAACTGCTTCTCCTCGGAAACCGTTGGGCCGATTGAAGTCAAATTTCGTATGGAGCCTCTATGGGATGGGTGATACCAAAATTTGCTCATGGGGTCCAGGTCACATGACCAGAATGGCCGCCAAGCCATATATGGTAAAAACCCTTCAAAACTCGTCTTCTCCAGAACCACTGGGCAGATTTCCACGAAACTTGATAAATAGCATCTGGGACGTAGGCCCATCATAAATGGCTAAAATGGTGACCCTGGGTTGACCTTGACCTTCTTTGTTCCTAGGTCAAACTTTGACACATATGCTTTTGTTGGAATATTTAAACAATTTTTGGCATACGGATAGATATCAATTAGATCTAACCAATGAACTTGCAAAATATTACATTCAATTTAGTATAGCCTCACCGAGGCGAAAAATGTGAAAATTTTCCAACTGCTTCTCCTCGGAAACCGTTGGGCCGATTGAAGTCAAATTTCATATGGAGCCTCTATGGGATGGGGGAAACCAAACTTTTTTTCCACTGGGTCCAGGTCACATGACCAAAATGGCCGCCAAGCCATATATGGTAAAAACCCTTCAAAACTCGTCTTCTCCAGAACCACTGGGCAGATTTCCACGAAACTTGATAAATAGCATCTGGGACGTAGGCTGATTCTTAAATTGCTAAAATGGTGACCCTGGGTTGACCTTGACCTTCTTTGTGCCCAGGTCAAACTTTGACACATTACCTTTTGTTGGAATATTTAAACATTTTTTGGCATACTGATAGATATCAATGATATCTAACCAATGAACTTGCGAAATATTACATTCCATTTAGTATAGCCTCGCCGAGTCGAAAAATGTGAAAATTTTCGAACTGCTTCTCCTTGGAAACCGTTGGTCCGATTGAAGTCAAATTTCATATGGAGCCTCTATGGGATGGGGGAAACCAAAATTTGCTCATGGGGTCCCGGTCACATGACCAAAATGGCCGCCAAGCCATATATGGTAAAAACCCTTCAAAACTCGTCTTCTCCAGAACCACTGGGCAGATTTCCACGAAACTTGATAAATAGCATCTGGGACGTAGGCCCATCATAAATTATTGTAAAATGGTGACCCTGGGTTGACTTTGACCTTCTTTGTGCCTAGGTCAAACTTTGACACATATGCTTTTGTATTGGAAAAGTGAGAATGCATTTTATCCTGCAAACGATTCAGAATACAGTACTAAAGTATAAGATATATTTTTGCTCCTTACGATAAGGCGCATTTATTTAGGGAACCGTTTTAGGTCCAGGTCACATGACCAAAATGGCCGCCATACCCATATATGGTAACACTCATAAAGCTAAAAGCATCCGGCGGGTCGTGCACTTCAGCTGAAGCACTGGTTATTAGAATGATAATTAAACGATCTACATAGTGCAAGCAAAGTTATATAAATAAATTCAGAAAAAATCTTTCCAAATAATCTTTATATGCTTGTTAGCTCACCTAAGCCAATGCTCCGGCGTCCGTCGTCCTTCACATTTTCAAATAAGTATATTTTTAAGCGAGTTGGACAATCCCCGGGGCTCATAAGCTCTCATAGACTTACAATGGAAAAAAAACTTAAAAAATTCTTCTTCCCTGAAACAACAAGGCCCATAGCTTAGATATTTAGTATGTAGCAACTTCAAGTGGTCTCCTACATAAAACCTGCCAATCATGCCAATGGGGTTCAAATTGGCCACGCCCCGGGGTTCCTTAGTTTCCATAGACTAAGAATGGAAAAACTGCATGTCAAATCTTCTTCTCCGAAACCATAAAGTCCATAGCTAAGATATACAGTATGTTGCAACGTAATATGGTCACCTACATAAATCCTGCCAACCATGCCCCTGGAGTCATAATTGGCCACGTCCTGGGACTCATAATATCCCATAGATTTACATTGATGATTTATGAGGCCTTCATGTTGACTGAACAAATTATTTGTATTAATCGCGACGGAAGTAAAGGCGAGGATTTTTGCTTCGTAAAGTCGATTTAAGCCCCGGTTGAATTCGTTTCCACCTACCGTTCCAATGCGGTTCTTCTGCCGCGGATGATTTTTGTTATGGTTTGTCTTTGAGTGTTTGTGTCGCTTGTGTTGTTTTGTTTTGGATGGCCTGTTGGTTGTTTTGTGGGAGAGTGGCTGTCCTTTTGGCTTCCGCTATTGGTGTTTCCATTAGGGTCTGTTATTTCGTGTTTGTGTTTCTTTCCCATTGGTGTCTCTGATGGGAGCTGTGGGTTAATTGTATCGATTCCTGATCATTGCCTCCACTTCTGTTTTACCTTTGGAAAAAAAATAGAAAATCTTCTTCGCTGAAACCACCAGGCCCAGAGCTAAGATATTCAGTATGTATGCAACGTCAAGTGATCCCTTACATCAAGTGAAGCGCAGTGGTGCAGTGTTAAACATCGGATTTGAGATCGAGAGGTACCGGGTTCGATCTTCACATGCGCCATGTGTTGTTTCCTTGAGCAAGAGACTTTGTCCACATTGCTCAGTACTGGTTTCTACCCAGGAAAAGAGGGCCACATGGAAGATTAGTACTAGTACTAAATGTGTTACCCTCTATAAATAAGGGGTTGTGATCAGCCATTCACTGTGAAACATATCTTAATTGACTGTGTTGACTTTTCACCCTCACGTATTTTATATTTCAAAGCTGACACTTTGCAACAACTGTTTCGAGATGTACCTGTTGATAACATTATTTTATTCTTAAAAGAAATTGGTCTTTTTCATAAGATTTAACTGTTTCAGATTTTTATACATTATCATTCTGACTTGTTACTTTTAATATCGTCATAATTATTCATGGCGTTTAACCATTAACCGACTGACGCTTATGACCCACAAAGAGGGTTGACGCGTCGTTAAACACGAAATCATCATCATCATCTATAAATAAGGTCGATTATTATTATTATTATTATTTATTATTACATAAATCCTAGCAATCATGCCCCTGGGGTCCAAATTGGCCAAGCCCCGGGGCTCATAAGCTCCCAAAGACTTACAAAATGAAAAAAATAAAAAATCGTCTTCTCCGAAAGCTTTAAGCCTATAGGTAAGATATTTAGTATATAGCAATGTAATATAGTGTCCTACATAAATCCTGCCAATCATGCCCCATGGGTCAGAATATGTCACGCCCCGGGGCCCATAAGCTACCATAGACTTACAATGGAAAAAGAAACTTAAAAAAATCTTCTTATCTGAAACAACAACGCCCAAAGTTTAGATATTTAGTATGTAGCAATGTCAAGTGGTCCCTAACATAAATGCTGCCAATCATGCCCCCCCCCCCCACCCGGGGTCCTAATTGGCCACGCACGCCCAGGGCTCGTTAGCTCCAATAGACTTACAATGGAAAAAAAAACCTTTATAAAACGTCTTGTCTGACACCATAAAGCCCGTAGTTTAGATATTTAGGATGTAGCAACGTGAAAAGGTCACCTACGTAAATCCTGCCAACCCTGCCTCTGGGGTCAAAATTGGCTAGTCCACTTACTCATTAGCTCCTATACATTTACAAGAGGAAAAACGTAAAGACAATTCTTCGCGGCGCAAACGAGGCGCATAGCTTAGCTATTTAGTATGTAGCACTGTCAATTGTCCCCTACATAAATCCTGCCAATCATGCCCCTAGGGTCCAAATTGACCACGCATGGGGCTCCTTAGCTCCCATAAACTTATAATGGAAAAAAGCTTAAAAACTTCTTCTCTGAAACCATAAAGCCTATAGCTTACATATTTACTATGTAGTAACGTGAAATGATCACCTATATAAATTTTGCCAGCCATGCCTCTGGTGTCAAAATTGGCCACGCCCCTGGGCTCATTAGGTCCCATAGACTTATGATGGAAAAAATAACAACATAAAAAAATCTTCTCTGAAAGCATAAGTCTCTGAGCTTAGATATTTCATATGTAACAATGCTAAGTGGTCACCTATATTAATCCTGCCAAGCTTGCCCCTTGGCTCCAAGTTTTCCACGCCCAAGGGCTCATTAACTCCCACTTGACTTATATAATAATAAAAACACACTTCTCAAATCTTCTCCTCGGAAACCATAAGACCCAGAGCTTAGATATTTAGTATGTTGCAGCATTAAATGACCACCTACATTAATCCTTCCAACCATGCACTTACGGTCCAAATTGACTACACCATTGGGCCAAATAACTCTTTTAGAGGCCCTTATGGTGTAGTGGTTATGCTATGCGCCTGATAAACCAGGGATCGCAGGATTGGCCGCGGGCTTTTCCAGACTTCGGGATGAGTCTTTACATTGAGGGCCTGTTTTCGTATCACCAAAGCTGTTGGTGTAACGTAAAACTAAAACAGATTCACTCATTACCTCCTGTAGACTAATAATACATCAAACTTGAGAAATCTTCTTCTGAGACCATAAGGCCCTGAGATTAGATAGTTAGTATTGTTGCAATATTAATTGGTCATCCACATAATTCCTGCCAGCCATGTCAATGGCGTCCAAATTGGCCATATCCCTTGGCTCATTATCCCCCACAGATTTATAATTGAAAGAAATTCAATAAAATCTTCTGCTCTGAAACAATGATGTAAACAGCTTACATTAATGCTTCTCAGGTGAGCGGTTAGACTCATTTAGCCTCTTGTTATCTGGAGCGATGGGGATGATGAACTAGTTCGAACCATAGTAAATGAGCAGTTGGTGTTGTGAGGTATTGAAGTTCAACTGTACTGAACGATCTTGTTTTAGGAATTTCCATGTATGGAATGAAGCTTGGCTCAGGCGCCCCGAGCTGGAAGACCATACGCTTGGTTGGAATGTGATTGATGCAACTCCTCAAGAAGCAAGTGAAGGTATCTATACCACTGACATAAAATTAAGCATATTTTATGTGAACCCATTTTTCCATGCCATAAAATAATTTCAGTTTTTTTTTCCTCGACATGTACATGAATATTTAGGCTACCAAACTATGGTAGGTTACATTCGTTTAATGCAGCAGTGACCGCGAACGTTAACTCTTATCTTGCTGTTCACGACAACCACTACCTTTGCAAACAGTGTAGATCCAGATCAGATGGCCATCTGCTCAGGATCTGCACTGTTTGACATTCAGTTCATGAATTTGTACATCAAGTAATCTGATTGGTTCCAAGTCTGCAATGGATATGGCTAAAATGAATACTCAGCAGGATAAGGGTTAAGTTCGTGTCTCATTTTTATACTTAAGGTGTTTAACAAGCATGATTCTTTTGCGTTTCTGAATCATTGCAAGCCTTGAAAGCAGTTGAATACAAAATTTAGTAGAACAGCGCAAGTCTTTCATGGTCGAGCTGTCCGGACTTTAAACCAGACGTGTTCGTAACCTGAAACTAGCCGTTACCAACCTTGGTGAGCATCGCCATGCATTACCGGTCGTTCCCCTTTTTAATTTACTGGAGGAATGGGACATGATTCCACGAGTTAGGCGCATCGTACCTGTAGTTTCAATGATAAAAAGGTGTCAGGTTGTTATTCGCAAGAAGGAAGCCTTTACCCAATATTAATCAAAAGTAATGAATTACAGTGAAATAGAAATGAAGGCAGTGAATCCGGAATCGATACAATTGACCCACATATCCCATCTGAGTGACCAAAGGGAAAGAAACACAAATAGTTTAACTAGACACTTATGGAAGCACCAACATCAGAAAGTCACAAGGACAGTTACTTTCTCCAAAAATGGACAATTGGCTATCCAATACACAAAACATACAAGCGATACACACACTCAAAGACAAACCACAACAAAAATAATCCGCGACAGAAAAACCCACCAGCGTGCAATTAAAGAGGGAAGCAAAGTTGTCAACCGTGATTGGGATACCCACCATGCATGCAGTCTGTCGTATAACATTTATAGCGTACCCAATCTTGTAATATCGAAGAATGATTTTACGAAATTGGGTGCTGAAGTCATTGCAAGTATATATTTTTCTGAATTTATATACTAAGTCACCGTAAAATTTGGGTTCCTAATTGCAGAAAAGATTTAAGTCCAACTTTGAATTTTGAAATTAAATCGGAATGACGTCTAGTAAATTTTGAAACGGCTTTGCATTGTTTATGAAACCGATATCCCTGATTTAGAAGTTTAGCAGTTAACAATTTATTACGAGTGTTGAAGTCAGTTAAATGACTAGACACTCTGGCAAATCTAATTTATAATGGAATGTAAACGCCATAGAATGCCGCACGAGAAATATTACCACCTAAGGAAGTAACATTTATAATCCCAAAATAAGTTTTCCAGGAAACAAACCCAATAATAGATAGAATAAAATAAAAACCGGGCCTCGGTATCAGCAGAATTTGCTTATTTAACTGAAGTTCCCTAGGTGGCGTAAATTTGACTGACCAAAACATTGAAATAGGTATTGTACAATATTAAATAACTCATCCAAATATGTTGAAGTCTAGCTAAATAGAAGTGAAGGCAATGATCAGGAATCGATACAATTAACCTACTACTCCCATCGGAGACACCAAGGGAAAGAAACACAAACATTGACCAACTAGACCCAAATGGAAACATCACTAGCGGAAAAACAAAAGGATAGTTAGTTTCCCACAAAATGGCCAATTTGGCTATACAAAGAAAATAATATAAGCGATACACATACTCAAAGACAAGCCACAACAAAACTTAACTAAACCACGACAGAAGAACCACCTTGGAACGGTCAGCGGAAACGAATTCCACTGGAGTGAGGCTTAAATCGATTTTACCTGACCACAATCCTCGTCCTTACTTCCGTCGCGATTAAGAAAAATAATTTGTTCAGTCCGCATGAAGGCCTCCTAACTCATCAGTGCAACATCCCCGTGTACACAAAAACATCAATCAACCACCGAGATGAAATAACGGTGAGGACTGGTCAGCAAGAAACCGCTGAAATGCTGAAGCAAAAGAAAACCCAACCAGAGACAGAGCATCAGGCACCAACCAACATTACATAAAATTAGATTCTCTCTAATTCTCAGTAAGCCTTTACGCTGGAACCGTCATAGAATCTGAGACCTGACCAACTGGCGTGCAGTTAAAGAGGGAAGCAAAGTTGTCAACCGTGATTTAACTACCATGTATGCAGTCTTACGTATAACATTTATATTGTATCCAAACTTTTTGTATCGAAGAATGATTTTACGAAATTGGGTACTGAAGTCATTGCAATTATATATTTTTCTGAACTTATATACTAAGTCACCATAAAATTCGTGTTCCGATAGACCTTGTTGCTGAAAAGATTTAAGAGATGTTGACTTTTGAAATTAAATCGGAATGACATCTATAAAATTTATGAAAGACTTTGCGTAGTTTATGATAACGAATAACCTGATTAAGAAGTTAAGCAGTTAACAATTTATTACGAGTGTTGAAGTCAGTTACAGGACTAGACACTCTGGCAAAACGAATTAATTGCGAAATATAAACGCCCTAGGATGCCTCATGAGGAACATCACCATCACAGAAAGGAAAATTAATAATCTCAGAATCAAAGTCTTCGCGTTTGTCATAAATTTTGCAAGAAACAAATCCATCTACAATAGATAGGTGTAAATCCAAAAACGGGGCCCCCGAATCAGAAGAATTAACTTTATTTAACTGAAGTTCTGGGGAGTAAATTTGACTGATAAAACGATCGAAATAGGTATTGTCATTATTTAATAAATCAAAAAATACCTAGAAGTCGAGCTAAAAGCTTCAATGATTTCAGATTGGTTTTCAACGGAAACGGACATCATGAAGTATCTTTCTTGACAAAACAAGAACAAATCAGCCACAAGGGGTGCGCAATTTGTTCCCATATGAATACCTACAATTTGTCTAAATAACTTAGTACCAAATCGTATGTGAATATTTTCAAGTAGAAAGGTGAGAGCCTCTCACCCTTCCTGACATGACCAAAAAGTATATTTTTTTATGGTCTTCAGAAGTGAAAAAAGGCATTTCTTTCATTACTTGCAAGATAGAGAGAGTCTTCCCTATGAAATGTCTATTCAATTAAATCATTAAGATTTCTTTATAAGGTTATGATGATGTGTAGTGTAAAGGGTGGAAAAAGCATAAGACGACAGACTTGAAGCACGAAAATATCTTGATTTCAATTTATTATTACTTCATTAGAATTTTTTATAGACCAAAACAGATTTCTCCCTGATCTTTCAAAGACTTTGTCGCAATATTTATCACATGTTTTTGATGGCAGTAAAACATGAAGTTAATAATTCTTAGAGTTCAGTGGTGGTACAAGGGATTGAATTTGCACTAAAGCCCTTAATGAATTGGAACTTGGCATTCTGAAACTAGTGAACAATCGCATTTACTTCTATTCTCAAAACACGAACTTATTGTCTCTTAAACCTAAGTCGTCTTTACGCCACCTTACACGAGGTATTCAAGTATTTCATAAGAAGTTTGTTTTGACCCCAGCAGACAAGACCGCTAACAATGTCGTTGCTGTTTGACGACTCCACTATGTTAAAACCCTTCAGCAAGAGCTTGGTGGTACTGAGGCCTATGAACTGCAGCCTTTAGTTGATGACCACATTTGTTATTCAGCCACCAAGTTAGCTGTCTGTGTTACAGAAGACCACGACAAGCTTCCTACGTTAAATTGGTTACCTAAACTTCATAAAAGTCAACACAAAGCACGCTTTATTGCAAATGCAAACTCTTGCACAACAACTGAATTTTTTATTGTGTCTCCCCCTTTTCGGGGAGACATATTGTTTTTCTACCGTGCGTCTGCCCGTCCGTCCGTCTGTCTGTCTATTTGTCTGTCTGTCAACGCACGTTTTATTGCAAATTCAAGCTCTTGTACACCACTGGCTGTAGAGAGAGCTGTAGTTGATGACCACATTTGTCACTCAAGCACCCAGTTTGCTGTATGTGTTATAAAAGGCAAAGATAAGCTTCCTGCTTATATTGGTTTCCTAAACTTCATAAAAGTCAACACAAAGCACGCTTTATTGCAACTGCAAGCTCTTGCACAACCACTGAACTTTTTATTATGTCTCCCCCTTTTCGTGGAGACATATTGTTTTTCGCACGGGCGTCTGTCCGTCCGTCCGTTTGTCTGTCCATTTGTCTGTCTGTCCGTCTGTCTTATCATCTGTCCCAAAATCCGCTCTATAACTTGAAAACCGTTCAAGCTATCTTCAGGAAACTTCATATAATTATTAATCAACATTAGACGACGTTCAGAGCGCAAGAACTATAACTCTTGCATTTATACTTTTTGAGTTATTTATTTGTCGATCAGAAAATCGTGTATGTAGAGGCAAATCGTGTCCGGCCAATTACATTCTTTTTTTTAGATGGATTTTGATATTACTTGGCAGAAATCTTAACCGCCATAAGACAATGTGTCGGGCGCATGACCCAGGTCGGTACCTCAAAGGTCAAGGTCATACTTATAGTCAAATATCAAAAAGGGGCATTTTTTCTTGTTCGGTCAGTTTCTTATTTTTCCTTGATGGATTGCGAAATAACTTGCCAGAAATGTTAACCATCATAAGCCGATGTGTTGAGCGCAAGTAACAGGTTGGTTCGTCCAAGGTCAAGGTCACACTTAAAGGTCAAAGGTAAAAAAGGGTTTTTTTCGTGTTTGGTCAATAACTTTCTTATTCCTGGGTGGATTTTGAAATTACTTGGCAGAACTATTACCCATCATTAGACCACATGTTGCATGCAAGAGCCAGGTCGATACCTCCAAGGCCAAGGTCATACTTAGCGGTCAAATGTCAAAGAAGGCTCTCTTTTCGTGTCCGGTCAATAACTTTATTTCTGAATGCACGTTTTAAAGTAGCCTTGCAGAAATGTTCACCTTCAGTAGACGATGGGTCGTGGCAAGACCAAGGTACGTACCTCCAATGTCAAGGTCATACCTAGAGATCAAAGGTCAAAATGATGCCTTTTTTCGTGTACGGTCATTTACTTTCTTATTCTTGGATGGATTATGAAATTACTTGGCAGAAATTCTAGCCATCATGAGACGATGCGTTGCGCCAAAGATCTATGTCGGTACCTCAAAGGTAAATGTCATACTTAAAGGGCAAATGTAAAAAATGGCCTTTTTGTGTCCGAGCAGTAACTTTCTTATTCCTTGATGGCTTTCGAAATCACTTGGCAAAAATGTTAACCATCATGAGATGATGTTTCGCGTGCAAGACACAGGTCGGTACCTCCAAGGTCAAGGTCAAACTTAGAGGTCAAACGTAAAAAACGGCTTTTTTCGTATACGATCAATAAATTTCTTATTTCTCGATGCACTTAAGTTACTTTACAGAAATGTTCCCCTTCATTAGATGATGTCTTGCACACAAGAGCCAGGCCAATACCTTTAATGTCAAGGTCATACTAAGAGGCAAAAAGACGGAATATATCTGTGTTTTTGTACAAAAACAAATTCTAGTTCGATTCATGCTTTACTGCCATCAAAAACATGTGATTTAAATATCGCGACAAAGCTTAATGATATAATTGAATGCCCATTTCATATGGAAGATTCCCTCTATCTTGCTTGTAATGTAAGAAATGCTTTTTTGCACATCTAAAGAGCATAAAAAAGTATACATTATGGTCATGTCAAAAAGTGTGTGGAGCTCTCACCTTTCTACTTGGCAATATTTACATAAGATTTGGAAAGTTAATTAGACAAATTGTGGGTATTCCGATGGGTAAGAAGTGCGCACCCCTTTTGCTGATCTGTTCTTGTTTTGTTTTGAAAGGCAGTTCATGATGTCCCTTTCCGTTGAAAACCAATATGAAATCATTGAAGCATTCAGCTCGACTTCTAGATATTTGGATGATTATAAAATATTGGCAGTATCACAATTTCGATGGTTTATTCAGTCAAATTTATCCCACAGACCTCCAGTAAACAAAATTCTTCTGAAATCGAGGCCCCGTTTTTGGATTTACATATATCTATTGACGATGCGTTTGTTTCCTGCAAAATTTTGAGATTGTAAATTTTCCTTTTTTGGATCAGGTTATTTTCCTCGTGCAGCATCCTATGACGTTTATATTTCGCAGTTAGTTCGATTTGCCAGAGTACCTATTCATGTAACTGACTTCAACACTCGTAATAAATTGTTGACTGCTAAACGTTATCCGTACCATAAACTACGCAAAGCCTTTTAAAACTTTTTATGGACATTATTCAAATTTAATTTCACAATTCAATGTTTAACTTAAAAATTCAATGTTTGGACTTAAAAGGATAACCCTTTTATAGAATATATTAAATTTCTTCTGCAGCTAGGTCTTTCGGAACCTGAATGTTATGGTGACTTAGTCTATAAATTCAAAAATACATATTCTTGCAATGCATTCAGCACCAAATTCCGTAAAATCAGTCTTCGATATAAAAAGATTGGGTACAACATAAATGTTATACGACATATTGTAAGCATGGTAGTTCACCCAATCACAGTTGACAACTTTGCTTCCCTCTTTAATTGCACGCCGGTGGGTTAGGCCTCAAATTCTATGACGATTCCAGCGTAAAGGCTAACTTACAAATAGAATTTAATTTTATGTAATGTTGGTTGGTGCCTGATGCTCTGCTTTTAGTCGGGCCCATCGAAGTCAAAACTGTTGGTTTTCTTTTGATCCAACATTTCAGTGGTTTCTTGCTGTTTCACTGTCGGTTCCAAGGCGGTTCTTCTCTCACGGATATGATTTGTCATTGAGTGTGTGTATCGCTTATATCTTTTTTGTTTTGGATAGTCATTTGGCCATTTTGTGTGAAAGTAACTGTCATTTTGGCTTTCCACTATTGATGTTTACTTTAGGGTCTAGTTATTTCATGTTTGTGCTTCGTTCCCTTTCGGGTTGTGGGTTAATTGTGTCGAAACCTGATTATTACTTCACTTCTGTTTTATGGACGTTTGGGCGCCTTCTATAAAAATAACTTAGTCTCTGGAGTTTGCAGCTGGAAAATTTTGTGATAAAGTTGCAAGCAAGAGGTCAGGGAGGCAGAGCCCATTAATAAATCATGCCGAGTCTAGGTCAAGGTCACGTTTAAAGGTCACAAATTTGAAACTTTGAATTTTGTGTCCGTTCCATACCTCCTTTACCCCTGGAAGTATTTTCATTAAACGTTGATCAAATATCCCCCTCCGTGAGTTGATACGCACAACCCATAAATGAACCCTGCGACTCAAGATCAAGTAGAAGTAAAACAAAGATCAGGAATCGATACAATTAACTTACTCCACCCATCAAAGACACCAAAAGGAAAGAAACACAAACATTAAGCGACCAGACCATAATGGAAACCTAAACAAAGGAAGGCCATAAGGACAGTTACTTTCCCACAAAATGGCCATATGGCCATCCAAAATAAAAAGTCACAAGTGATACAAACAGTAAGTAACAAACAACACCATAAATAAACCGCCACAGAAGATCAGCCTTGGAACGGTCAGTGGAATGATTTCCACTGGGGGGCTTAAATTGATTTTACGTGGCCACAATCCTCGCCCTTACTTCCGTCGCGATTTAGACAAATAATTTGTTCAGTCCGCATGAAGGCCTCCTAACTCATCAGTGCAACATCTCCGTGAACACAAAAAAAATCAAAGAACCACAGAGGTTAGACAACGGTGAGGACTCGACAGCAAGAAACCACTGAAATTTTGGAGCAAAAGAAAACCAACAGTTAGACTCCGATGGGCCCGACCAGAGACAGAGCATCAGGCACCAACCAACATTACCTTGAATTAGATCTCTCTAATTCTCAATACCAAAGTCGTTAAAAATGGTACTAGCTGCTCCTCGCTTGGCACTCAGATCTACGGGGTAGAACTAGGACTGGTCGATCCAGTGTCAGGATAATGTGACTGGATGTGGTATCATGTAATGTGTCTGGGACATGATACTTCAGTGAGGCAGCACTATAAACGTGAGCATTGAGCTCCCTGTCGCAAGCAGACACCGTCGTGATATGACTGAAAGATTGTTGAAAGCGACGTTAAACCCGAATTCACACACACTCTAATTCTCAATAAACCTTTACGTTGGAGCCGTCATAGAATCTGAGGCCTGACCAACCGGCGTGCTATTAATGAGGGAAGCAAAGTTGCCAACCGTGATTGGGTTAACTACCATGCATGCAGTCTGTCGTATAACATCCATGGTGCACCCAATCTTTTTATATCGAAGAATGATTTTACGAAATTGGGTGCTGAAGTCATTGCGGTTATATATTTTTCTGAATTTATATACTAAGTGACCATAAAATTCGGGTTCTGATAGACCTTTTTCAGAAGAGATTTAAGTCCAATATTGAATTTTGAAATTAAATCAGAATGGCGTCTATAAAATTTTGAAAAGGTTTTGCGTAGTTTATGGTACTGATAACCCTGATTAAGGAGTTTAGCCGTTAATAATTTATTATGAGTGTTGAAGTCAGTTACATGACTACACACTCTAGCAAATCGAATTAATTGCGAAATATAAACGCCATAGGGTTGGCGCACAAGGAACATCACCATCCAAAAAAGGAAAATTTTTCAATCTCAAAATCAAAGTCATCACGTTTATCATAAATGTTGCACGAAACAAATCCATTTACAATAGATAGATGTAAATCCAAAAACGGGGCCTCGGTATCAGAAGAATTTGCTTTATTTAACTGAAGTTCTGGGGGGGGGGGGTAAATCTGACTGATCGAACCATCGAAATAGGTATTATCAATATTTAATAAATCATCTAAATATCTAGAATTGGAGCTAAAAACTTCAATAATTTCAGATTGGTTATCAATGGAAAGCGACAACATGAAGTCTCTTTCATAACAATACAAGAACAGATCAGCCACAAGAGGTGCGCAATTCGTATCCATCGGAATACCCACAATTTGTCTAAATAACTTAGTACCGAATCTAATATAAATATTGTCAAGTAGAAAGGTGAGGGCATCACACACTTTCTGACATGACCAAAGTGTATAATTCTTATGCTGTTTAGAAGTGAAAAATGCATTTCTGACATTACATGCAAGATGTGAAAAGCCCATTCAATTAAATTATTTAGCTTTTCTTTTATAAGATTATGAGGAAGTGTAGTGTAAAGATTGGAAAAATCGTAAGTAGACAGACTTGAAGCACGAAAATGTCTGGATTTTAATTTATTTAAAACCTCATTCGAATTTTTTATAGACCAAAACAGATTTCTTCCTGATCTTTCAAAGACTTTATCACAATATTTAATCACATGCGTTTTAATAGCAGTAAGACATGAAGTTAATAATTTAGAAAGTTCAGTGGTAGTGCAAGAGCTAGAATTTGCAATAAACCGTGCTTTGTAAGTTCTTTTATGAAGTTTTGGTAACCAGTATAGCGTGGGAAGCTTGTCTTGGCCTTCATTAACACACACAGCAAACGTGGTGGCTGAATGACAAACATGTTTATCTACTATAGCTCTCTCTTCAGCTAACGGCTGAAGTTCATAAGCCTTAGTACCACCAAGCTTCTTCTTAAGCGTGTTAACATAGTGGAGCCGTCACACAACTACGACGTTGTTAGCGGCCTTGTCTGCAGGGGCCAAAACAAACTTCTTATGAAATTCTTGAATACCTAGTTTAAGATGACGTAAAGACGTCTTGGACTTAGGAGGTAATAAGTTAGTTTTTTGAGAAAAGAAAGAAATGCGTTTATTCACTAGTTTTAAAATGCTAATTTTCCAGTACTTAAGGGCTTTATGCTCAACATACTCTCGCTTACACCATCGATTACCGAATTCATTCAAGGAAGCATCGATTTCATCTCTACATTTACTGAAATCAATTTTAGAAGGAAACCTATATTTCGGTCCTTTAGAAATTATATTCCTTATCCTAGAATCAGAAATAATTTTCAAATTGCCAGTAATTAAATGACCAGCAGCAGGATAGCAATACTTTGAGTTTTTACAATCACATGAATCAGGAGTATTAGTATCAATATCAAGATCTGAAACAAGTTTATTGAAATTAAAAATGATAGATCTACCAGGTTTGTTATATTTATAGCAAATTATAGGTGTTTCAGTATTTTGAAAATAAGCAGGAATGGAAGAAAGCACCGATCTCTCACGGCAGATACTAGGCAAATCTATAAAACCCATACCCTTATTAATGAAGGATATTTTGAAGAAATGGCGTTTATGATTAATTTCAGAATCAATGTAAGGACGGAGAGTATGCTGAGTATAGCCTCTAGTTAAGAGAGCCGCATCATATAACTGATAAGAACTATCGTAGAATTTATTCGCCTCGGTGTCCAGAAGACGTAAAACAGAAACGGGTAATGAACTTAAAAATGAAAGCATAGAGTGGCGTCCATGATTTAATAATATAATTGACAGTCACTTCAGCCTAGTATTGTTTCGTTTAAACGCACGTGATTTACGTTTAAAGTTACCATTTTTCCTGGTGCCGTGAGATCTAGTTCTGTGTTTTCGACATTCCAGGAGCGAGAAAATTTTAAAGGTCGCATTTTAAACTTTGAATTTTATCCCGGTTCCATATCTCCTTTACCCCTGGAAGGATTTTCTTTATCCTTTGATCAAATATCCACCACAGTGAGCTGATGTGCAGAACACATAAATAAACCATGCCGTCAAGGTCACAGTTGAAGGTCACCAGTTTGAACTTTGAATTTTGAGTCCGTTCCGTATCTCCTTAACCTCTGGAAGTATTTTCATTATACTGGGTCATCTATCCCTCTTAGTGAGCCGATGTGCAGGACTCATAAATAAACCATGCTGGCTCAAGTTCAAGTACACAGGTGAAGATCACGAGTTTGAAACTTTGAATTTTGTGTTCGTTGCATATCTTCTTTACCCCTCAAAGGATTTTCATTAAACTTGAGTGACATATCCCCCTCAATGAGTTGATATGCAGAACCAATAAAAATATCATGCCAACTCAAAGTTAAGGTCTCAGGTGAAGGTCACGAGTTTGAAACTTGGCTTTTGTGTCCGTTCCATACCTCCTTTACCCCTGGACACTGCATTTTTTTTTTCAAAAACTATTGTGATCTTTAACATAAGATTGATGCAAAACGAATGTTTGTGAATGCCAATGGTCAGGTCATGCAAAAGCTTGGCCCAAGTTCATATTGATTGCAGGGCCATCAATATTTCAAAAGGCATTTTCTCTTAAACAGCTGAACAAATTTCAGTTCCATTTTATATGCCACCCTCTGACAATGTGGGAATAAAATCTAACTTGAATGGCACATGTCACATGACCATGTTGACCCCTATTTCCAAATAGGGTAAAACATGTAAAAGATCTTCTCCGGAAGTGCTGGGCTAATTTTCTCGAAACTTTTTACATAGCATTAGGTGAGTGCGTACTACCAGATTTGTTGATAAAATGTCATTAGTCGACCTTGACCAATTTTACAATAAGAGAAAATAGTAGACGTTGCTGTTTTTGAAAACTAGTGTGCTTTATGACAGAATAGGTGCAATATGAATGTCAATGGTCAAGGTCATTCAATTGCCTCAGGTTATTTGGTTTGCATGTGCATTGGCAGTTAAAATGACATTTTCTCTGAAATTGCAGAGACAATATCATTTTATATGAATGGCAAAATGAAGGTTTATTCGAATGCTTCAGGTAAGGCTGACCTTTACCTATCTTTGGACAAGATCAAATTTGGTTCCTAAGGATTTTGAATGGGAAGGACGATGATATTATGTCTTATAGAAGATTTTGTCGTGCGCTGGCTCATTTTTCTCATCACGCAAACACGCCTATATAATTTTGACCCTCTCTAACCCCACTTTTATATATTGAAACTGGGGTTTGCCGGGATAAAACTTTTTTTCTTATTTCTGCTCTGAGATATAGATTGTTGGTACTCGTTAGAAACACCTCAATGACCGGTTCTAACGAGTACCCACAATCTATATTTTGAGCAAAAATAAGAATAATATAACAATTGTTAATCTGAAAATTTTCATGTTTTCGGCGATAAATGTGTCAATGTATTTGTGTAGGCGTGTTTTCGTAATGTTTTGCAAATCACGGCAGAACTGAGGGCGATGGTTGTGGCAACGATAACACACCTGTGCGACAAAGAGCTTTTTCACATCTCCCAAATGGCCATTTTTCTGATGAAAACCCGTGATTTTTTTCTTATAAATACTGCAAACATAGGTTGAAGGTGCTTGTTGGAACCGCCACATTGAGGCGGTTCTAACGAGTGCCCACAACCTATGTCTTGGAGCAAAAATAAGAAAAAATAATGTATACCCCCATAAACCCCAGTTTTCTCGATATAAAGTGGTGTATGGGGGTCTTCAGTTCACGGACTTCACCTGATGAAAATGTTTACTGACTATGTCAAGGCTGTGCTTTAGTTTTGATTTATTATTACCATTGCTTTTCTGCGGACCTGTTTGTTCAAATTTGGGTTTTGCATCCCCCATCAGCACTATTTAGGTAAGTAACGAAATTTTTCTTCCAAATTAATGGGACTTTAACCAGACAGTTGGATGAAGTGACATCTCAAGCTCTGCCACCCGAACAAAGCAAAAGGTTTATATGCAGGGCCGACCAGACTCGCACCAGTTTGCCTTGACAGGCTTAAGCACCCTTAGCTGTTTATTATCCCCCGCCGAAGGCGGAGGGATATAGTTTTGGCGTTGTCCGTCCGTCCGTCCGTCCGTGCGTCCTTCCGTCCGTCCGTCCTTCCGTCCGTCCGTCACACTTTTTTGTCCGGAACCGTTTCTCAGCAACTTTTGCATGGAATTAAATGAAACTTGAAATAAATATGTATTATTATGCTGTGGTGATGCACGCGCATTTTTTTTTTTTCGGATTGACTTTTAACATCCAGAGTTATGGCCCCTTGAATGATTGAAATTCTGGGTTTTTCGTCGTCTCACTTTGTCCGGAACCGTTTCTCAGCAACTATTGCATGGAATTAAAATGAAAATTGAAATAACTATGTATTATTATGCTGCAGTGATGCACGCGCAATTTTTTTTCGGATTGACTTTTTACATCCAGAGTTATGGCCCCTTAAATGATTGAAATTCTGGATTTTTTCGTCACCTCACTTTGTCCGGAACTGTTTCTCAGCAACTATTGCATGGAATTGAATGAAACGTGAAATAAATATGTATTATTATGCTGCGGTGATGCACGCGCAATTTTGTTCTGGATTGACTTTTTACATCCAGAGTTATGGCCCCTTAAATGATCGAAATTCTGGATTTTTCGTCGTCTCACTTTGTCCGGAACCGTTTCTCAGCAACTATTGCATGGAATTAAATGAAACTTGAAATAAATATGTATTATTATGCTGTGGTGATGCACGCGCATTTTTTTTCCGGATTTACTTTTTACATCCAGAGTGATGACCCCTTAAATGATTGTAATCCTGGATTTTTCGTCGTCTCACTTTTTTGTCGGGAACTGTTTCTCAGCAACTATTGCATGGAATTATATGAAACTTGAAATAAATATGTATTATTATGCTGTGGTGATGCACGCACAAATTTTTTTCGGATTGACTTTTTACACCCAGAGTTATGGCCCCTTAAATGATTAAAATTCTGGATTTTTCGTCGTCTCACTTTGTCTGGAACCGCTTCTAAGCAACTATTGCATGGAATAAAATGATCGAAACTTGAAATAAATATGTATTATTATGCTGCCGTGATGCACGCGCAATTTTTTTTTCGGATTGACCTGGATTGACTTTTTTATCCAGAGTTATTTCCCCTTAAATGATTGAAATTGAGGAATTTTGTCTATTCGGTGATTATATCGGGGTTTTTTAATATTCGCGAATTTTATTTTGGTATCCTTGAAACCACATAACAGGTAAATAAACCTCAACTTTGACAGACAAGTTAATCTCTACTGATAATTAGGTCAGTAGGTCAGGGTACAGCCTCTCATCCAGGGAGTAAATGTTCAGCGGGGCCCTTCCTCATTGTCTCTAGTTTGCTTCTTAGAACCATCTGCAATTTTGGCCGGATATATTTTCTTGCCATTCTACACGAAAAACCCATTCGGCGGGGGATATCAATTCAACGAATTTGCTTGTTAGTACCAAAAAGCGGTTGATTCCAGCTCTGCATGGAAGCAACTTGTAGCCCAATCTATTTCTCCCAGCCCCGATGGACGGGTGTACATTATCTATATTGGTTCTTGCCTCTATAATTGTCCTGGCATCTATTTTGGTCCTTCGTGGCATCTTAAATGTCCTCAGCACCATCTAATATGTTGGTCTCAACAGCCTCTAAAACGCCTCCCGTGTGATATCCCCACTGGCATCTAAATGGGTCCCCAATAGCATCTAAAACTGTCGAATCTAAACTGTCTGTTTCAACAACCTATATACCCAGGATTGGATTGTTGTAGTGCCAAGGCAGCTCTTAAGATGTGTCATGAGAAAACATGTCTTATGATGATTGGCTAGCAAATGCTCATATAAGCCTGCGCAAATGCACCCTCTGACAATGCATTGCTACGAATACTTAGAACTGCAAACATTATTGAATACTGGTTGGGAGAACAGCTTCTAGTGTCGTTCAGTTCTTTTTTATACGTACACACAGCTAAACTCGACCTTATCGCAGTTGATCCAAGGGATGGGTAATAGGTCGGAATCTTTTATTTAACCAACAGCTTCAAGTATTTTAACCCGTTTAGTACCAGAAACCCAAAACGGATAGCCTGGCAAACAGTGCAGGCCCAGATCAGACGCCGCAGAATGCGGCGCCTGATGAGGTTCCCACTGTTTCATAAACGTTCAGCCATTTCCCAAATAAATTTTGAAGAAAACACATCCTGACCCCCCCCCCCCCGCCCCTGCTTAATTTTGAAGTAGACTCGTGCTATATATAAAGAGGGCGATTCCATTTGGTACAAAAAGAGTTAAAGGGGATCAAATGAAAGCTTCTAAATCCCAACTTCTTATTAAATGTGTGTAGGGGTGTTTACAGTGGAACTTTGATAACTCAAACACGGATGGTTCGTTTACCATGGCTTATTCGTACTCGCACGTGAGCCTTTAGAAATGAGAAATTTAATATCAAAATTCAAGCTTAATAGAAGTGAATTGTTTTTGTTTTTGATTTGAGGTTTATCGTCCCCGTCAACACTGTTTAGGTCATTTAGGAGACGTTTCTTCCAATTTTGTGGGACTTTTACCCAACATTGAGATGAAATGACATCTCAAGCCATGTCGCCCAAAGACACCAAAAGGGTTTATATGCATGGATGGGCCGACCTTTCCCGGGCAAGCTTAGGACCGCTAAGCAGTTTACCAGTACTCATGTGTGGTCGGTTTCAGCTCTGCGTGGAAGCATCATGCAGCCAAATCTATTTCTTCAAGCCCCGATTGGCAGGGGCCATAATAGAAGTGAATGCAATGATAAGGAATCGACACAATCAGACCTTCCATCAGAGACAACAAAGGGGGAGAAACACAAATATGAAATAACTAGACCCTAATGTAAACACCGATAGTGGAAAGCCAAAAGGACAGTCACTTTCCCACAAAATTGCCAATTGGCCATCCAAAACAAAAACTATAAGCGATAAACAGACTCAAAGACAAACCATAACGACAATAAACCTCGACTGAAGAACAGCCTTGGAACGGTCAGTGAAACGAATCTCACTTGGGGGCGTGGGGTGGGGTTGGGCTTAAATGGTTTATACGCGGACGCAATCCTCTCCATATTACTTAAATTAACAATTAAAGTATTTTTAAAATGTTTAAAATTACCATTTTATTCAAAGTGTTATTTCAACTAGTTAATGTAAGTGTTTAACATGTCTTTTGAAGAGATCAGTATGTTCTGTATGTTATATCATCCAATTACAAATACCCAAACATAAATTTAAATTATTTAAATAAAAATTTTAATGTAGAAGTAAAACAAAGATCAGGAATTGATACAATTAACTTACTCCACCCATAAAAGACACCAAAGGGAAAGAAATACAAACATTAAGCGACCAGACCATAATGGAAACCCAAACAAAGGAAGGCCATAAGGACAGTTACTTTCCCACAAAATGGCCATATGGCCATCCAAAACCAAAAGACACAAGTGATACACACAGCAAGTAACAAACAACAACATAAATAAATCGCCACAGAAGAGCCGCCTTGGAACGGTCAGTGGAAGATTTCCACTGGGGGGGCTTAAAGTTTGAATTTAAGGTTTGTAATTAAAAATATGACACAACTGGTTTAACACTGCCATATCAGTTGAGATCAGTTTCAACAATTCAAATAGGTGATTATACAGTTCCTAAGGACCATTAAACACAAGATATTTCATTTTTAAAAAATTGATGCGCATCTATGACATAATAGAATGCCTCATGAATATTAATGAGGTAGTCAGAAGTGCTGTGCTTCCTTGAAACATTTCATACTTCAAATTGTAATATCTTGGAAACTAATAAAGATAATTTGATGCGGTTTTCGCCGTTCCATTCCTTTAATCAATGTCTTTTTAAATTTAATGACGTCTATACTTTTGTATATGACATTTAACGTCCCCGTCAACACTGTAAAGATCTTTTTGGAGACGTTGAGATAAAATGACATCTCAGGCCCTGTCGCCCAATAAAACCAATACAGTCCTACACTCTCCACAGCACAACTTCCATTACCTGGAAGGTCAACATTCTGTGTTTTTATGATGAAACCACAAGAGATTAGTTCTGATTGTTTATGTTTAGGAAAAAAAGTGTATCATGTTCCATTTTCTTGCAGCAAACCATAAATCAGAAATACCAGGTGGGAGCAATTTAATTTCAACAGTACAGGTTCCAGCATATATTTTTTTTAGCTCACCTGACCGAAGGTCATGGTGAGCTTTTGTGACTGTGAGATGTCCGGCGTCGTCGTTCGTCGTTTGTCGTTTGTCGTGCGTGCATAAACTTTTCTTGATAACACCCTAGAGGCCAGTTTTGATCCAATCATCATCAAACTTGGTCAGAATGATAATCATGAAAATATGTCTGTCAAGTTCGAATATGGGTCATGTCGAGTCAAAAAGTAGGTCACCAGGTCAAATCAAAGGAAAACCTTGTTAACACTCTAGAGGCCACAGTTTTGGTCCAATCATCCTCAAACTTGCTCAGGATGATCAGCTCGATAATATCTCGGTCAAGTTTGAATATGGGTCATTTCAGGTTAAAAAGGAGGTCAGTAGGTCAAATCAAAGGAAAACCTTGTTAACACTCTAGAGGCCACAGTTTTGGTCCAATCATCCTCAAACTTACTCAAAATGATCATCCTGACAATATCTCGGTCAAGTTCGGTTATGGGTCATGTCGGCCAAAATAAATAGGTCAGTAGGTCAAATCATAGAAAAACCTTGTTAACACTCTAGAGGCCACATTTTTGGTCCAATCATCCTCAAACTTGCTCAAAATGATCATCCTGACAATATCTCGGTCAAGTTCGAATATGTGTCATGTCGGTGGAGCGCTGTGGTGCAGTGGTAAAGTATCGGACTCGGGATCGAGAGGTACCAGGTTCGATCCCCACGAGCGGCAAGTGTTGTTTCCTTGAGCAAGAGACTTTATCCACATTGCGAAGTACTGGTTTCTACCCAGGAAAAGAGGGCCACATGGAAGATTAGTACTAGTTTACTAAATGTGTTACCCTCTATAAATAAGGTCGATTATTATTATTATTATTTATTATTTTTATTATTAAAAGAAGGTCAGCAGGTCAAATCATAGAAAAACCTTGTTAACTCTCTAGAGGCCACAGTTTGGGTCAAATCATCATCGATCTTGCTAAGAATGATCATCTCTACAATATCTAGGTCAGGTCATAACATTGGTCATGTGTGGTGAAAAAGTGGGTCAGTAGGTCAAATCATAGAAAAACCTTGTTTACACTCTATGGACCGCAATTTTAATCTAAATATCATCAAACTTGCTCAGAATGATCATCTTGAAAATATCTAGGTCAGCTTCGAATATGGGTCATGTTGGGTCAAAAAGAAGGGAGAAGGTTAAATTGTTAACACTCTAGAGGCCACAATTTTATTCCAATCATCATCAAACTTGCTCAGAATTGACTTCTTCTGTTAATACCTTGGTAAGGAGGGGTATTTTAGGAATATAGTGGTACCTTTTACAAAGGGCCACCCCCTTCCCCTGCCCCCACTCCCTTCGTCACCATTGTTAGTTAGACTGAGCGTGTTCATCTCCGTCTGGTGCACTAAGACCTGACCCTCAATGTCCACAAGGTGCCCAGATAGTGACATACAAGCCAGCTCTGTATTGTCAAGGGGATGGATACCCCCTCCCCTCTCGTCATCATGAGTCATAGTTAGATAGACTGAGCCCATTCATCTCCGTCTGGTGCACTAGGACCTGACCCTCAATGTCCACAAGGTGCCCAGATAGTGACATGCAAGTCAGCTCTGTATTGTCAAAGGGATAGATAGCCCCCCCAACCACCCCGCCTTGTCACAATGAGACATTGTTAGCTAGTTAGACTGAGCCCATTCATCTTTGTCTGGTGCACTAGGACCTGACCCTCAATGTCCACAAGGTGCCCAGATAGTGACATACAAGTCAGCTCTGTTTTGTCAAAGAGATAGATACGCCCCCTCTCCCCCTCTTGTGACCATGAGTCATTGCTAGTTAGTTAGACTGAGCCCATTCACATCTGTCTGGTGCACTAGGACCTGACCCCTAATGTCCACAAGGTGCCCAGATAGTGTCATACAAATCGGCGCTCTATTGTTAAAAGGAACTTTTAAATGACTCCAAAAAGAAAACAATTTTGAAGGAATGTTCCATTAGTGACACTCTGACAATTTTCCACTGAACATGATAGCCACCAGAAAAAAATGTATAACATTTAAAATGTTTTAAGTTCCTAAATAGCTAGATTGATTTTGAAATGTTCCTTGTCATTGTCAGCCAAAATTACTCTTACCCTCCACTCCACCTGATATTACCTTCCATAAGGATCAGGTGAGCGACCCAGGGCCATCATGGCCCGCTTGTTTTGTTTGATTTGAGGTTTAACGTACCCGTCAACACTGTAAAGGTCATTCTGGAGACGCTGCTTCCAATTTTGTGGGACTTTTACCCGACATTGAGATGAAATGACATCGCAAGCCCTGTCGCCCAATGAAACCAATAGGGTTTAATAGCATGTTTAATAGCACAAAGCAATTACTGTGATCAGAGTGGATGCGCTGGCTGATCTGAGTCTTTACATAGCGGAACAAATAAAATATATGAATTGCTGTATCTGGCTGAATTATATAATTATTCTAATCCTTTAGAAAAATCAAAGCACTAAGAGTACTGGTGGGTCGATCGTCTCCGAGTGTCTGTTGAACTGAGAATTGAACTGTTCGTTTAACTTTAAGCAAGCACAGTAGATTTGATCAGACATCGCGTTATGTGGCATCGGTAGATTCTGTTTGCTAATGCCCAAGTGGATGAATTGTGGTTTAATGTCCCCTTCAGCACTATTTAGGTCATTTTGGAGACGTTGCTTCCAGTTTGGTGGGACTTTTACCCGACATTGAGATGAAATGACATTTCAAGCCCTGCCGCCTAATGGAACCAAAAGGCTTATATGCATTTGACGGTCTGACTCAAATCACTTTGCCTGGCTAGTCTTAGTCCTTCTAAGCGGTTTACCAGTACTCCTGTGGAAGCAACATGCAGCCCCATCTATTTCTCCAAGCCCCGATGGGCGGGGGCAGACAGTGGAGATGAATCGAAGGATTACCACCCTGACGGATTCAACATGCTCGTGATAAAGATCAGTCATTTACCACCAGTAACAGGGTTGTTTGAATATTGAAATTCACCGTTCCCGCGACCCCCACCCATAGAGGCTTGAAGAAATAGATTGGCTGCATGATGCCTCCATGCAGAGCTGAAACCAATACACACGAGTACTGGTAAACCAATTACAGGATCTAAGCCAGCCAGCCCAGGCAAAACGGTGCGAATTGGACCGTATTGGTTCATTGGGTGACAGGGCTTGAGATATCATTATCTCAATATCGGGTAAAAGTCCAACAGATTGGTAGCAACGTCTCCAAAATGACTTATACAGTGTTGACAGGGACGTTAAATATCAAAACAAACAACAAATCACCGTCCTCGTTAACACTATTTGGGTCATTTTTGAGACGTTGTTTCCTAAACCCACATTGAGATTAAATAACATCTCAAGCCCTGCCGCCAAATAAAAAAAAAAGATGTGGTTTATAGCGGTTTACCAGTTCTCATGTGCGGTCAGTTTTAGCTCTGCGAACCCAGGGCCTCTCGTATACCGTACAAACACTCTACCGACTGATATACCGAGCCACACCTTCAACCTTGTTCAGGTTTTTCAAAGTTCGGCCAGAAATGTTTTTGCTTAACTGCTCATTTTCTTTTCTTGCGAGTCAAGTGAGATCAAAGATTTATTCAGGACCCCCTAACTCTGGGTATGAGAATTAAACAAGCATTCATTTAGAACATACAACAAATAGCATGTACATGTATAATGGAATAGTAAAATAACCTTTAAAATCGGAGAATTTGGACATGGTATCTGCTAAGTACTGTTGTGATTCAAAAGACTGTGAACAGCAGTTTATGTCTTTTTGAGTTGAGGTTTAACATCCCCGTCCACATTGTAAAGGTCATTTTGGAGACGTTTCCAATTTTCTTGGACGTTTACCAGACATTGAGATGAAATGACGTCTCAAGCCCTGCCGCCCAATGAAAGCGATATGGTTTATAAGCATGGACGGTCCGACTCGCACCGCTTTGCCTGGGCAGGCTTAGATCCTCTAAGCAGTTTACAAGACATCATGTGCGGGTAGGTTACAGCTCATCTATTTCTTGAAAACCCGATGGGCGGGGACCGCTGAACTGCAGTATAAAAGTCTATGAATGTTGAGGATGAAATGACAAACACTATGCTTAAAAAATATTATTTTTCCTTAGTTTACTGTACATACACGGGCTCGATTGATTACTGACTGCGCATGGGCAGCGTAACCAACGAAGTTAATCAACCTAAACTCATCTATAGCAAGCAACTGATTCTCTGCTTTATAACATAGGCTATGGGTACCCGTTAAAACGCTTCATTATAAGAAACGTATTTAGTCAAATTTTTGTCTGAAAAAAAAAAATATGGTAGCATTTTTCGTCAAATTATTTTCATGTACTTGTCATTTGTATTTCCCTTCTTTATACACGTATATCGATTCATCTTTCTGAATTTAGAGTATTTCATTGATATTGCTTAACCTCATATGCGACACAACCTGTGCTGAAAAAATATTACATGTTCCTGCTGCAAACAGTGTAGATCCATCGATGGCTTCTGATCAGCATCTACAATGTTTGTCGTAGTTTCTCCTCTCTCTTTTCTCCTCGTTCAGTCTCACCACTGCACCCCAGCCCCCTGTAACAGAGCCCCTTCAGCGATATTTTTAAACAAGAAAGTTCATTTTACCTGTTGATGCAGGCCCGCACATAGTTGGGAGGATGCAAACGCAGCCTCCTCTCCCCTTTTGGAAATTATCTCAGGTTCATGCAGTTTTTCACCCTCTGCAAAATACCTGAAATTTGCCCCCCCCTCCCCCACACACACACACAAACACTACGGGCCTGAATCATGTTCAAAACTGTTGCTACATACGTATGTCGAACTTTGCCGACCCTGATCTGAAGCAATGTACTGTCCAAATGAAATGGGTCTACGCTGTATGTCTAATAATGGTATCACCTATAAAGTCTGGGCTACTCATTTTTGCTCAGTGCGAAAATGCTATTTTTACTCGACTTGCAGTTTGAATGTTACGAAAGACGTGACAGCGTGTATTGTTTTTCTTTTATTACGTGAGCAACCTGGCATTCTTATACTATTTCATTTAACCCTTAAGCAAACAGTGTAGTCCCTGTGCAACCTGCTGAGCAGATGCCACATTCCGCCGCGTCTGATCTGGGTATTCAATATTCGACAAATCCAGCACATGATTCCTGTCAAGACTCTATATATAGATAGGTCTGACCCATATGTCGCATCGATAAAAATACCGCAACGTTTCAAGTTAGTTTTCCCAAATCAGTGATGTTCACGTGGAAAACTGCATGAATTCTGTTTTGCCAGTCGATCGTAAACGATAGACCAAATCACCCATAAAGCAACAATCACAACAGGCAGACGATAATGAAAAAAACTTTTTCTTTCTTTCTTCATTTTTGTTGAAATTAAGCCCAGGCTTTTCATCTGTGCAAGCCCTATATATAATTGACGTGAAAAGTCAAACCGGAATTTTTTTCTGAGCCAAGAATTGTTGTCTTTTAAGGAATTTCCATGGTGGTTTTAAGGTTAAAGCCCCCTCTTACTCAATATAGATAGTTAAATTGGTGTGGGCAGTGCATGGTGTGCATATTTTTAGTTCACCTGAGCCTCGGTGGGGTGGGGCTGCGGCTTAATCTGTCATCGTCATCTGTGTAGTCATCATTTTAATTCAGCAACTTCTCTAAAACCGCATTTCATGTAGAGCCTCCATGAAGAGGGGTAACAAACAAAATATTGTTCTTGAGAACTGGGTCACTAGACCAAGAGTGCCGTCATTCCCATATATATTAAAAAAACTTTTTCTCAGGAATCAAACAGCCAATGACCTTGAAACTTGATATGCAGCATTGGGGACTCGGGCCCTACCAATTTTGTTCAAATGATGATATTTGATCAAATTTGGTCACTTAGACGAAGATTCATACCTTTGACACCTCCCTCATCAGAAAGGAAAAGCCCTAATTGTGATGCTTATTTTTGCACAAATTATGCCAGGATTTTGGAATCACCCTCCTGTGAACTGAGAATTGCCCTATCTGTTAATGGCAAATCTCCCTCAAACAGTTAAAACTAGAGAATCGGTGAAACCGAAGGATGCTTCCCGAAGATGCTCAGTAGTAGGAGGGTTATGTTATTGAAAGGGCCTTTATACTTTAAAGTGTGCATGGTATGAAAACTGGGGTTCAGCTGCCCTAAGGCTGATTTTGTTTTAAGTTTTGACTTCACATAACCCCAGAAGGGTTTGCTATTTGTTTTAATCTTTGTAGCAAGGTCTTTTTCATGGTAATATTAAGTCTTCCTTAGTTCCGAAATGACTAAGTTCCTAGCTGTCTACTTTCAAACGGTAGGAATTTCTGTGATAGTTTTTGGCATGGAAATGTATATTGGCAAGGTCTAATGAGTCATGTCGTTTAATGACAAATTTCTTTTTAAATAGCCTCGCTGAGGCAAAATTTCAGCGATTATGGACGTATAACAATACGACTGATCAGATCTTGTCAATATACATCTGCATGCCAAAAACTATCAAATAATTCCTAATGTTTGAAAATGATACATCCGTAATCAGTTGGTGAAAATTACGCTCGGCGAGGCTATTAATATGAAGAAATCAGGCATTAGACAAGTTGGTTACGTCCTATCAATATATTCTACATGCCAAAAATTACTGACATATGTATATCTTACAGTTTAATATGTCTGCAACTTTTATAAAATTATTGTATTAGAAACTATTGGATTTTCTTTTCAAACTAAACTGGACTCTGTAATGCTAAGAGTGATGATAAACATCTGGAGCTGATAAGAGAAGAAAATTGTTAAAGTTAATTGTTGAGAGGAGCAGGGAATTTATTGCCAAAGTAATCTGATATGAACTCTGAGGGCTGATGCTTATGTTTACATTGTGGAAAGTGAAGGACTGAATAGGGTTTATAAGCATGGGCGGTCCGACTCGCACCGCTTTACCTGGGCAAGCTTAGATCCTCTAAGCAGTTTACCAGAACCCATGTGCGGTCATTGGAAGCATCATGCCGCCCATCTATATGTATGTTCGTTCATGTGTATGTGTATGCGTATGTGCGTTCATGCGTGCCCCCGTGCATAAAGAATAATATGTGTTATTCGTTATTGAATGACGAATTTATGCATGCATTGCGGAAGGGGGAATTGACGTATGGATGCATGTGTGGGCGCGTGAGTGCGTGCATATATGTACATGCATGCGCATCAGTGATTGCAGAAGACTGTTTCCATGCCTGCAAGTCTGTATATAAGTGTAAGTATATCTGGAAGTCCGTAAGGATGTGTCATTGCGTGCGTATGGAGAAAGAGGGACGGACGGACGAGGGTTTAGGGAGGGAGGTACGGACGAACAGACATACTTTTCTTATTTCTTTCTTCTAGCTTCTAATTTCTTACTTCTAACTCCTTGCTTCCAACTTCTAACATCTTTCTTCTAAATTCTCAGATCTACCTTCTTACTTCTAACATCTAACTTCCACGTTGTATGTCTAGCAAAGAAGGTAGGTAGTGTGAGTTGATGGGTGAGTAGGGAGGTAGGAAGGTAGGGGAGTAAGTAGGTAGATACTTTTAAAGGAGGGATGGTAGTTAGGTTGGGTGAATAGGTAGGTAGGTAGTTAGGTAGGTACGTACGTACGTAGATAGGAATTGGAAGGTAGGTAGGTAGTACGTAAGGTAAGGTTAGGTTAGGTTAGAGTTAGTAAGGCAGGTATCTAGGTAGGTAGGTGTCGGTGTGAAGGTAGGTAGGTAGGTTTGGTGTGTAGGTAGGTAGGTCGGTAGGTATGTGTCGAAGTATAGGTAGGTGTCGGTGTATAGGTAGGTAGGTAGATAGATGTCGTTGTATAGGTAGGTGTCGGTGTGAAGGTTGTTAGGTAGGTGTCGGTGTGTAGGTAGGTAGGTAGGTAGGTAGGTAGGTAGGTAGGTAGATGCCGGTGTATAGGTAGGTATGCTGGTTGATGGGTAGGTAGGCAGTTTGATAGATAGGTAGGCAGGTTGATAGGTAGGTAGGCAGGTTGATAGGTAGGTAGACAGGTTGATAGGTAGGTAGGCAGGTTGATTTGTAGGCAGGCATGTTCATAGATAGATAGGCAGGTTCTTATGTAGGTAGGCAGGTTGAAAGGTAGGTAGGTATGGGTGTGAAGGTAGGTAGGTATGGATTGGTAGGTATGTATGAAGGTACGTACGTAGCAAGTGGGTTGGTAGGTAGATCGGTAGGTAGGTAGGTACGTATGTGCCTACGTGGGTACGTACTTATATACGCACTAAGCAATTCGGCTGGGTGTGTAGGTAGGTACGTGACGGTGTGTAGGATGGAAAGCAGGTTGCTAGGTGGGTATTTGGGTAGGTAGGTAAGTAGGTAGGTAGGTAGGTATGTTGATGGGTTGGTACTTAGGTAGGTTAAAGTAAAAAATACTTAAAAACCATCTCGGAGTCCTCAGAAACCGTATGCTCTATGAGACTGAGAGTTTGTGAAAATATTCACTTTATTTGCCCACAACAGGTTTTTGTCATGTTTTTTTTATATGAAATTCGGCACTTTTGTCTGGTTGCTATGGCAACTTAGATTTTCCATTGACTCAAAATGGGGGAAAAATGAAAAATGCATTTACGGGCAAGCCTAATGGCATATTTTTGCAAAACTTTCATAAAAATGTTCTTTAAGCAATCTTCTATCTGCCATATGATTTTGGCCTAATGCTCAGCGACATCAGACCTCTGACCACTGGACTGATTTGGTCCAAATTTTATCTGTATCGTCCTTGGGCTCAGGGCCTCCATGCTTTCTTTAAATATATCGCTGTCAGTGTGCAGTCCCTCCTGAGCTCTGGTGAGCATAGTGGCCCATGGGCCTCTTGATTGGCTCACCTGTCACGAAGTGGCAATGTGTGCTTTTGAGACCACATTTTGTCCGTCGTTCGTCGTGCGTTCGTGCGTGCGTCCGTGCGTGCGTCCGTGTGTGTGTGCATCCGTAAACAATTTCAAATAAGTATATCTCTAATACCTATGGCCAATCTTGATCAAATATCCTGAGAAGCATCATCAGGTAGAGGGAAAGGCTGCATAAGGTTTTTGGGCTGATCGGATTGGAATTCTGGTTGCCATGGCAACATATAGCTCCCATAGACTTACAATGGGAAAATTTAAAACGAAATCTTCTTCTGAAACCACCGGGCCCAGAGCTCAGATATGTAGCTTGTAGCAACCTCAAGTGGTCACCTACATAAATCCTGCCAATCATGCCCCTGGGGCCAAAATTGGCCACATCTCGGGGTCCCCTTAGCTCCCATAGACTTGTAATTGAAAAAAACTTCAAAGTTCTTCTCCTTTGAAATCATGAAGCACAGTGCTTAAATATTTAGTATGCAGCATCATTAAATAGTCACCTACATAATTCCTGCTAACCATATCCCTGGGGCAAAAATTGGCCACGCCCCGGGCTCATCAACTCACATAGACTTATAAGGGGAAAAACTTCAAAAATCTTCTTCTCTGAAACCACAGGATACAGAGCTTAGATATTTAGCATGTAGCAATGGCAAGTGGTAACTTACATAAATCCTGCCAATCATGACCCCGAGTTCCAAATTGGCCACGCCCCGGGGCTCCTTAGCTCCAACAGACTCATATTGGAAAAAAAGCTTCAAAAATCTTCTTGTCTGATACTGTGAAACACAGAGCTTAGATATTTATTATCTAGCAACATAAAATAGTCATCTACATAAATCATGCTCACCCTGCCCCTAGGGTCAAATTTGGCCACGCCCGAGCTCATTAGCTTCCGTTGACTTATAATGGAAAAAACTTAAGGCCCAGAGCTTAGATATTTTGTATGAAGCAACGTCAAGTGGCCACCTACATAAATCCTGCCAATTGAGCCCCTGGGATCCAAATTGGCCACACCCCAGGGCTCTTTAGCTCCCATAGACTTACAATTGAAAAAAAAAATAAAAAATTTTCTTCTCTGAAACCACAGGGCCCAGAGCTTAAATATATAGCATGTAGCGACGTCAAGTGGTCACCTGCATAAATCCTGTCAACCATGCCCCTTGGGCCAAAATTGGCCACGCCCATGGGCCCATTAGCTCCCATAGTCTTATAATGAAAAAAGCAACCTCAAAAAAAAATCTCCTCTGAAACCATAAGTCCCAGAGCTTAAATATTTAGAATGTAGCAATATGAAATGGTCATCTTAAGATATCCTGCCAACCATGCCCCTTGGACCAAAATTGACCACACCCATGGGTCCATTAGCTACCATAGACTTAAAATGAGAAAAAAAAAACTTAAAATGGAAAAAAAAAACTTCAAAAATCTTCTCAGAAACAAGGCCCAGAGTTCAGGTAATTAGCATGTAGCAATGTCGAGTGGTCGCCTACATGCATCCTGCCAATCATGCCCCTGGGGTCCAAATTGGCTAAATCCTGTGGCCCCTTAACCTCAATAAACTTATAATGGAAATAAGCTCCAAACGTCTTCTTTGAAACCATGAAGTACAGACCTTAGATATTTAGTATATATCAATATAAAATGGCCGCATACATAAATTCTGCCAACCATGCCCTTTGGGTCAAAATTGGCGACGACCGCTCATTAGCTCCTATAGACTTATAATGGAAAAAAAACTTCAAAAATCTTCTCCAAAATCATAAGGCCCAGATGTTGTTTGATTTGAGGTTTTACGTCCGCATCAACACTGTATAGGTCATTTTAGGAACGTTTTTTACAATTTTGTGGAACTTTTATCCGACATTGAGATGAAATGACATATCAAGCCCTGTCGCCCAATGAAACCAATAGGGTTTATAAGCATGGGCGGACCGACTCGCACCGCTTTGCCTGAGTTTAGATGTTTAGTATGTAGCAATGTCAAGTGGTCCCCTACGCTAATGATTTTCTTGTACATAGGTGAGCGATAAAGGGTCATTGAGCCCTCTTGTTATGTTTTGCCATGGAAACCAAAACGCAAAAAAAAAAAAAAAAAAAAAAAAAAAATACTTGAAAAAATCATCTAAGAAACAATATGCTCTATGAGTCTCTGACTAAATGAAAATATTCACCACATTTGCCTCAACAGGTTTTGAGTTTTTAGCTCACTAAATCCGAATTATAGGATAGGCAATTGTCCGTCGTCGTCTGGCGTCTGGCGTAACAAATTTTCAAACGACATCTCCTCTGAAGCCACTGGGGCGATTGAGTCTTAATTTTATCTGCAGCATCCTTGGGCTGAGGGATTGAAAGTTTTTTTTTATTAATTCGGCTTATTGGTGCGGTTGCTTTGGCAACATAGAGTTTCCATAAACTTATAATTGGGAAAATTGAAAAATGGCATTTACTGCCAAGTCATTGCAGATATTTTTGCAAACCTTTTATAGAGCGAGAGTAAACTTCTCTCAACCATATGCTTTTATGCCAACCTGAGGATCCTCCCGGTTGTGCCGGGGCCATGCGCCACCCACTCCATTTCATAAATGGCCATATATCGCAGAAACCTGTCAGTCCCAACCCCTTAACCATATATATTCTTGTTCCTTACGATAAGATGCATTCAGTGACACCAACCTGGGGGTCTCCTGGAGTGGACCGAGGCAGAGTCCCCCCACCCCACTTCATAAAAGGCCCAATATCTTTGAAACCTTACAGATCCCCACCCCTAAACCTTTATTCCTTTTTCTTATGATAAGACAGATTCAGTGACACCAACCTAGGGGTCTGCCGGGATGCGCCGGGGCTAGCCACCACTTCACAAAAGGCCATATAACTAAGAAACTGTTCTGAGCCCCACCCCAAAACCACAAGTATTCATGTTACATGTGATACGACATATTCAGTGATACCAACATGGTGGTTCCCCGGGGTCTCGTGTGTCATGCCCCACCCCTCTACTTCATAATAAGCCATTTATCTCAAAATCCGTTCAGATCGCTACCCCTAAACCATATATATTCTTGTTCCTTTTGATAAGTAGAAGTAAAACAAAGATCAGGAATTGATACAATTAACTTACTCCACCCATAAAAGACACCAAAGGGAAAGAAATACAAACATTAAGCGACCAGACCATAATGGTAACCTAAACAAAGGAAGGCCATAAGGACAGTTACTTTCCCACAAAATGGCCATATGGCCATCCGAAACCAAAAGACACAAGTGAAACACACAGTAAGTAACAAACAACAACATAAATAAATCGCCACAGAAGAGCCGCCTTGGAACGGTTAGTGGAAGATTTCCACTGGGGGGCTTAAATCGATTTTACGTGGCCACAATCCTCGCCCTTACTTCCGTCGCGATTTAGACAAATAATTTGTTCAGTCCGCATGAAGGCCTCCTAACTCATCAGTGCAACATCTCCGTGAACACAAAAATCAAAGAACCACAGAGGTGAGACAACGGTGAGGACTCGACAGCAAGAAACCACTGAAATGCTGGAGCAAAAGAAAACCAACAGTTAGACTCCGATGAGCCCGACCAGAGACAGAGCATCAGACACCAACCGACATTATCTCTCTAATTTTCAATAAGCCTTTACGTTGGAGCCGTCATAGAATCTGAGGCCTGACCCACCGGCGTGCAATTAAAGAGGGAAGCAAAGTTGCCAACCGTGATTGGGTTAACTACCATGCATGCAGTCTGTCGTATAATATCCATGTTGTACCCAATCTTTTTATATCGCAGAACAATTTTACGAAATTGGGTGCTGAAGTCATTGCGGTTATATATTTTTCTGAATTTATATACTAAGTCACCATAAAATTCGGGTTCCGATAGACCTTGTTGCAGAAGAGATTTAAGTCCAATATTGAATTTTGAAATTAAATCAGAATGGCGTCTATAAAATTTTGAAAAGGCTTTGCGTAGTTTATGGTACCGATAACCCTGATTAAGGAGTTTAGCCGTTAATAATTTATTACGAGTGTTGAAGTCAGTTACATGACTACACACTCTAGCAAATCGAATTAATTGCGAAATATAAACGCCATAGGATGGCGCACGAGGAACATCACCATCCAAAAAAGGAAAATTTACAATCTCAAAATCAAAGTCATCGCGTTTATCATAAATTTTGCACGAAACAAATCCATCTACAATAGATAGATGTAAATCCAAAAACGGGGCCTCGGTATCAGAAGAATTTTCTTTATTTAACTGAAGTTCTAGGGGGTAAATCTGACTGATCAAACCATCAAAATAGGTATTATCAATATTTAATAAATCATCTAAATATCTAGAAGTAGAGCTAAAAGCTTCAATAATTTCAGATTGGTTATCAATGGAAAGCGACAAAATGAAGTCTCTTTCATAACAATACAAGAACAGATCAGCCACAAGAGGTGCGCAATTAGTACCCATCGGAATACCCACAATTTGTCTAAATAACTTAGTACCGAATCTAATATAAATATTGTCAAGTAGAAAGGTGAGGGCATCACACACTTTCTGACATGACCAAAGTGTATAATTCTTATGCTCTTTAGAAGTGAAAAATGCATTTCTGACATTACAAGCAAGATAGAGAGAATCTTCTCTGTGAAAAGCCCATTCAATTAAATCATTAAGCTTTTCTTTTATAAGATTATGAGGAAGTGTAGTGTAAAGAGTGGAAAAATCGTAGGTAGACAGACTAGAAGCACGAAAATGTCTAGATTTCAATTTATTTAAAACCTCATTCGAATTTTTTATAGACCAAAACAGATTTCTTCCTGATCTTTCAAAGACTTTATCACAATATTTAATTACATGCGTTTTAATAGCAGTAAGACAGGAAGTTAATAATTTAGAAAGTTCAGTGGTAGTGCAAGAGCTAGAATTTGCAATAAACCGTGCTTTGTAAGGTTTTTTATGAAGTTTTGGTAACCAGTATAGCGTAGGAAGCTTGTCTTGGCCTTCGTTAACACACACAGCAAACTTGGTGGCTGAAAGACAAACATGTTTATCTACTATAGATCTCTCTTCAGCTAAAGGCTGAAGTTCATAGGCCTTAGTACCACCAAGCTCCTGCTTAAGCGTGTTAACATAGTGGAGCCGTCACACAACGACGACGTTGTTAGCGGCCTTGTCTGCAGGGGCCAAAACAAACTTCTTATGAAATTCTTGAATACCTTGTTTAAGATGACGTAAAGACGTCTTGGGCTTAGGAGGTAATAAGTTAGTATTTTGAGAATAGAAAGAAATGCGTTTATTCACTAGTTTTAAAATGCTAAGTTTCCAGTCCTTCAGTGATAGGAACAGGAACCTAGGGGTCTAACGGATTGTGACAGGGCCATAACCCACCCCGCTACTTCACAAAAGGCCAACTATCTGAGAAACTGTCCAGAGCTCCACCCCTCAACCATATATCCATATTCCTTATGATAAGACACATTAAGTGACACCACCAACCTGGAGATCCCAGGGGTGCCCCGGGTCATGCCCACCCTCCACTTCATTAAAAACCCATATATGTGGCTCAGAAACCGTTCAGATCCCCACCCCTAAATCATATATATTCTTGGTCCTTATGCTAGGACACATTCAGTGACTACAATATTGGGCTTTCCTGTGATCCGCTGTGGTCATGCCTCAGCCCCTTTACTGCTTAAAGGCCTTATATCTCAGGAACCGTACAGATCCCCATCCATAAACCATAAAAATTTAATAATATGGCGCATTCACGGATAGCAACCAGTCAACGTTCCTCCTCCCCCACTACATAAAATGCCCAACATTTCCATGGGTGCTCATTTGGGAATGAAAATTTGATGGGGAGACTTTGTAATCGGTAGATTAAAATCATTTCATGTTAAAATACATGGCTGCCAGTGGGCAATGCCCAACTGAGCTCTGGTGATCAAAGTGGCACATGGGCCTCTTGTTACTTGGGAGTGATAAAGGAGTGTCGATGATCTCGAAAATTCAGTCACAAGAAGGCACAGTTTGGATTATCAACAATTAATGAGCTCTTACAGATAAATGTTGTCGTAATTGCACTTCAGGCGTGATGACTTGTGGACCATGTCCGGTATCTGCTGTGAAAAGGGGAATGTGTTATGTGCCTTATGATACGATCTTTGTCTTTGCTGAAGTTAACGCCGATGAAGTTTACTGGATTGTTGAAAAAAACGGCGACATGACGATAGACGACATAGACACCAAGAGGTAAGAAATCCGTTAACCAATTATATCCTAGTGGACTCTTCCATTCCTATATGTTGGACAAGTCCATTTGTCATATAAGGGGTATCAGGCCTAGCTGTTCATTATGCCCCCAACTTTAAAAAAGTTGGGGGGCATATTGCTTCTGGCTTGTCCGTCCGTTCGTCCGTTAGTCCGTTCGTACGTCACGCTTTCTTGTGCATAGCATATCTTTAGAACCGTGTATGCTAGTGTTTTGAAATTTCATATATGGGTTCCTCATGAAAAAATAGTTGACCCGTATTTTTTTTCTTGTCCAAATTATCTCCCCTTCTTGAATTATTTCCCCTTTAATTAAATAACATAGAATTCTCGTTAGCAAGATATCTCAAAAAGTATTTGAGCTACAGCCTTGATATTTGGTATAGTGATTGGGACTAAGGAGGAGACTACCTGATTAAATTTTCAACCAATTCGATAAAATTTTGTTAGAGTTATGGCCCTTTGTAATTTTTTGCTACTCAATTGTGTTGCTTTCTGGTGCATAGCATATCTTCAGAACCGTGTATGCTAGTGTTTTGAAATTTCATATATGAGTTCCTCATGAAAAAATAGTTGACCCGTATTTTTTTTCTTGTCCAAATTATCTCCCCTTCTTGAATTATTTCCCCTTTAATTAAAAAACATAGAATTTTCGTTAGCAAGATATCTCAAAAAGTATTTAAGCTACAGCCCTGATACATGGTATAGTGATTGGGACTAAGGAGGAGACTACCTGATTAAATTTTCAACCAATTCTATAAAATTTTGTTAAAGTTATGGCCCTTTATAATTTTTTGCCTCTCAATTGTGTTTCTTTCTGGTGCATAGCATATCTTTAGAACCGTGTATGCTAGTGTTTTGAAATTTCATATATGGGTTCCTCATGAAAAAATAGTTGACCAGTATTTTTTTTCTTGTCCAAATTATCTCCCCTTCTTGAATTATTTCCCCTTTAATTAAATAACATAGAATTCTCGTTAGCAAGATATCTCAAAAAGTATTTAAGCTACAGCCTTGATATTTGGTATAGTGATTGGGACTAAGGAGGAGATTACCTGATTAAATTTTCAACCAATGCGATAAAATTAGTGATTGGGACTAAGGAGGAGATTACCTGATTAAATTTTCAACCAATGCGATAAAATTAGTGATTGGGACTAAGGAGGAGATTACCTGATTAAATTTTCAACCAATGCGATAAAATTTTGTTAGAGTTATTGCCCTTTGTAATTTTTGCCACTCAATTGTGCCCCCAACTTTAAAAAAGTTGGGGGGCATATTGCTTCTGGCTTGTCCGTCCGTTCGTCCGTTAGTCCGTTCGTACGTCACGCTTTCTTGTGCATAGCATATCTTTAGAACCGTGTATGCTAGTGTTTTGAAATTTCATATATGGGTTCCTCATGAAAAAATAGTTGACCCGTATTTTTTTTCTTGTCCAAATTATCTCCCCTTCTTGAATTATTTCCCCTTTAATTAAAAAACATAGAATTCTCGTTTTTATTCTATTTTTGATGGAAAATTCTGTTAGCAACTAGTGCAAGCCCTGATCAGCATTTGATCTGGGCATGCACTGTTTGCCAAAGTACCCCTTTAGGGGTTTCCCGCATGCAATGGGTTAAAGGTGTACCACTCACGCCGTTCTAGAAACATGAGGTATTGTTCTTTCCAAGAAGTGCATGACGAAAACACGCCTATATAATTTTGACCCACTTGAACCCCATTTTTTATAGTACAACTAGGGTTTACAGGAGTAAACAATATTTTTCATATTTCCGCTCTAATATATAGACTGGGTACACGTTAGAACCGCCTCGATGAGCTATCATACTTTTTCATCCTAAACTTTTCGTGTGTTTTTTTCTGAGGTAGTTTTTACAATGCATTTGTATAGGTACGTTTTCGTAACGGAACACAAAGGTGCTGATCAGTGGATGCAACTGTTGATCTGCTTCTTCGTTGTCCAGAAATGCCATAACACAATTTTCCAAGCTTCGGCTCATATGCCTCTCCTCAAGCGAAAAAGTGTCTATGGTCATGGGCACTGAGTGATTATAATAATCTCAAATAAAACAGGCCAGGCAGTCACAGAAAAAAAATCGAACACTTCACAATTTTGGATTCTGTAATGTATTCCTCGCGTTCAGAGGAGAACCTTTATATTTCCCCCGCCATCGGCATGATGCCGAGGGTCATATAGGTTTTCTGTTGTTGTTTTTTGCACACGTTTACGATGCTCGTCTGTCCATTTCGGTGAGTGTGGCTACTTACCGTTTGTAGTCTGGGTTTGAACCAGGTAGAACATGAACTTTTAAGTGCTCATACTTTCCAAACCATTCATATTTGGTATGGTGATAGGTATAGGTCCAAAGATTTATTCACAAGACCATGCCTTTCACCTCAAGGATATTTATAGTGATAAGTCTCTGGTTCAGACATGCTAAGGTCTTTGTACAAGATAGAGCCTGAATTTTAATGATGGCTTCGGTTCATGTTTGGTATGGTGGTAGATATAGGTCTAAAGTTTTACTCAGCATTATCCCCGCCCACGATCATGACCTTAAGAATTTAAAAGTTTATATTTTTTCAAAGCTCATATTTTACAAAACATTTGATGGATGTGGTTCAATTTTATGTTCAGCTTTCAGGGAAGTTGGAAGAAACATTTTGTTTGATTTTTTCCAGTTTACATTGACAGGATGCCTGTCACTCATGTATGGTTTAAACGTGAAGAGATTTTTAGCTCTTCAGTGCCCAAGGCTCCTGGGGAGCTTATAGTATAGGCAGTGGTCCGTCCTCTGCGTCGTCGTTATCATTTTAAACAACATCTTCCCTGAAACCACTGGGCCAGTTGAAAACAAATTACATATTGAACCTCCATGGGGTGGGGGATTAAAGATTTGTTTGTGGGATCTTGCAGGGTTCATGCACCTTTGGGAAAATTAGGGAAATTTAACTTTTTTCCTGGTCAGGGAATTTGTGTTGTGTCAGGGGAAATGTATTTTTGCTAGAATTTCAGAGAAATGACAGGAAACTTTGCAATATGTACATGAAATAGGTTAGAGAAAACCTTCATGCTGAATGCCCCTTATCGTTATCGTTGTTTTGCCCACATTTAATGTTGTGTATATACATGTATAAATACAATTATCAGTAAGTCAACAGTTTGACAATTAACTGTACGAACTAACGCCATGTCTTTTTGTCATTTTCTCAAACTCCATGTTGTACATTTATTGCTTTTCATCGTACCATCTGCAACAGAACTAAGCCATAATTCCGTAAATGAGGATCTGTATAGCAGAGCAGTGTTCAATAATATATTTCGAACTTCAGTATTTATATTCTAAACAATAGATGTATACAGGACTGTAGTGGAAATTGATAACTATTCTGTTGTAGCTTTTGCAGAGAGATATTCTACATCGAGCTCTGAAAAAATGTTCTTCTTTCCTCTGAATACTGATTGCAATATGGTGGAATAGGTTGGCTGTAGGGAAGGTTTGTAGGCTAGAATCAAAATTCAAAATTTTAAACAAACGACAGCAGTTTACATGCTGTTTTGACATTTTTTTTTTTGCAAAAAAATAACAATTTTCACTGTTGATTGAAACCTCAGCTATTTACTACAGACATACATAAAGGCTTGAATAAAATTATGTTTCCGTGATGGGTTTGGTTGTACTAGGAAAATTTGGACTGGCGTCAGGGAAATGCCAGAGAATTTTGTTATGTTCAGTCTGTCTTGGTCACATAACCAACAAGGCCCCCGTGTCCGTATATGGTAAAATCCTTTAAAATTTCTTGTCAGGAACCCAATTGACTCGGGCCTCCTTAACACTGTTCATATGATGACCTTCTGGTGACCTGGACTTGTTTTATGTCGAGTTCAAATTTGGTCACTTAGACATTTGTATTTAAAAAAGGCAAACCTGTGGCTTGTTTGCTTGTATTCAGAGTTGATATTTATAATCAGCTGAATGGAAATTTCATAGGTCAAATTCATTTACTGACCTTCGGCCTGGGTGGCTAAGATTCAGCATGTTTATCTTCTTCTCTGGGCTGATTGAAATCAAATTGCATGTGGGTTCACTATGTATTCAGACAATGAAAATTTATTATTGGGTTTTGGGTCACATCACCAAGATGGCCGCCACACCAATAATTGTAAAACCTTTTAAAAATCTTCTACTCAGAAACCAAATGGCAAGTTACCTTCAGACGGGGTATCCAACATTATCGACTTGACACCAACCAAACCTGTTCAAAAGATGACCTTTGGTTGACCTTGACCTGTTTAACGTCAAGGTCAAATTTGACCACATGGACATTTATTTAGAAAAAGGCAAAACAGTAGATTTTTATTCTGTGGATTCAGAACTGATAATTGCAAACACCTGAATTCCAGAGGTTCAGGTCATTTGCTGACCCTTGTCCTGGATGTCAGATTCAGTATTTTTATGCCATCACCTTTTAAAAATGGAGAGGTGACATATAGTATCAAGCCTGCCCGTACGTACGTACATCCCGTACTAAATGGTTTCCATACGATATCTTTAGAAAGGATTAGTGGATTGGGTTCAAATTTCATACACATGTATATAATTATAAAATACATGCCAAGTTCGATTTCAGTTAAACTGCCAATTATTACGAGAGTTATGGCCTTTTTTCGACTTATTTTTACGTGAAAAAAGGTTTCCGTGCGATATATTTTTAAAACCTTGATGGATTTGATTTAGATTTCATACACGGGTATATAATGATACAATGCATGTCAAATATGTTCTATAAAATGGTTATCCTTTGGAAGCAAGGAATACACCACAGAAGTGAAACATGTGGAGTGTACATGTTTTCTGGGCCAGACTAGCTAGTTTCGGCCAATTAGGCCTCATCAGTGACCCTCAGATATTTTCAAAATTCCACAATGGAATCAATGATCCAAAAGGACAAGAAAATATAATCTACACTATGATGTAGGGCAGGGAGACGTTTTACCGCCGCCACCCATTACCACACACCAGCTGTAGTGAAGTTAAATATGTTCTATAAAAGGGTTATCCTTTGGAAGCAAGGAATACACCACAGAAGTGAAACATATGGAGTGTTCATGTTTTCTGGGCCAGACTAGCTAGTTTCGGCCAATTAGGCCTCATCAGTGACCCTCAGATATTTTCAAAATTCCACAATGGTATCAATTATCCCAAAGGACAAGAAAATAAAATCTACACTATGATGTAGGGCAGGGAGACGTTTTACCGCCGCCACACATTCCTACACACCAGCTGTAGTGAAGTTAAAAATATGTTCTATAAAAGGTTATCCCTTGGAAGCAAGGAATACACCACAGAACTGAAAAAATATGGAGTGTACATGTTTTCTGGGCCAGACTAGCTAGTGTCGGTCAATTAGGCCTCATCAGGGACCGTCAGATATTTTCAAAATTCCACAATGGAATCAATGATCCCAAAGGACAAGAAAATATAATCTATACTATGATGTAGGACAGGAAGACGTTTCACCGCCGCCACACATTCCCACACACCAGCTCTAGTGAAGTTAAATATGTTCTATAAAAGTTCGATTTCGGGGAAAATCCGCATATTATTATAAGAGTGATGGCCCTTTTTCATCTTTATTCTTACTTGGAAAAATGATTTCCGTGCGATATCTTTAAAAAAAACCTTGTTGGATTAGACTCAAATTCCATACACAAGTTTATTATGATAATATCATGAGCGATTTCGAATTTCAAGGTCATGGCCTCAAGGTCAGTGTCACTGTGGCTATTTTAAGAAAAACTTTGTTTGCCGGATCATTACAGGGTCACTGATGAGGCTTTATAGAACATATTTAACTTCACTACAGCTGGTGTGTGGGAATGTGTGGCGGCGGTAAAACGTCTCCCTGCCCTAAATCATAGTGTAGATTATATTTTCTTGTCCTTTGGGATCATTGATTCCATTGTGGAATTTTGAAAATATTTGAGGGTCACTGATGAGGCCTTATTGGCCGAAACTAGCTAGTCTGGCCCAGAAAACATGTACACTCCATATTTTTCACTTCCGTGGTGTATTCCTTGCTTCCAAAGGATAACCCTTTTATAGAACATATTTACCTTCACTACAGCTGGTGTGTGGGAATGTGTGGCGGCGGTAAAACATCTCCCTGCCCTACATCATAGTGTAGATTATATTTTCTTGTCCTTTGGGATCATTGATTCCATTGTGGAATTTTGAAAATATCTGAGGGTCACTGATGAGGCCTAATTGGCCGAAACTAGCTAGTCTGGCCCAGAAAACATGTACACTCCATATTTTTCACTTCCGTGGTGTATTCCTTGCTTACAAAGGATAACCCTTTTATAGAACATATTTAATAGCCGAAATTACGTAGTATGACCCATTTTCTTTCTTATGAATGTTTTCATTGCTCTTAAAGGAACTCATTTTTGATTTTTATTTGCCATTGCTCTTGTGTCTACATATATGGACGGATATTAACGTAACTTCACAGAAATGTTGCTAAGGATAATATCTTGGACTAGTTCTACTTTCAAAGTCATAGCCTCAAAGTCAAGGTCACTGTGGCTATTTTTTTAAATGTCATCACTCTAGCACCTACATTTATCAATGGTTTTCAATATTACCTTAAACAAATGTTGCTTATGATAATATCTAAAACGAGTTTGACTTTCAAGGTCATGGCCTTAAGGGAAAAATAGAAGTGGAGGCAATGATCAGGAATCGATACAATCAACCCACAGTTCCCATCAGAGACACCAAAGGGAAAGACACACAAACATGAAACAACAGACCCTAATGGAAACACCAACAGCGGAAAGCCAAAAGGACAGTTACTTTTCCACAAAATGGCCAATAGGCTATCCAAAATAAAATAACATAAGCGACACAAACACCCAAAGACACACCATAATAAAAATAAACCGCGACAGAAGCACCGCCTTGGAACGGTCAGCGGATACGAATTCCACTGGGGGGCTTAAATCGATTTTACGTGGCCACAATCCTCGCCCTTACTTCCGTCGCGATTTAGACAACTAATTTGTTCAGTCCGCATGAAGGCCTCCTAACTCGTCATTGCAACATCTCCGTGAACACAAATAATCAAACAACCACAGAGATGAAACAACGTTGAGGACTCGACAGCAAGAAACCACTGAAATGCTGGAGCAAAAAAAACCAACAGTTAGACTCCGATGGGCCCGACCAGAGACAGAGCATCAGGCACAAATCAACATTACCTTGAATTAGATCCCTCTAATTCTCAATAAGCCTTAACGTTGGAACCGTCATATAATCTGAGGTCTGACCCACCGGCGTGCAATTAAAGAGGGGAGCAAAGTTATCAACCGTGATTGGGTTAACTACCATGCACGCAGTCTGTCATATAACAAATATGTTGTACCCAATCTTTTTACATCGAAGAATAATTTTACGCAATTGGGTGCTGAAGTCATTGCGGTTATATATTTTTTCTGAATTTCTGAAAAGGTCACTGTGTCTTTTTTTAGAAAACACTTTGTCACTGGTCTAGCACCTACATTTATTGGTGGATTTTAATATAACTTTCAGATGATTTATATTAGCTTCTAGCTTCTTATAAGTTCACCTAAGCAGAAGGCCCCGGGAAAATTGTTGTGATCACTCACCTCCGTCGTCGTCGCCATCGTGGCGGCGGTGGCGTCGTCGTCCGTCCGTCCGTCCACAATTTCTTGAGACAACATCTTCTCCTTAGCCACTGAGTGGAATTTGACCAAACTTCACAGGAATGACCCTTAGTTGGTCCTCTTTCATAGTTGTTCAAATGGTTCCGGTCCGTTGCACATCTGGGTCACAGGAGCTAAAAATTGATTTACTAATTGAAAAATTATAAAAAATCTTCTCCTCTGTAACTGAATGGCCCAGTTCTTTGATATTTGGTATATAGCTTCATCAAGTGGACCTCTACCAAGGTTGTTCAAATTATAGCCCTGGGGCCAAAACTACCCCCGCACCAGGGCCTAATGGTTTTACATAGGCTTTTATAGGGAAACATTTAAAAATCTTCTTGTCAGAAACCAGAAGGCCCGGGTCTTTGATATTTGGTATGAAGCTTTATCTAGTAGACATCTACCAAGATTGTTCAAATTATAGCCCTGGGTCCAAAAATGTCTCCGCACCAGGGCCTATTGGTATTACATTGGCATATATGGGGAAAACCTTTAAAGGAGCCTCTTTTCTGAAAACAGAAGGCCCAGAGATTTGATATTTGGTATGAAGCTTCATCTAGTGGACCTATACCATGATTGTTCAAATTATAGCCCTGACGCCAAAAATTGCACCGCCCCGGGGCCCACTGGCTTCACATAGACTTACAAAGAGAAAACATTTGAAAATCTTCTTGACTGAAACCAAAAGGCCCAGGTCTTAGATATTTGGTGTGAAGCTTCATCTAGTTGACCTCTACCACGGTTGTTCAGGGGCCAAACTTACCCTACATCGGGCTGTTTTTCAGGTTTTTGGGCTGATCAGATTGGAATTCTGGTTGCCATGGCAACATATAGCTCCCATAGACTTATAATGGGAAAAATTAAAACATCTTCTTCTCTGAAACCACACGGCCCAGAGCTTAGATATTTAGCTTGTAACAATGTTAAGTGGTCACCTACGTAAATCCTGCCAATCATGCCCCTGGGGTCCAAATTGGCCACAACCCGTGGCCCTTTAGCTCCTATAGACTCATAATGGAAAAAAAGCTTCAAAAATCTTCTTCTCTAAAACCACATGGCCTAGAGCTTAGATATTTAGCATGTAGCAACAGCAAGTGGTCACCTACACAATTCCTGCCAATCATGCCCCTGGGTTTCAAATGGGCCACGCCCCAGGGCCCCTTCGCTCCCATAGACTCATAATGGAAAAAAAGCTTCAAAAATCTTCTTCTCTGAAACCACAGGGCCCAGAGCTTAGATATTTAGCATGTAGCAACATCAAGTGTTCACCTACATAATTCCTGCCAATCATGCCCCTGGGTTCCAAAAGGGCCACGCCCCAGGGCCCCTTCGCTCCCATAGACTCCTAATGGAAAAAAGCTTCAACAATCTTCTTCTCTGACACCACAGGGCCTAGGGCTTAGGTATTTAGCATGTAGCAACGGCAAGTGGTCGTATACACCTGCCAATTATGCCCCTGGGGTCCAAATTGGCCACACCCCGGGGCCCCTTAGCTCCCATAGACCTCTTAATGGAAAAAAAGCTTCAAAAATCTTCTTCTCTGAAACCACATGGCCCAGAGCTTAGATATTTAGCATGTAGCAACGGCCAGTAGTCACCTACATAATTCCTGCCAATCATGCCCCGGGGTTTCAAATGGGCCACGCCCCGGGGCCCCTTCGCTCCCATAGTCTCATAATGAAAAAAAAGCTTCAAAATTCTTCTTCTCTGAAACCACAGGGCCCAGAGCTTAGATATTTAACATGAAGCAATGGCAAGTGGTCACCTACATAATTCCTGCCAATCATGCCCCTGGGTTTCAATTGGGCCCCGCCCCGGGGCCCCTTAGCTCCCTGAGACTCCTAATGATAAAAGGCTTCAAAAATCTTCTCCTCTGAAACCACATGGCCCAGAGCTTAGATATTTAGCAGGTAGCAACGGCAAGTGGTCACCTACATAAATCCTGCCAATCATGCCCCTGGGGTCGAAATGGGCCACGCCCCGGGGCCCCTTAGCTCCCATAGACTCCTAATGGAAAAGGCTTCAGAAATCTTCTCCTTTGAAACCACTGGGCCCAGAGCTTAGATATTTAGCAGGTAGCAACGGCAAGTGGTCACCTACATAAATCCTGCCAATCATGCCCCTGGGGTCCAAATGGGCCACGCCCCGAGGCCCCTTAGATCCCATAGACTCCTAATGGAAAAAGAGCTCCAAAATCTTCTTCTCTGAAACCACAGGGCCCAGAGCTTAGATATTTAGCATGTAGCAAAGGCAAGTGGTCACCTACATATTTCCTGATAATCATGCCCCTGGGGTCCAAATTCGGCACGCCCCGGGGCCCCTAATGGAAAAAAGCTTCAAAAATCTTCTTTGAAACTACAGGGCCCAGAGCTCCGATATTTAGCATGTAGCAACGGCAAGTGGTCATCTACATAAATCCTGCCAATCATGCCCCTGGGGTCCAAATGGGCCACACCCTGGGGCCCCTTAGGTCCCTTAGACTCCTAATGGAAAAAAAAGCTTCAAAATTCTTCTTCTCTGAAACCACAGGGCCCAGAGCTTAGATATTCAGCATATATTAACGGCAAGTGGTCACCTACATAAATCCTGCCAACCATGCACCCGGGGCACAAATAGGCCACGCCCCAGGGCCCCTTAGCTCCCATTGACTCTTAATAGAAAAAAAGCTTTAAAAATCTTCTTCTCGGAAACCACAGTGCCCAGAGCTTAGATATTTAGCATGTAGCAACGGCAAGTGGTCACCTACATAAATCCTGCCAATCGTGCCCCTGGGGTCCAAATGGGCCACACCCTGGGGCCCCTTAGCGCCCATAGACTCCTAATGGAAAAAAGGTTCAAAAAGCTTCTCCCCTGAAACCACAGAGACCAGAGCTTAGATATTTAGCAGGTAGCAACAGCAAGTGGTCACCTACATAAATCCTGCCAATCATGCCCCTTGGGTCCAAAGTGGCCCCACCACTGGGCCCCTTAGCTCACATAGACTCCTAATGGAAAAAGAGCTTCAAAACTTTTCTTCTCTGAAACCACAGGGCCCAGAGCTTAGATATTTAGCATGTAGAAACGGTAAGTGGTCACCTACATAAATCCTGCCAATCATGCCCCTGGGGTCCAAATGGGCCATACCCCGAGGCCCCTTAGCTCCCATAGACTCCTAATGGAAAAAAGCTTCAAAAATATTCTTCTCTGAAACCACAGGGCCCAGGTCACCAACATAAATCCTGCCAATCGTACCCCTTGGGCCAGAATTGGCCACACCCATGGCCCATTAGCTTCCATAGATGGACTTAAAATGGAAAAAAACCAAGGGCCCCTTAGTTCCTATAGAATCATAATGGAAAAAAAGCTCCAAAAAGCTTCTTCTCTGAGACCACAGGGCCCAGAGCTGAGATATTTAGCATGTAGCAAAGGCAAGTGGTCACCTACATAAATCCTGCCAAGCATGCTCCTGGGGTCAAAATGGGCCACGCCCCGGGCCCCTTAGCTCCCATAGACTCATAATGGGAAAAAACAAATTTCAAAAATCATCTTCTCTGAAACCACAGGGCCCAGAGCTTAGATATTTAGCATGTAGCAACGGCAAGTGGTCACCTACATAATTCCTGCCAATCATGCCCCTGGGTTTCAAATGGGCCACGCCCCGGGACCCTTTAGCTCCAATAGACTCCTAATGAAAAAAAGCTTAAAAAATCTGCTCCTCTGAAACCACAGGGCCCAGAGCTTAGATATTTAGCATGTAGGACGGCAAGTGGTCACCTACATAAATCCTGCCAATCATGCCCCTGGGGTCCAAATTGGCCACGCCCCGGGGTCCCATAGCTCCCATAGACTCCTAATGGAAAAAAGCTTCAGAAATCTTCTCCTTTGAAACCACAGGGCCCAGAGCTTAGATATTTAGCAGGTAGCAACGGCAAGTGTTCATCTACATAAATCCTGCCAATCATGCCCCTGGGGTCCTAATTGGCCACGCCCGGGGCCCCTTAGATCCCATAGACTCCTAATGGAAAAAAGCTTCAAAAATCTTATTCTCTGAAACCACAGGGCCCAGAGCTTAGATATTTAGCATGTAGCAAAGGCAAGTGGTCACCTACATATTTCCTGATAATCATGCCATGGGGTCCAAAAATTGGCCACGCCCCGGGGCCCCTTAGCTCCCATAGACTCCTAATGGAAAAAAGCTTCAAGAATCTTCTTTTCTGAAACCACAGGGCCCAGAGCTCCGATATTTAGCATGTAGCAAAGGCAAGTGGTCATCTACATAAATCCTGCCAATCATGCCCCTGGGGTCCAAAGGGCCTCGCCCTGGGGCCCATTAGCTCCCATAGACTCCTTATGGAAACAAGAGCTTCAAAAATCTTCTTCTCTGAAACCACAGGGCCAGGGCTTAGATATTTAGCATGTAGCAACGGCAAGTGGTCATCTACATAAATCCTGCAAATCATGCCCCTGGGGGGGGGGGTCCAAAGTGGCCACGCCCCGGGGCCCCTTAGCTCCCATAGACTCCTACTGGAAAAAAGCTTCAAAAATCTTCTTCTCTGAAACCACAGGGCCCAGGTCACCTACATAAATCCTGCCAATCATGCCCCTTGGGCCAGAATTGGCCACACCCATGGCCCATTAGCTACCATGGATGGACTTAAAATGGAAAAAAAAACTTAAAATGGAAAAAAAACTTGAAAAATATTCTTCTGTGAAACCATAAAGCCCAGAGCTTAGGTATTTAGCATGTAGCTACATGGAGTTGTTGCCTACATGAATCCTGCCTGAGTCTTGCCCCTGGGGTTCAAATTGGCCAAATCCCGTGCCTTCTTAACTCCAATAAACTTATAATGGAAAAGAAAAGCTTTAAAAATCTTCTCTGAAACCATGAAGTACGGACCTTAGATATTTAGTATATAGCAACATAAAATGGTCGCCTACATAAATCCTGCCAACCATGCCCTTTGGGTCAAAATTGACCTACGGACTTATACTGGAAAAAAAAATCTTCTCCAAAGCCATAAGGCCCAGAGCTCAGATATTTAGTATGTAGCAATGTCAAGTGGTCCCCTACACTTATGATTTTCTGGTACACAGGTGAGCGATATAGGGCCATTTGGCCCTCTTGTTATATTGATCTTAACGTAACATTACACAAATGTTAGGTATTATAATATGTGGAGCGAATTAGACTTTCAGCGTCCTGGCCTCAATGTTAAGGTCACTGTGGCTATCTTCAGAAAACTTTGTCATCGCCCTAGCGCCGACATTTATTTATGTATTTAATTTTTAGCTCACCTGTCACGTAGTGACAATGTGAGTTTTTTTTGGATCACTTTTTGTCCGCCGTGCGTCCGTGCGTGCGTCCGTGCGTCCGTAAACTTTTTTGTGAACACACTAGAGGTCAGAGTTTTGGGCCAATCATCATCAAACTTGGTCAGAATGATAATCATGACAATATCTCGGTCAAGTTCGAATATGGGTCATGGCAGAACAAAAAGTAGGTCAGTAGGTCAAAACAAAGAAAAACCTTGTGACCACTCTAGAGGCCAAAGTTTTCTGCCGATCGCCATCAAACTTGCTCAGAATGATCATCTTGACAATAACTCGGTCAAGTTTGAATATGGGTTATGCCGGGTCAAAAAGTAGGTCAGTAGGTCAAATCATAGAAAAACCTTGTGAACACTCTAGGGGCCACAGTTTTGGTCCGATCGTCATCAATCTTGCTCAGAATGATCGTCTTGACAATATCTAGGACAAGTTCGAATATGGGACATGTCGGTCCACAAAGTAGGTCAGTCGGTCAAATCATAGAAAAACCTTGTGAATACACTAGAGGCCACCATTTTGTTTTGCCTCATCAGAAATTAGGCAAACTCACCTAGTCTTTCTAGCACTTTAAGGTGGATTTCAATGCATTTAGGTAATAGCTTAGATCTATACAAATTATTTCTATATGATTTGGTGAAGATATACATAAAGGTTTCTTAGCAAACCGGGGATGAAAAGGTGAAAATCCCACGGGATTTTTGAAAATCCCGCGGGATTAAAATAATCCGGCGGGATTTTTTCTCCACTCCCGCGGGATTAAAATCCCATAAAAATATCAGGGATAATTCTCCCACAGGAGAATTTCAAAATTTTAATCTTGCCTCTAACTATCAAAATGGACCTACTTAACATTTAAATACATGCACAAAATATATGGCTGCTCCAGCTCTAATTTCAATTTCTCCCGCGGGATTTTTCTCCCATGGGATTTTTTACGGAGAAAAATCCGGCGGGATTTTTTTATTTTTTAAAATGCTCTTGAATGAAGGTGTAATATGTCTTTTCTATTAATAAAGTCAATTAGAGAAGCTTACAATGAGTAAAGCATGAATATATCTATTTAAAAAAAAACCGCGGGATTTTAATCCCATAGGATTTTTATCCCATAATATAAGTTACTTTAAACCAATAAATTAAGCATGTTTTATACATAAATGGACAAAATTATTATAGCTTTGTCCAAACAAAGCAGATTTATTGGAAATTTTAAATTAGTGAAATCCCACGGGAGAAAAATCCCATTTTCGATTATGGGATAAATCTCCCGCGGGATTTTTTTAAAATAGTTATATTCATGCTTTACTCATTGTAAGCTTTTCTAATTGACCTTATTAATAGAAAAGAGATATTACACCTTCATTCCAGAGCATTTTAAAAAATAAAAAAAAAACCGCGGGATTTTTCTCCGTAAAAAATCCCATGGAAGAAAAATCCCGCGGAAGAAATTGAAATTAGAGCTGGAGCAGCCATATTTTTTGTGCATGTATTTTAATGATAAGTAGGTCCATTTTGATAGTTAAAAGCAAGATTTAAAATTTTGAAATTCCCCCATGGGAGAAAAATCCCTGATATTTTAATGGAATTTTAATCCCGCGGGAGTGGAGAAAAAATCCCGCGGGATTATTTTAATCGCGTGGGATTTTCACCCTTTCACCCCGGTTTGCTTAGAGACCTTTATGTATATGTCACCGATCAGCCGGTATCTGCTTTGTTTATGCGGGGTAGGGTTCAAGGAATGACGTAACAAGTCTTCAAATGATGATGATGATTTAATGTTGATGATCTAAGTTGTAAGATGGTAGCAAGTCGTCACTGCAAAATAATAAAGATACAATAAATATACATGTTATACATGTACATCAGATGAAAGGCATAGGTCCTTTCATACTGAACACAAAAAGGCATCTGCATTGTAGTACACAAACTACCAAGCAAATAAAATAATTTGCTCTGAAGACACAGAACAGCAAGTGACGTCGCATCAACGTCAGCACACCGACGTCGGCGCAACGCCACCCTACTGCCGTGGAGTGAATTGAAAAATACACGTAAGTATGCATAAACGACAAAACAATCGACTTTGAATCCACTCCACGTCAAAGTGACATCGAATCAACGTCGATTAGATACATCGACGTTGATGCGACGTCACTCCAACATCGAAGGGGAGACTGCAGCATACAAACAAGTAACAAATGGCAAAATACTTATTTAAAGAAATGTCACATTAACATTGACATTTCACTTCTCTGAATCAAATAGTTAAAATACATTGAATACTGTCTAACAAAATGTCAAAGAGCCAATCAAAAGATGAACATACTTCAATGGCTCAGAAGCAGTGAAACTATTGTATGGGTGATGAGAAGGTGAAAATGAAATGAGAAGCCTTGTATGGGTTAGAGCAGTCCCACCGCCGACGAGCCGACGGAAGTCCATCTCCGACTCCCATTTACGAGGCTTAATCACACAGACATGGCTCTGACTGTTCTACATTTTATGAAAATAATACTATGATTTACTAACCTGCAAAATAATAAAGATACAATAAATATACATGTTATACATGTACATCAGATGAAAGGCATAGGTCCTTTCATACTGAACACAAAAAGGCATCTGCATTGTAGTACACAAACTACCATGCAGATGGATTAACACACGTGAGTGCAAGTTAATAACGCAAGTTAGTAATATTTACCAAAACACACCATGCAGCCTAATAATCGAGGGCGGTCCGTATGTTACTGATGGAGATAAAACACAACAAAACACTGAGTATTTTCCTATGTTTAATTCAGCCTATGACATATATCTTCACCAAATCATATAGAAATAATTTGTATAGATCTAAGCTATTACCTAAATTCATTGAGTGAGTGAGTGAGTGAGTTTTAGTTTTACGTCCCACCAACAGCTAAGGTCATACGGAGACGGGACCTCGGTTTAAAGACTCATCCGAAAGTCTGGAGAAGCCCGGGATCGATCCTGCGATCCCTGGTTTACAAGGCGAGTAGCGTAACCACTGCACCACGGAGGCTTCTCTAAATTCATTGAAACCCACCTAAAAGTGTTAGAAAGACTAGTTGAGTTTGCCTAATTTCTGGTGAGGCAAAAAAAAAAAAAAAAAAAAAAAAAAACTGGTGGCTGTTTTATCTTATACCAGAAGGCCCAGGTGGGAAAACTCTTGTTGTCTGAAAGCCCAGGTCTTTGAAATTTTGGTATATAGCTTTATCTACTGAACCTTTAGCAAGATGGTTGAAATTATACCCCGGTGGTCAAAAATGGCGCTGTACCGGGTTTTACATAATCAAATCTAGGGAATACTTCTAAAATTATTCTGGTCTGAAATCAAAAGCCCTAGATCTTGGATGTTTGGTATGAAGCTTCATCTAGCTGGCCTCTTCCAAGATTGTTCAAAATATAGCCTAGGGGCCAAAAATTGTCCCCGCCACGGGGCCCACATGTTTTACATAGGCTTATATGGGAAAAACTTTAAAGAATATTTTTTTCTGAAACAAGAAGCCCATGCCTATGATATTTGATATTAAGCTTCATTTAGTGGACCTCTACCAAGATAGTTTAAAGTATAGCCCTCTGGCCAAAAAATGCCTCGCCCCGGGACCAACTTGTAAATCTTATAGCTCAGGTGAGCGATATAGGACCATGATGGTCGTCTTGTTTAAACCCGTTTGTATAGAGGTGATGTTTATAAGGATTGTCGTAATACTGATCTGTTAGCATATGTTAACATGATGCTCGGCGCTCGTCCATCGGTGCTTGAAGAAACAGATTGGACTGCAAGCTGTTTCCACGCAGATTGAAACCAACCGCACATGAGTGCTAGTAAACAGCTTATAAGGTCTAAGCCTGCCCAGGCAAAGTGGTGCTAGTTGGACCTTTCCTACTTAGAATCCCTTTTGATTTGTTTGGGTGGCATGGCTTGAAATGTCCCACAAAAATTGAAAAGTCTCCAAAATGACCTAAATAGTGTTAATGGGGACGTAAAACCTCAATTCAAATTGAGCATGGTGCTGGGTAACTTTGTTCTAATGCACAATGCGTCTGATTGGTTACCGTCAAAAATTTACGAGCGTGTTGTTTTCTGCGATATACTGTCAGTAATCAGTTGTCATCATTCAATGTCCCTTTTATTTGCTGCGATTTGGTTTTACGTTGCTGACACTATACGAGGGTTGTCCCAAAATAGCGTGACAAACTCTGTATGTTGGTGAAACATGAATCGAATTTCATAAGACTTGCTCATATTTCAAATACATATTTTAAAAGCAAAGTGTGAAATTTTCAAGTAAATACGTCAAACAACAATAATTCAGTTGAAGCATAGAGTGTATATTCTTGCACACCAGACAAGGAAATCCGTGATTTTACCCTGGGATAGAATTTTTTATGTTCTCACCCTGGTGTTCCGACCCAGGCAACTAACATAAGTGCGCTTCAATTCTATTCAACTGCCGGAACTACTTCCGCACTACTTTGATTTTGTAAACAATATACACGTGCGAGCTGTCAAAACTAACCGGAGGTGTTGTGCAAGAAAAAGAATCCAATATGGGGTTCTGTTGTAGATGGGCGTTTCCAACCCTCGGGAAGACCGTGCTGAGCGGAACCTCGGCGTAGCCTCGGTTTGTCTTTGGGTGTTTGTGTCGCTTTTATTATTTTATTTTGGATAGCCTATTGGCCATTTTGTGGGAAAGTAACTGTCCTGTTGGCTTTCCGCTGTTGGTGTTTCCGTTGGGGACTGTTGCTTCATGTTTGTGTTTCTTTCCCTTTGTTGTCTCTGATGGGAGCTGTGGGTTAATTGTATCGATTCCCGATCATTGCCTCTACTTCTATTTTACTTTCTTCGAAGGTTGTGTCTGTGGTGTTTTCCAAACACTGTGTTGTCTTTTTCTTTCTGGCTCAAAATAATGCAGCCAGGTTTCGTCTATTGTAATAACCCTACTAAGAAATCCCGGATCTTCCTCGTGCCGTCGCAGAAACGCCTCTGACGCGAGCACTCGCCTCTCTTTCCCCTCCGGTTTTAAAAGCCGAGGTACCCATAAAGCACTCACCCTTGACATGTTCAACTCATCAGTTAATACTCTGTGTACTGAAGATTTGCTTATTCCCGTCCTCGCCACAAGTTCACACAAAGTCTGTCTCCTGTCTTCATTGATCACTGATCTTACTCTCTCTACTTCCCCGGCATCAACAGTTTTCGGTCGGCCCGGGCGGGCATTTTCCTTATTTCTCTTCTCTCCGTCCGTAAACCGTTTGTGACACTTGTATACTAGTGCCCTAGATACGTTCTTGTGCCTCTCTGAGGTTTGCATTTATTTATAAATATCAACCAGAGTCATTCCGAGGTCTACGCAGAACTGAATGACGTTTCTGTGCGCCGCCTGTTTGTCTGACGTCGTCATTTTCAATGGGTGTCCAAGATTGGTGAGAACACAAGAACGTGCACCTTTTTGACGCAATACGTCACTTTACGTTCAAAATTCGCATAATGACGGCAGAATGTTTGACGGCAACGTAGCTAATATTTTATCGCAGTAAAATAGCGTAAAGGTGATAATTCAGGCACAGAAACGGAAAACAAATATTTTGATGGATGCGATTCTTGTAGTTACGCCGGTTATATGGTGCTTACATGAAAATCTTCATGATAATTTCGCTATTAAAGCAAAATATGTTTTCGTAACGTCGTTGAAAATTTTTAGTTCACATGTACGTCGAGAAATTGGCAATCTGGAGTTTGTCACGCTATTTTGGGACAACCCTCGTATATAATTGCTTTATTATAGCTAAAAAAGTGCTGTGTATATGAATATTACGGGCGAAAATGACCGACTGTACATCGGCCGAATTACTTCACCGAAGGACTTATCAGCAATGGGCCATGTTTGGTTTGTTTTGCTTCAAGACATAGGTTGTGGATACTCTTCAAAACCGCCTCAGTTCTTACAGGTACCCAAAAACCTACGTTTTAACTATAATGAATAAGCCAATATATATTTTCTTAAATGACCTTTTTGGAGAAGCGAAAAAAATGCACTATAGCACGTGTAATTGTAATTAGATCAAGAGGGCCATGATGGCCCTTGATTGCTCACCTTATCCATAGGGTAACAAGTGGGTCCCGGTGAGCATCATTTTTGGTCCCAGGGCTATAATGTGAATAATCTGGGTAGTGGTCTAAAATGTGAAGCTTCATGCAAAATATCCAGGCCCCGAGCCTTCTGGTTTCAGACAAAAAAAATTAAAGGTTTTCCTTATATAAGTCTATATAATAGTTTTCCTTATTTAAGTCTATATAATACCTGCGGGTCTCGGGGTAGGGCCATTTTTGTCCCCAGAGCTATAGTTTGAACAAACTTCGTAGAAATCCACAAGACAAAGCTTCATATTAAATATCAAAGACCTTGGCCTTCTGCTTTCAGAAAAGAACATTTTCAAATGTTTTCATTGCCTTATCTTCTCTTTCCTTGGGCTATAATTTGAACAATGTTGATAGAGGTCCACTAGATGAAGCTTCACACCAAATATCAAAGACCTGGGCTTTGCGGTTTCAGAGTAGAAGATTTTTTTTTAAATTTCCCAATTTAAGTCAATGTAAAACCGAAGGGCCCCAGGGCGGAGGAATTTTTGGCCCATGGCTATGATTTGAACAATCTTGGTAGAGGTCTACTAGATGAAGCTACACACCAAATATCAAAGACCTGGGCTATGCGGTTTCGAAGAAGAAGATTATTAAAGATTTTCCCTGTATAAGCCAATGTTAAATCAAAGGGCCTGCAGGTGGGTGCATTTTTCGCACTAGACCTATAATTTGAACAATCTTGATAGAGGTCCACTAGATGAAGCTTCATACCAAATATCAAAGAACTGGGCATTGCGGTTTAAAGATTTTCCCTATATAAGCCTAGGTAAAACCAAAAGCCCCCCGGGACCGGGCCATTTTTGGCCCCAGGGCTATTATTTGAACAATCTTGGTAGAGGTCCACTTGATGAAGCCCCGGGCGGGGACATTTTTGTCCATCGGGCTTTAATTTGAATAATCTTGATAGAGGTTCACTAATTGAAGCTTCACACCAGATATCAAAGACCTGGGCATTGCGGTTTAAAGATTTTCCCTATATAAAGCCTAGGTAAAACCAAAGGCCGCCGGGGCCGGGCCATGTTTGGCCCCAGGGCTATTATTTGAACAATCTTGGTAGAGGTCCACTAGATGAAGCTTCATACCAAATATCAAAGACCTGGACCGTGCGGTTTCAGAGAAAAAGGTTTTTAAAGATTTCCCTTTATAAGCCTTTGTAAAACCAAAGGCCCCCGGGGCGGGGGCATTTATCGCACTAGGCCTATAATTTGAACAATCTTGATAGAGCTATACTAGACGAAGCTTCACACCAAATATCAAAGAACTGGGCCTTGCGGTTTTACAATACTATTTTGAGGCAAAAAGATTTTTAAAGATTTTCCCTATATAAGTCTATGTAAAACTAAAGGGCCCCAGGGCGGGGGCATTTTTGGCCCCAGGACTATAATTTGAACAATCTTGGTTGAGGTCCATTAGATGAAGCTTCATACCAAATATTAAAGTCCTGAGCCTTGTGGTTTCAGAGAAGAAGACTTTTAGATATTTCCGCTGTATAAGCCTATGAAAAAAATCAAAGGCCCCGGGGCCGGGGGCATTTTTTGCCCTAGGGCTATAATTTGAACAATCTTGATAGAGGTCTACTAGATGCAGCTTCACACCAAATATCAAACAACTGGGCCTTGCGGTTTCAGAGAAGAAGATTTTTAAAGATTTTCCTCATGTAAGCCTACGTAAAACCAACAGCCCCAGGGGCGGGGGCATTTTTGGCTCAATGGCTATAATTTGAACAATCTTGGTAGAGGTCCACTAGATGAAGTTTCATACCAAATATCAAAGACCTGAGCCTTGTGGTTTCAGAGAAGAAGATATTTAAATAATTCCCCTATATAAGCCTATGAAAAAACCAAAGGCCCCAGGGGCGAGGACATTTTTGGCCCAAGGGCTATAATTTAAACAATCATGGTAAAGGTCCACTAGATAAAGCTTCATATCTAATATCAAAGGCATGGGCCGCGCGGTTTCAGAGAAGTAGATTTTTAAAATTTTCAGTTAAAAAATCTATTTTTAGCTGCTGTGACCTAGATGTGCAACGGACCGGAACCATTTGAACAACTTTGAAAGGGGACCACCTAAGGATCTTTCCTGTGAAGTTTGGTGAAAATCCGATTAGTAGTTTAGGAGCAGATGTCGTTTGAAGAAGAAGTTTATGCTCGCACGCACGCACGGACACACGCACGACAGATGACGGACAAAAATGATCCCAAAAGCTCACCTCGTCACTACGTGACAGGTGAGCTAAAAATATATGCCCTGATTGCGCCGTAACGGAATGGGATATTTGTTTTACAGTGTTGGCTTGAAGTTGCTCACAAGAAATCCACATAGTGACCCCAAAAGCAATGAGGCACTGAATCTAACAGACACATACAAGTTTCCAGAGGGAAGTGTAGAAGAGAGGAACTCTAAGTTGATGGCTCATAGATCAGCTGGGGATACTAGAATAGATCACTACACCAAACCACCAAAAGACGCGGTAAATTCACTAACATCATCCATTATAGTACATGCTGTCATATAAAATGTTTGAAATACGGACCCGTTCACTCGTTGTTTTCAAAATAAATTTTCATTTGTGCTCACGGCTTTTTCTGTATTAGATTATGTGCGCATTACGAAAATACGCCTATTCAGATATGAAAATTTTTAGATACAAAAAAATATCTGATATTTTTTTTTATTATTTCTGCTGAAAACAATCTGTTTTGGAGCTGAAATAAGCAAAATAATATATACCCTGTAAACCTCAGTTTAACTGTATAAAAATAGGGCTTAAATGTGTCAAAATTATATACGCGTGTTTTCGTAATGGGGAAACATGACGTTAATAAGATCACGATCTGAACATTACCATAAACCCCACCTTATATAGCGAAAACGGGGGTAAACATTGGTATATTTCTGTTCAAAGACGTAAATGCTTGCTACTCGTTAGAGCCACATGAATTTAAAGGTTCTTACAAGCACCTGCGATGAAAGAATGCACGAAGCCGCAAAGATGCATTATCGCGAGGTTGGAATGTGCAATCAGTTACAAATTATTCTGACAAGTCTCCACAACTGCCTGATCCAAGTCTCCGTAATTTCCAAGAGTCAGCTTGATCTCGGCCAACCCACAGAGTACAACGTGACGTATTGATATGACAGCATGTGTTTACATGTTGTTGTTTTTTTGTTGTAGTTGTTGTTGTTGCTGTTGTTGTTATTGTTGTTGTAATTTCACGGTCGCTGCTCGAATCTCGCAAGTGTCAAAATCTACATTTAAGAACATTTAAGAAATGGTTGTAATTTGGCTTAAATAACGTTCGTTGAAGTATAAACCAAGCAAATTATGCGTGCCCGTTCGTATATTTCGGCGCTTCACTCACTTTACAGATGCCAGATCTTGTCAATACTTGTACTTAAGTGAGTGTAAAATAAATTGCCATTATTTTACATTAATAATTAAACGAAACTTCTGGTTTGTGGGCTTAAATTGAAACAAGAGAACATTTACACAATGTTTTTTTTATATCACCGGAACGGCGCCGATAACGTATTAATCATCCAATCAAGTTGGAGAGAACTATTCTTTATCTTGACGTCAGTTAATGATAATTGACGTCGCATGAAGTTATGTAATCATTGTAGAACGAATAATCTTACATCCCAATAGTAAACTGTACATCACGTGAATAAGTCCGTGAAATTAACACCAATTAAAACCCACATTATATAGAGAAAACTGGGATGTACGGAAGTGCACTATATGTTTATTTGCTCCAAGGCATAGGTTGTGCACCCACAACCTATATTTGCAGTATTGTTTGCATATGAGTTTAACGGCCAAGTCAACACTATTTTAGGTCATTTTCGAGCCTGCCAGTTTACATAACCACACTTTTCCTGTGCAGACTTATATGTAAGCAGTTAACCAGTACAGTGCACAGTCTTTCGCCAGAAACTTTTGTTTGCTTGATTTGAGGTTTAACGTCCCCGTCAACACTGTAAATGTCATTTTGGAGACATTGCTTCCAATTTTGTGGGACTTTTACCCGACATTGAGATGAAATGGCATCTCAAGCCCTGTCGCCCAATGAAACCAATAGGATTTATTAGCATGGACGGTCCGCCTCGCACCGCGGTTCCTGGACAGGCTTAGATCCTCTAAACGGTTTACCAGTACTAGTGTGCGGGCCGGATTCAGCTCTGCGTGGAAGCATCTTGCAGCCCATATATTTCTTCAAGCCCCTATGGGCGGGGGCCATCGCCAGAAACTATGTTTGTAGTATAAATAAGAAAAAATGTTACGGATTTTCATCAGAAAAGCAGCCATTATTGAGATGAAAAAAATGCTCTATGTCGGGTTTGTTAATGTAATGAGAACTTTTTCATTACATACACTAAGAGTTTGACTCTTTTAGCGATAAACTGCTTGCCACATGACAGCGAGCCAAAGGTAAAAAAGTTGTTTACTGAGTGTATAAATATTTTGTGTATCAAATTTTGTCTGTGATAATGACGATGATAATAAACTTGGTAGGAAGTAACGCAGCCATCTTAAGAAGGAATTATCACTCGAAACTTGGTAGGAAGTATCGAGGTGAGCTGTAGATCTGAAGCAGCTAAAGTTTTCTTATCCAAATTCCAGAATACCACGATAGCCACATTAGTAAACGCATTTTGAGCTTCTCTTGAACTAAAAAACCAAATGACATGAACTTGCCATCACGAAAACACACCTATATATTTTTACCCGCCTTGAACCCCACTTTTATATAGTAAAACTGGGGTTTATATGGGAAGACCTTTTTTTCTTAGTTTTGCTCAAAATATAGATTGTGGGCACGCGTTAGAACCGCATCGAGAAAAATATCACAATTTTTCATCTTTAATATTTCATTTTTATGGCGGCAAAATTTACAGGGTATTTGTATAGGTGTGTTTCATCATGGTAGGACATCTCAGGGTTACTTGTTTACCAGATATAGCTAAACTATTCTGATTGGAAATCCAAGATGGTTACCGTAGTGACTATTATTAAAACACAGTTTAAATGCTATCATCCCAATTAAATGATGGCTGCCATGACCGCCATATGTAACCTGTATTTAAACTTGTCCTCAACCCAAGGGCGAATTGACTGGAAACTTGGGAACAATATCGGAGCGAGTTGTAGATCAAAAATACAAAACAAAGCATAGCATTTTGTTCTTCCTTTTACCTGACGATCTTAGACCCTAAAGTTAACTACTTATCTTTCAAACGTTTTGCAAGATTCATTCAATAGCTGGCACTCGCCTTTCCCTAATTTTAATAGCCAACTATTTAGGCATTCATTGGATCTGTATTTCAAATTGTTTTCGCCCATTTTCAACAGGTATTATATGTAGCAGGGGTTCATTTCGAAATAAAGGGATGTTTTATTATGATTATATATATTCTGAAATATATTTATGTAAGGTATATGTATGTGATAAATAATGGAACGCCAATGATCTTTAATGTCTAAATAGGATTTTTCATTGCCAAATAAGTCTGTCTGAACCAATCTAAACACTAACTAGAAGAGTTCGTTAAACTTGTGTTTTTCAACTGCTATTTTACAGGAAATACTGTTCGAGCTGAAGCTTGATAAAAATGCTGTTTTGATTGGCCAGCAAGTTTCAATCACCTTTACAGCCAAGCACATTGGTGAAAACGAAAGAACCGTTAACCATCCTACAATTAGCATCTCTCCCAAACTAAATACTGGTAGAGTTGGGAAGTCTTTTGTAGAAAAGAAGTACGACGACTTTGTTCTGAAACCTAAAGATGGTAAGTTCATTGGCAAAAGTTACTTACTTTTCTTAAAGGAGACATAAATCCTTCCTAGAGAAATTTCGAAACACAAGCATGCATTGTTTTTCTCGTAGAGAAATTGCCCCCATTGTCCCCAACTAATACTCTATAGAAGTCGGGTAAGTGGGGTATCACATTTCCATCTGTTTCTGATGATTGTGATTATAAAATACCGCGGAGAGACCAAAAATATGATACAACGTTATGCAGCCACTATGCACTGTGGATTAGACAGTTAATTAGAGGTAATGAGAAGTCTATACTAAAATCTCTCAATTTAAAAAGTCAATTAATTAGTAACAAACCAAGGTTAAAACAAAAATCTGCATCAAATTTTATTCAAATTACAACTTTTAACGGCTCCACTTTATTTACACTCTTCAGCAAGAATTTGGTGGTACTGGTATTAAGGCCTTTGGTTGCAGAGATGGCTGTAGATGATGACCAAACTGACATTCAGCCAGCAGGTTTGCTGTATTTGTGACAGAAGGCCAAGACAAGCTTCCTGAGTTATATTGGTTACCTTTTATTCGTAAAAGACTATACAAAGCACGGTGTATTTCAAATCCAAGCAATGAACTTTCCGAAATTGTTAACGTTGTGTTTTACTGCCATAAACACATGTGATAAAATTTTGCGACAAAGTCGATAAAAGATCAGGGAGAAATCTGTTTTGGTCTATAAAAAACTCTAATGAAGTTTTAAATAAATTGAAGTTTGTCTACTTATGATTTTTTCCACTCTTTACACTACACTTCCTCATAATCTTATAACAGAAAAATTTAATGATTTAATTGAATGGATATTTCATAGGGAGACTCCCTCTATCTTGCATGTAATGTAAAAAAACATGCTTTTTAGCTCACTTGTCACGTAGTCACTTTTTGTCCGTCGTCCGTCGTGTGTGCGTGTGTGCGTAAACTTTTTCTCCAAACAACATCTCCTAAACCACTGATCGGATTTTGACCAAGCTTCACAGGAATGATCCATAAGTGGTCCCCTTTCAAAGTTGTTCAAATGGTTCCAGTCTGTTGCACATCTAGGTCACAGGAGCTAAAAATAGATTTTTTTTTTACTGAAAACTTGAAAAATCTTCTTCTCTGAAACCACAAGGCCCAGATCTTTGATATTTGGTATGAAGCTTCATCTAGTGGACCTCTACCAAGATTGTTCAAATGATAGCCCTGGGGCTAAAAATGCCCTCGCTCCGGGGCTCTTTGGTTTTACATAGGTTTATATAGGGAAAATCTTAAAAAATCTTCTTCTCTGAAACCACAAGGCCCAGGTCTTTGATATTTGGTTTGAAGCTTCATCTAGTGGACCTCTACCAAGATTGTTCAAATTATAGCCCTGGGACAAAAAATGCCCCCACCCCGGGGCCCTTTGGTTTTACATAGGCTTATATAGGGAAAACCTTTAAAAATCTTCTTCTCTGAAACCGCAAGGCCCGGGTCTGTGATGTTGAGTATGAAGCTTCATCTAGTGGACCTCTTCCAAGATTGCTCAAATTATAGCCCTGGGGCCAAAAATGCCCCCGCCCCAGGGCCCTTTTGTTTTACATAGGCTTTTGTAGGGAAAAATCTTTAAAAATCTTCTTCTCTGAAACAGCAAGGCCCAGGTCTTTGATATTTGGTTTGAAGCTTCATCTAGTGGACCTCTACCAAGATTGTTCAAATTATAGCCCTGGGGCCATAAATGCCCCCGCCTCGGGGCCCTTTGGTTTACAAAGGCTTATATAGGGGAAATCTTTAAAAATCTTCTTCTCTTAAACTGCAAGTCCCGGGTCTTTGATATTTGATATGAAGCTTCATCTGGTGGACCTCTACTATGATTGTTCAAATTATAGCCCTGGGGTCAAACATGCCCCCACCCCGGGGGCCCTTTGGTTTTACATAGACTTATATAGGGAAAATCTTTTAAAATATTCATCTCTGTAACAACAAGGCCCAGGTCTTTGATATTTGGTGTGAAGCTTCATCTAGTGGACCATTATCAAGATTGTTTAAATTATATCCCTAGGGTCAAAAATGCTTCTGCCCTTGGGCTCTTTGGGTTAACATAACTTTATGTAGGGAAAATCTTTTAAAGTAGAAGTAAAACAAAGATCAGGAATTGATACAATTAACTTACTCCATCCACAAAAGACACCAAAGGGAAAGAAATACAAACATTAAGCGACCAGACCATAATGGAAACCTAAACAAAGGAAGGCCATATGGACAGTTACTTTCCCACAAAATGGCCATATGGCCATCCAAAATTAAAAGACACAAGTGATATACACAGTAAGTAACAAACAACAACATAAATAAAATGCCACGGAAGAGCCGCCTTGGAACGGTCAGTGGAAGATTTCCACTGGGGGGCTTAAATCGATTTTACGTGGCCACAATCCTCGCCCTTACTTCCGTCGCGATTAAGACAAATAATTTGTTCAGTCCGCATGAAGGCCTCCTAACTCATCAGTGCAACATCTCCGTGAACACAGAAATCAAAGAACCACAGAGGTGAGACAACGGTGAGGACTCGACAGCAAGAAACCACTGAAATGCTGGAGCAAAAGAAAACCAACAGTTAGACTCCGATGAGCCCGACCAGAGACAGAGCATCAGGCACCAACCAACATTATCTCTTTAATTTTCAATAAGCCTTTACGTTGGAGCCGTCATAGAATCTGAGGCCTGACCCACCGGCGTGCAATTAAAGAGGGAAGCAAAGTTGCCAACCGTGATTGGGTTAACTACCATGCATGCAGTCTGTCGTATAATATCCATGTTGTACCCAAAAAAACCTCATTCTCTGAAATGGCAAGATCCAGGTCTTTGATATTTGGTGTGTAGCTTCATCTAGTGGACCTCTGCCAAGATTATTCAAATTATAGCCCTTGGGCCAAAACTGCTTCCACTCCTGTGTCTTTTGGTTTTACATGGACTTATATAGGGAAAATCTTTAAAAATCTTCTCTGAAACCTCAAGTCCCAGGTATTTGATATTTGGTATGAAGCTTCATCTAGTGGACCTCTATCAAGATTTTTCAAATTATGGCCATAGGGCAAAAAATGCCCCTGTCCCGGGGCCCCTTTGGTTTTACATAGACCTATATAGGGCAAATCTTTAAAAATCACATTCTCTGAAACCGCAAGGCCCAGATCTTTGACAGTTGGTGTGAAGCTTTATCAATATTGTTCAAATTATACAATAGCCCTAGTGTCAAAAATGCCCCTGCCATAGGGCCCTTTTGTTTGACATAGACTTATATAGGGAAATTCTTGTCTGAAACCAGAAGGCTCAGGTCTTTGATATTTGGTATGAAACTTTGTCTAGTGGACCTCTGTCAAGATTGTTCAAAATATACCCCTGGGGCAAAAAAGAAATTATACCCCTGGGGCCAAAAAAGCACCCTTCCCCGGGACCCACTGGTTTTACACTGACTTTTTAGGGAAAATCTTTACATATCATCTTGTCTGAAACCAGTTGGCTCAGTTCTTTGATATTTGGTTGGATGCTTTGTCTAGTGTCTAGCCAAGATTGTTCCAATTATAGCCCTGGGTCCAAACATGGGCCCACCCTGGTGTCCACTGGTTTTCCATAGACTTGTATTTGAAAATCTTCTTGTCTGAAACCAGAAAGCCTAGGTCTTTGAAATTTGGTATGAAGCCTTTTCTTGTGGATTTCTAACAAGATTGTTCAAATTATAGCCCTGGGGCCAAAAATGGCCCCACCTCAGGACCCGCAGGTATTATATAAGGATGCCTGAAACCAGAAGGTTCCAGTCTTTGGTATTTGGTATGAAGCATCACCTTTTAGATCACTACCACGATTATTCAAATTATAAATTGGAGCCAATAATGACGCACCTTTGGGCCCACTTGTTACCCTATGGATCAGGTGATCGATCCAGGGCCATCATGGCCCTCTTGTTTCATTTCTGAAGAGCATAAAAATTATACTTTACGGTCATGCCAGAAAGTGTGTGAAGCTCTCACCTTTCTACTTGACAATATAAACATAAGATTTGGTACTAATTTATCTAGACAAGTTGTGCGTATTCCGATGGGTACGAATTGTGGACCACTTGTGGCTGATTAGTTCTCACGATGTCCCTTTACGTTGAAAACCAATCTGAAATCATGGAAGCCTTTAGCTCGACTTCTGGATATTTGGATGATTTATTGGATATTGACTGTCTATATCGATAGTTTGATCAGTCAAATTTACCCCCAGAACTTCAGTTAAATAAAGCAAATTATTCTGATACCGAGGGCCCGTTTTTGATTTACATCTATCTGTTGTAGATGGGCTGGTTTCCTGCAAAATTTATGGTAAACGCGATGATTTCGAGAAATTGTAAATGTTCCTTTATTGAATGACGTTGTTCCTCTTGCGGCACCCTTGTTTATATTTCGCAATTTTTCGAGTTGCCAGAGTGTCTAGTCATGTATCTTACCCTAAGACTCGTTATCAATTCTTAACTGCTAAACTTCTTATTCAAGTTTATTGGTATAATAAACTACGCAAAGCCTTTCCAAAATTTTATAGACGTAATTCCGATTTAATTTCAAAATTCAATGTTGTACTTAAATCTCTTCTGCAGCAAGGTATAACCGAATTTGATGGTGACTTAGTACATAAATTTAGCAAAATTATAAAAGCAATGCCTTCAGCACCAAATTCCGTAAAATCATTCTTCGATATAAACATATTTTGTACAACATACATGGTATACGACAGACTGCATGCATGGTAGTTAACCCAGTCACGGTTGACAACTTTGCTTCCCTCTTTAATTGCACGCCGGTGAGTCAGGCCTCCGATTCTATGACGTTTCAAGCGTAAAGGCATACTGAGAATAAGATAGAATTTAATTTTAAGTAATGATGGATGGTTCCTGGTGGTCTGTCTCTGATGGGGCCAATCGGAGTCTAAATGTTTGTTTTCTTTTGCTCCAGTATTTCAGTGGTTTCTTGCTGTCGAATCCGCACCGTCGTTTCATCTCTGTGTTTGTTTGATTTTTATATTCTCATAGATGTTGCACTGACAAGTTAGGAGGCCTTCATGCGGACTGAACAAATTATTTGTCTAAATCGCGACGGAAGTGTAAGGGCGAGGATTGCAGCTGTGTAATGTAGAAGTTAAACAAAGATCAGGAATCGATACAATTAACTTACTCCACCAATCAAAGACACCAAAGGGAAAGAAACACAAACATTTAGCGACCAGACCATAATGGAAACCTAAACAAAGGAAGGCCATAAGGACAGTTACTTTCCCACAAAATGGCCATAAGGCCATCCAAAATAAAAAGACACAAGTGATACACACAGTAAGTAACAAACAACACCATAAATAAACCTCCACAGAAGAACCGCCTTGGAACGGTCAGTGGAAAGATTTCCACTGGGGGGCTGAAATCGATTTTACGTGGCCACAATCCTCGCCCTTAAAATCGGTTTAACCCCCCGCCCCCACCGCCCCAGGTGAATTCGTTTCACTGACCGTTCCAAGGCGGTTCTTCTGTTGTGGTTTATTTTGCTATGGTTTTGTCTTTTGAGTGTGTGTATCGCTTATCTTATTTTGTTTTTTGTAGCCAATTGGACATTTTGCGAGAAAGTGACTGTCCTTTTGGCTTTCCGCTGTTGATTATTCCATTAGAGTCTAGTAATTTTATGTCTGTGTTTCTTTCCCTTTGGTGTCACTGATAGGAGCTGTGGGTTAATTGTATGGATTCCTGATCGTTGCCTTCACTTCTATTTTTCAAACGTTTTTCTAGCTTGAAAAATAAGTATTTTAAGATCAATTGTTTCGCCCTATATTGAATAAAAGTAGCCCCTCAGGTGACGCTAGTAATGCCACCTGCCGTGAGCAGAGTCATTAGTGGAGATAGATGATGCCAAAAACCACATTTGGTTAAATTTTAAGTTAGGCATGAAGATTTGTTCATTTTTTCTAAGAGAAAAAACACGCCATATACACTGGGAGTAAAGCAGATCCTTTCCTTTATGTTTGGTTCATGTGTGCAAAAGATCAGCCTTTTGTCAATATTCGCATAATATTTGATTTATTTAGAATTTAAAAATAGGTTTTGTGTTCTCGGAGATGTTTCCTTGATGAGTTAGGAAGCCTTCATGGAGACTGAAAAAAAATATTTGTCCAAATCGCGACGGAAGTAAGTGCTGGGATTGCGGCCGCGTAAAATCGATTTAAGACCCCGCCAACACACACACACACACACCTGTAAAATTATTTTCACTGACCATTCCAAGGATGTTCTTCTGTCGTGGTTTATTTTTGTTATGGTTTGTCTTTAAGGGTGGGAATCGCTTATATATTTTTATTTTGGATAGCCAGTTGGCCGTTTTGTGGCTAAGTAACTGTCCTTTTGACTTTCCGCTATTAATGTTTCAATAGAGGTTTAGTTATTTCATGTTTGTGTTTCTTTCCCTTTTGGTGTTTCTGATGGGAGCTGTGGGTTAATTGTATCGATTCCTGATCATTGCTATCACTTCTATTTAGCACTCATTAAGCATGCACAATATATTTGAGTAATTCACGCTATCATACAGAAAAAAAGATTAGGTGGGAATTTGGTGATACTGAAGGGGAATGGGAACACCTGGCAGATTTTTTCGCCATTTTTTAAAGGGAGACAGATTTCGGGACTTCCTATAAACTTTTCTATAAACCCTGTCCCACTGAAAAAGGGGTCTACTCATAAAGGAAAGGATTTGCTCTTTCTTTCCTTTAAGTGTTGACCCCTTTTGACATGGACGACAAAAATACTTTTGCAGGAGTTGCCCATTCCCCTTAAACGACATATTTTTAAAATTATCCATGAAAAAAAACCTACGCTGTGGGTACTCCTTTAAACTGCCTCGGTTCAAATTAATACCCACATCATAGGTCTATATGGAGAATTCTTGGAGATAATCCTTCATATACCACCAATTACCCTTATCTGTTGCTATGGACTGCTAAGCCTTCATTATTAGACGTCAGGTATTGTAAAACATTTGAATTAAATCAAACGAAAATGACCCAAACTACGATAGCTCGATTACAATGGCCAATACGAACTCTTTCTAAAGTTCAATAGTAGCTGCAGGCAGGAAACAGTGAGTGATATTACTGATAATTGAGATTATCATAAAAATATATCTTATGAATACTCATTAGAATCGGTTCCTTGAGGCATTTGTGAGGTATACACACAACATACTTTTATCTCACCTAAGCCGAAGTCTACGGGGGAGCTATTGTGATCGGTCACAGTCCATCGTCGTCATCGTCCGTCCATCCGTATGTCCGTCCATTCACAATTTCTTTAAACGACATCTAAACCACTTAGCAGATTTTGACCGAACTTGGCAAAACTGATCTTTGAGTAATCCTCTCCCGCGGCTGTTCAAAGAATGTCATTCCATGCAGAACTCTGGTTGTCATGGCAACAGAAAGAGGAAATTAAGAAAAAAAAAAGCTTAAAAAATCTCCTTTTCTGAAACCTGTAAGCCCAGGTCTTTGATATTTGGTATGAAGCTCCATCTAGTGGACCTCTTTCAAGATTGTTCAGATTATAGCCCTGGAGCCAAATATGCCCCTGAGCCGGGCCACAGTGGTTTTACGTAGGCTTATATGGGGAAAAACCTAACAAAAATTCTTGTCTGAAACCAGAAGGCCCAGGTCTTTGATAATTGTTATAAAGCTTCGCCTGGTGCACCGCAACTAAGATTGTTCAAATTATAGCCCTGGGGTCAAAATCGGTTCTCCCCTTGGGCCCACTGGTTTTACATAGGTTTAAATATGGAAAACTTTAGAGAATATTCTTACCTGAAACCAGAAGGCTCAGGTCTTTGATATTTGGTATGAAGTTTCATCTAATGGACCTCTTCCAAGATTGTTCAAAGTAAAGTCTTGGGGCCGAAAATGGTCCCGCCCCGGGCCCCACATGTATTAATTAGGCTTATATAGGGAAATCTTTAAAAATCCTCTAGTCTGAAACCAGAAAGCCCAGATCATTAATATTTGGTATGAATCTTCATCCAGTGAACCTCTACAAAGTTTGTTCAAATTATAGTCCTGGGACCACAAATGGTCCGCCCCCGGGACCCACTGGTTTTACATTGACTGGTATTGGGAAAACCTTAAAAAATCTTCTTGTCTGAAACCAAAAAGGCCCAGGTCTTCAATATTTGGTATGAAGCTTCATATGGTGGACTCCTTCCAAAATTGTTCCATTTATAGACGTTGGGCAAAATATAACTGCACCCCAGGACCCACTGGCTTAACATAGGCTTTTATAGGAAAACCCTTTGAGAATCTTGTTGTCAGAAATCAGAAGGCCAAGTTCTCTGATATTTGATATGAAACTTCATCTAGTTGACCTCAACCAAGATTGTTCAAATTATAGCCCTGGGGCCAAAAAATTGGCCGCGCCCCTGGGCTCATTGGTTTTACCAAGGCTTTTATAGGTAAATCTGTAAAAATCTTCTTGACTGTGTGAAACTAGAAGACCAAGTGCTTTGATAATTGTTTGAGGCTTCGTCTATTGCACCTCAGCCAAGATTGTTCAAATTATAACACTGGGGCCAAAATGACTTATCCCTCGGTCCCACTGGTTTTACATAGGCTTACATGTGGTAAACCTGTGAAAATCTTCTTATCTGAAACCAGAAGGCTTATGTCTTTGACATTTGGTATGAAGTTTCACCCAATGGGCCTCTACCAAGATTGTTTAAATAAAAGCCCCGGGGCCGAAAATGGTCCGGCCCGGCCGGGCCGAAAATGGTCCGGCCCCGGGCCCCACATGTTTTACTTAGGCTTATCCAATATTTGAATGATTTATTAAACATTGACAGGACATATTTCGATGGTTTGATCAGTCAAATTAACCCCCCCCCCACCCCCCCCCCCCCACCGAGAACTTAGGTTAAATAAAGCAAATTCTTCTGATACCGAGGCCCCGTTGTGGGATTAATCTCTATCTATTGTAGAATGCTTTTTTCTTGCATAATTTATGACAAACGTGATGATTTTGATTTTGAGATTGCAAATTTTCCTTTCTTGGACGTTGATGTTCCGTGTGTGGCATTCTATGGCGTTTATATTTCGCAATTAATTATACCCCCCGGCATACGCAGTATGCCATGGGGGTATATAGTTTTCGTATTTTCTGTGTGTGTGTGTCTGTGTGTGTGTGCGTGTGTGTGTGTGTGTGTGTGTGTGTGTGTGTGTGTGTGTGTGTGTGTGTGTGTGTGTGTGTGTGTGTGTGTGTGTGTGTGTGTGTGTGTGTGTGTGTGTGTGTTAACATTTTCATGTCCGCTCCATAACTTTTGAACCGCTAGACATATTTTCATGAAACTTCACATAAATGTTAAACACCTTGAGACGACGTGCAGAACACATGAACCGTAACTCTTGCTTTTCTACTTTTAGAGTTATTGCCCTTTGTATGTTTTAACTTGCATTTTCGTGTCCGCCCCATAACTTTTCAACCGCTTGATATATTTTCATGAAACTTCACATAAATGTTAAACACCATTTGACGACGTGCAGAACACATGAACAGTAACTCTTACTTTTCTACTTTCAGAGTTATTGCCCTTTGTATGTTTTAACTTGCATTTTCGTGTCCGCTCCATAACTTTTCAACCGCTTGATATATTTTCATGAAACTTCACATAAATGTTAAACACCATGAGACGACGTGCAGAACACATGAACCGTAACTCTTGCTTTTCTACTTTCAGAGTTATTGCCCTTTGTATGTTTTAACTTGCATTTTCGTGTCCGCTCCATAACTTTTCAACCGCTTGATATATTTTCATGAAACTTCACATAAATGTTAAACACCATGAGACGACGTGCAGAACACATGAACCGTAACTCTTGCTTTTCTAATTTCAGAGTTATTGCCCTTTGTATGTTTTAACTTGCATTTTCGTGTCCGCTCCATAACTTTTCAACCGCTTGATATATTTTCATGAAACTTCACATAAATGTTAAACACCATGAGACGACGTGCAGAACACATGAACCGTAACTCTTGCTTTTCTACTTTCAGAGTTATTGCCCTTTGTATGTTATAACTTGCATTTTCGTGTCCGCTCCATAACTTTTCAACCGCTTGATATATTTTCATGAAACTTCACATAAATTTTAAACACCATGAGACGACGTGCAGAACACATGAACCGTAACTCTTGCTTTCCTACTTTCAGAGTTATTGCCCTTTGAATGTTATAACTTGCATTTTTGTGTCCGCTCCATAACTTTTAAACTGCTTGACATATTTTCATGAAACTTCACATAAATGTTGAACACCATGACACCCCGGGGCCCACTGGTTTTACATTGGCTAATATTTGGAAAACCTTTAAAAATCTTCTTGTCTGATACCAGAAGGCACAGGACTTTGTGGTTTGGTTTTAAGCGTCATCTACTGGACCCCTAAGATGGTTCAAATTATAGCCCTTTGGGTTCAGAATTGCCCCATCCTAGGACCCACAGATTTTATAATTTTATCCTCTAAAATCAGAAGGCCAAAGCCTTTGGTATATTGTATGAAGCTTTGTCTAGTGGATCTCTACAAAGATTGTTCAAATTATAGTCCTGTGGCCGAAAATTGCCCCGCCTTGGGGTCCACATGTAAATCTCGCCAAGTTCTGCAATGGAATGTCAGGTGGGTTTTGTCTGTGTACTTTGGTTTTCGTTCATCTCTGATTAACGATCTGCTCAATAATTAGTGAAATAATCTATAAACGGCCTTAAAACCAAAACCAAAACAAGACAAAAAACATGTAAATCTCTTAGTTCAGGTGAGTGATATCGGACCATCATGGTCCTCTCGTTATTGTCTACAAGACCGAACATATACCCTTAGCCGTCAATATAATTTCACCAGATCCGGTACTACCAAGATAGGGTAGTTCAAATTAAAGTCCTTGCGCAAAAATACCCCGCCCAGGGGCCCTTTAGTTTTACATAGACTTTTATAGCGAAAACCTTCTTATCTGAAACCAGAAGGCTCAGCTGTTTGATATTTGGTATGAAACTTCGTCTAGTAGACCTCTATCAAGATTGTTCAAATTATAGCCATGGGGCCATAAAATGCCACCGCCCAATGGCCCTTTGGTGTGACATTGACTTACATAGGGGAAACCTTTTTAAGTCTTCTTGTCTGAAACCATAAGGTCCAGGTGTTTGATATTTGGTATGAAGCTGCGTGTAGTGTGCCTCTATCAAGATTGTTCAAATTATAGTCCTGGGTCCAAACATCCCCCGCCCCGGGTCATATTGGTGTTAGATAGACTTAGGCCACAGCGAAGCATTGTGAGTTAGACTGAGAACATTCATCTTCATGCACTAAGACCTCAATATCAAGAAGGTGCCCAGATAGTAAGATACAAGTCAGCTCTGTAGACGGGAAGTTTTGAAAGACTTCATCCTCAGAAATAAAACAATTTGGAAGGCATGTACCACGAGTGACCCTCTGACAAAATTGCTCAAAATAGATTTGCTCCACTTAACATAATAGCCGATAAAACTAAACTATAAACAAACTTTAAATTAACTTCTACTACTAAATAGGTAGACTGATTTTAAATAATTTCACAGAAATGTTCCTTGGGTCACTCTCAACCAAAATGGCTCAAACCATCCACTCCAACTTATATTACCTGCAACTTTATCTGCACAATAAGGATCAGGTGAGGGATCCACGGCCATTATGGCCCTCTTGTTCTTATTTATGCTCCAAAAAAGGTTATGGGTGCTTGTTAGAACCGTCTGAATAAGGTTGTTCTTACGAGCACAACAACCTATTTTTGGAGTATAAATAAAAAAATTATCAAAATTCTTAATCAGAAAAGTTAAGATTTTGGAGACTTGAAAAATGCACTGTCACACGGGTGCGTTATGGTCCTATGATAACCCTCGGTGACTCGAACAACCCCCACCTTCCAACAATTTTGCATTGTCTCATCTGTGTTCGAGCCATTGAAGTTCGATTGCATATAGAGGATTTTGCATGAGTGCTAATGTATTACTGGATTTAATAAAAGAGGAAAAGGGGAAAAAGTCGAGGCTTAGCCGAGCTTCTTATCCCTTTTCCTCACCGGGATTAATAAATTAAACTTGTCATATCTATGGTGAACTATCGCAAGTACCTGCATTTTCTAAATTTGACCTTAGACCAGGGGGTTAGATCAAAATTTGAATACCTTCATGCACATATGCAGTCCCGACGAAATATATGTACTAAGTTTGGTGAACACATAGATTCGGCATAACATGTTTTAGCTTTTTAGCTCACGTGTCACATAATGACAAGGTGAGCTTTTGTGATCACTTTTCGTATGTTGTCCGCCTTGCGTCCTTGCATTTGTGCGTGCATAAACAATTTCTTCAAATGACATCTCCTACACACTGATCGGATTTTGAACAAACTTTTGAATGATCCTTAGATGGTCCCCTTTCAAAGTTGTTTAAATGGTTCCGGTCCGTTTGGCATCTAGGTCAAAGGAGCTAAAATAGTTGTAGGTGTGGCGTTTATTTAATGTTGCAATTGGGGTTCTACAGGGCTCGTTATTAGTCCCATTCACATTTCGTTAATTTCAACTATTCGAAGTATTCGCCCTTAACGGAAACGGAAATACACTTTTCAAGTCTCGAAACCCTTTCTGTAAAGAAAGAGAAGTAGGCTTTTAGGTATACCCCGTAGACACTGGTAAATTGCACTACCAAGTGCACTTCTGGATTCATATTGACGACCAGAAAAGGCTTTCATTAGTAAATGAAACAGGAAAAAGTCGCTAGGACTAAGGTTTGGCGAATAAGACGGATGAGAGAGCTGACCTACCCTTTCCTCTTAAAGGAAGTCTTGGACAAGAACACACTTGTGAGCAAGTTCGTTGCCATGGATGCCTACGTTTTTCAAAGCGTGCATTTAGTTTTAGAAACACAATATTCCTATAAAATTTACCTTAATTGTCTGGCCAATTGAAATGGGGATTTGAACAACTGCGCCACAGCAATTGAAAACTACCACATGCCAAACTTTTGCCGCGCTTTCATTTCTTTTGGCAATGGCCGGTCTTGCTTGGTCTTTTCGCTGCCAGTGCTTATAATTGATGCGTTTCTGCGGCTGAAAATAATAGATCAAGGTTTCGTTGAGATTGTAAATTATTCTTTTCTCAGATGGTGATGTTTCTAATGGGGAATCGTATAGCCTTTATATTTTGTAATTAATTCGATTTGGCAGAGTGCCTAGTCATGAAGCTGAATTCAACACTCGGAATTAACTGTTAACTGTTATCTGCTATTTTTAATCTGGGTTATCGGTATCATAAACTACGCAAAGCCTTCTATAAATTTAATATACGTCATAACGATTTAATTTCAAAATTCAATGTCGGACTTAAATTTCTTCTGCAACAACGTCTGTCGGTGCCCGAATTTTACTTAATTTTGTTATAATTCGTCTTTGTTTATATATTACTGTTTTGGATAGCAAATCGGCCAATTTGTAGGAATGTAAACTGTCCTTTTGGCTTTCCGCTATTGCCATTAGGGTCTATTTATTTCATGATTGTGTTTCTTTCCATTTGGTGTCTCTGATGGAAGGTGTGGGTTAATTAGGGCCCCGCAAATTAATTTGTGGGTGCCTTATAGTATTCACCCTGGCTGTCCGTCTGTCCGTTCGTCTGTCCGTCTGTCCGTCCACATGTTTTATGTTTTTCTTAATAACTTAAAAAACTCTCAGACGCATCAACTTCAAACTTTGAATATAAGGTCAAAATATTTTTACACAATTTCATGGCAAATTACAACTCTAGCTGCAATACTCTCAGAGTTATGGCCCTTTGAAAAACTTAAAAAATAACCACATTTTTCATTTTTGTTCTTAATAACTTAAAAACCGTCAAACCTATCAACTTCAAACTTTAAATATATGGTCTCATGATCATTTCACAATTTTATGGCAATTAACTATCTGTAGCTTCAATACTGTCAGAGTTATGGCCCTTTGAAAAACATAAAAATTCAGCTTTTTCATGTTTTTTTTCTTAATATCTTACAAACCGTCAAACCTATCAACTTCAAACTTTAAATTTATGGTCTCATTATCATCACACAAATTTATGACAAGTTACATAACTTTAGTTTCAATACTCTCAGAGTTATGGCCCTTTGAAAAACATAAAAATTCAGCTTTTTTCGTCTTTTTCATCTTTATTTTAAAACCACTGTAGATATTCAAATGAAACTTCCTATAGTTACTGGCAATTGCCCTATAGTAATGCCCTGTCTGTCTGTCCATCTGACCGTCTGTCCATCTGTCTGTCCATCTGACCGTCTGTCCATCAACATTTTTCATGTTTACAAACCTTCAAACGCATCATTTTCAATCGTTAAAGGTAAGATCACAACAACATTAAACAATTTCAGGGCAAGTAACATAATTCTAGCTGTAATACTTTGAAAGTTATTGCCGTTTGAAAAACAAAAGAAAAATCTGCTTTTTTCGTCTTTTGTTTCCATCAGAATTTCAAAACCAATATAGATATCCAAATGAAAATGAAACTGAAGTTATTGACAGTGCCATATAGTAATACCCTTTCGATTTTTATTCATAACTTACAAACCGTCATATGCATCAACTTCAAACTTAAGATATAAGGTCACAATATCATTACACAATTACATGCCAAGTTACGTAACTCTAGCTACAATACTCTAAGAGTTATAGCCCTTTGAAAAATATCCAAATCCTCTGATGGCACTGCCGGGGCCCTTGTAAGTTTCACTGACAGCTCTATGTGTTCTGATTTCTGATCATTGCCTTCAGTTCTATTTTTCATCACTTTTAAATAGCTCCGGAATTCTACGTTTGAAAACATTCTTGTATTTTTTTTCAAAAGATGTTCCGCCATTTTTACACGGGTGGTCTTTTTTTATGCGGGACCCATCGTGAACTAACCTTTCTAAGTTTCACCTCTGATTCATAATCTTATTAACTGTCCCCGATGAAACACAAACACTACCAGCGACGCCTTGCATTTTGTTTGAACATATCTGCCACAGCTGCTACATTAGCTTTTGTAACAGCTTTTCTTGGCTGGCCGGGATGGGGCTTATCTTACAGGTCAGATTTACCACCTTTAATTTCTTATGCCACTTGCAAATTGACGTCTAGAGAGAACAGATGTCCAATGTTTCTGACAGCTTACTATACAGCTATCTGTGAAACTGAAAAATTCTGACTAAAGCGACCTTTAGTGTAGGTCATAATTTCAACATTTGTTTTGTTTCATGGCCCCAGTGTCAGAGAAGTCGTAGGGGCATACGGTTTTTGATGTGTTAGTCCGTTCGTCAGTCCGTCCTTCCGTCCGTCACTCTTTTTGTGCTTAGCGTAACTTTAAAAGTTTGAATCATGCATGCTACGTTAATGAAATTTCTTGTATTGTTATGAAAGAGACTTCATGTTGTCGCTTTCCAATGATAACCAATCTGAAATTATTGAAGCTTTTAGCTCCACTTCTAGATATTTAGATGATTTATTAAATATTGATAATACCTATTTCGATGGTTTGATCAGTCAGATTTACCCCCCAGAACTTCAATTATATAAAGCAAATTCTTCTGATACCGGGGCCCCGTTTTTGGATTTACATCTATCTATTGTAGATGGGTTTGTTTCGTGCAAAATTTATGATAAACGCGATGACTTTGATTTTGAGATTGCAAATTTTCCTTTTTTGGATGGTGATGTTCCTCGTGCGCCAGCCTATGGCGTTTATATTTCGCAATTAATTCGATTTGCTAGAGTGTGTAGTCATGTAACTGACTTCAACACTCGTAATAAATTATTAACGGCTAAACTCCTTAATCAGGGTTATCGGTACCATAAACTACGCAAAGCATTTTCAAAAATTTATAGACGCCATTCTGATTTAATTTCAAAATTCAATATTGGACTTAAATCTCTTCTGCAACAAGGTCTATCGGAACCCGAATTTTATGGTGACTTAGTATATAAATTCAGAAAAATATATAACCGCAATGACTTCAGCACCCAATTTCGTAAAATCATTCTTCGATATAAAAAGATTGGGTACAACAACATGGATGTTATACGACAGACTGTATGCATGGTAGTTAGCCCAATCACGGTTGGCAACTTTGCTTCCCTCTTTAATTGCACGCCGGTGGGTCAGGCCTCAGATTCTATGACGGCTCCAACGTAAAGGCTTATTGAGAATTAGAGAGATCTAATTCTTGGTAATGTTGGTTGGTGCCTGATGTTCTGTCTCTGGTCGGGCCCATCGGAGTCTAACTGTTGGTTTTCTTTTGCTCCAGCATTTCAGTGGTTTCTTGCTGTCGTGTCCTCACCGTTGTCTCACCTCTGTGGTTCTTTGATTTTTTGTGTTCACGGAGATGTTGCACTGATGAGTTTGGAGGCCTTCATGCGGACTGAACAAATTATTTGTCTAAATCGCGACGGAAGTAAGGGCGAGGATTGTGGCCACGTAAAATCGATTCAAGCCCCCAAGTGGAAATCTTTCCACTGACCATTCCAAGGCGGTTCTTCTGTGGCGATTTATTTATGTTGTTGTTTGTTACTTACTGTGTGTATCACTTGTGTCTTTTTATTTTGGATGGCCGTATGGCCATTTTGTGGGAAAGTAACTGTCCTTATGTCCTTCCTTTGTTTAGGTTTCCATTATGGTCTGGTCGCTTAATGTTTGTATTTCTTTCCCTTTGGTGTCTCTGATGGGTGGAGTAAGTTAATTGTATCGATTCCTGATCTTTGTTTTACTTCTACTTTTCATATAAGGACTCCTTATGAAAAAATAATTGACCTTTTCTTTTTTAACCGGGTTACTCCCCTTTTTTAAGTTATTCCATTTTGCTAACAAATGCAATGAAAAGTAGAAGTAAAACAAACATCAGGAATTGATACAATTAACTTACTCCATCCATAAAAGACACCAAAGGGAAAGAAATACAAACATTAAGCGACCAGACCATAATGGAAACCTTAACAAAGGAAGGCCATATGGACAGTTACTTTCCCACAAAATGGCCATATGGCCATCCAAAATTAAAAGACACAAGTGATACACACAGTAAGTAACAAACAACAGCATAAATAAATCGCCACAGAAGAGCCGCCTTGGAACGGTCAGTGGAAGATTTCCACTGGGGGGCTTAAATCGATTTTACGTGGCCACAATCCTCGCCCTTACTTCCGTCGTGAACACAAAAAATCAAAGTCTTGTAAGCAAGATATCTTGAAGACTATTCGAGCTATTATGTTGAAACTTAATTTGCTGATAGAGGATGATGAGCAGATGAGCTGATTAGCTTGAAAGTAAGATATCTCAAAAACCATTTGAGATGTTGCTTTGAATTTTTACTGACTGATGGGAGATGATGGGTGGATGAAGTGGTTACCTTTGTTTTAACTCTAATTTTTATACGCCCATTTTTTTAACAAATGATCGTATTATGGAGTGGCTCTAACCGTCTGTCCGTCCGTAAACATACTTGTACGCTCCATAACTCAGTAACCATTTGGGATAACTTCATTCAACGTTTAGGGCAAGATGACGTGTCGGGCACAAGAATGGTTGTTCCCTCATACTTAATGTCTGAGCAATGCCCCTTTAAGTATTTTATAAACATTCTTGTACGCTCGCTCTGTAACACGGTGACCGTTAGAGCTATCTTCATACAACTTTAAAAGAATATGTATATGACAATGTGTAACTCGCAAGACCCAGGTCGGTTTGTCAGGGTAAGGTCATACTTAAGAGGTCAAAGAAGGGTCTTTCTTTCGTCTGGTCAATAATTGTGTAACCGCTCGATGAAATTAGCTAAAACCTATGGGATATAATAGATACCAATATGAAGTTTCGCAAGAGGGTTTCAAAGGTTCCCCCGAGGCCATGCCCCACCATTTCATGAAAGCCTTAATAATCTCAGAAGCCTTGCAGATCCTCACCGCTAAACTATGTATATCATTGTTCCTTATAATGAGACACCTACCTTGGGGTCCCAGTGATGCGCCTGTACCATGCCCAATCCCTTCCACTTGATAAAAACATATATCTCATAACCGTTCAGATCCACATCCTTGAGCTATACATATTCTTGTTCCTTATGATAAGATACATTAATTGACACCAACCTGTGAGTCCCCCCGGGTTGGCCGGGGCCTTGCCCCATCCCTCCAGTTCATATATGGTCTTATATATTACAGAAACCATTCAGATACCCACCCATAAACCAAATCTATTCTTATACCTCATGATAAGATGCATTGAGTGACACCAACCTGGAGTCCCACTTGGTGCGCCCGGGCTATGCCCCACCCCTCCACTTCATAAAAAGACACATATCCCAGAAATAGTTCTGATCCCCTATCCTAAACCATATATATCCTTGTTCCTGATTGTCAAACACATTCAGTGACACGAACCCATGGATTCCCCGGGGCTATGACCACCCTCTTCACTTTATTTAAGGCATAATACTCAGAAGTTGTTCGGAACCCCATCCCTAAACCATATATATTCTGGTTTCTTATGATAAGATGCATTCAGTGACACCAATCATATGGTAACCGGCCATGCCCCTGCCCTCCAGTCCATTAAATGCCTAATATAACGGAGTGCCCCCGCCCATCAGGGCCTGGAGAAATAGATTTGGCTGCACGGTGCTTCCACGTAGAGCTGAGAACTGGTAAACAGCTTAGGTCTAAGCCTGTCCAGGAAAAGTGGTGCTATTCGTCGGACCGCTCCTTAAACCCTAGCGGTTTCTATTTGCGGTAGGGCTCGAGATGTCATTTCATCTCAATGTCGGGTAAAAGTCCCACAAAACCGGACGCAACGTCTCCAAAATGACCTTAATAGTTTTACGGGGACGTAAAACCCCAAATGAATCAAAACAAACTAATATAACGGAAACCGTTCAGATCTTCAACCCTAAAACATTATATATTCTTGTTCATTATAAGGCACATTAAGTCACACTAACCTCGGGATTTCTGTTCGTTTGATTTGAGGTTTGACATCCCCGTGAATACTGTAAAGATAATTTTGCAGACATTGCTCCGTTTTTTTGTGGTCCTTTTACCCGACATTGCGATGAAATCACATCTGAAGCCCTGCCACCCAATGAAACCAATGGGGTTTATAAGCATGGACGGTCAGACTCGCACGGCTTTGCATGGGCAGGCTTATCCTGCTGCTGGTCATATTATTACTGGCAATTTAAAAATTATTCCTGATTCTAGGATACGTAAAATATTTCTGAAGGACCGAAATATCGATTTCCTTCTAAAATTTATTTCAAAAAATGTAGAGATGCAATCGCTGCTGCCTTGAATGAATTTGGTAATCGATGGTGTAAAAGAGAGTATGTTGAGCATAAACCATAAATTAATACACAGTTGGTTTTGTTTGTTTGATGTGAGGTTTAACGTCCCCGTCAACACTGTAAAGGTCATTTTGGAGACGTTTCTTCCAATTTTGTGGGACTTTTACCCGATATTGAAATGAAATGACATCTCAAGCCCCGTCGCCCATTGAAACCAGTAGGCTGTATAAGGATGGACAGGCCGACAATAGACAGTAGGTACCTCTTGTCATCGAAACTCGTACATTTTTATACCATTTTTAACTTCTAATGTGTTTTCTGCATGGTATGAGGATGTGCGTATGGTTTGGATATTTTTCTTAGATTAATTTTTGATAATTTTTTCACATTGCGAACTTAGTCATTTTTAACATTCAATTGATAGGCAGTAGGCACCTCTTATCATTGCAAATCCTCTTTCAGTTTTATACCAATCATTTTAAAACGTTGCATGTGTTTTCCTTATGGTATGAGAATGTGCATGTGGTTTTGATATAATTCTTGCATGAATTGTAACTACTTTTTGCATATGTAAACTTAGTCAGTTTCTGACCTCAGATATGTAGACCATGGATACCTCTTCAAGTCCTATGTTTATTTCTTCTGCCGATGGGGTTCGTTTCGCTGACCGATCCAAGGCGGTTCTTCTGTCGCTTTTTGTGGTTTGTATATCAGTGTGTGTATCGGTTTTATTATTTTGTTTTTGGATGGCCAGTTGGCCATTTTCTGGGAAAGTGGCTGTCGTTTTAGCTTTCCGCTATTGATGTTTCCATTGGGGTCGAGTTGTTTTATGTTTGTGTTTCTTTCCCTTTGGCGTCTCTGATGGGAGCTGTGGGTTAATTGTACCGATTACTGATCCTTGCCTTCATTTCTATTTAAAAAAAAAAACAGTTATTTTTTAAGTTGGGCAGGTGTGGGGAAGGTGCGACATCAACTTCACCGAAGTTGAATCTATTTTTTTTTTAGTTATAGCTCTTTGAAAATTTGGTCATTTTAAGATTGTAAGGAAAATATCTTTAAAACGTTCTGAACTATTGTATCGAAACTTGGCAGGCTGATAGAGAATGATGTCTAAAAGAGATGATTAACTTGTGGAAAACAAACTGAAATTTCTTTTGGAGTTATGACCCTTTTGAACAGTTTGTCATTTGAAACTTGATAGGCTCAAAAGATAATATGAGTAAATGACCTGATTAATTTTTGGAAAAATCTGAACTTTTTTCTTGAGTTATGGCTCTTTGAATATCTCGGCATTTTAACCTTGTAATTCAAGATTTCTCAAAACATGTTTAATTAAAGTTAAGTGCCTTGAATCTTTATGGACTGACAGGGGAAAATGAGTAGATGGCCTGGGCAACTTTTGAAACAAAAATCTGAAATTTTGTTCTTGAGTTATGGCGCTATGAAAATTTGTGTATTTTAAGTGTGTAAACAAAATATCTCTATTTATCAAATGACATCGCGTCTGAGAGTGTAATAACGTCATGTAAGAAATTCGATATCCACAAGTGGATTAAATATGAAAATGAGAAAGATACGCCGCGTAACGTTACATATACGGCGTCATTAAGGACGTCGCGTTTACTAATGGCGGAGTATTGACATTTTTGTAAAACAATGCGTTTTAAATGTCGTATGATAAGGAATAAAATGCTCGGCAAAGCCTCGAATTTTATCCCTTTTCCTCAGCTTGTTTAATAAATTCAATAATACATGAACACTCATGTTAGATCCTCTATAACTATTTCAGTTGTTGTCTTGTAACTTGACAAGCTGTGAGGGCACAATAAGTAGATGACCTGATTAACTGTTGAAAAAAAAGAAAGTTTCTTCCTGAGTTATGGCCCTTTGAAAATTTCGGCATTTTAACGTTGTACGCAAGATTTCTCAAAACCTGTTTGAAACCTTAGAGACTGATAGGGAATTATAAGTAGATGACCTGATCAACTTTCGAAAAAATACTCTGATTTGTTTTTTCCTGTTAACTTTTGAAAACAATTCTGAAGTTATGGCAGTTTGCCCCAGTGAAATTCTTTTCACTGACCGTTCCAAGGCGGTTCTTCTTTCGCGGTTTATTTTTGTTATGGTTTGTCTTTGAGTGTGTGTATCGCTTATATTATTTTGTTTTGGATAGCCAATTGGCCATTTTGTGGGAAAGTAACTGTCCTTTTGGCTTCCGCTATTGATATTTCCATTAGGGACTAGTTGTTTCTTGTTTGTGCTTCTTTGGTGTCACTGATGGGAGCTGTGGGTTAATTGTATCGATTCCTGATCATTGCCTTTACTTCTATTTTGAACAGTTCGGGATCTTAATCTTGTAAACAAGATATCTCGAAAACTGTTTAAGCGTTTGCCTTGAAACTTGAAAGACTGAGAAAATGAAAAGTTAATAACCTGGTCAACTTTAGAAAAATAAATCAGAAATTTTGTCTATAGATGTTGCCCTTCGAAAATTTGGCATTCAAGGGCAAGCATATTGTTGGGGGCATACAGTTTCACAATCACCATTTCTAGTTCAGTTTGCATACGGTAAGGGTTTAGTGTATTTGACTGAACCAACTTGAGCTTTCAATAACTTTTCAAAAGCTGAACGGATTAGACCGAATTTCCATCCAATAATAGAAAATCACTCACCGCAAAATCAACGCGGTTCCCACTTTCAGCCACGTGGTATAGTGGGCCATTAGTAACACAATTAAATGAACGCTCCTCGTTTTCAGTGTTCCTGAATTTTACGGGGGTTAAGTCTTGTTAAATCAAAGGACTGATATCAGTTACAGTAATTTATCTGTACAGTTCAGGCAATAATTGTCACGTGACGGACAGAGCGCATATAATTACCACGCTATATTCAAGTTCAAATTATCGTCCGACACACACGTCAGATATGCGAACAAAAGGAAACTCGCCCCAAAAGTCACCAAAGAGAAAGTCAAGAACTGCTTGAAGGTGGAAAGGCCGAGGTCGGGGAAGACCAACTTTAAGAACTCCCTCTCCTTTCACTGTTGCCGGCAGCCCCGATCATGAACGTCGAGAATCGGAGGAAGGTCAAGCTCCCCAAATTACTGGGAATGACGAGGCTGGGATCCCTTATCTGCGGACTGAAGGCGTTTCTGAAACCGAGGGCATGGGAGACTCAGGCGACATCGAAGACCCAGGCCAGAGCACCGCGCGTAGCCCCAGTCTTTCCTCTGCTTCGTCTCAGCTTTCGAAGAAATCTAGAAAGACCTGCAAACTCACAGATGAGTAGGAAGAGGGTCAAGTTCTAGAGTGGGTGCAAGAGCATCCCTGTTTATGGGACGTCAGGTTGGAACAATTGGAAATGAGCAACCATTTAATGTCCGTTAGATGTCTTTACCTTTGCGTTCCATGTCTGGTTTGCTCGTTCAGTGTACGGTATAGGTCCGAAAGACCTCCGTTGGATCCGTTGCATGTTCGGTGGAGGTCTGGTCGACAATTGGGTCTACCGGATACCAACGGACACCAACGGATGACGGGCGGACAAGTACAGTACTCGATTCGAACGAGAAGCGGACAAAACGGAAAGCTAACGTACATCCACCGGATGCCCTTTTCCATTCGTGTCCGTTCCAAGTTTTGAACATGCTCAAATCTTTTCACTGAACTTAACGGACATGAACGGAAGTCGACGTGCAAAGAACGGACTCACCGGATGAGAAACGAACTTGAAACGGATGCAAACGGAGACGAACGGATTTATTTATTACAATCCGTTTAACTTCCTTTAGTGATATCCGGTGATGTGTGAGCAGGGTTCAAGGATAGGGATTTTAATGAAAAATACGCGACATTCCAAATTAGAGGATAGCGTTGTTTTTTTTTATATAAGCGACTTAAGCTAGTGGAATAGAAATTAAGAAGTTCAAACGTCTAAAATTTCGTTATTTCTGAATAAAACGCTGAAATGTAGGAATGCGTTTTCATATTTAAATCAAAAGAAACATTTTTGTACCAAAATTTCTCAACTTTTTTTTTCAATTTTTAGCTCACCAGAGCCGAAGGCTCCGGGGGAGCTTATAGGATAGGCAATTGTCCGTCGTCGTCTACGCCGTCTGGCGTCAGCATTTTCAAACGACATCTCCTCTGAAGCAACTGGGCCGATTCAGCCCAAATTTCTTCGGTAGCATCCTTGGGCAAGGGGATTGAAAGTTTGTGTTTTTAATGAAAATCGATACATTAGTTTTGTTGCTATAGCAACTTAGAGTTTCCATAGACTTGTAATGGGGAAAATAGAAAAATGGCATTTACTGCCAAACCTTTGCAGATATTTTGACAAAACTTTTAAAGAAATATTCCTTGAGTGAACCTCTATTAGCCACATGCTTTATTGCCAAGCTTGGGGTCCCCCAGGTTGTGCCGGGGCCATGCCACACCCACTCCACTTCATTAAAGGCCCAATATCTCAGAAACCATTTAGATCCCCACCCCATAACCATATATATTCTTGTTCCTTAAGATAAGAGGCATTCAGTGATACCAAACCTAGGTGTCTCGCAGGGTGCGCCGGGGCCATGCCCCACCCCTCCACTTTGTAAAAGGCTCAATGTCTCAGAAACCATTTTGATCCCAATCCCTTAACCATATATACTCTTGTTCCTTTTGATAAGACACATTTAGTGATACCAACCTAGGGGTCTCCCAGGGTACGCTGGGGCCATGCGCCAACTTCATAAAATGCAATATACCTCAGAAACTGTTCAGATCCCCACCCCTAAGGCATGTATATTTGTGTTCCTTTTGATCAGTCACATCAACCTTGGGTGTATTTGTGCTCATTTTGATCAGTCACATCAACCTTGGGTGTATTTGTGCTTAGGCAATGTGTCGATGACATGGCCTTCATAAAGGCCATATATCTGAGACACCATTAAGATCCCCTTCTCATAATCATATATGTTCTTAGTATGTAGCATCGGGGACTGTCCTCAAGCCTAAGGAGAGTTTTGTGTAGGAAAATCATATGAGGTATTATTAACTTAATTGTCGACACTTTCACACTGGAAATGCTCCTTGTTTCCATGCCGACAGGTCTTAATCTTTCAAAAACGGATGGATAATAACGCTTCTCATACAGGATCTAACGTAGTTCGAATCGTTGTTCTGAAGTTCAATCATACGTTGTCGTTAATATTTTTCTTTTCTTTATTGTATTTATCTTGATTGGGAAGAGTGTGCTCTGTATACGCATTGTCTTGTTGTTTTGCCTGTCGGCTCCTTGTTTCCATGCCGACAGGTCCTTATCTTTCAAAAACGGATGGATAATAACGCTTCTCATACAGGATCTAACGTAGTTCTGATCGTTGTTCTGAAGTTCGATCATACGTTGTCGTTAATATTTTTCTTTTCTTTATTAGGGCCCCGCACTGAAAGTGTGGGTGTTCTATAGTAATCACTCTGTCCGTCCGTCTGTCTGTCTGTCTGTCCGTCTGTCCGTCCACAAATTTTTACTCCTCTGATAGCGCTGCCGGGGCCCTAGTCAGTTTCACTGACAGCTCTAGTTGTATTTATCTTGATGGGATAGAGTGTGCATTGTCTTGTTGTTTTTCCTGTCGGTGCCGTTGGCAATTTATGTTCTATGCTTGTGGCACTTCCTTAACTCTTTTTGTACCAAATGGAATATTCCACCTTATATACATCTGGAGTCCATTTCATAATTTAGGGGTGTCAGGTTGTGTTTTCATCAAATTCTATTTGGAAAATGACTGACCTTTTAGCAAACAGCGGAGGCCCTGATCAGTCGCCGCGTTCTGCGGCGTATGATCTAGGCCTGCACTGTTTGCCAATGTATCCCTTTAGGGGTTTCTGGTACTGAATGGGTTAATATCCTCATTTTTAAGTTGTTTCTTGCAGAAAAGACTATGTCTATAGACCTGAAGATGGATGATTACCTTAGCTTTCTAGTCGAGGGGGCTTACATTTATATCTCAGCAACTGCTCAGGTGCCAAAGATCTATGGTCGACCAAGACAAAATGTGTTTAGAGGACAAAATTTTGAGTTTTTGAAACCCGGACTTGAGATCAAGGTTGGTACATAGAAAATATTAACTATCATGTAAACAAATCCGTGCAAGTAAAGGGGACGGGAACGCTTGGCAGATTTTTCCGCCATTTTTCAGAGGATGACAACTTTCAGGACTTCTGTACACTTTTCTACAAGTCCTGTCCAACTTAAAAAGGGGTCAACTCTCTAAGAAAAGAATTTGCTCCTAAGGTACAAATTCTTTCCTTTAAGAGATGACCCCTATTGACAAGAGGGACAAAAACACTTTAACAGGAGTTGACTGCCCTAAAGAAGTTCTGTAAACGAGTTATCTTTTGGAAGCAAGGAATACACCACAGAACCGAAAACTATGGGGTGTGCATGTTTTCTTGGCCAGACTAGCTAGTTGCGGCCAATTTGGCCTCATCATTGACCCTCAAATATCCATTTTCTTAATACCCGTTTAAGCCACGCTTTATGTAGAGAGAATTTGGGTTTATCTGTCCAAACTACGACAAAAACAAAGGCGTCAATTGCGGCCACGTAACATCGAAGTAAGCCCCACACACATACACACCCCCATTTTCAAACAAGCATTTCATTGGCTGTTTCAAGACGGGTTTTCTGTTGTGTTTTATTGTTGTTATAGTCCATCTTTGAATGTTTAAAACCCCACTTTGAAAAAGTGATGGGTACACTTGTTTAATCTGTCCCCCCGTCTGTCAACGTGTGCATCTTTCCGCCCGTCCATACGTCCGTCCCTCCATAAAATATAATTGTTCGTCAAAGTTTTTCAAGAACCATAACAGCTAGAACCCTCAAACTTGGTATACTTTGCAATCATGATCATATGCTTTGTGTAAGAGACAATAAGCATTTTCTCTCATTTATTCATCGGTTCTTTCATTCTTGTTTTTCTCCATATTAAGGCCAGTGTTTTAAAACTATTTTCATCAAAGATTTCCCAGGATCTGTGAAAACTAGAAGCCTCAAACTTGGTTTACTACGCAATGATGCTGACTTGTATTGTGTCATAGCCATCATCAAAATTTGTAAATGAATTGTGTATACGGGGAGGGCCGTAATTAATGTTGCTAGAACTTGTGGCCCAACCCACTTGCTTGTTTCATTGTAAATGAAAAGCAATAAAATATGTTTAACCTAAACTTGTATTGTGTAAGATACGATGAGATTTCTCGGCTTTTTACGCCCCAAACTTAGATGTTGTGGGGGCTTATGCTTTGTTCGTCCATCCGTCTTTCCGTCAGTCCAGTGGGCCGTCTGTCCGTCATGCACTATAGGATGTACCATATCTCAGGAACCATATAATTATGCTAGGATTCTTAAATAAGGCTTACGGATAAGATTAAAACCTTTTTTCACTAGAGCCTCTTGGTCGTTTGTGAGCTTGTAGAAACCAAATTTTTTTTGTCACATGACCAATATGGCCACCATGACCATAAATGTTAAAACACTGCAGAAATCTCCTTCACCACAACCAATAGGCTGATTTTCATGAAACTTAGTATGTAGCATCGGGGACTGTCGACCATTATCGTTTGCTCAAATGTTGGGTCATATTGCTTATGCTTGTTCGTCCATCCGTCTTTCCGTCTGTTCAATGGGCCGTCTGTCCGTCATGCACTAAAGGATGTATCATTTCTCAGGAATCATATAATTATGCTAGGATTCGGAAAAAAGGCCTTACAGATAAGAAGATTGAAACTAATTTTCCACTGGAGCCTCTTGGTCGTTTGTGAGCTTGTAGAAACCAGAAATTTTTTTGATATGAGTTTGGTCACATGACCAATATGGCCAGCATACCCATAAAGGATAAAAAAAACTTCAGGAATCTTCTTCTCCGCAACCAATAGGCCGATTTTCATGAAACTTAGTATGTACCATTGAGAACTTTCGAGCAGTATCGTTTGCTCAAATGATGACCCCTGAATGGTCTTGACTTATTTGATGCCAAGGTCACATTCAGTCGTGTAAACATTCGTATTGGAAAAAGTTAAAAAACCGGGTATTTTTCGGAAACCATTGCAGCCTGTCATCTGAAAATTGGTAAATGCAGTTAGCTAATTTAGTGAAAATACTTTAGAATTTACGGTCAAGGTCATTCTCTGACCTTGGCCAAAGGTTATTCAGCTATGAAAATTAAAACTTATTTAAACACAGAAACTACAACTCCACTTGCATCCAAATTTCACATGGAAGCGTTTAGGAACATTAAAAAAAAACGAAAATTTGTTAATATGAATTCAACACTCTTTAACATTCCATGTTACCACTCTTGAGCAAGAAGTTGGTGGTACTAAGGCCTATGAACTGCAGCCTTTGGATGTAAAGAGGGCTTTAGTTGATGATATATTTATCATTCAGCCATCAAGTTTGCTGTATGTGTTACAGAAGGCCAAGAAAAGCTTCCTACGTTATATTGGTTACCTAAAATTCATAAAAGACCATACAAATAACTTTTTATTGCAAATTCAAGCTCTTGTACCACCACTGAACTCTCAGAATTATTAACTCTTCCTGCCATCAAAAAACATGTGATTTATTATTGTGACAAAGTCTTTCAAAGATCAGGGAGAAATCTGTTTTGGTCTATAAAAAGTATAATGAAGTTTTAAATAAATTGAAATCCATACGTTTTCGTGCTTCAAGTCTGTCTACTTATTTTCCAACCCTTTACACTACGCGTCCTCATAATCTTCTAAAAAGAATGGACATTTCATAGGAAACACTCCCTCTTTCTTGCATGTAATGTAGGAAATGCTTTTTTCACTTCTGAAGAGCATGAATATTAGACTTTGTGGTCAGGTCAGAAATAGTCTGAAGCTCTCATCTTTCTACTTGACAATATTAACATAAGATTTGGTACTAAGTTATTTGCACAAATTTTGGGTATTACGATGGGTACAAATTGCGCACCCTTTGTGACAAATCTGTTCTTATTTTGTTATGGATGAGAGACTGCATGATGCTCCTTTCCGTTGAAAACCAATCTGAAATCATTGAAGCCTTCAGCTCGACTTCTAGATATTTGGATGGTTTATTAATTATTGACAAGACCTATTTCGATGGTTTGATCAGTCAAATGTACCCCCAGAACTTCAGTTAAATAAAGCAAATTCTTCTGATACCAGGTCCCGTGTTTGGATTTACATCTATCTATTGTAGATTGATTCTTTCTTGCAAACTTTATGATAAACGGGATGATTTTGAATTTGAGATTGTAACTTTTCCTTTATTGGATGGTGATGTTCAGCATCCTACGGCGTCTATATTTCGCAATTAATTCGATTTGCCAGAGTGTCTGGTCATGTAACTGACTTCAACACTCGTGATAAATTGTTAAATGCTAAACGTTTTTATCAGGGTTATCGGTATCATTAACTACTCAAAGATTTTCATAATTTTATAGACGTCATTCCGATTTAATTTCAAAATTCAGTGTTGGACTTAAATCTCTTCTGCAACGAGTTCTATCGGAACCCGAATTTTATTGTGACTAAGTATATAAATTTAGAAAAATATATAATTGCAATGACTTCAGCACCCAATTTCGTAAAATCATTCTTCGATATAAAAAGATTGGGTACAACATAGATGTTATACGACAGACTGCATGCATGGTAGTAAATACAATCACGGTTGACAATGCTTCCCTCTTCAGTTGCCCGCGGTGGGTCAGGCCTCAGATTCTATGACGGTTCCAGCGTAAAGGCTTACTGAGAATTAAAGAGAATCTACTTTTATGTTATGTTGGTTGGTGCCTGATACTCTGTCTCTGGTTGGCCCAATCTGAGTCTAACTGTTGGTTTTCTTTTGCCCCAGCATTATAGTGGTTTCTTGCTGTCGAGTTTAATTTTTGTGCTCACGGAGATGTTGCACTGTTGAGTAAGGAGGCATTCATGCCTACTGAACAAATTATTTGTCTAAATCGCGATGGAAGTAAGGCCGAAGATTGTGGCCAAGTGAAATCGACTTAAGCCCCCCCCCCACCCCAGTGGAATTCGTTTCACTGACCGTTCCAATGCGGTTCTTCTGTCACGGTTTACTTGTCTTTGAGTGTGTGCATTGCTTATATTATTTTATTTTGGATAGCCATTTTGTGGGAAAGTAACTGTCCTTTTGGCTTTTCGCTATTGATGTTTCTATTTGGGTCTAGTTGTTTCGTGTTTGTGTTTCTGTCCCTTTGGTGTCTCTCTTGGGAGCTGTGGGTTAATTGTATCGATTCCTGATTATTGCCTTCTTTTCTTGTTTGGTTACATGACCAATATTGTTGCCATGCCCATATACGTTAAAAACTCTTCAGAAACTCTCAGCACTCAGGTGAGCGGCTCAGGACCATTGGTCCTCTGGTTTTTCAATCAGTCAGACGTCTGGTAGCAGAGTTATAGGAAAAAGCTTGTAAGCAAATTGATGAATTGTTCAAAGAGCCATAATTCAAGAAGAAAATTTTGGATTATTTTCAAAAGTTAATCAAATCATCTACTTATCATTCCATAACAACCTATCTGGTCGCAAGATAACAGCTTCAATAATTTTAGATACATTTTACTTTCAAAATTACAACGCTCAAATTTTCAAAGGGTCATAACGCAACGAAAAAAAAATGGATTGTTTTCAAAAATTGATCAGATCATCTAGGGAATTTTCCTTAGCAGCCTGTGAAGTTTCAAGGACATACATTGAATGGATTTTCAGATATCTTGCTTACAAACTTAAAAAGCCCACATTTTCAAAGGGTCAAGAGATAAACATTCAGATTTTCTTTTTCAAAAGCTAGTCAGTTCAACTCCTCATCATGCTCTATCAAATTGCAAAGTTTCAACATAATACCTCAAATGGTTCTTTTAGATATCTTTCGTACAAGCTTTTAAGGCCCTTTTGCAAAGGGGTATATCTCAAGAAAGGGACATAATAGAAGTGGAGGCAATTATCAGGCATCGATACAATTAACCAACAGCTTCCATCAGAGACGCCAAAGGGAAAGAAACACAAACATGCAACAACAGACCCCAACGGAAACACCAACAGCAGAAAGCCAAAAGGACAGTTACTTTCCCACAAAATGGCCAATAGGCTATCCAAAATAAAATAATATAAGCGACACAAACACCCAAAGACAAACCCTAATAAAAATAAACCGCGACAGAAGAACCGCCTTGGAATGGTCAGCGGAAACGAATTCCACTGGGGTGGGGGGGGGGGGCTTAAATCCATTTTACGTGGCCACAATCCTCGCCCTTACTTCCGTCGCGATTTAGACAAGCAAGCTGCTCAGTCCACCTGAAGGCCCCCACACCCACCAGTGCAACATCCCCTCGAACACAAAAACCAAACAATCACAGAGATGAAACAACGGTGAGGACTCGACAACAAGAAACCACCGAAATGCTGGAGCAAAAGAAAACCAACAGTCAGATCCCGATGGGCCCGACCAGAAACAGAGCATAAGGCACGAACCAGCATTACAATGAATTAGATCTCTCTAATTTTCGGCTAACCAAAACAAAATAACACAAGCGATACACATACTCAAAGACAAGTCACAACAAAAACTAGAGCTGTCAGTGAAACTGACTAGGGCCCCGGCAGTGCCTTCAGAGGAGTTGGATTTTTTTCAAAGGGCCATAACTGTTAGAGTATCGTAGCTAGAGTTCGATAACTTGTCATGTAATTGTGTAATGATATTGTGACCTTATATCTAAAGTTTGAAGTTAATGCATTTGACGGTTTGTAAGTTATGAATAAAAAACGAAAGGGTACTACTATATGACAACTGTCAATAACTTCGGCTTCATTTTCATTTTGATATCTATATTGGTTTTGAATTAAGATGAAAACAAAAGACGAAAAAAAGCTGATTTTTTGTTTTTCAAAAGGCAATAACTCCCAGAGTATTATAGTTTGAGTTAAGTAACTTGCCATGAAATTGTTTGATGTTGTTGTGATCTGCCCTTTAAAGAGTGACAATGATGCGTTCGAAGGTGTGTAAGTTATAAAGACAAAACCTGAAAAAATAGGATGGACAGATGGACAGGCAGATGGACGGACGGATGGATGGACAGATTGACGGACGGACGGGCGGACAGACAGGACATAACTATAAAGCAACTGTCAATAACTATAGGAAGTAGAATTAAAACAAAGATCAGGAAATGATACAATTAACTTACTCCACCCATAAAAGACACCAAAGGGAAAGAAATACAAACATTAAGCGACCAGACCATAATGGAAACCTAAACAAAGGAAGGCCATAAGGACAGTTACTTTCCCACAAAATGGCCATATGGCCATCCAAAACCAAAAGACACAAGTGATACACACAGTAAGTAACAAACAACAACATAAATAAATCGCCACAGAAGAGCCGCCTTTCATTTATATATTCATTTGAATATCTATAGCGGTTTAAAAATAAAGATGTAAAAAGGCGAAAAAAGCTGAAATTTTAAGTTTTTCAAAGGGCCATAACTCTGAGAGTATTAAAGCTGCAGTTATGTAACGTGCCATGAAATTGTGTAATGATAATGATACCATATATAAAAGTTCGAAGTTGATAGGTTTGACGGTTTGTAAGTTATTAAGAAAAAACATGAAAATGTGGACATTTTTAAGTTTTTCAAAGGGCCATAACTCTGAGACTATTGTAGCTAGAGTTACGTAACTTGACAAGAAATTGTGTAATGATATTGTGACCTTATATTTAAAGTTTGAAGTTGATGCGTCTGACGGTTTGAAAGTTATTAAGAAAAAAAAATGTGGACGGACAGACGGCCGGACAGACGGACAGACAGGGTGGTTACTATAGGGCACCGGGCATCCCGCAGATAAATTTGCGGGTACCTAATAAACCGCGACAGAAGAACCGCCTTGGAACGGTCATAAACCTGATGTGAAGATATAAATAAGTAATGCGCTGTTCAAAAGTTATGCTTTGTACAAAAAGCATGACAGACTGACTAACGGACGGACAGACAAAAAAGCAAAAGCAATATACCCCCGCAATTTCTTAGAAGCTGGGGACATATATCTACACCCCCTATCCATACAAATTACGTTTTTTGTAAAAGCATATACTATGGAAGCAAGGAAAAGGCACATAAATGAAAACTGTTTGTACATTGTTTTCTTGGCCCTACAAGCTAATATTGAAGGTCAAATGCCTATATTATCAAAACAAAACAGTAGTTTTGTGAAAACCTGCTATCACGTTAACAATGCTAACATTGTAGAGGAGAAGAACTCTGTAAGTAATTTACGCTTTCGTTCTAATCCTATATTACTTGTATGTCAAATTTGTAACCATGTTCTATGATGAATTTTGTAATAAATATGTTTAAACCAATAACCTATGCATTTTATGTGGACTTAACATTTGGATACGGCCGTTTTATGCACTTTTCGTGCTATATTTATACCCCATGCATACGTGCATGCCGAGGGGTATATGTGTTTAGCTCTCCTGAGCCGGTGTGTGTGTGTGTGTGTGTGTGTGTGTGTGTGTGTGTGTGTGTGTGTGTGTGTGTGTGTGTGTGTGTGTGTGAATTGGAGTTAACCATAGGCTCATTATAAGAACAATGGAAACAATGGCATTAAGTGCCAAAATAGAAGGCAAAGTTCAGAAATTGACACAATTACCTCATACCTCCCATCCAAGGTACCAGTGGGTGAGCATTACGAAAACACGCCTATACAAATACATTGTAACCTTTATTGCCGAAAAAAGTGAAAATTTTAAGATGAAGAAATGTGATATTTTCTTATTTCTGCCCACATATAGATTGTGGGTACTCGTTAGAACCGCCTCATCGTGGCGATTCAAACGAGTTCCCACAATCTATATTTCAGAGCAGGAATAAGAAAAATAAGGTTTACCCCTGTAAACCCCAGTTTTACTATATAAATTTGGGGTTCAAGGGGGTCAAAATATATAGGCATGTTTTCGTGACGAACACCAACATGAAATCACTAAACTCTAATGAAAACATCAGAAGCGGAAAGCCAATGGCAGTTGCTTTCCTATGTCCCACAAAATGGCCGAATGCTTATCCAATATAAAATGGTTTTAGCAATACATACATTTATCATATGACGTCGCGTCTGAGAGTGTAATAACGTCATGTAATATTTTTGATAATTCACTAGTGGATTAAATATGCAAATTAGCTAGATACGTCCCGTAACGTTACATGTACGACGTCCTTAACGACGTCGCGTTTACTAACGGCGGAATTAAACTCGTTGAGAAAAAGGGATAAAATGCTCGGCAAATCCTCGCATTTTATCCCTTTTCCTCAACTCGTTAAATAAATTCAATAATACATGAACACTCATGTAAGATTCTCTATGAACAGACGAATTATATCACAAAAACAAAGTCAGAAAAACCGCCTTGGAGCGGTCTGTAAAATGTATTTCACTGGGGAGCTTAATTCAGTTTTACGTGGCCGTGATCATTGCCCTTGCCTTTTGCAGATATTTTGACAAAACTTTCAGGAAAAGGTTGCTTCAGCAATCTATCTGCCATATGGTTTTAGTCCTTCTACTCATTTAATTGGTTGGCCTGGAAACAATAAAAAAAAATAGAAAAATACTTATAAATCGGTTCCTAAGAAACTGTATTCTCCATCAGGCTAAGACTTTATGGAACCAATCGACATATTTACATTAACATGTTTTGTGTTTGTGTATTTTATGTAGTTCGACTCTTCTGTTTGGTTTTATGGCAATTTGGAGATTCCATAGACTTCATCTTGATCAAGTGACCTTGGCCTATATTTCACGCTTCATTTAGTTGGACCACCAACTTCAAAGAAGTTATGGGAGCATATTGCTTTGGCCATATTCGCCCGTCTTTCCTACCTCGTTCCATCATATCGTCCTTTCGTCTGTCCCGCTTTTTACTGCATGGCATAAGTTTTGAACCGTGCATGCTAGGTTTTTGAATTTTCATATATGGATTCATTATGAAAATAAATAGACCCGTGTTTTTTTTCTCATTAGGATTATGCCCCTTTCTGTAGTTATGCCCCTTTGCAAAAAATGCTTTGAAAACTGTAAGCAAGATATCACAAAAAACATTAAATTTTTTTCTCTGTAACTTTACATACTGATTGGGGATGATGAGAACTTGAAATGATTAACTTTTGAAAAAATCTTTTTTTTAGCTCGGCTGTTTTCGAAGAAAACGACGAGATATTGTCATAGCTCTGGCCTCGTCGTCGTGCAAGAACTTGGACATTTTGTAATATCTCTGTCAATATTGAACATATTTACTTAAAATTCGGACTAGTTGTTCATTATGAAAAGGGGAACTCATACCAATAGGTGAGGTAACCCTCAAAATATTTTTGGCACAGTTATGCCACTTTTTCGACTTAGAATTTTTTTGCATTTTGCAGCCGAGCGTTGGCACCCGCATGCGGTGCTCTTATTTTACTTGAGTTATGGCACTTTGAAACTTTGGGCGTTTTAAGCTTGTAAGCAAGATATCTCAAACACGATTTGACCTATTGTCCTGAAACTTTACAAACTGATTTGGGATGATGAGTAGATGAGCTGATTAACTTTTGGAAAAGATCAGAAATGTTTGTCTTGAGTTATGGAACTTTGGGCATTTTAAGCTTGTAAGCAAGATATCTAAACAAAACATTACAGCTGTTGCCCTGGCACTTTACAGACTGATTAGGGACGATAAGAAGATGAACAGATCAGCTTTTGAAAAAAATAAATCCGATTTATTGGGTATTTTAAGCTTGTACGCAAGATACCTCAAAAACAATTTGAGCTGTTGCCCTGAATCTTTACAGACTGATTGGGGATGACGAGAAGATGAATTGATTAACTTTTGGAAAAAAATCTGAAATTGTTTTCTTGAGTTATGGCCCTTTGGAATTTTGGGCATTTTAAGCTTGTAAGCAAGATATCTCAAAATCCATTACAGCTATCGCACTGAACTTTTTCAGACTGATTCAGGATAATGAGAAGATGAAATGATTAGCTTTTGAAAATAAAACCTTTTTTTTTCTTGAGTTATGGCCCTTGGAAATTTTGGGCATTTTAAGATTGTAAGCAAGATATCTCAAAAACGATTTGAGCTATTGTTTTGATATTTTACAGAATGATTCGGGATGATAAGTAGATGAACTGATTAAAGTTTGGAAAAAATCTGAAACTTTTTTACTTCAGTGGACATAAGCATCTTGGCCCTTTGAAAATTTGGGCATTCAAAATATCTCCAAAACTGTATGAGCTATTGTCGTTTAACTTCAAACGCTAATTTGGGATGATAACAGTTTCTATTAGAATGGGTGCCTTGTGAGAGAAACTTCTCTTAGAGTTTGCTGCCAATCTTTTTTAAAATTTAGCAGGTGTTATTGTCATGATCTGCAGAAGTGGCGCTTCACTGGTTAGAACTCTCTATTTACCATTGCTGATTCGAACTCATTTTTGGTTCTTACCATAGCTACTGATAAAAAAATTCCAGGAATGATTTATAAAAAATTGTCTCATATTATATTGTGTGAATTCCGGCCCCCGCCATCGGGGCTTGAAGAAATATATGGGCTGTATGATGCTTCCACGCAGAGCTGAAACCGACCCGCACACGAGTACTGGTGAACCGCTTAGAGGATCTAAGCCTGCCCAGGCAAAGCGGTGCAAGTCGGCCCGTTCATGCTTATAAACCCTATTTGTTTCATTGGGCGGCAGGGCTTGAGATGTCATTTCATCTCAATCTCCAAAATGACCTTTAACCTCAAATCAAACAAACAAATTGTGTGAATTCATTTGAATCGCCTCTTTGATGCGATTCACATAATTTCGCACAACGTATCCACTTCAATTTTATTCATTGAAAACGAAAAGATATAACTCGACTATCCTAATAATGTCTCTTAGCGTTATCTATATAACTTGTCCTGTTTCAACCATTTTCATAGACCCAAAGGTATTCGAGTGATTTAAGGGGAATGGGAACACCTGGCCCCTTTTTGCAGCCGTTTGTCAAAGGAGACAACTTTCGGAACTTCCTGTTCACTTTTCTATAATCTTGTCCCACTGAAAAAGGGGTCTACTCTTAAAGGAAAGAATTTGCTCCTTTAAAAGTTGACCCCTATTGACAGGGGAGACAAAAATACTTTTGCAGGAGTTGCCTCCCCTGAAGGTTTTTCCATCCCCCTTAAGTTTGACTGTATTTGTATTGTTGAAAAGAAGTTAAGGATTTCATCAGTAGTGGATATAATAACCTTACACATTCTAGAAAAGACATCAAAGGGCAGAAAGGACAAATACTGCAATTATAGATTATGGGTGCTCGTAAGAACTGACTCAGTTTCGGATCAAACTTGACTATAATATATAATCTCGTGATCTCAACTTCTTTCATCCAAATAAAAAAAAAGTGGAGGCAATGATCTGGAATCGATACAATTAATCCACAGCTCCCATCAGAGACACCAAAGGGAAAGAACACAAACATAAAACAACAGACCCTAATGGAAACATCAATAGCGGAAAGCCAAAAGGACAGTTACTTTTCCACAAAATGGCCAATAGGCTATCCAAAATAAAATAAAATATAATTCAAATAAGGACCAAAGACAAACCATAACAAAAATTAACCGCGACAGAAGAACCGCCTTTGAACGGTCAGCGGAAACAAATTCCACTGGTTGGGGGTGAGGGATGGGGCCTCAAAGGATTTTACATGGCCACAATCCTCGCCCTTACTTCCATCGCGATTAAGACTTAAAATTAGTCCAGCCTACATGAAGGCCGCCTAACTCATCAGTGCAACGTCTCCGTGATCACAAAAAATCAAACAACCACCGAGGTCAAACAACGGTGAGGACTCGACAGCAAGAAACCACTGAAATGCTGGAGCAAAAGAATACCAACAGTTGGACCCCGATGGCACGACCAGAGACAGAGCATCAGGCACCAACCAACATTACATAGCATTAGATTCTCTCTAATTCTCAGTAAGCCTTTACGCTGGAATCGTCATAGAATCTGAGGCCTGACCCACCGGCGTGCAATTAAAGAGGGAAGCAAAGTTATGTAACCCCGGCACAAATAATGGAAAAAGATTCAGATCAAAAAGTTACAATATTTATACACATACATGTATTTGTTTTAACATTCTAGAATGACAGAGAAGGCTATATTGGCAAACCAATGGAATTTACCGTTGGCTTCAAGAATCCTATTAACATACCTCTCACAAACTGTGATGTTACAATCGAGAGCTCAGGCTTCGAAGACCAGAAGGATGTGAAACAAAAGTAAGTTTAAATGTGTTCTAGAAAGGGTTATCCTTCAGAAGCAAGGGGTACACCACAGAACTGGAAAATATGGAGTGCACATGCTGTCTGGGCCAGACTAGCTAGTTTCGGCCATTTAGGCCTCATCAGTGACCATCAGATATTTTCAAAATTCCACAATTGAATCAATGATCCCAATGGACAAGAACATATAAACCACACTATGATGTAGGGCAGGGAGACGTTTTACGGCCGCCACACATTCCCAGACAACAGCTGCAGTGACGTTAAATGTTCTAGTAAGGGTTATCCTTTAGAAGCAAGGGATACACCACAGAACTGAAAAAAATATGGAGTGTACATGTTTTCTGGGCCAGACTAGATAGTTTCGGCCATTTAGGCCTCAGTGACCCTTAAATATTTTCAAATTTTCACAATGGAATCAATTATCCTAAAGGACAAGAAAATATAAACTACACTATGATGTAGGGCAGGGAGACGTTTTACGGCCGCCACACATTCCCAGACAACAGCTGCAGTGACTTCAAGATCCTATATTATAATTATAGGCAATGGATATTCTCTGGTTAGGGGCGGGAATTGGGCGAGATGGGTTATATTTAAAACATATTTTTATCATTTATAAGCTTACCTAATCAGCTTATGCACATGCCTGTTGTCCGTCGTCCTTCCGCTAGCTTTTCACGTTTTCATAAACTCCTTCCAAACTGTGGAACAGATTGGCTCAAAACCGGGTTTGGGGCATAGGAGCAGCAAGTAGCTAAACAAGTAGCTACAAACTTTCCATTCTGGAATCCAAGATGACTGCCAAAAAGCCATTTTGAAATTAATTTTGAACTTCTCCTGAACCGAAAGGCATTCGTTAAGTAGAAGTGAATGCAATGATCAGTAATCAATACAATTACCTCAAATTTCCTATCCAAGACACCAAAAGGAAAGAAAAAAACAGACATAAATAACTACATTATGATAAAAACTTCACAGGCGAAAAGCCAAAAGGAGAGTCACCTCCTAAGAATATGACCAAATAGCTATGCAAAACCAAAAGCATATTAGTGATATATGCATGCAAAGACAAACTATAACAATAATTAACCACGACAGGATAAACGCCTTGGAATGGTCAGTAAGAGTTTTTTTTTACTGGGGGCTTCAATCGATTATAAACTACAGCAAGTCGATGGTGCACCATACCGAATACCCGCTTTTTAGCTCACCAAAACCGAAGGCTCACAAGATGAGCGTATAGTATGCCAATGGTCCGATGTCCGTCGTTCGTCGTCAGTCCACAATTTTAAATATCTTCTCAGAAATCACTGGGCCAATGGGAGTCATACTATATATATATACAGCATCTATGCCTCCAGAGACTCAAGTTTATATAATTGGTCCGGGTCACATGACCATGATGGCCGCCATACCCATATAAGGTAAAAAAAAATATTCTTCTCCCGAACCTCAATTCAGATAACCTTGAAACTTTGCAAAGAGCAAAAGCGACTCTAGCTCTACACGTTTTATATAAGGGTCCCGCTAAGCGAATTTGTGTCTTCGAGCATTCCGCCATGACACATTTTAACTGCGCATACCCAGCCATTCAGAGGGGCCAGGGATATGGCTTTCTGTCTGAAGGTTCCTCTTGATTCACTGCTTGAGGCAAATCTGATGTACATCTTCGATCACTGAGGCGTCCAACTGATATTGGCGTACAGTTGCTGCTCTCCTTGCAGCAGGTAAGGGTACAGGGGGAGTGTTGTTATTCTGTTTTAACATCTCTATTCATTTCCTCTTTCTCCTCTGTCCCTCACTTTCATCTCCTGTACTGTCTCCTCTAATAACTCTTCTATCTCTTTTTCTTCCTTTCTCCGAGAGACGACAAAATAATCCACAAGTGCTGACGTTTCGTTAAACCCAAAATAATCAATCAATATTTCCCTTTGATGTCTTGAATGGGAGGTGTGATTAAATCGTTTCGATTCCTGACCATTTCCTTCACTTCTAGTTTTCATTGACTCTGTATGTATAGTAAGCCAAAAGCGTTGTGTCTAATCAGAGATTTCTCTGTTTGCAACATTGTAGGCCCGTTTATGTCGGTTGAAAAACAAAAATGATTAGTGCTCTATAATCAATGTTTATTGGTTTTGGACAATAATCCAGCTATTGGTCAATTAAAAAAAACATATTTTTCATTAGCCGCAGTTGTTCAAAACAAGTAATTATAAAAGGTATATATAATTTTATATTAAAATTGCAAGAAATATCTGGATTTGTATGGAGATTTTAAGGTAAAAGCATTGCATTGGAAATACATTGGAATTTATTTATTTACAAATTATCTTTATATATATCATTTACATTGAATTTCTTGCTAGACTAGCCATTTAACTGCAAGACAATAAACGTAAAAGTCCATACTTTTCGTGTGTCGGGTAATTTCACTTTATTCTTCTAAAACATAGATACAATACTAAAATCACTCGTATTGAAAGAACAGGAGTTTTTGTTGTTGATATTCTTTTTCTGCCATATGTTGATATTATGCCCCGCCATTTAAAAATGAGGTATGTAGTATCTCTGCTATCCATACGTACGTAGGCGCGTACGTCCCATATGTCCCGTACGAAAAGGTTTCCGTGTGATATCTTTAGACAATATTGGTGAATCGGATTCAAATTTCATAAACATGTATGTAATCATAACATACAGGCCAAATTTGATCACAGGTGAAATTGAAGTGAAGGCAATGATCAGGAATCGATACAATTAACCCACAGCTCCCATCAGAGACACCAAAGAGAAAGAAACACAAAGTTTAACATGAAATAACTAGACCCTAATGGATACATCAATAGCGGAAAGCCAAAAGGACAGTTACTTTCCCACAAAATGGCCACTTGCTATCTAAAACAAAAAATACAAGAGATACACACTCAAAGACCAACACCAACCATAACAAAAATAAACCTCGTCAGAAGAACTGCCTTGGAACGGTCAGTGAAACAACTTCCACTATGGAGGTTATATCGATTTTACACGACCGCAATTATCGCCCTTACTTCCGTCGCATGAAGCCCTCCTAACTCATCAGTGCAACATCTCTGTGAACTCAAAAATGAAACAACTACAGGTATGAAACAACGGTGAAGAATCGACAGCAAGAAACCACTGAAATGCTTGAGCAAACGAAAACCAACAGTTAGACTCCGATAGACGTAACCAGACACAGAGCATCAGGCACCGACCAACGTTACATAAAATTTAATTCTCTCTAATTCTCAGTAAGCCTTTATGCTGGAACAGTCATAGAATCTGAGGCCTGACCCTCCGGTGTGCAATTAAAGAGGGGAGCAAAGTTGTCAACCGTGATTGGGTTAACAGTCTGCCGTATAACATTTATGTTGTACCCAATCATTTTATATCGAAGAATGATTTTACGAAATTGGATGCTGAAGTCATTGCAAGAGTATATTTTTCTGAATTTATATACTTAGTCACCATACAATTCGGGTTATTTAGACAAGTTTTGGGTATTCCTATTGATACAAATTGCGCACGATGTGTGGCTAATCTGTTCTTTTTTTAACATGAAAGAGATTTCATGATGTCCCTTTCCGTTGAAAAACAATCTGAAATCATTGAATAATAGAAGTGGAGGCAATGATCAGGAATCGATACAATTATCCACAGCTCCCATCAGAGACACCAAAGGGAAATAAACACAAACACGAAACAACAGACCCTAATGGAAACATCAATAGCGAAAAGCCAAAAGGACAGTTACTTTCCCACAAAATGGCCAATACGCTATCCAAAATAAAATAATATAAGCGACACAAACACCCAAAGACAAACCATAACAAAATTAAACCGCCACAGAAGAACCGCCTTGGAACGGTCAGTGGACACGAATTCCTCTGGGGGGTGCTTAAATCCATTTTACGTGGCCACAATCCTCGCCCTTACTTCCGTCGCGATTAATACAAATAATTTCTTCACTCCGCCTTTAGCTTTAGCTCGACTTCTAGATATCTGGAGGATTTATTAAATATTGACAATACATTTTTCGATGGTTTAATTTGTTAAATTTACCCCAAGAACTTCATTTAAATAAAGCAAATTCTTCTGATACTGAGGTCCCATTTTTGGATCTACATCTATCTATTGTAGATAGGTTTGTTTCTTGCAAAATTTATCATTAACGCGATGATTTTGAGTTTGAGATTGTAAATTTCCTTTCTTGGAGGGTGATGTTCCTCATGCGGCATCCTATGGCGTTTATACTTCGCAATTAATTCTATTTGCCAGAGTGTCTAGTCATATAACGGACTTCAACACTCGTAATAAATTGTCAACTACTAAACTTCTTAATCAGAGTTATCGGTATCATAAACAAAGCAAAATCTTTTCAACATTTTATAGACGTCATTCCGACTTCAAAATTCAATGTTGAACTTAAATTTCTTCTGCCACAAAGTCTATCGGAACCCGAATTTTGTGGTGCCTAGTATATAAATTCAGAAAAATATATAAATGCAATGACTTCCTTGCCCGATTTCGTAAAATCATTCTTCGATATAAAAAGATAGGGTACAACATAAATGTTATACAACAGACTGCATGCATGGTAGTTAATCCAATCACGGTTAACAACTTTGCTTCCCTCTTTAATTGCATGCCGGTGGGTCAGGCCTCAGATTCTATGACGGTTCCAGCGTAAAGGCTTACTAATATAAAAGATATCTTATTGTATGTAATGTTGGTTGGTGCCTGATGCTTTCTTTCTGGTCGGGCCCATCGAAGTCTTACTGTTTGTCTTCTTTTGCTCCCGTATTTCAGTGGTTTCTTTTTGTTGATTCCTCACCTTTGTCATCTCCTAGGTTGTTATAGCCCCGCTTTGAAAAAGTGGGGCTATATTGGATTTGCCATGTCCTTCTGTCATTCCGTGAATCCGTTAATTTGTGTTGGCTCCATAACTTTGTATCTGCTTAACATATTTTCATGAAACTTCACACAAATGTTAAACACCATAAGACAATGTGCAGAGCGAAGGAATTATAACTGTGGATTGCCTACTTTTGGAGTTATTGCCCTTTGAACATTTTCCGTAATTCCGTGATTCCGTTAATTTGTGTTGGCTCCATAACTTTGTATCTGCTTAACATATTTTCATGAAACTTCACACAAATGTTAAACACCATAAGACAATGTGCAGAGCGAAGGAATTATAACTGTGGATTGCCTACTTTTGGAGTTTTTGCCCTTTGAACATTGAAAAATGGCAATTTTAATTGTGTCCGCTTCATAACTCGAAAACCGTTTGAGATATTTTTAGGAAACTTCACACAAATGTTAAGCACTACGAGACGATGTGCAGAGCGCAGGAACCATAACTCTGCATTGCTTATTTTTGGAGTTATTGCCCTTTGAACATTGAAAAATGGCAATTTTAACAGTGTCCGCTTCATAACTCGAAAACCGTTTGAGATAATTTCATGAAACTTCACACAAATGTTAAGCACTATGAGACAATGTGCAGAGCGCAAGAACCATAACTCTGGTTTTCGTATTTTCTGTGTGTCTGTCTGTGTGTCTGTCTGTGTCTGTTAACAATTTTCGTGTCCGCTCCATAACTTTAAAACCCATTCACATATTTTCATGAAACTTCACACAAACATTAAACACCATGAGATGGTGTGCAGAGTGCAGGAACCATAACTCTGGATTGCCTAATTTTTTAGTTATTTCCCTTTGAATATTGAAAAATATCAATTTTAGCCGTCTTTGCTCGATAACTCAAAAACCGTTTGAGATAATTTTATGAAACTTCACACAAATGTAAAGCACCATATTACGTGTGCAGAGCGCAGGAACCCAAACTCTGGATTGTCTACTTTTTCAGTTATAGGCTTTTGAATATTAAAAAATGGCAATTTTAACTATGTCCGCTCCATAACCGTTTCTGATATTTTCATGAAACTTCAAATAAATGAAAAGCACCTTGAGATGATGTGCAGAGTGCTGGAACCATAACTCTGGTTTGCCTACTTTAGGAGTTATTGCCCTTTGAACATTTAAAAAGGCAATTTTGACTGTGTCGGCTCCATAACTCACAAACCATTTGAGATATTTTCATGACACTTCACACAAGTGTAAAGCACCATGAGACAATGTGCAGAGCGCAGGAACCCTGACTCTGATTTGCCTACTTTAGGAGTTATTACCCTTTGAACATTGAAAAATGGAAGATGAAATTTAGTATAAACATGGACATTCTGGTAAGTATCATGCTCATTGAAATGAGGGACAAGGGCTCACAACTCTTAGAGTTTTTCCAGATAATGTAAAATTTTCAACAGTTATTTCTTGTTCATAACTGTTTTCTCTGCAGCTTAAATAACTTTCTTCTCTGACAGCGCTGAAGCGGGGCTATAGTCAGATCCTCTGACAGCTCTAGTTTGATTTCTGTGTTCACGAATGTTGCACAGATGAGTTAGGAGGCCTTCATGCGGACTGAACAAACTATTTGTCTAAATCGCGACGGAAGTAAGGGCGAGGATTGTGGCCATGTAAAATCGATTTAAGCCGGTGGAATTCGTTTCACTGACCGTTCCAAGGCGGTTCTTCTGTCGCGGTTTATTTTTGTTATGGTTTGTCTTAGAGTGTGTGTTTCGCTTATGTTATTTTGTTTTGGACAGCCTATTGGCCATTCTGTGGGAAAGTAACTGTCCTTTTGGCTTTCCGCTTTTGCTGCTTACATTAGGCTCATTTCGTTTCACGTTTATGTTTCTTTCCTTTTGGTGTCTCTGATGGGAGCTCTGGGTTAATTGTATCGATTCCTGATCATTGCCTTCACGTCTATTTTATACAATGGGAAACAATTAGAAAATACAAGTCATGTTTGAATTTTGATAAAATCCACCAGTTATTCTGGGAGTTATGGCCCTGTTTTCAACTTCGTTTTCATTACACATAAAAGTAGTTTGTGTTTGATATCTTTTGAAATCCTTATTAGATTGTTAATTTACACTGAATTTATATTTTATATAACGTCCCCGTCAACACTATGTAGCTAATTTTGGAGACGTTGCTTTCAATTTTGTGGGACGTACACGACATTGAGATGACATGATACCTCAAGCCCTGCCTCCCAATGAAACCAAAAGGGTTTATATGCATGGACGGTTCTACTCGCACCATTTTTTCTGGGTAGGCCTAGAGCCTCTAAGCGGTGTACCAGTACAAATGTGCGTGGTCGGTTTCAGCTCTGCGGGCATCGTGCAGCCCAATCTATTTCTTCAAGTCCCGATGGTCTGGGACGAAGGTCAAGTTTGCTTTAACTTAGTAAATTTACACTGAATTCATATTCTATATAATCATGAAATCTAGGTCAAGTTTGATTTAATTTACAATATGCCGATTATTTTTGCCAGTTATGGCCCTTTTTCAACTTCTCCTTTTTACAAGATGCTTGTTTCCGGGTGACGCTGACCTCTTGGCGAGGGATTCGTGTCACCCTCAAACATATCTTATTGAATTATCGTTAATCATAGGTGGGCAAATTCCTGAGTAACCGGATTACCCATAGAAAAATCACCTGACACGTCCATTGCAGAATTTAGCTTTAGAATTTAACTAACAAATTACTAAAAAATTCATTAATAGGGCTTAAATTGTTTTCCTGATACTTGGGTTAGAATGACGATGTATATTTCCCCTTCACTTGGGGAAATATGCTGCTTCCTGGTTTCTAAAGCATTACTCAATCTAAACCAAGCAAATTTTCAAAATGGAGTATCCTACTTTATGTAGTGAGAAACAGTCTTTTCAACTTAGATTTGGAGTAAAACGAATGTCTCATTATGTTAATGTCGAATTGTCGCTTTTCTTTTTAAAGGGATGTCCCGGCTGATGGCAAATTCAAGGCGACATTCAAGTTAACTCCCATTCCTTCAAGATCAAGGTACCACACAGTTATCTTCGGTTTTGACTGCAATGAGCTGTTTAACATTACTGGAGAGACGTGGGTCAAAGTACTAGATGACGATGATGATGAATGACGGAATTTAGTATGATGTCAGTACAGAAAAGGACAGAACTGAAATTTATTTTATACTTTGCAGTGATATCAATGCATGTCTGAAACAAATAAAAAATGATATTTCCATACTGCATTACGAAAACACGCCTATACAAATATAGCGTTACCTTTATCGCCGAAAAAATGAAAATTTTGAGATGAAAATTTGGAATATTTTTCTTATTTCTGCTCAAAATATAGATTGTGGGTACTCGTTAGAACCGCCTCAGCGGTTCTTACGCCTTTAAAAAGACAATCAATATTTTAGAGCAGAAATAAGAAAAATAAGGTTTACCACTGTAAACCCCAGTTTTTCTACATAAAAGTTGGTTTGGAGTGGGTCAAAATTGTATAGGCGTGTTTTCGTGATGGTGAAAATATATGATATTTTACACTCTGAAAAAATGACATGACCTTGTTATTTTCACTCGTAGCAGCCCTGGCAATTTCGTTTCGTAATAGTCATATGTTATCGAAAAATAATCCTGTAAAATACCTTGAAGAGCATTCTTGGAGCTGTAAATATGCAATATTCAAAATGAAGATCAGGTCAAAATTATGACGTACAGTTACGATTGAAAAATTACTACAAGTGTCTTGATAAATCATAAAATAAAAAAAGAAAATTTACTTTTTTCGGCGGATACGGAAAGTATTTCATCTCTTGTGTTGAAAACATCAGAATTTTCACTTGTGCTTCGCGCTCATGAAAATTTGGATGTTTTAAACACACGCGATGAAATATGTTTGGAAACCAACAAACAAAAAGTAAATGACCTATTTTTATAGTGACTTAGTAATATATCGTCATATTGTTTTACTAGATCTATAACGTTTATGAACATCCGCTTCTCATCACGAAAACACGCCTATATAAATTTGACCCCCTTGTATCCCCCGTTTATATAGTAAACCTGGGGTTTACAGGGGTGAACACTATTTTTCTTATTTCTGCTCTAAAAATATAGATTGTGGGTACCCGTTAGAACCGCCTCGATGAGTCAAATTTCATGCGATTGAAGTCAAATTTCATGTGAAGCATCCATGGGATGGGGACACGAAAGTTTATTCTCGTTGTCCAGGATGGCCGCCATGCCAATATATTGTAAAAACCCTTTAAAATCTTCTCCCGAACCAGTGCTCCGATTGTCAAGAAACTTGGTATCTAGCATCGGAGACTCATGCTCATCACAGTTTGTTCAAATGATGATCGTCGGATGACCTTGACCTATTTTACGCCAAAGTAAAATTTGGCCACATAGACTTTTGTATGAGAAAAAAAGTCAAAACTATTTTTCGGAAACTATTGCAGCCCGTGTTCTGAAAATTGGTAGATGAAAGGATGTCACTACATCAGTGCTCAAGGTCAGGGTAATTATTTGACCTTGGCTAAATGTCATTCAGATGTGAAAATTTAAACTTATTTTCCTGAGAAATCACGATGCTCTTTGTAACCAAATTTCATGTAAATGCCTTTAGGGACAAGGAACTGGAAATATTTAAAATGACTTTGGTCAATTGACCAAAATGGCCGCCATGCCCATATAAGGCAAAAACCCTTCAACAATTTTCTCGTCAAGGTCAAGACAATTCCTTGACCTTGGCCTAAGGCCTTTCAGATACGAAGATTCAAACTTATTTTCTACTGGAACCTCTGGGCCATATAACCAAATTTCATATAAAAGCTTGTAGAAACAAGAAACTGAAAATTTGATATGAGTTGGTCACATGATCAATAAAGCCACCATGTCCATAAAGGGTAAAACACTTCAGAAATCTTCTCCGCAACCCATGGGTCAGTTTTCATGAAACATGGTAGGAAGCATTAGTTATAGTTTCCTAAAATGGTGAACACTTGATGGGCTTGACCTATTTTACGCATAGGTCAAATTTAGTCGCATAGACATTCATATGGGAAAAAGTAAAAAAAACATGTATTTTTTGGAAACTGTTGCAGTCTGTGATCTGAAAAGTAGAAGATGCAGTTAGCTAATTGAGTGAGTGAAACATCTTGAGTATTAATGCTCGGGGTCATTCTCTGACCTTGGCCCAAGGACATTCAGATATGAGGAAAATATTTTTTACACGGAAACCACTGCCTGCTCGCTTGTCCTCGGGTTGATGTGATGCGACATAAACTAATAACCCTTATCCCGCTGCACATGACAACCTTTACCCACAATCAATGTCTTGGAACCAAAATAAGAAAATCCAAATTCACCCAATATAAATAAAGTGGGCCTTTCATCTCATACGGGCGTGTTATGTGGTGTTCATTCTATTATTAGATAGAGATTTTTAATGCAATGACATTGGTCCAGACTCAGAAAAATGCTCAATAGAACAGCCTTTTATATATACATGTACACCTTATATAAGTGTATTTATTTATATATGTCGTTTGTATTCCTTCTATTCTTATATCCAGCCAAGACGCCAAGATAAAATGCTTAAAAAACTTGTATCCTCTACTGCATCTTCTTGCAAACATTTTGAAAACTTTGTTGCATACAGGCAAACAGTGTAGACCCTGTTCAGACTGCTCCTAGAGAAGCAGTCTGATCTAGCAGCAGTCTGATCTGGCACCACACTATTTGCAACAATAGCTTTTAAAGTAACCAGTAGGCAACAAACCAGACGGCAATGTTGTGGATGGCACGTTAAGGGGTAAGGGGAGAAGATATGCCTTACATTTTTAGGCATTTCACAAGAGAGGAGACTTCTGTGAATACCTGCATGTTTTCATATGCATGTACATTGATATCCTCTGGCCAGAGGCTTCCAGTCTTAAAGGAAAGCATTTGATCCTCACGATCAAGTTCTTTGCTTTAAAAGTGGATTACAATAGATAAGGGAGACAGGCCCGTACGCAGAATCTGAAAAAAGAGTTGTTTTCCACTGAAGGCATATTCATCTCCCTTAATCTTTACCACACTCTGGGCTAATTCAGCAGACGACATTTTCTTTCTTATTTTAGCTCACCTGTCACGTAGTGACAAGGTGAGCTTTTGTGATCACATTTTGTTGTTCGTGCGTGTGTCCGTGTGTGCGTGCATCCGTCCGTAAACAGTTTCAAATAAGTATATCTCTAATACCCCATAACCAATCTTGAACAAATTTCATGAGAAGCATCATCAGGTAGGGGAAAAGGCTGCACAAAGTTTATTGATTACAATGATCATGCAGATTTACAATGGGAAAGGTTTTAAAAATATTCTTATCTCGAACCACAGGGCCCAGAGCTTAGATATTTAGCTTGTGGCAACGTCAAGTGGCCACCTACATTAATTCTGCCAGTCATGCCCCTGGGGTCCAAATTGACAACACCACGGGGCCCCTTAGCTCCCATAGACTAATAATGGAAAAAAAGTTTCAAAAATCTTCTTCTCTTCTCTGAAATCATTAAGCACAGTGCGTAGATATTTAGTATGTAGCAACAAAAAATAGTCACATACATAAATCCTGCTAACCATACCCCTAGGGCCGAATTGGCCACGCCCCAAAACTTAAAAAATCTTCTTCTCTGAAACCATAGGGCCCAGATATTTAGCCTGTAGCATCGGTAAGTAGTCACCTACATAAATCCTGCCAATCATGCCCCTGGCGTTCAAATGGGCCACACCCCGGGGCCCCTTAGCTCCAATACACTCCTTATGGAAAAAAACTTCAAAAATCTTCTTCTCTTAAAATATGAAGCACAGAGCTCAGATATTTAGTATCTAGCAACATTGAATAGTCACCTACATAAATTCTGCTAACCCTGCCCCTGGGGTCAAAATTGGCCACGCCCGAGCTCATCAGCTCCCATAGTCTTATAATGGAAAAAAAAAACTCAAAATTCTTCTTCTCTGAAACCATAAGGCCCAGAGCTTAGATATTTGGTATGTAGCAACAAGTGGTCAACTACATAAACCCTGCCAATTATGCCCCTGGGATCCAAATTGGTCGCACACCAAAGCTCTTTAGCTCCCATAGACTGACAATTGAAAAAACTTCAAAAATCTTCTTCTCTGAAACCACAAGCCCCGAGCTTAAATATACAGCATGTAGCAACGCCAGGTGGTCACCTACATAAATCCTGTCAACTATGCCCCTGGGGTCAAAATTGGCCACGCCAATGGGCCCATTAGCTCCCATAGACTTATATTTGGAAAAAAAGACTTCAAAAATCTTTCCTCTGAAACCATAAGTCCCAGAGCTTAAATATTTAGTATGTAGCAACATGAAATGTTCCCCTTAATAAATCCTGCCAACCATGTCCCTTGAGTCAAATATGTCTTGCCTTTCTTCACAATTTCTTTTTTTAAACACCACTAATTATCTTCTGGTTCACAGGTGAGCGATACAGGGCCATTTGGCCCTCTTGTTTCCAGTTAACAGAACTTGACATCTCGTGCAAATTGTCTCCACAATTTGCATGAAATGGCAAAATTGAAAAGGGAAGCGATCGGGAATAGATACAATCAGATCCCTAATCCCCTCCTCCACCCCACAACAATATCACAAGGGAAGAAATCGAAACATGGAGTTACGACAGTAAACAAAATAGACAGCTGGTAAACTGAGCCAACAGCTCTTTCAGGTGGTTTTGTTTGTTTGATTTGAGGTTTAACGTCCCCGTCAACACTGTAAACGTCATTTTGGAGACGTTGCTTCCAATTTTGTGGGACTTTTACCCGACATTGAGATGAAATAACATCTCAAGCCCTGTCGCCCAATGAAACCAATAGGGTTTATAACCGTGGACGGGCCGACTCGCACCGCTTTGCCTGGGCAGGCTTAGCTCCTCTAAGCTGTTTGCCAGTACTCGTGTGCGGGTCGGTTTCAGCTCTGCATGGAAGCATTATGCAGCCCATGTATTTCTTCAAGCCCCAATGGGCGGGGGCCGACTTTCAGGTTGTGACTCAGATAATCAAAACGTAACTGAAAAGAAAAACATACATGATGGGGAAAAGAATCAGAATCCCCAACATAACGAGGAACCACAGCAAAAGCACCGACTTGGAACGGTCAGTAAAAATGCTGGTCGATTTAATCCTTGATGTGCTAAGCCCGGATATGCCTTATCTTTCAAACAATGTAGATCCAGATCAGATGGCTTCTGAAGAAGCCATCTGATCAGGATCTACATTGTTTGTCATTCAGATTGTGAATGTGTTGCAATAATGTGCATCAAGTAATCTGATTGGTTTATAATCAGTAGTGGGTGTGGCATATTCAAATACTCAGCAGGACAAGGGTTAAGTATACTTTACGGGATCCCAACCATCACGCGGTTCAAACATATCAGATAATCCAAATGGAACTAAAAAACTAAAAAGGAACAACATACCAAATGGGGCTTAGAATCAGAATGACCAACATAACAAACTTTAAACAGGAAAGCCCACAACAAGAGCATTGACTTGGAACGGTCAGTAAAAGCCCACTTTTCTGGGAAAATTCAGAAAGAATTCCAGAATTTCGTCTGCTGAAAAAAACACCTTGCACGTAGAACATAAAACCTTTCTGGTGTTTTTTTTTTTTTTTTATTATTTTCTGCTTTTGCCATATATTATGTTCTTTCTGCTATTGTAAAATGCTTCTGTTTTAACCCATTTTGTACCGGAAACCCCAAAACGGGTACCCTTGCAGAACGCGGCGTCTGATCAGGGCCTACAGTATTTGCAAAAGCTCAGCCATTTTCCAAATCAATTTTAAGAAAACACGACCTTACATCCCTTTGTTTTGAAATGAACTCCTCCCATATAAAAGGAGGCATATTCCATTTGGTACAAAAAGGGTTAATCACCAAAAATACGAAGGAGATCAATATATTCTCAGTTTTTAACATTGAGTTTTTGTCACTGCAACTCTGTCGAAGGCATTGTGTTCATAAAACAGGTTTCGGGAACAAAAAGGGAAAATTATTAAATGAGTTTAATAACGAGTACCCAGTTCAAATATGAAAAATTCTGTCCTTGCTACCCCACTTTTCAAAGGTGTTTATCCCACTGGATGCGAAAAACCCCATAAGGGGTAACTTGGGAAACGGTGCAGGCCCAGATCAGGCGCTGCAGAACGCGGTGTCTTTTCAGGGCCTACACTATTTGCTAAAAGAAATTTCCGTCAAAACTAGAATAAAAGCGAAAAAATAGGCCTGGCACCCCTTATATGACAAATGGACTTGTCCAACATATAGCAATGGTAGAGTACACTAGCGGTTATTATGCGTGCGTGCGTGTGTGCGTGCGTGTGTGAGTGTGTACGCGCGCGCGCGCGTGTGTGCGTGCGTGTGTGTGTGTGAATTCGGGTTTAACGACGCTTTCAACAATTTTTCAGTCATATCACGACGGTGTCTGGTTGCGACAGGGAGCTCAATGCTCACTTTTATAGTGCTGCCTCATTAAAGTATGATGTCCCAGACACATTACATGATACCACACCCAGTCACATAATCCTGACACTGGGTCGACCAGTCCTTGCTCTACCCGAAAATCTGAGTGCCAAGCGAGGAGCAGCTAGTACCATTCTTAACAACTGAGCTATCGGGGACCAATAAACCTTATCCCGCTCAACACCATTACGACCCATTCAAATATATTTTCAAAATTTTACCACCAAAAAACGATTGGTTTAGATAAAAATCCTGGTTTTGTTTTTATTTCTGCTCAAAACAAAAATTGTGGGTGCTCGTTAGAACCGCCTCACCGAGGCGATTCTAACGAGTACTCAAAATTTATGTTTTTGAGCATATATATATCACTGAAAACTCAAGTTTTACCACATAAAAGTGGGCTTTATGGGGGTCAAAATTATATTGGCGTCTTTTCGTGATCACGACAACCCCTACCTTTGCGAATAGTGTCGATCCAGAGCTGATGGCTTATGTCTGACCAGGATCTACACTGTTTGACATGCAGTTTGTGGATTTGCAGGAATAACTTACTTCAGGTGATTGGTTCAGAGTCTGAAATGGGTGTGGCAATCTTTACTATTCAGCGGAATAAGAGTTAAAGGTCAGATGAGGCATTGCTGTACGCCTGTTACGTTCAGTGTTGGCATGTATGATAATACATAGGCCCCGCCCATTCGGGCTAGGAGAAAAATTGGGCTGCACGATGCTTCCATAAAGAGCTGAAATCGACCGCACATGACTACCGGTAGAACACTGAGAAGGCCTTAGCCTGCCCAGGCAAAGGGATGCGATTCGGACCGTCTATGCATATAAACTCTATTGGTTTCATTGGGCAGCAGGGCTTGCGCAGCAGGGCTTGAGATTTCATTTTATCTCAACGTCTAGTAAAAGTCTCACAAATTTGGAAGCGGCATCTCCAAAATGAACTAAATAGTGTTGTCGGCAATTCAAACAAACAAACAATACAGACCAAGTCGCATTACGAAATGTGCCTATACAATTGTAAATTTTAATGCCGAAAAAAATGAAATATCTAAAGATGTAAAATTACGATATTTTTCTTATTTCTGCTCAAAATATAGTTTGTATGTTCACGTTAGAACAGCCTCGTTGAGGTTCTCATGAGTGCTCGCAATCTATATTTTCGAGCAGAAATAAGAAAAATAAGGGGTTATCCCTGTAAACCCATGTTTTACTATACAAAAGTGGGGTTCGAGGCGGTCAGAATTATATAGGCGAGTTTACGTGATGGTATGCTGTTTGATAAATTGTCAGTGCTAATGGTTGACAGAGAAGAAGAAGAAGAAAAAGAAGAAGAGTTGCAAGAGTATGTGCTTATAACATGCACCGTGCATATTCTGCCAATTACGTGAGTAGGTAAGTAAGTAAGTAAATACTTTATTTATCGAGGGTTATAACATTTAGGGCTGGAGCCGAGCCATGGTCTCCCTATCTACCGGCAACAGGGAATAGGGGTACCACCGAACGGCTACGTGTAGTGCCAGCATGGATTCGTTCCCTGGGACCCCACCAGCTGACGACCCGCGACATGGGGAAACTGGAAAACAAACATAACATGTAACACATACATAAAAACAACATTTAAAAGCTCATCTTCCATGTGGCCCCTTGCAATTTTGACAGGTCGTCTGAAGAATTCCTGACTTTTCCATTGGTACCACTCTTAAACATCACGAAAACACGCCTATATAATTTTGACCCCCTTGAACCCCACTTTTATGTAGTAAAACTGGGGTTTAAAGGGGTATACCTTATTTTTCTTATCCCTGCTCTAAAATATAGATTGTGGGTACACGTTAGTGATGAGACGGTTCTAACTAGTACGCACAATCTATATTTTGAGCAGAAGGTAGGAAAATATCACAATTTTTCATCTCAAAATTTTCGTTTTTTCGGCGGCAAAGTTTACAATATATTTGTATAGGCGTGTTTTCGTAATGGAAAAGAAGGAACAATTTCTTTTATCAGTTTCCTTTGAATGTATATGATGTCAACAATCTCCTGTTTTTAGACAGTTTATTTTCTCCAAGTGCTACGCCACCGGTTAAGGTGAGCCTGGTCCGATTATTCACTGTCTGCATGAACATCACGAAAACACGCCTATATAATTTTGACCCCCTTGAACCCCACTTTTATACAGTAAAACTGGGGTTTACAGAGGTAAACCTTTTTCTTATTACTGCTCTAAAATCTGGACTGTGGGTACATGTTAGAGTCGCCTCGATGAGGCGGTTCTAACGAGTACCCACAATCTAGATTTTGAGCAGAAATAAGAAAACTATCACAATTTTTCATCTTAAAAATGTTCGTTTTTCTGTGGTAAAGTTTACAATATATTTGTATAGGCGCATTTTCGTCATGACAAAAGCCTAACACTGAGACAGGACTTCTTGAACAAAGAGACGCTTCTAGACCTGGTTATAAAACTCATTAGAAGTTATAGCACTTTATTTTCATGCTCCATGCATTTGAGCATGAAATTTTAAAAGCTCAAAATTATTAAAATACAAACAAATGAGGCAATTAGTCTGCTGAGATCAGCAAAAAAATAATTACGTTTGTCCTGCTTATTATTTTTTTTTAATTTTGGCATTTTAAAATTTATGAACAGGACAAATTTCATGCATGCCCTCCCTTAAGTAATATACCTTGATAGATTATATTTTTTTTTTTTGATATTTGATATTTATTTAATGCAGTAAGCCAAAGGCCCATGAGCATATATACATACAATCGACATATACAAATTGTTGGATAGCAAGCATGCACATACAAACCACACCGTGTCTCTGATATTGTTGGGAGCGGTGCAGAAGCTGTCCCGTTTTTCTCCAACAAACATACACTGTTCTATATAAATGTATGCTTCTAATCAACGTCAAGACAACGTGACATCAGATCTACGTAGACTCGCCGTTCATTCAAAGCTGTACCAACAACTGATGTAGCTATGCATTACATAAATGATCGTAATAATCGTACTTATAAATTGATATTTACTATAACTTTACTTCAGGATAATATCTACTCAGACGTACAATACTTGTGAACGGATTTTGAAAGCTTTTTCTACATACATACTTAATTTTTTCTGTTGTGTTTCGTTTTCATTTAAAAGGAGTTCAACAAATTTTGGCATGTTCGGTCGATTCCAATAATATTTGTTAATAAATTTTTTTCTCAAATCATTGTAAAGTGAGCATTCTAAAACAAAATGATACTCATCTTCTAAAGTTTGACAAATTTTGCATTTTCTATCATCTAAAGGTGTTCTTTCAGGTCTTGTCCAACGGCCACTCTCAATTTCTAACCTATGTGAAGAGACTCTAAGTCTTGTCAGGTTGTTCTGAAATTTAGCAACATTTAAGGTATCTAGATAAGACTGATATTTAAAATTCGCAATATTAATATAAAACCTCGCCCTAGTTGAATTTTCTAGTCGTGAGTACCACTCCTGTATAAAAGTGTCTCTTACTCTTTGTTTAAATATCTGTAGGAAGCTATTACTATTATCTACCCCTTGTGACAACCAAACATTTCCAAACCCATGCCTCGAAAGTAAATCTCTAACTAAAGATGCCCAATTTGCTTTATTAGGATACTGTTGCAAATCTTCTAGTAGCATATTATATGTGCATTTAACATATTTATTTTCCCCAAGAGAGATTATTTTTAACCAATACCGAATTATTGAAATATATCTTTGAGTTGCAAAATTGATCCTCCCTAGCTCTCCGTATATAAAATCGTTTTGTGTACTTTGTTTGACGCCTAATAATTTCTTACAAAATTGTAAATGTACAACGTCTACAGCCGGTGCCTTGTGAAACCCCCAAACTTCACTCCCGTAATTCAAAATCGGCGCTATTAATTTATCAAATAAATCCAAAACATGAGATGGTTTTAAGTATGTAAATTTATACAAATATTTATTCATCGTGAATATAGCTTTGAGTGCTTGACCTGCCAACGTTTTTTGCGTCTCATGACATGATCCCCCTGACGTGAAAACTATTCCCAAGTACGAAAATTTCTTTACAATCTCAATTTCTTCTTCATTGTAAATAAACGATAAATTACTAGGTAGTCTACCCCCTTTTCTGAAAATTACTATTTTCGTTTTTGCAGTATTCACCTTAAGTTTCCAACGCATACAGTAGTCTTGTAGGGTATCTAATAATTTTTGTAATTCAACAGCCGAGTGAGCAAACAACACAATGTCATCCGCGTATAATAATAGGAATAACTTTACCATTCCAATATCTATTCCATCAGCCCCCTTTAGGTCAAATTCGTTTTCAAGATCATTCAAATATATCGAGAACAAGAAAGGAGATAGACACTCTCCTTGACGGACACCTATATTACTGAAAAATGCTGGACTTATAATATTATTATGTTTCACATGAGATTTTACTTGCGTGTACATGGATCGTATAATATTAAGTATTTTGCCCCGTACCCCATTATTTATTAGTTTAAACCAAAGATTATCACGAACGACTAAGTCAAAGGCTTTTGTAAAATCTACAAACGCACAGTATAATTGTTTATTTTGATTCAGAAAATGTGTGATCAGACTATTTAAAATAAAAATATTATCTACCGTACTCATGTTTTTCCTGAACCCCGCTTGTGCTTCTACGTATATAGCATATGTCTCAGCCCACTCATTTAATCTGTTGTTTAGAACACGTGTAAATAACTTTCCTAATGTACTTAAAAGTGTGATACCCCGATAATTCGAAGGCTCGGTAGTATCACCCTTTTTATAAATGGGAATAATATATCCCTCGGACCACTGTTCAGGGAAATACCCCAGGTCGAATATTTTGTTGAAAAGCACGTGCAAATAATTAAACATTATCCCAGACCCATTTTTGAAAAATTCATTCAAAAACAAGTCTGGCCCCGCGCTGGCTCCGTTTCTCAGCTGCCTCACAGCTTTCTGGATTTCATTGTAAGACATTTCTCCATTAAGCTCATCAAACATAATTTGGAACTCGCTATTCAAATATCTTTCATTGAAGAAGATGACATCTTCGTCCGCTTGATAAAAATTGTCGGAGGGATTATTAATTGCTTGAAAATACTCTGCAAAACGTGACGAACTGATTGAACTCGTATTTGTTATATTTGCCGCTTTTTTCAATAATCGCCAATATTCTTTGACATTCGTAATTCTTGTCACAAATAGAGTTTCGGTTTTTGATTTATCATACGCATATCGCTTACGACGAATTTCGTTTTTATAACATTTGCGTGCTTCAGATAATTTTCGCTGGTTTAAAGCATTTTTGTTTGAACGAAAGTTGTCCAATTCTGCATAAAAAAGACTCCGTTTTTCTTTACAATCGTCATCAAACCATGGTTGATTTTTCGTGCTAACATTGCGTTTCAAATCATTGCTATTATTAGCACTAATATTTTTCGCAAATAGTGGATCACAAATATTAGTCATCAAGTTAGAAAAATGTTCCATATTTGCGTCAATATCGTGTCCCGACGTGGCTTGACTCAAATTTGTTTGCAGATTTGTGAATTCGTCGCCACAGGAATCGATTTTATCACGATAGTTTTGACTTTCATCAGGATTCCATACGTATTTTTTATTTATTGTTTCGCTCGGTTGCACCTCAGTTTTATTTGGCTGCGCATCTGACTTTACTATAGATAGAGAGAAATATACTGTGCAGTGATCCGATAGGATATTCGGGTCACCGATACTAAATTTGGAAAATAATTTCATAACAGGTTCACTAACGAGTACATAGTCCACGACACTGCTGCCCGTACTGCCCACATAAGTGTACTTTCCTATACCCTTGTCATCCCCTAACCTTCCGTTACAAATACGCAGACTATTGAGCTTACAAAAATCTAATAGCTTCCTACCATTCGAGTTAACAGAATTATCTTGTGAAAAACGGTTAAGCTCTGTATCTGATTCATAATCGTCTGGCAGTACCGGTATATTGCCCGGCTTATCGTAAACTACGTAGTCTGGCTCTTTAGCTGATCTACTGTTCATATCCCCACATACTAGCAAGTGATAATTATTGTTTGTTTCAGTTGCAATTTCAATGATATGATCCGAAATTCTGTCAAATACATTAGTTTCAATCAATGCCTCCCTGCTTGAATCAGCTGGTGTAACATAACACAGGCAAACAAACAAGTCATGAGTTAAATTAAACAAGTGCCCTTCAAACTTAATCCATAAAATATCATCACTATCACTTTTTATTAGCATATTTGGTGTATAAAACTTTTCCCTTATAAAGATTGCAATCCCACCAGAATTACGCTTTGTATGTAATTTTCTGTTTTCCCTACTTAAATAAAATGTTTCAAAACCCGGAAACGTCAAATCGCTGTACTCATCAGTCCAAGTCTCATTTAGAAGTACCACATCGTTACTTTGAAATATGGATTTTAATTCTTTTGATTCTAGTTTATTGGTTCGCCTTGATATTAAACACTGAATGTTCAACAATGCAAAATTTAAATGCACCGTCTCCCGTCTGTCCTATAAATTATCATAAGTAGGCTGACCACGCCCCGTATTGTCCGCATTGTCCGTTAATCTGGCTGTGTTCACTGATCCGCTGCGATCATACCCAATCGCTGTCGATGACGTTGTCACATTTGCCCGTTGTGTATTTGGCTGGTTCCCAGTTGAGCTCGACGTATACCGCGGCACGTTCGTAGTACCCACAGAGCCCGCATTCGTGTTTATTGGTGTCTCTACACGGGTAGCCTGTTGTGTCGCAGGTGACACGACCTGCGAGTACGATCTGATTCCTGGCCTCGTATTACTAGGGTTCGTTGTACTGACCGAAGCAATCGTATTCGGAGTATAGTCCGCCGTACTTGTCGGAAATGTATGTAAATGCGGTTCCATTTGGGCTTGGGGTTTAGGTGGGTGGTGGTGTGGATTCTGAGTATTAGTCTGAAATTGGTGTGGGCCATTTGCCACAGGATCTACTCGAGAAAGGTTTTCCGTGTTATTAACAGTCTGACTGAGCGATTTTGCTAGTTCATATCTGTCTTGGCGCATCACCGGGTACCAGTCTGGGAAGGCATCTAATACAGTTTTACCATTAACCACTAGTCTGGCCGGGTATTCGATGGATACTTTATTTTGCCTGTTTTGCTTTTCTTTAATATATTGTGGCATTAATGTCCGCCTGGCTTTCACAATTTCTACCGGAAAATCTCGTGTCACTGAAAAGTGTGATCCCCTCAACTTATTTGCATTGTCCAATACCATGTTAAGACTTGTCGTGTCATTAAATGCCACTATTATAGGTCTACGCACAGGCTCGTTAGGATCTGACACTCGTTGTCGTGCATTAGCTAAGGAACCCAGACGATGCGCGCGTTCAACATATAGGTCTTCAGAGTCAATACCCATTTCATGCCATAGGAATTCGCTCATTATTTGTGAGCAGTCTTCATTTTTATTTTCTGCCAGACCATGAAACACTAAGTTACATCGCCTTGATCTAGCCTCGCTATCTATAGATTTGTATGCTAGTAGTTTTAGGAACTGTTCATGACTATTCATACGTGAGTTCACCTGATTGACCTGTGCACTATTTTGACTGACACACTGAGCAATATTCACAACTGTTCTATTTGCCTGCTCCAGATTATTCAATTTTTCAAACATATGGGACAACTTATCATCTAGAGATAATTTCGAAAACTCATTATTGCACGAACCTGTGTTAAATCTGCGTCTCTTGCTCTGCGCCGTCTGCATATCCATATCCTCAGGAATTTCAATGTCACCATTTAGTCCCATAGATAACCCCACCCACTCACCTAACGGCCCAAAAGTATTTTGAACAGGTACCGCATATCTCTGATTTAGCATCCCTGGAGCCCATGGTAACCCACCTGGCTCATTGTAACCTGGATGTGGATGCACAAAGTTCATCTTGATGCAGTAAACAATCCGATTTATCCTATATATCCGCGTAAAACAATGTTTTTAATTTAAATATCCAACACTGAAAATTTTTGAATCCGCTCGCTATCCCACGCATGCGCAACTTGATACATAGCTTCTAGGTTTATCAGAACTACGCGACACCTGTGCCAGGGAGTCGACTTTCACTCAGTAGTTAGAGCATTGGTCTTCCACCCGAATCCAGTTTCGAATCCAGACATAGGCTGGGTTTTTTTAGCTCGTCTGTTTTGTTTTAGCTCACCTGAGCCAAAAGCTCAAGGTGGGCTATTGTGATCGGTCAATGTCCGTCGTGCGTCGTGCGTCGTGCGTTGTGCGTCGTGCGTCTGTCAACAATTTACTTAAATGACATCTCCTCCTAAATTAGTGAATGGATTTTGATATATTTTCACAGGAATGTTCCTTGAGTGACCCTCTTTCAAAATTACCTAAATCGTTTCGCTCCGTTAAACAAAATGGCCGCCAGAGCTAAAAATAGAAAAACCTTTAAATGACATCTTTTCCTAGGCAAATGGCCCGATTTGAAAATAATTTCACAGGAACGTTCCTTGAGCGACCCTCTTTTAACATTGCCTAAATCGTTCCGCTCCGTTAAACAAAATGGCCGCCAGAGCTAAAAATAGAAAAACCTTTAAATGACATCTTCTTCTAGGCAAATGGCTCGATTTGAAAATAACTTAACAGGAATGTTCCTTGAGTGACCCTCTTTCAAAATTGCCTAAATCGTTCCGCTCCGTTAAACAAAATGGCCGCCAGAGCTAAATATAGAAAAACCTTTAAATGACATCTCCTAGGCAAATGGCCCAATTTGAAAATAATTTCACAGGAACGTGTTTTGAGAGAGCCTCTTTCAAAATTGCCTTAATCATTCTGCTCCATTAAACAAAATGGCCGCCAGAGCCAAAAATAGAAAAACCTTGAAATGACATCTCCTCCTAGGCAAATGGCCCGATTTGAAAATAATTTCACAGGAATGTTGCTTGAGTGACCCTCTTTCAAAATTGCCTAAATCGTTCCGCTCCGTTAAACAAAATGGCCGCCAGAGATAAAAATAGAAAAACCTTCAAATGATATCTCCTCCTAGGCAAATGGCCCGATTTGAAAATAACTTCACAGGAATGTTCCTTGAGTGACCCTCTTTCAAAATTGCCTAAATTGTTCCACTCTGTTAAACAAAATGGCCACCAGAGCTAAAAATAGAAAAACATTTAAATGACAACTCCTCCAAGGCAAATGGCACAATTAGGAAATAATTTCACAGGAACGTTCGTCGGGTGACCCTTTTTCAAAATTGTTGAAATCGTTCCGCTCGTTAAACAAAATGGCCATCAGAGCTAAATATAGAAAAACCTTAAAATGACATCTTCTCCAAGGCAAAGAGCCCGATTTGAAAATAATTTTACAGGAATGTTCCTTGAGTGACTCTCTTTCAAAATAACCTGAATCGTTCCACTCCGTTAAACAAAATGGCTACCAGAGCTAAAAAATAGAAAAACCTTTAAATGACATCTCCTCCTAGGCAAATGGCCTGATTTGAAAATAATTTCACAGGAATGATCCTTGAGTGACCCTCTTTCAAAATTGCTTAAATCGTTCAGCTCCGTTAAACAAAATGGCCACCAGAGCTAAATATAGAAAAACCTTTAAATAACATCTCCTCCTAGGCAAATGGCCTGATTAGATAAGAATTTCACATGAATGTTCCATGAGTGTCCTTCTTTCAAAATTCCTTGAATCATTCTGCTCCGTTAAACAAAATGGCCACCAGAGCTGAAAATAGAAAAACCTTTAAATGACATCTCCTCCTAGGCAAATGGCCTGATTTCAAAATAATTTCACCGGATGGTCCTTGAGAGACCTTCTTTCAAAATTGCCTAAACTGTTACGCTCCGTTAAACAAAATGGCTGCCAGAGCTAAATTTAGAAAAACCTTTAAATGACATCTCCTCCTAGGCAAATGGCCCAATTTGAAAACAATTGAACAGGAATGTTCCTTGAGTGACCCTCTTTCAAAATTGACGAAATGGTTCTGCTTGGTTAAACAAAATGGTCACCAGAGCTAAAAATGGAAAAACTTTTAAATGACATCTCCACCTAGGAAATGGCTTGATTCGGTATTAATTGCATAAGAAGGTTCCTTAGGTGATCCTTTTTAAAATTGCCCAAATGGTTCTGCTTTGTTAAACAAAATGGCTGCCAGAGCTAAAAATAGACAAACGTTTAAATGACATCTCCTCCTAGGTAAATGGGTCAATTTGAAAATAATTTCACAGGTATGTTCCTTGAGTAACCCTCTTTCAAAATTGCCTAAATTGTTCCACTCCGTTAAACAAAATGGCCGCCAATGCTAAAAATAGAAAAAACCTTTAAATGACACCTCCTCCTATGCAAATGGCCCAATTTGAAAATAAATTTCACAGGTATGTTCCTTGAGTGAGCCTCTTTCAAAATTGCCTAAATCGTTCCGCTCCGGTAAACAAAATGGCCACCAGGGCTAAAAATAGAAAAATCTTTAAACGACATTTCCTCCTAGATACATGGTTTAATTTGAAAACAACTTCACAGAAATGTTCCTTGAGTGACCTTCTTTCAAAATTGCCTAAATCGTTCCGTTCCGTTAAACAAAATGGCCGCAAGAGCTAAAAATAGAAAAACCTTTAAATGACATCTCCTCCTAGGCAAATGGCCTGATTTGAAAATAATTTCACAGATATGTTCCTTGAGTGAGCCTCTTTCAAAATTGCCTAAATCGTTCCACTTCGTTAAACAAAATGGCTGCCAGAGGTAAAAATAGAAAAACCTTTAAATGACATCTCCTCCTAGGTAAAGAGCTCGATTTGAAAATAATTTCACAGGAATGATCCTTGAGTGACCCTCTTTCAAAATTGCCTAAATCGTTCCACTCCGTTAAACAAAATGGCCGCCAGAGCTAAAACTAGAAAAAAACCTTTAAATGACATCTCCTCCTAGGCAAATGGCCCGATTTGAAAATAATTTTGTAGGAAAGTTCCTTGAGTGACCTTCTTTCAAAATTGCCTAAATTGTTATGTCCCGTTAAACAAAATGGCCCCCAGAGCTAAAAATAGAAAAACCTTTAAATGACATCTCCTCCAAGGCAAATGGCCCGATTCGAAAACAATTTTACAGGAATGTTCGTTAAGTGACCCTCTTTCAAAATTGGCAAAATGGTTCTGCTTCATTAAACAAAATGGCCACCAGAGCTAAAAACAGAAAAACTTTTAAATGACATCTCCACCCTGGCAAATGACTTGATATAGCTCACATCTCCTTAAAACAGTGAATCCTTCATTTCCATAAGCTTTGAAACATCTTGGATTCAGGTGAGCGATTCAGGGCCATCATGGCCCTCTTGTTTTTTTTTTAAAACGTTCGAACTATGGTACAGAGGATCCTCGTTATAACGTCAGTATTGTGCCGTTATAAAGAATTTGCCGTTTCAAAGAATACCAGTTAGGATTATGTAATGTAATAAAAGGCCTTTTCCCCATTATTACTCCAAGAAACAAATGTTATAGACATTTGTTAGAATCGCCTCGATGAGGCAATTCTAACACATATCTATAAGATTTGTTTCTTGGAGTGTTATATTAGAAGACCTTTTCATGCTGTGGACTCGATTTGTGCATTTCCAACCCGAGGGAAGCCCACACCGCTCGGAACCGAGGTTAAGCCTTTAGCTTAGTAGTCATTCCATTCAAAATACCGTTATAACGAGTTTCGCCGTTATAACTAATGTCGATATAAATAGTGTCGACTGTATTCACTGCGGCGTCTGCATGGTCGTTGTCATTATCGTCGCTGTCGTCGTTCCGAAAAACTTAACCTTAGTTATAGCTTCAAAAGTATCTGGCCTAGCCTCATGAAACTTGAAACACAAACTCCATCACAAGAGCTATATTCTGACCAAGGGTCATAACTGTATTGATAATTTTGACTGAAGTATCTCCCCTTTTCTATTTTTTTTTTCTGAAGTACATTTTTCCTCTCATTTCAATACTATTTATAACAGAGCCTTCAAACTTTACATGAATCTTCCCTGGGACAAGACCTTTCCATTGATACCAAAGATATTGACCTGTGACCTAGACCATAGAACTTGGACCTTTTTTTTTTTTTTTTTTTTTTGAAAAATTTAACCAGAAGCATATAAGCAAAAGTATTTTGCCTACCTTCAGTAAACTTCGCACACAAACTTGCCATTATAAGAGCTATATTCTACTCATGTTCCATAATTCCATCACGCAGTTGACTGAATTATCGCCCCTTTTCTCTCCATTTTGAAAAAAAAAAACGTTTTTGTCACTCATTTTAATACCACTTACAAAACAACCTGATTTTCCTTGGGACAAGACATTTCCATTATTACCAAGCGTTTTGACCTGTGACCTCGGCCTTTGAAATTTGATCTTTTTTTCGAAAATGTAACCAAAAGCTTCAACCTTGGTATTTGCCCTATCCTCATAAAACTTGACAGAGATCTGTATGCTCATTTTTACCATGTACCGTTACTCTGTCATGTAATTTGACTGATCTATCTCCCTTTGTAATATAATGTTATTAATCAAATAATTTCGTATTTGCCCAGGTACAGGTCCGAGGTCTGCTGTATTGGCACGATTTCGTATTGGCCCAGGTACAGGTCCGAGGTCTGCTGTATTGGCACGAGGCCGAAGGCCGAGGCCAATACAGCAGACCTCGGACCTGTACCTGGGCCAATACGAAATTATTTGATTAATGACAATTTTATTAATTGACGCAATTAAAAACATGATTTATGATTTTTAGCTCACCAGAGCCGAAGGCTCCGGGGGAGCTTATAGGATAGGCAGTTGTCAGGCGTCGTCGTCGTCGTCGTTGTCGTCGTCGTCTGACGTCAACACTTTCAAACATCTTCTTCTCTGAAGCCACTGGACCTATTCAGCCCAAATTTCATCTGTAGCATCCTTGGGCTGGGGGATTGAAAGTTTGTGTTTTTTTTTTTTATGAAAATTGGCCCATTAGTTTGGTTGCTATAGCAACTTAGAGCTCCCATAGACTTATAATGGGGAAAATTGAAAAATGGCATTTACTGCCAAGCCACTGCAGATATTTTGACAAAACTTTCATAGAAATATTCCTTAGGCAATCTACTATCTGCCATATGATTTTAGGCCTACTGCTCATTTGTATTGGTTGCCATGGAAACCAAAATGAAAAAATAGAAAAAAAAAAATTCTTAAAAAATCATCTCCTCAGAAACCGTATACTCTATGAGGCTGAAAGTTTATGGAAATATTCACCATATTTGCCTTTACAGGTTTTGTGTTTTTTATGAAATTCGGCTGTTTAGTTTGGTTGCTATGGCAACTTAGATTTTCCATAGACTTATAATGGGGAAAATTGAAAAATGGCATTAACTACAAAGCCTTTGCAGATATTTTGACAAAACTTTCATAGAAATGTTCCTTTAGTAAACTTCCCTCAGCCATATGCTGTTATGTCAACCTGGGGGTCCAGTAGGTTGTGCCGGGGCCATGCCCCGCCCCCAGTACTTCATAAAATGACTTATATCTCAGAAACCTTACAGATCCCCACCCCTAAACCATATATATTCTTGTTCCTATTGATAAGACGCATTCAGTGACACCAACCTGGATGTCCTCCGGGATGTGCCGAGGCCATGCCCCACCCCCTCCACTTCATAAAAGGCCCAATATCTCGGAAACCATTTAGATCCCCACCCCAAACTCTATATACTCTTGTTCCTTATGATAAGACGCATTCAGTGACATCAAACTGGGGGTCCCCCGGGATGCGCCGTGGCCATGTCCCGCCCCTCCATTTCATAAAAGGCCCAATATCTCGGAAACCTTACAGATCCCCACCCCTAAACCATATATATTCTTGCTCCTTATGATAAGACGCATTCATTGACCCCAAATTGGGAGTCTTCCGGGGTGCGCCGGAGCCATGCCCCACCCCTTCACTTCACAAAAGGCCATATATCTCAGAAACTGTTCATATCCCCACCCCTAAACCATATATGTTCTTGTTCATTATGATGAGACACATTCAGTGACACCAACCTGGGGGTCCCCAGGGATGTGCTGGGGCCATGCCCCACCCCCTCCATTTCATAATATCACAATATCTCGTAAACCTTACAGATCCCCACCCCTAAACCATATATATTCTTGTACCTTATGATAAGACACTTTCATTGACACCAACCTGGGGGTCTCCCTGGGCCTTGCCCCACCCCTGCACTTCACAAAAGGCCTTATATCTCAGAAACTGTTCAGAGCCCCACCCCTAAACCATATATATTCATCTTCCTTATGATAAGGCACATTCATTGACACCAGCTTGTGAGTCCCCGGGGCATGCCGGGGCCTTGCTCCACCGCTTGACTTCATTAAAAGCCACATATCTCAGAAATAGTTCAGATCCCCACCCCTAAACCATATATATTCTTGTTCCTTATGATAAGACTCATTCAGTCACACCAACTTGGGGGTCTCTTTGTGCTGAGGCAATGTGCCCCGCCCTTCCACTTCATAAAAGGCCATATATTTCAGAAACCATTAAATCCCCACCCCATATTCATATATGTTCTTGTTCCTTATTATTAGCACACCTACTGTAGGTGTGTCCGCAGGGGCCAGTCCTCTCCTTTCCACTTCATGAAAGGATATCTTGGAAACCGTTCAGATTCCCACCCCTAAACCATATATATACTTGGTCCTTATGATGAGACACATTTAGGGATAACAATCTTGGGCTTTCCTGGGAACGACAGGGCATGCTCCAACCCCTCCACTTATATCTCCAGCCATGCAGATCCCCACTGCTAAACCATATATATTCTTGTTCTTTGTGATAAGACACATTTAGTGATACCAACCAGGGCTCCATTGGGTCCATGGCCCACCCCCTCTACTTCATAAAAGGCCTAATGTTTCATATACTGAGTCCACATGGATGCTCATTTGGATATGGGGGTTCATTTGGCAGATTAAAATGATATCATGTTAAAATACATGGCTGCAATTTGGCAGTGCCCACCTGAGCTCTGGTGAGCATAGTGGCCCATGGGCCTCTTGTTTAATATTGGTTGACCTTGTGTAAAATAGGATAGTCAATTAATAACATACGAAAGTACGCCGGTTTCAAGAAAACATTTTGGTTTCTAATTTTAATACCACAAACAATAAAGCTTTGAAAATTCACATGTGTGTCCCTTGGGGCAAAACCATTCTTTTAATATCAAACGTTTTGACCTATGACCTTTGAACTTTGACCTATTTTCGAAAATTTAACAAAACACTTTAGCCTTTTCTATATTTCCAAAAGTATTTGGCCCAGCCTCTTTGCTATATTTCCAAAAGTATTTGGTCCAGGCTCATGAAACTTGACATACGTCTATATCATCACAAGAACTACATTCTGACCGAGTCCCATAACTCTACCATGCGATTTTACTGATTTAACACCGTATGTGACAAACGAAAAAAAAATAAATGAGCATGGCAGCCGCTTGCGTTTCTTTTCTTTTTTCAGTTATGCTTCTTTCTTTCATTCCGACTTTCATGTCGTAAGATGGGGGCTCATCCGTTCTCTGTCACCCGAGCGGCCCGGGTTTGAATCCCGTCGGATGCAGGGTCATTTTACCAGCTATGCTTCTTTCCTTTGTTAAAACTTTCATATCGTAAGACGATGAACTCAAATTAAGGGGAATGGACATATTTTCCCCAATATTTGCAAAAGAGAGACAATTCACTGTCCTGTACCCTGATATCCTCTGGACAAGAGATCAGCTATTAAAGGAAGGACTTTTCCCCAGGAAGTAAATTATGGGAACACCCATAGGAACACAACATGAATGGGAACACCTTCAGGGGAGGCAACTCCTACAAAATTGTTTTGTCTCACATGTCAAGTGGGGTTAACTCTTAAAGGAAAGAATTTGCTCCTGGTGAGCAAATTCTTTCCTTTAAGAGAAGGTCCCTTTTTCAGTGGGCCAGGGCCTTAAGCGAACAGAAAGTACCGAAAGTTGTCTCCATGTGAAAACTGGAGGAAAAAATCCCATTCCCCTTAAAAGTTGATACCAGTAGATAATTTTGAAAACTAATGCCTCCTTGAAGGTTTATACCTTGCCAAATTAGTATTTGCCGAGTTGTCCACGAAATCAAGAGCATGCCCAGCAGGCACACGTCGCTAGGGCAACGTCAAATCACCGACGTACATGTGGCGTTGCATAAACATCATGACGTTGCACCGACGTTGATTTGACGTCACAATTACGCCATGTGCCAGCTGGGTGGTGTTACCCCTCAACGTATACTACTCAAAGTTTGATAGGGATCACTTTTTACTAGTCATTTTTTGCAATGAAAATATACCATTTCTTGACAGAATTTGCACTCCGTACGTTGATGATTATCTTAAGCTTAAACTCATGCAAAATTTCGTGCTCATGAACGTGCACACTTCTCACACTTTGCAATTGAATTCATGCACCCCAAAAATCTTGCATAACACTGCATTCCAACCGAAGAATCAGATTTGTCATTTCTCATTCTCTAAGCGCAAAAAGGATTTCATTTGGTTTGTGAACCCTAAAAATGCCTCGGAGACAGTTAAGAAACCGTCTTAGCCCCGAAGAAATGAACCGTGGCGTCGGAATGTTGGAAGCTGGCGTCTCCCAACGTCGTGTTGCTGGGATTCTTAATGTGTCTCAGAGCGTGGTATCCCGAATGTGGAATCGTCATCAAACACACGGCGATCCTTCACACAGACACGGCGGGGGTCGAGAAAGGGCTACAACTCAACGTCAGGACCGGTTTCTGTTGATTCAGTCTCGACGTCAACGGTTTCTGAACGCTACGCACTTGAATAACGACTTTAGAAACGCGACTGGGGTACGCATTTCTACTCAAACAGTCAGAAACAGACTCCATGAGTTCGGACTTATTGCCAGAAGACCCGCTGTACGTGTTCCGTTGAAGCGACAGCATGTGCAAGACCGGTTGGACTTTGCCAGAACTCACGTCAGGTGGACGATTCGTGACTGGACGCCAGTGCTGTTCACTGACGAGTCCAGATTTTGTCTAGACTTCACTGATAAACGCCAGTTAGTGTGGAGAATGTCAAAAGAGCGATTTGATGACTTAAATGTGGCAGAGCATGATCGCTATGGCAAGGGTTCAGTGATGGTTTGGGCAGGCATTAGTGTTAACGGAAAAACTGACTTGTACATCGTTGAAAATGGGATGTTAACGACAGTGAGGTACTGTGAGGAGATTCTGGACCAGTTTGTGAGACCATATGCCGGTGCTATAGACCCAGACTTTATTCTGATGGACGATTATGCACGTCCCCACCGCGCACACGTCACTGACGCCTACCTGGAACGTGAGGCAATTGACCGTATGGACTGGCCTGCTCGATCTCCGGACTTAAATCCGATTGAGCATGCGTGGGACATTCTTCAGCGTGCTGTTTCGGCCCGACCTGTACAGCCAAGGACTTTGCAAGAGCTCAAGGACGCATTGGCTGCTGAATGGAGGCTGATTCCACAAAATCCGATACAGACTCTGATAACGAGCATGCGCAGGCGATGTCGTGCTGTGATTGATGCCCGTGGACGTCATACCCGTTATTAGTCATGTTTTTCTGCACGAAATCCAAACGTCAGTCTGCAAAAATTCTGTGTGTTACGTCATATTTTGTGGGTGCCCTGACGTTTGCTGTTGCTACGCTTGAATCCCGTGACTTTTCAGAAGATGAACCATAGCATTTTACAGAGGACATGTTTACAAATGTTTTGTAATTAATTTGGATTAAGCTTATTGATTAGCCAAGGAATTATTTTGCATTAAAAAAGTGATCTCTATCAAATTTTGAGTAGTATACTAACCGCGACGTCCATCGCTTATCTTCGAGACTGTGTCCGACTCGCCCAAAAAAAAAAAACACGGCAGTCGAAATGGTATGTATTAATTATCGTTTCATTTGTCTTCCCCCCACTATTTTCCACCACTCAATTGTTGTGATTTTAAAATTTATGAGTATGACATATGACATCCTCTACTGATCTGAGTTTCGCCCCGCCCATCGGGACTTGGCGAATGATGCTTCCACGCAGAGCTGAAACCGACCGCACACGAGTACTGTTAAACCGCTTAGAGGATCTAAGCTTGCCCAGGCAAATCGGTGCGGATCGGACCGCCCTTGCTTATAAACCCTATTGGTTTCATTGGGCGACAGGGCTTGGGATGTCATTTCATCTCATTGTCGGGTAAAAGTCCCACAAAATTGGATGCAACGTCTCCAAATTGACCTATACAGTGTTAACGGGGACATTAAACCTCAAATCAAACAAATAAGCAAACTACTGATCTGAGCAGGAAAAAAACATCTGTCAGATCAGAATCTTAGCCGTGTGCCTTGCGGGTGGCCATCGAAACAAAGCGTCGTCGTGCAGAGAGGGATAGTTATATTCTGTCCTAAGTTTGTATAAATACTTGTTAGAGTCGCCACTGAGTGCACATGATTGACGACACCTTTCCGCTTGTTAGCAAACCGCATTATGTTATGTAATAAAAGGCCTTTTCTCCATTATTACTCCAAGAAACAAATGTTATAGACATGTTATAGACATTTGATAGTTAAATGCCTATTCATATACATTGGAAATTTTACCACCAAAAAAGAATAATTTCTGATAAAATTTGGAGCAGAAATAAGAAAAATGGTGTATACCCCTGTAAACCCCAGTTTTTACTATATAAAAGTGGGGTTAAAGGGAGTCAAAATTATATAGGTGTGTTTCAAGTACGTGATGTACCTCTCAGAACCTTACATCACGCACTAATTTATTTATTACCGGATTTATTTCAGTCACCGTAATTTGCTAGTATAGCTTATGCGCGTGTTACAGCACATGCGCGCTATATTACATCCGCGTTATACATCATATCATAGAAAAAGCTTGTGAAAACACTAGAGGCCACAGTTTCGATCTGATAATCATCAAACTTGCTTAGAATCATTATTTTGACCATATCTCGGTCAAGTTTGAATATGAGTCATGTCGGGTCAAGAAGTAGGTCAGTATGTCAAATCAGAAAAAAAAACTTGTGAACACACTAGAGGCCACGGTTTTCGGCCGATCATCATCAAACTTGCCCAGAATGATTATCTTGACAATATCTCAGTTAACTTCGAATATGCGTGTTGTCGGGTCAAAAAGTAGGTCAGTAGGTCAAATCATAGAAGAACCTTCTGAACACACTAGAGGCCACAGGTTTGGTCCAATCATCATCAAACTTGCTCCGAATGAGCATCTTGATAATATCTTGGTCACGTTCGAAGATGGGTCATGTCGGGTCACAATGTAGGTTGGTAGGTCAAATCATAGAAAAACTTTGTAAATACACTAGAGGCCACAGTTTTGGTCCAATCATCATCAAACTTGCCCAGAATGATCATCTTGACAATGTCTCAGTCAAGTACGAATATGGGTCATGTTGGGTCAAAAAGTAGGTCACTAGGTCAAATCAGAGAAAAACCTTCTGAACACACTAGAGGCCACAGTTTAGGTTCGATCATCATAAAACTTGCCCAAAATGATCATCTTGACAATATCTCGGTCAAGTTCGAATACGGGTCATGTCGGGTCATAAAGTAGGTCAGTAGTTCAAATCATAGAAAAACCTTGTGAACACACTAGAGGCCACAGATTTGGTCCAATCATCATCAAACTTGCTCCGAATGAGCATCTTGATAATATCTTGGTCACGGTCGAATATGGGTCATGTCGGGTAACATTGTAGGTTGGTAGGCCAAATCATAGAAAACCCTTGTGAACATACTAGAGGCCACAGTTTTGGTCCGATCATCATCAGACTTGCTCAGAATGATAGTCTTGACAATATCTCGGTCAAGTTCGAATATGGGTCCAGTCGGTCAAAAAGTTGGTCAGTAGGTCAAATCGTAGAAAAACCTTCTGAACACACTAGAGGCCATAGTTTAGGTTCGATCATCATAAAACTTGCCCAGAATGGTCATATTGACAATATCTCGGTCAAGTTCGAATACGGGTCATAAAGTAGGTCAGTAGGTCAAATCATAGAAAAACCTTGTGAACACACTAGAGGCCACAGTTTTGGTCCGATCATCATCGAACTTGCCCAGAATGATCAACTTGACAATATCTCAGTCAAGTTCGAATATGGGTCATGTCTGGTCAAAAAGTAGGTCAGTAGGTCAAATCATAGAAAAACCCTCTGAACACACTTGAGGCCACAGTTTGGTCCGATCATCATCAAACTTGCTCAAAATGATCATTTGACCATGTCTCGGTTAATTTCGAATATGGGTCATGTCTGGTCAATAAGAAGGTCAGTAGGTCAGATTGTTGAAACACCTTGTGAACACACTAGAGGTCCCAGTTTTGGTTCAATCATCATCAAACTTGCTCAGAATTATCATCTTGACAATATCTGGGTCAAGTTTGAATATGGGTCATGTCGGGTCAAAAAGTAGGCCAGCAGGTCAAATCATAGAAAAACCTTGTGAGCACACTAGAGGTCACAGTTTTGGTCCGATCATCATCGAACTTGCCCAGAATGATCATCTTGACAATATCTCAGTCAAGTTCGAATATGGGTCATGTTTGGTCAAAAAGTAAGTCAGTACGTCAAATCATAGAAAAACCCTCTGAACACACTTGAGGCCACAGTGTTGGTCCGATCAACATCAAACTTGCTCAAAATGATCATTTGACCATGTTTCGGTTAATTTCGAATATGGGTCAAGTCTGGTCAATAAGAAGGTCAGTAGGTCAGATTGTTGAAAAACCTTGAGAACACACTAGAGGTCCCAGTTTTGGTCCGATCATCATCAAACTTGCTCAGAATTATCATCATGACAGTATCTGGGTCAGGTTTGAATATGGGTCATGTCGGGTCAAAAAGTAGGCCAGCAGGTCAAATCATAGAAAAACGTTTTGAACACTCTAAGAGGCCACAGTTTTGGTCAAATCACCATTAAACTTGCTCAGAATGATCATCTGGACAATATCTCAGTTAAGTTCGAATATGGGTCATGTCAAATCAAAAAGTAGATCGGTAGGTTAATCTGTCATAACTTTTGAACCGTTTGACACAGAGCCTTCAAATTTGGCATATAGGTTCCTTGTGACAAGGGCTTCCCACTCATATAAAGATTTGACCTTGACCTGTGACCTACTTTATCATACCTGAACCATATGAGATAGAGCCTTCGTATTTGGCATGTATGTTCCTTGTGGCAAGGTTTTCTCAAGCATTCAAAACTTTTGACCCATGACCTTGACCTTTGACCTACTTTGTCATAACTTTTGAAGCATTTGAGATACAGCCTTCATATTTGGCATGTAGGTTCCTTGCGACAAGGGCTTTCTATTCATACATAAAATGATCTTTGACCTTTTTCCTTGACATTTGACCTATCTTATTTTAACTTTTGAACCATGTTGTGTAGATGACCCTCTAGGAAAATAGCATAAACGATTAACAAATGGTCACAAGAGCTAAAAATAGAAAAAAACATTGTAAATTTGCTTCAAATGCGAACTCCTTCTAAACCCTTGGGCCAATTGGATTTAAAACTTCCCCGGAATGTTGCCTAGGTGACTCCCTACCAAAATAGTAAAAACTCATTCCACTCAAATGAACAAGATGGCTGCCAGAGCTAAAAATGAAAAACATCTTCAAACGACAATTCCTTCTGTACCATTGGGCCAATTTCATTCAAACTTCGAAGTAATGTTGCTTAGATGACCCTCTACCAAAAAGGCTAAAACGACCCCCCTCCGATGAACAAAATGGCCACCGGAGCTGAAAATAGAAAAAATATTGTAAATTTGATTCAAACGTGAACTCCTCCTAAACCCTAAGGCCAATTTGATTCAAACTTCACAGGAATGTTGCCTAGGTTACTCCCTACCAAATAAGCTAAAATCACTCTGCTGATGAACAAGATGGCCACCAGAGCTAAAAATAGAAAGTACTCGAGACACTGACAAACAGGTGAGCGAACCAGGGCCCTGTGGGCCCTCTTGTACTATTTAAAAGTCGGGTTCTACTGCGTCAAAATTATATAGGCGTGTTTTCGTGATGTGCAGTCGCAATTGAGTTTTGGAGCGTTTTCGTCCGAATTTGTCGTTGGAATCGTAAGTTATGCAAGAATAACGATTATTCGCGGTTATTTTATTGCAATAACATTTGACATATACTTCGGAAGAACACTCGGCCTAGCGTCCTCGTTTTCAAACAGCTTCCTCGGGACCCGGCAAATGTTAATGCATGGAACTCATGGGTGGTCCCTATATTATGCATTAATTTATCGCTGGATTTCTCGTAGTCACAGTACTTTGCATCTTGGAGACATTCGGTTTTAAGTCATTTGTCTTGAACAATATTCTTTTCCATCTAGATTTGTTTGCATTTTCTGATTCAGTAGTATGTGCATTCTGTTGTTCCTCTGATCTAAGCAAATGGGCTGTGTTTGTTATCGTGACTGAGTTCACATATTCTTTTTCATATGTCCGATTTCTAAACGTGTTTTCTTCCAGTAGTGTAGGAGATACAGATGTCAACTTATCATCATATAAAAGTGAGATAGGTTTGCTTGTGGTCTTTGCTTGCATATGTCGACGTTTTGGTTGATACGGCTTGGAATCGGCATTTACTTTTGCTGAAATGGAACTGCGCGGCTCTCTTGCAGCAAGTAAGTCCGAAACATCAGCGGTCGTGTCATGATTCGCTACTATCGGTTCTGTTGCGAAATACTTTGCATATTCAGTTTTACTACATACGTCACACAGGAAGATATCGCATGGTGAACTGAATGCAAATGCTTGCATATTACGTCCAACTTCGGTACGGCACAGGCATATCGAGCATCCGCAGATGTCCCAGCTGTCGGGCTCATGTACTGTTTCTTCATTTCCCTCCATTCTGCAGAATAATGATAAAGCCAAACCTATGTTAAGGTATATAGTAATCACACATCTAGACTGCAATGCAAAATAAACTAAGATTTTCCAAATTGTTACCCAGCACTGTGGGTTGCAATTTAAGTTCAAAAAGCAAATACATTATGTAAAGCAAATTCAACAACTAAAGTTTAAGACCAAATAATGGTCCTATAAGACCACTAGACGAAAATTTATTGTCCAAAATGAGGCAAAATCCCCTAAATTTTCAAACAAGGATACAGACAAGGCAGGAGCACTCACCCTTAAAATATTATCATTTTCAGTTGTTATGTACTCTCAAGTAGCAAAGACGAGGCATAATTTTCTTACTTTCTACATTTTTAAGCACTTTTGTGAAAATTTCACCGAATACCACATGGTAAATTTCATCGCCATCTTGGATTTCGAGAAAATTCTTACCCTGGATTTAGTGAAATTCAAACCCGTAGTATTTCCCTGTCAGTCGAGATCGGATGATGACAGTTACATCTTGCAATTGCTTAATCAATGGCTTTGCAGAATCATCAACCTGATCTTCATGTCATTTTACTTCAGGTGTTTTAAACGTCTTTCAAAATATTGACTTCGGTTTGTTTACATTGAGAAATCTATCACGACGTCATCACTGTTTCAGCTGATTTGTGTTATTGCGCATGTATTAAAAAACGGGATAAAATTTGATGAATATCATACGATAATTACAATTTAATAAAGCTATTTAAGTTCTGTTTTATCAAAATGATTTACGACCACCTTTTTCGGCATTATGACTGGTTTTATGTTTTACTTTTTTGCGTATGTACTTTCCATTAAATGGTAATTCGGTTGTATCCGCTTTCTCTCGGACTGGTTTTCGGCACTAGAAAGCGTCATTGTCATAAAACGGGTCGAATCAAAGCCCCCGGGATCCAGCAGAATATAAATGGCGAAAAAACCCACATGTAGCAGACAGAAGCAATAACGTTTTCTTCGTATTTGTAAGTGTTTTTGGCATTGATCATGAAATCAGTTTTGCGGTAATAGGGATATCATTTTAGTTTTTCGAATTCCACACCGATAGCCATGTCACACACTATGGGTTTTGGAAATGAAGATGGAAACCGCGTATTTTAGCAGTGTAAACAGAAACTGAAGATTTGTTGTCACGTAACAAATTTTATGAAAATGAAAAGCAACATTAAAACAGATAAAAACAACATTTATCGATGTATTTTGCAGACCGGAATATTTCTTTATTTTAACTGTTTCTGGAAAACTTCCTTTGAAAATTAGCCACGGTTCTTGAACAAGGAAATTTATTATTATGTATGGTGGTTGCATTGTGTCATGGTAAACTGTTATTTTTCTACTGATAATGTGATCGGTCTGTCATCTCTGACCATTACTCGCAGCAGATTTGCAGGTAGGTGTACATTACATACAATCCAGGGTTGCAAGATGAAAGCGTACACAGGCATGTAATAACTGTAGGGATTTTTTAACCTGCACAGGGGGGGGGGGGGGGGGGGGTCTTACATTGAGGGCTTCCAGTTAACATTCCGATCCGAAGGACAGTGCACTATGTGGCATTCATCCCTGCTAATGATGCCAGTGAAACATGATCGGGCACGAAAATTACCGCTTTATTGGATCAAACCAGGGATGGGGTTTCTTGCACCAGAGGCAACATCCTAATTCCTTCGGATGGGGGACGTTAACTTTTTCTGAGCTGGCTTGTACAGAAGCTGTTAATCAGTGCCAAGTAATTTTATGTAAGAAAATGACAACTGCCCTTCTTGAATCGGATGAAGTGATAGAATGAGAGTAGAAAAAATTTCACAGTCAGTCTCCATGAAAATTTGTTTCTGATCCACAGGATAAAGTCAGTAACAGTGTGGAAACTCACATCACATAAAAGAAGGAGAGCATAATGCAGCATCTGCTCAGGGCCTACACTGTTTGCATAAAGTTCAGCCATTTTTAAATACATTTTGAAGAGAAACACAACCTGGCATTCCTAAATTTTAAAAAAATAGTCTTGCGCTATTATATAATGTGGAACACAGGCACTTGTTACATAGAGGAAAAAATCTACCCTCTACCTTGAGACAGGCACTTGTTTCAAAGAGAAAAACAATCTACCCTTTTTTTTCTCTATGAAACTAGTCCCTGTGCAGTGGAAGATTTGATTTTGTACACAATAGGTAAAGAATGAAAACAGTACATTTTTTACTCTCCAGAGGTTGGGGCCCCGGCGATCGGGGCTTGGAGTAATACATCAGGCTGCATGGTGCTTCCAGGCAGAGCTGATGCTGACCACACATTGTACGAGTACTGGTATACCACTTAGAAGAACAAAGCCTGCACAGGCAAAGTGGTGTAAGTCGAACCCTCCAATGAATAGAACATTTTGGTTTCATTGGGTGGCAGGGCTTGAGATGTCATTTCATCTCAAATGTCGGGTAAACTCCCACCCTCAATAGTGCGGATGGGGCATTAAACCTCAGTTCAAACAGACTCTCAAGAGGTTATGACCAATTCAGACCACAGTAAATAGAAGGAACTACTTTCTTTTTGTTTACATGTTTTCACCATGTGCTCAAGAGCAGCCATGTTTCTTCAAATTCAAGTGCATGGAGGTGGCAAGATGAAAATTTGGTCAATTTTGTAATGGGAAAGAATTTTTGAAAACCATTGGTAGGTTTTGTTAGGAGAGGTTATACAAAGGACTGATTTGTGCTAAAAAGAAACATTGGATGAAATGACAGCTCTGCAGTGACGTTTGAAATTTGACAATTTTCATCCTTATTGTTTTTGTCTCAAGTTTGAAAACTAAATGTTAGTAGCAATAGAGCTACATAAAGCCAAAATGTTATGCTTTCATGGAATTAATCACCAAAAAATTCATATTAGTCATAATTACTTTTTAAAACAATTTTCATCTTCACACTTGTCAAATTTTCAATACAGGTTGTCAGCCATTTTGTATAGTCCTTAAGCATGCATCAATCTGGAAAAACCAAAAATGCGACTGCTTGAGAAAGGTGAGTGCTTACTTATGCTTTCGTACATGTATGTATGTTTGTTGACTGTGCTGTTAGGTTGATTTCTTTCTGACAATGAGTTTTTACAGAAAGGCGGTAAGCAATTATAACCTGAAGGCCCCCCCCCCCCCCCCGTCGGGGCTTAAAGATATATTTCGGCTGCATGATGCTTCCATGCAGAGCTGAAACCGGCCGCACACGAGTACTGGTAAACAGCTTAGAAGATCTAAGCCTGCCAAGGCAAAGCGGTGCGAGTCGGTCCGTCCATGCTTATAAACCCTATTGCCATGGTTTCATTGGGCGGCAGGGCTTGAGTTGCATTTCATCTCAGTGTCGGGTAAAAGTCCCACAAAATTGGAAGCAACGTCTCCAAAATGACCTATACAGTGTTGACCGGGTCGTAAAACCGCAAACAAACAAACAATTATAACCTGAAAACCATATTCGTGTGCAGATACAAGTTTTAGCCTTACCCAGTCCACGCGATAACAATTTTTCCCCTCACGATGCCAATCACAATATTTATCGCCAGCTTTGTTGTTTGCTGGTTACTTTAAAATTCATTGTTGCAAACAGTGTGGACCAAAATCGGACTACTCCTCGGCAGTCTGATCAAGGTCCACACTGTTTGACTATATGCAAAACTATTTGAGCCAGCGCACGACAAAACCTACAATAAGACGTGCGCCCAAAGAAGACTCAGATCAGCCTGCGCATCCGCGCAGTCTGATCAGAATCTTCGTTGTGCGCTCTAAGGATAGCTAAGGGCCCAATGCTCCTTCCTGCAACAAGAGAAGTCTCTGGTTAGACTATATGGATCCGCAGGTTGATCTGATTCTTCGCTAGGCGCACACGTATGTTGTAGGAAATGCTTGCCTCGGCTCATTTTAAAAGGTTTGTAAGAAGATGCATCAGACGACATAAACAGACGCCATTTTCAGATGCAGTTTTCTTGGCATCTAAAAGGTTAGTAGAAGCCTGTCCCATTTCACAGTGGAGCGCTGTGCTGCAGTGATGAAGCATCGGATTTGAGATCGATAGGTAGCCGGTTCGATCCCCGCAAGCGCCGAGTGTTGTTTCCTTGAGCAAGAGACATTATCCACATTGGTTAGTACTCGTTCCTACCCAGGAAAAGAAGGCCACATGGAAACAGTACTAAATGTGTTACCCTCTATAAATAAGGTCGGTTATTATTTTATTATTATTTCTTACCCTTGTCGGTTACGAAGCTACTACCATACTGAACCACAGATCCGCAATAATATTGAAACCTTTGAATCGTGAGGCTGAATAACAACAAACAACCTGTGTCATTGAGCCGTGTCGGGCGAAAATGTGCCGCAGGATGACAAAAACTCCACCCACTTAATCAGAATTCAGACTTCCTTGTTAAACGCCAATAAACATTGGATCAACAGGCATCCATATTGCGTACAGCGAAGTCTCAGTTCTGCCTGCGCAGGTTCGGAGTCTGATCTGAATCTTCGCTGTGCGCACATGTCAGAAGTCTTATTTTACTTGTTATTGCTCCTATATGTATGTAGGTCCGTGATAAGAGTGTTATCTCCTAGATATCACCATGTGTATCATATAACCTATACAACATTTACAGAGAAGCCCCCGTGGTCGAGTGGTTACGCTACTCGCCTAGTAAACCAGGGGTCGCAGGTTCGATCCCGGGCTTCTCCAGACTTTCGGATGAGTCTTTAAACCGAGGTCCCGTCTCCGTGTGACCTTAGCTGTTGGTGGGACGTAAAACTGAAACACTCACAACATTTACAGCCGGCCCCCACCCATCGGGGCTTGAAGAAATAGATATGCTGCATGGTGCTTCCACGCAGAGCTGAAATCCGACCGCACACCAGTACTGATAAACCGCTTAGACGATCTAAGCCTGTCCAAACAAAGCGGTGCGAGTCGGGCTGTCCATGCTTGTAGACCCTATATTTTGGTTTCATAGGGCGACAGGGCTTGTGGTGTCATTTCATCTCAATGTCGGGTAAAAGTCCCACAAAATTGGAAGCAACGACTCCAAAATGACCTTTACAGTGTTGACGGGGACGTTAAACCTCAAATCAAACAAACAAACACACGGCAGCTAACACGACATTCGGTTTTAAGTCATTTGTCTTGAACAATATTCTTTTCCATCTAGATTTGTTTGCATTTTCTGATTCAGTAGTATGTGCATTCTGTTGTTCCTCTGATCTAAGCAAATGGGCTGTGTTTGTTATCGTGACTGAGTTCACATATTCTTTTTCATATGTCCGATTTCTAAACGTGTTTTCTTCCAGTAGTGTAGGAGATACAGATGTCAACTTATCATCATATAAAAGTGAGATAGGTTTGCTTGTGGTCTTTGCTTGCATATGTCGACGTTTTGGTTGATACGGCTTGGAATCGGCATTTACTTTTGCTGAAATGGAACTGCGCGGCTCTCTTGCAGCAAGTAAGTCCGAAACATCAGCGGTCGTGTCATGATTCGCTACTATCGGTTCTGTTGCGAAATACTTTGCATATTCAGTTTTACTACATACGTCACACAGGAAGATATCGCATGGTGAACTGAATGCAAATGCTTGCATGATCGGGCACGAAAATTACCGCTTTATTGGATCAAACCAGGGATGGGGTTTCTTGCACCAGAGGCAACATCCTAATTCCTTCGGATGGGGGACGTTAACTTTTTCTGAGCTGGCTTGTACAGAAGCTGTTAATCAGTGCCAAGTAATTTTATGTAAGAAAATGACAACTGCCCTTCTTGAATCGGATGAAGTGATAGAATGAGAGTAGAAAAAATTTCACAGTCAGTCTCCATGAAAATTTGTTTCTGATCCACAGGATAAAGTCAGTAACAGTGTGGAAACTCACATCACATAAAAGAAGGAGAGCATAATGCAGCATCTGCTCAGGGCCTACACTGTTTGCATAAAGTTCAGCCATTTTTAAATACATTTTGAAGAGAAACACAACCTGGCATTCCTAAATTTTAAAAAAATAGTCTTGCGCTATTATATAATGTGGAACACAGGCACTTGTTACATAGAGGAAAAAATCTACCCTCTACCTTGAGACAGGCACTTGTTTCAAAGAGAAAAACAATCTACCCTTTTTTTTCTCTATGAAACTAGTCCCTGTGCAGTGGAAGATTTGATTTTGTACACAATAGGTAAAGAATGAAAACAGTACATTTTTTACTCTCCAGAGGTTGGGGCCCCGGCGATCGGGGCTTGGAGTAATACATCAGGCTGCATGGTGCTTCCAGGCAGAGCTGATGCTGACCACACATTGTACGAGTACTGGTATACCACTTAGAAGAACAAAGCCTGCACAGGCAAAGTGGTGTAAGTCGAACCCTCCAATGAATAGAACATTTTGGTTTCATTGGGTGGCAGGGCTTGAGATGTCATTTCATCTCAAATGTCGGGTAAACTCCCACCCTCAATAGTGCGGATGGGGCATTAAACCTCAGTTCAAACAGACTCTCAAGAGGTTATGACCAATTCAGACCACAGTAAATAGAAGGAACTACTTTCTTTTTGTTTACATGTTTTCACCATGTGCTCAAGAGCAGCCATGTTTCTTCAAATTCAAGTGCATGGAGGTGGCAAGATGAAAATTTGGTCAATTTTGTAATGGGAAAGAATTTTTGAAAACCATTGGTAGGTTTTGTTAGGAGAGGTTATACAAAGGACTGATTTGTGCTAAAAAGAAACATTGGATGAAATGACAGCTCTGCAGTGACGTTTGAAATTTGACAATTTTCATCCTTATTGTTTTTGTCTCAAGTTTGAAAACTAAATGTTAGTAGCAATAGAGCTACATAAAGCCAAAATGTTATGCTTTCATGGAATTAATCACCAAAAAATTCATATTAGTCATAATTACTTTTTAAAACAATTTTCATCTTCACACTTGTCAAATTTTCAATACAGGTTGTCAGCCATTTTGTATAGTCCTTAAGCATGCATCAATCTGGAAAAACCAAAAATGCGACTGCTTGAGAAAGGTGAGTGCTTACTTATGCTTTCGTACATGTATGTATGTTTGTTGACTGTGCTGTTAGGTTGATTTCTTTCTGACAATGAGTTTTTACAGAAAGGCGGTAAGCAATTATAACCTGAAGGCCCCCACCCCCCCCCCCCCCGTCGGGGCTTAAAGATATATTTCGGCTGCATGATGCTTCCATGCAGAGCTGAAACCGGCCGCACACGAGTACTGGTAAACAGCTTAGAAGATCTAAGCCTGCCAAGGCAAAGCGGTGCGAGTCGGTCCGTCCATGCTTATAAACCCTATTGCCATGGTTTCATTGGGCGGCAGGGCTTGAGTTGCATTTCATCTCAGTGTCGGGTAAAAGTCCCACAAAATTGGAAGCAACGTCTCCAAAATGACCTATACAGTGTTGACCGGGTCGTAAAACCGCAAACAAACAAACAATTATAACCTGAAAACCATATTCGTGTGCAGATACAAGTTTTAGCCTTACCCAGTCCACGCGATAACAATTTTTCCCCTCACGATGCCAATCACAATATTTATCGCCAGCTTTGTTGTTTGCTGGTTACTTTAAAATTCATTGTTGCAAACAGTGTGGACCAAAATCGGACTACTCCTCGGCAGTCTGATCAAGGTCCACACTGTTTGACTATATGCAAAACTATTTGAGCCAGCGCACGACAAAACCTACAATAAGACGTGCGCCCAAAGAAGACTCAGATCAGCCTGCGCATCCGCGCAGTCTGATCAGAATCTTCGTTGTGCGCTCTAAGGATAGCTAAGGGCCCAATGCTCCTTCCTGCAACAAGAGAAGTCTCTGGTTAGACTATATGGATCCGCAGGTTGATCTGATTCTTCGCTAGGCGCACACGTATGTTGTAGGAAATGCTTGCCTCGGCTCATTTTAAAAGGTTTGCAAGAAGATGCATCAGACGACATAAACAGACGCCATTTTCAGATGCAGTTTTCTTGGCATCTAAAAGGTTAGTAGAAGCCTGTCCCATTTCACAGTGGAGCGCTGTGCTGCAGTGATGAAGCATCGGATTTGAGATCGATAGGTAGCCGGTTCGATCCCCGCAAGCGCCGAGTGTTGTTTCCTTGAGCAAGAGACATTATCCACATTGGTTAGTACTCGTTCCTACCCAGGAAAAGAAGGCCACATGGAAACAGTACTAAATGTGTTACCCTCTATAAATAAGGTCGGTTATTATTTTATTATTATTTCTTACCCTTGTCGGTTACGAAGCTACTACCATACTGAACCACAGATCCGCAATAATATTGAAACCTTTGAATCGTGAGGCTGAATAACAACAAACAACCTGTGTCATTGAGCCGTGTCGGGCGAAAATGTGCCGCAGGATGACAAAAACTCCACCCACTTAATCAGAATTCAGACTTCCTTGTTAAACGCCAATAAACATTGGATCAACAGGCATCCATATTGCGTACAGCGAAGTCTCAGTTCTGCCTGCGCAGGTTCGGAGTCTGATCTGAATCTTCGCTGTGCGCACATGTCAGAAGTCTTATTTTACTTGTTATTGCTCCTATATGTATGTAGGTCCGTGATAAGAGTGTTATCTCCTAGATATCACCATGTGTATCATATAACCTATACAACATTTACAGAGAAGCCCCCGTGGTCGAGTGGTTACGCTACTCGCCTAGTAAACCAGGGGTCGCAGGTTCGATCCCGGGCTTCTCCAGACTTTCGGATGAGTCTTTAAACCGAGGTCCCGTCTCCGTGTGACCTTAGCTGTTGGTGGGACGTAAAACTGAAACACTCACAACATTTACAGCCGGCCCCCACCCATCGGGGCTTGAAGAAATAGATATGCTGCATGGTGCTTCCACGCAGAGCTGAAATCCGACCGCACACCAGTACTGATAAACCGCTTAGACGATCTAAGCCTGTCCAAACAAAGCGGTGCGAGTCGGGCTGTCCATGCTTGTAGACCCTATATTTTGGTTTCATAGGGCGACAGGGCTTGTGGTGTCATTTCATCTCAATGTCGGGTAAAAGTCCCACAAAATTGGAAGCAACGACTCCAAAATGACCTTTACAGTGTTGACGGGGACGTTAAACCTCAAATCAAACAAACAAACACACGGCAGCTAATAAGCTACACCCCATGCAAGCCGTGGATATCGAAGATCACTGATTCCGGGCTTGAATGATACTTACGACCGCGGTTCCGCCTCTATATGACCTATCTGTTGGTGGGACAAAAACTGTAGATGAGCTTGTCCATCACGAAAACACGCCTATATAATTCTGACCTCCTTCGAACCCCACTTTCATATAGTTAAAATGGGGTTTACAGGGGTTTACATTATTTTTCTTATTTCTGCTTAAAACCACAGAGTGTGGGTAGTCGTTAGAACCGCCTCGGTGAGGTGAGGCGGTTCTAACGTGTACCCACAATCTATGTTTTGAGCAGGAATAAGACAAATATCACATTTTTATCGGAAATTTTCCCCGTTTTTTTTTTTTTTTTTTTTTTCACGGCGGTAAAATTTACAATGTAAATAGGCGATTTTTCGTAAAGGAAGCTCAATGTAATGGGGAATAACGAGGATAACTGGATATTATTTCTACATATAGTACAGTAAAATAGAATGGAATGCAATGATTAGGCCTAAAAAAATAGCTGTGTTTCCGCTAACATGCTGAAAAAATTTTGGTCGGTAGGTAGGAGAAACTTTTATTATTATTTTATTTTTTCTCCCGAAATAAAAAAAAAAACAGGGTCGGGCCTATATTTTTTATGTGTTTTTGTTTTTGTACATGTTTTTGTTAATAAAATTGTCATGTTGAGACTTACACTGTATATCATAATTCATTTTAGATGCTCAAAAATGTCAACTCTGTACTGTGGAAGGTATTAAATGCCAAAAACTACAAGAATGTACTTAAAACGCTAAATTACTATGGGAAAATGCAAAAAAGACACTGGGTAGGGTCTGAAATTGGAAATGGTAGGGTCATTGTTTTAATTTTTATTTTGTTCTTTTATTGGTAAAAAATAGTAGAGTCCGGGGAAGGGGGGGGGAGGTCTGAAGCAGGGTCGGTCGGGTTAGCGGAAACACGGCTATTTTTAGGTCTACTAAGCAATTTTTAAGCATCCTGTTCAAAGCAAACATGCATTCGGTTTCCGAAAAGGTACTCGCACTGAAAATATATCAAGCAAGAAGCAAACATAACTTGATTATTCCTTAGGTGCTTACTTTACACGGTCGGACTGTACATGCTAGAATTGCCTCGATGAGGCAGTTCTAATTGGCCCCCAACAGTATATTTTTTAATGGTGAAATAAGAGAAAATATCCCCCAAATTATCCTCAGGACAAAAACACGCCTATACAAATACGTTGTATATTTTACCGCCGAAAAAAAAAACTAAATATAAAAAATTGTGGGATTTTTCTATCTGTTCAAAATATAGATTGTGGGTATTCACAATCTATATTTTAGAGCGGAAATAAGAAAAATAAGGTTTTACCCCTGTAAACCCCAGTTTTGCTACATAAAATTGGGGTTCAGAGGGGTCATAATTATATAGGCGTGGTTTCCTGATGCTCATTACTCAGTACTGTGCATATTCTGTCGCTAGGCGAAAAAATGTACACAGTACTGGTTAATAGCTTATACTGGCGAAACAATGTGCACAGTACTGGTAAAACGTTTATACTAGCGAAACAATGTGCACAATACTGGTTAACCGCTTCTGTATAAGGGTTAACCAGTACCGTGCGCATTCTTTCGCCAGTTTCTGGCGAAAGAATGTGCAGATTACTGTTTAACCGCACATACTGGCGAACGAATGTGTACAGTACTGGTGAACCGCTGCAGATTACTGGTTAATCGCACATACTGGCGAACGAATGTATAAGCGTCAACCAGTGCCGTTAACCAGTATCATCCACATTCTTGCGCCAGTGTCGGGTGAGGACTGTGCACAGTACTGGTTAACCGCTTATTTAGGCGAATGAATGAGCACATTACTTGTTAACCGCTTCTGTACAAGCCTACCCAGAGAAAGGGTACAGTACTGGTGAACCGCTTCTGTATAAGCGTCAACCAGTGCCGTTAACAAGTATCATCCACATTCTTTCGCCAGTGTCGGGTGGAGGACTGTGCACAGTACTGGTTAACCGCTTATTTAGGCGAATGAATGTGGACATTACTTGTTAACCGCTTCTGTACAAGCCTGCCCAGAGCTTGGGATGTGCGACCGGTGAGGATTTAAATGAGACTGCGCATGAGAGGAGCCATTTCAACGTCTACAGATTTTACTATGTGGGTGTTCATTTGTCCATAGACGACTTTAGCAACCTTCGAGGATTCTGATCAGACTATACAGAAGCGAAGTCTGATCACAATCTTCGCTGGATGGAAATGCTCACTTGAACCTTTTCACATTCACCGGCTTATAAAATACTATTGTTCAGTAGAAAATCGCATTAATGAGTCTATTACCGGGTAAGCCTAACCTTACATAGAAGCCTCCGTGCGGTAGTAATTAAGCTACTCGCCTCATAAACTAGGGGCCGTGGGTTCGATTCCGGGCTTCTCCAGACTTTTGGATGAGTCTTTCAAAAGGGTCCCGTCTCCATATTACCTCAGATGTTTGTGGGACGTAAAACACAAAAAAACAGATAAATCTTACATACAAACAGTTTGGTACGCCCCCGCCCATCGGGGCTTGAAGAAATAGATGGGCTGCATGATGCTTCCACGCAGAGCTGAAACCGACCGCACACGAGTATTGGTAAACCGCTTAGAGGATCTAAGCTTGCACAGGCAAAGCGGTGCAAGTTGGACCGGCCATACTTATAAACACTATTGGTTTCATTGTGCGACAAGGCTTGAGATGTCATTTCATCTCAGTGTCGGATAAAATTCTCACAAAATTCGAAGCAACGTCTCCAAAATGACCTATAAACTGTTGAAGGGGACGTTAAACCTCTAATCAAACAAATAAAAAAAAACAGTGTGGTTCGCAAGGGTAAGCATTATTACGTAGTTTTATGTTTCAATAATACAAATTGTAGGTACTGGTACCCAGCAGGCACACGTCACTAGGGCAACGTCAAATCAATGTCGGTGCAACGTCATGCTTCGACGTTGATATGACGTTGCATAAACGTCATAACGTTGCACCAACGTTGAAGTGACGTCACAATTACGTCATGTACCTGCTGCAAAGAAGCAGTTCTGACGAATACCAACAATTTGTACTTAGAAGGATACCGTGTCCCCTTATTCCCACTCTATTCCTTGTTCCCTCACTATTTCTGAAAATAAATGGGCAGGTTGTGTGCCCCATCCCACCCCGTCTAAAAACAAACTAGATAGTCTCCATTTAGACGATTGCTTGCTTGCTTGCTTGCTTGATTGATTGATTGATTGACTGACTGACTGATTGGTTGATTGATTGATTGATTGATTGATTGATTGATTGATTGATTGATTGATTGATTGATTGATTGATTGATTGATTGATTGATTGATTGATTGATTTGAGGTTTAACGTCCCCGTCAATACTGAAAAAGTAAACAAACAAAATGAAAAGGGTATGTTCCATTCCAGTTAGAGGTAATTTAATGTCACAGTAGAATACATAACGTCGGCCCCCGCCCATCGGGGCTTGAAGAAATATATGGGCTGCATGATGCCTCCACGCAGAGCTGAATCCGACCCGCACACGAGTACTGGTAAACTGCTTAGAGGATTTAAGCCTGCCCAGGCAAAGCGGTGCGCACGAGTCGGATCGCCCATGCTTACAAACCCTATTGGTTTCATTGACAGGGCTTGAGATGTTATTTCATATCAAGGTCGGGTAAAAGTCCCTCAAAATTGGAAGCAACGTGTCCAAAATGACCTTTACAGTGTTGACGGGGACGTTAATCCTCAAATCAAACAAACAAACAAAAGAATACATAACGTTCAATTCCAATGTATTTCCGAACCTGTACCTTCAGTCATCGATAATCGATGACCTCATATATCCATCTTTTCTGATGAGCGCAATAGGAATCTTTTTATTTTGGGAAAGAATTTATTTGCTTCTGAGGATCAAAGTGTTTCTTTTAAGTAAGGAGGTGTAAAGTGTACAGGAAAGCGAAAAGAAGAAGTCCTGAAAGTTACCTTCCTGTAAGAAAAAAATGGCGGGAAAATATGCCAGGTATCGTAACATTAACATGTCTGCATAATAAACACCCTTGCAAGGAGAGCAAGTGGGCTTTACAGAGGTATGCAGTATTTCTTTTATTCTTGCTAGAAAAACATAGATTGGGTGTACTCGTTAGAACCGCCACATCGAGGCGGTTCAAACGAGCACACACAATCTCTGTTTGCAACAAAAATAAGAAAATATCTCATTTCCATTAGAAAAATATCAGTATAAAGACATGAAAGACTCCTGTCTGTTAAGCGGGTGTGTTATTATCCTAATGTATCCATTCCCCTTAATAATGAGACAGAGAAGATACAGCTTTAAATTTAGTCTTCCGTGATGAAGGTTGCAGGTTCGAGTCCGGCTCTAGGAATGGACTAAAGGTATGTGTAGAACTAAAAACCCAATCACCCTAGAAGAAGAAGAAGACGGAGAAGGAGAAGAAAAAGAAGAAGAAGAAGGTGATGATGATGAGGAGGGGGATGAATGATCTTTAAAGCCCAATGTTCTTAAAAGAAGAAGAAGAATAAGAGGAGGAGGAGGACGGTGATGATGTGAAATCCATTACGAGGCACAATGAAGGCGCATTACTATATATTTCGGAATGTGGAAAAGAGTATTTGTGTTCTCTTTGTATATTAATTGAACTAGTGCAAAACGACAAAACCTACAATAAGACTTCTTAGATCATTGTCTAATGACTTAGATCAGCCTGACAGGATCAAGAAAATAAAAGGCTGAATTTTTCAAAGAAAAACGACTATGTTAGCGGTTTTGTTCGATTGGGTACAAAATAAATGTTATACGACAGACTGCATGCATGGTAGTTAATCGAATCACTGTTGACAATTTCCCTCTTTAATTGCACGCCGGTGGGTCAGGCATCAGATTCTATGACCGTTCCAACGTAAAGGCATATGAGAATTAGAGAGAACTTAATTTTATGTAATGTTGGTTGGTGCCTGATGCTCTGTCTCTGGTTGGGCCCATCGGAGTCTAACTATTGTTGTAGTTTTTTTGTTTTTTTTTTGTTTTGTTTTTTATCCAGCATTTCAGTGGTTTCTTGCTGTCGAGTCCTCATCGTTGTTTCATCTCTGTGGTTGTTTCATTTTTGTGTTCTCGGAGATTTTTACACTGATGAGTTAGGAGGCGTTCATGTTGTTTGTCTGAATCGCGATCACCCTTTGTCCATCGTCCGTGCGTGCGTGCGTCCGTGAACAATTTCTTAAACAGTATCTCCTCCTAAAACACTGATCGAATTTTGACCAAACTTCACAGGAATGATCCTTATGTGATCCCCTTTCAAAGTTGTTCAAATGGTTCTGGTCTGTTCCACATCTAGGTTACAGGAGCCAAAATAGTTAGTTTTTTTTTCTTTTACTGAAAACTTAAAAAAAAATTCTTCTCTGAAACCCTATGGCCCAGGTCTTTGATAATTGGTATGAAGCTTTATATAGTTGACCTCTACCAAGATTGTTCAAATTATAGCCCTGGGGCCGAAAATGCCCCTGCCCCGGGACATAGACTTACATAGAACAACAAACGTTTAAAAATCTATACTCGTCTGAAACCAGAAGGCCGAGGTCTTTGATATTTGGTGTGAAGCTTCATCTTGTGGACCTACATGTATATCAACATTATTGAAATTATAGCCCTGGGGACAAAAGTGCCCCCTCCCCGAGGCTCTTTGGTTTTCTTATATAGTGAAAATCTTTCAAAATCTTCTTCTCTGAGGTATTTGATATTTGGTGTGAAGCTTCATCTAGTGGACCTCTATTTATAGCCATTGGATCAAAAATGCCCCCGTCCCGGGGCCCTTTGGTTCTATATAGACTGATATAGGGAAAATCTTTAAAAATCTTCTTCTCTAAAACCAGAAGGCTTAGGTCTTTGATATTTGATATGAAGCTTCGTCTAGCTGACCTCTATCATATTTGTTCAAATTATAGCCCTGGGACCAAAATGCCCCCGCCCCGGGGCCCACTGGTTTTACATAGACTTATATAGGGAAAACTTTATAAATCTTCTTGTCTGAAACCAGAAGGCTCAGGTCTTTAATATTTGATATGATGCTTCATCTTGTTGACCTCTACCAAGATTGTTTAGATTATAGCCCTGAGGCCAAAAATGGGCCCACCCCGGTGCCCTCTGGTTTTACATAGACATGTATAGGGAAAGCCTTTGAAAATGTTCTTGTCTGAAACCAGAAGACCAAGGCCTTTGATATTTGGTATGAAGCTTCGTCTTATCGATTTCTACCAAGATTGTTCAAATTATAGCCATGGGGCCAAATATGGTCTCTGCCTCGGAGCCCACAGGTTTTACATAGACTTATATAACGAAAACCTTTAAAAATCTTCTTGTCTGAAACAAGAAGGCTCCGGTCTTTGACATTTGGTATGAAGCTTCACCTTTTAGACCTCTACCAAGATTATGCAAATCATAGCCCTGGGGCCAATAATGGCCGTCCTCAAGGCCCACATGTTGCATTATGGATCAGGTGAGCGACCCAGGGCCATCATGACCCTCTTGTATAGAGTTAAGGAAATTGTTAGAGTGAGCTGGTGCACTAGGACATGGCCCCAATGTCCGTAAGGTGCCCAGATAGTGAAATACAAGTCAACTCTGCATTGTCAAAGGGAACCACCAACCCATAAGTCTACTAAATTTATGCTTGTGCCAATTCGATTCAAACTTAACAGTAATGGTGCCTAGGTGACCATCTTTGGAAATGCAACAGATATGCTTCACGGAATAAAATGACTGTCCAGTTATCCATATAACTGACATATTGAAATTAGGTGAGCGATTCAGGGCCATTTTGGTCTTGTTTTTTTTTTTTTTTTTTTTTTTTGTTCTGGTTTGTCTTTGAGTGTGTGTATTGCTTATACTTTTGTTTTGGATACCCAGCTGGTCATTTTGTGGGAAAGTGACTGTCCTTTTGGCTTTCCGCTGTTGGTGTTTCCATTAGGGTCTAGTTATTTCATGTTTGTGTTTCTTTCCCTTTGGTGTCTCTGATCACAGGAGCTTGAAGTTGTTTCTCGTTTATTTTACAAAATCTTATTTTACGATTTCGAATAAATCGAGGGACAGACACTTCTTGGCTTATGAGATTGTTTCTGCGTCCTTTTCTCTGTATCAAAAGTCTGTTCACGCATGCAAATATGCTCTTGAGATCTTAAAAGCAACTTTTTTTTCTCCGCCGCTTCATGAGTAGAAGTGAAGGCAATGATCGGTAATCGATACAGTTATCAGAGACACCTAGGGAAAGAAACACAAACACGAAACAACTAGACCCTAATGGAAACATCACTAGCGGAATTTGCATATGTAGCGTAGATATGCTGCAGTTAATATTTTTTTTTTTTTTTTTTTTTTTTTGCAAAATTTACCTTTGACCAGTTGTCAAATACGTCCGCCATGTCTTTTGGTACTGCAGTAAATACTGATTCGCGATTTGATTGGTTAACCAATCAATGTGCAGAAATTCAACCAGTCAGGTCGCGGCCTGCAAAGGTGAAAAAAAAAACAAGAGGGCGGACCGCATGCAGCAGTTGGCTAAAGCAGTATTTTTCAGAATTAAAGGATTTGCAGATATAAGCAGGATCTTTTGTGATTTGAAGTTAGGGGCGAAAAAAAGGTAACAGGACACTTCGGCCCCAAAACCACCTCGGCCCCTAGACACTTCGGCCCCTAGACACCTCGGCCCCAAAACCACCTCGGCCCCACATAAAATTGAAACCCTAGACGGGTCGGCCCCTGGACACCTCGGCCCCTAGACACGTCGGCCCCATATACCTAGACACTTCGGCCCCACTTTGCTTTTCACGGGGCTTCAACTTAAATAGGAGATTGAGTTGGATGCCCGATGAGTTTTTTTTTTTTTTCATTATTTTTATTTGCTGATTTGATTATTTTGATAGGGAGCCACAAATATTTTAACATATAATATATATGTATTTATTATATATTATAACGTTACTAAACAGAAAATCTATATGCCCATTTAAGATGAATGGAAGGTACATTTGAAAATTCCCCTCTTTTATTTCAATGTAAGATTCTAATTGCATTGCTGCATGCTTTAGAGCAGGATCTTTTTCTACTTTTCTGCTCTTTTGATACTCTATAGGCTTTTTTATTATCCGAAATAATTCCACACCCCTAAATACTTTTTAAATTAATTTCAATAAGTTATCCTTTAAAGTTACTAATTGGATGGAAATCTAGATGGATCGGTGGATGGGGCCGTAAAACCAAAAAAAAAAAAAAAACATTCCTCGGTTTCGTCAATCATGGTGATGATGGGGGATAATCTTATATTTGTTAACATATTTATATATTTATTTATTAATTTATTTGTTTATCCGGCCTCGGTAGCTAAATCTGATGCGCGTATGACAGGTGATCAGGAGGACGCAAGTTCTATACCTACCGGGGTCGGCAACTTTCTTTCGTGGAGATTATGAAAAACTTTTCTTCGGTCATTCTCTCCCTTCTGCTGATTCAAGAAGGGCAGTTGTCACTTTCTGGCGAAAAGAATGTGCACTGTATTGGTTTACTGCTTACGTATAAGCCTGCCCAAGTTAAGTGTGGATAGGTAACTTGACCGGCTCGAAAATGAACTAAAATAGTGTTGACTTGGCCGTTAAACTCCAGTACATACAAACAATTATTTATTTTTTTTATTTATTTATTTATTTATTTATTTATTTATTTATTTATTAGGTAATTATCAGTGTTCAGGTTCGCTGAGCTACAACTATCCTCGTTAGTAAACCAATTAATTTTATGTATGCATGCAATTCAAAAACGGCATGAAAAACGGTGAAGATCCGGTTCAGAGGGCAGAAGCAATCTGATCAGGATCTACACTGTTTGCAAAGATAAGGATTATCGTGTTCAGTGGGGTAAGGATTAATGAATTTTAGGTTAGTACACTATCTGGCAAAAAGTTTTACAAGAACAATTAATTATTGACTTAAATCAGTAAAGTGTGAAGCTCAATAAACAACCAGGCGTTACTAATCCCTTTACCCCAATAAAGAGATCCTCGATGATAAACAGATCATTGTTATCAATTTTCACACATTTGATTGTCATTCTAGCTCATATTAAGACGGACAGTAACGAGTATATTGTATACTTTATTAATTAATTTATAAGTCACATTTCTGACTCTATCAGCTACCCAAATTACTTGATACATGTACATGTTTACTATATGTATATATTAGTGGCAAACAGTATAGATCTGGATGTGCACTGTGTGCAAAATCTTCACTGCTCGTATTTTTTGTATATTTCCATTGTTATCAAGTTTCACACATTTAGAAATTCATATTTGATTGTCATTTCAGCTCATATTTAAAGACGGACAGTAACAAGCATACTGTACAATTATTTATTTATTAGTCACATTTCTGACTATCAGACCCTCAAATTATATTCATTTAAAATTCGAAAACTGAATGACAGATGGATCTGGATGTGCACTGAGTGCAAAGTCTTCATGGCCCTATATATTCTTGTAGAAAAGGCTCCTTGACTATCAGTATCAAATAGTCACAATTAGAACAACCCGCTAAACCCCACTTTGCGTGATGCTGACTCAAGGTCAACGTCACGATTGAAGGCGGCGGGGGATTAGCTGTCCTTAAGAGTGTAGTCCAAGTTAACCTGAAAATGTCGTGTATGCGTTGTTATATTTATTATAAACGTCTCATTGGTTATTTGTTATATTTTATACGAAATATAAATAGCAATAAAATAATTTGATCTTAGTCCTAACAACTTAATAGAAGATTCTGTAAAACCAAAATTATATAACGAAAAGTTGATAAAATTATATTTCTTACTTCCGCTCGAAAACATAGATCTTTGATACTGGTTCAATCGTTCTCAAGGCGATGGCTGTTAACTTACTTGAAAGGGATCTAAGAAATGACTATTTTGCATAACACAGATTAATATTAACTTAGTTGTGATTAAAGGTTGTCACAGACGCATTTTGATCAGGCCTGCATATTGAGACGGTTCTAACCAGTACACACCTGTATCTTGGAGCAGAAATAAGAATTACGAAAACATGCCTATACAAATGCATTGTGGCCCCCGCCCATAGGGGCTTGAAGAAATATATGGGCTGCATGATGCTTCCACGCAGAGCTGAATCCGGCCCGCACACTAGTACTGATAAACCGCTTAGAGGATCTAAGCCTGTCAATAATAATGTCCATGCTAATAAACCCTATTGGTTTCATTGTGCGACAGGGCTTGAGATGTCATTTCATCTCAATGTCGGGTAAAAGTCCCACAAAATTGGATGCAACGTCTCCAAAATGACCTTTACAGTGTTGACGGGCACGTTAAACCTCAAATCAACCAACCAACCAACAAATGCATTGTAAACTTTACCGCCGAAAAAACGAACATTATAAGAGAAAAAATTGTGATATTTTTATTCATTCTGCTCAAATAAGAAAAATAAGGTTTACCCCTGTAAACCCCAATTTTACTTTATAACACTGGGGTTCAAGGGGGTCAAAATTATAAAGGCGTGTCTTCGTGGTGTAAATAATGTATGTCCCTATGAGCCCCAGTTTTCCCCATATAAACTGGGGTTTTGCGGGGTCTTCATTACACGGGCTTGTTAACATGATGTTTTGTTTGTACGTTTAACACTCCAATCAACACTGTATCGTTCATTTTAGAGACGTTAGCTCCAATTTTGTGGGAATTTTACCAGGCATTGAGATGAAATGACATCTCATTCCCTGCAGCCCAATGAAACCAATAGGGTTAATAAGTATGAACGGTCCGACTCGCACCGCTTTTCCTGGCCAGGCTTAGAACCTCTAAGCGGTTTACCAGTACTCATGTCACAGGCTGTCGGATTATTGAAGTCCCGATGGGCGGGACCGATTATAACATGATATAACTGCCCATACCCTAACAGATATTAAAAGTGGGGCCGAGGTGTCTTTGGGGCCGAGATGTCTAGGGGCCGAGGTGACAGTGGGGCCGAGGTGTCTAGGGCCGAGGTGACTAGGGCCGAGGTGTCTAGGGCCGACTTGGTTTTGGGCCGACCTGTCTAGGGGCCGAGGTGGTAGTGGGGCCGAAGTGTCTGGAAATCGAAAAAAAATGGGTCACCTAATGTATACTAAGACCAAAATTTCGGCTTTGAAAAATGATAACGCAGAAATCAATATATCAACTGGGAAGTGTTTTACCTTCGATTTTCTTCGAAAATCATAAAGACAATATAAACTGTAACTATTTACTTCAAGCACCTGTGTCTGATGGGAGCTGTGGGTTAATTGTATCGATTCCAGATTATTGTCTTCACTTCTATTTTGACCGCACGGTTGTGCGAGCCGAACTCCTTTAATGTTTGGGATGTGCTTTGGGTTCTGAGTTATTAGTTCCTGGAGTATCTTACAATTATTTTAAGTATCCGAACGTTATTCACACTGTTATTACACGTGAGTAGTTGAATCACTAAAGAAGAAAAATAAACTTCGCATGAAATGTCAAGCAATATTATCAATAAAAAAATGCTTAGCACTGCCAGAATTTTTCTCCATCAGGTTTTGTTTTGACTGAATGACACTATCACATGGGTTATCGCTTAATCTCCTCCGACATGTACCATGACATATTTAAATCGATTCATTTTGTTAAATTTACAAGGCCCGTTCCAAAATTAATGTCATTGTAGTTTTATTTAGCAACGGTTGTTCAATGTGCGGCACTTTACTGTGTGCTCATATCGATAGAGAGTACACTAAAGAGTAGCATAGGTAAAAGTCTTGCTCACAACTTCACTGACCTTTGTAGTGTTTCCTTACCAGCAGGCAAATTACGTAATTGTGACGTCACATCAACGTCGGCGCTACACTCTACACAAAAAGACTCGGAAAAGAACTCGCAACGTGCTTGAAATTAGGGGCTATATAAAAGGTAGGTCGCAACTCAGTATAGAACCTGTAGGTATGTGATATCTATGAGGAGGACCAAATGTCTTACAGGACGAATTTGCAGGTAGGAAGCTAAATTTATATACATGCACTGTATATCTCTCTAATGTTTTGAATGTACTTTTCTTCAATTATAAGGTTCCAGTCATGCATATTCCGGTACCTTAAGGCAGAAAAGTCACAGCAAATTGTATGAAAATGTAGCACTCAGAAAATTGAAGAAATACTACTATTCAGCATGTCACCGACACTACTTCTATAAGGTCCATCGAGCATCCGTCCTCTGCATCTTCTCCACCTGCTGAATCTGAGTTTTAACATAGGGATGCCAAATGGGTGATACACATTCAAGTTGAGGGCGAACCAATGTTTCATATGCAACATCGTTTGTCTGCCTATGTGCAAAGGCCAAATTACGTCTAAGGAATCCTATTTAAGTCCTAGTTGCTTCAGATGTTATCCCTGAGATATGTTGACCCCAATCAAGATCATCAGTGATGGTGATACCAAGATATTTGGCGGATTGAACGTGCTCTAAAATTTGCTGGTGAAGAATATAGTCAAGCATAATTTGCTTGTCCGAAGGGTGTCGTGACGCCCTCATTGAATGACATTTGGCCACATTGAACTTCATCTGTCAATCGGCCTCCCACTGTGCAAGTTGATTCATGTCATCTTGTACAATAAGACAGTCAGAAGGAGAATATATGTTCATGTACAGGACACAATTATCAGCAAACAAACGGACCGATGACCTGATATTGTCAGGGAGATCATTGATGAATACCAAGAAGAGGACCGGTCCAAGGACCGAACCTTGGGGGGACTCCAGATAAAACAGGGACTGGATCAGACGCTTGGCCATCAATTTCAACTTGTTTTGAGCGCCCAAAGAGTCATAAGCTAATCCACCTATGTGCTGGTCCTCTTATCCCATAGTAGTCCAGTTTATATATTACGGGCATGAGCTGTTAGGACGACATCGGACGCATGTCCGACTATAGGCAACACGTATACGAGCACAGGTACCTGTCAACTGTTGTTGTTTTTGTCAGCTGTCATTGCCTTTGAATTAAGTAATTCAATTTGCTCGTGAGACGCTAGTATTCCGGTGAGGTGTACTGTATGACTATTACTTTTTTATTTTATTTTATTTTTTTTATTTTTATTTATTTATTTTTTGGCGATCTTAAATGCTGTCTACTTATATACGTTTGTATTACTTTCTGTCGCATCCGACCGAATAAAAATAAACAAGGCAACGCAAGCTTAGCATCCCCTCGCAACTGCATACCATTCATTAACATGAAAATCCAATCTGAATATGTTAGACCATTGTGACCTTGACCTTTGACCCTGACCTTGAAATTCAATAGGGTTCATCCTCTGTACATCGTGAACATTTGTGGAAGGTTTGATGCTTCTACGATGAATACTTTGTCGTCTATCCTGCTCACAAGGTTTTCAAGGTCAAGTTCATTGTGACCTTGACCTTTGACCCCTGACCTTGAAATTCAATAGGGTTCATCCTCTGTACATCGTGAACATTTGTGGAAGGTTTGATGCTTCTACGATGAATACTGTGTCTTCTATCCTGCTCACAAGGTTTTCAAGGTCAAGTCCATTGTGACCTTGACCTTTGACCCCTGACCTTGAAATTCAATAGGGTTCATCCTCTGTACATGGTGAACATTTGTGGAAGGTTTGATGCTTCTACGATGAATACTGTGTCGTCTATCCTGCTTACAAGGTTTTCAAGGTCAAGTCCATTGTGACCTTGACCTTTGACCCCTGACCTTGAAATTCAATAGGGTTCATCCTCTGTACATGGTGAACATTTGTTGAAGGTTTGATGCTTCTACGACGAATACTGTGTCGTCTATCCTGCTCACAAGGTTTTCAAGGTCAAGTCCATTGTGACCTTGACCTTTGACCCCTGACCTTGAAATTCAATAGGGTTCATCCTCTGTACATGGTGAACATTTGTGGAAGGTTTGGTGCTTCTACGATGAATACTGTGTCTTCTATCCTGCTCACAAGATTCCGGACAGACACACACACACAGACACACACACTAACACACGGACGCACGGCACCGATGCTTCTACGATGAATACTGTGTCGTCTATCCTGCTCACAAGGTTTTCAAGGTCAAGTTCATTGTGACCTTGACTTTTGATTCCTGACCTTGAAATTCAATAGGGTTCATCCTCTGTACATCGTGAACATTTGTGGAAGGTTTGATGCTTCTACGATGAATACTGTGTCGTCTATCCTGCTCACAAGGTTTTCAAGGTCAAGTTCATTGTGACCTTGACCTTTGACCCCTGACCTTGAAATTCAATAGGGTTCATCCTCTGTACATCGTGAACATTTGTGGAAGGTTTGATAATTCTACGATGAATACTATGTCGTCTATCCTGCTCACAAGGTTTTCAAGGTCAAGTTCATTGTGACCTTGACCTTTGACCCCTGACCTTGAAATTCAATAGGGTTCATCCTCTGTACATCGTGAACATTTTTGGAAGGTTTGATGCTTCTACGATGAATACTGTGTCTTCTATCCTGCTCACAAGGTTTTCAAAGTCAAGTCCATTGTGACCTTGACCTTTGACCCCTGACCTTGAAATTCAGTAGGGTTCATCCTCTGTACATCGTGAACATTTGTGGAAGGTTTGATGCTTCTACGATGAATACTGTGTCGTCTATCCTGCTCACAAGGTTTTCAAGGTCAAGTCCATTGTGACCTTGACCTTTGACCCCTGACCTTGAAATTCAATAGGGTTCATCCTATGTACATGGTGAACATTTGTGGAAGGTTTGGTGCTTCTACAATGAATACTGTGTCTTCTATCCTGCTCCTAAGGTTTTCAAGGTCAAGTCCATTGTGACCTTGACCTTTGACCCCTGACCTTGAAATTCAATAGGGTTCATCCTCTGTACATGGTGAACATTTGTGGAAGGTTTGATGCTTCTACGATGAATACTGTGGCTTCTATCCTGCTCACAAGGATTTCAAGGTCAAGTCCATTGTGACCTTGACCTTTGACCCCTGACCTTGAAATTCAATAGGGTTCATCCTCTGTACATGGTGAACATTTGTTGAAGGTTTGATGCTTCTACGATGAATACTGTGTCGTCTATCCTGCTTACAAGGTTTTCAAGGTCAAGTCCATTGTGACCTTGACCTTTGACCCCTGACCTTGAAATTCAATAGGGTTCATCCTCTGTACATGGTGAACATTTGTGGAAGGTTTGGTGCTTCTACGATGAATACTGTGTCTTCTATCCTGCTCACAAGGTTTTCAAGGTCAAGTCCATTGTGACCTTGACCTTTGACCCCTGACCTTGAAATTCAATAGGGTTCATCCTCTGTACATCGTGAACATTTGTGGAAGGTTTGATGCTTCTACGATGAATACTGTGGCTTCTATCCTGCTGACAAGGTTTTCAAGGTCAAGTCCATTGTGACCTTGACCTTTGACCCCTGCCCTTGAAATTCAATAGGGTTCATCCCCTGTACATGTTGAACATTTGTGGAAGGTTTGATGCTTCTACGATGAATACTGTGTCTTCTATCCTGCTCACAAGATTCCGGACAGACACACACACACACACAGACACACACACTAACACACGGACGCACGGCACTGATGCTATATCCCCATTCGCAACGTTGTTGCGAGGGGATAATAAAAACAGTAAATTGGGATTCTTCAAAAGCTTCTCCATTATGATCCATGTTGCAGAGACGCTTATTGCATTTTCATACACAAACTGTCTGCGCGAAATAAAAAAAATCAAGTACCGGTCATCTGTCTACCTTCCGGCTGCGTTACCATTCCTGGCCCGGGCGGAGAGCAACAGCTTTTTGTTTTCGTTTATTTCCAGTATTTCCATAGTAAGTCCGACTCGCAGTGTGTCATACTATTAAACCTGAAGTAATGGGGCCTTGGAATTCCATAGGCAAACAGAGTTAATTCAGTTTTTTTTTTTTTTTTTTTTTTTTTTTTTCAATCCATTCTGCGGATCGTTTATCTTGTCACTTTCGCATTTCGTTGTTTCTTTTCACGTTTGTATTCACAGGGCTACTTAGAAAGCCAATCTGTTCTGGAAGATTTCATTTTTACACCTGTAAGCCTTTCATCGCAGACGCCTCCGCCCAGTTTGTTTAATCACATGATGCTGCTTTCAATTTACAATGTCAATGACCAGTTCAAACTGTGTCAGGGGTGCAATACTGAATGAACACAGTTATTGTTTTAGTCATGTTAGCGGTCCTTGCAATGTTTCACTTGACCATCCTTACACTGCTCTTGTTGCTGAAACTATAGAGGGTACAGAAACTCTTGAGGGTATTGAATACACCAAATTCAGGGTACCAGGTGATGGAAACTGCTTTTTAAGTGTCGCTATTAGCGGGAATTTCTCCAAAAGCAATCATTACCGAAAAATCACATGTACATATATTGTAGAAAATTGGGAATTGTTCAATGACCTAGCCACTGTAGAAAATGATCTACAGAGTCCACTGGCCAGTACATACATTCAGCTAATGCTAGCAAAAATGGTTGGGGCACCGTCTATGAGGTTTAGGCAGCATGTGATGTCCTTCGTACTGGTCAACATCACAGTATGGCTGAAAGGCATGGCTACCGGGGCTATACACTACACCACCTCCAGTACCTAATGAGTGAGTGAGTGTTTGAGTTTTACGTCCCATCAGTAGCTAAGGTCATACGGAGGCGGGACCTCGGTTTAAAGAAGTACCTGATGATCATCAATACAACAAAGTCATGGATTGCATGCGTGATTTTGAGTTGGAACAGATATCATACAGATTTGGCTTCTGTGGAACTTGCAAAGAATGTCGCCTGGAAATGAAAATGGCATCTGCTCACATATGTTCGCGGTAACTCCTGGGCTTTATGTTGTAGACTGAAATGGATATGCAGGTGTGCATCTTTGCAGAAAAGCAATCTCACTGAAAGCTGTCTATAAACACAATCATTAGCAAATAAAACACTATATTTTTCGTTGCAGAAATGGCACATTGTCAGAGAAACACGTGCAACTGTTCGCTTGAAATAGGACCATGCTGTACAGAGCTTTGTAAGTACAAATAATAAATTAATGATAGCCTAGCTTTGAAACTTATAGCCCAGTGTGTTAATGGTTACATGTAGTGCACTGTAATCTGCTTGTCACTTATTTGCCATTACTTTCTTCTCTATTTCTCAGTCCGGCCCCCGCCCATTGGGGCTTGAAGAAATATATGGGCTGCATAATGCTTCCACGCAGAGCGGAAACCGACCCGCACACAAGTACTGGTAAACAAACCGCTTATAGGATCTAAGCCTGCCCAGGCAAAGTGGTGCGAGTCGGGCCGGCCCGTCCATGCTTATAAACCCTATTGGTTTCATTGGGCGGCAGGGCTTGAGATGTCATTTCATCTCAATGTCGGGTAAAAGTCCTACAAAATTGGAAGCAACGTCTCCAAAATAACCTTTACAGTGTTGACGGGGACGTTAAACCTCAAATCAAACAAAACAAAACTATTTCTCAGTCTATTGTGCCCCGAACTAAACTTGAACTGTTCATATTCCCGTTGGTTTCCAAGGACAAGGTCGGTCTATAAATAGCTTTGCTGTCAACAAAAAAGTAGAGTGTGGTCCTAATCTTATACACTAATTGCGCAAGGTAAATATTTTATAGCATGAGAGCTTAGGTACAGCGTCCGCTTTGTGAGCTGTACATGTAGACTACAGGCTCAATCCCCGGATACCCCAAGCTAAAGGCGTTAAAACTGTATTAGCAATGTATTGTCTACACTCACATTCGGAAGATACAAGAAGACAGTCAGTTCAGGATGTTATGTCACAGTATCTATCTATCTATCTATCTATCTATCTATCTATCTATCTATCTATCTATCTATCTATCTATCTATCTATCTATCTATCTATCTATCTATCTATCTGTTGCATGGGTGGCTAAGTTAAAAATTTAGCTAAAAACAAAACAAAACAAAAAAGGGTCACTGGACGATTCCTTTAAACTATTTACAATCTGAATAACAGAGGTATCCTAAAACGCATACCTCTGAGTCTCAATCTTACACTGTACAGGCTTTGAACTCCTCTGCGGTTTTGTTTTGTTTGTTTGATTTGAGGTTTAACGTCCCCGTCAACACTTTTAAGGTCATTTTGGAGACGTTGCTTCCAATTTTGTGGGACTTTTACCCGACATCGAGATGAAATGACATCTCAAGCCCTGTCGCCCAATGAAACAAATAGGGTTTATTAGCATGGACGGTCCTCCTCGCACAGCGGTTCCTGGACAGGCTGAGATCCTCTAAGCGGTTTACCAGTACTAGTGTGCGGGCCGGATTCAGCTCTGCGTGGAAGCATCGTGCAGCCCATATATTTCTTCAAGCCCCTATGGGTGGGGGCGGAACTCCTCTGCGGTCTTGGCATTCACCGCAGAAGAGGGAAGACTATTCCATTGAGGAATAGTTCTAGAAAAGAAAGAGTTTTTCAGGGCATCGCTACAGGACTGGTACATTCGATATTGTGAGTTGTTTACTCTTGAAGCCCTTGTTGGGGTTGGCGCTTTTACAGGGGTCTAGGACCCATCTTTATTAACAGACACTGTATCGAATGTATCTTATAGAAAAAGGTTAATGAGGACTGCTCACGACGGGCCTCTAGGGGCGGCCACTCTAGCTCATTAAGCATGTCACCGACACTACTTCTATTTCGCCATCGCCGGCAGGTCGCTGTCCTCTTCACCTTCTCCATTTGCTGAATCTGAGTTTTAACATAGGGATGCCAAATGGGTGATGCATATTCAAGTTGAGGGCGAACCAATGTTTTATAGGCAACATTCTTTGTCCGCCTAGGTGCAAAAGTCAAATTAAGTCTAAGGAATCCTAAATTCCTAGTTGCTTCAGATGTTATCCCTGATATATGTTGACCCCAATATAGATCGTCATTGATGGTGATACCAAAATATTTGGCGTATTGAACGTGCTCCAAAATTTGCTTGTCAAACTTAATTTGCTTGTCCGGATGGTGTCGTGACACCCTCATTGAATGACATTTGGACACATAGAACTTCACCTGCCAATCGTTGATCCAGGTCATCTTGTAAAATAGGACAGTCAGAAAGAGAATATATGTTCCTATACAGGACACAATCATCAGCCAATAAACGGAGCGATGACCTGATATTATCAGGGAGATCATTGATGAAAACCAAGAAGAGGACCGGTCCAACGACCGAGCCTTGTGGGACTCCAGATAAAATAGGGACTGGATCAGACGCTTGGCAATCAAGTACAACTTGTTGTGAGCGTCCAGAGAGTCATGAGCTTATCCACCTATGTGCGGATCCTCTCATCCAATAGTAGTCAAGTTTATATAATAGCCTTCTGTGAGGTACATTGTCAAAGGCCTTGGCGAAGTCCATGATGACCACGTCAATCTGTTTGCGGCCATGGATTATGGCCCCATCCAGATTGCCCACAATGTCATGGTAAAATTGAACTAGTTGCGTTTCGCAAGACCTTTGACTTCGGAAACCATGTTGGCAGTCAGCAACATTGCTCTCAAAGGCTACACAGACAGCAGTCAGCAAGAATGCTCTCAAGTAAAGCTATACAGAACCAAAAATGCCGTCTGTTTCAACAAAGGGCGTAAGATAAAGCTTATCCGTATCTATATATTGGTAAAGTTGCTTGATGTCACCAATTATTCACTTCCACTCTAGTTTTCGGATTTCAGGAGGATTAAAACACTATCATCTTTGTCTTTAAACATTAACTGACCCCTGTCATTCGTAGGGTAATGCTCATGTCCGTATCTAGGCTGTGCCTAAGTTCATATTAGCCTTCTGTGAGGTACATTGTCAAAGGCTTTGGCGAAGTCCATGATGATCAAGTCAGTCTGTTTGTGGCCACGGTTTATGGCCAAATCCAGATTGCTCACAATCTCATGGTAACACTGAACTAGTTGCGGTCCACAAGACCTTTGACTTCGGAAACCATGTTGACAGTCAGCAAGAATGCTCTCAAAGGCTAGGCGCTTGTGGATATTTCTAATTAATATATGTTCCGGTGCATGTTAGCGACACTGGTCTATAATTTGCTGCATCGTATTTTTCACCTTTCTTATACACCTGGGTAACATTTGCTTGTCGCCAGTCATCTGGTACAATGCCCTGGCCAAGTGATTTATTGAAGATAAAAGCCAATACAGGAGAGATTCCATCACTACCTTCCTAAACACCCTGGCTGAATGGGTCCGGCCCAGATGATTACTGTGTAGGCTTTCATCCTGCAAACCTGGAGTGTATATAATGTACACCTGCGGTAATGGTCAAATGTGACCGACGCAGTATCAGTAGATAGATAGATAGATAGATAGATAGATAGATAGATAGATAGATAGATAGATAGATAGATAGATAGATAGATAGATAGATAGATAGATAGATAGATAGATAGATAGATAGATAGATAGATAGATAGATAGATAGATAGATAGATAGATAGATAGATAGATAGATAGATAGATAGATAGATAGATAGATAGATAGATAGATAGATAGATAGATACCTTATGTATCTTGAGCTTACCCAACAGTTTAGCGACCCCCTTGGGGTCAACTGTTATGTCCAAGATAGAGGGGAACGGACTTTTACCTTTGGATGATAACTCACCGTCAGTTCCACGCGTAAATGCCGATTGAAACTGTTTGTTACATATGTTAGCCTTATCGCGCGAATCTGTTTTTAGAATACCATTTTCCCTCAGCGAAGTGATCCCAAACGCATCCTTTTTCAGGGACTTCACGAATGACCAAAACTGTTTTAACTTTTCCATGGGGACTATCGGGATCTGTATTGTCATCTTCAAAAGTAAAGATGCTGGAAACATGCTTCCAATATGCATCTCTTTTAACCTTTTGCACTTTTGCTCTGAACCGTTTGTAATGGTTCTTAACGTCAGGGCTGCTAGACTTGGGAGCACGAAAATACGTCCCCTTAACTCGACTTACTGGGGATGGAGAATTTGCACAGGGGGCCTCTATTTATCTATCTTCATATATTGAGTCGGTCGTCTTTGCCCATTAGCTCATTTGGGTGGGTGGCTAAAACTAGAATTTAGCTTTAAACAGGGGACACTGGATGAGTAGTATACGTCCCGGTCAAAAGGACGGTGCACTTTGTGGCATTCATCCCTGCAGGCCATCGGGGCTTGAAGAAATAGATGGTGCTTCCAAGCAGAGCTAAAACCTACTGCATACGTGTACTGGTAAACCGCTTAGAGGATCTAAGCCTGCCCAGACAAAGTGGTGTGAGTCGGACAGTCCATGCTTAGAAGCCCTATTGGTTTCATTGGGCGACAGGGCTTGCGATGTCATTTCATCTCATTGTCGGGTAAAAGTCCCACAAAATTGGAAGCATCGTCTCCAAAATGACCTATATAGTGTTGACGGGGACGTTAAACCTCAAATCAAGCAAACAAATCATCCCTGCAAATAATGCCAGTGGAGCATGTTCGGACACCGCGATTTTATTACCGCTGCCCGGAATCGACCGGGGTGGTAGGAGCCTCTAGCATGATAGACAAATACACTAGCCCCTGAGCTACCACGCACTGTGTGCCACTTCATATTACTTTAACATTTACCATAACCTTGCACTTATGACCTGACTAATCTGACCTCACCTAACCCTAACCATCAGTGGCCTACTCCTAACCCTAACCTACATGTAACCCTAGTGACCTGCTCCTAACATACCAAAGTCAGTAAACAGCGGCGGACAGATTCTATAGTCATAAATATAAATAACCGTTACCAGCTTTTCCGACAAGTCAGTGATACTCGCGTGTACTCACATTGAAAAGCTTGCTGTGCTTTTATAACTTAAGGTCGACTCCTTTTCGCTATTGAGGGGAACCCTTAGTTTCAGTACGCTTACAATACGAATAGTCAGGGAAAGTATAAAACCCGGGAGTAACGGCCAGGAGCCGGGAGTAAAATCCGGGAGTAAATTTTGACAATCGAATAAAGGTACTAAACATTCACATATCTGGATGAAATTTGAATCAAAAGTAGAATATAGACGTTTCTTTAAAATGCACATAAGTGTTAACATTATTACAATGTACTTTTCGAGATATGAACCGAAATATACGACCAGGTCGCAAAATTTTCGTCCGGGAGTAACTTTTGCGGTATTGACGATGTCAAGCATTTTGCAAAATATGTTCAGTCTGGGGGTTGTACAAGAATTACTTTATGTGTTATTAATTAAAAACATGTCACATATTAGAAAAATGCAAAATTAAAGTTATTTCATTCCTCCGCCTGGTAAATAATTGACCCGGGAGTAGGCCGGGAGTAATTTCTGGGTTGAAATAGGCGTTTATTTGCCTTATTCTCGGCCTTATTGCTTCTATCACATACATTGTATTTCTTAAACGTTTGTCAGAAGAAGAGCTAAGATTCAGCATGGAGTACATGAATTTATTTACTTGTCATATCGGGACTCGACACACATCCAAACCCCCAACCCAACTCACGCCCTGCTCCTGCGCCTATGATTTTATGTGACCGGGACATTTATATTTGGCGCTATTTGTTTTATGGCCGTATAATGTTGAAACGATGACACTATTACCTCCGCAGTCTGATCAGTGCATTTGCTATTAGCTGTCAGGGTAGTAAGATTACGTTTAATAAATACAATGTATGTGACATAGGCAATAACGCCAATAAACGCCGATTTCAACCCAGAAATTACTCCCGGCCTACTCCCGGGTCAATTACTTACTTCACGGCGCGGTGAAATAACTTTATTTTTGTATTTTTCTAATCTTTGATATGTTTTTAATTGATAATACACAAACTTATTCTTGTAGCAATCCCAGACTGAACATATTTTGCAAAATACTTGACATCGTCAATACCGCAAAAAGCTACTCCCGGGCGAATTTTTTGCGACATGGTCATATATTTCGGTTCATATCTTGAAATGTACTCAATTATTAACATAAAACTTATATGCATTTTAAAGAGGAGTCTATATTCTACTTTTGATCCAAATTTCATCTAGATATGTTAATGTTTAATACCTTTATTCGATTGCCAAAATTTACTCCCGGATTTTACTCCCGGCTCCCGGCTGTTATTCCCGGGTTTTATACTTTCCCGAATAGTCATAAAACGGTGTCGTAGTAAAAATTGTAAACAATGGCTGAGAAATTTGAGACACTTGAAGAACAGCTTGAACGGTTCATAGAAAACACGAGACAAATGGGAATCATTGTCAGTGACTTTCAGCCACAAGGTCAAAATGCTTTAAACCAAAAATTGTACGTATCTAAATGAAGGTTTGTTCAAATAAGTTTCGGTATATAACGTTGTTATGTATTGATAATATACCGTCAAAATTATCTGGCTTCTGACGCATTTGCTGTTAATTATCCCTGGATTTTCATCACACAGAGGTTGCTTGTTTTATTACAATATTGGAACATCTTGTGCGTGTTGGGGGTGGGAGGGTCGATGGGCAAAGTATTGACACATGCATGCGGTCCTTGTAATCGTTGTAATCTAGGCCAAAAAGCCGCAATGTCTCTCGGGTATTTATCTTCTTAGTATTTCCGCTACAGTAACTGCTCGCAAGTAATAGGTGGTGCGCAAAAAAAAAAAAAAAAGATGTTTATGTTGTTTGTTTAGTTAGGCGACCTGATCTCTCCAGAAATTCGTCAAAAATGTCATTAATGACAATTCTCTCTTGGTAGAGATCATCCTCCTTCTTCATTTCAGGGAATAGCTCAATCGTCCACAAATTTAACCCAGTTTGTTGGAACATTTTAAGCTGGAGTTCTTCCCTTAAGTCACTTGTGTCTGGGCAGTCTTGCACATAGTGTTCACAAGTTTCAATTTGTCCACATCTGCAGAAAGGTGTGTCCACTACCCCGATTTTATTTAAATATTCATTCAAGCAATAGCCAGTTCTTAGTTTTGAGATCACTCTGGGGAATTTCTGTACCATCAGTTTATTTGTCTTTAATCCTACTTCTTTCCTAAATGAGTATAATGTTCTTCCGTAATTTGTTAAGTCCCATCGCCTTTGCCACTTTTTCTTACATGAAACCTTTACAGCTGTCCTTATATCTGTTGTTGTAACCACTCTATCGTTTTCTTCCTCAAAGTCTTCTGCCTCTTGTGCTGCCTCCTTTGCAAGTCTGTCTGCTATTTCATTGCCAGCTATATCTGCATGTCCCGGTGTCCATGCTATGTCTGTCCCAACACCTTTCTCTCTCAAGCCATCTATTTGCTTTTTCACCTGGTTCACTGTTCCCTGATAAGAGGATGGAACCCAGCCCAGGGTAAGAGGTCCTACAGCTGACTGACTGTCTGAGAAAATCTTCACCCCCTTAATCCTTTTCTGTACCATCTCACCCCCAATAAACTGCAACGCAATGGATATTGCCACCAATTCACCAAGGAACTTGGTATTGCAAAGATTGCAAAGCAGACTGTGGCCTTTGCAGTGGTGATGTAGAATAATGAGCATGAGCAGTTCAGTGTGACCAGTGTGAAATGTGGATTCATACTGATTGCGCTTTCCTTTCAGACGCCGAGTATGGCAAACTGGCTAACTCGAGTTGTTCATGGATATGCCCGAAGTGCGAGTTTTTTAATTTTTCTGACTCGTTCTTCAGCGAACCTATAGAACTGGAAGAAATAAATAAATTTGAACCTCTGTCAAAGGAGAAAGGAGTTAAATCTCCGACTACTGACATGAGAAAGCCGAATTTTGTAAAAGGTTTGAAACTTTGCAGTATTAACATTAACGGTTTAAGAGGAAAGATACTTGAACTTTTAGCTTTCCTTGATACTCACCAACCACATATTGTGGCTATTCAGGAAACAAAGATTGACAGTTCAATTATGACTTCGGAGCTTTTCCCTGAAACTTGCAAATGCAGTGTCTACAGAAAAGATAGAAACACTCATGGCGGCGGGGTGATGTTGCTAGTTCACAGAGATATCCCTCATATGCCATTCATGGAACTGGAAAACGATTCAGAATCTGTTTGGGTTAAGGTTTTTGCAAACAAAACTTCCCACTTTATTGCAAGTTGGTATCGACCACCTAACGACACTGTCGAAAACTTCCAGTTATTTAAAGATCAACTTGATCGCATTAAGTCTCAGAATAAGGGTAAAAAATTTCCTGCAGTACATGTCTTTGGTGACTTCAACTTCAGAGAGATTGTTTGGCCAGATAGGCTCAGCAAACAAGGCACGATGCTGAGTCCGTCAGAGGGACAGGTGTTGGTCGACATCATGAATGATCATGGCTTGGAACAGGTTGTTGACTTCCCTACTCGAGATAGAAACACTTTGGGTTTGATTCTTACAACTTTGCCAGGACAGTTTGGGGATATTCAATCCCCGGACAAACTAAGTGATCATGATATTGTCTCTGGATTTTTGAAAATCTTCATACCACCTATAAAGAAACCTCGTAGAAAGGTGTACTTATATCAAAAGGGTGACTATGAAACTATGAGGAAGGATGCCCTAAAATTTGCAAGAGAGAAATACTTAAATGGTCATTCAGACGCTCGGTCTGTCCAGGAGGACTTTGATTTGATAAAGTCTTTCATTCAAGCTTCGTCCGAAAATCATACCCCTCCAAAACTAGCAGGTCTGTATCTTCAATTCCTTGGATCACACCAGAAATAAGAAGAAAAATTCGGAGGAGAAATAAGATTCATGCTAAGGCAAAAAAGTCGGGAAGTGGTAAACTCAGAGCAAAATTTGAAAACTTGAGACGAGAAATTAAAAATGACATAAAAAATCAGCATGATCAGTATGTAAATAACTTGGTAGGTGATGTAAAGGCGAATCCCAGAGACTTCTACAGATATATCAATACCCAGAAGAAAGATAGGCAAGGTATCCCACCCCTTAATAAAAGAGGAGGGAACGGGGTCGCTGAATCGGACTCTGAAAGGGCAGAGGAATTGGTTGGTCAATTCAATGATGCATTTAATAAAACTGAGTTCAACGAGGTTCCATTGACTGGAAGATCGGCCCCTTTCATGGAAAATATTGTTGTATCCTCTGCGGGAGTGATCAAGTTACTTAAAGGCTTGAACCCTTCTAAAGCTTTAGGGCCTGATGAGCTTCATCCTAGAGTCCTGAAGGAACTAGCAAACGAGTTAGGTCCAGTTTTTGCTCATCTTTTCCAACAATCTCTCGATACGGGTGAAATTCCCAAAGAATGGCTCCTAGCGAACATCTGTCCACTTTTCAAAAAAGGGGACAGGGCTCTTGCTCGTAATTATCGCCCGGTGTCACCTACCTGTGTTCTATGTAAATTGCTTGAACACATAGTCTGCTCAAACATCATGGCCCACTTGGATGAACATAAACTTTTGTCAGACAGACAACATGCATTTAGGAAAAGGCATAGTTGCGAAACTCAGTTGAGCACGGTTATTAATGATTGGGCAAAAATCCTGGACAAAGTGGGGCAGGTGGACACATTTATTCTGGACTTTGAGAAGGCTTTTGACACCCCTCCTCATGAACTACTTAAATCCAAATTATTTGGTTGTGGAATTGGTGGGAAGACTCTTAAATGGATAGATTCCTTCCTTTGCTACAGAAAACAGCGTGTTGTTGTTAATGGTGAATCTTCAGTATGGGCGCCAGTTTTGTCTGGAGTCCCACAAGGGACTGTTCTTGGTCCTCTATTGTTCTCCCTGTACATCAATGATATTTCCACTGACATTGACTCAGAAATAAGACTGTTCGCAGATGACTGTGTTTGTTACCGGGAAATTAGAGATACAGATGACTCACTAAAACTTCAGGCTGACATAGATAGATTAGGATGTTGGGCCAGAAAATGGGGCATGAGATTTCAACCAGTTAAATGCAATATTATGCAGATAACAAGGAAGAGATCTAATAAAGTTGAGGCTTCTTACACCTTAGAGGGAACGGTCCTCGAAAATGTGAATTCCATTAAATACCTTGGTGTGACAATCACTCACGATTTGAGATGGAATACACACATTAGCAATATGTGTACAAAGGCGAATAGAACACTTGGTTTCCTGAGGCGAAATCTTCATCAGTGTCCTCAGGATGTGAAAGAGACAGCATACAGGGGACTTGTTCGCCCAATCTTGGAATATGGTAGTTGCATCTGGGACCCAAGCGGAGTGGTCCTTAATGAAGAAATTGAAAAAGTTCAGAATAGAGCTGCTAGATTTGTAACTGGAAATTATTGCTTTGAAACTGGGAGCATGACTGGAATTCTAGGAAAATTAAGATGGGAGTCTCTCAAGAAAAGGAAAAGAGACAGTAGGCTCATACTCTTATACAAAGGTCTAAAGGGTGCTGCCAGCATTCCAACAGATGACCTTGTTCCCCCGGCTAGGCATTGTAGAAAACACCATTCAATGACGTTTCAGACCCTTACTGCAAGAACGGATAATTATAAAGAATCGTTTTTCCCCCCGAACCATTAGAGATTGGAATGCCCTTCCCGATTCTATTATTTTGACGGCTGAAGGTGCTGAGGATTGTGTAGCTAAGTTTACATCTTTGGTTAGAGCTAGGGACTAACTTCCCATATCACAGGTCCTGGTGTATGAATGTCATTTGACGTGTCACCAGTAACAATTCTGATTCTGATTCCTGGGTTCGATCCCCGATAGCGGCAATAAATTTCGGCTCCATTTGGCATCATTTGCAGGGATGAATGTCATAAAGTGCACCGTCCTTCGGATTGGGACGTTAACCCAACCCCCTGTGGAGGGAGAACCATCCCCTGTGCATGTTAAAGATCCCTACCGTAATTACATGATCAGTCAGCCTGAAAGCAACAAGACACCCCAAGACACCAAAATTTATTGTTTATTTATTTCCTAAAGTGTTTGAGAAGGCTTTTCAATACCTAAAAGTATTTAAAATTATTTAATGAACAAAACTGAGACGCTGTTTACGTCCTTAAACAGTCACATAAAGCACTGTATATACTCTGGTAGCTGTCACGAATGCAATTCGGCAATGTAATAAACAGCCGATTCACCTCAGTTTTGTGAACCAAACTAAAAATCAGCACTCCAGCGCCATTGTCCTTATCACTAAACAAAGTAAATCTGAATTTTTCACAGAATCTGTCATTTCAGTGCCTTTTGGCGCTTTGATTCAAATAGTTGTTTTGCTTCAAAGTTAAAAACCAAAACCTTGTATCTTAGGGTACATTTTATCATTTTGAATTGTTTTTTTTTATTCGTAATTAGTAAAAAAATAATGTCAAGTAACCTATCCATCCATTTGTTTCCGATCTTAGGATGAAAGGTACCGAATACAAGTATATAGTTGAATTATCTCATTAATGCCCGTCAGTTACTAATAGCTGATATCTATGCATGCAAATGGCCACTTGTTTACTGATTACGTTATTGTTCGCTTAATCCTTTTCGTCTGATAATACTTTTCACACCTTATGAAAAGTCTCAAGTGTGTCTCTGCAAAGATGATACGACAAAGTGTCGGCGACTTATAGCATATTTAATCTTTGATGTTATTTCTAATGTTTTCTTTATTTTTACAGAATTACTGAAAACTTTACCTAAAAAATAAATTCAAAAATAAAAATAAAAAATAGAATATCAATTTTCTGAAGCCCAAACATCGACTGTGGACACTCATTAGGACACCAAGATGGTTCTAATGAGTAACCACAACTTATGTGTTAGAGGGGGCCTTCATGTGGACTGAACAAATCATTGCCTTCACTTCTATAAAATAATGTATAACCCTGTAAAATAGAAGTAAAGGCTATGATCAGGAATCGGTACAATTACCCAACATTGTAAACCCCAGATTCATTATATGAAAGTGTGGGATGAAGAGGTCCAAATTATATAGTTATGTTTTCGTGATGTTTGAATTACAATTACAATTAAAAAACAATGTTGAAAACCGGGGATACTATTTCCAATGTTGAAAAATTTGGGATAGTATTTAAGTGTTATTCATTCTTAGACAAAACCTTACATGTATATCTGTATTATAATATACAGATTATGTAAGCAGCGCCTTTTGGATGAAGATTTTTTTATCGGCGTAAGCACCTCAGAAAAATATGCGTCTCTCGTTTTTCAGACGTTTGTTTATGTAACGCAAAAGTATCGATACATGGAATTAGTATCGCGATGCATTATCACCAGCAAAAATATCACGATATATCGATGATATCGCCCCAGCTCTAATGACCGACGCAGTATCAGTCGAAAGAAAGAAACTTAGTCATCAATCAGCCATACTATAGGAAGTTTTGGGAATTTATTTTATCAGGGTACTGGTAATTACCAAAACAAAACTAAGATACCGGAACGAAACCGAAATACTGGAACGGACTATTAAAAATATAGGGAATGAGTCCAATTTTTATTTTTGGCAATAATTTTCAGCTTATCGAAGCCGCAGAATGTGGTATTAATGACTTTATCTTACCTGTCATCAAAGCAATAATCGGTTAATTGGATTAAAATTAAGTAGCAATCAAGGACCTGTTAGTGCTTAAACTGTTTTTAACCTTTTTATGAACGGCCCCCGCCCATAGGGGCTTGAAGAAATATATGGGCTGCATGATGCTTCCACGCAGAGCTGAATCCCGCCCGCACACTAGTACTGGTAAACCCCTTAGATGATCTAAGCCTGTCCAGGAACCGCGGTGCGAGGCGGACCGTCCATGCTAATAAACTCTATTGGTTTTATTGGGCGACAGGGCTTGAGATGTCATTTCATCTCAATGTCGGGTAAAAGTCTCACAAAATTGGAAGCAACATCTCAAAAATGACCTTTGCAGTGTTGACGGGGACGTTAAACCTCAATCAAAAACAAAACCTTTTTATGAGACATTTATTTATTTCTTTAACATGAGTCTGCATGTGACAAAACTTACTTTAAGATTAGCGCAACCAGCCAAGACTCAAATCAACCTGTGCATACAGTGAGTCTGACCAGTCTTCGCGTGTTGCTCTCTGTGTAACCCGGAGGCTTTAGAAGGCTCACGCGAATAGAAAAGACTCTGATCAGACTGTGCGGATGGTGGTTACACAGGTCTCAGGTTTTGCCATGCGCAGGTTTGTTTATTTATTTATTTAATCCTGAATTAAGGGTTTTAAAGGACACAATTATTTGTTATTAAAATCCTTCTCGGTGCCAATTTTATACAGTACATATGTTTATATATTTATACAAGAATTTTAATTAAACCATTAAATTCAATGTATTGCGATTCACCACAGACATTTCCCCTAGATTTTTAATAGTCCATTCCGGTATTTTGGTTTTGTTTTGGTAATTACCAGTACCGATTTATGACACCATCCTTGCGCATGCGCAAAGCACTGGTCATCAATTGAAACGGCCATCGCTATTCAAATGTTTTGGCGGAACTTAAAATGCTAACAATATATAGACATTTTGAGAGAATATATGCCCGTTTACATTGAACTAATGCCTCGAGAAGGAAAGAATGATATTTTTTGTTTTTATTAGTACATGTATTACTGAAATTCATGGATCCGTTTTTAATTGACGAAAATCTCTTCGTGAATGACCCATGTCAATGACTTGAGATACCGTTATTCACGAAAGCTTACTTACAAAATAAGTTTTTACGTAACTTTTCGTTTTATTCGTTATCAAAGTACCGTATTTCTCCCATTTAGTGCCCCTGCTCCTATAAGCGCCCCCTCACTGTTTTTCAAAGAACAAGATAATATTAAGCGCCCTTCTGCAGTCAGAGGAAAAGTATTTTGGCTTACCTAAAGCATAGATTTCAGCCTTTCAATCATCGCCTTATCTGCTGTGAATCGTATCATGCAAGGTATAAATTTCTAAACCCACTGCTATCACAGTATCCGTGCTGACCACTTGGTACTTTACATGCCATGATTCCACCATATTCTAATGGAAAACTTCCGTATGTAATGGGTTTTAAACTCTCAGTTCTGGAAAGATTTTTGTCTCTAATAAGCGATCTTAGCGCCCCCTCTTTTTCCAATTTTTTAAGCGCCCCAGGCATTAAATGAGAGGAATATGGTATGTCAAGGTCAACCTAGGATTATCATTTTTGCTGGTAGTACTCAGTCACCCAATGCTACATATCAAGTTTCAAAGCAATTGGCATATTGGTTCTGGAGAAGAAAGATTTTTAAACTTTTTACTATATTTGGGCATTGCAACTTGATCTTGACCTTTTCAGCTTTACATTCTCTCATTGTCCTAATGCTGCATATAAATTTTAAATATAATTGATCCAGTGGTTTCAGAGAAAATATATTTTTAAATGTCAGTGGACCTGCAATCCAAGTAACCTTGGAGCCCAGGTCACCTAATGTCTTTGACATTTGTCATGCATAGACATTCATCTTGTATCTATTCTCATGTCATAGGCCACAATATTTTTAGAAAAAAAATACATTGTTTTACTTTTTCCTATTGAAAATCCCTAGGAACCAAATTTGACCTTTGCATAAAAATTAAAATAGGTTTTGTTTGTTTGTTTGCATTGGAGTTAACGGCCCAGCCAACACTATTTTAGGTCATTTTTGGGCTGGTCAGTTTATCTATCCACACTTTTCCAGGACATGCTTCTAAGTAAGCAGTTAACCAGTACACATTCTTTTGCCAGAAACTGAGAACTGCCCTTCTTGAATCAGCTGAAGCAGGAGAATGACCGTAGAAAAGATTTCATGATCAATCTCGACGAAAGAATGTTGCCGACCCGGCAGGTATCAAACCCACATCCTCTTGATCATCCGTCAGACGCGCATCCGACTGAGCTACCGTTGGCCGGCGCATAAAATAGGTAAAGGTCAACCTAGGGACATTATTTTTGCAAACTTGGTAGTTTCAGTCACCCAATGCTACAAACCAAGTTTTGAGACAATCGGCTTTCGGCTTTGGTGAAGGAAAGTTTTTTAAGGTTTTTACCTTATTTGGGCATGGTGGCCATTTTGGTCATGTGACCCTAATAATTCCTTCGAATTCTGGATTCCTCACTGTCCTAAGGCTGCATAGAAAATTGAATGAAATTGATCCAGTGATTTCAGAGATAAAGTATTTTGAGATGTCAATGGACCTACAATTCAAGCGACCTTGGGCCAAAGTCGCCAAAAGACTTTGACCTTTATCATTCATAGACATAGATTTTGCATCTATTCTCATGTCAAGGACCACAATATTTTGTGAAAATGAATTGTTTTACCCTTTTTACGCATTCAAAAGCTTAAGGAACCAAATTTGACCTTGGCACAAAATAGGTCAAGGTCCACATAGGGTCATCAGTTTTGCAAACTAGGTAGAACTCAGTCACCTGATGCTACGTACCAAGATACAACGCAATCAGCTCAGTGGTTCTGGAGAAGGTTTTTAACATATTTGGGCATGGGGTCATCCTGGTCATATGACCTGGACCATTAATGCAAACTTTCTTTCCCCCATTGTCAGGATATGAAATCGAACTGAAATTGGTCTAATTGTTTCAGAGAAAATGTATTTTGAAATGTGAAAGGACCTGCAATCTAACTTATCTAAGTGACCTTGGGCCAAGGTCACAAAATGACATTGACCTTTAACTTTCACAGAAATTCATTTTGTACCTATTTTCATGATATAGACCACAACATGTTTCGAAAAATGCATTGTTTTACCTTTTTCCATTTAAAATCCTAAGGAACCAAATTTGACCTGGGCGTAAAATAGGTCAAGATCAACCTAGCATCATTATTTTTGCAAACTTGGTAGTACTCATTCACCCAATGCCACACAAGTTTCAAAGCAAACTTATTGTTTTTACAGACAGACCATGGTACATGGTATGCAGGAGATTGATAAACTCAAGATGCAGATGCAAGATGTTCAAGTCCCTCTAGAAGTGTTTGAGTAAGTATGGTGCCTACTGCATTCCGTCATTTCCATGTAATAAGAACAGTGAACTTAGAAAAGAAACTTAATTTTAACCCTTATCCTGCTGAACACGACAAACTCTACCATTGCAATCAGTGTAGATTCAGGATCTACACTGCTTGTCATGCAGTTTGTGAATTGAACCAGAAATGGGTGTGGCTAAATTTATTCAGCAGGATAAGGGTAAATCATTAAGACAAGCCTATAAAGTTTTTCATTTGAGTGTACTCACTGCATTGTCAGGTTCAACCTTAAGTTCCTTATGTAGACACTGGAGTTAATTAACATAAACAAAGGAGCATTTTGTTCCTGTTTTAAAAAAAAGAAAAGTAATACCATATGAGCCCCGCCAAGCGAATTTGGGTCTTCAAGCATTCCGTCATGACAAGTTTTAACTGCGCATGCCCAGCCCTTCAGAAGGGCCAGGGATATGGCTTTTTGTCTGAAGGTTCCTTTTGATTCAACGCTTGTATAAGCGAGCAGCGAAGTTCTGGCGAGACTGCGCGGATGCGCAGGCTCGCCTGAACCTTCGCTGCTCGCATAGGCGATAAGTACCAAAATCGCTTGACGGGGCCCATATAGTCCATGATAAGATCACAGTCCGCTTAGTCTTTTCATTCTAGTCATAAAACAAGCCCTAGAAGGTCTTGCTGTGAAGTGCACAATCAGGTGCAACTCTAGGCTTGTACATACACCACAACTTCTCTATAACACTATTAATGGGGTCCAAAGCAGAAACCGTGTTAGTTAAACAAACAAAAATGTATATATTATATAGAAAAATGACCATTTATGGTGATTTTTGGGACATGTTTTTCAATGAAAAATTCCGTCCTTTAGAATAACGATCGGGCGGGCGGCCGCGTCCAAGTTTACCCTTTGGTTAACCTTTTTTTCAAAAACCCGTCCATAATGCCATTTGGCGTTTAATCTATTCATTTTTGGGATCCAAGTTGAAACCGTGTTATACCCAAACCGTGTTATAATGAATTGTGTTATAATGAAGTTGTGGTGTGTACAAAACATGTCCAAAGTTTGCATAAGGAGCCTACATATTAAAACAGAATGATTTAACACTGATGTTACCTCCCTTCCATTATCTACCTTGGTAGATCTTAAGCATAGCTTCTAGGTTTATAACCACTCTCTGACAACTGCATCAGGGAGTCGACGCGTTGGCTCAGTGGTTAGAGCACTTGACTATCACCCGAGCGGCCCGGGTTCGAATCCCACCATAGGCGTTTTTTTTTTTTTTCAGGCTATGCTTCTTTCCTTTGTGACGGCTTTCATGTCGTAAGATGGGGGCTCGTTCGGGATGGGACTTTACATGCCAGAATTGGCTTCGTGCCGAAGTTGGCTCCACATCATCATAAATGATGACTTCCTTGAAGAGGGGGTGTGTTACCTCCCTTCCATTATCTACCTTGGGAGATCATAAGCATAGCTTCTAGGTTTATAACCACTCTCTGACAACTGCGTCAGGGAGTTGACTCTTTGGCTCAGCAGTTAGAGCACTGGACTATCACCCAAGCGGCCCGGGTTCGAATCCCACCATAGGCGGGGATTTTTTCAGACAGTCACTATGCTTCTTTCCTTTGTTACGGCTTTCATGTCATAAGACTGATAATGATAATAAGTTGTCCCAAAGTGTCCCAAAAACATAGCAGTTGGTTAAAGTTTGTGAGATCTTTTAGCACTGTGTCAACTTCAACAGACTGCAAAAACTTGCCACTGCTTCTAATCAGTACCCAAAACCAATGTTTTATTGCAGCAGTAAGGAAAAAATCAGTATTTTTACGCCTTATATATCTGGAGCTATGGCTTTTTTCAGAAGCTTATTTAGAAAAGTGTCAGTGATCTAACCTTTTTCTGTAAACAGTGAATGGCCAAGATCACATGATGCAGAACCAGGTATTTGATCTGGGCCTGCACTATTTGCCAGTTTTCCTTGTGGAGGTTTCCTATCTGGTATGTGTTAATAACAAAATCTTTCAATGGGGTCAAAATTATTTAGGCTTGTTTTCATAATGCAGCATGCTAAATGCTATATTGTAAAGAAAGATTTTTTTTCAGTAAAATTTACAATATTTTTGTATAGGCGTGTTCTTGTATGGATGTCTTTCAGGAACATAATGCTAGGTCTGATTTGGGTCCAAACTATATATCTATTTGCAAAGGTCATCAGCATGTGACAGAAGTCGTGGCAATGTTTTTTTATTTCTTCATTTCAGTTATATAGATCAAGGGAAGAATCCAAACTTATATACAAAGGATTGCCTGGAGAAAGCCCTCAATAAAAATGAACAAGTGAAAGGAAAAATTGACAACCTAAAGGTATCTGTCTGTTTAATAAATTTGTTTTGATTAAAGAAGCTTTTATCACAGATCCTGTTTGTCAGAATACAGTTATTCAGAGCCTGGTTGGTCCGCTAGTAAGACCACCTAAAATAAGACTTTCTGCTATAACCCTTTTTGTACCAAATGGAATCTTCCTCCTTATATATAGCAGGAGTCCATTTCAAAATTTAGGGGTGTCAGGTTGTATTTTCTTCAAAATCTATTTGGAAAATGGCTTAACTTTTTCCAAACAGTGTAGGCCCTGATCAGACGCCACGTTCTGCCATGTCTGATCTGGGCCTGCACTGTTTGCCAGGGTACCCATTTAGGGGTTTCTGGTACTGAATGGGTGAAGATCGTATGCTGCAGTTATTCTTTCTGTTTTCTGCATACAGTGTCCTCTGGTCAGAGACCACCTTTGGGACTGTTCTAAAGTGGTCTCAAAGACCACTTTTGAACAGTCCCAAAGGTGGTCTTAACGTAGGAATTTTATTGTCTATATTACTTTCAAAGAACGTGCACATTATCCAACACAATCATACTTTTTGCTGAAAAAGGTGAGTAGCTTTTGAAGCTACTCCCTTTTTCCAGCAAAAATGGAAGGGATTTTTTTTCCTTACTGAACAAAGTTTGAACTTAGGCTAATTTACGAATTTGTTAGGTTAGAACAACTGAACTGTGGTACTGTAATGCAGGTTTATATCATCCATAGAGCTTATTGGAAGTTTTGTTCTTTCCCCTTTATCCTTCTGTATAAATTAATTTTACCACGCCCATTCCTGACTATCAGCCTATCATTAAACTTGATATAATTTATTCATTCAAATTCAGAAACTGAATATCAGTGTGGATTCTGATCAGGGTCTATAATGTTTGCATAGGTAGTGGGATTATTATGGTTTTAACCAATTAATATATTTTGACACGCCCATAATTGCTGACTAGCAACCAATCATATCACTTGATATACTGTATTTGTTTACTTCACCAACTGCATGATGGAAGCTGTCTGATCTGGATCTACACTGTTTGCAAAGAAAGGAGTTGTCATGTTCAACAGGATAAGGGTTAAAATAGAGTATTTCATACCAATGACCTTATTTCTTAGCAAATCTTTGTGCAGTTTCTTATGTATGAATTGATCACAATTCTAGTATTAGGGCAGTCACAAGAATACCAGTCTTTGGGGTTTGCCAGCAGATGAAACACAAACATGTCTGCTCAGCTGCTCTTGAAATTTTAGAATGAGGTATTGTACTATCTTAGCAGCAGGCCCAAGCCCATCGGGGCTTGAAGAAATATATGGGCTGCATGATGCTTCCATGCAGAGCTGGAACAGACCCGCACACGAATACTGGTAAACCGCTTAGAGGATCTAAGCCTGCCCAGGCAAAGCGGTGCAAGCCGGCCCGTCCATGCTTATAAACCCTATTGGTTTCATTGGGCTGCAGGGCTTGAGATGTCATTTCATCGCAATGTCGGGTAAAAGTCCCACAAAATTGGAAGCAACGTCTCCAAAATGAGCTTTAGTGTTGACGGGGACGTTAAACCTCAAATCAGACAAACAAAAAACTATCTTAGTAGCAAATACTAAGGTGCAGCAGCTGATAAGATTGTGCAGATGCTGTCTGATCTGCACCATCGTTGTTTACAAAGTGAAAAAATAAAATAAAAATGTGGCTCGAATGTCAAGTTGTTTGCATGGAAACAAGCATAATTATCTTCAACTAAAATTATATACATGTATTTTTTAAAGTTCGATTTTTTAACCGGTTAAAATTTTGTTGAAAAAGATTTTCAATTAAATGACACATAGACATCACGACAACAAGTCCGTGAAATGAAGACCCCCCCCCCCCCCCCTAAACCCCACTTCACTTAGAGAAAACTGGGGTTTACGGGGGTATACATTATTTTTCTTATTTCTGCTCCAAGACATAGGTTGTGGGTACTTGTTAGAATGAGGCGGTTCTTGCGAGCACCCACAACCTATGTTTTGAGCATTTATAAGCAAAATATCTCAGATTTTCATCAAAAAAGTAGCCATTTTGGAGATGTGAAAAATGCACTATGTCCCACGGGTTAGTTATCATAATGTATATATCATTATCTTGCAAGTAAAATTGGTGGTAAAGTAGTTATGCACATGAAGTAGGCTAGTAAAACTTAAAAAATATCAATGTCCATTCCAAGGAACTAGCTATTATCTTGTTGGTAATTGAACTGAGACTTTGAGTTACCTAAGGTTCAAATATACATAGCGACAGACATGGGGACTTAAGGATTATTTTTCCTATTGCTCCATATAAATCCAGGATGTTAGTATTCATTTGAGGTATTCATTTGTACCTCCTTGCTGAGATGATTCAAATGAATACCCATAACAAAGGTTTTGTGGAGATCTAACAAAAATTGTCCTTTAATTATCACCAAATAACCCACCTTATCTGTTTGTATGAATATACCGCAATGATCCAAAGTATTTGGACAGACCGGCCTAAGCAAACAGTGAAGACCCAGTCTGATCAGGGCCTACACTGTTTTCAGTTCCGTTGCCACCGTTATGACTCCTTACAAGATCGTGAAACAAAGGAGCAGTCTCTATAAGGCTGTTTTCATGGCCACAACTGATTTCCTTTAAACTTTGTAGCTTCAAATTGGTACATATTGACTGTCTAATGGTGAATTTTTAGACTCTTTGGTCCACTGGTTTTTGCTGTATACACTATTAAAGTGGGTGGGGTAATGTCACCCCATCAAGGGTATACCAACAAAAATGCTATTATTTTTGTTCAAAGTGCATGCCTGGAGGCGATGTTTGCTGTATGCTTACTACCTGTTTAGGCATAACAGCCGGTGATAACAGTCTTATAAATATTGATCAAACTAGAGAAGAGTTTATACACGCTTTTAAGTTGTACCCAAATATTAGTTGTTTTTTTTCCACAACTTTGCGAAATACCACAACACCTTTACAGTTTTCAACTTATTTCAAAGATTTTTCATAAATATAATGATGATGTAATAGTCATTCTAGGTATATGTCAGAATTATTGTTAGTTCATAAAACTTTAAGAGTTACCTGCCCCTGAAATTGGATTTTACCCATTTTTTTTAAATCAGAGTGCATTTATTCGTTTGTAGTACTCACAACTTCATTTGGAAGTGAATAAACCGATTCCATGCAAATATAATTAAATAGATGTGGACAAAGAAGTCATTTGATTTAATAGTGCATGCTAGCAAGCACATGAGCACAGCATCCCACGGTACGAGCACCACTTCTTCACCAACAGTACCATCCAGTGATTGGGTTCAGTCCTTGTGGTCTAAACACATTGCAAAACGAGCAAACAATTCTTACATAGTCGCTATCATATGGTATTTTACTATTGGATATTTTGTTGCTAAGGCCTTCCACTTTGTATTTCTCCCATTAGCTGATTTGACAACCTATCTCACTTTGTACCTAGCCTTGAATCATTCGCCTCGTCATTTGTATATTGCTTCTGAGATTCGGTTAGGAAGTGAAGCATATGAGAATTGATTTCATAACCCTTTAGTATTTCTCTAACATCCCTGAAGCCGCATTCTACAAGGAGTACATCATCTTCTTCAAACCAGTCAGTATTATTTTCTGCATTATTCTTTAACATGTGTTCGGTAGTCTTAGCATCTGTGTTTTATCCCATCTGCAGGATATGGTCCCAGCACAGTCAAAATATAACCATCAGTGGGCACAAGCATAATAGTTTTCAGAAAAAGCATCCTTACAAAACTGCCAGATGATTCCGTAGAGATAACTTGCATGTTCTTGTAAGGTTGTGTCAGGCAAGGTGTCATTTTTGCCCCCCAAGCATTTGTGTTATTTCACCCTCTTTTAATATTTTGACTTCTTTGATTCTTTGTGGTTCTTTGATTTTTGTGTTCACGGAGATGTTGCACTGATGAGTTAGGAGGCCTTCATGCGGACTGAACAAATTATTTGTCTAAATCGCGACGGAAGTAAGGGCGAGGATTGTGGCCACGTAAAATCGATTTAAGCCCCCCAGTGGAAATCTTCCACTGACCGTTCCAAGGCGGCTCTTCTGTGGCGATTTATTCATGTTGTTGTTTGTTACTTACTGTGTGTATCACTTGTGTCTTTTGGTTTTGGATGACCATATGGCCATTTTGTGGGAAAGTAACTGTCCTTATGGCCTTCCTTTGTTTGGGTTTCCATTATGGTCTGGTTGCTTAATGTTTGTATTTCTTTCCCTTTGGTGTCTTTTATGGGTGGAGTAAGTTAATTGTATCAATTCCTGATCTTTGTTTTACTTCTACTTTTCAGAGATAATTTTAGAATAGCAAATTGCAATCGTCGAGCCTGCGATGAAGTTTTTCTCTGTTGCTTATGCTTTCTCTGCATCAGTTTATGTCGTCAGTATTTCTTTTACATTAGAAGAATTGATGTAACAGACAGGGTAGCATTATTTGCACTCCTTTCGTCTTAACAAATCAATCTTTGTGTGTTTACTTTGCTTGGAAGAAAGACGATAATTATCTCCTTAGAAAATATTAAATATTTCATGATCAATCTCCACGAAAGAATGTTGCCGACCTCGGCGGGGGTTGAACCAGGTGTTTGTGCCCATTTAACATTTCAACAATTTTAGAAGTAACAATTGGTTCTTTTCGCACTACCACTGTTTGTTTTAAACTGCAAAACATACTCATGTTTATTGTTTTGCAACTAGTTTTACAAAGCAGGGTTTCATTTTTCAAGCTATTTAAGACTGACAAACGATACAGTTGAACTGCCGTATCCACTAAATTAAGAACTATTCGGACTCAAACCATTACAACATTCTCCTCTTAAAAATATACTGAAAAACACACACATACTCTTTTTCTAAGGCCTGGTGCCAACGCGTATTAACGCAGCTATTTTTTTTTTTCAGTTATCATTCATCCTCATTTTGCTTACAACCGACCCTTACAAAAGCATTATTTCATCTTAACTGAATATTTTTATTCCACTGCTTTTTATCAATCATTTATTGTTGTGAAAACTGATAAGAACCAACCATTTGCTCCTGTACTGTCGTCAGCTGTGGCAATATTTATATGCATTTATTGTGATATTAAGTTGTTAATACATACATCAAACTGTGAAGAAAGCACTTCCTTCACATACAATATTGTCTACAAACAGTAATTTGTTTCTGTGTTTATCTACAGAGCTTTTTTTATATTGATATATTTGTTTCATTATTTGTTTTGAATATTTATCTTTCATTTTGACCATTTTACTATTATTCATCATACTTTGGAACATTTTTGTATTTATCATACTTTTTTTACCATTTTACACATATATTCAGGTAGAATTAATATATTTTATGTCAATTAGACAGCCATTTATACAATTTGTTGATTATGCTGTTGCTTACATCTGTCAAGTAACAGAACAGCTATGCCAAATTCAAGGCGGCAAAAGTGTAAAGGATGTGGGGAATGCTTTAGCAAACGACTTAAACTTCGCAGAGTAGACGATCATGATATTCGTCATCTTAAGCCATCCCTGAAGTCAAAGGTGAAAGAGGGAGATATGATTTGTCACAATTGTTTAGGGGCTAAAGTCGACCCCTTGCCTGACACCATCTTAAAAGAAAGGGGGGCAAATATAATGCCAAGCACCACCACAGCATCATCTGAAGGGACAGATGTAGGACCATTTGAAAAGAAAATCAAACTAGATATACCTAGAAGCAATTCATCTTCTAGAAAATGTATAATATGTAGTGTATAAAGAGAATTGGATTCAAATGTTTCCTTTAAAAGTCTTCAACCAAACCATAGGGCAAAAATCTTTGTCAAAACCGGCATAATTGTAAATAGAGGAGCTCGGGTCTGCTCTAATCATTTTGAAGGAGATACTCTATCTGAGGAAAGCTATCTGAAAATAACAGCTTCTTCAAACTCTTTTAATGCAACCAGTGAAGATATTAAGGAACTTCTGAATGAAGTCCGTAACATTGCACTACATGGGTCTCATACACTAGATTTTGATGACAGCACTGCAATGAATGACGAGGACTATATGAGGCTGACGGGAATTACAAAGTTACAATTTGACGAAGTGCTTGCTCATCTTTCCTCATTACGTTCTACTTCTGTTAGGAGCAGTCATACAGCACTTGCTCTTTTGCTCGTTAAACTCCGTACAGGCCTTTCACTTGCTGTTATTTCAACGATATTTGGTATAGGCAAGAAATCCTGTAGCAAAGCTATTCACTCTACTAGAACAGCCTAAAGGACTTAATTCGTGCCAAAACATCTTGGTTTGTCGCATATCGATAGAACTGAAGTAATAAACAAGCATACATCAACTTTTGCAAATGTCCTATTTGGGGATTCAAATTCTGATGTTGCAATTGCAGTGGCTGATGGAACATACATATATATTGAGAAGAGTGGAAACTACTCATTTCAGAGAAGATCTTATTCCGTACATAAAGGACAGCCTTTGCTGAAACCTATGTTGCTTGTGGCCACTGATGGTTACATTTTGACTGTGATGGGACCATATCTTGCAGATGGGAAAAACACAGATGCCAAGATTACCGAACACATGTTAAAGACTAATGCAGAAAATATTACTGACTGGTTTGAAGAAGATGATGTACTCGTTGTAGACCGCGGCTTCAGGGATGCTATAGATATACTAAAGGATTTTGGAATCAATTCTCATATGCCTCACTTCCAAAACAAATCTCAGAAGCAAAATACGACTGAAGAGGCTAATGAGTCAAGGCTAGTTACAAAGGTGAGGTGGGTTGTCGAATCAGCTAATGGGAGAATTAAAAAGTGGAAAGCCCTTAGCAACACAATGCCCAATAGTCAAATACCATATATTGGCGACTATGTAAGGATTGTTTGCTCATTGTGCAATGCATTTAGGCCACCTTTGGTAACAAGCAAAGATTCAGACAAAGTAATTGCTAGAAGAATGACGGCCCTAGCAAAACTCCAAATAAGCTGCAGGATAAGGTTGTAAAAAATGGCTGGGATAAAAAGCGGGTTATTTGGAAAAAGATCGATGATGAGAAACTTGAGAATTTCCCAGAGATGACTTAGGATGAACGCAGGGATTTGACAATGGTTATTTACCAGCTGAAACAAGCCAAATCCTACACAGATGAACATTTTGATGACAATAGATCATATGAGATAATGGCACACAAAGAAGAAGACGGTGTTCTCAAAGCACAGATACGTTCTCGCCACACGTCTAATAAAAAAAAACATGTGGGTTGAATATACACAAGGACTGAACCCAATCACTGGATGGTATTGTGGGTGCAGAAGTGGAGCTCGTACCGTGGGATGTTGCGCACATGTGGCTTCTGTTCTCTGGTATTTGGGGTATTACCGGAACAAAACAGAAAATAGTGAAGCAAAACCAAGCCTGGAACTAATTTTGTTTATGATGCTGCTGTTGACACATTGAGTACATCTAGCAGTTCAGAGGAAGATCAGTAAATTAACAAATTCTTAAACATGTCGTGAGACCATACGGGCTTATATTTAAGCACGGTATCAGTCTAAAATGAGGTTCCACAACATGAGCAAAGCCTGCTTTGGTGGTCAAAAATGTTTGACAGTTGACAAATGTTCCATTCGCACCTGGAAATTAAGAGTTCATAAATAATAACCAAAAAAAGGAAATACTAGCTTGCACTATTAAATCAAATGACTTCCTTGTCCACATCTATTTAATAATATTTGCATGGAATCGGTTTATTCACTTTCAAATGAAGTTGTGAGTACTACAAACGGATAAATGCACTCCGATTTGAAAAAATGGGTAAAATCCAATTTCAGGGGCAGGTAACTCTTAAAGTTTTATGAACTAACAATAATTCTGACATATACCTAGAATGACTATTACATCAACATTATATTTATGAAAGATCTTTGAAATAAGTTGAAAACTGTAAAGGTGTTGTGGTTTTTTGCAAAGTTGGGGAACAAAAATTACTAATATTTGGGTACAACTTACAAGCGCATATAAACTCTTCTCTTATTTGATATTTATAAGACTGTTATCACCGGCTGTTATGCCTAAAAGGGTAGTAAGCATATGGCAAACATTGCCTCCAGTCACGCACTTTGAACAAAAATAATAGCATTTTTGTTGGTATACCCTTGATGGGGTGACATTACCCCACCCACTTTAATAGTGTATACAGCAAAAACCAGTGGACCAAAGAGTCTAAAAATTTACCATTAGACAGTCAATATGTACCAATTTGAAGCTACAAAGTTTAAAGGAAATCGGTTGTGGCCATGAAAACAGCCTTATAGAGACTGCTACTTTGCGGACATTTTAGGAGAATTACAGCAAGTCCTCAAGGTATCCGAACTTTTAGGATTTTTATGCTATGTACTTGAAATGTTTGGGATTTCCAGACCAATGCGAATTGTCAATTATAGTCCTGTGGTAATAACCAAGGACAAATTCAGAGTAAAAACCCATGTCCAACTGGTGAGTAGGAAGTCATGGTTTCGATACCTGAAATTTCACTTGTCTGAAGAATGGTCAAAGATGGTTTAATTGAAAATTATCATAAAGAATTCAAAATCAACATCTGCATTCTGGGTGAATAGGAAAAAAAAATAAGTGAGCCAATTATTGAACTTCAAGAGAGAACTTCCTTGCTATCAGAATCCCTTCCACTGCCCCCACTGCCCCCGCCCATCGGGGATTGAAGAAAGAGATGTGCTGCATGATGCTTCCACGCAGAGCTGAAACCGGCCTGCACATGAGTACTGGTAAACCGCTTAGAGGATCTAAGCCAACCCAGGCAAAACAGTGCGAGTCGGACAGTACATGCTTATAAAGCCTATTTGTTTCATTGGGCGGCAGGGATTGAAATATTATTTCATCTCAATGTCGGGTAAAAGTCCCACAAAACTGGAAACAAAACAAAAATCCCTTCCCAGATGGGGTTATTCTTAAAGAAAAGAATTTGGTCCCTAGAGCTGAAACCGGCCCGCACATGAGTACTGGTAAACCGCTTAGAGGATCTAAGCCAACCCAGGCAAAACAGTGCGAGTCGGACAGTACATGCTTATAAAGCCTATTTGTTTCATTGGGCGGCAGGGATTGAAATATTATTTCATCTCAATGTCGGGTAAAAGTCCCACAAAACTGGAAACAAAACAAAAATCCCTTCCCAGATGGGGTTATTCTTAAAGAAAAGAATTTGGTCCCTAAGGGAACAAATTCTTTCCTTTAAGAGTAACGAAACTTCACACCCTCTAACAAAAGTAGAGAAGGGAAGCCTTTATATGTCCAAATTGATCATCGACTGTGATCATTCCTGTGAATCTTGACCATTAATTAAATAAAAAAATTTCCACTTGTCCAGATTAGGAGTGAGTGAGTGAGTGAGTTTTAGTTTTACGTCCCACCAACAGCTAAGGTCATACGGAGACGGGACCTCGGTATAAAGACTCATCCGAAAGTCTGGAGAAGCCCGGGATCGATCCTGCGATCCCTGGTTTACAAGGCGAGTAGCGTAACCACTGCACCACCGAGGCTTCTGTCCAGGTTAGGACATGCTGGTCAAGTTGGGCTTAGTATTTCTTAAGCCCTTTCAATTATTTTGAATAATCAGTTTGAATTATTGAGATTTTACTGTATTTTTTTTAATAATTCCCTGTCCTTTCTTGTTTCAGAAATTCAAGGCAATGTTGATTCTAGAACTAAGTGAAGTTTTCCCCAAAGAGATGGCCAATTACAGAGCAATTAGAGGAGATGACAGGCCAACTTGAACTATATGTGCCTCCAATAATTATGTCCAAAATTGGGCCAGAAGAATGGGAGAACACAAGCCAAATTGAACTATATGTGCCTCCAATAATTATGTCAAAAATTGGGCCAGAAGAATGGGAGAAAAAAGTTCCAGATGCGCTGAGGAGGAAAGGAGATAATTTAGGAATACTTTCTGTTTCTATTGTGAAATACTTGTTAGTAGCTTCTCGAGATTCCAACAAGTACCCACAATAGGCAGTTTTCATAAAGGAATACAGAAAAATGTTCCAAAATTATCCATATACCAGATTTCCCTATTATATAGAACTAGCTGTGGGAGTGGAAGTAATTTTGCAGGTGTCATTTGATTATCTCCCGTGCAAAATATGGAGCTCTCTAGGCTTTCCATCTGGCAGGAGTGTGAACAGCGTTACAGAAAAGCTTTAACTGTTAAGGATAGCATTGGAGATGGTTTTGTGATAATGAGGACTGCGGAATATCACCGTCTTCGAGATGTTTGAACAGGTTTACCGAGGCCTAAAAAAAGATGCTACCGCTAACCTGACTGACCCTGATTTTTGTGCTGACCCTGCAATTTTTGTTGTCATCCAGAAAACAAGAGGGCCATGATGGCCCTGGATCGCTCACCTGATCCATATGATATAGTAACAAGTGGTCCTTAGGGAGGGCCATTATTGACCCCAGGGCTACAATGTGCATAATGTTGAGGGAGGTCTAAAGAGGTGAAGCTTCATACCAAATATCAACAAAGGCTATAATTTGAACAATCTTGGCAAAGGTCCACTAGATGAAGCTACACTAAATATCAAAGACCTGGGCCTTGGGGTTTCAGAGAAGAAGATTTTTTAAAGATATTCCCTACATTAGCCTATGTAAAACCAAATGGCCCCGGAGCGGGGGCATTTTTGGCCTCAGGGCCATAATTTAAACAATCTTGATAGAGGTCCACTAGATGAAGCTTCACACCAAATATCAAAGACCTGGGTCTTGCTGTTTCAGAGAAGAAAATTTTCAACGATTATTTCTATATATAAGTCTATGTAAAACCAAAGGGCCCCGGGGTGGGGGCTATAATTTGAACAATCTTGGTAGAGGTCCACTAGATGAAGCTCCATACCAAATATCAAAGGCACGGGCCTAGTGGTTTCAGAGAAGAAGATTTTTAAAGATTTCCCTATTTAAGTCTGTGTAAAACCAAAAGGTCTCGGGGCGGGGGCGTTTTTGGCCCCAGGGCTAATAGCCTATAATTTGAACAATCTTGATAGAGGTCCACTAGATGAAATTTCACACCAAAAATATCAAAGACCTAGGCCTTGTGGTTTCAGAGAAGAAGATTTTTAAAGATTTTCCCTATATAAAGTAGAAGTAAAACAAAGATCAGGAATCGATACAATTAACTTACTCCACCCATCAAAGACACCAAAGGGAAAGAAATACAAACAGTAAGCGACCAGACCATAATGGAAACCTAAACAAAAGAAGGCCATAAGGACAGTTACTTTCCCACAAAATGGCCATATGGCCATCCAAAATTAAAAGACACAAGTGATACACACAGTAAGTAACAAACAACAACATGAATAAATCGCCACAGAAGAACCGCCTTGGAACGGTCAGTGGAAAGATTTCCACTGGGGGGCTTAAATCTATTTGACATGGCCACAATCCTCACCCTTACTTCCCCCGTGATTTAGACAAATAATTTGTTCAGTCCGCATGAAGGCCTCCTAACTCATCAGTGCAACATCTCCGTGAACACAAATAATCAAAGAACCACAGAGGTGAGACAACGGTGAGGACTCAACAGCAAGAAACCACTGAAATGCTGGAGCAAAAGAAAACCAACAGTTAGACTTTATAAGTTATAAGACTATGTAAAACCAAAGGGCCCCCGAGACAGGGGCGTTTTTGGTCTCAGGGCTATAATTTGAACAATCTTGGTAGAGGTACCCTAGATGAAGCTTCATACCAAATATCAAAGACCTAGGCCTTCTGGTTTCAGAGAAGAAGATTTTTCAAGATTTTCCCTATATAAGTCTATGTAATACCAAAGGGCCCCGGAGCGGGGGCATTTTTGGCCCCAGGGCTATAATTTGAACAATCTTGGTAAAGGTCCACAAGATGAAGCTTCATACCAAATATCAAAGACCTAGGCCTTGTGGTTTCTGAGAAGAAGATTTTTAAAGATTTTCCCTATATAAGCCCATGTAAAACCAAAGGGCCCCGAGGCGGGGACATTTTTGGTCTCAGGGCTATAATTGAACAATTTTGGTAGAGGTCCACTAGATGAAGCTTCATACCAAATATCAAAGACCTAGGCCATGTGGTTTCCGAGAAGAAGATTTTTCAAGATTTTCCCCTCTATAAGCCCATGTAAAACCAAAAGGCCCCAGGGTGGGGGCATTTTTGGCCTCAGCACTATAATTTGAACAATATTGGTAGGGGTCCACCAGATGAAGCTTCATACCAAATATCAAAGACCTGGGCCTTGCGGTTTCAGAGAAGATTATTAAAGATTTTCCCTATATAAGGGGGGGGGGGGGGTAACTGGGCCTTGTGGGGTGAAGCTTCATACCAAATATCAAAAACATGAGCCTAACAGTTTCAGAGAAGAAAATTTTTAAAGATTTTCCCTATATAAGTCTATGTAAAACCAAAAGGCCCCGGGGTGGGGGCATTTTTGGCCCCAGGGCCTGGGCCTTGTGGGGTGAAGCTTCATACCAAATATCAAAGACATGGGCCTTACAGTTTCAGAGTAGAAAATTTTTAAACATTTTTCCCTATAAAAGTCCATGTAAAACCAAAGGGCCCCAGAGCGGGGGCATTTTGGCCCCAGCACTATAATATGAACAATCTTGGCAGGGGTCCACTAGGTAAAGCTTCATACCAAATATCAAAGACCTGGGCCTAGCGGTTTCAGAGAAAAAGATTTTTTTTAAGATTTTCCCTATATAAGCCCATGTAAAACCAAAAGGCCCTGGGGCCGGGGCATTTTTGGCCCCAGCACTATAATTTGAACAATCTTGGTAGGGGTCCACTAGATGAAGCTTCATACCAAACATCAAAGACCTGGGCCTTGTGGTTTCAGAGAAGAAGATTTTTAAAGATTTTCCCTATATAAGCCCATGTAAAACCAAAGGGCCCCGGGGCGGGGGCATTTTTGGCCCCAGCACTATAATTTGAACAATCTTGGCAGGGGGTCACTACATGAAGCCTCATACCAAATATCAAAGACCTGGGCATTGCGGTTTCAGAGAAAAAGATTTTTCAAGATTTTCCATATATAAGTCTATGTAAAACCAAAGTGCCCCAGAGCGGGGGCATTTTTGGCCCTAGGGCTATAATTTGAACAACCTTGGTAGGGGTCCACTAGGTGAAGCTTCATACCAAATATCAAAGATCTGGGCCTTGAGGTTTAAGAGAAGAAGATTTTTAAAGATTTTCCCTATATAAGCACATGTAAAACCAAAGGGTTGGGGGGTGGGGGACCTGGGCCTTGTGGGGTGAAGCTTCATACCAAATATCAAAGACAAGGGCATTACGGTTTCAGAGAAGAAAATTTGTAAAGATTTTCCCTATATAAGCCCATGTAAAACCAAAAGGCCCCGGGGCGGGGGCATTTTTGGCCCCAGCACTATAATTTGAACAATCTTGGTAGGGGTCCACTAGATGAAGCTTCATACCAAACATCAAAGACCTGGGCCTTGTGGTTTCAGAGAAGAAGATTTTTAAAGATTTTCCCTATATAAGCCCATGTAAAAGCAAAGGGCCCCGGGGCCGGGGCATTTTTGGCCCCAGCACTATAATTTGAACAATCTTGGCAGGGGTTCACTACATGAAGCCTCATACCAAATATCAAAGACCTGGGCATTGCAGTTTCAGAGAAAAAGATTTTTCAAGATTTTCCATATATAAGTCTATGTAAAACCAAAGTGCCCCAGAGCGGGGGCATTTTTGGCCCTAGGGCTATAATTTGAACAACCTTGGTAGGGGTCCACTAGGTGAAGCTTCATACCAAATATCAAAGATCTGGGCCTTGAGGTTTAAGAGAAGAAGATTTTTAAAGATTTTCCCTATATAAGCACATGTAAAACCAAAGGGTTGGGGGGGACCTGGGCCTTGTGGGGTGAAGCTTCATACCAAATATCAAAGACAAGGGCATAACGGTTTCAGAGAAGAAAATTTTTAAAGATTTTCCCTTTATAAGCCCATGTAAAACCAAAGGGCCCCAGAGCGGGGGCATTTTTGACCCAAGGGCTTTAATTTGAACAACCATGGTTGGGGTCCACTAGGTGAAGCTTCATACCAAATATCAAAGACCTTGGCCTTGCGGTTTCAGAGAAGAAGATTTTTCAAGATTTTCCATATATAAGTCTATGTAAAACCAAAGGGCCCCGGAGCGGGAGCACTTTTGACCCAAGGGCTTTAATTTGAACAACCATGGTTGGGGTCCACTAGGTGAAGCTTCATACCAAATATCAAAGACCTGGGCCTTGCCGTTTCAGAGAAGAAGTTTTTTTAAGATTTTCCCTGTATAAGCCCATGTAAAACCAAAAGGCCCCGGGGCGTGGTGGTGGGGGGGGGGGAACCTGGGCCTTGTGGGGTGAAGCTTCATACCAAATATAAAAGACATGGGCCTTACGGTTTCAGAAAAGAAATTTTTTAAAGATTTTCGCTATATAAGCCCATGTAAAACCAAAGGGCCCAAGAGCGGGGGCATTTTTTGCCCCAGCACTATAATTTGAACAATCTTGGTAGGGGTCCACTAGGTGAAGCTACATACCAAATATCAAAGACTTGGGCCTAGCGGTTTTAGAGAAGAAGATTTTTAACGATTTTCCCTATATAAGCCCATGTAAAATCAAAGGGCCCCGGGGTGGGGGGCATTTTTGGCCCCAGGGCTATAATTTGAACAATCTTTGTAGGGGTCCACTAGGTGAAGCTTCATACCAAATATCAAAGACCTGGGCCTTGCGGTTTCAGAGAAGAAAATTTTTAAAGATCTTCCCTATGTAAGCCCATGTAAAACCAAAGGGCCCCGGAGCAGGGGCATTTTTGACCCCAGCACTATAATTTGAACAATCTTGGTAGGGGTCCACTAGATGAAGCTTCATACCAAATATCAAAGACCTGGGCCTTGCAGTTTCAGAGAAGAAGATTTTTTAAGATTTTCCCTATATAAGCCCATGTAAAACAAAAGGGCCCCTGGGCGGGGGCATTTATTGGCCCCAGCACTATAATTTGAACAATCTTCGTAGGGGTCCACTAGATGAAGCTTCATACCAAATATCAAAGACCTGGGCCTTACGGTTTCAGAGAAGAAGATTTTTAAAGATCTTCCCTCTATAAGCCCAATGTAAAACCCAAGGGCCCCGGAGCGGGGGCATTTTTGGCCCCAGCACTATAATTTGAACAATCTTGGTGGGGGTCCACTAGATGAAGCTTCATAACAAATATCAAAGATCAGGGCCTTGCAGTTTCAGAGAAGAAAATTTTAAAAGATTTTCCCTATATAAGCCCATGTAAAACCAAATGGCCCAGGGGCGGGGGCATTTTTGGCCCCAGCACTATAATTTGAACAAACTTGGTAGGGGTCCACTAGATGAAGCTTCATACCAAATATCAAAGACCTGGGCCTTAGGGTTTCAGAGAAGAAGATTTTTAAAGATCTTCCCTATATAAGCCCATGTAAAACCAAAGGGCCCCGGAGCGGGGGCCTTTTTGGCCCCAGCACTATAATTTGAAAAATCTTGGTAAGGGTCCACTAGTTGAAGCTTCATACCAAATTTCAAAGACCTGGGCCTTGCGGTTTCAGAAGAAGATTTTTAAATGTTTTCCCTATATTAGCCTTTGTCAAATCAAAGGGGCCCAGGGCAAGGGCATTTTTGGCCCCAGCATTATAATTTGAACAATCTTGGTAGGAATCCACTAGATGAAGCTTCAGACCAAATATCAAAGACCTGGGCCTTACGGTTTCAGAGAAGAAGATTTTTAAAGATTTTCCCTATATAAGCCCATGTTAAACCAAAGGGCCCCGGAGCGGGGGCATTTTTGGCCCCAGCACTATAATTTGAACAATCTTGGTAGGGGTCCACTAGATGAAGCTTCAGACCAAATTTCAAAGACCTGCGCCTTACGGTTTCAGAGAAGAAGATTTTTAAAGATTGCCCCTATATAAGCCCCTTTAAAACCAAAGGGCCCCGGAGCGGGGGCATTTTTGGCCCCAGCACTATAATTTGAACAATCTTCGTAGGGGTCCACTAGATGAAGCTTCATACCAAATATCAAAGACCTGGGCCTTAGGGTTTCAGAGAAGAAAATTTTTAAAGATCTTCCCTATATAAGCCCATGTAAAACCAAAGGGCCCCGGAGCGGGGGCATTTTTGGCCCCAGCACTATAATTTGAACAATCTTGGTGGGGGTCCACTAGATGAACCTTCATACCAAATATCAAAGACCTGGGCCTTGCGGTTTCAGAGAAGAAAATTTTAAAAAAATTTCCCTATGTAAGCCCATGTTAAACCAAAGGGCCCCGGGGCGGGGGCATTTTTGGCCCCAGCACTATAATTTGAACAATCTTGGTAGGGGTCCACTAGATGAAGCTTCATACCAAATATCAAAGACCTGGGCCTTGCGGTTTCAGAGAAGAAGATTTTTTAAGATTTTCCCTATATAAGCCCATGTAAAACCAAAGGGCCCCGGGGCGGGGGCATTTTTGGCCCCAGCACTATAATTTGAACAATCTTGGTAGGGGTCCACTAGTTGAAGCTTCATACCAAATATCAAAGACCTGGGCCTTGTGGTTTCAGAGAAGAAGATTTTTAAAGATTTTCCCTATATTAGCCCATGTAAAATCAAAGGGGCCCGGGGCGGGGGCATTTTTGGCCCCAGCACTATAATTTGAACAATCTTGGTAGGGGTCCACTAGATGTAGCTTCAGACCAAATATCAAAGACCTGGGCCTTACTGTTTCAGAGAAGAAGATTTTTAAAGATTTTCCCTATATAAGCCCATGTAAAACCAAAGGGCCCCGGAGCGGGGGCATTTTTGGCCCCAGCACTATAATTTGAACAATCTTGGTAGGGGTCCACTAGATGAAGCTTCAGACCAAATTTCAAAGACCTGCACCTTACGGTTTCAGAGAAGAAGATTTTTAAAGATTGTCCCTATATAAGCCCCTGTAAAACCAAAGGGCCCCGGAGCGGGGGCATTTTTGGCCCGAGCACTATAATTTGAACAATCTTGGTAGGGGTCCACTAGATGAAGCTTCATACCAAATATCAAAGACCTGGGCCTTGTGGTTTCAGAGAAGAAGATTTTTTAAGTTTTTGGTGAAAAAAGTCTATTTTTGGCCCCAAAAACCAAGATGTGCAACGGACCGGAACCATTTGAACAACTTTGAAAGGGGACCACCTAAGGATCATTCCTGTGAAGTTTGGTCAAAATCCGATCAGTGGTTTAGGAGGAGATGTCGTTTAAAGAAATTGTTCACGGACGCACGGACGCACTGACGCACGACGGACGAAAAGTGATCCCATAAGCTCACCTCGTCACTACGTGACGGTGAGCTAAAAATAAGACCTTAATATTTGCTAGCACTTTTTGATAGAAATTCATATAATTGTCAAAATAGCTATCGATTTATTGATTGACGTTTAACGTCCCCGTCAACACTATATAGGTAATTTTGGAGACGTTGCTTCCAGATTTGTGGTACTTTTACCGGACATTGAGATGAAATGACTTCTCAAGCCCTATCGCCCAATGAATCCAATAGGTGATATAAGCATGGACGGTCCGACTTGCACTGCTTTGCCTGGGCAGGCTTAGATCCTCTAAACGGTTTACCAGTACTCGTGTGCAGTCAGTTTCAGCTCTGTGTGGAAGCACCATGCTGTCATCTATTTCTTCAAGCCCCGATGGGCGGAGGCCAGTCAAAATAGCTAAACTAATACTTGAAACCCTGTTCTTGTACCGTTCTAGAAACCATTCTGGATACAGAGAATAAATGAGCTCCTTTACTCTTCTGTCTTTATCAGATCTCCTTTTTAAGTGCCAAGGCCTCCGTTGGATATGTATTAAACGTAGTTACCACAAAACAACCGATTCAGTATGTTATTGCTGCACATAATTAGATTACTACACCTCGTATTAACTAACATAGGCCACTGATATTAAATCTTTTATCCCTCCAGTAATCATCTAGGCGTGTTTTGAACTGCAGAACCGTCTTTGAAGATATTATCTCTTCATGTTAGGAATTCCAGATGTCAATTACTCTGATAGCAAAATAATTAAATCTAGCTGACTTTCTGCTATGTTGTTTATATTACTTTTTAGAATGACCATATGTTGTTGCATCAAAGAATTGGAAGAATTTGTTTGGTGATGTATCAACAAAGTAGGCAGATTTAGGGCTTGAAGTCTATTATTATAGCTTAAATGTCATAACTCAGGCAATATCCTCGTGCTATCCTCTGTATATTTATCCCCACGTTTTTCAACGAAAAGTGGGGATATTGTTATCGCGTCCGTCCGTCTGTCTGTCCGTCTGTCTGTCCGGCTATATCCTCCTAAACCGTTAGCCGGAATTCAACCAAATTTGGTATGCGAGTTGCTTACATGAATGGCTTGCGCAAGAGCACATTTTTTTTGTCCCCGCCCCCAGGGGCCCTGAGGAGGGGTCAAAAGGTCAAATTTTGACCTACTGTGGAGAAAACGTGGGGATTTGCGATGGCTTGCCATCGACTGCGCGCTCTAGTTTCAATTATTCTAGTATCCTTCTTCAGAACAGGGCATCAGACCAAATTACCATTTGAACGTCTGAGAGATTTGTACAAACTCAAGAATGTAGAGTTATCCTTGTACGAGGACTGTTCAAATATGAATGCAACTAAGCACATAAAAATGATTCCGTGATAGATATCGATGAAAAATTTATTTTGTCCCCTCAAAGTATTCCACTTTAACAGATATACAAACTTTCAGTCTTCTGATCCAATCATTGAATGCATTTTGATAGTCTTTTCGAGGTATACTATGAAGGCACTGGAATATTGCAGAACCGAGGTGTTTGCGCTGTACAAATTTTCGACCAGAAAGGTATTTTTTCAGCCGCGGGAACAAAAAAAAGTCACACGGGCCAAGGTCAGGGGAATACAGGGGGTGAGAGAGTTCAACAGCCTTTTCCTGCTTCAGATAGTCTTGCACAATGAACGCCTTCTGCGATGACGCATTGTCATGTAGTAATCTGACACAGCCCGAACCAGTTGCGGGTCTTCAACGAAATATTTCTTCAATTTTCGAAGAACTTTATTCTTGTAAAACTTCGCATTTACAGATTTGCCTTAAGGCACAGCAACCTGAATAGCAGGGCCCTGAATTGAAAAGAATATGGCATACATTACCTTCTTGATGCTCATGGTCCGCTTTGCAATGCATGGTCTTTTGCAATAACTTGTTGCCCATATTTTGTTCTGAATCTTTCGTTTTGGCTCAAAAAAGTGAACCCATGTCTCGTCACCTGTGACGACATTAGCGAAAGACCGTGCATTGTAATTTGGAAACTTTTTAAGCAACTTCTTGGCGCACTGAACGCGTGTCTTTTTCTGCTCATCTGTCAACAGATGGGGAATCCGTCTAGCACAGATCTTTCTCATTTTCAAATCCCGTTTAAGAATTATATGAGCTGCTCGTAATGAGATGCCAACCATACTAGCTAATTGCCTAGTGGTGTATCGTGCATCGGTAGTAACTATTTCTTTCACTCTAGCAACCATCTTGGCAGATGTTGCTCTTTTCGGCCGACGATCATGTGGTGCATCTTCTGTTGAGCCTAGCCCACAGCTGAATTTCTTACACCAACGAAAAACTGTCGGAAAAGACATTTCATTAAGCCCATAAACCGAACATATTTATTCAAAAATGTCTTTGCACCGTATACCAATACAACGATTCTTAATATAGGACCGTATTTCAACGGTGTACTCTGACGCCCTTCCAACCATGTTTTGTATTAGTATACAAGAGTAGACAGTGTTTATCCAATGATATACATGGCTAAAGAGCGCGGATTTTAACAGGTTTGGTATCAATGTATAGGTAAAATGTTTTTCTACGCTGTGATATTTATTTCCAGGTGATTTTCGCATTAGTGCATGAGAAAACGTTCTACTTGCATTCATATTTGAACAGTCCTCGTATGTAAATGACCTCAAAACTCCAACTAGTGTGTTAGTTTTATTTGCTGCCATATTGATATGCTCATTGAACTTTAGATTAGTTTGGAATATTATACCAAGATCCTTTCCATATCAACCTCTTGAATCAATACTTCTTCACCAGTTTTATCCATCAGTTTATATATTTAGAAGCCTCCAGTGGTTACGCTACTCGCCTTGTAAACCAGGGGTCGCAGGATCAATCCCGGGCTTCTGCAGACTTTGGGATGAGTCTTTAAACCGAGGTCCTGTTTGTGGGACGTAAAACTCAAACACTCATCAGTTTATATTCCAAAACATGGATTATTGGAACCTATATGCATGACATTGCACTTTTTAGAGTTAAAAAAAGAGTAACCATTTGACTGTCCATTGGCAGAGTTTGTATAAATCACATTGAATGTCTTCAAAATCCTCTATGCTGTTGATTTCCTTATATATCTTTGCATCGTCTTAACCATGTGAGGTAGATAAATAAATAAAAGGGGCCCCAAGACAGAGCCTTGGGGGACACCACTAGTAACTTCAGTCTTTGGTTTGTTTGATTTGAGGTTTAACGTCCCCACCAACACTAAAGGTCATTTTGGAGACGTTGCTTCCAATTTTGTGGGACTTTTACCCGACATTGAGATCAAATGACATCACAAGCCCTGTCGCCCAATGAAACCAATAGGGTTTATTAGCATGGACTCGCACCACGGTTCCTGGACAGGCTTAGATCCTCGCAGCGGTTTACCAGTACTAGTGTGCGGGCCGGATTCAGCTCTGCGTGGACCATCATGCAGCCCATATATTTCTTCAAGCCCCTATGGGAGTAACTTCAGTCCATTCAGATGCTATTCCATTAATCATAACCCTCTGCAGGCTGTCAAATAGGAAGTTCTTAATCCATTTTAAGATATTGCCGGTAACTGCATAATCTCTTTAACTTAATCAACAAAAGATTAAAGGGGACAGAGTCAAACGCTTTTTTGAAATCTTAAAATATATAGTGTCCAAAGAATCTCAAACATTTGCAGCAATTCTAGATTCCACCGGAAATGGAAGCTTCTTGATGCTTTTAACCTCATTTGACTTTTCAGGTAATATAGTTAAAATTTAGCTGTTTATTTTTTATTTTTTTTTTTTTTTTGCTTTTTTCCATCGAATAACATTTAGATAGGAAATAAAAAGTTTTTGCGACCTACCAACCCATACCCGTTTTTGGTATGTTTGTTAGTGAAACACAGCTATTTTTTTAAAAATAAAATATTGAGGTTTCTTTTACAGAATCATCTTTCCTCACTTGTACTGTCTTTTCTGTGCCTTTTCTCAGTTTCTATCGAGATGACACAAATTGACAGTCGAGGGCTGGCATGTTTTTCACCCGTTTGTCAGAATGTACTAAGACTTGGTCCTGTTTCTTGCATCCCTGGTGCGTCCAACTAATATTTGCTTTAAGTCTGGCAAGGCCTGCTGCCCTTGCAACAGAGAACCAGGGAAGAGGGTGTTTTTATTTTGTCTGTTCCTTCACTTTCATTCATTTTCCTCTATCTTCCTTGTCCCCATTTTTCATCTCCTCTACCTTGGAAAAGGACAAGGTGCTGGTTCAGAAAAAGGGCACTTTTAACGCATGAAAGCTGTCTGAAAAAGGCACTTTGTTGCCATCTTGTTTTCAAGAGAGGCAAAACAAAGGCTTTATATGCTTTATAGCCAATACTTAGTCTGTTGTGATTATCAAAAGGCTTCTTTTATAACAGGAAGTTGTTTTGGTAGGTTTTCACCATAAATATGATTTCACACCAACAAAGGGCAGCAGGGGTGGGGCAGCAAGGTGTAGCATCCTCCTATAACTGTAGGAGAAACACTACCTCTACCTCTTGTCTACCCATCTCTGGGAGATGACACAAATGGATCCACAAGGGTTGTTTAACCCTATCACAATCAGTCGACTGTCAGAATGTAACTAACTTCTGTTAAAACGTTTATTGGATACTATGGAATAACAGTACATTAAATGAATGACTTATGAAGAAGATTTCCTGGATTTATGGACCCCCTTCAGCCTATATTCTAAAATAAGTCTACAATTTGTAAAGTTTCAAAGCCCTCATTTCTGTCGAACATGAATCGTATATAGATCATTTTTGTTAATTTTTACACCAACAGAATGTCCAACTTCAACATACTTGTCCTCAAATGTCATATGACACTGTGTGCTGATAAATAAGGCCAGTGTTATGTAAATAAATATTTAAGCCATTTTGGAGTTTGTGAACTTTTGTCATCAGTGCTTTTTAGCTCACCAGACCAAAGGTCATGGTGAGCTTTTGAGACTGTGAGATGTCCGGTGGCGTTCGTCTTCGTGCATCATCCGTAAACTTTTCTTTTTAACACTCTAGAGGCCACAGTTTTGGTCCAATCATGATCAGACATGGTCAGAATAATCCTCATGACAATATCTCAGTCAAGTTCGAAAATGGGGTCATGTCGGGTCAAAAAGTAGGTCAAAAGGTCAAATCATAGAAAAACCTTAAAACTCTATAGAGGCCATAATTTTGGTCCAATCATCATCAGACTTTCTCAGAACGATCATCTCAACAATTTCAAGTGGGGAAGCTCCAGTTAACGTCCCGATCTGAAGGACGGTGCACTTTGTGGCATTCATCCCTGCAAATGATGCCAGTGGAGCATGTTCGGACACCTCGATTTTATTTGCGCTGCCTGGAATCGTACCGGGGGGGGGGCCTCTAGTACACTAACCACTGAGCTACAACGCTCCTATATTCGGATACCAAACTTTATTTTCGCTGCCGGGAATCGTACCGGGGGTCTCTAGCATTAGAGACCAATAGCTTCTAACTACCTAAGGGGTGTAAATGAGTGTGTTTGCTCAAAAGGCAGTGCCTTTATTTCATATTACCCGAGTAATTAGTGACTTTCTGAAAAATTGTAATTTCTTGGCCAGACGAGAAGCGCTTTCCGGTAAATGTTTCGGTAAATGCTCCGGTAACTCGTTGGACCAAGCGTGGAGCTTGGTTTTAACCGGCTAACAAATGCGCAACATAGTTCGAAACTTTCCCGCGATCAAACTTCAGCGTTTGATGCAACGGTCTTCGAAAAGAGCTTTTTAAAATTATTTCGATGGGACTTGACTACTTCTGGTTTTGAGAACCAATTTTGGAATGTGAATACAATTCTCATGAACTCTGTAAAGATGGCGGATTATCGCGAGAAATTGAACGAGATTCCAGGCGAGATTTGGGTGCCTAAGTATGTTGTTCCAGCCTCTCTACAGTAAAGCAAACACTTTGTGTGTTTGCTATAAGAGATCGAGCTTAGGACTTTGATTCAAAGGGTTGTGAGTTCAATTCCCAGTCGGTGAACATTTGTTCTTTTTAAAACGCATAAATAATTCATATCCCCTCGCACAAAAAAGTTTTTAGGGGGTGGGAATATTGCATTTGTTCCATACATACATACATATATATATACATACATACGCATGCATGCACACACACATCCATACATGCACAAACTCAGGCATGCATGTGCACATACATTCACACACTCATGTGCATCATACATGCATGCATGCAAGCACACACACATACATGGACACACGCATGCACACATGCAATCACGCATGCATGCTTGAATGCACACATGAATGCATGTATACATGCATGCACACAAACAATTTCACAGGCATGCATGCACATACCCATTCACACACAACCTCTTTGTCACCCCTCAACCCCCACACATACACACAAAACTCCTTGTCTCCATGAGTCATTGATAGTTAAACTGAGCCTTTTCATCTTATGGTACGCTAGGACCTGACCCACAATGTCAAAGGGATCAACCCCCCCTCCCCCCCCCCCCCATTTCTGTTGTGCAATAAGGATCAGGTGAGTGATCCAGGGTCATCATGACCCTCTTGTTAATGCAAGCTTTATATTTTGTAGCAGCATGAGTGCCTAAACTCTTAATAGAGCCCAATCAGCACTGTTAAAAACTTAACATATAACATTTTCAGAGAAAATAAGGGTATTTTTTCTAGTTATTCTCACCCTTCTGCTGATTTAAGAAGAAAGTTTGTCAGTGAAAGAATGTACCAGTATGTATAAGCCTGCCAAGGAATAGTGGTGAGGTACACTGAGCGGCTTGATATGACCTAAATAGTGCTTACTGGGCTATTAAACTCAAAACAATCAAAGCAGACATATTTAAATTTTATTTTACATTTTTTCTCTGTAAAATATATCACACAAACTTATATCAAGCAACATACATGTATACACCCATAATGTAAAGCAGTCAGCGCCATGAAGTTAATGTCAGTCAAACATTATTTTGAAAGATCAAGACATCTGCTATCTCTGATATTACTTAACCCTTATCGTGCTGAACATGACAACCCTACCTTTCCAAACAGTGTAGATCCAGATCAGAGCAGAAAGTATCTGATCAGGATCTACATTGTCATGCAGTTTGTGAATTAAACAAATACATTATATCAAGTAATTTGATTGGTGGATAGTCAAAACTGGGTGTGGCTAAATTTATTTACTTAGCAGGATAAGGGTTAACAAATAATCTACTGTCTTTCATCAGTGTATGAAGAGGGTGCATCTAAGGCAGATAAGTTGACATCAATGGCATGCATAAATATTCCTCCTTACTGTGCAATTATGAAAGCTCAATACACATCTCGAAAGTTCAGGGACCATTCCTGGTCATAAAGGCATAAACAGAGAATCTGACTTGAGTGATCATTTCATCTGACATTTATAAAACGAGCCTCTTGTGAATTTCATAAATTTTGTATGAACTTACCACAAGAGTAAGATTCTGTTTATCTTAAGGGGAATGGGAACATCTGGCAGATTTTCCCGCCATTTTTCAAATGAAGACAACTTTCTAGACTTCTTGTTCACTTTTCTACAAGCCCTGTCCCAATGAAAAATGGGTCTACTCTTAAAAGAAAATTTGCTTCTCAGGAGAAAACTCTTTCCTTTAAGACTTGACCCCTGTTGACATGGGAGACAAAAATACTTTTGCAGGAGTTGCCTCCCATTCCCCTTAAATCAAATGTTATCGCAGAAATAGTTCAAACAAAATTTCAAAAGAAAGCAGGGTTGTTCGTACGTTTCATGCCAGTAATAGAGGATCTTACTTGAGTGTACAATGTATTATTGAATTTATTAAAAAAGTTGAAGAAAAGTGATAAAATGCGAGGCTTTGCCAAGCATTTTATACATTTTCTTCAATGAGTTTAATAAATTCAATAATACACGAGCAGGAATGCAAGGTTCTATTTATCATATGACATTTAGAATGCATTTTATTCACGATTTGTTGACAAAAATGTCAATATTCCGTATCCCGTTGTACATGTACTGTTAGGGAGCGTTTCTAACTAAGTTGCTTATTTTTAATCCCCTAGTGGATAACATAATTATGGCGTTATTACACTCTCAGATGCGACCTCATATGATAAAATGTGTTAATACATGTGTGGTACTGAGCTATCGAGGCCAGCAGGACAACATCATATCATAAAAATGATATGATGTTGTCCTGCCGGCCTCGATAGCTCAGTTTGATGCGGGTCTGATTGGTGATGAGGAGGATGCGGGTTCGATATCTGCCGGAGTTCTTTCTTGGAGATCAATCATGAAATCTTTCCTACGGTCATTCTCACCCTTCTGCTGATTCATGAAAGGCAGTTGTCAGTTTCTGGCGAAAGAATGTGCACTGTACTGGTTAACCGCTTACATATTAACCTGCCCAGGAAAAGTATGGATAGGTAAACTGACAGGCTCAAAAATGACCTAAAATAATGTTGAGTGGGCCGTTGAACTACAATACAAGCAAACAAACAATATGATGTTCACTAAATAATGACAATGTTACATGATTAAACTTATTTCACATTGATCTCAGTTGAGCATAAAATTTGTCCTACTTACAAATTTTAATTGCATTTTAAAATTTATAAGCATTTTAAAATTTATAAGCAGGACAAATAACATCCGCCGCTGATGTAAACAGCAGAACTGTCCCATTTGTTTGTAGTTTACCACATTATAACATATGAGCATAAAAATTTTCATGCCCTGCTCTGCTGAGTATGAAAAAGTTTTTTTTTTAAACTTGGGGTCTGGTTGGAGATGCAAACTCTGTGGCCGGCTTCCAGAAGCTATTTTGATAGTTCTATAATGTCTATTATATATAGTAATATCATCTATTGTCTTCCAGCACTATTGTTCTGTAAGGATTATCATCTAACTCTACAAACATATAGCGATACTGGTACTTCCCTTCATTCTGAAAGAGAAATGAAAGACATAATTGTGACTCGAGTTGAAAGCAAGTTAACCCGTGATTTAGACTGTTTGACCTTTACGTCCACTAACAGGGATAAGGCCTCAGTTTAAAGACTCATCCAGAAGTCTGGAGAAACCAGCAATTGAACTTACGACCCTTGTGAACAAAAATATTAAGACATGTTGTTGTACTTGTCAGAATTATATGGTACATAAGAAAAATTATCCTTTCATAAACTTATTTACAGCTTTGATACTAAAGCTATCATGGCAACCAGACAGCATCAAATGGAATTATATTTCAACAGTGACTTGTATAGTATCACCATAAAGTATAGACACATCCAAAGTCTACGTCACACAAGGTCAACGGTCATTAGCCTCGTTTTATCTGGTGGGCAAAAAAAACTTCCGGTTCCATACTCTACCATTGATGTAGCAAGAATTATTTGCTGTAATAACTATTGTTAAATCGTCTTTCAATCAAAACTGTTTGCCACAAACCATTTTTGACATTAAACTGCTTCTTATTCTTATAAAATTGGATAGAAACTAGAGCTGTAAGTGAAACTGACTAGGGCCCCGGCAGCGCTATCAGAGGATAAAAAAATTTGTGGACGGACAGACAGATGGACGGACGGACAGAGTGATTACTATAGGGCACCCACACTTTCAGTGCGGGGCCCTAATAAGAAAGTTATGGAGGATAAAAAAAATTGTGGATGGACAGACAGACAGACAGTCAGTCAGACAGACAGACGGATGGACAGAGTGATTACTATAGGGCACCCACACTTTCAGTGCGGGGCCACATTATGGTTAACATATCTGCCAAGTAATATTTAAATCCATCCAGGAATAATAACAATGTTATTAATTGGACACAGGAAAGACCCTTTTTTGACCTTTAACCTCTAAGTATGACCTTGACCTTTGAGGTACGGACCTGAGTCTTGCGTGCAACACTCCATCACATTATGGTTAACATTTCTGCCATCCAGGAATAATAATAACAAAGTTATTAATTTGACACAGGAAAGACCCTTTTTTGACCTTTAACCTCTAAGTATGACCTTGACCTTTGAGGTACGGACCTGAGTCTTACGCGCAACACTCCATCACATTATGGTTAACATTTCTGCCAAGTAATATTTAAATCCATCCAGGAATAAGAAAGTTATGGAGGATAAAAAAATTTGAGGACGGACAGACGGACAGACAGACAGACGGACGGACAGTGATTACTATTGGGCACCCACACTTTCAGTGCGGGGCCCTAAATATACATGCTTTAATCTTATTTCCGTTCGTTTAATAAAGCGCATCGACTACGTTTTGGCATGGTGGTGGATAGTTTTATAACGCTTTTTAGGCAACAAAATGTGCGATAAAATGTCAGAAGAGACTGGTTCTATATCATTTATTACTTCAAAAACACAAACTGACAAGGATCAGTTAATTTTGTGGAGAAGAAATGAGTTTAATCACACGATAAATATTCGAAATTCTCATTGACACTGTACGGCAACAGTCATGTTTTGCCAACCAGATAAAAGAGTACATCTACAGGGGAGGTAATTGGCGCATGCGCAGTGAAATGTAAACAAGGTCAGGTGTCAAAACATTGGATCCGTCTATATAGAGGATATTTACTTTTTGAGATGAATATCAAAAATATTTCATCGAGTGTGTTGAGAATATCAGAATTTTCACGAGTGCAAAGCACGAGTGGAAATTCTGATATTTTCAACACACGAGATGAAATATTTTTGATATTTATTCAAAAAAAGTAAATTTTCTTTTTATTTTACAATATTTTAGGACACTTACTGTAATTGATCAATCGGATCTTACGTCACAATTTTCGACTTCACTATGACGTCATAACTGTCAGTTGCAAAACAGAAACAGATCGCCATTTTTAATACAGCATTTTTACAGTTCAAAGAATGCTTTTTCAAGGTATTTTAAAGAATCATATCATCGATTACTTATGACTAAGGTGAAAACTAGAAAAAGTGACAATAGGACACGGATGCCCCCGCCAAATGCCATTCATGAAATGGTTTACTATATGGAACTAAATCAAGGGCAGATAATTCAAAAACCCAAAATGCAAGAGTTGTCTTCCTTGTTCATGACACATCGTCTCAGTGTGATGAATGTACCTGTGACATTTTATGAATATATTCCATACGGTTTAGGAGTTATGGCCCGGACACGGTTTACTATATGGTACTAAGTCAAGGGCAGATAATCCAAAAACCAAAAATGCAAGAGTTGTCTTCCTTGTTCATGACACATCGTCTCAGTGTGATGAATGCACCTGTGAAGTTTCATGAATATATTCCATACCGTTTAGGAGTTATGGCCCGGACACGGTTTACTATATGGTACTTAGTCAAGGGCAGATAATTCAAAAACCAAAAATGCAAGAGTTGTCTTCCTTGTTCATGACACATCGTCTCAGTGTAATGAATGCACCTGTGAAGTTTCATGAATATATTCCATACGGTTTAGGAGTTATGGCCCAGACACTGTTTACTATATGGTACTAAGTCAAGGGCAGATAATCCAAAAACCAAAAATGCAAAAGGTGTCTTCCTTGTTCATGACACATCGTCTCAGTGTGATGATTGCACCTGTGAAGTTTCATGAATATATTCCATACGGTTTAGGAGTTATGGCCCGCACACGATGTCGGGACGGACAGACAAACGGACGGACAGGGGTAAAACTCAATGCCCTTCCGCTATTCTCCGAATAGGCGGGGGCATAAAAACAGTCCGGGCTGCTACTGTGAAAAAAACATTCACACTGTGAAAATATCACTTATATTTTCACAGTGAAAATATCACTGTGAAAATATCACTTATATTTTCACACTGTGAAAATAACACTGTGAAAATATCACTTTTATTTGTTTCAGATATGCATTGATTTCACTGCTATGTATAAAATAAACTACTTGTATAGTATCACCATAAAGTATACTACATATCCTGTGGGTACTCAATAGAACCACCTCAATGAGGCAGTTCTAACACGTACCCACAATCTATATTTTAGAGCAGAAATAAGAAAAAATATCGCAATTTTTCGTCTAAAATTTTTGTTTTTTTGGTTGTAAAATTTACAATGTATTTGTACAGGCGTGTTTTCATAATGACTCTTTCTGGTCTATCTGAGCAGGTTCTTTTGTGTCTTACCTGGACACAAACCCAGAAGACAGGTTCATATAAATATTTTTTTTTTTTGGTTTGGGTTTTACGGCCCTTTCAAGATTATTTCACTCATATCGAGCCGATCGTTAATCAGAGGTGGGCGAAAACCGGAGTACCTGGAGAAAAACCACCTGACCTTCCGTTGCAGAACTTGGCGTCTCACACGTGGCCCGAGCGAGGCTCGAACCTACGGCGGTGAGAGACCTAATGACTACGAGTCAGCGCTCTTATCCACTAGGCCACGGAGGCCCGTTCATATAAATATCATTTTTTGTTACGATGTAAAATGTTCAACCTTGAGATGTCACGAAAAACTACATCTGAAAATGTCCTCCGTTTATGTTGTCTGCTGCAATTTCTTGTAAACTTTTCAAACATATTTTTGCATATAGGTAAACAGTGTGAACTGCGATCCCTGATCAGACTGCTTCTCTGACTTTTAAAGTAACCAGCAGATGACAGAGCAGATGACAATTATTGTGTGAGGCAAAGCCATCATCTATACTGTTTGTCATTCTGTTCGTGAATTTTCAGGAATAAATTGTATCAAGTATTTTGATGTGTGGCAAAATTATCTTATTCAACAGGACAACGCTTCAACTATAGAACAGATAGTGCCGGCCTCGGTAGCTCCGTCGGATGCACGTCTGACTGGTGATCAGGAGGACATGGGTTCGTTACCTGCAGGGGTCGGCAACATTCTTTCGTGGAGATTGATCATGAAATCTTTTCTACGGTCATTCTCTCCCTTCCGCTGATTCATGAAAGGTAGTTGTCAGTTTCTGGTGAAAGAATGTGCAATGTACTAGTTAACCGCTTACGTATAAGCCTGCCCAAGAAAGTGTCAATAGGTAAACTGACCGGCTCAAAAATGACCTAAAATAGTGTTGACTGGGTTGTTAAACTCCAAAACAAACAAAACAAAATAGAACAGACAGATTAGCATCCTTTGTCTTACCTGATATACCTCAAGATTTACAGTCCCTCTTCTGATAGGACCTTCAATATAAAACTTCATTCTCATATGTTTAACTCCATCTTTCACATATTCTAGGTGGCTGAAAACATAAGGAATATGAATACGAAACTTTATTTGCCGCAAATCACATATATAACATACATGAAATGCACCCATAAAAGGAAAGCACACATACACCTGACTCCTGGATGCTGCATCTCCCTAATTTAGAAATAGCTTTCTGATATTCAGAATAAAGCTAAATTGTGTGTACTCAATGAGGAAATTCTGTTGAGTGCACACAACACACCCTTTAACCCAATGCCTGCAAGGAAACCCCTAAAGGGGTACCTTGGCAAACAGTGCAGGCCCAGATCGAATGCCGCAGAATGGCCTCTGATCAGGGCCTACACTATTTTCTAACAGCATTTTCCATCAATAATAGAATAAAAACAAAACATTAGGCCTGACACCCTTACATGACAAATGGACTTGTCCAACATATAGCATTGGAAGAGTCCACCAGTATACAGTTAAGTTAAAGCTAAATATTGCTCCTAAATATTTGTCATCTGCACAAATTCCTCTGGGACCCAGGCGTGGTTAATGAGCCATTGGTGGTTTTACTGTATAAGGTATTTCTAACATGCCTTTAGTGAAATAAAGAGATTTCTCAGTGAAATCAATATCCCCACTTCTAACAGTGAAGATATGATGTATGGATCTCACCCACCCATCGTGGCTTTGAGAAATAGATTGGGCTATAAATGGTGCTTCCAGGCAGAGCTGAAACAGACCACAAGAGTATTGGTAAAACGCTTAGGAGTAAGCCTGCCCAGGCAAAGTGATGAGTCAGACCGACCAATGCATATAAGCCTTTTGGTTTCATTGGGCTGCAGGGCTTGAGATGCCATTTCATCTCAATGTCGGGTAAAAGTCCCACAAAATTGGAAGCAACATCTCCAAAATGACAGATATAGTGGTGATGGAGATGTTGAACCTAAATTCTAACAAACAAACGATGTATGGCTTTCACTGTTTAGTGAATTCAGTGTACATATATCGTCGAAAAATAACGTATTCTCTGTTCATTTGATCTCGGTTAGCTTTACGTAAATAATATGTGTAAAAAATTATGTCTCGCACATTATTAAGATGTTGATGACGTCACTTTTAGCAACTGTGGATAGAATTATTAAAATGCAAATTTCAAGTGAACCATTTGATAAAGTAACATTCCTAGCTATTTTCAAGATGCAAACCAGTATTATTCAGTTGAACTTCGATGGCTCAATCACCGATGGCTCGTTTACCATGGCTGAGTCGAACTCATTCTTGAGCCCCTAGGGAAAATCTCTACATAAGAAAAAGTGGGGGATAATTTAGCAGATTTTAGTCTTTTATCTTGCAAATGTATGTTGTGTGCACTCATTAGAATCGCCTCGATGAGGCGATTCTAATGAGTACACACAGCATACATTTTTCATTATAGAAGACAGAAAAAAATGTCCTAAAGTATGTCGTTATGCCTCCTGGCATTAGCCCTCAGTGGCTCGAACCACCCGACTCAAACAGATTTTCATGGTCCCAAAGGTGTTCAAGCATTACAGTTTAAAGCATGAAAGAAACAGAAAATTGGATTTTTTTTTCAGTGCAATATCAATTTTTATTACACTCATGAACACCAAAATTAGTAGTTTCATGAGTGGCGAAGGTGTTGATTCGGTGAAATAAAAATCGCTCTTACACTGAAAAAATCAAATATCCTCTGTATTTTGGCCTTTGTCATGGTAATGCAAAATGAGCCAACGTATGACAAAATCTACAAGAAGTCTTGAGCGAACATCTAAGACTCAGATCAGCCTGCACATTTGTGCAGTCTGATCAGAGTCTTCACTGATCGCATGTACCTGCTATAGGCTAGTATCTATGCAAAGAGACATAAGCAAAAGTCATAGTGGATGGTTGGGCAGGTTGATTTGAGTCTCTGCTGGTCGCATCGGTCTTATTGTAATGTGCCGGCTCATTAACCCATTTCAGACTGGAAACCCCTAAACGGGTACCCTGGCAAACAGTGCAGGCCCAGATCAGACGCCGCAAAATGCGGCGTCTGATCAGGGCCTCCACTGTTTGCTAAAACTTTAGCCATTTTCCAAATAGATTTTGAAGAAAACACAACCTGACATGCCTAAATTTTGAAATGAACTCCTGCTATATATAAGGTGGAAGATTCCATTTGGTACAAAAAGGATGAGTCACCTAACGAGAAAACATGTCTTTAGGGTTTTTGACTGGGTAAGATGCAAACTGATCTGTTTAACTATACTAAGAAAAACAATTGAAGGATATTGAAATTCATTTGTTTACCACAATTACTGGTTAATACCAAATTTCTGAAACTAAACAAAAATTGATATACTAATCAATTATCAATCGATATTCAAAAACAAAATAATTCTCGGTTCATTGGTTTCGGTACAGTACCTTCCTAAATGTCACTTACATTCAGCACAAAAGTCACAAGACGTCAAGCGTCATTAATAATGGGTGTGGCCACCTCTAGCTTGGACGCAGGCCTGGCACCGGCGTCGCATGCTGGTGACAAGTCGACGGAGAACGTATTGGGGTATGCCATTCCACTCTTCCACAAGCGCTTGTCGAAGCTGGGCCAACGTTGATGGCTGGTGACGTCGGTTACGTACGCGTCTCCCAAGCTCATCCGGATTAAGGTCTGGAGAGCGAGCTGGCCAGTCCATGGTTTGAATTCCCGCTTGTTGGAGACGGGTAATGACGATTCTCGCTCGATGCGGACGCGCATTGTCATCCATGAACGTCAAACGTCCCCCATTACGTTGAATGAATGGCAGTAAATATGGATCAATGACTTGGTCTATGTAACGTTGACCAGTCATCGTCCCATCCAACACAACAAGTTCCGTTTTTAGGTTATGGGAGATGCCTGCCCACACCATAACACTTCCGCCTCCGTATGGGTCACGTTCAACAATGTGACATTGGGCATATCTCTCTTTTGTACGTCGCCAAACGCGAATCCGGCCATCAGCGCGTGACAATGAAACAGACTTTCGTCTGTAAAAAGCACAGTACTCCATTGTTGGCGATTCCATCTGAAGTGGGTCCTAGCCCACTGCTCACGAGCTCGACGGTGGCGAGGTGTTAATGGCGTTGATTTCAGAGGCCTTCGGGCGTTAAGATTTCGGTCATTTAGGCGGTTTCTCACAGTCTGGACACTGACGTTAACATTACGCACGTTCCTGAGCTGTTGACGTAACTTAGGCGCACTAAGAGTCCTTGAACGTAACGCCTGGTTCACCAATACCGGTCGTCCCGAGCAGAAGTGGCTCGCGTTCGTCCCCTACCAGGTCTTTCGGCCACTTCTCCCGTCTGGCGGTATCTCTCATATAGCCGGCTCACCACACTTTGTGAAACGCCAAATCTAGCAGCGACGTCGATTTGACGTTGATCTACGTCTAAGCTAGTAAAGACTTGCCAGCGCTGTCTATCGGTCAAACGTCTGCGCCCAACCATATCCAAAATAATCCAAGATACCCAACACTTCGTTTACGTGTACAAATAACCGAACTGACCGATAGCCTCATGTACGAATCGATTTTATAGCGCACCTGAATTTTGCTGCTTGACCCCATACTTGTTTACGGACGATGTTTTAGATAACCACTGTAGCATGACTTCAAATGGCTGCACGAAACATGAGGTCGAAAACTTGTTTTTCAAAGTATAAAAATGGCATTTCAGCAGATTTTGTAATTTGTTCAAAATTAGGCGCGAAAGTCCAATATCCTTCAATTGTTTTTCTTAGTATATTTGCTGCCACATCCATCCCTGACGATCAGCCAATCACATTACATGATATAATGTTTTCTTTCACATTCACAAATTGTGAGAATGACAAACAGTGTAGTTCTTGATCAGATGGCTTCTGAACAGAAGCCATCTGATCTGGAACTACACTGTTTGCAAAGATAGGGGTTGTCGTGAACAGGGGGATAAGGGTTTCTTTTTCAGAAGCCATCTGATCTGAAACTACACTGTTTGCAAGGGTAGGGGTTGTCATGAAAAGCTGGATAAGGGTTAACTAGCTTTGCAAACTAACAAGATCCTGAAATTTTAGATACAGAAATTATAGGTATTGCACCAGATTAAATAGAGGATCTTACATGAGTGTTCATGTATTATTGAATTTATTAAACGAGTTGAGGAAAAGGGATAAAATGCGAGGCTTTGCCGAGCATTTTATCCCTTTTCTTCAACGAGTTTAATAAATTCAATAATACATGAGCACGAATGTAAGATTCTGTTTTATCATATGACATTTAAAAAGCCTTTTATTCACGATTTTTCACAAAAATGTCAATATTCCGCCATTAGTAAACGCGACGTCATTAAGGACGTCGTACATGTAACGTTACGGGACGCATCTAACTAATTTGCATATTTAATCCACTAGTGGATTATGGAAAATATTACATGGCGTTATTACATTCTCAGATGCGACGTCATATGATAAAGATATTTATTGCTTTATCTTTACAAGAAAGGGATCCTGCTGCAATTTATCTCAACATTATTTAAGGCCTTCCCCGAGAACATACAAACAAAATAATAGTTATCATATCATTAGCTTGAGATATAAATACGGACGATCAGACAAAGTCCGATGGTGCAGACAAAGTCTGATGGTGAATGGATGTTTATGAGCATGAGGAGAGGATGGTAAAGCGCGACAGGGACACCTGCTGGGAGTGGATACATTTATACTCAGAATTTACTTTTTTTCTCTCAGTTCACATTTACTTGTCGATTGATGCTATTTACTCTGATCAGTTGGAAGATTTGATAGAATGTTGAAAGATGCAAACATAATATTGTTGTCTTCAGTGTTAAGGTCTGGAATTCCAAACAACAAAAGTTAAACACAGAGGAAGAAAAGTTAATAAAGTATTAAATAAAACCAAGTGAAACCAAGCGTTGGTATTGCACTTTCCAAGCAGTAAACACAAAGGTGCTGATCAGACTGCGCATATGCACAGGCTTATATGCACCTTTTATTGTTGGCAAATGACAAAAGCTTGTTTTTGTTGCGCCTGCTTAAAGCATGGCATGATAGGAGTCTGATTTTCCATCCGTTAATTCGTCTGCGACCACCCTAACTTTCACCATAAATGTAAAGAGTCCCCACAAGCGCGACATAGCCTTCGGCAGAATTCTTGTCTCATGACAGGGTTCATATGATGTGTGTTTTTGTCTTACATTTCGAAAACACACCTTTACAAATGCATTGTAATCCTTACCACTGAAAAAAAGTGATCCCAAAAGCTCACCTCGTCACTACGTGACGGTGAGCAAAAAAACAAAATTTTTAGGATGAAAAATTTTGATATTTTTCTTGTTACTGCTCAAAATATAGATTGTCAATACTCGTTAGAACCGCCTCATCGAGGCGGTTCTAACGAGTACCCACAATCTATATTTCGGAGCAGTAATAAGAAAAATAAGGTTTACAACTGTAAACCCCAGATTTACTATATAAAAGTTTGGTTCAAGGGGGCCAAATTATATATAGGCGTGTTTTTGTGATGTTCAGAAAGTCTGTTCTTACCTCACATGTCTTCTCCTTCCTCTCCTAGTTGTCTCCCCATAACCTTTCAAAGGCTCTCCAAAATTATCTATTACCTGAAAAAACATTCCATGAACCCATTTAGTACCAGAAACCCCTAAAAAGGGTACCCTGGCAAACAGCGCAGGCCCAGATCAGACACCACAGAATGTGGCGTCTGATCAGGGCCTACACTCTTTGCAAAAGGTTCAGCCATTTTCCAAATAAATTTTGAAGAAATCACAACCTGACACCCCAAAGTTTTGAAATGGACTCCTGCTATATACAAGGAGGAAGATTCAATTTGGTTTGTTTGTTTGTTTGAATTGAGGTTTAATGTCCCCGCCAACACCGTATAGGTCATTTTGGAGACATCGCTTCCAATTTTGTGGGACTTTTACCTGTCATTGAGATGAAATGACATAAGTCCTGCCGCTCAATGAAACTATTCAATAGAGTTTATATGCATGGACGGCCCAACTCGCACCACTTTTCCTCTAAGTGGTTTACCAGTACTCACGTGAGTTGGTTTCAGCTCTGCATGGAAGCATCATGTAGCCAATTTATTTCTTCAAGCCCCAATGGGTGGGGGCGGAGTTTCCATTTGGTACAAAAAGTGTTAACCAATAAGACCAAGCAGGCAGGGTTGTAGTGACTGGACTTAGCTCCAATTCTGTGATCATTCATGGTTTTATGCGAGAGGCTTATGAATGAATACATTAATTTAGCCACACCCATTTCTGACTATCCACCAATCAAACTAGAATTTGTTTTTTTACAAAAACACAGATGTCTCCCCCTTTTTGACCTCTAAGTATGACCTTGACATTGACGGTATTGACCTGGGTCTTGTGTGCAACACATCATCATTTCTGCAAAGTAACTTTATAAAGTTCATACAGAAATAAGAAAGTTACTGATCGTACAAAAAAAGCCCTTTTTTACCTTTGACCTCAAAGTATGGCCTTGACGTTTGAGATACAACACATCGTCTCATGATGGTTAACATTTCTGCCAAGTAATTTCATAATCCATCAAAGAATAAGAAAGTTATTGACTATACACAAAAAAGGCCCCTTTTTTACCTTTAATCTTGACATTGGAGGCACTGACCGTGGTCTTGCACACAACTCATCGTCTAATGAAGGTGAACATTTCTGCAAGGTTACTTTAAAAAGTCCATCAAGAAATAGACAAGAATTCCACCGAAGGCTATGTTGTGCCTATGGGGGCGCAAAGTCACCCAACCATGATATGTAGGTAGTCAAGGTCAAACACAGATGCTTGCATAAAAGTTTCCGTTCTTAAATGCAAGCTTGTACTAAGTATCATTAATGAAGCTCTAATAATTCTTGAGAAATGAACTTAACCAAAAGGGTGAACGCTAGGGTGGTCGCAACATTTTACAAAGTCAGTGAACCATGAAATTTAGGTCAAGGTCAAATATGGATGCTTGCATTTATGTTGCCATCCCCAGATTCAAGTTTGTACCAAATATCATTAATGAAGCTCTTATAGTTCTTGAGAAATAAACTTGACCATTAGGGTGAACACTAGGGTGGTCGCAATATTTTACAAAGTCAGTGAACCATGAAATGTAGGTCAAGGTCAAATATGGATGCTACATGTAAGTTGTCATCCCCAGACACAAGTTTGTACCAAGTATCATTAATGAAGCTCTTATAGTTCTTGAGAAATAAACTTGACCATTAGGGTGAACACAAGGGTGGTCGCAATATTTTACAAAGTCAGTGAACCATGAAATGTAGGTCAAGGTCAAATATGGATGCTTGCATGTAAGTTATCATCCCCAGACACAAGTTTGTACCAAGTATCATTAATGAAGCTCTTATAGTTCTTGAGAAATAAACTTGACCATTAGGGTGAATGCTAGGGTGGTCGCAATATTTTACAAAGTCAGTGAACCATGAAATGTGGGTCAAGGTCAAATATGGATGCTTGCAATTAAGTTGTCATCCCCAGACACAAGTTTGTACCAAGTATCATTAATGAAGCTCTTATACATGTAGTTCTTGAGAAATGTCGCAATGTTGACGCCTTGACAAATGGACGAAAAACCGGGTGCCTATATCACGACATGCTAATAGCAGGCGTGACAAAAAGTTATTGACTGTACACAAAAAAAACTTTTTTTTCCTTTGATCTCTTAGTATGACCTTGACCTTGGAGGTACTGAACTGGGTCTTGCGCGCAACACATTGTCTCATGATGGTTAACATTTCTGCCTGAATAACAGTTCTTCACATTAAGAAGAAATTTGGTCTGGATCCCAACGGCAGGGATTTACAGAAGTTGAAGTTATTGGCTTACCTGTGTATTGTTTTTGCATATTTTTAAGGATCTGGTGTAAACTCCATTAGGACTTTGACCAGAAAACAGTTCACTGCCTATGTAGTAACCCATCAAACCTGAAATCAGTGAAGCAAAACAAAGTGTTTGTCTGTGTTTAGGTTTTAAATCCCTGTCAACACTATTTAGGTCATTCTCAAGCAGTTGCTTACGACTTTGTGGGACTTTTACCCAAAAGTGAGACGAAATGACATCTCAAACTGCTAGGGTTAAAGGGATTGTCCCTCTTGCACCACTTTTTCCTGGCAGGCTTAGACCTATCACTTTCGAAGGGGTTTACCAGTACACAAAAGTTTTCAGTTTGATAACACATCCATGCCACATAGTGCATTGTTCACACCTTCCAAATGGCTACTTTTCTATTGAAAATCTGTAATAATTTTCTTATTTATACTGCAAACATAGGGTGCTCGTTAGAACTGCCTCATTGTGGGTGCTCGTTGGAACTACCTCATTGAGGTGGTTCTAACGAGTACCCACAACCTATGTCTTGGTGCAAAACAAGAAAAATAATGTTTACCCCTTCAAACCCCAGTTTTCTCTATATAAAGTGGGGTTGGCGGGGGAGGTAATCATTTCAAGGACTTGTTAACATGATGTGAACGGATTCAACTCTGTGCAGAAGCGCCACGCAGCCCAATTTATTTCTCCAAGTCCAGATGTGGTGGGGGCACAGGTAAGTATGTACACACCAAAACCTCTTTATAACACTACTTATGGGGTCAAAACCAAACTGTGCTATACAGCCATGTTATATCCAACCAAAAATTGCATAGATTTAAGAATGGCTATACATTTTAGGGATCCATCTTTAAACTGTTATCCAAAATTGGGTTCTAATGAACAGTGATATAAAGAAGTTTATGTGTTCTTAACGTGCCACAATAAAAGGAAATATCTCAATGACCATGAAAACCTTGTTAAGACTCGGATCAGCCTGTACTTCTGCACAGTTTGATCAGAATCTTTCCTGATAACTAGAGTGATACTTTTAGAAACATCATGTAGACAGGAAAGATTTTATGTAAACTGATTTGTGTCTGCTAAGCAAACAGCTTGATGGCACATTACCGCTTGACATGGCTTGAATATGGGGATGACCAAAGCTCCAGGTAAGGCACCTTTTTTCATTCGAAAAGTACTGATATTTTTCTATATTTCTGAAAAAAAAAAAAAACATAGGTTGTGGGTACCCATAAGCTGCGCCTCAGTCTTTTCTGGGGCTCAATCAAAATGTTATTGCAATGAAATAACCATGGATTGTCAATGCTCTTGCAAAACTTATGATTCCAATGTGTCATGGTACAATGAGTTATGGTTCTTGCTCTGTGTACAACTGTACCAAGTCCCATCAACATATCTCTCAGGGTATTGAAGTTATTATGATTACAAAGTTATATTGTCAGGAGAGATAACTCTTCTTGACATGTACAACTATACCAAGTACCATCAATAAATGTATCTCAGAGGGATTTGGAGTAATGGTGATATCAAACCTATCATCATACTAAATATGAAACATTTGGAAAATGTAAGTGCTAAAATGTTCAGGCTCTACCTGTTACAAAAGCCTTAACCTGAGTCTTTAACATTCAAAATTTCTAAATTTGTGACCTTGAGGTTACAGGCATGGGTAGGGGTATCACTGAATAAAACTTTGGACCTATATCTATCATCATACCAAATATGAACCAATTTCACCAAATGGTTAGGAAAATATGAGTTCTAAAGAAGTTCTGGCTCTACCTGTTACAAAACCCGGTTACAGGATCACGTAGGTATGTACATACACACACACTTACAGAGGGACGTACCCATGTACGGAAAACTGAATCAAAGTACTGAAAGTACTGAGGAAGGTTGATTTATGAGGAATAATTGTTATATAACAATGTTAGTCGTAGATCAAGCAGTTATCTAGATATTTTGTTGAAAAAATAACTAACTTCCCATATCACAGGTCCTGGTGTATGAATGTCATTTGACGTGTCACCAGTAACAATTCTGATTCTGATTTGACAAGGTCCCAGAGGGTTAAAAAATTCAACAAAAAAAAAATGATTCATCGATTGTTTTGAGTTAAACGACAGGTCAACCCTAGTGGATCATTTTTGTTGTCTCCAAGAGAAAGGGGGAAAAAGATAGAAGAGACCGTAGAGGAGATGATTTGTTTGTTTGATTTGAGGTTTAACGTCCCCGTCGACACTGTAAAGGTCATTTTGGAGACGTTGCTCCCAATTTTGTGGGACTTTTCCCGACATTGAGATGAAATGACATCTCAAGCCCTGCCGCCCAATGAAACCAATAGGGTTTGTAAGCATGGACGGGCCGACTCACACCGCTTTGCCTGGGCAGGCTTAGATCCTCTAAACAGTTTACCAGTACTCGTGTGCAGGTCGGTTTCAGCTCTGCATGGAAGCATCATGCAGCCCATATATTTCTTCAAGCCCGATAGGCGGGGGCCGTTGAAGAGGAGATGAAAGTAAGGGACAGAGGAGAAAGAGGAAAATGAATGGAAGTGTAGAAACAGAAGAAATAACAACACTCCCCCACTCTACAGTTATCTGCTGCAAAGACAGCAGGTGTTGCCCAACTGTAAGTCAATATTAGCTGGACTCCCCAGTGACACAAGATACACATCGCCATTGCCTCCTCACTCAACTACCCCCACAAAGAAAAAAGGGAAGAAAGAAAGAGAAACGTATCTGCCAATTTCTTCATAGTCAAACCATAAATTTCTAAATTAGCTCAGTACCTGGTAATATTCTTACAGCGGGTACATGGTGTCTTAGCCACGTCGCATTGATATGACGATGCACATATGTTGTGCAGCCGCTTTGAGCTATGTTCCTTCGGGCGTCGGGACATAAAAAGGAGATCATTTTTAAACCATTTGATTTAGACATTATAACCCTGATCAGACGCCGCGTTTAACCCAAGGCGAATTAAAATACATTTATTCCAACCTGTACAGGGTCCTAAAAACATTAACCCATAAATGCCAATTGTTTTCTGAAACAGTTAAGATAGATTAGAGGCGTCTGATCGGTGTCTTCGCTATTTGCTAAAGTACGGAACTTGATTTAAAACTCACGGCTTACAACACGTTTTGTAATTAGAGCTATCGAAAGCAGGTGACTTGTAGGTCGGTAAAGGGTTGTTTAGTTTGTCACTGATAAGCTAACCCTTTTAACCCTGTAGACCGGTGCAGACGCCGAGGTAGACATACACTGTATCTATGCAAACCTTGTAGATCCTGATAAGATGGCAGGTAGCTAGAATGTCTCGCCAGAATCTACATGTACACTGTTTGTTTTCATGTCAGTGAACTAATCAGAAATCTCTTTCTATAAGAATATACTAATATCTGAAGCGAGAAGAGTCCTGTTTAGAAACTCAGGGATGAAAGAGTATCGGAAAGCACATAGGAAAATAGTCCCAGAGTACTGTTTTCTTTTCAGAATTTGTCTTTCTGTGCCAATTTATATTCAATCCGTATATCCGTATAAAGTCTCGAAAACTGAAATATTTTGAAAGATGTTCTGTGCCTGCAAAATTAATTTTCAAGAGTTCCTTTGGACTATTTTTGCAGCGAATGAACAGCGGAAGTGGAGTAACGCGGTCCAGTACCGGAAGTAGAAATGTAATGACATAGAAACTCGATTTTAAAAATCAACTTTCAAAAACTATATGCCTCCGGCATCATGCCGATGGTGGGAGCATAATAAAAATAAAAGTTCAATGTTGGTAAACCCTGATCAATCTGCCTTTAACCCTTATCCTGCTGAACATACCTTTGCAAACAATGTAGATCCAGATCAGATGGATTTGGAAGCCATCTGATCAGGATCTATACCGTCATGCAGTTTGAGAAATGAACAATATATTACATCAATTAAATTAATTTGGTGGATAGTCAGAAATTGATGTGGCTAAATTAATTTATTCACCCGGATAAAAGTTAATATGTTATCATCTAGTAAAATCAGCAACCGATCACTGATAACATACCTAGAACTCCTAGTCCAGCAACAATAAAACCTGTATAATACACATCTTTGCCAGCCTCTTTTACTGAAACAAATATATCCACAATCAGTCTAACAGAATATAAGAATGAACATGTATGCCAAACATTTCGGTATTCAAAAAAACCTTGGCAGAGTGCTTGTTTGTGACTGTGCATTTATGGCAAATATCTAGAAAATCAAAAAACTTTGAACAATGCTTTTTATCACCATGCTTTTAAAAAAGCCATTTGTCTGTCCACTGTCCATCCATTCGTCATTGCTATCTCCTCCATAAACACTGGCTGGAATGCAACCAAATTTGGTATATAGCTTAATTCTTTACACAATGAGGGCGTGCAAGAGCAGTGTTGAGTTTGGGTGTGCTGGGCCTGACCCCACCTCCTCCACTTTAGAAAAAGCCTAAAATCTGAGAAATTCAGATTCCCACCCTAAACCATATATATTCTTGTTCTTTATGAAAAGATGCTTTCAGTGACACTAACCTGGAGGTCCCCTGGGATGCGCCAGGGCCATGCCCCAACCCTCCATTTCAGTAATGGCCTTATATCTCAGAAACTGTTCAGATCCCCACCCCTAAACCATATACATGTATATTCTTGTTCCTTATGATAAGGCACATTAAGAGACGCCAACTAGGGTACCCCTGGGATGCCCTGGGGCCATGCCCCACCCCTCCACTTCATAAAACTTTTAAAAGGACATATATTTCAAAAACCATTCAGATCCCCACCCCTAAATCATATATACTCTTGTTCCTTATAATAAGACGCTTTCAGTGACACCAGCCTGGAGGTCCCCCAGGGTGTGCCGGGTGGGGCCCCCACCCCATCCATTATATCTTAGAAACCTTTCAGATCCCCATCCCTAAACAATATAGGTTCTTAGTCCTTATGATAAGAGGCATTTAGAGATGCCAACTAGCATGTGCACTGGGGCCATGCCCCACCCCTCCACTTCATAAAAGGACATATATTTCACAAACCATTCAGATCTCCACCCAGGGATAAAGACTAGCTGTCGCCCAGTCGCCCAATGTGCCTAAATTTTTGCCTGGGCGCCTAAGTTTTTAATAAAAATGCCCATTAACTTACCGGTAATGTAAAATTTGGATTTATTGCAGTCTGGGCACCTAAAGCAAAATGCTTAGTCTGTATCCCTGCCACCCCTAAAGCAGAAATAATCTTGTTCCTTATGATAAGACGCTTTCAGTGACACCAACCGGGAGGTCCCCAGAGGTGCGCCTAACCATGCCTCACCCCCTCCATTTCATTAATATATATTATATCTCAAAAACCGTTCAGATCCCCACCCCTAAACCATATAATTCAAGATTATTCCTTATAAGAAGAATGATGCATTCAATGACAGCAACCAGGGCGTGCAGGAACAGCGTTATATTTGGCTCTGCCAGAAGTTTGGGGCTTTGTGATGGCATGCCATCCACAGCATGTTCTAGTGTTGTTATTGTTGTTGCTTACAGAAATGCAGCTGCAGCATAACATCATGCTATCAAACAGAAAATATTCAGAATTTTCCATACTACTTGCCCAGTCCAAAGCAAACCTGGGACTAAATAGTAAATATCCACATCAACTAGCTCCCTTGTAATATTCTTAACCCTTTTTGTACCAAATGGAATCTTCCTCCTTATATATGTCAATAGTCCCTTTCAAAATTTAGGGGTGTCATGTTGTGTTTTCTTCAAAATTTGTTTGGAAAATAACTGAGCTTTTAGCAAACAGTGGAATCCCTGATCAGATGCCACATTCTGTGGTGTCTGATCTGGGCCTGCACTGTTTGCCAGGGTAACCGTTTTGGGGTTTCCCATACAAAATGGGTTAATAATTCAGATATTATGTCAGAAGTTTGTTTATGGTCATTGAGCCATCTTTTGTATATATATACCCAATGAAACCAATAGGGTTTATATTCATGGACGGTCCAAATCGCAACATTTTACCTGGGCATCCTTAGATCCTCTAACTGGTTTACCAGTACTCATGTATGGTTAGATTCAGCTCTGCTTGGAAGCATCATATCATACAGCCAATCTATATCTTTAAGCCCTAGTGACCGGGGCCAGGTTGTAAGTGGTAGTTTGTAATTCAGTGGTACATTTAGTTTGTGAGTTGACAATAGCAGGTAGTGGTAGTTTGTGGGGTTGTTGGCTGCAGGTGGCATCATCTCTCCAAAATGTTGTTGTTGTTGTTTTCTCTGAGAAAAATTTGTGACATAATTTTCAACATACAGTAGGTTGTGGTTGCTGGTTTGAACTGGCTCATTCAGGTGGTTCTAACAAGTACCCACAACCTTTGTCTTAGAACAGAAATACCAAAATGATCCTAAGTATTATGGACAGCCAGGCCTAAGCAAACAGTGAAGACCCAGATCAGACTGCTCCTCAAGGAGCAGTATGATCAGGGTCTTCACTGGTTGACATTCTGTCTGCACTTTTTAGACGCCCTGCTGGATTGTGCAACAAATTTGTTAAAACTTAAAAACCTTAAGGTGCCCAAACTTTTATGGTTTTTATGGTAAGTGTGTGTGTGTGTGTGAATTCGGGTTTAACGTCGCTTTCAACAATTTTTCAGTCATATCACGACGGTGTCTGGTTGCAACAGGGAGCTCAATGCTCACTTTTATAGTGCTGCCTCACTGAAGTATCATGTCCCAGACACCTTACATGATACCACACCCAGTCACATTATCCTGACACTGGGTCGACCAGTCCTAGCTCTACCCCGTAAATCTGAGTGCCAAGCGAGGAGCAGCTAGTACCATTGTTAACGACTTTGGTATGTCGCGACCCGGGATCGAACCCGTGACCTCCCGTTCCCCGGAGCGGACACTCTACCAACTGAGCTATCGGGGCCGGTTTTTATGGTAAGAAAAATAATGTATACAGGTCTGTGTAAACTCCAGTTTTCTCAATATAAAGTGGGCTTCACAGGGGTGTTTATTCAATCTACATGTATACATGGACTTAACATGATCATGGGCATCTGACGGTAATTGCTAAGAAAGTGAACCAAACTCCCTATTAGTGCATATGGCAAGCATAGTGAGAGGCGTTTTTGGCACTGGGTGACTTTTTTTTAACTACCTGTACTGTTATGGCTTCTGAATGAACATCAGAGGCCTGTGACATGATGGATCTGTACTCTTTTTATTTCCCTGTATTATCGTAGAGTGCCCAAAGTTCACTTTTACTCAAAGCTAAAGTAATCTATGCATATTATTATAAAGCAGAACAAATCAAATAAAATCACTCACTTCACTAGCTTATCATATCTTATTACTGAGTGACAATGCGATTTCTAAATTTTCGTTTTCCGTAAAAGATATACACAAAAGTTTCAGATGTAAATAAATATGACCTCTGAAACATTTTTCAACCAAAGTTCGTGACCCCATGACTTCATCATTTTTAGTGCTTCAATGTAAGGCCACAGTAAGCAATTTTTAGGTTTTCGTACTTATACTATTTATTTGAATAAATGACCAGTTCCTTGTTTAAACAGCAAGTTGAACAGTATGAACATTTGACTAATTAAAAGTTGCTAGAACAGAAAGTTTTAATTTTTCAACATCAAAGACATTTTAAAAAACATTTGAAACATATTTATTCCTCAAGTGGGTAAACTATGAACTGAGGACAAGGAAACGCTGCATGTCACCTTGTAACCGAGATATAAGTGCAATACGAGACTCAGCCCCCACCCATCGGGGCTTCAAGAAATAGATGGGCTTCCACCCAGAGCTGAAACCGACCTGTACACGAGTACTGGTAAACCATTTAGAGGATCTAAGCCTGCCGCGGCAATGCGGTGTGAGTCGGCCCGTCAATGCTTATAAACCCTATTGGTTTCATTGGGCGGTAGGGCTTGAGATGTCATTTCATCTCAATGTCGGGTAGAAGTCCCACAAAATTGGAAGCAATGTCTCCAAAATGACCTTTACAGTGTTGATGGGGACATTAAACCTCAAATCAAACAAACAAAAGCAATACGAGATGCACCAAGTGTTTACATGGGCACCGGTCACATTATACTCAAAGAACCAACAGATTTTCAGAAACAATTACATGTAATTTCTTTATCTTGGCCTCATTTTATTTGACAGGTCTTGTGACCTAACTCATGGATGATAAACAAAACAGACAACAGATCATTATATTACATCAGATTGAAAAATTATTACAAGTATATTTCAAGATGAGGATTTTGGGAATAGAGACAATGACTAAGAAAAATAAAATTGGGATGTTAACTCATTTGTATAAAAAACGCCATTCTTGACAAAACTTTGTCCAGGAAAACTTTTGACAGCTAAAAATAACTGCATATGGAATTCTGATGAGAAGAGTGAGAAGCACAGGAAATGATGACATCACAGACTTAGGTGGTAACGAACTTGAGGCACCTGATGATATAGACTGTAGTGGTTGTTTGTTGTATTAGTGTCCAGTAGTTTGTTTGTATTTGTAAACAAAAGATGCTTTATTAACATGTAAGTAAATATATTGATCACATTATTATTAAATAGTGTTTCCCCCAGCACCTAAAAAGTACATGGTACTGGTCAGGAAAAGGGGCACTTTCAGCGGGCGGAACATATCTCAAATGGGCACTTAACAGCTATGTAAAAGGGATGCACCACATTGATAAAAGGGCACATCTCTCAACTTGAAATAAAAAGACCCTTCTCTTAACCTTTGTCTTCAGTGCTAAATTATACTGCCAGTTTTATGCAAAGTAAAGACAAGAAGTTTAAGTCTCGCAAGCAAGCTGATTATTGATACAAAAGACACACTTTCACACTTCATTCACTTTCACACTTCATTTGATTAATTGGTGTTACTCACACTTGTTATCAAAACAAAGACTATACAACTTCTTAAAGTGATGGAAGTACAATAAACAGGGGATTAGCAGTCAACCATAAAGGTGGACTGTCAAATAGGCAACACTTTATTGCTAAGAAGTGTCTTAAATATTCCTTATTTATTTTTTGGTCAATTTCAGTGACTTTTGTACAAAAATGTAGGGCAACATTTACTCAATCTGAAAGACTGCATGCGGTCCCTGCACATTGGGGCTTAAAGAAATAGATGGGCTGCATGATGCTTCCACGCAGAGCTGAAACCAACCACACAGAAGTACTAGTTAACTGCCTACATGATCTAAGCCTGCCGAGGCAAAGCAGTGCGAGTCGTATCGTCCATGCTTATAAACCCTATTGGTTTCATTGGGCGACAGGGCTTCAAATGTCATTTCACCTGAATGTCGGGTAAAAAAATCCTACAAAATTGATGGCAATGTCTCCAATATGACCTATACAGTGTTGACGGGGATGTTTAACCTCAAATCAAAGAAGAAAGAGGGCATGGTGCTGGACTAAAGGCATGGCGCTAAAGAAAAGAGGCATGGCACTTTGCCATGCTAAATAGGGCTGGGGGAAACACTAACATAGAATGGAAGAATCACTTATTGAAGAAACAACCTTTTTCACCCATAGTCAATCCAGCATATGGACTCTTTCTCGCAATGTCCAGTTCTTTCCCCGTTTTTACAGTTTCAGTTTGTTTTGCTGCTACATTTGCGCTCAGAGTGAAATTCTTTGCCTGCAGAAAATTTAATGGAACAATATAACAGTTCAATGGGCAGTGTGCTTTGTCAACCATCAATAATGCCCTTTTCACCCATAGGCCCGACAGCATTCTGCAATAGTTTTGTGAGACACTGCAGCTAAGTGGGAGGGTCATTCTGGAGATATTGCAGGAACGAGCTATCTATACAGTGTTATACAGCTCAGGCTGCTTAAGTGAGGTTCAAAATGTCATTCTATAAGCATCGCCGTGCATGTCATTCTGTAAAGCAGCCCAGAGATACATGTATTTCCACAAGTTTCCAAGACTTAAGCAAAAGTGTTAAGAGTGCTCTCCCTTACAACACGCACTCCATTAAATCGTGTGTAATTGCAGTGCTACGATGTACCAAAAAGGGAAGTGCCCACTTTTGAAAAATGGGTATACTGGTTTACCCAGACCGTCCTTCTGTCCTCTCATTATATTCCGTAATGGAAACCTTTTTTTTCTAAAGGATATAAAAATGAAAACTTAAAAAAAAACGAAATAAAATAAGGCAGCAAGGTATCCAGCCTCTAAATAAAAGGGTCACTGTACATGCTGTCTATAACAATATCGGTCCATAGCAATTTCGACCCCACAATTTTAATGATGGTATAATTACTATGTTTGCAAATAATAGGTATGCTTGTACGACCAGATCAGTAGCCCTGTTACTTGCTAATTAAAGGAAATTGTCGATTAACAGTTACCTGTAATATTTATATTAAGTAAGTCGACAAGGGGATATAAAGTGAAAAATATGTTTAGTTTCAAAAACTTATATTATTTCTTAAACTAATAGAAAACATCTCGGACCCGATATGCACGGACTAGTATAACTGACTGAGATGCCAACATATGTTGTCGTGTCTTGATCATACAGCCATTTTAATTAATTTTAGTCGAGCTAAATTAATGAACATTACTTTAATGAGTAATGAAATGTTAGTTGTCAATTTTAACACAACGTGGTTGAAAAGATTTAATAGTGTTTTGATTGAAATTGAATTGAAAGCAGCTTAAAGTGTCCAAATTTGACCAAATTTATGCCAAATGTGCAGAAAATACCTAAAAAGGTGCTTAGGTTTCTCGATAAAGTTTACAAAAAAAATGTTAAAAATTTCATTAAAATGATGTTACATTTCCACAAGCAATACATTCAACTATTGCTTTTTTTAATTAAAATAATACAATTTTATTAAAATATGGCTATCTGAGGCAATGGAACTGTAACCGGCAAAAATTTTCAGGCTCAGCCACGCTCAGCCACGACAGTATTTTCCGATAAATAGCGTCACTTACAGTGTAGTGATTAGTCCGTATATATTAGGTACGTGAAAATATATAAGAAAGAAAATGCTCTTCGCTTTATGTTCCTTGTTTGTTTTCACTGCAGGCAATTGTCAGAAAATTAGCGTTGCTCACAGCCACATTAGGCTTATGAAGTATTGTGAATGTCGCGTTTAGTTTTATATATTGTGTGTGTGTGTGTGTGTGTGTGTGTGTGTGTGTGTGTGTGTTCCTATTTCTGCATTTAATTTTCCATTTAAGTTATGGAATATATTATGAGCAGAAATATTGATTAGTCTTCAGTAGAAAATTGTGAATTCTATACTGTGTTTGAGCGGAAATCAGAACCATAGAGGAAGTTTTAAACAGTACCCATTGTCTATGTTCTATAGCAGAAATAAGAAATGTAATGAATTAAATCCTGCACAGCCCTTTAGTCTATATATAACTGTTATATTAAACGGGTTTTCTAGTCATAACGTGAATTATACGAACATTGCCATTTTTTTCGATACGTGTTTGAGCAGAAATAAGAAAGAGGTGGTTTTAAATTATACAGCAGGAAAAAAGGTCTATATAAATTTGATCATATGAAACCCAACTTTTACACAGTAAAACTTTGGTTCACGTGAGTATACATTGTTTGTCTGATTTCTGCTTAAAACATAGTCTGTTGGTGCTCGGAAATACCCGCATCGCCTAACGAGTACACACAATCTCTAATTTGAGCAGAAATGCGAAACTACCGGAATTTTTGGTTTAAGAAATAGATCAGCCGTAGCCTGTGCTTTGTTGAGTAATAAAGCACAGGTTGGAGTTCAGTTGTAAAGTAGATCAAATTACGAGGCGTTACCCGCGTGATGTGTCTACTTACAACTGACCGACAAACTGTGATTTATTACTCAACAAAGCACAGACTACATGTACAGCTGATCTATTTCGAATTTAACACGCTGAAAATCGGCAATAATATTGTTGTTATCTTCCAAATCTCACAACTTTCGCCATTGGAAGAAGAAATCCCGCAAAAAATATTGACTGTATTACTTATGTTCTTTTGTAATCTTTTCGGTGCGAGAAAGTGACGTTACACCGACTAACGTCAAAGAATCTACGAGTGACGTCATATATTTGCAGCTTTTAATGACATCACTCGTCATGCTCTTCCGCACAGTGATTTTTTTGCATAATGAAACACAGCTCTTTCCCATTGCCTGTTGAGATGAAATAACATCTCATTTGTTTACGTTGTGGTCTAGAAAAAAGTAAATTTTCTTTTTATTTACAATTAATTATGTTTGCTAATACCGTTAGAATATATATTGAAGTGTGATATTAAAAAACTGAATGAATAGGTGCCCCATCAACAGCATCACTGTGATTTTGAATGTCTCCTTTTGATGACACACATGGAGGGCTTATATGTCGACAACAAACATGTAAAACAGCAATAGGTTATAAGTATATCACGGCTGTAAAGATTAAAAAAAGGGTTCACGTTAAAAGTCAGCTCACAGTTAGAAAGTTAATTACATCATAAATTGGTGTAAGATTTACATGGTGCCCCCCTCTCACACCCCGTTCTCCCTTATCGTGTTTCTGGTAAAAAGCTATTTTGTAATTTCTGCTGGTATACTCACCATCATCTTCTTCGGTAACTACTTCCGTCGGCATCTGAGTGTTCGTTCGTTCCTTCATTTAGGTTTAGACTTTTTATGTCTGTCATGGCCAAGCGGACAGAACTTCATAGCTTCACAACAAGACATAAGTTAAGTGCTTCTGGGCTGTAAATCGTGACAGTTTGTCCAACAAGTGCAAATTTTGGCGTTGGACTGCTGGTGCCCACCGAACAAAGGAAAGCACTGCCTGCTGCGGGGGCAATGCCCCCGCCGAAGGCGGCAGACATTTAGAGTTTACCATGTATGTATGCATGTATGTATGTATGGAAAAAATCGTGTCCGGTCAATAAATTTCTTATTCTTAGTAGGATTTTGAAATTACTTGGAATAATTGTTAACCATCATGAGATGGTGTGTCGCGTGCATACCTCAAAGGCCAAGGTAAAAGAGTATTTTTGTGTCCGATAAATAACTTAATAACTTTCTCATTCCTGGATGGATTTTGAAATTACTTTGCAGAAATGTTAAACATCATGAGACGATGTGTCGCACGCAAGAACCAGGTTGGTACTCCCAAGGTCAAGGCCATACTTATAGGTCAAAGATCCAAAAAGGTCTTTTTTTCTTCGTGTCCGATCAATAACTTTTTTATTTCTGGATAGACTGTTTAAAGTTACCTTGCAGAAAAGTTCACATTTATTAGGCGATGTGTCACTCACAAGACCCAGGTCCGTACCTCCAATGTCGAGGTCATACTTAGAGGTCAAAGGTCAAATAAAAGGTCTTTTATTCATGTATGTTCAATAACTTCCTTATTCTTAGCTGGATTTTGACATTACTCCACAGAAGTGTTAACAGTCAGGCCTTAAATAGACGTGTTTCCGCTAGCCCGACCGACAATTCTCCAGACCCCCCCCCCCGACTCTACTATTTTAAATCAATTAAAGAACAAAATAAAAATTAAAACGCCGATCCTACCATTTTCAATTTCCGTCCCTACCCAGAGTCGTCTTTGCATATTCCCGCAGTAATTACGCGTTTTAAGTACATTGTTTGTGGTTTTTGGCATTTAGTACTTTCAAAAGTACAGAGCTGACTTTTTGTGCATCTAAAATAAAGTATGCACAGTGCAAGTCTCAACATAACAGTTTTATTAACAAAAGACATGTGCAAAAACAATCACACATAACAATACATGCCCGACCCTGTTTTTTTTTTTGTTTTTTTTTTTTTTCGGGAAAAATAATTAACAAGAGGGCCATAGAGGCCCTGGATCGCTCACCTGATCCTTATTGTAGAAATAAAACAGTAGGTAATGTAAGGTGAATTGGATGTTTGAGCAATTTTGATAGACATTGACCCAAGAAATATTTCTGTGAAATTATTTCGTACATTTCGCAGTAGAAGTCATTTTAAGGGTTTTATTTTTTTAGTTCTTGTGACTGGGTGGAAGTTGGCTAGGCTTGTCACAAGAAGCCTACATGCCAAATATGAAGGCTCCATCTCAAATGGTTCAAAAGTTACGACAAAGTAGATCAAAGGTCAAGGTCACAGATCAAAATTTTTGTATGGATGGGAGGCCCTTGTCAGAAGGAACATACGTGCCAAATTTGAAGGCCCCATCTCAAATGGTTCAAAAGTTATTATTAAGTAGGTCAAGGTCACAGGTCAAACTTTTTGTATGGGTAGGAAGCCCTCGTACAAAGAACATAATGCCAAATATGGAGGATCTATCTTAAATGGTTCAAAAGTTATGAAAAAGTAAGTCTCAGATCAAGGTCACAGGTCGAAATATTTTTGTATGAGTGGGAAGCCCTTGTCACACGGAACCTACATTCCAAATATGAAGGCTGTTTCTCAAATGGTTCAAAAGTTATGGAATGGTAGGTCAAAGGACAAGGTCATAGGTCAAAATTTTTGTAGCGAAGGGATGCCATTGTTAGAAGGAATATACATGCCAAATATAAAGGCTGTATCTCAAATAGTTCAAAAGTTAAGAAAAAGTAGGTTACAAGTCAAGATCATAGGTCAAAATGTTTGTATGGGTTGGAAGCCCTTGTCACAAGGAAAGTATATGCAAAATATGAAGACTCTATCTCAAACGGTTCAAAAGTTGTGATAAAGTAGGTCACAGGTCAATGTCAAGGTCACAGGCCAAGTTTTTTGTATGTCTGGGAAGCCCTTGTCCCAAGGATCTTACATCCCAAATATGAAGGCTCTACCTCAAATGGTTAAACAGTTATGACAAAGTATGGCAAAGGTCAAGGACACGGGTCAAAACGTTTTGTTTGAGTGGGAAGCCCTTGTCACAAGGAACTAACATACCAAGTATGAAGGCTTTATAGTCAAATGGTTGAAAAGTTATGACCAAGTAGGTCGAAGGACAAGGTCACAGTCAAATTTTTGTATGGGTAGGAAGCCCTTGTCACAAGGAACACACATGCCAAATATGAAGGCTTTATCTCAAATGGTTCAAAAGTAATGATTAAGTAGGTCACAGGTCAAGGTCACAGGTCAAAATATATTGCATGAGTGGGAAGTAGAAGTAAAACAAAGATCAGGAATCGATACAATTAACTTACTCCACCCATCAAAGACACCAAAGGGAAAGAAACACAAACATTAAGCGACCAGACCATAATGGGAACCTAAACAAGGGAAGGGCATAAGTTACTTTCCCACAAAATGGCCATATGGCCATCCAAAATAAAAAAAGACACGAGTGATACATACAGTAAGTAACAAACAACATCGTAAATAAACCGCCACAGAAGAACCGCCTTGGAACGGTCAGTGGAATGATTTCCACTGGGGGGCTTAAATCGATTTTACGTGGCCACAATCCTCGCCCTTACTTCCGTCGCGATTTAGACAAATAATTTGTTCAGTCCGCATGAAGGCCTCCTAACTCATCAGTGCAACATCTGCGTGAACACAAAAAATCAAAGAACCACAGAGGTGAGACAACGGTGAGGACTCGACAGCAAGAAACCACTGAAATGCTGGAGCAAAAGAAAACCAACAATTAGACTCCGATGGGCCCGACCAGAGACAGAGCATTAGGCACCAACCAACATTACCTTGAATTAGATCTCTCTAATTCTCAATAAGCCTTTACGTTGGAGCCGTCATAGAATCTGAGGCCTGACCCACCGGCGTGCAATTAAAGAGGGAAGCAAAGTTGCCAACCGTGATTGAAGCCTTATCACAAGGAACCTACATGCCAAATATGAAGGCTCTATCTTAAATGGTTCACGGTAATGACAAAGTAGGTCAAAGGTCAAGACCACAGGTCAAAATTTTTGTATGGATGGGGAGTCTGTCACAAGAAACATACATGCCAAATATGAAGGCTTTATCTCAGATGGTTCAAAAGACATGATAAAGTAGGTCACATGTCAAGACCACAGGCAATTTTTGCATGAATAGACGGTCCTTGTCACGAGGAACCTACATGACAAATATGAAGGCTCTACCTAAAACGCTTCAAAGGTTATGACAAAGTAGCTCAATGGTCAAGGTCATAGGCCACCGAACTTTTTGTATGGGTGGGAAGACCTTAACAGAAGGGACATACATGCCACATATGAAGGCTCTATCTCAATTGGCTCAAAATTATGATAAAGTATGTCAATAGACAACGTCAAGGTAACAGGTCATCTTTTTTGGTGTGTGTGGGAAGTCCTTGTCACAAGGAACTTACATACCAAATGTGAAGACTATCTCAAACTGTTCAAAAGTTATTTCAAAATGACCTACTGGTCTACTTTTTGAATCGTTATGACCCATATTCGAGCTTGGCCGAGATATTGTCAAGATGATCATTTTGAGCAAGATGTATGAAAGTTGGACCAAAACTGTGGCCTCTAGAGTGTTCACAACTTTTTTCTACGATTTGACCTACTGACCTATTTTTTGACCCGACACGACCCAAATTCGAACTTGTCAAGATATTGTCAAGATGTTTTTTCTGAGAAAGTTTGATAATGAATGAACAAAAATGTGGCCTCTAGAGTGTTCACAAGGTTTTTATATGATTTGGCATACTGACCTACTTTTTGATCCAACATGACCCATATTCGAACTCGACCGAGATATTGTCAAGATGATCATTCTGAGCAACAGTTATGATGATGAGACCAAAACTGTGAGCTCTAGAGTGTTCACAACGTTTTTTATGATTTGACCTGCTGGCCTACTTTCGGATCAGACATGACTCATATTCGAACTTGGTCGAGATATTTTCAAGATGATCATTCTGAAACAGTTTGATGATGATCGGACCAAAAGTATTTTCTATAGAGTGCCCACAATGTTTTTAGATGATTTGACCTACTGACCTACTTTTTGATCCAACATGACCCATATTCGAACTTGACCCAGATATTGTCAAGATAATCATTCTGGGCAAGTTTGATGATGATCTGACCAAAACTGTGGCCCCTACTTTTTGACCCGACATGACCCATATTCCAACTTGACCGAGCTATTAACAAGCTGATTATTCTGAGCAAGTTTGATGATGATTGGATCAAAACTGTGGCCTCTAGAGTGTTCACAGCGTTTTTCTATGATTTGACCTACTGACCTACTTTTTGATCCGACAGGACCAATATTCAATCTTCACCGAGATATTGTCAAGATGATCATTCTGAGCAAGTTTTATGATGACTGGACCAAAACTATGGCACTGGGTTTTTTCTATAGTTTGACCTGCTGACCTACTTTCTGATCCGACATGACCCATATTCGAACTTGACCCAGATATTGTCACGATGATCATTCTGAGCTAGATTGATGATGATCGGACCAAAACCATGGCCTCCCGTATGTTCACAATGATTTGACCTACTGACCTACTTTTTGACCAGACATAACCCATATTCGAACTTGACCGCGATATTGTCAAGATGACCATTCTATGCAAGTTTGATGATGATCGGACCAAAACTGTAGTCTCTAGTATGTTCACATAGTTTTTCTATGATTTGACCTACCGACCTACTTTCTGATCCGACATGACCCATATTCGAACTTGACCGAGATACTGTCATGATGATAGTTTTGACCTGACCAAAACTGTGGCCTCTAGTGTGTCAACAAAAAAAAAGTTTAAGCATGGACGACGCAGGATGGACGACGAACGACGCACGACGATGCCGGACATCTCAAAGTCACAAAAGCTAAAATAGCCACAGTGACCTTGACCTTCACACCAAAAACCTGACACTCGAACTTGCTTGATATATTATCATACCCGCCATTTGTGTGAAGTTATATGTAAATCCACCAATCAATAAAGGCACTAAAGCAATGACTTAGGTTTTCTCAACATAGCCACAATGACCTTGAAATCCAGTCCAGGGTCCTGAAGCTCGAACTCACTTGAGATATCATATCCGACATTTGTGTGAAATTATATTAAATGCCATCAATAAATGATGGTAAAAGAGCCATAACCAAGTTTTTTTTTCTAAAAATAGTTACAGGGACCTTGACCTTGAGCCTTGCACAGGGATATTGTCAACATGATCACTTTGAGCAAGTTTGATGATGAGTGGACCAATATTGTGGCCTCTAAAGTGTTCAAAAGGTTTTCCTATGCTTTGACTTACTGACCTACTTTTGACCCGACATGACCGTATTCAAACTTGAACGGAATATTGTCAAGATGATCATTCTGAGCAAGTTTGATGGTTATCTGACCAAAACTGTGGCATTTGGAGTGTTTACAAGGTTTTCTTAAGATTTGACTTACTGACCTATTTCATAACCTGACATGACCAATATTCGAACTTGATCGAGATATTGTCAAGATGATCATTCTGAGCAAGTTTGATGATGATCGGTCCCAAACTGTGGGCTCTATAGTGTTCCCAAGGTTTTCCTATGATTTGACCTACTGACTTATTTTTGACCCGACAAAACCCGTACTCAAACTTGACCAAGATACTGTCATGATGATAATTCAGGGCAAGTTTGATTATGATTGGGGCAACACCGTGGCTTATAAATTGTTCACACGGTTTTTATATGATTTGACCTACGAACCTACTTTTTTGCGTTCACGGAGATGTTGCACTGGTGAGTTAGGAGGCCTTCATGCGGACTGAACGAATTATTTGTCTAAATCGCGACGGAAGTAAGGCGAGGATTGTGGCCACGTAAAATCGATTTAAGCCCCCCCCCCCCAGTGGAAATCATTCCACTGACCGTTCCAAGGCGGTTCTTCTGTGGCGGTTTATTTATGGTGTTGTTTGTTACTTACTGTGTGTATCACTTGTGTCTTTTTTTTTTGGATGGCCATATGGCCATTTTGTGGGAAAGTAACTGTCCTTATGGCCTGCCTTTGTTTAGGTTTCCATTTTGGTCTGGTCGCTTAATGTTTGTGTTTCTTTCCCTTTGGTGTCTTTGATGGGTGGAGTAAGTTAATTGTTTCGATTCCTGATCTTTGTTTTACTTCTACTTTTTCTAACCCATCATGACCCATATTCGAACTTAAGCGAGATATTATCAACTTGATAATTCCGAGCAAGTTTGATAATGGTTGTACAAAACACTGTGACGTCTAGAGTGTTCACAAGCTTTTTCTATGATTTGACATACTGACCTACTTTTGGGTCCGACATGACCCATATTCGAACTTGACTGAGATATTGTCAAGATCAGCATTCTGACCAAGGTTGATCATGATTGGACCCAAGCTGTGGGATTTAGAGTATTCACAAGGTTTTTTTCTGTGATTTGACCCGCTGACCTATTTTTTACCCGACATGACCCATATTCGAAATTGTCATGATGATCATTCTGAGCAAGTTTGATGATGAGCGGACCAAAACTGTGACAAGTGTTCACAAGGTTTTTCTATGATTTTACCTACTGACCTACTTTTGATCCGACATGACCCATATTCGAAACTGACCGCGATATTGTCAAGATGATCATTCTGAGCAAGACTGATGATGACTGGACCAAAACTGTGGCCTCTAGAGTGTAAGCAAGGTTTTTTAACTTCTGACCCGACATGACCTATATTCAATCTTGACTGACATATTGTCAGTCTGGTAATTTCTTCCAGGTTTGATGATGATTGGACGAAAACTGTGGTGTCTAGAGTGTTCACATATTCGAAATTGACCGAGATACTGTCAAGATGATCACTCTGAGCAAGTTTGATGATGACTGGACAAAAACTGTGGCCTCTAGAGTGTACGCAAGATTTTTTTTATGATAAGACTTACTGGCCTACTTTCTAACCCGAAATGACCCATATTCAAACTTGACTGAAATATTATCAACCTGATCATTGTGAGCAAGATTGATGATGACTGGACCAAAACTGTGATGTCTAGAGTGTTCACAAGTTTTTCTAGGATTTGACCTAGTACTGACCTTCTTTCTGACCCGACATGGCCCAGATTCGAACTTGACCGGGATATTATGAGGATGATCGTTCTGAGCAAGATTGATAATGATCGGAACAAAACTGTGGCATCTACAGTGTAGATGTTGCACTGGTGAGTTAGGAGGCCTTCATGCGGACTGAACAAATTATTTATCTAAATCGCGACGGCAGTAAGGGCGAGAATTGTGGCCACGTAAAACCGATTTAAGCCCCCCCCCCCCTCCCCCACCTCAATCCCAGTGGAATTCGTTTCCGCTGACCGTTCCAAGGCGGTTCTTCTGTCGCGGTTTATTTTTGTTATGGTTTGTCTCTGGGTGTTTGTGTCGCTTATATTATTTGCTTTTGGATAGCCTATTGGCCATTTTGTGGGAAAGTAACTGTCCTTTTGTCTTTCCGCTATTGATGTTTCCATTAGGTCTGTTGTTTCGTGTTTGTGTTTCTTTCCCTTTGGTGTCTCAGATGGGGGCTGTGGGATGATTGCATCGATTCCTAATCATTGCCTCCACCTCTATTTTTCACACCGCTTTTCTATGATTTGACCTACTGACCTACTTTTGGACCCGACATGACCCACGTCCGAGATATTGTCATGGTGATCATGCTGAGCAAGTTTGATGTTGATTGGGTCAAAACCGTGGCCTCTAGTGTGTTCACAAGAAACGTTTACGCACGAACGACGCTCGACGGACAACGCACGACGCCGCGGACATCTCGCAGTCACAAAAGCTCACCATGACCTTCGGTAAGGTGAGCTAAAAAGAAGTTTCTCCTACCTACCGGCCATTTTTTTTTTTTTTTTTTTTTTTTGTATGTTAGTAGAAGCACAACTATTTTTTACGCCTCATGAGACACTGTGTCGCTTACATGACCCAGATTAGTACCTCCAAGGTCAAGGACAGTGCGTAACATAACATTCACTTCTGTGTCCCTTGTCATAAGGCGGTCGACAGTGATCTTTCTTTGGGCCGCTTGATATTGACCATTTTACCAAGGCTGCAAATGGAACACGTGCGGCTAAATGTTCAGAGGAAGAAGACTGGTGGCCGTTGTTTCGTGTTCTCGGAGATGATGCACTGGCGAAGATTGCGGCCTCGTAAAATTTATTTAAGCGCCCCCCCCCCTCCCACAAAACACACACACACACACGCACACATGCACACACACACAACACACACACACACACACACACACACACACACACACACACACACACACACACACAATGGAATTCGTTTCACTGATCGTCCCAAGGCGGATTTTCTCTCGCGGTTTATTTTGGTTATGGTTTGTCTTTAGGTGTGTGTATCTCTTATATTTTTCGTTTTGGAAAGTCGATTGGCCATTTTGTGGGGAAAGTAACTGTCCTTTTGGCTTTCCGCTATTGATGTTTCAATTAGGGTCTAGTTATGAATCCCCCGCCTTCGTTTGCCCGTCTGTCTGTCCGCCTGTTCGTCTGTCCATCCGTCCGTCTGTCTGTCCGTAACACTTTCTTAACCACTCCATCTCCTGAACCCTTCGATAGATTTTCATTAAACTTTTTACAAATGTTCGTCTCAGTGAGCTGATGTGCAGAACCCATAAATGAACCATGCCGACTCAAGATCAAGGTCACAGTTGAAGGTCACGAGTTTGAAACTTTGAATTTTGTGTCCGTTCCATATCTCCTTTACCTTGGAAGGATTTTCATTAAACGTCGATCAAATATTGTTTTTAGTGAGCTGATGTGCAGAACCCATAAATGAACCATGCCAACTTAAGGTCAAGGTCACATTTGAATGTCAAGAGTTTGAAACTTTGAATTTTGTGTACCGTTCCATATCTCCTTTACCCCTGCAAGGATTCTCATTAACTTTGGTCAATTATCCACCTCAGTGAGCTGATGTGCAGAACCGTTTAATGAACCATGTCGACTCAAGGTCAATGTCACATTTGAAGGTCACGAGTTTAAAACTTTGTATTTTGTGTCCGTTCCATATCTCATTTACCCCTCAAAGGATTTTCAATAAACTTTGATCAATTATCACCCTCAGTGAGCCGATGTGCATAACACATAAATAAACCATGCCGACTCAAGGTCACGGTCACAGTTTAAAGTCATGAGTTTGAAACTTTGTATTTTGTGTCTGTTCCATATCTCCTTTACCCCTGGAAGGATTTTCATTAAACTTTGGTCAATTATCACCCTCGGTGAGCCGGTGTGCATAACACATACATAAACCATGCAGACTCAAGGTCACGGTCACAGTTGAAGGTCATGAGTTTGAAAATTTGTATTTTTTGTCTGTTCCACATCTCCTTTACCCCTGGAAGGATTTTCATTAAACTTGGTCAAATATCCCCTCAGTGAGCTGATGTGCAGAACCCATAAATAACCTATGCCGAGTCAAGGTCACGAGTTTGAAACTTTCAATTTTGTGTCCATTCCATATCTCCTTTACCCCTCAAAGGATTTTCATTAAACTTTGGTCAATATTCACCCTCAGTGAGCCGATGTGCATAACACATAAATAAACCATGCCGACTGAAGGTCATGGTCACAGTTGAAGGTCTTAAGTTTGAAATTTTGTATTTTGTGTCTTTACCCCTGGAAGGATTTTCATTAAACTTGGTCAGATATCCCCACAGTGAGCTGATGTGCAGAACCCATAAATAAACCATGCCGAGTCAAGGTCACGAGTTTGAAGCTTTGAATTTTGTGTCTCTTCCATGTCGTCTTTACCCTTGGAAGTATTTTCATTGACCTTTGGTGAACTACCCTGCCCCCACCCCCACCCCCCCCCACCCCCTAAGTGAGCTGATGTGCAGAACCTATAAATTAACCATGCCAACTTAACTCAAGATCAAGGTCACAGGTGAAGGTCACGGGTTTGAAACTTGGAATTTTGTTTCCGTTCAATATCTCCATTACCCCTGGAAGGATTTTCATTAAACTTTTGTTAAATATCCCCTCAGTAAGCTGATGTGCAGAACCCACAAATAAACTATGCCAACTCAAGGTCAGGGTCACAGGTGAAGGTCACAAGGTTGAGCCTTGATACAAAGTGTGGCGGGGGATTTGGCTGTCCCTCAGACTGCTTTCTTTTTCATGTTTGTGTTTCTTTCTCTTTGGTGTCTCTGTATGGGGCGCCGTTTTACTAGTTATTCCCTATTTATAGAAATCGATAATTATTTATGGATATCCATTATTCGAATTATGGATATCCATAATTATTTATGGATATCAATAATTATTAATGTATATCTATAATTCGAATTAATGATGTCCATAATTCGAATTATGGATATCCTTAAATCGAATTAAGAATATCCATCGTGTTACCCTCTTGAAATAAAGACTTTATTATTATTATTATTATTATTATTATTATTATTATTATTATTATTATTATTATTATTATTCGATTTATGCACATCTATTATTCGAACTATAATTGCGCAGTCGATGACACGCCATCGCATATCCTCCCGCCACTACATAATCTACTCATCATGCCGCTCGCTTTGATATGTTACACGACCATGTTCTGGAAATTTTGATTTTTTACCGCCCCCACCCCCGGGACCACCCCTAGTGGTGTGATAAAAATTCCGAAAGTGTCATGCACTCCCCAGACCAAAGATCTATCAGTTCCAAAAGGTTCAAGTTTCTATCTATAACCGTCTAGGAGGAGTTATTACAATATCCCCACTTTTTCTTCGAAAAGCGTAGGGATAATTATGGATATCATTAATTCGAATATGGATATCCACTAATTCGAATTATGGATATCCATAATTCGATCTGAATTATGGATATCCATAAATCGAATTAAGGATATCCATTATTCGATTTATGGACATCTATAATTCGAATTATGGATATCCATTATTCGGCTGATTTATGGATACCATTAATTCGAATTCTGGATGTCCATAAATCTAATTATGGATATCCATAATTCGATTTATGGATAGCATTAATTCAGATCGATTTAATGATATCCATAATTCGAATTATGGATATCCATAATTCGGTCCATTTATGGATATCAGTCATTCGATTTATGGATATCCACAATTCGTCTTTGCAAATATATACAATAAATAATGACTGAAACCAAAGGCTTTTGTGGTGAATTATGGATATCGATAATTCGAAATATGGATATCATTACTCGTTTTGTCATTGCGTGTAAAAGTACATTTTGTATTTCGTGTGCTGGGCGGGCTGTAATTAATATACGTGTAGCCTCGCTTTGAAAACGTGGGGCTATCCTGGATTTGCCTCGTCTACCCGTCATACCGTCTGTCATTCCTTCCCGGCTCATCAGATAAAATTTTCTTCTCACTTTTGTCAACAACTGTCGGGGTTACAAATTTAGATTTTGGTACCCAGCGGCTTGATGCATCGCGTGACATGATTCGGGGCCAAGAGTCCATAGCTATCGGTGTCACTTTCCCTTTGGTGTCTCTGATGGGAGCTGTGGGTTAATTGTGTCGGTTCCTCTTCTATTTTGACATATTTTACAATTTGTCATTTATGAAATAATTCTCAGAGGAAATTTTCGTCATACTTTTCTCAGCAACTGTTAGAATAACAAAGCTGGAACTCGGTGCACACAAGAGCAATGGGTTGATGTATTGTTTATACCGAAATTAGGGCCAAGAGCATAAAATTCTCAATTACACCCCTTGATAGGGTTTTACAGTTTGTCATTAATGAAACATTTGTGTTATAGATTTCTCAGGAATTATGGAAGCTGCCATCTTGAAAAGGTAACCCCGTATACCAATGACGTAAAGAGAACGTATTTGCGTATACGTACGGTATTATAGTGTAAAACTGGAACTTAAAATCTAAAAATTGTTTTTTTATAATTAATCTTTTTCATTTTTCATAATCGATACGAACGTGTCTCATGGGAGAAAATAGTGTGCAACAAACAACTAATACCTAACTGTGTGGCGAAGACATCATAAACTTTGAATTAGGATTATATAGTCTTACTACATGTAATTTAGTGCGAGGTCATTGTCTATTTCTTATTCAATGATACAAAGTATTTTTATTGCTGAATAAATTATTCTTTAAAATCTGTGTAGTTTACTCATCATATATTCATTTACCTTCATTTACCTTCATCCTCTGACCGTTGTGTAGCACAATTGATAAAAGTGGACATATTAGTGAGCCATACATGGCTCAAGTGTAAATGAGCGCTGCTGATATGTGTGTACGCCTACATGACAGGTGCGAATTTGTTCTCTTTGGTCTTCCAGTCCTGGTTCAGGTTGATCTTAAACGTGTTGAGAGATGTGGCTGCAACGGTGTACGAAGATAACTTGTTCCAGCTGTTCACAACACGGTGACTAAACCTGTTCTGTCCGAGGCGAGTTCTGGCGAAAGTTTTTGCAAGCTTGAATTCATGTCCACGGTTTGTGTTAGATGCTAGTTGTAGATTGCTTATATCCACTTGGTCGTATTTGTTCATAATCTTGAAAAGTTGTATCATGTCTGAACGTTCCCTAGATACAGATACAAATTTTATTTAAAGTCGGAAGTTTTCAACAAATGTAACATTAGCTATGTATAGCGATTAACCGACTATTCCCTTCTGTAACTAAGCGTAGGAAGCCCCAGATGTTTGAGTCTTCCTTCTGTAGCGTATACCAAGTCGTCCACGAAGTCAAGCAACGCGGTCACCCATCCAGGTACTAACCGCAATCTCCGTTGCTTAACTTCGTGGATAAGCCAACCACTCTATCTGCGTCGCTAAAAGAGCCGGCTCCTACAGCAAGGCTGTAGAAGTGGTATTTATCCACATCCGTTACATTTCTCCCCCTCATCTCTTGACTTCGTCCCGAAGTCACACATGCCTCACAAGGGTAAACCCGAGGGCGGAGTCTGTTTCCATCTCACCGCTGTCACCAATGTAGCGTGTACCGGGTCATCCACGAAGTCAAGCAACGCGGTCACCCATCCAGGTACTAACCGTAATATCCGTTGCTTAACTTCGTGAAAAAGCCAACCACTCTACCTGCGTCGCTAAAAGAGCCGGCTCCTACAGCAAGGCTGTAGAAGTGGTATTTATCCACATCCGTTACACTTCATATAACAGCGCTTTACAGCCTGTTGCAAGTTTTGTAGCCCTTCGCTGTACATGTTCAATAGCAATGATATCCTTTTCAAACGTAGGGGATCATATAGTACTCGCGTATTCTAGATGAGGACGCACGAAGCGCTTGTATAACGGAAGAAATATATCCTTGTCTAAATATGTAAAAGTGTTCCTAATGTACCCGATAGCCTGGTTAGCTTTTTTCACATTCTCTGCTATATGTTTTGAAAATTTCAGTTCGTAGTCTACAGTCACTCCTAAATCTTTCTCTTCGTGTACTTGTTGAATTGCAGTTCCTGACATTTTGTATTCGTATCTGGCGTTATCTTTACCTAGCTGAATGCTTTTACATTTGCTGGCGTTGAACCTAAGCTGCCACTTTGTTCACCAGTTGTGCAAACTATCCAGGTCGTTCTGAATACTTTCAGAGTCTTCAGCACTAGTCACTTGATTGTACAGTTTCATATCGTCTGCAAACAGCTTAGCAACGTTATTCACAGCGTCCGGCAGATCGTTTATGTACATGTATATGAGGAACAATGTTGGACCCAAAACACTTCCCTGAGGAATACCGCTGAGGGCGTTCTCCCAGGGAGATGTTGAGGAGCCCACACGAACCACTTGCTGTCGACCTGATAGAAACGATGAAATCCAATGAAGAACGTGTTCCCTGATGCCATAAGCATGAAGTTTCAGCAAAATCAAGATATATACAGTCAATACTTCCACCACTTTCCAAAATCTCTGTCCAATGTTCTACTACTTCTAACAACTGTGTTACACAAGAGTGTTTTTCTCGAAAACCATGTTGGTGTGGTGTTAAAAGATTGTATCTGTCCATGTGTTTCATAACAGCGTCTCTGACAAAAGACTCCAGAACTTTACAAAGTATAACGTGTTACGAGATGAAATAGGAAACCTCTCTGGTGCTTATGCACATCTAAATTATTTTAGTAGGTATATGGTAGGGCGGTGCGAGTGAAATATTTTAGGTGAAATATGGTAGGCAAAATGTGCTGCTCCATGCACAAGTCATGCACATATCATACGATGTATGCATGAGTGGTTTGTGGAAATCTGTTTTTACAATACAGGGGGCCGCTATAAGGCTGAGTTCTATAAAATTTGCCTAAAAATCGCCAACTGCCAAATTGTGCCATATATGATTTTCATTCCCGTCACGTGCTGTGTGGGTGTTCGTTTTGACAGGAGTCATGGCATTGATTTATAGGGTCGTTTCATCATTTTTTCCTATGGGAAATATACTATTTGAACGCAAATCCATTATCTCCTCGATTTTTTCTATCTAGCTTCAATTGTGGACGGTATCTCCAACTCGCCACGATTTTAGCAAGCTAATACGAGTATGCATGATTTTCCGGTAGTATTCATAGATATAAAAACCCTGAAAAAACGATCACTCTTTAGCAGCAGGTCAAGTTGTAACGAATACCCACAACATTGAGACGGGAAAGTGAAAGTATATTGAAAGGTATGTTAAATCTATGTTTAGTATTATTTTTGTATGAACATGCTTGTAGGTTTTGGAGGGGTTTACTTCTCGTATACCCCAACTTTCTGAAGCCTATTCTGAATTCACTGTTGAAGCCTGTAGTGATTAGGCTACTAGCTTTGCCAGCTAGAGGTCGCAGGATCGATCCCAGGCTTCTCCAGTAGTAGAATGAGTCTTTCTAAGTGAGGTCCTGTCTCATTCTGACCCTAGATGTTGGTGAGACGTAAAGTTTGGACACCAGCTCATTCTAGATTCATTTAGGCTTTTAGACCCCTTTTGTAGAATGTAATTAATAAACGCCGGGTCACTTGTTTGATCCATGACTTTTGACTAGCTATGGTTAGAAAACCGTGGTCCCGTCTCTATATGATATTAGGTGTAGAGGGGACGAAAAATTAAGACGGGTTTAAATATATCTTCATCATCAGGGCAAACTCTTACAAGAGCCTGTCGAGTTATCCGTGATGATGAACCGTAATGATTTTTATTTTACAAGCGTGTTCATGTTGACTAGAAATAATTTTGTTCAAGAAGAATTATAAGTTCATTTTGTAATGATGCCGTTTTTGTCTGATAACTCAGTTTGTGCATGCATGTACATATAAAGAACGTGATGATGATAAGTGGGAGTATTTGGTCGCCACACGTCATAACGGCCTGAGCGACGGGGATGACGTCAGCTGCGTCATCGGCGTCGCGAGGACGGTTATGACGGGGTGCCTACCAAATAGAGAGAATTTACGGCAAACAGTGTTGGCCCTTATGAGACACTAACAAATGTTGTGGATTATAGATGAAAATCATCTGTTTGTAGTTTATATCTGTTGTTAATGTAATGAATTTGTGAATAGCTATATTCGTGAGCCGTGTCGCGGAGAAGGATATGAAATAGAGTTTGTTATGTTTCCTGTAATTGGCGGCTGACCAGGTAGCGCAAAGGCGTGGTCTGTTCAATTGCCTCTTACTTGTGATAATGTAGTGAGCACAAATTTGAACAGTATTATGCTCAGTAGTAGTGAGCATTAATTGATTTCTGTAGTGCTCAGTAAGGAAACATGAATTTTGAGTATTATTGTGTCAAGCGCTGGGTGTTGATAATTTGATGCACAGTCAAGTTGAGGTCTGCTGTACGGTTATTTGTCACATGCACTAATCAGCCTGTATGTCTGGTCGGCGCATGCGCAATAACGGTATATGCATGAACATATTCTTACTTCTCCGGGAGGGGGATCATGATATAGCATGTATGTTTTGTGAACTGTATCTTAGTCCAATTATCGTAATTTGCAGGCACAACAATGTGTGGTGACCTGCTGCTCCCTGCCATATAGCAGCAGGTACTGGTACGACGCTGTGGGTTAGGGTCCAGCAAGGGCGGACGAACCAACATAAACAGCTCGTAACATTGTGAAACGAATGTGAGACCATCCAAATGGAAGAGGTCCAATAAATAACCTGCAGGCGATTCAGGCGAATCAAGCTAGTGCGCGATCGCTAAATAGTACATATCAACCTGTGGTCGGCAACAATGTCGACAAACTAGTTTACACTAGTGCGCGAAAGGGGGATTCACGCGAGAGGGGGATTCACCCTAAGTTATAAACTGGCCAGTCGCGTCTTGTGTTGTTTCTTTTTATTTTGTTGTTGTTTTTGTTGTTTGCTTCTGTAGGTATTCACGTCACCCGTTCCGAGCACAGAACATTGTTTTGCCTTCGGGGCGGACGTCGTGAGTTGGCTACAGAAGCAACTAATTGTGATGATTTGTGTTAGTAAGTGTTGTATATAGATACTGTAAATAATTCATGTCATTCATTTGAATTCTTTCTTGTGCCTTACCCCACAGCTGCCCGTACACCTGTCAGAGATCACGCTCGGTTGTCTTGTCAGCATGGGGGTTTGCGGGACGCCATAAACCCAGATGTAACATAACGGTTAAACTTACAGGTCTGTAATTTGCACAAGAGTGACGATTTCCCTTCTTAAATAAAGGAGTTACTAAAGCTGTAAGCTTTGAAAAGTCTAGTTACAATGTCACATATTTCGTTACAACATTCTTAAAGTAAGAGAGGATGAACAGCATCTAAACCTGGGGATTTTGAAGTTTTAAGTTCACACAGTTTTTTCTTGACCATTTCTGGATCAATACGTATATTCTCGAGCGGTTCATCAAACAACCTTTCCGATATAAAAGGTATGTAGGAGGTGTCCTCTTTCGTAAAAACACTCGCGAAAAAAGCATTTAGAAGCTCCGCTTTACATGTGTCAGAAGATGTAAGTGTCCCATTGTCACTCCCAAGATCCCCGATTTCACTTGTTGTTTTAGATTGGGACCGAACATAATTCCAAAAGGACTTGCTGTCACTCTTGATGTTACGTGCGATCTCTCTCTCAAAGTTTATCTTTGCTAAACTCCGTTCAGAAAATCTGAATCATCGATTTTTTCGTTTCTTCCTTTTAATACTCATTTTAGCCCATACATCACTGTGGGAAAGTTTTAGACCTCACCCTCCGCCGATTTCTCCAGCAAGTCGTATGCCTCTACGACAGCAAGGAAAGGCTGTGATTATTTGGAGAAAATTGCAAAACAAAGAAATGAGAGCACAGACTAAGTCCATTTGACGATGATTGTCAGGTAAAATAATAAATATTCAAATCCATGTGACGCACTTTATAAATAGATATGCAAATGCGACACACCTTATATTCGAATTGCTAGACAGAGGCTCACTAGGAACGGAGAGTCAATAGCGCGACGTGCTGTCAACAGTCGTCAAAAGAATTATACCGATATCAGATGTGGTGTCACAGCTAATGATTTTCCATGGAGTGATCGTGCAAATAAAACATAGACGACCTTGTAATGTACAAGAGTAGTAACCACTTCTATATATGGTTTAAAAAGGTGTGTCGAACCTGTCAGAATGTCTTAGTCTGTGAAAGAAAATTTAGATTTTGCAATTTTCTCCAAATAATCACAGCTTTTCCTAGCTGTCGCAGCGGCATACGACTTGCTGGAGAAATCGGCGGAGGGTGAGGTCTAAAACTTTCCAACAGTAATGTATGGGCTAAAATGAGTATTAAAAGCGAGAAACGAAAAAATCGATGATTCAGATTTTCTGAACGGAGTTTAATCCCCACGTGTGTGTTGCCGTATTCCTTTTCTTAGCATAATGTTGATAATTATGTTTAGTTTTGCAATATGTATACTTTTTCCATGTACGTTGTTTGTCTTTGATTGCTAATATGGTTTCCTTATTTAGCCATATTTTTTTCTTACATTTGTTTAAAGGCTTCACTTTAGGTACATATTCGTCAACCCCCCCCCCCACCCCCCCCACCCCCCCCCCCCCCCCCCCGTTTATAGTTTGAATAAAATTTTCCCAGAAGACCTCTAAATCACTGTTTGCAATAGAGTCCCAATTCGTTTGACTAAAGCTTTCTCTCATAGATTGGTAATCTCCCTTATAAAAATTTGGTCTGGGAATGTCACTAGGTTTCCTTTCGGCTCAATGGCACCACATCGTGCAAAAGACTTTTCTGCATTCGAAAGTACTACCAATTCTTTAAACGAGATTTTAGCTAGAACAATCCATTATCGAGTCTCTAGCCCTACCCTGGTAGAAATGTGATACTTTTACCAGTTATCTTTACCTTTGTTTGTCGAAATAAAAGCCCTACAGGGCTTATGTTATTGTTCACAATATTCGACAGAAAATAAATCTTCTATGTTTATGTCTATGTACATGTACTAATTTATTCTGCTGCTCAGTGAAGTGACTTCTCTTTTTTATAGCTAAATTCTACGCACCCAACTGAGGTAATGCCAAATATGACCGACTCAGAATAAGAAGATAGATAGGTTCCTCAACATCGAGGAACGGCGTGCACACCAGTTGTCTTAACTGTTTTATTTTTTCTTCATTTTTATTTTTTCTTCTAAGCAATGACTTAAAAAATATTGTTAAACTGAAAATAAATAAGAATGGCAAAAAAGAAACACAATTCTATTTAATAGTGCCAGTATCGTGATTAAACTCATCTGGTGAAGGATTGTCTCCTGTTGAAGGATTGTCTAAGGACGTGTCACCAGTAAGCAGGGTTCTCACTATAAAGCGACAAGAAGCGTCAAGAAGCGACAAGAAGCGTCATGATCATATTCCATTCGAAATATACATTCCTATATTAGATTTTTTATGAATTCATAAATAAATTAAGTATTTCAAAAGATCAGGTTTGAATAGTTCCAGATATATTGCATTTTCTTGTGTAAAATAAAAAGTAAAAATCGCGTGCGTAACCGCGTTCGGTTGAGAAAAAGCGACAAGAAAATGTTGCGACTGACAAAGAGTAACTGTAAGTCTTGTTTTTTCTCCAATTGAAGTCATATATATTATGTCTCTTATATGCAATATGCATTTAAGGCATTGAAATGTGTAGAAGACTAACATGATGCAAGAAGAAAGGCAAACCGCACAAGCATCTTGAGTGGTTAAAAAGCGACATGAAGAAATTACGGTGCGATTTGAGTGCTAGAAAAAGCGACAAGAAGATTTTTTCACAGTTGAAGCGTCATGAAGTGTGTGGAACATATTCTGGTACGCATTTTATGCATAAAATCCGTAGAAGACGCATCACGGGGTATGAAAGCATGCAAACCGCCCGATAAATTGAGTTCTGAATAAGCGACACGAAACTTCATGAGTCCATGAAAAAGCGACAAGAAGGTTAAATGGCGACTACACGAAGATGAAGAACCATCAAATCATATAGCCATTTCAGGCATAAAATCGCAAAGTAGATAATCAGCTGGTAAGAAAAAAAAGGAAAAAAAAAAATAACCGCACAATAACGTCGATAGCTGAAACACGAGAGCTAAAAAGGCGACAAGAAAATTCACTGGGACTACATGTACATGAGTCCTCAAAAGGCGACACGATCTTACGGGGTTACACAAAGAAGAACCCAAAGGAATAAATTTAATTATGCCTTTTAGGCAGAAGAATGCGAAAAAGACAATCAGTCGGTAAAAAAAATAGTCAAACCGACCAATAATCCAATCAGCTGAAAAAGCGACAAGAAGAAATAATGGGTTGATGTGAGTACTGAAAAAAGCGACAAGAAAATTTTGCATAGCAACCAAAATTAAACATGAATACGATAGATTGTCGGTCCTCGTTAGAACGGCCTCCGTGATGCGGTTCTTATGAGTGCCCACAAACTATGGTTCTATGGAGAAAAAAAATGTTGGATTTTTATATGTATCCATTACATGACGTGGTTTATGTAAAGTGACATGAGCAAGCGACAAGAAGAAATAACGGGACAGGGCGAGTTCAGAAAAAAAGCGACAAGAAATTTTGCGGGGCGAGCGATAATTAAAGACGGATAAGATAGAGTGTGTGTGTTCGTTTGAACGGTCTCCGCGAGACTGTGCTAATGAGTACCCACAAACTATTGTTCTGGGGAGAAAAAAATAAGTTGGATTAATGAATATCCATTACACGGACTTGTTGTCGTGGTTTATGGTAAGTGACATGAAAAAGCGACAAGAAGAAATAACGGGACGAGGCGAGTACTGAAAAAAGCGACAAAAAAATTTGCAGGGCGACCAAAAATTAAAGATTAAATGTGCTCGTTTGAACGGTCCCCGCGAGACTGTGCTAACGAGTACCCACAATCTATGGTTCTGGGGAGAAAAACAAATAAGTTGGATTCATGAATATCCATTACCCGGACTCGTTGACGTGGTGTATGTAATGTGATATGAAAAAAGCTACAAGAAGAAATAACGGGACGAGGCGAGTACTGACAAAAAGCGACAAGAAAATTTTGCGGGGCGACCAAAACATTAAAAATGGATAAGACAGATTGTGTTTGCCCGTTGCCCTCTTTCTCTCTCTCTTCAAATACAAGATTGTGGGCACTAGTTATAACCGGCTCAATGAGGCTGCTGAAAGAAAGAAAGAAAGAAAGAAAGAAAGAAAGTTGAGCGATGTTATGTTACTGATTTGTTCAGTCGATCGCAATTAACGCTAGCCACAGCCGCAAGCCATTGAGTTATTCAACTGGAATAGCTCAAAACTGAGTGACAGTAATTAACCAGCACTTCGATTAATGTAACACGCCATCACTTAAACATCCCCCAGCTGATAACCAAAAATAATTGAAAAAAAATAAAATAAAAAAATAAATGAAATAAATAAATTATCGACATTCAAGGGGAACAATCCTATTCTGTCAAATTAATATGTAACTTTGTCAATGTCATGCAAAACGTATATATATGCTTTGTTCTTGATGAAAGTAAATATTTTATTTTCATTTTAATAACTATAAATGTTTTTGATGTTGTTGTTTTTGTCTTCAGAATATCTACTTTAAAACCTGTGTAGATTGCATAAGCATACTTTTACTTGTTTCTTGATAATCACCATTAAAGTTTAACATCACCATTATTCTAGTATCCACTCATGGCGAAGTGTAGTATGATTTAACAACCCGTTTTCTATCTGCATTGAAAACTTATATTCGTAGAGAGATCTACGATAGAGAAATGCGGCAAGGAAATCGTTTTAACCTGCGAGAGACCGAAAAATTAAGAGTCCACTATTCTACGGATAAAAACGTGAAAGAATAATTATACACGAAATATTACGAACACACGTCTATGTAAACATAAAGAAAATTTAACCTCGGAAAATGGATCATTTTCTAATGCAAATGCGTTTTTTTTATTTTCTTATAACTTATAACATAGATCGTGGGGGACTCGTTAGAACCGCCTCGCCGAGGCGGGGCGAGGCGGTTCTAACGTGTACCCACAAGCTAGCATAGTCTTTGGTGTGTGGAGTAAGTTAATTGTATCGATTCCTGATCTTTGTTTTACTTCTACTTTACAATATAAAAGTGGGGTTTTAAGGGGTCAAAATTATATAGGCGTGTTTTATTGATGCTGAGTTTGAGGATAAGTATGTCTTTTAAGGAGTCTTACAAGTACCCACAACATTTTTTTTAATTCGGAAAATCACCGATAACTGCTGTTATTCTTATCCGGTTCCTTTGTAGGATAGAAAAAGAAAGAAATAAGAACAAAATAAAGAAATATCTCGTTGGTAGTCATAATCGTCTTGCCAAGGAATTTAACGGGTATCCACATGAAAAAGATAGAAAACATGTAGTGGGTCTCATTACAACTTACTCCCACATGATTCTAATACGTACCCTCAATAAATCCGGCCCCGCCCATTCGGGCTTGAAGAAATGAATGGGCTGCATGATGCTTTCAGGCAGAGCTAAGCCTGCCCAGGCAAAGCGGTGCGAGTCGATCCGCCAATGCTTATAACCCTATTGATTTCATTAGCCGACAGGGCTTGAGATGTCATTTCATCTCAATGTCGGGTAAAAATCCCACAAAATTGGAAGCAACGTCTCCAAAATGACCTATACAGTGTTCACGGGGACGTTAAACCTCAAATCAAACAAACAAAACACTCAACAAATCTTTTTTTTTAGGAAAAAAAAAGAAATATCTCAAATAAGTGCACTTATTTGTTACTATATAAGAAAGAGAAAAAAGAGAGGAAAGAAAGAACGAAAGAAAGAAAGAAATAAAGAAAATGAAAATAAAGGAAGGAAAAGAAAGAAATTTGCGGTGCTACGAAAGAAAGAAATAAAGAAAATGAAAATAAAGGAAGGAAAAGAAAGAAATTTGCGGTGCTATGAAGGAATACACGCTTATTGATTTTATCAGTTCCATATCCCGCAAGCCATTGAGTAATTCAACTTAAATTACTCAAACTGAGGGAAAGTAATTAACGATTTGGGCCGTGATATATTTTCTTGTCGCTTTTTCCTGGTAAGCGAAAAACCGGCAGAAGGTGGAACTTTTCCTTTAACTATAAGGGTCCGAAGTGGGTTTTATTTTTCCGAGCAGTATTATAAATGAGCAAATTGAACCCATAATGATATGGGGATCTTTGCATATGTCAGAAATCCAGAAAAAAATACGTGTGGAAATCGTCATTTTTTCTTGACGCTTTCTTATTTCTAGATACTTGACCGGCACCTTTTTTTTTCATAATAAAGCCTTAAAAAAAAAAAAAAAAAAAAAAAAAGACAGAATTATTCGTAAATCTTTGTGTCTCTCTATATGAATGCTTATGTATGTAAATATCTTATGAAATCTATCACATGTATGCTAGTATCTAGCGAAACAAAAGTTAAAATCCCTTCATGACGCATTTTCATCAGTCGATAAAGCTAGACGACAGATCCTTATTATGGATCTGATATGCATTTATGGGCTTTTAAAGGAGCTTGTATGGACATAAAATTACACATTTAAGTTTGTCAATGTCTGGTCTTATCTTATTACCACAAAGATTGAACACAAGTGTTAAAATATGTTCTTGACGCTTTCTTGTCGCTCAATACTAGTAGACCTAAGCTTTTCAGAGTCGGGATTTCACAGTTGTTCGGAGCAAACTTTAAGGGTATCTAATGAACTTGTGTTGACAAAATATACCAGGAAGCATTGCAAATGTTATAAAAGATCAAATCTGTCTTAGATGTATATATAAAAATGTTTAAAAACGTTCTTGTCGCTTCTTGTCGCTTCTTGACGCTTCTTGTCGCTTTATAGTGAGACCGGTAAGGGTCGGGTATAAAAGCCAAGGCCGCGCCGGGCCGAGCCGCCGAGCCCACCGAAAATTTTATTTTTAGTCTCTAGATACAAGTTAGATAAATATATTGGTGAATGTGGGATTTAATTATTATAAATTAGATATGTTATAACTACAAGTAGTTTCACGTATCTACATTGCTTATTTATCTTCTAATAACTGTTTTCCGAAATCCAGGGGTATAAAAGCCAAGGCGGCGAAAGAGTATTGACAATTCCGAATTTCTTACAAATTCATCGGTTAAATTACTTCTTTTTGGCCTTATGATATTTGAATTTCATTATACTTATTATGTGTTCGTGATAAAATTAAATATACTCACCAGAATCACATTAATTGATCGAATTTCTTATATTATTTTTGTTTCTATTTTTAGAATTACCTTATTACAGGAGACGACCGAAAAGGACCGAAAGGGAAGGCACACAACGACCGAAATGTTCCGAATCGAATGACGACCCATGTTGTTCAGTGGCATCAGACTGGACAAATTTGTATATGCGACGTTGTTTTAATGATTGGTCAAGGACTTCAGGGTTTTACGACGTTGATTCGACGTCGTTAAAACGGCACTGGGATACTTTGTAAGGGAAATAAATAATCTTGTCCACCAAACTTTTATCAGAAAAAAAGTAAGAAAAAATGTTCCCAGCAGGCACTCCAGGTTGAATCAACGTTGAAACGAAGTTGCTTCAACGTTGTGTGCTTGCAGGGTTCATTTTTCTGTTTACTGCCAGTAGGAGCTGTTGTAGTAACTGACTAATTATCAGAAGGATTCGGGTTCAATACCTGCTGAGGTCGGCAGCATTCGTTCGTGGAGATTGAACATGAAATATTTTCTTCAGCCATTCTCTCTCCTCCACTGATTCAAGAAGGGCGAGTAATCTGTAGGTATGCAAATTGCATAGTTTTTGTTGCAACCCTTTCTTTTTAAAGTGGCAGGCTGAGATCTAAAACAATTAGATGAGTCAATTAATGCAATAATCACTTACTGACTGAAGCATATCAATAAGAAATAATAATACAATAGGTAAGTATCAAAACATAATTAATATGTCTAAAACATGATTAAGAAATATGATGAGTTTCATAAAGCTCTATCTTTAGTTCCTTCATGATTCAGATAGTATATTTAAATGCCCCTATCATTTATCTGACATTGCCGTCCGTTGCGGTTCATTACGACGTGGCCTAATTAACCGCTAAAAATACGGTTATTCGCATTACTAAAAGGAATTGACTGGAATTCTTACAATAAAAGGTTTAGAAAATACTTATTTGGGGTTGTCATGTACATTTTTTCACACATTCATGTCTATTTCATTCAAATTCGATCAAAACGTACGATAAAAACCGCCTTGGCTTTTATACCCTTAAAAATTTGCAAACTTGCAATAAAACAAAAATTAGGGTACCAATGAAAACAAAAATTATGCTGAGTATCACATTTGATACAATTAACATTATCATATTAAAATTTACCACTAATATTTCTTCTTCGGTTAGAAATCCGAAAAATAAAATCTTCGGATCGGCAATTTTTGGCTCGGCGGCTCGGCCCGGCCCGGCGCGGCCTTGGCTTTTGTACCCGACCACCGGTAAGGCAATTCTGATCTGAAATAGTATCACCATGAATACAGAGTCTACACGTGAGGCAGATGACAGAAATTTGGCTTGTGTTGATCAGTCAGCGATTCAGTGTGGGTTGCCAATTGCGGCATCCGGAACAAGTGCTAAGGTAGCTGATAAGCAGACTGCACCCAAGACTAGTCAGGGCAGACAACAAACGAAAAAAGAAAATGATAGTAATAGGAACCGTGAATTGAGGCAACATGACTTAAAATTGCGTAAATGGGAGGAGGAGTTGAAAACTAGAGAGTCTAAGTGCAACGAAATAACAAAAGAATTTTCCCGCCTAGAGGACTATGTGCGAAAAACTGAAGCCAGAAATGTTGAACTTGAGAAGACGGTACGAACATTGGAGCGCAAGATATATCTATTGGAATGCGAACCATCCTTAAGTCATCAAAGGGACGATAACCCAACCAAATATGGCGCGAGGGGAGATAGGATTAACAATAGTGCATGTGCTAGTGCAGTTCGCTTGCCTGGTGATTGTGAGATTAAAGCAATTCATGGCTGCCGGAGAAACGTGACAGACCAGTTGATAGTTGGGGTCCATGAGCAAGTGACAGTTTATTTTGAAAAGGATTCACTGTGACCTAGAGCAAATTGAAAAGGACATCACTGTGCAGAGGAATTATTCCAGCCAAGCTAGGTCGGATACCAGCAGCACCCTACATGCAGTCCCCACTCCAATGACCGGACCTCCTATGCCACCATGTCAGTCAAATCTAGTGCCTCCATATGCCCAGGATTATGATAGGCCACCACCCCAGATTGATTCCAGGCAAACCCGGGAAACGGGCATAGCTGGAGCTCATGCCAGAAGGCCGTCGTTAAATGCAGCAGCAGTTGAGCAGGTTAGCTATGAAGAAGGAGCGCGTAGTGCGACAGGCCTCAAGAGAACAGGGCCACCTAGTGTGTCATTTCCATCCGATACATCAACAGCGAGTCATGATGTGCTTCATATCAGTAATCCTTTGGGCCGTTCTGAGGGGCAGTCTCCAATCATAGACCTGACAACACCAGATTCCCAGAGCAAGACTAAATACAGAGGTGGAGAGAGGCTCAATCAAGGTAGTGTGAAGGTATCACGTCCAACAAACTCTCAGAATACTAGCATAATAAATTCACAGCGTATGTTCAGTGATGGAAATATAGTGGGCCCAAGTGTTGCCCCCTGGTATACCGGTGCACCTCTGGTTGTGCACCCACAAGTCCAACAGTTAGTTCAGCAACAGTCCAGTCATTTTTTGTCCCCGGTCCAGCCTCAGTGGATAAGGAGATAACACACAATCAACAATTGAACCTTGTGTCTTTTAACTGCAAGAATGTAAATACATGTAAATACGTGATTGATGAACTCCTGACGAAGCAAAAGGTAGATATTGTGCTCTTGCAAGAACACTGGTTATTTGATTGCCAGCTACATCATTTAAATGAGATTTCAGACCTGTGTGTTGGGAAAGGCAAAGCAGTGGATACTGGTGACCCTATTCTACCGGTTCAAATGCCACGTGGCTATGGTGGAACTGCCATTCTATGGAAGAAGCAGATCGATCACCTTATCACACCTTTAGATGATGGAGGAAACCGCATACAGTGTGTAGAAATAAAAGGTGCAGAACCTCTTCTCCTGATCTCGGTCTATATGCCATGTAAAGGTATCCCCGGTAATTCTACAGAATTTAGGGATGTTCTTGATCAGCTTTCAGTTATTCTATCGCGTTACAGCTCTACACATAGTGTCATAATTGGTGGTGACATGAATGAAGACATGACTTCAACAACAGATGGACCAAGGGCTCAATGTCTTCGAGAGTTCTTGGCAGATCACTACATGGAGATACAGTATACTTTACCAACTTATGTCAACCCAGCTGGTGTGGAGGTGTCTACACTAGATTATTTCTTCTACAGTCATGCATTGGCAGAGACTGTCAATTCGCCTGTGCGGTTGGACACCGTGGCCACTAATGTGTCTGACCATTACCCAATAAAGATTTCGCTTGCATTTTCCTTTGACCAGAAAAGTACAACTGATAATAAAGGTGTTCCAAAACAGACCCGAGTTAACTGGAAGAAGGTGGATAAGGACCTGTATGCTGCACTAGTGAGTGAGAAGCTACCACGGGTGTCAGTAATCACGGATTCTCTGTATGACCTGGAGAAGTCAGTTTGTTCTGTGAATCAGGTATTGGCGGAATGTGCTACTGAAGCAGCTCCAAAGCAGCAACGAAGAGCCAGGAAAGCGAAACTAAGAACATGGAAGCCCGAGATAAAAACTGCTATTTCCAAGAAGAAAGCTGCGTTCCACCACTGGAAGATGGCGGGGAAACCCAAAGAGGATGGTAACCTTGTCCTTGTACAGAAAAGGCTGACCACAAAGGTGTTGAGGCAACTTTGCAGGAAGGAAAATGCCCAGCAGTATATCAACGACAAGCAGGAGATCCTGGATGCTAAGGTTCAGGATACAGCATTGTTTCACAAATTGGTCAACAAGCATCGTGGTAACCTTGGAATGTGTCTGAACGAGCTACACGTTGGAGATTCCATATGTCGTACAGAGGGTGACTTCTAACCCATGTTTCGACGAAGAATATAAAAATACTGTCGACCTCGAACTTAGTGAGATTATCGATATATGTGGGTCATCAAGGTGCAGTTATAGCCCAGTAACTCTGGGTGAAGTTGAAGAAGCCCTGTGTTCTTTGAATAAGGGAAAGGCAGCAGATATTTTCGGGTTAACGACCGAACATCTCACTTATGCTTCTAGTGATTTGCGTCAAGTTTTGACTACCTTACTCAATGGGATATTTCATGTGGGTGACCTCCCAACCTCGCTCAAACTTGGCCTGCTTACTCCAATTTTCAAAATGAAAGGATCTAATCTTGATGCTAAAAACTACAGGGGAATAACAATCCTGCCTATATTATCCAAGGTGCTAGAGTGTATTCTTCGCGAAAGAATCAGCCCATTCATCGAGGGGAGCCAAAATCCCATGCAGCGAGGGTTTACAAAGAACTCCTCACCTATGAACTGTTCGTTAATACTCGAAGAGTATATTCGAGAAAATAAAGACCTCAAGCGAGACACTTTTGTGGCCTTTTTGGACGCGAAGGCGGCATTTGATGTAGTTAATCATGCTAGTTTGATGAGGAAACTTTTTCATATCGGAGTTGAGGGGGTAACATGGAATCTTATATACAGTCTACACAAGGAAGCCCAAACAGTAATACGTTGGTGTGGTCAGATGTCAGAACCATTCGAGATACAGCAAGGTGTACGTCAGGGAGGTGTGCTTAGTACTGACCTATATAAGGTTTATGTGAACCCGTGCCTGGATAGAGTGACGAACCTGTTGATTGGGGGTATGATAGGTGAAATAAGCTGTTCTGCTCCTACATGCGCAGATGATATGACATTCGTCAGCGACAGTAAGGAAGAACTTCAGATTCTGGTGAACGAGGCAAGTGATTACAGCAGAATGGAGCGTTACCTGTTACAGCCAGTCAAGAGTGTCGTTATGCCTGTACCAGGGAGATCAAGGAAACCAGTAGACGTACAGGACTTCGTGTGGACTATCAATGGCGAGCCTATGCCAGTCGTTCTGGAGGCAACGCATATGGGTATCAAGAGATCATCTGTGTCCAATGAGTCAACAGTGAATGAAAATATCAAGAAAGCTAGGAAGACCTTGTACAGTCTGATGGGCTCAGGCCTGCATGAATATAACGGTCTCGATCCAGAAACAGGAGTGCATATTTACCACATTTATGTTTTGCCCACATTGATCTATGGGCTTGAAGTTGTACTTCCTGAACAGAAATATATTGAAGTCCTGGAAAGATCAAATAAGAAGTTTCTAAAGCATATTTTGGGTATTTCTGACACAACTGCTGATCCGGCGGTGTATGTACTGACTGGTACTATCCCTGTTGAAGGAGTTATACATAAGCGTGCCCTGACACTATTCGGGAATATTTGCCGATTGGATAAGACGTCTACAGAAAGGCAGCTTGCAGAGAGACAGCTGGTTGTGAAAGATTTGGGGAGTCATAGCTGGTACATCGCCGTTAAGAAAATTCTGGTGAGGTACAGTCTTCCAGAACCTCTTGAACTTTTAAATAATCCACCAACAAAATTTGCATGGAAACGCATGGTCACTAAGCAGATTAACAGTTACTGGGTCGAGTTTGTCAAACATCGAGCAACATTCTACACTAGCCTGCAGCATCTGGTCGTAGAAAACTATGCTTGTGGGAAGACTCATCACCTGTTGAGATTCTGTAGAAATGCCAGGGAGATTCACCGTGTTCACACAAAACTCAAGCTGGCTACGGGTACTTACATACTCCAGACAAATAGAGCTTCATTCAACCAGAACATGGTAGACCCAACCTGCATGCTGTGCTACAGTGCTGAAGAAACCCTACAACACTTCCTGCTGGACTGTCCAACACTTGAGGCGGTTAGAAATCCCATCATAGACTCATTAGTAGAAGCTTGTAGTGGCTTGTGTAACCCTGCTTGTGATAATGATACTCTGCTAAAGCTGATCATAGACTGTAGTATGCTAATAGATATTAACACCCATAATCAAGAACTGTCAAATATTGAGTTCCAAACCAGAAGGTTGTGTTTCACCCTGAACTGTGAAAGATATAAGAGACTGTCGTTAATCCCTCGGCGTAACAGAACCGTTAAAACAAAGAAGTCATTCCGTGGCACATCCCAGCAGGGTACCTAACAAATTTTATATGAGTTGTCAGCAGATGGGGAATTTTAAGCCAGAACTTTTATTGTGAATGGAAGAAGAACTGAACTTTTATTTTTAACCAAAATGTACATAAAGATTAAGCTGTAAATAGGGTGATGGATTGTGCATCATTTTAACTGTGACTTTTAAAGTTAAAACTACGTTCTACTCTAAGAAGAGGTGTCCCAAGCCTGGGAGAATTTATTAAACAACAACAACAACATGGTCATACTGTAACAATGTTTAAGTTTCTTAATATTGCAGAATTTAATCAAAATACTTTTGAATATGGTAGTTATTTAATGAAAGGGTAATTCGCCCTAATGCCGAACACGTCCCTAAAGTCGAACGAAATCAGGCAATAACAGCCTGTGGGCGGAAACAACAGCAGGCTTTATGTTAAGGTGTTCGACTTAAGGGCGAATTACCCTAAACTCAATATGCAGGAGAAAAATAAATAATATAAAACTGGGTCCGTTCCGGTAACCTTACGCACTAGATTTGCACCATACTTTGACCGGTTGCGAGATGCTAGGTTTACTTTATCGAAGCGATCCATTTTTATTTCCGGTGTAAAGCTTCCGGGTATTTTGACATTTGGAAATATGTAATTAATGCTAATTATCAGATGTTTATGATGGTATATGTAATTGTAATAATTCAGGACTTATTGCATAAATAAAATGTAAAGTTTGTGCCATTACACAGCAGCAATGAAGATCACAACGTTTCAGATTAAATTTGACAACCCTCAGGGTGTCTTTCTTGCTGGGGGATTAGTCAGTGGTCATGTCCAACTAACTCTTGCCAAGGCAATGAAAATGAGATGTAAGTGACACATTTCTATAGGTTGTTCAGATAATATAGTCAGTGATTTGTTGGCATCAGCAGAATCAGAATTGTTATTTGCTTCTTGTTTTGAAGAGTCACAAAAGCTTGTTAGAGCTTGTAATACCCTCTCTGAACTTTTCTCTATAGTGTTTCGCATTTTCCGGTTCCTGTATTTACATGTAGATAGTTCTTTCTAGTAGATCTATGCCATTTTGACCCCGGGCCGCGACATACCAAAGTCGTTAAAATGGTACTTGCTGCTCCTTGCTTGGCACTCAGATTTAGGGGGTAGAGCTAGGACTGGTCGACCCAGGGTCGGGATAATGTGACTGGGTGTGGTATCATGTATGTGTCTGGCACATGATACTTCCGTGAGGCAGCGCTATAAAAATTAGCATTGAGCTCTCTGGCGCAACCAGACACCGTCGTGATATGACTGAAAAATTGTTGAAAGCGACGTTATACCCGAATTCACACACAGATCTCTGCCATATTGAATCTATCTGGCATAAGGAATCTGTCAAGTCTTGTTTTAAATTTGGAAGTGTTTGCTGACAGCCGGCTGGTACCAGACTTTTAGGTTTAGTGACAGCCGGCTGTCACCAGACCTAAAAGTCTGCTGACAGCCGGCTATAATATTTGTTCAATAATTCAGTAATAAGCATATTCTTTTTCACTGCCTAACATATCCTTTTTCATGAGATTCTATACTTCAGTATTTTTTTTTTTGAAAGTTAAGGATGCAATATTTTCTTAGGTGGACTTGTATTTTTGGTAATATTATGTGTTTTATGTGAATATGTGGTATTATTGCAACTTATAAATCAAAATCAGCGCACATATAAAGGGCAAGAAGGATATTTGTAGGCATACCACCATCAGAACTTACATGTTCAAACTGTGGATTAGACTTTCGGATGAGTCTTTAAACCGAGGTCCCATCTCCGTATGACCTTAGCTGTTGGTGGGACGTAAAACTCAAACTCTCAAACTGTAGAAAAGGCATAACTTAGGGGTAAATCCCAAAACTGGTTGTTTTTTGCATGTGCAAAACAGGGGGAAGAGTGTTGGGCACACACTTCATCTGGGTTTGATCAACACTGACATGGAACTAGAACAGCTGAGATATGGCACAAATGCTTTTATACATGGATTTTTGACAGATGCTGCAATTGTAATATTGTGATCTCAACACGTGTGATTCACTGAATGCAAGTCTTCCAGAATAAGTTAAAAGTGCATGGTACCAAAAAGCACCTAGCTGAAGAATAAATACAGGGCTAAGGTTTTTTTTTTCAGCTAACAAAGAAGAAAATTAGTCTAGCTTCGAATAAATTGTTTTCATAAGAAAAGTATGCCCCCATTATAAATATGATCCCAAAAACAGTTTGGTTTGAAAATGAAGTCAGGGTAATCAAGGCAGAATCAATTGCCATGATTATCTGTACGAAGATGGGCCTCCCTGGCCTATTTATTGTGAGTAAGAGAGTAAGAGCACTGACTCTTAATCATTAGGTCGCTCACTGCTCTGGTTTGTGCTTCGCTCGGGCCAAATGTGAGACACCAAATTCTGCAAAGGAAGACCCCCCCCCCTCCCCCCCCCCCCCCAAAAAAAAAAAGAAAAACAGACTTGGAAAGAGCACAGGCTTACACTGAAGTGGTTCAAGCATTGCTCGAGTCATATGTGCGAGGCTATGTTCTGCAAGGGAAGGTCATATGGGGTTTCTCCGGGTAATCCGATTTTGCCCACTTCTGAATAACAGTAGGTTTGAAATAAGTGAAATAATCTTGAAAGGGTTGTAAAATGAAAAAAAAAAAACAACAAGAACTGTCAGGAGGTCTGACCATATGCCCACTTAAGCGCAATTTTTGCAGAAACACACAACCTCTGGATCACCAGTCAGAAGGCCCAGTGTCTCTTGCATGATATCAGTTAATTTAGAAATCATTACTGCACTACATACAAAGTTGATGGCGTCTAGAACATATAAACAAAAACACAGAGAAAGCCCATCACCTTTTCCACAATATAAGTCATCATTATTGCATTGTATACAAAGTTTGAGGCTTCCAGCTTTAGTATTTCCTGAGAAATCTTTGACAAAATATTAAACATTGGCCTATATGGGGAGAAGGAAGGATCAAAGAAGTACAATTGTACAAATTAGCTGAGAAAGCCCACTGATTCTTTAACAATATAAATCATTATCGCATTGCAAACCAAATTTGAGGCAGCAAACTCAAGAAATCTTTGAGAAAAAAATAACATCAGCCTATATGGAGATCAAGAATAATGAAAGAACAAATGAACAAATAATCTGAGAAACCCCATTGTCTATACATGTACACAATCTAAATCATCATTATTGCATTGCATACATAGTCTGAGGCTACTAGCTTTTGTAGTTCCTGAGAAATCTTTGACAAAAAACTTAACATTGGCCTACATGTTCATGTATATAGAGAGAAATGAAGAATGAAAGGACAAGTGAACAAATAAGCCAAGAAAACTCGCATGTGGATCGGTTTCAGCTCTGTGTGGAAGCATCATGCAGCCCATCTATTTCATCAAGCTGAGCTTTTGGTAAATGTCACACATCATTATGGTGTTAATAACCTACATGTACAACTCATTATGAGAACTCGCCTATTCACATATATATTTTAAAATTTTACCACTAAAAACGGAAAATTTTCGGATAAAAATTCTGGCGTTTTTCATATTTCTGCTCAAGAGTTTGGGTACACTTCAAAACGACCCGGCGAGGCGGTTCTAACGAGTACCCACAATCTTTGTGAGCAGAAATTAGATAAATAATGTATACCCCTGTAAACCCCAGTTAAAAGTGGGATTTAAGCGGGTAACAAATAGATAGGCGTATTTTCATGATATGAATAAAAGTTGTCATGAGACTTTTAAAAAGGGATTATACAGAGGAGAAATAAATTACTAAAATGAAATTGTGTAACAGGAAAGAATATTTGATTATGATTTAACAATGACTACCATTTGCCTTCGTTTACAAAAAACGACGCTAAACAAACGAAGAAATAATAATGAGCCAAACATTTCACGTAAGCCCAGTGTATTTTTTTCTCCGCATAACGCGGGTAATTTCATTTTCAATGAAAGCAATCGGTCAAATTTTCGCCGAGAATTTTCTCCGCGAAACCGGGAGAAATTTCAGCAAGAAATTTCTCGCTCATTTTATCTTTTCTCACTGTTTTGCGGAGAAAATAGCCGATTTCGTGTTAGGCGGTTTCTCCGCGAAACCAAAAAAAAAAAATGGGTTACCACCGGTAGCTGGTCTGTATTTACAATCTGCATAACAGAGGTATACTAAAATGCATACCTCTGAGTCTCAATCTTACGCTGTTCGGGCCTTGAACTCTTCTGCGGACTTGGCATTGACTGCAGAGGAGGGAAGACTGTTCCTTTGAGGAATAGTTCCAGGAAAGAAGTTCTTCAGGGTATCTCTATAGGACTGTTACCTATGATATTGTGAGTTGTTTACTTTTGATGCCCTTGTTTGGGTTGACGCTGTTACAGGGGTCAAGTACCTATCTTTATTAATAGACACTGTATCAGAGTGTATCTTATAGAAGAGGGTTAAAGAGGACTGCTCACGACGGTCCTCCAGGGACAGCCACTCTAGCTCATTAAGCATGTCACCGACGCTACTTCTATTTCGCCATTGCCTGCAGGTCCATCGAGCAGCTGTCCTCTGCACCTTCTCCACCTGCTGAATCTGAGTTTTAACATGGGGATGCCAAATATTCAAGTTGAGGGCGAACCAATGTTTTATATGCAACATCCTTTGTCTGCCTAGGTGCAAAGACCAAGTTACGTCTAAGGAATCCTAAAGTCCTACTTGCTTTAGATGTAATCTCAGATTGAGATATGTCGACCCCAATCAAGATCGTCAGTGATGGTGATACCTAGATATTTGGTGGATTGAACATGCTCAAAATTTGCTGGTGAAGTGTATAGTCAAACTTAATTTGCTTGTCCGGAGGGTGTTGTGACACCCTCATTGAATGACATTTGGCCACATTGAACTTCATCTGACTGTGCAAGTTGATCCAGGTCATCTTGTAAAATAAGACAGTCAGAAGGAGAATATATGTTCCTATACAGGACACAATCATCAGCAAAAAAAAAAAAACACAAAAAAACGGACCGATGACCTGATATTATCTGCATGCAGGGAGATCATTGATGAAAACCAAGAAGAGGACCGGTCCAAAGACCAAACCTTGGGGACTCTAGATAAAACAGGGACTGGATCAGATGCTTGACCATCAAGGACAACTTGTTGTGAGCGCCAAGAGAGCCATGAGCTAATCCACCTATGTGTGGATCCTCTTATCCCATAGTACTCCAGTTTATATAATAGCCTTCAGTGAGGTACCTTGTCAAAGGCTTTAGCCAAGTCCATGATGATCAAGTCAGTCTGTTTGTGGCCACGGTTTATGGCCCCATCCAGATTGCTCACAATGTCATGGTAAAATTAAACTACATGTAGTTGCGTTTCACAAGACCTTTGACCCCGGAAACCATGTTGACAATCAGCAAGAATGCTCTCAAAGGCTAGGTGCTTGTTGCTGTTGCTTACTAATATATGCTCCAGGGTTTTGCAACAGATGCCTGGATAGCTCAATCGATAGAGCAATTGCCTTGTAAGCAAAGATTCGCCGGTTCGAGTCTAGTTCTGGTCGCATTTTCCAACTTCATTTCTTAAAGATTTATGTATTTTAAACTGGGTAAATGAAATCTAGCTTCGTCAGCACCAAAAACCCTTATTTAATAAATTAGTTTTGAAATACAAAGTCATCAGTTTACGACCCCGCCTGTCGGGGCTTGAAGAAATAGATGGGCTGCATGAGCTGAAACCGACAGCACACAAGTACTGGTAAACTGCTTAGAGGATCTAAGCCAGCCCAGGCAATGCGATGCGAGTCGGACCATCCATGCTTATAAACCCTATTGATTTCATTGGGTGACATGGCTTGAGATGTCATTTCATCTCCATGTCGGGTAAAAGTCCCACAAAATTGGAAGCAATGTCTCCAAAATAACCTATACAGTGTTGACGGGGATGTTAAACCTCAAACAAACAAACGAAACAAAGTCATTAGTTAACATACCGGTACATGTATCATTAAATTTTTTTGCCTTTTCGTGCGTCAGATGGGTTATGTTTTTGTTGAAAAAAATGAAAGAAGCTTAATTGCATTTTTCCAGCAAAAATATCAAAGTATTAGCTGTTGTTTATCTATAAAGCATTATATCGTTGCTTATAACCACACTGTGCTTTAATAAATCACTTGTGCATTACAGTATTAAATTTTGGACTTGCTAGAACAGGTTACATTTTGGCCACTGAAGAGATTGTTAACCCTTATCCTGCTAGTCATGACAACCCATTCTTTGGAAAATAGTGTAGATCCAGACCAGCTGGCTTCTCTGATCAGAATCAGACGTACTCGGTTTGTTATTCAGTTTGTGATTTTGAACGAAAACATTAAATCATGCAATCTGATTGACTGATTAATGATAGTCAGAAATGGCAGGGCTGGAAAATTCTTCAAACTTTCACTCGTCCAGCATGACCAAGGGCTTGTAGATTTTTGTAAATTTCATAGGGACTAGACATAAAATTTTACTTTCTTCCAAAATGTTTACTCTTCATGGCAAACAGACTTGTGGAAGTTCTGGAATGGGTGTGTCTTATTGAAATATTTAGCAGGATAAGCGTTAAGCTAAGCTGATAATGCTTTTAACAACTGGGCCTGGTTCATTCTGTGTGTTTTAAAATTCTCTTTTACAGCGGTGAAAATTTACTTTTCTGGCAATGGCAAGTCATACTGGGATGTACGGAAAGGAAAACATACAACAAAGTACAGAGGCAGAGAAACTTACCTCAACCACTTTATCACCCTCTTTGGATCAGGTAAATCCATGCTTCATTTTACATCAAAAGTTGTTGATGATTGGCCTGTTTGTATAGACTGTAATCAACCTTAATTGACTGTGTTGTCTTTTCACCTTCGTGAAACTTATTAATGTGTTTCAAAGCTACACCTAATTGCAAATTTCTGGCCCCAAATCGCATTTTCAAACTCAAAGCGGTACATTTCGAAAACAAAACCTCTAACCAAATGGCATCCTTTCATGCTGCACCCAGTAACACGAATCGCTGAACGCAAAAGGTTCGACTCAGCCAATCTGATTTACAGCAAGTCTTAGCACCGCCAATCACGTGTACGTGACATTCATCACTTAAACTGACAGGCTAAACTTACTTGACATTCAAGATGACCGTCCAGCGTAGCCATTAAAAATAAATAAATAAATAAAAATGGAATGAAACGAAAATCAATCGAGCGATCACCGCCTTTTCTTGAATCAGAATATTTAGCGTCATAAATTGCAGTGATCGGGAGACAGGATTAAATTTAATCTTTCTGCGCCAGACCACAGCGATGTAGTTCTGTCTAATTAGGTAAATATCTAGCCTTAATGCGCTTCATGTTTTAAGATTTTACAGATGAATTTTACAACGAATAGTGGAGACAGATCTTTCGGTGCACCACTGGTGCACCATTATAATTAATTCATACATGTAAATCAGTGTTTGTTTACTGTCGTCGACAAATAACCTGCTACCTTTTTGGTACAGGTACACCATATCATGTTCCGTTAACTCGACAAGTCAACGGAACATTGAAGGTTACTAAGCAATACACTGCTTCATTCCATGGCTCTCTAGGAATGGCATTTATCGGATGACAGTGTTCTTATTTATCCTCCATACATAAATTGTTGGTGCTCGTTAGGACCTCCGTTAGAACCGCCTAAGTGAGTATGAGGCGGTTCTAACGAGCACCCACATCGGAATCGAAACATTATGTTAACAAGTCCATGAAATCTATTCTCTGGTAAACCCCACTTAATATAGGGGAAAGTTTGGTTATCAGAAGTATACATCATTGTCTTATTTCTACTCCAAAACAGAGATTGTGGATACTCGTCAACACAGTTATAAAGGAGTATCCACAATCTATGTTTTGGGCGGACAATGAGGCGGTTATAACGAGTACCCACAATTTATGTTTTGGGCAGAAATAAGAAAACTATTACCAATTGTCACTTGATACATACCATTTTCTTGACCTTATCTCATAAAGGCAAGTTATCCTTATGATAAGAAACGTTATGTATACCCGTGTTAAACTGCACATTTTCCCAATATAAAGTGGGGTTTGCCGGGGGTGTTGTTAATGTGGTGTGTGGGTCGTGTACTCCTCAGCAAATGGTAAAAGTACGTCACTCGGCTGGGGTATTTCCGGCCAACCTTTTCCATCCCCTGCTTATCCGAGCATGAAATTTGAAATGCTGACCTGATCAAGACTGTGTAAAAGTATCCTGGTAAGTTGAGTTGAAATTCAAAGACGTGAAACAGTAATGGCAACTTGCGAACCTTTGATGAATAGCTCATATCTAAGATATTACAATAGGTAGCAGTAAAATGGCAAAAGAAATGATAACGCGGATCAGAATCAAAACCGGGTGTGCAAGTGGTAATAAGCGTTTGATTTATTTCCCAACAATTTTAAACTTCATGCTCAGGTGTGATGGGAACAAAAAAAAAAAGGTTTTAGCCTCGCGGCCTTTTAAGTTTAGTTAGGTTGTTGGATCATGCTGCGATCTTATAGCCTGAAACGACAAACGTGCGCTTTCAATAGGTCTTTGAATCATAAATGACAAAATCGTCACATAAAGTCAGTTAAACAAGTGATTTAGTTTTATTTGTAATAATACTTTTGTCAGAAAAAAATAAGTTATTTTCTTTGTACAAAACAAAAAACGAAAACATATTAATTGAGGTACATTAAATAGACAATCGATCATCAAAGCAATCGATCATCTTAAAAAGTTTGATAGGCGCTTCAGAGGAAAATTATTCTGGACGACATTCACCCTGAGAAGACATAATAGACAAAGTGAATCTTTGATGAGACTTAGTAGGTTGGCAGGCTTATCGGAGACTTTGCTGGTCGCAATATCATTTGATTGACATTATCATCAATTGGTGTTGTTCATGTTACACATTGGTCCCCGCCCGTAGGGGCTTGAAGAAATATATGGGCTGCATGATGCTTCTACGCAAAGCTGCAAAGCTGAATCCGACCCGCACACTAGTACTGGTAAACCACTTAGAGGATCTAAGCCTGTCCAGGAACCGCGGTGCGAGGTGGACCGGCCATGCTAATAAACCCTATTGGTGTCATTGGGCGACAGGGCTAGAGATGTCATTTCATCTCAATGTCGGGTAAAAGTCCCACAAAATTGGAAGCAACGTCTCCAAAATGACCTTTACAGTGTTGACGGGGACGTTAAACCTCAAATCAAACCAACAAAACATGTTACACATGTCCCAAGTTGGATCTACCTTTTAGTTTGTCTTTCTTAGAAAATTGCTAACGCAAAAGGAAATGTGATTTCACATTTTCTTATCCAGTCATGTGCTTAGTTTTTTTTTAGGCGGTTCTTTGTCGTGTCAGTCAAACTGTGGCGAAATGGTTGGCTAGGCGGCGGTTCTTTCATGCAGATAAGAGGTAGCGATGACGCTATTTTTGGAACATCTTGACAGCTGTGATGTGTTTTGTTTCTTTGAAGTTTACTCTTGACATCATCTAACCGTTGTGACGGAAATCATACTGGCGGGTTTCTAAATTGCAATTGGGTGTAACACTTTACAACAAGTGTTTCAAGGTGTTCCTGTTGATAAAAACCCCATTCTTAAAGTTAATTGAACTGTATCAATAGATTTAGTTACTCACATTTTTAATCACTACTTTTATTAATTTTTATATTCAATCCTAAAACTACTCAAGACCTTTTGATCATTGACCCACAAAGAGGTTTATATCATCATCATCAAAAATCATTACGTTAACTCACCCGTTGGACAAAGTGCATTTTTTTTTTTCACATCTCGAAAATGGCCACTTTTCTGATGAAATTTAGTAATATTTTTTCTATATACTGCAATACAGAGTGTGGGTGGCCGTTAAAATTGTCTCATTGAGGTGGTTCTAATGAGTACCTACAAGCTATTTCTTGGAGCAAAAATTATACAAATAATGTATACCCCCATAAACCCACTTTTCTCTATATAAAAGTGGGGTTTAGGTGGGTGTTCATTTCACAGACTTGTTCAAGTGATGTACCATACAAATATAGTGATAATGGCTGTGTTTTAATCATACGGGACATGCAGAGACCTGTAGGCCTCATTAGCTGAACAAGCTTGTAAATGATCATACTGATAACTGTTCCAGCAAGTACTGTATAGTATCTAATACAGCGGTGTGTGTGTGTGTGTATGAATTCGGGTTTAGCGTCACTTTCAACAATTTTTCAGTCATATCACGACGGGTGTCTGGTTGCGACAGAGAGCTCAATGCTCAATTTTATAGTGCTGCCTCACTGAAGTATCATATCCCAGACACATTACATGATACCACACAAAGTCACATTGTCCTGACACTGGGTCGACCAGTCCTAGCTCTACCCCTTAAACCGCCCCCGCCCATAGGGGCTTGAAGAAATATATGGGCTGCACGATGCTTCCACGCAGAGCTGAATCCGGCCCGCACACTAGTACTGGTAAACCGCTTAGAGGATCTAAGCCTGTCCAGGAACTGCGGTGCGAGGCAGACCGTCCATGCTAATAAACCCTATTTGTTTCATTGGGTGACATGGCTTGAGATGTCATTTCATCTCAATGTCAGGTAAAAGTCCCACAAAATTGGAAGCAACGTCTCCAAAATGACCTTTACAGTGTTGACGGCGACGTTAAACCTCAAATCAAACAAACAAATCTACCCCGTAAATATGAGTGCAAAGCGAGGAGCAGCTAGTACTATTTTTAACGACTTTGGTATGTCGCCGCGTGGGATCGAACCCGTGACCTCCCGTTCCCTGGAGCGGACCCTCTACCAACTGAGCTATCGGGGCCGGTCCCAATATAGCGGTATTTCATCAAATATGTGAGTTGTTTTGCCTTACAGAATGGTTGAAGTTTTTGCAGTGTTTAACCCATTGCATGTAGGAAACCCTTTAAGGGTACCTTGGCAAACAGTGCAGGCCCAGATCAGACGTCACAGAATGTGGCGTCTGATCAGAGCCTGCACTTTTTGCTAACAGAATTTTCTGTCAAAAAAGAAAAAATAGGCCTGCCACCCCATATATGACAAATGGACTTGTCCAACATATACCAGTAGAAATGGAAGAGTCCACTAGTATACAATGGGTTAAAAAAATCAGCATCGTTAGCTAAGCTTAAAAAGGTATTAATTATCCCCATGCTTTTGAAAAAAGCTTATGGAGATATTTATCCCCATATTTTTGAGAAAAAAAAAAAAAAAAACATGCATATTGGGATATTGTGAACGCCTCCATCCGTCTGTCCATATATCTGTCAGTCCACCATGCTACTGTATCTCCTTACATACTGGTTGGAATGCAACCAAATTTGCTACATGGCTTTTCATTGCTCTTAAAGGAACTCATTTTTGATTTTTATTTGCCTTCACTGCAGCTGGTGTTGTGCCGTGTGGCGGCCGTAAAACGTCTCCCCGTACATCAACCATAGTGCAGTTTATATTTTACTTTTGGTCCTTTGAGATCATCGTGAATATTCTGAGAAATCAGAAATAAATTATTGATTTAGACTCATTCTAGACAGGTTTTGTATTATTTGGACCCCATTTTGATTTATATCAGTCTTTGAATCGACTGCCTATTAGAAATTCGCAAAATTGCAGTATATTTCCTCTGGCTTTCTTTGCCAGATCATTACAGGGTCACTGATGAGGCTTTATTAGCCGAAACTACGTAGTATGGCCCATCTTCTATCTTATGAATGTTTTCATTGCTCTTAAAGGAACTCATTTTTGATTTTTATTTCCTTACATGATGTGGGTGAGCAAGAGAAGCATTATGTTAGGATGGGCCGCGCTGAGGTCATTCCCCACCCCCTCCACTTCAGAAAAGGCCTAATATCTCAGAAAAATGTTTGCTGATTAAAATGTTTGCATTACAAAAGCGACATACAAGTTTTTCAGCAAAAAATTCAGTGTGTTTAACACTACATTAATTTGCAAGAATATTTTTCGTAATTTGCTAGGCCAATGAAAGACAGTATAGACTATATACATGAAATGAAACTGCATTTCGTGCATGGAATGAGGCTCAAATAGAGAATGGAGTCCTTAAGCAGTAATCGCTTTTTTCACAGATATTTTTCGATTTTATGGCATAATGGTCCAAAGATAGATTGAGTCTAAAACCTCACCTTGAGGCTCAGGTTTAAAACATGATGCTTAAGGGTAATTGTTAGACACTTATTTGAGACAGTCATTCACTTTGCATGTAACCAATGTTGTTCATACACACACTTTGATCGGCATCATAAAAATGAAAGCCATTCCTTGTTTGAGGATAATTACCCTGTTTTTAGTTTTTAAACTTTCTTCCTGCAAAACCATTACATAAGAGGCCCCATTTTATGGTTCATTCACTTTGCATATGACCTGGTATTGGCCATACTTCGATAAACAACAGAAAAATGACACTCGTTCCTTAATATACTGAACCGAAAAAGAAACGCAACTCCAAATATAAATGCGACCATTTGCAGAAATAACCATGTTTGCAGAAAATCGATTTAATGACCCAGTAAGATAATAACTACCACAGAGAGTTCAATTTCTAGTGAGAATGTTTGGAACACAAATCCGTTTAGTCATAGAGGTAGTCATTTCACAAGTTCGAAACATAAGCAGTTAATAGCGAGTATGTCCTCCGTTTGCATTCAGTCCTGCACGCACACCCCTGGTCATGGACAGGATTAAACGATTGATCTCTGCCTGTGGAATAGCATTCCACTCCTGTATGAGCGCGAGACGCAAGGCTTCACGTGTTGTTGGTGGCTGGGGGTGGTTACGTTCGCGCATATCTAAGACGTCCCACAAATGTTCTATAGGAGAGGGATCTGGACTTTACGGAGGCCAGTGCATCACCTCAACGTTGTTTTGCTGAAGAGATGCCATGCTGAGCTTTGCTACATACGCCCGAGCGTTATCCTGTTGAAACGAAACGTTGTGCTGTCGTACATATGGAACAACTACCGGTTGTAAAACGATGCCAACGTAACGCTGAGCCGTCAAAGATCCATCAATGGATACCAGGGACGTTCTACGACCTTAAGATATGCCAGCCTACACCATCAACCCACCGCCTCCAAATCGATCAAGTTCAACCAATCAATTGTCACGATAACGCTCTCCGTCACGCCTATACACACGTGGACGGCCGTCAGCTCTGTACAACAAGTACCTGGACTCGTCAGAAAACATTACCTTAGGCCACTTACGAATGGGAAACAGGTTTGGCCTATGTTGTATGAGCCACGCCATTCTAACCTGACGTCGTCGTGGTGTTAATGGCATACCAACGTACGGACAACGAGGGCGTAAGCCAAACTCACGAAGGCGATTGAGCTTGCGTAAAACGTACCGTATTCCAGAGAAATTTTACTGGACTTTTGAAACCTAAACTCCAGGTAACACAATATGCCAATATGATGAGGTTACTGTATACATTTAATGTACTGCACGAGGAAATATTGACGACAACGAATTGCCAAGTGGAGCGTTTAACTGTACAGGTATCGCCCAAATGCTTTCAGTCAACCTGATGGTTGCATGAAAATCTTTTTGGTTAAAAAGTTGCGTTTCTTTTTCGGTTCAGTATATTTGCAGTGTTAACTCGAATGTAAACCTATAAAAAAACAATGTAGTGCATCTTCCATGAATGCCTCGCGTCACACGATTTTCAGTGACGTCAGGTGATGCCATTCTAAACCATGGTTCTCTACGGGCGTTGGTGACGTCAGTGGTATTCCGCTCTTTGTAGAAAAACAGCATATAACCGTTTTTCAGCTTTAAAAGTTTGCCCTTTAAGCATTTTTGCCAAGTGTTGTGTGGCAAAGAATGTAAATATAAAACAATAAACATATTTTTTCTGCTTTTATGAAAGTATGAACGCAGTGGGTCACATGCAAAGTAAATGAAGAAAGTGAAGGACAGCAGGTCGCTAGCAAAGTTTAATTGAACCCCTTTACTTTGCATGCGACCCAATGTGTTCATAATTTCATGAACAGCAGAAAAGTAAAATTCATTTCTTAAATGTTGACATTCACAGTCATTTACAGAAAAGTCCTAAGTTAACTATTGGGGCGTAATATTCACACTTAATTTAGAAGTCTGCATGGTGTAGTGGTTATGCTACTCGCCTTGTAAACCAGGGATCGCAGGATTGATCCCGGTCTTCTCCAGACTTTCGGATAAGTCTTTAAACCGAGGCCCTGTCTCCGTATGACCATAGCTGTTGGTGATACGTAAAACTCAAAACACTCAACTCAGACTTAATTCAATGAATGCATTGACTCATGCCACATCTATGGCATAAAAATAAACAAGGTTTCTCTCCAGTATGATTAGAGGATGGGGACATCATGGCACCAATAACTCTGTTCTGCTGACAGTAGGAAAACTGTGCTGTTGCTTTCTTGTTTCAATTTTATGGCCTCAAACCAGAACTTTTTGATAAATAAAAGATGGAAAATTATGTAGATATAGAAATTCACTTACCCTGCTTGTGATCTGATGCTGTTCATTAAATAAATTTCTTTACACATTAGGTGATGGCAGCAGCTCCACAGAACACCCAGCTGGGAACCATGTTTACCCATTTGCTTTCCAGCTGCAAGAGACGGTTCCTTCTTCATTTGAAGGCAGCCGAGGCTATGTACGCTATTTCTGTAAGGCCACCATTGACCGACCCTGGAAGTTTGACTCGCATGATCTCAGAGCCTTCAGTGTTATACACCATCTGGATCTGAACAGATTTCCAAGTGCTATGGTAATTTTGTACATGTATTTAATCCATTACTGCACGGTGCATTTATCTTCTTCAAAATTGCACACAGCATGCTTTGTAAAAATTTGATCTAATAACCACAGAAATTGGTACAAAACAACTTGATTTGTGAAATTATGCATCTTCTATTTTTTAACAAACAAGTCACAGAGAAATATTGCAATTCATCCAAACTAAACCCATTTTAATCAAATACATGTATCCATGAAACATACCAAAACAAGTCTAAAACATAATTTATAATGAATGTATTGTATATATTGTAACACAGTTTTGTAATATAACAGTCCAAAGATGGATTCCAAAATTGTATACAGATAACTGATTATATAGACATATAGCCATAAGTGGTCATTTCTCTATACAAGTATAGCTTTTACAAAAAGCTAGGCCTATGCTTAGCACATAGTAAATGTGAGTTATATCCCAGAAATATGTTTTATACAATTAACTGTCTCTGGCAATATACTAATTGCCAGCAGGCTCCCAGGATCCTGCCATCTGAAGTATAATGCCTGAAATGTCAAAGTTGCAAATGCTGTCAGAAGTACGTTTTCACTTTTAAAAAGGCACATGACTGTGCAACTTCAATACACTCGTAACTTTTTATCAAATAGAATGCTGGAAAAATATTGGAGAGGTTAAGTAGAAAAATTTCCTGCACTTTATAGAAGACTAATTGAAGATTAACCCAAAAATTTTGCCACAGCGGGGCAAGTTTTTAGCTCACCATAGCCGAAGCCTCCTAGGGAGCTTATAGGAAAGGTAGGGGTCCGTCGTGGGCGAGAGTTTGTAGATGTATATTTTGTTTTAGCCTGTACAAATATGACATCAACTATGGGCTTAGACAGTTTTATAGGGGTGAACTTCAGCTAGCTGCTATAACATTGTTGCAAAAAATGGATTATATTTTATTTTTAGAGACACAAACTGCGTTTAATTTAAACCGCAATTGAAACAAAACCTGAGGTTCACCGTTAGTGATGAAAGCAAGTAAGACTGCAGACAATATAGCAATTAGCGTAATTTCCATATTATACGACAATAGATAGTGTAGCATTTCTTTCATGGCACCACAGTGACATCAGAAACAGCATTGCTGTTCAGATAATACCGTATAAATACTAAAAATTCCGACACCTCGAGGACTTGCTATAATTCTCCTAAAATTTGGTTTCACAATTCAGCAAGGAATCAAAAGTTGCAGTCAAAATGGCAAACTGTAGACCCTTATCAGACTGCTCCTTCATGAGCAGCCTGATCAGACTGCTCCTGAAGGAGGAGCAGTCTGATCTGGGTCTTCACTGTTTGCTTAGGACAACCTGTCCCAATACTTAGGATTATTACGGTAGTTCCTCAGTGTTTTACATTCTGTGTGAAAAACTGCTATATAAATTAACCATTTAACCATTTATTTCTAATTTAGAAATGTTTAGAAAGCCCTAGAATGTAAGAAGCTAGGTTTGACTTTGACATTTGTCTGCCTAACAGATAATTCATGTGTAATAGTGTCATACCTTATTTGTCCCCCGCCTTTTCAAATAAAAGCGAGGGGACATAGTATTCGGCTTTCCGTGGTGTGTGGTGCGTTACGCGTGGTGCGTGGTTCCGAGCTTATAGTAGGTACCGTGTGAGCGCCACTCCTCCTACTTTTTTAGATCGATCCTTCCGAAATTTTACACGTGTCTTTATCATGGTTTAAAGTTTTGCATGTGCTTTTTTTCAGAATCCTTGAATTATTTTTTTTCCTTTTTTCACATTTTTAACTTTTTTTGCATGGTTCCGAATTCATAGTAGGTACCTTGTGAGCGCAACTCCTCCTACAGTTTTATACCGATCCTTCTGAAATTTTACAGGTTTCTACATCATGGTTCGAAGTTGTGCATATGCTTTTTTCAGAATTCTTTAATTTTTTTTTTTTTTTTTTTTTTACTTTTTTCACATTTTTATAGCCCCGCTTTGAAAAAGTGGGGGCTATATTGGATTTGGCTTGTGCGGATTTCCGTCTGTCTGTCTGTAATATTTGATAGTGGGTACCTTGTGATCGCAACTCCTCTTACAGTTCTTGGTCAATCCTTTTGAAACTTTACAGGTGTTTTCATATAGGTCTGAAGATGTGCATGTGCTTTTTTCATTATCCTTAAATAATTATTTTCACTTATTTCACCTTTTTTAACTTAGACAATTTTGAGATCTACTAATGTTAAAATGTATAGGGAGTAGCTACCTTGTGATCGCAACTCCTCTTACAGTTCTAGGTCAATCCTTTTGAAACTTTACAAGTGTTTTGATATAGGTCTGAAGATATGCATGTGCTTTTTTCATTATCCTTAAATAATTTTTTTTTACTTAAATCACCTTTTTTAACTTAGACAATTTTTGAGATCTACTTATGTTAAAATGTATAGGGAGTAGCTACCTTGTGATCGCAACTCCTCTTACAGTTCTAGGTCAATCCTTTTGAAACTTTACAGGTGTTTTCATATAGGTCTGAAGATGTGCATGTGCTTTTTTCATTATCCTTAAATAATTTTTTTCACTTACTTCACCTTTTTTAACTTAGACAATTTTGAGATCTACTAATGTTAAAATGTATAGGGATAGGGAGTAGCTACCTTGTGATTGCAACTTCTCTTACAGTTCTAGGTCAATCCTTTTGAAACTTTACAGGTGTTTTCATATAGGTCTGAAGATATGCATGTGCTTTTTTCATTATCCTTAAATAATTTTTTACACTTAGATCACCTTTTTTAACTTAGACAATTATTGGGATCTACAAATGTTAAAATGTATAGGGAGTAGCTACCTTGTGATCGCAACTCCTCTTACAGTACTAGGTCAATCCTTTTGAAACTTTACAGGTGTTTTCATATAGGTCTGAAGATGTGCATGTGCTTTTTTCATTATCCTTAAATATTTTTTTCACTTATTTCACCTTTTTTAACTTAGATTGTTTTTCAGATCTAATAACGCGAAAAGTCTATAAGGCGTAGGTACCTTGTTAGGGATTTAACCCTCTCACAAGTCTTTACCTTTAATTCATGAGTCTTTCTCCTCTGACAGGGCTATAGCGGGGCTATAGTCAGATCTTCTGACAGTTCTAGTTAACTTAGACTTTTTTCATGCATCAATTCTATGAAAGAGTATCAATTCTATGAAAGAGTATAGTGTACTTTGTGAGCGCAACTCATCCTGCAGTATTAAACCGATCTGTCTGAAATTTTTTAGGTGTCTTTATCATGGTTTGAAGTTGTGCATATGCTTTTTTCAGAATCCTTGAATGAATTTTTTTGTACTTTTTAACATTTTTAACTTAGACTTTTTTTTTGCATGGATCCGAATTCATAGTAGGTACCTTGTGAGCGCAACTCCTACAGTTTTATACCGATCCTTCTGAAATTTTTACATGTGTCTTTATCATGGTTTGAAGTTGTGCATATGCTTTTTTTCAGAATTCTGTAATTAATTTTTTTCACTTTTGTCACATTTTTAACTTAGACTTTTTTCATGCATCAATTTTATTAAAGAGTATAATGTAGTAGGTACCTTGTGAGCGCAACTCCTCCTACAGTTTTATACCGATCCTTCTGAAATTTTACAGGTGTCTTTATCATGGTTTGAAGTTGTGCATATGCTTTTTCAGAATTCTGTAGTTATTTTTTTTACATTTTTAGCTCGGCTGTTTTCGAAGAAAACGACGAGGTGCTGTCATAGCTCTGGTGTTGTCTGCGTCGTCGTGCAAAAACTTGGACATTTTGTAATATCTCTGTCATTACTGAACATATTTACTTGAAATTCGAACCCCTTGTTTATTATGAAAAGGGGAACTCATACCAATAGGTGAGGTAACCCTCAAAATAATTTTGGCATAGTTATGCCCCATTTTCGACTTAGAAGTTTTGCAAAAAAAAGGACATTTTGTAATATGTCTGTCATTACTAAACATATTTACTTGAAACTCGGAGTAGGTGTTCATTATGAAAAGGGGATCTCATACCAATAGATGAGGTAACCCTCAAAATATTTTTGGCACAGTTATACCCCTTTTTCGACTAGAATTTTTGCATTGTCATGCAAAAACTTGGACATTTTGTAATATCTCTGTCTTCACTGAACGTGTTTACTTGGAACTCGGCCTAGTTGTTCATTATGAAAAGGGGAACTCATACCAATAGGTGTGGTAACCCAAAAATATTTTTGGCACAGTTATGTCCCTTTTTCGACTTAAAATTTTTGTTTAACTAAAAAGAAACTGCAGCCGAGCATTGGCACCCGCATGCTGTGCTCTTGTTAACTTAGACTTTTTTCATGCATCAATTCTATGAAAGAGTATAATGTAGTAGGTACCTTGTGAGCACAACTCCTCCTACAGTTTAATACCAATCCTTCGAAAACTTAAAAGTTGCTTGAATTATGGTCTTAAGATATGCATGTGCTTTTTACAGAATTTTTAAATTGCACTTTGGTTTTTGGTTTAATGGCCCAGTCAACATTATTTACATCATTTTCAAGCTGGACAGTTTACCTATCCACACTTTTCCTGGGCAGGCTTAAATGTAATCGATTTAATCAATACTGAACACATTCTTTCGCCAGAAAGTGACAACTGCCCTTCTTGAATCAGTTGAAGGGAGAGAATGACCTTAGAAAAGATTTCATGAACATTCAGTCTTTATGAAGGTATGTTGCCAAACCAGGTAGGGATCGAACCCGCGTTAAGTGATACCAATGGTTGCCTGGTTAACTTACTTATTTTTTAACAGCACAAATGAAAATAAGGCGGGGGACATAAATTCTCTGTGGACTTTGCTTGTTGACTCTGCAACATAAGAACATGAAAAGAAAAAATTGTCACCTGTTGTAGAACTCTTCAAAACTATTATGTAAAGAAGTCAAAGTTTGCCTAGCAGACGATGTATATGTAATAATGTCAAACTGTATTTTCTCGGCAAAATAAGAAAAACAAAACACAGATAGGCATCCACTGTAGCACTGAAATCTTCAAAAATATTACATGTATATAAATGTATTGATCCAATCTAATTAGCCATTACCTATACTGTATGGAATATTCTACTTTTTGTTACTGAATACCAAAATAGACCTGCAACTATCAGTTGGACTACAGGACACGCCATTGCCAATCAAAACATATTAATAATGCTAATAATTATAATGATAATTGTAGTCTTCGTAATACATGTACCGGTACATGTAATTTTAATAAAGACTTTATTACATTTGGGGATGCAAATTAATGAGTGTTATCTCATCACGAAAACATGCCTTTGTAATTCTGATCACCTTGAACCCCATTTTTATATAGTGAAAATGGGGTTTGCAAGGGTAAAACCTTATTTTTCTTATTTCTGCTCTAAATATAGATTGTGGATACTCTTTAGAACCGCCTTGATGATGCGGTTCTAACGTGTACCCACAATCTATATTTTGAATGATGCAGTTCTAACTTGTTTCCACAATCTATTTTTTAAGAAGAAATAATAAAAATATCACAATTTTTCATCTGAAAATTTTTAGTTACCTTTCAGCAGTAAACTTGATAGCATATTTGAATAGGCATGTTTTGGTGATGTCCCTTGAGGCTCTCATAGTTGTCCCAGTCCAGAATCACTGGTCCTGAACCAATAGACATGCTCTTATTTCGACAATGTTCATTTACAGTATAATTCTGCTGTTAAGACCACCTGAAATTAAGATTAAATCTGCTTTTAAAATCTTATTGATCATGTATCAGTTATTCTTTCTTTGTATTTTTGCCACCCAGGGTCTCCTTACAAGAGACCACCTTTGGTACTGTTCAAAAGTGGTCTTAGAGACCACTTTTGAACAGACCAAAAGGTGGTCTCAATTTAGGAATTTAACTGTAGATCTACTTTGCCTTTATTTCAATACAGACTCCAATCTCAGCACAACATCGGGAGGAGATAGAGGGTTGTTGCTGTAGTGAGGGATCATTGCAAGTGAATCTGAACATAAACAAGTCGGGATTTGTTCCAGGAGAACCTTTAGGATATGACATTATGATAGACAATAAGAGTGATAACACTGTTGAACATGTTTACTTTGAATTAGAACAGGTTTGTATATTCACCTTATTTACATTTTCTGCTGGTTCCTAGTCTGAAGGTTATCAGTGTTGGAAAAACAGGTAACCAGACCCCCCTGACCTTGAAAGGTCAGGGGGGTCTGGTTACCTATTTTTCCAATATTGACAATGTGCAAGCTGGGAGCCAGCAAATATGGTGAATACACCACAATCGCTTTATAACACTATGGTTAGATTCCAAAGCAGAAAACCTGTCAGTTAAACAACCAGGTTAAATGAAAATTGTATTTATATAGAAAAAATAGTCATTTTCTACAAAGTCTATACATTTTTGGGGTCCATTTTTTAACCATGTTAAATACCAAACTGTGTTATAACAGACAGTGTTATAAAGAGGTTGTGTATAAGGTACATCTTGAGTTGAAGTCTTGATTTACTTTATATACATCCTATACATATATACATGTTTTTGTGAGTGACCTCTAATTGGGGTAGTCACTAAATAGAGGTGATTGCTAAACAGGTTTGACTGTATTATATGGTAGAAAATAATGAGTGTTGTAAGAAATACAACGAAGTTATACTTGTTATTCTTCCTTATTTGGAACCTGTTTTAAGCAAGCACCTAAGGCATAAACAAACTGTGCTTACTCAAGACAGGTGCTTGCTTAATACAGGTGAAATTTAATTCATCTGCCTTTTTTGGGGAACCAAATGCTTGCTTGCTTATGACAGGTTGCTTGCTTAATAGAGGTGGCCACTAAGACAGGTTTTACTGTACATTTGAATTTGACAAAGTTTGGCCATGTGGACAAGTGCTTAACCCATTTAATACCAGAAACCCCAAAACATGTACCCTGTCAAATAGTGCAGGCCCAGATCAGATGCCGCAGAACGCGGCGTCTGATCAGGGCCTCCACTGTTTGCAAAAAGTTCAGCCATTTTCCAAATCAATTTTGAAGAAAGCACAACCTAACACCTCTAAATTTTGAAATGGACTACTGCTATATATTAAGAGGAAGATTCCATTTGGTGCAAAAAAGGTTAAGAGACTTATGGCCAGTCACAGGAGTACAGTAATTATCCTAACTTTGGGGACAGACATGCCTAAGCAAACAGTGGAGACCCAGACCAGACTGCTCCTGAAGATCAAGGTCGCCACTGTTTGCCATTGCATCTGCACTTTTAGAAATCCTTGCTGGATTTAGAAACATTTATTTTAGAAGAATTAATAGACAGGCTCTTTGCAAATGCTTTTGATGCGAGTAAATGATGTTTCATCGTCTAACATCAAGGAATCTGAGAGTGTCATTATGAAATGGCAGCTTTTTGGATCATGCTTTTCCCATCAAGAAAACATGCCCCCGCCCATAGGGGCTTGAAGAAATATATGGGCTGCATGATGCTTCCACGCAGAGCTGAATCCGACCTGCACACTAGTACTGGTAAACCACTTAGAGGATCTAAGCCTGTCCAGGAACCGTGGTGCGAGGCGGACCGCCCATGCTAATAAACACTATTGGTTTCATTGGGCGACAGGGCTTGAGATGTCATGTCATCTCAATTTCGGGTAAAAGTCCCACAAAATTGGAAGCAACGTCTCCAAAATGACCTTTAAAGTGTTGACCGGGACATTAAACCTCAAATCAAACATCATAAAAACACGCCTTTACAATTTTGACCCCCTTGAATCCCACTTTTATACAGTATAACTGGGGTTTACAGGGGTATACCTTATTTTGTCTTATTTCTGCTGTACAATATAGATTGTGGGTATTCGTTAGAACCACCTCTATGAGGTGGTTCTAACGTGTACCCACAATCTATATTTTGAGCAGAAGCAAGAAAAATATTTCAATTTTTCATCTTAACATTTTCATTTTTCGGCGGTGAAGCTTACAATGTATTTGTATAGGTGTGTTTTAGTAAAGCACCCTGTACAGTAAAACTGGGGTTTACAGGGGTATACCTTATTTTTCTTATTTCTGCTCTACAATATACATTGTGGGTACTCTTTAGAACCACCTGTACCCACAATCTATATTTTGAGCAGAAGTAAGAAAAATATCACAATTTTTCATCTTAAAATTTTCGTTTTTCGGCGGTAAAGCTTACAAAGTATTTGTATAGGTGTGTTTTCGAAATGCGCCCTGTGATTATCGTGGCATAAATCAGTTTCTTTCCATTGTCTATATAGGGGCACTGTGTTAGAATGAGCTGTTTTGCTGCATTTTCAGATTGTTAACTACACAGGATATTCTGACAGTCTCTGGTCATCGGGTCATCCTAAGTATCATGAAAAGAAGCAATCATTTAACTTCTTCGCAGGCAATGTGAATATAAAGAAAAACAATACTGGTCAAATCAACAAGGCCACATATGTTCCATCGGTGCCACCATCAAAGCTGGAAGGGTGCAACATAGTAGATATAAAATATTTTGTTAAGGTGAGTGATTCTCTTGTACACCTGGGGCCAGTTGTTCAAAGCATCGTTAGCTTAACGAGCTCGTTAGTGGTCATATTCTTATCTCTTCTAGCAAGTACAATATCGAAAATTTTGGTATTTTTGCTGGAAAAATGTGATCAGGTTTTGCGTCCGCAAAAGCTGCTCACATTTTTTTTTCAGCAAAAATATTAGCATTTTTGCCATAATAAACGATCAAAGTTTTAAAGATATGTTAACTAACGACGTCATTAGTTTTGAACAACTGGCTCCAGAATTCTTTTGTAACACTGCTAATCCTCGCCATGCTGAATATTGCAATATACCACACTCCTCCCGGATTTTCAGCCATTTGTGTTGCATGATTTCAATTTTACTATGGATTCAGAAACGGAATGGAAAACATTATAGAGCCTGATCAGCTTGTCTATATCTGAACTGTTTAAAAAAAAAAAAAGGTTTATCCGGGAACAGCATGGTGTGGGTTTATTATTTGTTATAGTAAGATTTGGATTAAAGGTAAGGGTGGCTGGGTGTGGCTCAGTCAGCAGATGGCAAATTATTGATATTTTTTCTTATTTTTCCCAGAAAAAAAAACAGGCATTGACATCTCGTGCAAATTGTCTCCCTGATAAAAAATTTGCATGAGATGTCAAATCCTATTTTCAAGGGAAAATATTAGAAAAATATCAACAATTTGCAGTCTGTTGAATTAGCTACACCCATGACTTATTATGACAAATTCTAAACCCACGCCATGCTGAACCCGGATACATCCTTTTTATACGCCCATTAGAAAAACGGTCTTATTTTGTTATGCCCCCGGCATCTGTCCGTCTGTCTGTCTGTCCGCACCAACGAAATGACATTTAGGGGGCAAAAAATTTGGACCGTTTGACACTTAAGTATATCTTTGTGAGTCCATATGGACTTTATTCTGTAATTTTGGTACTTGAAGGGCAAAAATTGGCTCTTGGGTGGCTTGTCGCTTAAGAGAATTTTCCGCTTAAGTAGTCAATATGCCGACGCCTAGCCACCTAAGTATCCATTCGTGAGAATGTCTGTCCATCGGTCTGTAAACTTTTCCTTTCTGGATAACTCCTCCTACAGTTTACATCCGATAAGCTGAAACTTCATACGTAGTTAGACCATGATGTGGGGCAGCGCATATTGTTTTGAGGTTACGGTCAACCAAATAAAAATAGAGTTATGTCCCTTTGAAATTTTTTGTAAACTTTCAGTTTCAGAATAACTCCCCTTACAGTTTACATCCAGTCAAGCTGAAACTTCATCCATAGCTAGACCATGATGTGGGGCAGCGCATATTGTTTCGAGGTTATGGTCCACCAAATAATAATAGAGTTATACCTCTTTTAAATTTTTGTAAACTTTTCGTTTCCGGATAACTCCTCCTACAGTTAACATCCGATCAAGCTGAAACTTCATACATGCATGTAGTTAGATCATGATATGGAGCAGCGCATATGATTTCGAGGTTACGGTTCACTAAATAATAATAGAGTTATGCCCCTTTGAAATTTTTTGTAAACTTCCGTTTCCGGATGACTCCTACATTTTACATCCGATTTAGCTCAAACTTCATGTATAATTAGACCATGATGTGGGACAGCGCATATTGTTTTGAGGTTATGGTCCACCAAATAATAATAGAGTTATGCCCTATTGAAAAATTCTGTAAACATTTTGTTTCCAGATAACTCCTACATTTTAGATCTGATGATGTTGAAACTTTACATACAATGCATATTATAATGAGGTTACGGTCTGCCAAATATTACCAGAGTTATACCCCTTTCACAGAATTTTCCATTTTCGGATTACTCCTTTTACATGTTACATCTGATGAAGCTGAAACTTTACATATAGTAAGACCATGATGTGGAACAGTGCATATTGTTTTGAGATTACAGTCTGCCAAATATTACCAGAGTTATTCCCCATTCACATATTTTTCTAAACATATAATGCCTCTCACATTTTACATCTGATGAAGCTGAAACTTTATGGATTTCATAAAAATTATGGTTATTTCAGCATAGTAAAATTGAAATCATGCAGCACAAGATAGACAATAAGAGTGATAACGGTGTTATCACTCTTATTGTCTATCATGATGATCACGAAATATTCAATAAGAGTAATTTTGAAAAATTGTGAAACTTTAAGTATAGTTAAACTATGATGTGGAGCAGCGCATATTATTTCAGGGTTACAGTCCACCACTTATTACCAGAGTTATGCCTATATTATTTTGACTCTATGGTCCACCAAATATTACTGACCGTGATAATTTGTTGGAGACAGGTAGTTTGAGCCATTGAGGGTTATTAATAGTGCCAGGTAAGAATATATGGAGCACAAATTGTTCCTTGGTTACATTCCACAAACCCAAACTTGTACAACAGTCAGTATATATATGCGCCATCTTACTAATTGCCACGGGCGTATGATGCCCCACTTGCAGAGCTCTTGATTTTTAGCTCACCTGTCACGTGGTGACAAGGTGAGCTTTTGTGATCACATTTTGTCTGTCATCAGTGCATCCATCCGTCCGTGCGTAAACAATTTCTTGTCTGCACGATAGTATCTTCATTTATGATTTGATTTTAACCAGACTTGCACACAACTTGTACCACCATGAGATCTGCGTTCCTTTCTTGAACCAGCCATATCCCGTCATGTGTTACGGCCCCTGAAATTGCAGAAATTGCCTATTTTGGTCTTGTCCGCATGATAGCAGCTTCAATTTTTGATTTGATTTTAACTGAACTTGCACACAATTTGAACCAGACGTGCACACAACTTGTACCACCATGAGATCTGGGTTCCTTTTTGAACCAGCCATATCCCATCTTGTGTTATGGAGTTACGGCCCCTGAAACGGCAAAAATTGCCTATTTTGGTCTTGACCGCATGATAGCATCTTCATTTATGATTTGATTTAACCAGACTTGCACACAACTTGTACCACCATGAGATCTTGGTTCCTTTCTTGAACCAGCTATATCCCATTATGTGTTACGGAGTTATGGCCCCTGAAAGGGCAAAAATTGCCTATTTTTGTCTTGTCTGCATGATAGCTGTTTCATTTATGATTTGATTTTAACTGAACTTGCACACAATTTGAACTACCACAAAATATCTCGGTCAAGTTTGAATATAGGTCATGTAGGGTAAAAAAGTAGGTCAGTAGGTCAAATCGAAACAAGAGGCTCAATGAGCCTAAACCGCTCACCTGAGGAACTTAAGTTTTAACAATTCACAGACTTGACTACTAAATCTGCTAATAGAATCCAGCCCATTGACCCTTACAGGATATAAGTCATGATTATTGCATTGCATTCCAAGTTTGAGACTTCTAGCTTCTATAGTTCCTGAGAAATCTTTGACGAAAATTTAACATTGGTCAAAATGGAGAGAAAGAAGAAAGAAAGAACAGATGAACAAATAAGCTGAGAAAGCCCAATGTCTCTTATACAAAATAAGTCATCATTATTCTATTGAATACCAAATTTGATGCTTCTAGCTTTTATAGTTCCTGAATAATCTTTGATTAAAAATTTAACATTGGTCTATTATCTCTATATGGAGAGAAAGAAGAATGAAGGAACAAATGAACCAGACTAGCTCCAAAACCTAATGCAGCCTTTCCCCTTGCCCAATGGTGCTACAGATAAAATTTAAACAAGATTGGTCGACTGCCTTCTGAGATATGCTTCATTGAAAGTGTGGACGACGGATGGACGGACGACAGACGACGGACTCCGGAGCCTTGGTATACTATCGGCTCACTGGAGCCTTTGGCTCAGGTGAGCTTAAAATTCAAGTCGCTATTTCTGTCACAACATTTTCCCTACGTTAAGTCTATGGGCAAATTTTTTTGTCTCTCAAGGTCACGTAACTCCGAGGTCAATATTCCGATTCGGCCCAAAATCGAACTTAACCGAGATTTTATGCCTGTCCTCATTACCTGCAAGTTTGAAGCTGATATGAATAAAAATAAAGTTGCTATCGTGGTCACAACATATTTTTTATGCTCAAGGGCAGGTAACTCTAAGGCAAATATTCCGTTTCGGCCCAAAATCGAACTTAACCGAGATTTTATGTCTGTCCTCGTTACCTGCAAGTTTGAAGCTGATCTGAAAAAAATTCAAGTCGCTATCGTAGTCGCAACATTTTCCCTAATTAAGTCTATGGGCAAATTTTTTGTCGCTCAAGGTCACGTAACTCCGAGGTCAATATTCCGATTCGGCCCAAAATTGAACTTAACCGAGATTTTATGCCTGTCCTCGTTACCTGTAAGTTTGAAGCTGATATGAATAAAAATAAAGTTGCTATCGTGGTCACAACGTATTTTTTTATGCTCAAGGACAGGTAACTCCAAGGCAAATAATCCGATTCGGCCCAAAATCAAACTTAACCGAGATTTTATGTCTGTCCTCGTTACCTGCAAGTTTGAAGCGGATCTGAAAAAAGTTCATGTCGCTATCGTAGTCACAACATTTTCCCTATGTAAAGTCTATGGGCAAATTTTTTGTCGCTCAAGGTCAAGTTTGAAGCTGATCTGAATAAAAATAAAGTTGCTATCGTGGTCACAACATATTTTTTATGCTCAAGGGCAGGTAACTCTAAGGCAAATATTCCGTTTCGGCCCAAAATCGAACTTAACCGAGATTTTATGTCTGTCCTCGTTACCTGCAAGTTTGAAGCTGATCTGAAAAAAATTCAAGTCGCTATCGTAGTCACAACATTTTCCCTATGTTAAGTCTATGGGCAATTTTTTTGTCGCTCAAGGTCACGTAACTCCGAGGTCAATATTCCGATTCGGCCCAAAATCGAACTTAACTGGGATTTTATGCCTGTCCTCGTTACCTGCAAGTTTGAAGCTGATCTGAATAAAAATAAAGTTGCTATCGTGGTCACAACGTATTTTTTCATGCTCAAGGGCAGGTAACTCCAAGGCAAATAATCCGATTCGGCCCAAAATCGAACTTAACCGTGATTTTATGTCTGTCCTCGTTACCTGCAAGTTTGAAGCTGATCTGAAAAAAATTCAAGTCGCTATCGTAGTCACAACATTTTCCCTATGTTAAGTCTATGGGCAATTTTTTGTCGCTCAAGGTCACGTAACTCCGAGGTCAATATTCCGATTCTGCCCAAAATCGAACTTAACCGAGATTTTATGCCTGTCCTCGTTACTAGCTACAGTGATGCCAACATTTTCCCCATGTTAAGTCCATAGGCAATTTTTCGGGCGCTCAAGGGGACGTAACTCTTGAGTGAATTATCTGATTCGGCCCAAAATCGAACTTGACCGAGATGTTATGCCTGTACTGGTTATCTGCAAGAATGAAGTCGATCAGAAAAAAATTGACGGAGCTAGAGTGATGACAAGCTTTTTCCTATGTGAAGTCTATGGGAGCTAGATGTTGCCATGGCAACCAGAGTTCCACTCAGATCTGCCTGAAAACCTAATGAAGCCTTTCCACTTGCCCAATAATGCGACACATGAAATTTGATCAAAGTTGGCCAAGTGGTCTTTAAGATATACATTTTTGAAATTCCCATTAACCCTAATGCAAAAACACACAAGGGCAGGTAACTCCTAAGTGAATGATCCGATTCTGCCAGTTATCGAACTTGACCGAGATTTCATGGCTGTGCTGGTTATCTGCAAGAATAAAGCCAATCTGAAAATAATTGAAGCAGCTACGGTGATGACAACATTCTCCCAATGTTAAGTCAATAGGCAATTTTTTCAACGCTCAAGGGCACGTAACTCCTGAGTGAATAATCCGATTCAGCCCAAAATCGAACTTGATCGAGATTTCATGCCTGTCCTCGTTATCTGCAAGAATGAAGTCGATCAGAAAAAAATTGACGGAGCTAGAGTGATGACAAGCTTTTTCCTAACGCTCAAGGGCACGTAACTCCTGAGTGAATAATCCGATTCAGCCCAAAATCGAACTTGATCGAGATTTTATGCCTGTCCTCGTTATCTGCAAGAATGAAGACGATCAGAAAAAATTGACGGAGCTAGAGTGATGACAAACTTTTTCCTATGTTAAGTCTATGGGAGCTATTTGTTGCCGTGGCAACCAGAGTTCCAATCCGATCTGCCCGAAAACAGTATGCAGCCTTTCCCCCTACCTGATTATGCTTCACATGAAATTTGATCAAGATTGGCCCACTGGTTCCGGAGATATACTTCTTTGAAAGTACGGACGACGACGGACGACGGACGCCGGCTCGTGGTATACTAATACCTCACATGAGCCTTCGGCTCAGGTGAGCTAAAAAAACCTTGTGAAGACACTAGAGGCCACAGTTTTGGTCCGATCATTATCAAACTATGATCATCTTGATAATATCTTGGTCATGTTCGAATATTGGTCATGTCAGGTTACAAAGTAGGTCAGTAGGTCAAATCATAGAAAAACCTTGTGAATACACTAGAGGCCAAAGTTTTGGTCCAATCATTATCAAACTTGCCCAGAATGATCATCTTGCTAATATCTCGGTCAAGTTTGAATAAGGGTCATGTCGGGTCAAAAAGTAGGTCAGTAGGTCAAATCATAGAAAAAACCTTGTTAACACACCAGAGGCTACAGTTTTGGTCCGATCATCATCAAACTTGCTCAGAATGATCATCTTGATAATATCTTCATTTTGGTTACGTTCGAATATGGGTCATGTCGGGTCAGAAAGTAGGTCAGTAGGTCAAATCAGAGAAAAACCTTGTGAACACACTAGAGGCCACTGTTTTGGTCCAATCATCATCAAACTAGCTCAGAATGATAGTCTTGACAATATATCGGTCAAGTTCGAATATGTGTCATGTCAGGTCAAAAAGTAGGTCAGTAAGTCAAATCATAGAAAAACCTTGTGAACACACTAGAGGCCACAGTTTAGGTCAGATCATCATCAAACTTGACCAGAATGATCATCTTGACAATATCTGAGTCAAGTTCGAATATGGGTCATGTTGGTCCAAAAAGTAGGTCAGTAGGTAAAATCATAGAAAAACCCTCTGAACACACTTGAGCCACAGTTTTGGTCGGATCATCATCAAACTTGCCCAAAATGATCATTTGACAATATTTCAGTTAATTTCGAATATGTGTCAAATCTGGTCAGTAAGTAGGTCAGATTGTTGAAAAACCTTGAGGACACACTAGAGGCCCCAGTTTTGGTCCGATCATCATCAAACTTGCTCAGAATGATCATCTTGACAATATCTGGGTCAAGTTCGAATATAAGTCATGTCGGGTCAGAAAGTAGGTCAGCAGGTCAAATCATAGAAAAACGTTTTGCACACTCTAAGTGGCCACAGTTTTAGTCAAATCATCATAAAACTTGCTCAGAATGATCATCTGGACAATATCTCAGTTAAGTTCGAATATGGGTCATGTCAAATCAAAAAGTAGATCAGTAGGTTATTTTGTAATATCTTTTGAACTGTTAGAGATAGAGCCTTCATTCAGTAGAACTTCAATGGCTCGAACTATTATGGCTCGTTAACCATGGCTAAGTCGAATCTGTTCTTGAGTTCCTAGGAAAATCCTGTAATTAAGAAATAGTGGAAGATAATTTAGGAGATTTTTGTCTTTTATCTTGCAAATGTATGCTGTGTGTACTCATTAGAATTGCCTCGATTAAGCGATTCTAATGAGTACACACAGCATACATTTTCATTATAGACTGAAGCCAAAAACCTGCCCAATGGTGTCTCATTATGCCTACTGACAGAACGGGCCTCTGTGGCCTAGTGGATAAGAGCGCTGACTCTTAATCATTAGGTCTCTCACCGCTGTGGTTCGAGCCTCCCTCGGGTCACATGTGAGACGCCAAGTTCTGCAACGGAAGGTCAGGTGTTTTTTCTCCAGATACTCCAGTTTTCGCCCACCTCTGATTAACGATCAGCTCGATATGAGTGAAATAATCTTGAAAGGGTCGTAAAACCAAAACCAAAGAAAAAAAAATGCCTACTGACAGTAACCCCCAGTGGCTCGAACTACCCCTGTCTCGAACAGATTTTCGAGGTCCCAAATGTGTTCGAGCCTTTGAAGTTCGACTGTATTTGTCATCTAGGTTCCTTGTTACAAGGGCTTCCCACTCATATAAAGATTTGACCTGTGACATTGACCTGTGACCTACTTTATTGTCACTTTTGAACCATATGAGATAGAGCCTTCATATTTGGCATGTATGTTCCTTGTGACAAGGTTTTCTCAACCATTCAAAACTTTTGACCCATGACCTTGACCTTTGACCTACTTTGTCATAACTTTTGAAGCATTTAAGATACAGCCTTCATATTTGGCATATAGGTTCCTTGATAGGAGTGAGTGTTTGAGTGTAAGTCTCACCAACAGCTAAGGTCATACAGTGATGGGACCTCTGTTTAAAAACTAATCTGAAAGTCTGGAGAAGCCTGCAATTGATCCTGCTTCCCCTGGTTTACAAGGCAAGTAGCATGGCCACTTCACCATGAAGGCTTCTAAACTTCATTGGAATGTTGTGTAGATGACCCTCTAGGAAAATAGCATAATGATTAACAAATGGTCACAAGAGCTAAAAATAGAAAAACATTGTAAATTTGCTTCAAATGCAAACTTCTTCTAAATCTTTGGGCCATTTGGAATTAAAACTTCACAGGAATGTTGCCTAGGTGACTCCCTACCAAAATAATTAAAACTCATTCCACTCCAATGAACAAGATGGCTGCCAGAGCTAAAAATATTAATAAATCTTCAAACGACAATTCCTCCTCTACCCTTGGGCCAATTTCATTCAACCTTCGAAGTAATGTTGCTTAGATGACCCTCTACCAAAAAGGCTAAAACAATCCCTAAAAATAGAAAAAAATATTGTAAAATTCAAACGTGAACCCCTCCTAAACCCTAAGGCCAATTTGATTCAAACTTCACAGGAATGTTGCCTAGGTTACTCCCTACTAAATATGCTAAAATCACTCTGCTGATGAACAAGATGGCCACCATAGCTAAGAGTAGAATGTACTCAAAACAGTGACACATAGGTGAGCGAACCAGGGCCCTCTGGCCCCTTTTGTTAAAACTGTACAGAACTAGATTCATATTTCCAAATGTGGTCTGCTGCATGAATACCAAGCATGCAGTGCATTAAATGATCCATGACTCTTTGCTGGTTATACAGGTATTATTGTAGGTTTTATCTTAAGGAGGGTGGGTAGTAATTCATTTGTCTTTAGATTTTTTTTTTATTTGCTTATATTTTGTAGCTTGAAATCCCTGCATTCGTTTGCCGGTATAAAAATATAGGCATACCATGCTTTCTTTCGAGCTTTTTAGCCTTAAAGATGGGTACTGTTTTCGAAATTATCGAATGTTTCAATAATTACCCCAGTCATTGACAAATTGTCGATAACAATTGTTTAAAACAATATTTCCCAGTACGGTTAAAAAACACAATGCAGGATAATGTCATGTTTGCGTAACTAGCTGTGAAAGACAAACTCTTTCACAGGTTTTTGTCGAAACACCTATTTACAAATGACTTTTTCTGCATTTTTTGCTGTTTTGATATGCAATTTTCACTATATTTGATAAAAGAATGTATTTTTCGTCTTTACATTTTTCTTATTTTCACATATATTGTGTAATAATATTAGATACACGAAATAGGCGTGAAATTTGACCATGTCACCAGGCATCTGGAAGAATTAATGCAGAAAAAGTTACCCCATCCCCCCAATAAAAATGGCTAAAAATGCATTAAGATATTGTTTAAATGACAAGAACAATGATTATACCTTTATTATTGCACCTACTTTTGCTTCCTTAATGTGATATGTATCAAAATATTTCGTTTTAAATGAAACACAGTTTCATTTATAAGTTTTATGGTGTGAAAAATTGATTTTTCTGGCAAAAAATCCATGTTGTCATATTGCCATATTGTCGATTTGTTCATGTTTAAAAGACATGAAGCCATTAACATTGTCGCAGACATTCAAACAATGTCAGATATATGTTATTATTATACCATAGAAACATTATTGTACATTGTTATCTTTCTTTTTTGCCAATTTATTACCCCACCCCCTAATGAAATGGGCTGAAATGGGTAAAAAAAATACAATATGCTGATGCAAAATAATATACAAATTTCCCTTTTCAGGTTTAAGTTCCTACCAACGTTATAGGGAAAGTAGAAAAACTACTAGTTAATTTTTCTCTATAATTTTTTTACGTTTTTTTTTCCATGCCATATTGACCAAAAACGTGATTTAATTATCTATTGCCTGTTTATGCAAACTGTGAAAGGGAGATGCGATAAGTTCCGATGAAGGCAATGATCAGGAATCGAAACAATTACCCAACACCTCCGATCAGACACACCAAAGGGAAAGAACCACGAATATGAAATAACTAGACCGTAATGGAAACATCACTAGCGGAAAGCCAAAATGGCTTTGGTGGACCTTGATAAGGCATTTGGTTGAGTGTCTCGGAAAGTCATTTAGGAGGCACAGAAAAAATTTGAAGTGGCTCTTAATTTTGTTCGAATCGTTTGAACAGCTCTACAAGGAAACACAATGCAGCACAATCTTTTCCTTCAATCCCATATCGGCGGGGGCGGCTATCATGTACTGTACAGACTAACAATGAGAAATATTTGGGACGACGAAGCACACTGATGCAATTCTCCCTTCTAATTCCACAGTTCGAGCCTCGATTTTGATTCTCTCTCTCTCTCTCTCTCTCTCTCTCTCTCTCTCTCTCTCTCTAACCCCCATGCGTACGGACCTGTTAAGTCTAAGATCCTAAATGTGGGTGGCCATTTGTTCACAGAGGTGGGTTAAGAGAAATTGAAACTGAGACTGAGACTGATTATTAACAGAGTAATGGGCGCTGACAGGCATTACAGTTGTGTCTGCTCTTTTAGTTCATTCCAATAACTAGGTGGATAAATATGGCAGTGTTTTTTTTTTCTATCTATCTATCTACTGATACTGCGTTAGCCCCCGCCCATCGGGGCTTGAAGAAATAGATGGGTTGGATGATGCTTTCACGCAGAGCTGAAACCGACTCGCACACGAGTACTGGTAAATGGCTTAGAGGATCTAAGTAGAAGTAAAACAAAGATCAGGAATTGATACAATTAACTTACTCCACCCAGGGCTTTAGATAATTTTTTTTCCAACGAGTACAGTACTCGTCTTTTTTTACAAAAAGGAGTAACGAGAAATTTTTAAAGAGTACTGACAAATAAACCAAAAAACTTTATTTGCAGCCTCGACACAATGTTTTTATTAACTGATTTGTGGCCAGGTGTACTGTTTGTTCACTTGTAGATACACTTTTTCAATATCTGTGTCTATTAGAAAACAAGCAGTGAGCCTGGCCACAAGTCAGTCAAAACAATGCCATATCGAAGTCTCTTCTGAGCAGTTTGTTGACAGAGAAATCTAGCTTTTGGGGTTCAGTTCTCTTAGAGGATAGCAGGACCTGATTGGCTGATTATTGTGGCCAAAGAGTTTTGGGGGTGAAATAAAAGAAATTTGAATATGAGTTTCACTTTATTGTCAGATATGGAGTGAAACTCGTATTCTTTAAACTTTTATTCCTTTTCCAAACCATATTCTCAATTTCATCATATATTGTCCATGGATATTTATGATCTTCCACCCTTCGATCATAGGACCCTTCGTGTTACCTTACAGGCAATGTTACAATCAGAATCAGTTACTGGGTCAAAAATATGTCAGGACCTTTTTCACAACAAGTGCGGCAGAGACAGGCCCCTGATCATATAACTTAAGGATTGTGTCTCGGAATTATTTTCAGCCCTGTTTGTAGGCAGATTTGGAGGTCGTCCTCGTCTCATGTTTTGTCAATATTCACGCTACTTTCGGTTTAGAACGGGTTGTTACGATTGTAATTGAGGTGGTGTGCGCCGTTTTTTTTTAGTCGCAGCAACAAGGACAAGGTTTCCGCCGTTTACAGATCGGCTAACACTGCAATATTCGGTGCGGTTCAATCATTTACCGAAACAAAGGACGCTACTCAGTTCATTCGGATATCCTCTACCGTTTTCTTTGAGTTTGTAAACAACGGGCGGAAAAAACAAAATACGCTCTCGAAAAATATTAAATGCGGAATGATTATTTGTTTTTCGTACCTGATACGCACCGGATTTGAAAAAAAGGAGTATCCTCCCAAATATTTTCGTAATTTACGCAGTACGCAGCCTTATCTAAAGCCCTGTCACCCATAAAAGACACCAAAGGGAAAGAAATACGAACATTAAGCGACCAGACCATAATGGAAACCTAAACAAAGGAAGGCCATAAGGACAGTTACTTTCCCACAAAATGGCCATATGGCCATCCAAAATTAAAAGACACAAGTGATACACACAGTAAGTAACAAACAACAACAGCCTGCCCAGCAATGCACGTCGGACCGTCTATGCTTATAAACCCTATTGGGCGACAGGGCTTGAGATGACATTTCATCTCAATGTGGGGTAAAAAACCACAGAATTGGAAACAACGTCTCCAAAATGACCTTTACAGTGTTGACGGGGACGTTAAACTTCAAATCAAACAAAACTGATACTACGTAGGTCACGTTTGACCATTACCGCAGGTGTACATTGCATACACTCCAGATTTTGCAGGATGAATACCAACACAGTTATCATGTAAGGATCTTTAACCTGCACAGGGGATGGTTCTCTCTGCACAGGGGGCCTCCAGTTAACGTCCCGATCCGAAGGACGGTGCACTTTATGATATTCATCCCTGCAAATGATGTCACTGTCCCAGAGCGGATTCGGAAACAGAAAATTTATTCCCGCTGCTGGGGATCGAACCCGGGACCTCTAGCATCAGATGCAAGTGCACTAACCACTGAGCTATCATGCTCCTTAATGTTTTTTTTTGTTGTTGTTGTTTTTTTTTTTTCAATTATATGACGTCACGCAAACTAAAGTAAACGTCACTATTGAGTCATTGTTTTGTTTGTATTGACAAAGTATGGCCATGGAATATGTTCAGTGGCAGACTCTTCAAGGCTTATTTTTGACACCAATGGAAAAATAAAGTAAACGTCTTGCGTTAAAGAGAGTTCAGATTTGCCGTGGAAAGATAATGGGCTGCAATCGGTGGAAACATATCAGCAGCCGGAAAAATACAGGGTTAGTCTTTTTATCACTTAATTTTCATGTGCTTACAGCCATGCGAACTAGAAAGGAAAGTAGTCTATGAAGTCGCAAAATATTTTACAACAAAAAACACACTGTAATGGTTATTAAATGTTACAAAAACCTCAGAAAACACTTTAAAAACAAAATACTAACTAAAATTATTTTGAGGTAAAAATTCGAACTTGATTACGGCAGAGTCAATTATGCGCGACCCTCCTTAAGACTGATCAGCCTGTACATCCAGTCGGTATGGCAATGTTTCACATTTTTTTTCTCTTTGGGTGAGCCTGGAGGCTGTAGAAAGACATGGATTCAGGAAACACTCTAAATGGACTGGGTGAATATGCAGGATGATCTGAGCCGGCCTCGGTAGCTCAGTCAGATGCACGTCTGACTGGTGATTAGGAGGACATGGGTTCGATTCTTGTCAGGGTAGGCAACATTCTTTTGTGGAGATTGATCATGAAATCTTTTCTACGGTCATTCTCTCCCATCCGCTGTTTCAAGAAGGGCAGTTGTCAGTTTCTGGCGAAAGAATGTGCACTGTACTGGTTAACCACTTAAGGATAAGCCTGCTCAGGAAAAGTGTGGATAGGAAAACTGATCGGCTCAAAAATGGCCTAAATAATGTTGACTGGGCCATTAACTCAAATTCAAAAAAACAAACTAAAGGTTGATCCGAGTCTTCACTGGTTGCACAAATCATTGGGGTATCCAACTGATTCTTTTGAAGAAGATCAAAAATATCCATAAGTAATCCCAATTAAGCCCCCTGATGTGGTGCTGTAAGTAACCCTTATCTTGCTGTTCACGACAACTCCTGCCTTTGCAAACATTGTAGATACAGATCAGGGGCCATTTGTTCAAAGCATCGTTAGCTTAACGAGCTTGTTAGTGGTCATATTGTTAATAATACCTGAAATTTTGTTATTTTGCTGACAGAATGTGAGCAGCTTTTGCATATGCAAAAGCTGCTCACATTTTTTCAGCAAAAATATTATCATATTTGCCAATAAATGATCAAAGTTTTAACGATATGTTAACTATTGACGTCATTAGTTTTGAACAACTGGCCCCAGATGGCTTCTGAAGAACCCTTATCTTGCTGTTCATGACAACTCCTGCCATTGCAAACATTGTAGGATACAGATCAGATGGTTTCTGAAGAATCCTTATCCTGCTGTTCACAACAACCCCTACCTTTGCAATGGCCCCCGCCCATAGGGGCTTGAAGAAATATATGGGCTGCATGATGCTTCCACGCAGAGCTGAATCCGGCCCGCACACTAGTACTGGTAAACCGCTTAGAGGATCTAAGCCTGTCCAGGAACCGTGGTGTGAGGCGGACCGTCCATGCTAATAAACCCTATTGGTTTCATTGGGCGACAGGGCTTGAGATGTCATTTCATCTCAGTGTCGGGTAAAAGTCCCACAAAATTGGAAGCAACGTCTCCAAAATGACCTTTACAGTGTTGACGGGGACGTTAAACCTCAAATCAAACAAACAAACCTACCTTTGCAAACATTGTAGATACAGATCAGATGGCTTCTGAAGAACCCTTATCCTGCTGTTCACGACAATTCCTGCCTTTGCAAACATTGTAGATACAGATCAGATGGCTTCTTAATAACCCTTGTCCTGCTGTTCACAACATTCCTGCCTTTGCAAACATCGTAGATACAGATCAGATGGCTTCTGAATAACCCTTATCCTGCTGTTCACAACAATTCCTGCCTTTGCAAACATCGTAGATACAGATCAGATGGCTTCTGAATAACCCTTATCCTGCTGTTCACGACAATTTCTGCCTTTGCAAACATTGTAGATACAGATCAGATGGCTTCTTAATAACCCTTATCCTGCTGTTCACAACAACTCCTGCCTTTGCAAACATTGTAGATACAGATCAGATGGCTTCTTAATAACCCTTGTCCTGCTGTTCACAACAACTCCTGCCTTTGCAAACATTGTAGATACAGATCAGATGGCTTCTTAATAACCCTTATCCTGCTGTTCACAACAATTCCTGCCTTTGCAAACATTGTAGATACAGATCAGATGGCTTCTGAAGAACCCTTATCCTGCTGTACACGACAACTCCTGCCTTTGCAAACATTGCAGCTACAGATCAGATGGCTTCTGAAGAACCCTTATCCTGCTGTTCACAACAACTCCTGCTTTTGCAATCATTGTAGATACAGATCAGATGGCTTCTGAAGAACCCTTATCCTGCTGTTCACAACAACACCTGCCTTTGCAAACATTGTAGATACAGATCAGATGGCTTCTGAAGAACCCTTATCCTGCTGTTCATGACAACTCCTGTCTTTGCCAACATTGTAGATACAGATCAGATGGCTTCTGAAGAACCCTTATCCTGCTGTTCACGACAACTCCTGCCTTTGCAAACATTGTAGCTACAGATCAGATGGCTTCTGAAGAACCCTTATCCTGCTGTTCATGACAACCCCTACCTTTGCTAACAGTGCAGATCCATTTCATATGGCTTCTGAAGAAGTCATCTGATCAGGATCTACACTGTTTGACATTCAGTTTGTGAATTTGCAGGAATATCGAGTAATCTGATATGTTCTATGTCAAAAATGGGTGTGGCTAAATTAATTGTTCAGCGGGATAAGGGTTAACCCTTAATGGTTCAAACTATCCCTTTCTTGAGCTCATTTTCATTCACGGCCCCAAAGGGGTTTGAGCCATTGAGGTTCAACTGTAGATACACAGCATCAACATAATAAATCACAACCTCATTATAGCACAGTTCATTATAACACAGTTTGGATATATAAAGGATATTTACTTTTTTGATATGAATACCAAAAATATTTCATCGAGTGTGTTGAAAATATCGGAATTTTCACGAGTGCGAAGCACGAGTGAAAAATCTGATGTTTTCAACACACGAGATGAAATATTTTTGACACTTATCAAAAAAAAGGAAATTTTCTTTTCATTTGATAATATTTGAGGACATTTACTGTAATTGATCAATCAGATCTTTCGTCACATTTTTTGACTTGGTTATGACGTCACAACTGCCAGTTTCAAAACAAAAACAGATCCCCATTTTCAATACAGCATTTTTACAGTTCAAAGAATGCTTTTTCAAGGTATTTTACAGAATTATTTTACAGATAACATATGAGTTTTTGGGGAGAAAAGTAGTTCGGGCTGCTACTGTGAAAATAGCATGGTCATGTTATTTTTCACAGTGTGAAAATATCATTTACATTTTCACAGTGTGAAAATATCACTTTTATTTGTGTCTGATATGCATTGATTTCACTGCTATGTATAAAATAAAAAAGGGTTTCAAGATGAACCACCAAAATGGATAAATGTTAAACTAACACGGTGTTAAACTAACATGGTTTCTGCTTTGGACCTCATCAATAGTGATATAAAGAGATTGTGCTGTAAAAACTAGATCCCAAAGAAACTGTGTGCATACAAAAAATTTGTTAGAGTGAAAGGCATATGGGTCCCGTCAAGCGATTTTGGTACATATCGCCTATGCGAGCAGCGAAGGTTCAGGTGAGCCTGCGCATCTGCGCAGTCTCATCAGAACCTTCGCTGCTCGCTCATACAAGCAGTGAATCAAGAGGAAACTTCAGACAGAAAGCCATATCCCTGGCCCCTCTGAATGGCTGGGCATGCGAAGTTAAAATTTGTCATGACGGAATGCTCGAAGACACAAATTCGCTTGGCAGGGCTCAAATGTAAACTAACATGGTTTCTGCTTTGGAGCCCATCAATAGTGATATAAAGAGGGTGTGCTGTAGAAGCTAGATCCCAGAGAAACTATCTGCATACAAAAAATTTGATAGAGCGAAAGGCATATTGTCTATGGGAAATGGGAAAACTTTCAAGGAAGGTCAAAAACACTTTTATCTCCCTTATCAAACTTTTATCTGCCTTATTAATAAGGTTCTGCTATATAGAGAATACCAGGTTGGTGTCTTTTGATATCAAGTTTATCAGGCAAGGCTTCGAGAACGCTTGTAGAATCGTGAGGCTTGCCTAGTGATTCTTCATGTGTTCTCGAAGCCGAGCCTGATAAACTTGATATCAAATGACATGAATCTGGTATTCTATTTATCAGTTTATCCCCTTCTACACTCTTAAATTAACAATTTACGATCAGTTATTGATGATCCTCAGTGCATCCGAGCATTCTAGTGGTCGATATATTTAGTATCAGCTGACCATATTTTCCTATGATATTTTTTTTTTCAGGTAATTTTTTCCATTTTTCCCAGTAACAATAACATTTTTGTCATTTTTCCAGTAGTCCGGTTCATTCGTAAAAGTGCAATGTCACGTTGACGTGATAAAGCTCTCTTGTCCTGAGATAGCATATCTTTATCAGGTCAGTGCGTTACAAAGCAATATATATTGGGGGTAACTGATAAAAAAGGAAGACAGTTACTCCTCTGAGTAGTACCATAATGATCCTTATTATTGGGACAATGCAGAGGCCTGAGCAGACAGTGCAGAACCAGATCAGTCTGATCAGGGTCTTCACTGTTGCCATTCTGTCTCTACCTTCTGGACTCCTTGCTGGATCGTGAAACAAATTTGTTAACCCTTATCTTGCTGTTCACGACAACCCCTGTCTTTGCAAACAGTGTAGATCCAGATCAGATGGCTTCTGAAGAAGCCATCTGATCAGGATCTACACTGTTTGGCATTCAGTTTATGAATTTGTAGCAATAAATTGCCCCCCCAGGACATTTGCCCCCCAATGAATTAATATAAAAATGGACATTTGCCCCCCAGTTGAAAATGTGACCTGGACATTTGCCCCCCAGAGCTTATTTTTGGTATGGACATATGCCCCCCAGTGCTTATTTTACAGGTGGACATTTGCCCCCCCCCCCCCCCCCCACTGCTTATTTCAGAAAGGGACATTTGCCCCCCAGATAGACCAGGGCTAACACGTACAAAGGAGGAAAACAATGTATTTATTGGTTTATTATCATCAGAAATACAAAATGTTAAGCAATAATTATAAATTATTCCATCTATATAAATATGAATCCCATAATAACCTGCTGTTATGGACAACCCCTACGTTAGAAAGCAGTATGGATCCCTATCAGATGCCATATCTGATGGGGATCTATACTGTTTGTCATGCAATTTGTTAAGTTAACAAAAATATACCAAAAATGTGATGGTTAATAGTCAACAATTGGAAAGGCTTAATTTATTCAGCAGGATAAGGGTTAAGCAAGTCAGCTACAGAACCATATATTGAGTTTGTGCTTCACTGAGGGTCCAGTGTCAGACGCCTATACTCAAGTGGTTTTTACACTGGATACACTGATGGTTAATTCTTGAAGAAATTGAAATGATTTTGAATGGGCTGTAAAACTTTAACCAAAACGTTGTCATGTAAATTATGTAGCTATATACAAGTCTGTATAATGAATATCCTTGTCTAGCCAGGTTGGGGGACAAATGTCCCTTTCTGAAATAAGCAGCGAGGGGCAATTGTCCACCTGTAAAATAAGCACTGGGGGGCAGATGTCCATACCAAAAATAAGCTCTGGGGGGCAAATGTCCGGGTCGCATTTTCAACTGGGGGGCAAATGTCCATTTTTAGATTAAGTCATTGGGGGGGGCAAACGTCCTGGGGGGCTAACGTCCGGAGACCCAATAAATTACATCAAGTAATTTGATTGGTTGATAGACAGAAATGGGTGTGGCTTAAACAAGGTTGGCAAAAAGCCGGTCAATATGAGTATTGACCGGGCCGTTGGTTAAAACCGGTTTTAACCGGTCATTACTGGTCAATACTGGTCGATTGGTGGTCGATTAAATCACTGGAGTATATACCTCTATCCTGTTGCTAAACTGGTCTTAAAAGCTTTCCCCCTACATCATTTACATGATTTTAAACTATATTTTCATCACTGAACAAGACAAAATAGTTTTTATTAATAACAGTAATTATTTGAGGTATCTTTTATTTCATCAAAAGTCAAAAGACATTCTTGCTGGTCGATTGACTCACTGAACTGTAGACAGGCCTGGTGTTCTTTTCAATTATAATTATTCTTTTTTCCTTTATAGGTTGGATTGATTGTTCATATTTTGATTTACAGGAATATGAATAAGCTGAATGTATCATGGATTTTGAAGGATTCATGAAAGGTCCTTTATTTATTAACCAAACGATATTTGACGATTCAATGATGTCTTTGAATATTTAAAAGTATATGCAACACCTGCAAATTGCTGTCAAAACAGACTAACCCATGCCACTGCAGTGTGTGTGACAAAGATCTGATTGCTAAATTAACCAATTACATGTCCCTATTAGCGGTATCATAAACTGACACCAGGCTTTATTCATAATGTGTGAAATTTTGATTTATATGCAATATGGACAGTATCTTATCAAGCTATTACTGAAGGTGTCAAAAATGAATGAAACCTAAAGACCCAATATGGAACTTCTTCACTATTTTGGAAGATAACAACAACAACAAAAAAAAAACAGTGCAAGGTGTTGAAGTTAGTGCTAAGGTCTTAAGACTGATGAGTTGTAGACAAAAATGCCTGGGCTAAAAAAGCCAGAAAGTATTGCTAAGAGGCCACCGGAGGAAATAACATCTGAACCTGAAACTCTATCAAATGATCAGCCTCCAGCAAAGATAGCAAAGCTTCAAAATAGTTTCAGTAGCTTTGCTTTTTTAACACTAAAATTATTAAATTGACCACTCAATATTTCAATCGACCAGTATTGACCACTTTGAGAGTATTGACCGGGATGGTTTTAACCGGTTAAAACCAGCGGTTAAAACCGCCCCTGGTTTTGACCGCCCAACCTTGGGCTTAAATGAATATTCAGCAAGATAAGGGTTAATACATATATTTAGGAGAATTACAGCAAGTCCTCGAGGTGTCTGAATTTTTAGGATTTTTTTGGTACATTTTTCCTTGAAGGGTATATCCCTGTTCTGGAGGGGCTGAAGTTACAGTATTCAACATAACATATCAAAAGCCATCTCCCTTCTAAAAATGGCAGTGAATATGTTGGTTGTATGCATTCTCTTTAAAGATTAACCAAAGGCTATAAATTCTGTGATATTAGTAAACGTTAATATCAGAAAAATTTAAATCAAGGAGACTATTTCAAAATTCATTCTTCTCCCTTTTTTTCAGCTGAAAGTTCCATGTGGTTGGTCTTCAGTAAAAATGGCACGAGAGATCTTGATTGGGACAATACCATTACGAGAGAGCTGGCCCCAGGCCCAGGCCCAGCCCCAGCTGCCTAGTGCCCCAGTAGACCTGTCAGGGTTGACTGTCAACTTGCCAACAGAAGAGCCTGCACCCAGTGCATTTCCAACTGCCCCGCCTTCTTATGATGAAAGTAAGTCATCGCTTATAGTCATTCCCTGATACCGAAAATAACATTCTCAGTGAAAATTCGTGTGTAATACTATCATACAAAATGCAAAAATTATGGCACTTCAAAAGAAGTTGGATTTTAATTGAATTGGACCTTGACAGGTGACATTGATGCAATCATACTGCGTAATATTTTAACCCATAAAATGCTAAAATGCCAATCACAACAAATCTTGTCTGCTTTGTCATCTGCCAGTTTCTTTTAAATTAGATTTTGCAAACAGTGTGGACCCAGATCATTCTACTGCTCATAGAGCAGTCTGATCTGGGTCCAAACTTTGCCTATAGAAAAAAAACTTTTTTTTGAAAGTTCGCACGAAGATTCAGCAGAGGACATAAGCAGACGACATGTTCAGATGTAGTTTTTCTCGGCATCTTAAGGGTTAATGTATATTTAAATATTTTTCCACAACCATTTGGGCCCCGTCAAGCGATTTGGGTACTTATAGCCTATGCGAGCAGCGAAGGTTCAGGCGAGCCTGCGCATCGGCGCAGTCTCGCCAGAACCTTCGCTGCTCACTCATACAAGCAGTGAATCAAGAGGAACCTTCAGACAGAAAGCCATATCCCTGGCCCCTCTGAATGGCTGGGCATGCGCAGTTAAAATTTGTCATGACGGAATGCTTGAAGACACAAATTCGCTTGGCCGGGCTCATTTAATATTGGGTAAAAAGCATTCAGCCTGGTGACACAACCTTGTGATCACCATTACTCCAATAGCCTTTCAGATATATTGATGGTACTTGAGAAATCGTACATAAGGTTGAGAAGGTGCGTCTTGTGCAAGAATCACAACTCTTGGTGCTGTGGTATTTTAGTTTTCCTCTCAGACAATATAACTTTATGGTGGCCATAATTCAAACTCCCTTTAAGATATATTCATGGTACCTAGTACAGTTGTACATAAGGTTGAGAAGGTGTGTTATGAGCAAGAACCACAATTCTGGATGGCATGGTATTTAAGTTATCTCTCCTCAGTAGAACTCTGTGATCTCTTTTCGAGCTGTATTGATATTACTTGGTACAGTTGGACCCAAGATTAATGTAAGAAGGAGCTCTGAATACAGAGACAGTATTTTAATCCTTTTTGTTCCGAATGGAATGTTCCTCCTTATATATAGCAGGAGTCCATTTCAAAATTTTTGGGTGACAGGTTGTGTTTTTTTTTTTGTTTTTTTTTAGCTCGTGCTCAAGGTGAGCTTTTGTGATCGGTCTTTGTCTGTCGAATGTTCCTTGGGTGACCCTCTACCAAAATTGCTCAAACTGTACCGATTGGGTGAACAAGATGGCCGACAGAGCTAAAAATAGAAAAAACCTTTAAAAGACTTTGCCTCCTTAACCAGTAGATGGATTTTGAAATTATTTCACAGGAATATTCCTTGTGTGACCCTCTACCAAAATTGCTCAAACCATTCCACTCAAGTGAACAAAATGGCTGCCAGAGCTAAAATTAGAAAAACCTTTAAACAACTTCTTCTCCTTAACCAATGGATGAATTTTGAAATTATTTCACAGGAATGTTCCTTGGGTGACCGTCTACCAAAATTGCTCAAACTGTTCTGCTCAGGTGAACAAGATGCCCGCCAGAGCTAAAAATAGGAAAACCTTTTAGCAACTTGTCCTCCTTAACCAGTGGATGGATTTTGAAATTATTTCACAGGAATGTTTCTTGGTTGACCCTCTACCAAAATTGCTCAAACTGTACCGTACCGACTGTACCGATTGGGTGAACAAGATGGCCACCAGAGCTAAAAGTAGAAAAACCTTTAAAAAGCTTCTTCTCTTTAATCAGTGGATGGATTTTGAAATTGTTTCACAGAAATGTTCCTTTGAGACCCTTTTCCAGAATTGCTTAAACGGTTTTGCTCTGGTGTAAAAGATGGCCACCAGACCTAAAATAGAAAAACCTTTAAACAACTTCTCCTCCTTAACCAGTGGATGGATTTTGAAATTATTTCACAGGAATGTTCCTTGGGAGACCCTCTACCAAAATTGCTCAAACAGTTCTGCTCGGATGGCTGTCAAAGCTAAAAATTGGAAAAACCTTCAAACAACTTCTCCTTAACAAGTGGATGGATTTTGAAAATATTTCACAGGAATGTTCCTTGGGTGACCCTCTGCCAAAATAGCTCAGACCGTTTCACTCGATGGAAACAAGATGGCTGCAAGAGCTAAAAATATAAAAACAAAGGACTTCTCCTTAACCAGTGGATGGATTTTGAAATTATTTCACAGGAATGTTCCTTGGGTGACCCTCCACCAAAATTGCTTATACAGTTCTGCTCGGGTAAACAAGATGGCCGCCAGAGCTGAAACTAGAAAAATCTTTAAGCGACTTTTTCTCCTTAATGAGTGAATGGTTTTTGAAATTACATCACAGGTATGTTCCTGGGATGACCCTCTACCAAAATTGCTTAAACCGTTCCCCACGGGTTACCAAGATGGCTGTCATAGCTAAACATATAAAAAACCTTAAAACGACTTCTCCTCCTTAATGAGTGTATGGATTTTGAAAATATTTCACAGGAATGTTCCTCGGGTGACCCTCTACCAAAATTGCTCAGACTGTTCCACCAGAGCTAAAAATAAAAAAAAAAACCTTTAAGCAACGTCTTAACCAGTGGATGGATTTTGAAATTATTTCACAGGAATGAGGTTTGAGGTTTTAAGCTCTGGTGGTCATCATGCTCAGTTAAGCAAAATATTTTGAGCAATTTCGTTAGAGGGTCACCCATGGTACATACCTATAAAATTGCTTCCTTTTAGAGACAGACATCTTTCGAAAGTTTTGGCTCCCAACCATAAGGGCTTGGCTGCAAGGTGCTTCTACAGGAGTATTGGTAAACCACTTTGAAGGTCTTAGCCTGCCCAGGCAAAGTGGTTCGAGTGGAACCGTCTATGCATTTAAACCCTATTGGTTTCATTGGGCGGCTGGGCTTGAGATGTCATTTCATCAAAAATGACCTCTACTTCTCAAAATGACTTCTACTGCTAAACAGCCAGACTGATTTTGAATTAATTTCACAGAAATGTTCCTTGGGTCCAACCCAAATTGCTCAAACCGTCCACTCCACCATACATACATTACCTACAATTTCGTTTGTAAAATATGGATTAGGTGAGCGATCCAGGGCCATTATGGCCCTCTTGTTTTTAAACGGCTGAACTTTTTGCATTGTAGGCCCTAATCAGATGCTGCATTCTGCAGCATATGATCTGGGCTTGCACTGTTTGCTAAATACTCCTTTTGGGGTTTCTGGTACAAAATGGGTTAAAACACAACTTCGTATAGTTACTTGTACTTTTACCGCCCCCGCTTGAAGAAATATATGGGCTGCACGATGCTTCCACGCAGAGCTGAATCCGGCCCGCACACTAGTACTGGTAAACCACTTAGAGGATCTAAGCCTGTCCAGGAACCGCGGTGAGTGGCGGACCGTCCATGCTAATAAACCCTATTGGTTTCATTGGGCGACAGATGTCATTTCATCTCAATGTCGGGTAAAAGTCCCACAAAATTGGAAGCAACGTCTCCAAAATGACCTTTACTGTAATACAGTGTTGACAGGGACGTTAAACCTCAAATCAAACAAACAAACAAAACTTGTACTTTTCAAATGTTAGAACAATTATTCTTGCACAACAGACAAGGAAATCAGCTATTTTACCCTTGGATAGAAATTTATGTTCTGACCCTGGTGTTTCGACCACAGATGGAATATAACCGTGTGTTTGATAAATGCACTGGTTGATTACGACTTGTGTGCGCTGTCGTTAAGGTTGACGTCATGCACGGTCCGTGACGTCACTTTACATTCCTGCAGTGTCAACACAATATGGCGGACGTTGGTAACTGAAGTGACTGCAGCATTGAAATTCCGGGCTCAGAAATGGAAGGTATGCAAGAAAAAGAATCCAATATGGATGTGAGGGGTGGATAGAAAAATCTGTCCCTCGGGATCACTGTCCAGCATCACTCGGCAAGCCTCGTGATGTTAGACAGTGACCCTGGGGACGGATTTTTCCATCCATTCCTCACACCCATATAAGATTCTTAATTCTTATATGGTTGGGAGTTGAAATGTTTGAATACTTAGGGTAAATACAGTAATGCATTCAATAGTTTGCAGATGTCTAGCTGATACTTTGCAGCAATGCACTTCATTACTCTAACACACCCATGCGGCATGGTGCATTTTTCACATTTCTAAAATGGCTACTTTTTTGGATGAAAATCCATATTTTTCTGATCAGGGCCCCGGTGGGGTGCCCTATAGTAATCACTCTGTCTGTCCGTCCACAAATTGTCCTACTCCTCTGATAGCGCTGCCGGGGCCCTAGTCAGTTTCACTGACAGCTCTAGTTTATACTGCAAACATAGGTTGTGAATGCTCGTTAGAACTGCCTTATTGAGGCGGTTCTAACGAGTACCCACAACCTATGTCTTGGAGTAAAAAACAGGAGAAATAAGGTTTCACCCCCATAAACCCCAGTTTTCTCTATATAAAGTGGGGGGGATAAGGGGGTCTTCATTTCACGGACTTGTTCATGTGATGGATGTGTATTTTAATTTTAGTGCACTTTCTCTTTGGGTACTGATTCTAAAATTTGTTGATTTTGTTCTTCCTACAGTCTCAGCCCCACCGCCTTCATATGCAGAATGTGCTTTTGGAAGACAAGATATACGTGATGAACACCATGATGAACATACAAGCGGGGATACAAACTGGGCACCAGCCTATCCTTACTACGACTGGAGCAGACATTCAAATATGATGTTTGGAGGAGAAGCCCCAAGCGTGGCAAGACCAAATCCACCAGGATATGATGAAATATAATTTGTATTGTCTGTATGGACAAATCTAATTTTACCTCAGATACAGTGAATCTGTACTGGGTAAGATGTGCCGGACAAATCAGTACAGATTAGGTAGAACTAACCTTTTATTACACAGTCTCTATCTAGTATTTTATATTTTATTATACAGCTATAGATATTGAAAGATTAGAATCACATTAGAACCTCAATAACTCAAACCTCTCAGGGACCATGAGAATTTGTTTGAGATAGGAGTAGTTCCACTGGCTGTGGTTATAGGTCAGGGGCCAGTTGTTCAAAGCATCGTTAGCTTAAAGAGCTCGTAAGCGGTCAAATTGTTAACTGTCCTAGCAAGTACAAAATCGAAAATTTGGTATTTTTGCTGAAAAAAATGTGAGCAGCTTTTGCAGATGCAAAAGCTGCTCACATTTTTTTTCAGCAAAAACATTAACATATTTGCCATATTTAATGATCAAAGTTTTAATGATATGTTAACTACCGACATTGTTAGTTTTGAACAATTGGCCCCAGGTCATGAGGCATAATTGTGATCACTTTATGATATTTTTACAATTTTCTATAAAATAAAGGTTTGTTGTATGTACTCATTAGAATTATTGCCTCAATGAGGCAATTCTAATGATTACATACAACATACATGTACCTTGTAATAGTAAAATCAGAAAAAATTCCATATAGAGTAAAAAATCCTATATTAAGACCACCTTCGGGATTGTTTAAAAGTAGTCTTAAGCCCACTTTTCAACAGACCCAAAGGCGGTCTCTGGATATAGGAAACACAAAGAAAATATACCTGAAACACCTTAAATATGCTTTTAAAAGCATAATTTGTCTTAATTTTAGCAGAATGTCACTGTATTATCCAAAATATATGGATACCTGGAACGTTGGGACTCCAGAACTGATTCGAATTTATTCATAGTATATGAACTGTCCATGTTTGAGTTATCGAAGTTTAACTATAGGTGATAAATTACATGGAACAGTCGACCGAGTATATCACTCAATATCAGCAAACTTACTAGATATTCTTATCATACCATATAGGATTGGAAATTTACTTTTTGGGCTGACAGCTTAAAAAATAAAGTAGGCAGCAAGTCAACAAATTGAAATCAGCAAGTTTGTCTACAAACAAAAAAAGGTATCTTGTTTTTCATTAGAGGTCTACTGTTAAAGGAAAGAATATGCTCCTGGGGAGCAAATTCTTTCCTCTAAATGTAAGACCCATTTTCAGAGGGTCTCAGTTTATTTTACAGTTAAAGAAAGGTCTTAAGAGTTGTCTCTCTTTAGATATTCTAATAAATGGCTGAAGGTGTATCATTCACATGAAAATACTGAAAACCTTATTTGTATCATGTATTGGACATTCCTGCGCAGCAAGTTATCATTTTTCACAGAGTGCAAGTTGCATTTTCTCAGCAGCAAATTTGTTGTTTGCTTCTGTGAATTTCAAGTCCCAACATTGCATCTGATGAGGCCTCGATGTCTAAAATTTGTTACACACTTGTACACAGTCTGATTAAACCCATTTTTTCAGGTTTAACCCATTTTACACTGGGATTCCTAAAATGGGTAATTGGTAAACAGTGCAGGTCCAGATCAGTTGCCACAGAATGTGACGTCTAATCATTACCTACACAGCTTGCAAAAAGCTCAACCTTTTTACCCAAATCAATTAAAAGATAACACAGTCTGTCACCCCTAAATTTTAAAATGGATGAGGAGGAAGATTCCATTTGGTACAAAATTTGTTAAACTAATGGAAATGATGCAAAGTATGTATAGCTGTATAATAAAAGGGTTATTGAACTGATATTGGTGCATATTGTCCCTTGTGGGATTATAGAAGGACACTTATAAGCTCATGTCCATCTATAGACACAAGCCCATATCCTTCCATAGACACACGCCCATGTCCTTTCATAAACACTCACAAGCTTATGTCCACTCACAAGCTCATATCATAACATTGACACTCACAAGATCATGTCCTTCCAATAAACACACACAAGGTCATGTCCTTCCAAAGACACACACAAGGCCATGTCCTTCCATTGACACACACAAGCTCATGTCCTTCCATAAACACGCACAAGCTCATGTCCTTCAATAACCAGACACAAGCTCATGTCCTTCCATAGACACTCACAAGCTCATGTCCTTCCTTAGACACAAGCTCATGTCCTTCCATAGACGCTCACAAGCTTATGTCCTTCCATAAACACTCACAGGCTCATGCCCTCCCATAGACACTCACAAGCTTGTGTCCTTCCATAATCTAACTGCAGGACAGAATTCACCAATATCAGTCTAATAACCCAATATTATCCTATATCTAACATTGTAAGCAGTAAAACAAAATCATAACATAAAATTGTATCTTGGCACAAATTGATTCGTTAAGTTTCATTGAAAAATGAAGTGACTCTGTCTGTGACAGGGTAATGATTTCTGTCGAATGTATTGTCAGTTTTTGTATGGAATAGGTTGTGAAAAACTGGTCATAAGATAAACTGAATCTCACTCATTCACATTTTATATGAAATTTATGAAACAAGTTTAGGTCATTTCATATAGAATTTATGGACCAAACCCATAGATATTTAATTTGCATAATATCTGTAGAGTAATGAAAGAAATCCAGTCAGTACAATGATGTGTAGCAGTTTAACCCATTCATTTTTTACGGAAACCCCAAAAGGGGTACCCTGGCAAACAGTGCAGGCCCAGATCAGACGCCGCAGGATGCGGCGTCTGATCAGGGCCTACACTGTTTACACAACTTTTAGCCAATTCCAAATAGTTTTTGAAGAAAACACAACCTGACACCGCTAAATTTTGAAATGGACTCCTGAAGTGGGTTAAATAATAGAAAACAAGTTGCCTCGGAAACAAATTCTTCCCTTTAAGAGAAGAATTTGTTTCTTTAAGAGGAGGCCCCTACTGATATAGAAGGCAATATACTTTTGAAGGAGTTGCTTCCCCTTATTGTGTATTCATTCATTCATTAAGAAATGTTGCAACCAGAAGTTCAGCTTGCACATCCAGGCAATCTGTTCAGAACTTTTCCAGTCTGAGGATTCTATATATCCTAGACTTTTCAAAGGAGCAGACTCAAATCTCTTTTGTGGACACTGATCATGCAATATCATGAATTCCACTGATTCAGCCTGAAAGGATTGAGAGACACATTTAATGGAGGTTATCACTCTTATCAATTTGGGTCTACGCTTAAAAGAAAGAATTTTTTCATCTATTTGTGTCTACTTGTACTTGAAAGGATTTACTCCTTGTGAGCAAAATCTTTCCTTTAGAATTAGACCCCCTACTGAAAATGGTGACAAAAATATTTTAAAGAGTTGCATCCCCTGATTATGTTTCCATGTATTAAGAAATGTTTCACATCCCACAACTCTAGATAAAATGGGTTATCTGCATATTATTTTTTCTTAATTCTGCACAAAAACATATGCTGTGGGTATCCATTAGAAGTGTCTCACTGAGGCGCTTCCAGTGGATTCCAACAACATAGATTTCTGTGCAGAAAAAAAAAAGAAAAATATCAGTACTTTCAAGATGAAAAAAATTCAAAAAGTGCCTTATCTTGAGCTATGAATTCACCAAGGCAGTCTTTTTAGTACTATTGCAGTTCAAAATAGGGTTATGTATATCCTACGCTTTTCAGAGAGACACACTCCCGTCTCTTTTGTGGAGGCTGATCATGAAATATAAATTCTGTTGATTCAAGACTGGCAGTTGCTGGTCACAGAAATTACACTGGACTGGTCAATTGCTTAAAATTATCAAGCCTGCCCTAGTTAAACAGGACTTTATTAATAGTGCTAACTTGGCTGTAGAATCCAGCATGGTGTAGTGGTTAAGCTACTTGCTCATAAACCAAGGGTTGTGGATTTGATTCTGGGCTTCTGCAGAGTTTGAGAACAATATCACTTCTCCATAATGACCTTAGCTGTTGTGGGATGTAGAACACACACGGGCACACACACACACACACACACACACACACTTACCGGGCTGCTAAACAAAAAACAAATCAGAATTAAGACTGCTAATGCTTGAACAGATGCTAATGTTAGGCTTTATGTCTGTATTTTCACAATCAATGACAAGTTTTTAGCTCATCAGAGCCAAAGGTTCTGGGGGAGCTTATAGTATAGACAGTGGTCTGCTGTCCATTGTCAGCATTGGTGTCAACATTTTCAAATGACATCTCAGAAACTGCTGGGCAAATTGAAACCAAATTACATATTTGAGCCTTCATGGATTGAGGGAAACAGTTGTTCATAGGATGGCCACCATGGCATGTCCATATATAATTAAACCTTGAAAATCTTCTTCTCAGGAACCAAATGGCCAATGATCTTCAGACTTGGTGTACAGCAAAGTTTGTTCATATGATCTTTGGTTGACCTTGCCCTGTTTTATGTCAAGGTCAAATTTGGTCACTGAGGCATTTGTATGGAAAAAGGCAATAAACGGATGTTTCTGATTCTGTTGTAGCCTGTGACATCAGAATTGATATTTGAAATGAACTGAATGGAAGTTTATCAACTCCACAGGTCAAGATCTTACTAACATTTGTCTTGTATTACTCAGATTCTGTATTTTTATCTTCATTACTAAAACTGTTGGGCTGGATGAATCAAAAATAACATATGCAGCCTCTATGGAATGAGGCAATAAAATTTATAAGCAGGATTGGTGTGATATGACAAAGATGACCACCATGCTTATATACGGTAAAACCCTTTAAAAATCGTCTTCTCAGAAACCAAATGGCCAGTGACCTTCAAAACTGGTTTACAGCATTAGGGATTTATGGCCCACAAGTTCGTTCAAATGATGACCTTTGGTTGACCAGATCAAATGTGGTCATTAACACATTTGATAAACAGGAAAAACAGTTTTTATGCTTTTATTGTAGCCTGTGGCATCTGAGTTGATATTTGCAATCATCTGAATGAAGGTTTATCTATTCCAAAGGTCAAGGTCATTTACTGACCTTTGTCCTGCATGGCTCAGGTCCAGTATTTTATCTTCTTCTCCACCAAAACAGCAGGGCTGATTGAAACAAAATTACAAGTGGAGCCTCTATAGGATGAGGCAATGAAAATTTATTGTGAGATTGGAGCTACATGACTAAGATGGCCGCCACAAAAATATATGGTAAAACCTTAAAAAAGTCATCTTCTCACGAACCAAATGGACAATGAAGTTACAGACTTGGTTAACAACATTAGGGACTTTGGGCCTACTAAGTTTAATAAAATGATGACCTTTTATTGACCTTGACCTGTTTCTTGTCAAGGTCAAATTTGGTCTTAAGACATTTTTATGATAAAAAGGCAATACAGTGGATTTTTCTGATATGGCAGCAGAATTGGAATTTGCAATCAGTTGAATGGTTCTTCAATTCCAAACATCAAGGTTATTTACTGAACATTGTCCATGATGGCTCAGATTCAGTATTTTTGTCTTCTTCTCCACTTAAGATGTGGGCTGATTGAAACCAAATAACAGGTGAAGCCTCTGCAATGAAAATTTATTAGTGAGATCATCTATGACCAAAGAGGGCAATGATCAGGAATCAATAAAATTAACCAACAGCTCCCATCAGAGACACCAAAGTGAAAGAAACACAAATATGACTGCTGCCATGCCCATATATAGTAAAAACCTTTAAAAATGTTCTTCTCAGGTACCAAACAGCCGATGACCCTGAAATTTGGTATGCAGCATTGGGGACTCAGGCCCTACCAAATTTGTTCAAATGGTGACATTCAGTTGACATTGACCTATTCAATGTCGAGTTCAATTTCGGACTCAGATATTTTTATGGGAAAAATGCAAAAAAGTGAATTTTTCATATTTATTGTAGACTATGGTATCAAAATTGAATTTTGGGAGTCAGCTGAATGAAGGTTAAGGTCAGTTACTGAACTGTGTCCGGGATGGCCCAGATTCAGTATCTTTATCATCTTCAGTTAAGCTGCTAGGCTGATTGAAACCGAATTCCATGGACCTCTACAGGATGAGAAAATAAACATTTATTTGTGTAAATGGATTTGCATGATCAAGATGGCTGCATGATCAAGATGGTAAAAATTCTTTGGAAATCTTCTTCTCATGAACCAAATGGCCAATGACTTTGAAATTTGGTATGTAGCATTGGGGACACTTGGGGGCCCTAACCAAGTTTGTTCAAATGGTGGCCTTGGTTAACAATGGCTTCTTTTATGTCAAGATCATCTTTGATCACTTAGACCTTTGTATGTGAACGAGGCACAACCATTGATTTTTCTTATTCTGTTCCAGCAGATGGCATCGGAATCGATATTCCTGGCAAGTTTGCTCAGATGGCGACCTTTGGTTTACCTTGAGGCTTGACCTATTTTATGTCGAGGTCGTATTTTGTCACTTGAGCATTACTAATTGGATTAAGGCAAAACAATAGATTTTTCTGATTGGTGCCTATGGCATCAAAATCAATATTTGCAGTCAGCTAAATGGAAGTTGATAATTATGGCCAAGATGGCTACCATGCCCATGTATGGTAAAAAGGACTGGAAACTCTTCATTTTGGCAACTGAAAGGCTAGACTTTTCAAGCCACTATGGGTTGTTAAAAACATGGCTGGCAGGGGCTGAGGCGCATTTTTCACACTTGACTTCTGGTGAGCGTAGTGGTGGACATCTTGTTTTTTTAGGCAGCTTATTTATAAAGCTAAATCAGACTGTCAGATATGCTTTTAATGATCAGGCCCTACTCTTATTATTTTTCAATACTGCTGATCTGTCTATTATTAACAATCAGAAATTACCTCAAGTTAAAACCAATTGCTGATTACTCCTTTTTATGCCAGAAAAGTTAAACAGCATATTGTTGTTTTGTTTAGTTTAACTGTATGTTCATTCATTCATTCATTCATTCATCTATTTGTTTCTTGTATTTATTTATAACATTTAGAATATTTGACTACGCAAGATTTGGTGGTAAACTAGTTCACCCTTTAACCCTTATCCTGCTGAATAAGTTAATGACTATCATACAATCAGATTACATGATATAATGTTTTTGTTTAAATTCACAATCTGAATAACAAACATTCTATAACATGATCAGATGGCTTCTGCAGAAACCATCTGGGGCCAGTTGTTCAAAACTAACGACGTCATTAGTTAACGTATTGTTAAAACTTTGGTTGCAAAGGTAGGGGTTGTCGTGAACAGCAAGATAAAGGTTTAGCACACAGTTTGGTGGTAAAATATTAAACCTTTTAAGCATTAAACCTTTTAAGCTCATGGGAAAATTCTATAACAGATGAAAACTTTTTTTTATATCTGTCAGAGACAAAAGGTTTGACATTCCTTATGAATCTTCTATCCCGCAGACCATTCACATTTTAATGTCAAGCTTTATTTTGTATGAAAAAACAAGCAAAAGAGTGCATTAGAAAACACCATCTGCAAGCCAGGTTTAGCATTTAAAGATTAAGTTTCTGATTTATGATATACAGTTTGAAACAAAAATTCTTGGGCCAGTTGTGCACTCCGAACGATGTTATTAATTAACATATTGTTTGATCATTGGATATGGCAAATTACTATTATCTTTGCTGAAAAAAATCTTCAAATGCTACTGACATTTTTTTTCAGCAAAAAAATATTATATTTTCTAGAACAATTAACAATTTGACCACTAATGAGCTTGTTAAGCTAACAACGCTTTGAATAACTGGTCTCTGATTAACTCTAAAAACATCTAGCAAACATAGCAGACTAAATGTTTTAACAGTTTTTTCAAAAAAATTAGGCTTGACATTTCATGTTATGAAATGCCAAGCCTTATTTTCTCTGAAAAACAAGAAGTATTTGAAACCTGCTTGCTATATATGCTACAGTTGCAATCAATGCTTTTAGGGTTACATGGGGATTTTTCCAGTTTGTCACAGAATGTTGAAAATTACTCTTTTCTTTTTGTTTGTTTGATATTAGGTTTAATGTTCCCATCAACATTATTTAGGTCATTTTGGAGACATTTTGTGGGACTTTTACTCGACACTGAGATGAAATGACATCTCAAGCCCTGCTGCCAAATGAAACCAATAGGGTTTATATGCATGGATGGTCCAACTCACGCCACTTTGCCTGGGCAGGTTTAGTCCTAAGCGTTTCACCATTTCTCATGTGCGATCGGTTTCATCTCTGCGTGGAAGTACCGTACTGTTTTGTGTTGTCATGGCCAGTAAATGACAAGAACATATCTTTTGTTATTTTCATATTGCATTTGTAAACAATGTCTGTTTTAGAGAAGATGGAATTTGGGAGGTTGTGTTGAATTATCATATTTCCTAACTCATATTCCTTTAGTTCTTTAGCTCTTGCTGGCTGAATAAATTAATTTAGCCACACCCATTTCTGATATTCATCCAGTCAGATTACTTGGATGAAATTTATTCCTACAAATTCACAAATGTCAAACAGTGTTGATCCCAATTGGATAGCTTTTTCAGAAGCAGAAACCATTTGATCTGGATCTTCACTGTTTAAAAGGTAGTAGTGTTATCCTGGTTCATTATGATAAGTGTTAGAATTTTTATGCCCCCACCATTCGAAAAATGGTGGAAAGGGCATATAGCATTGCCCCTGACCATTCGTCCGTGCGTCCAAAACTTAAACGTGGGCAATAACTTCCTTATTTCTTGATGGATTTTAAAATTACTCGGCAGAAATGTTAACCATCATGAGACGACGTGTCACGTGCAAAACTCAGGTCCGTACCTCCAAGGTCAACGTCATACTTAGAGGTCAAAGGTAAAAAAAAGGGGTCCGAAACTTAAACGCATTCAATAACTTTCTTATTTCTGGATTGATTTTGAAATTATTTTGTAGAAATGTTAACCATCATGAGACGATGTGTCACGTGCAAAACCCAGGTCCGTACCTCCAAGGTCAAGGTCATACTTAGAGGTCAAAGGTAAAAAAAGAAAGTGTCCGAAACTTAAACGCAGTCAATAACTTACTTGTTTCTGGATGAATTTTGAAATTACTTTGAAGAAATGTTAACCATCATGAGACGATTTGTCATGCGCAAACCCAGATCTGTACCTCCAAGGTCAAGGTCATACTTAGAGGTCAAAGGTACAAAAAAAGGTCCGAAACTTAAATGCAGTCAATAACTTTCCTCTGGGTGGATTTTGAAATTACTTGGCAGAAATGTTGGCCATCATGAGACAATCTGCCTCACACAAAATCAAGGTCCTTACCACCAAGGTCAAGGTCATACTTAGAGGTCAAATGTGAAAAAAGGGTCCAAAACTTAAACACGGTCAATTACTTTCTATGGATGAATATGAACATAGACATATTTTTAGGCGGGGGCATCCGTGTCCTATGGATGCATTTCTAGTTACATTTCTATTTTCTTACTTTACATAGAATGAGACATCCCTCGCCCATCAGGGCTTGAAGAAATATATGGGCTGCATGATGCTTCCACGCAGAGCTGAATCAGACCCACACACGAGTACTGGTTAACCTCTTAAGCTGGCAAAGCGGTGTGAGTGTCGGACTGTCCCTGCTTATTAACCCTATTTGTTTCATTGGGCGACAGGGCTTGAGATGTCATTTCATCTCAGTGTTGGGTAAAAATCCCACAAAATTGGGAACAACGTCTCCAAAAAGACCTATACAGTGTTGATAGGGATGTTAAACCTCAAACCAAACAAACAAAAAAACATAGAATGAGATATAAGAGTTTTGTTGTTGAGTTGGAATATAATCAACAAGTTAAGGTCAGATGTCATGTAAATGGAGATCATCACATGAGAAAAAGCATTGTAATGATCACCCTAGTAAACCCCAATTAATATAAAGAAAAAAAAGGAGTTTGCATGGGTTTACAGTATTTTTAGCTCACCAGAGCCAAAGGCTCCGGGGGAGATTATAAGTCTGTGAACTAAAGACCTCCCACTAAACCCCACTTTACATAGAGAAAACTGGGGTTAACGGGGGTAAACATTATTTTTCTTATATTTGGCCCAAGACATAGGTTGTGGGTACTCGTTAGAACTTTCTCCATTAGGCGGTTCTAACGAGCCCCCAACAACCTATGTTTCCAGTATTTATAAGAAAAATATCTCAGATTTTCATCAGAAAAGTAGCCATTTTGGAGATTAGAAATATGCACAATGTTGCACGGGTGTGTTATTGTAATGTTATATCTGGACCTGTGTTATAGTTAATGGTGTTTTATACAGGTATTTATTTTATATCTATGGACCAGAGCTCCATTAAAGGACCAGCAGTGGAAATACTTAATGTAAGGAAATGTATAGCTGTAAATCTACCTGGATTTTTGTAAGAAATATGTTCGAAAATTTTGTTATAAAACTATGGCATGCAGTGTACATTTTTTAGCTCACCTGAGCCGAAGGCTCATGTGAGGTATTAGTATACCACGAGCCGGCGTCCGTCGTCGTCGTCCGTCGTCCACACTTTCAAAGAAGTATATCTCCGGAACCAGTGGGCCAATCTTGATCAAATTTCATGTGAAGCATTATCAGGTAGGGGGAAAGGCTGCATACTGTTTTCGGGCAGATCGGATTGGAAATCTGGTTGCCATGGCAACAAATAGCTCCCATAGACTTAACATAGGAAAAAGTTTGTCATCACTCTAGCTCCGTCAATTTTTTTCTGATTGTCTTCATTCTTGCAGATAACGAGGAACGGCATGAAATCTCGATCAAGTTCGATTTTGGGCTGAATCGGATTATTCACTCAGGAGTTACGTGCCCTTGAGCGTTGAAAAAATTGCCGATTGACTTAACATGGGGAGAATGTTGTCATCACCGTAGCTGCTTCAATTATTTTCAGATTGGCTTTATTCTTGCAGATAACCAGCACAGCCATGAAATCTCGGTCAAGTTCGATGACTGGCAGAATCGGATCATTCACTTAGGAGTTACCTGCCCTTGTGTGTTTTTGCATTAGGGTTAATGGGAATTAGGAAAAAGCTTGTCATCACTCTAGCTCCGTCAATTTTTTTCTGATCGACTTCATTCTTGCAGATAACGAGGACAGGCATGAAATCTCGATCAAGTTCGATTTTGGGCTGAATCGGATTATTCACTCCGGAGTTACGTGCCCTTGAGCGTTGAAAAAATTGCCTATTGACTTAACATGGGGAGAATGTTGTCATCACCGTAGCTGCTTCAATTATTTTCCGATTGGCTTTATTCTTGCAGATAACCAGCACAGCCATGAAATCTGGGTCAAGTTCTATAACTGGCAGAATCGGATCATTCACTTAGGAGTTACCTGCCCTTGTGTGTTTTTGCATTAGGGTTAATGGGAATTTCAAAAATGTATATCTTAAAGACTACTTGGCCAACTTTGATCAAATTTCATGTGTCGCATTATTGGGCAAGTGGAAAGGCTTCGTTAGGTTTTCAGGCAGATCTGAGTGGAACTCTGGTTGCCATGGCAACATCTATCTCCCATAGACTTCACATAGGAAAAAGCTTGTCATCACTCTAGCTCCGTCAATTTTTTTCTGATCGACTTCATTCTTGCAGATAACCAGTACAGGCATAAAATCTCGGTCAAGTTCGATTTTTGGCCGAATCAGATAATTCACTCAAGAGTAACGTGCCCTTGAGCGCCCGAAAATTGCCTATCGACTTAACATGGGGAAAATGTTGTCATCACTGTAGCTGCTTCAATTTTGTTCGGATTGGCTTCATTCTTACAGATAACCAGCACAGCCATGAAATCTCGGTCAAGTTCGATAATTGGCAGAATTGGATCATACACTTAGGAGTTACCTGCCCTTGTGCATTTTTGCATAAGGGTTAATGTGAATTTCAAAAATGTATATCTTAAAGACTACTTGGCCGACTTAGATAAAATTTCATGTGTAGCATTATAGGGCAAGTGGAAAGACTGCATAAGGTTTTCATGACAATGGGCTTTCTTGGCTTATTAGCTCATCTGAGCCGAAGGCTCATGTGAGGTATTAGTATACCATGAGCCGGCGTCCGTCGTTGTCGTCCGTCGTCGTCCACACTTTCAAAGAAGTATATCTCCGGAACCAGTGGGCCGATCTTGATCAAATTTCATGTGAAGCATTATCAGGTAGGGGGAAAGGCTGCATACTGTTTTCGGGGAGATCGGATTGGAAATCTGGTTGCCATGGCAACAAATAGCTCCCATAGACTTAACATAGGAAAAAGTTTGTCATCACTCTAGCGTCGTCAATTTTTTAGCTCACCTGAGCCGAAGGCTCATGTGAGGTATTAGTATACCACGAGCCGGCGTCCGTCGTCCGTCGTCCACACTTTCAACGAAGTATATCTCTGGAACCAGTGGGCCGGCCTTGATCAAATTTCCAATGAACCATCATCAGGTAGGGGGAAAGGCTGTAATAGGTTTTCGTGCAGATCGGATGAGAACTCTGGTTGCCACAGCAACAAAGAGCTCCCATAGGCTTAACATAGGAAAAAGCTTGTCATCACTCTAGCTCCGTCAATTTTTTTCTGATCGACTTCATTCTTGCAGATAACGAGGACAGGCATGAAATCTCGATCAAGTTCGATTTTGGGCTGAATCGGATTATTCAGTCAGGAGTTACGTGCCCTTGAGCGTTCTTAACATAGGAAAAAGCTTGTCATCACTCTAGCTCCGTCAATTTTTTTCTGATCGACTTCATTCTTGCAGATAACGAGGACAGGCATGAAATCTCGATCAAGTTCGATTTTGGGCTGAATCAGATTATTCACTCAGGAGTTACGTGCCCTTGAGTGTTGAAAAAATTGCCTATTGACTTAACATGGGGAGAATGTTGTCATCACCGTAGCTGCTTCAATTTTTTTCGGATTGGCTTCATTCTTACAGATAACCAGCACAGCCATGAAATCTCGGTCAAGTTCGATAATTGGCAGAATTGGATCATACACTTAGGAGTTACCTGCCCTTGTGCATTTTTGCATAAGGGTTAATGTGAATTTCAAAAATGTATATCTTAAAGACTACTTGGCCGACTTAGATAAAATTTCATGTGTAGCATTATAGGGCAAGTGGAAAGACTGCATAAGGTTTTCATGACAATGGGCTTTCTTGGCTTATTAGCTCATCTGAGCCGAAGGCTCATGTGAGGTATTAGTATACCATGAGCCGGCGTCCGTCGTTGTCGTCCGTCGTCGTCCACACTTTCAAAGAAGTATATCTCCGGAACCAGTGGGCCGATCTTGATCAAATTTCATGTGAAGCATTATCAGGTAGGGGGAAAGGCTGCATACTGTTTTCGGGGAGATCGGATTGGAAATCTGGTTGCCATGGCAACAAATAGCTCCCATAGACTTAACATAGGAAAAAGTTTGTCATCACTCTAGCGTCGTCAATTTTTTAGCTCACCTGAGCCGAAGGCTCATGTGAGGTATTAGTATACCACGAGCCGGCGTCCGTCGTCCGTCGTCCACACTTTCAACGAAGTATATCTCTGGAACCAGTGGGCCGGCCTTGATCAAATTTCCTATGAACCATCATCAGGTAGGGGGAAAGGCTGTATTAGGTTTTCGTGCAGATCGGATGAGAACTCTGGTTGCCACAGCAACAAAGAGCTCCCATAGGCTTAACATAGGAAAAAGCTTGTCATCACTCTAGCTCCGTCAATTTTTTTCTGATCGACTTCATTCTTGCAGATAACGAGGACAGGCATGAAATCTCGATCAAGTTCGATTTTGGGCTGAATCGGATTATTCAGTCAGGAGTTACGTGCCCTTGAGCGTTCTTAACATAGGAAAAAGCTTGTCATCACTCTAGCTCCGTCAATTTTTTTCTGATCGACTTCATTCTTGCAGATAACGAGGACAGGCATGAAATCTCGATCAAGTTCGATTTTGGGCTGAATCAGATTATTCACTCAGGAGTTACGTGCCCTTGAGTGTTGAAAAAATTGCCTATTGACTTAACATGGGGAGAATGTTGTCATCACCGTAGCTGCTTCAATTATTTTCCGATTGGCTTTATTCTTGCAGATAACCAGCACAGCCATGAAATCTCGGTCAAGTTCGATAACTGGCAGAATCGGATCATTCACTTAGGAGTTACTGCCCTTGTGTGTTTTTGCATTAGGGTTAATGGGAATTTCAAAAATGTATATCTTAAAGACTACTTGGCCAACTTTGATCAAATTTCATGTGTCGCATTATTGGGCAAGTGGAAAGGCTTCATTAGGTTTTCAGGCAGATCTGAGTGGAACTCTGGTTGCCATGGCAACATCTAGCTCCCATAGACTTAACATAGGAAAAAGCTTGTCATCACTCTAGCTCCGTCAATTTTTTTCTGATCGACTTCATTCTTGCAGATAACCAGTACAGGCATAAAATCTCGGTCAAGTTCGATTTTGGGCCGAATCGGATTATTTGCCTTGGAGTTACCTGCCCTTGAGCATAAAAAAATACGTTGTGACCACGATAGCAACTTTATTTTTATTCAGATCAGCTTCAAACTTGTCAACTTCATTCTTGCAGATAATAAGGACAGGCATAAAATCTCGGTTAAGTTCGATTTTGGGCAGAATCGGAATATTGACCTTGACCTTGAGTTACGTGACCTTGAGCGACAGCAAATTTGCCCATAGACTTAACATAGGGAAGATGTTGTGACTACGATAGCGACTTGAATTTTTTTCAGATCAGCTTCAAACTTGCAGGTAACGAGGACAGACATAAAATCACGGTTAAGTTCGATTTTGGGCCGAATCGGATTATTTGCCTTGGAGTTACCTGCCCTTGAGCATGAAAAAATACGTTGTGACCACGATAGCAACTTTATTTTTATTCAGATCAGCTTCAAACTTGCAGGTAACGAGGACAGGCATAAAATCCCGGTTAAGTTCGATTTTGGGCCGAATCGGAATATTGACCTCGGAGTTACGTGACCTTGAGCGACAAAAAATTTGCCCATAGACTTAACATAGGGAAAATGTTGTGACTACGATAGCCACTTGAATTCTTTTCAGATCAGCTTCAAACTTGCAGGTAACGAGGACAGACATAAAATCTCGGTTAAGTTAGATTTTGGGCCGAATCGGACTATTTGCCTTGGAGTTACCTGCCCTTGAGCATAAAAAAATACGTTGTGACCACGATAGCAACTTTATTTTTATTCAGATCAGCTTAAAACTTGCAGGTAACGAGGACAGGCATAAAATCTCAGTTAAGTTCGAATCGGAATATTGACCTCGGAGTTACATGACCTTGAGCGACAAAAAATTTGCCCATAGACTTAACATAGGGAAATGTTGTGACTACGATAGCGACTTGAATTTTTTTCAGATCAGCTTCAAACTGGCAGGTAACGAGGACAGACATAAAATCTCGGTTAAGTTCGATTTTGGGCCGAATCGGATTATTTGCCTTGGAGTTACCTGCCCTTGAGCATAAAAAAAATACGTTGTGACCACGATAGCAACTTTATTTTTATTCATATCAGCTTAAAACTTGCAGGTAACGAGGACAGGCATAAAATCTCGGTTAAGTTCAATTTTGGGCCGAATCGGAATATTGACCTCGGAGTTACGTGACCTTGAGCGACAAAAAATTTGCCCATAGACTTAATTAGGGAAAATGTTGCGACTACGATAGCGACTTGAATTTTTTTTCAGATCAGCTTCAAACTTGCAGGTAACGAGGACAGACATAAAATCTCGGTTAAGTTCCATTTTGGGCCGAATCGGAATATTTGCCATGGAGTTACCTGCCCTTGAGCATAAAAAATACGTTGTGACCACGATAGCAACTTTATTTTTATTCATATCAGCTTCAAACTTGCAGGTAACGAGGACAGGCATAAAATCTCGGTTAAGTTCGATTTTGGGCCGAATCGGAATATTGACCTCGGAGTTACGTGACCTTGAGAGACAAAAAAATTTGCCCATAGACTTAACGTAGGGAAAATGTTGTGACAGAAATAGCGACTTGAATTTTTAGCTCACATGAGCCAAAGGCTCCAGTGAGCTGATAGTATACCAAGGCTCCGGAGTCCGTCGTCTGTCGTCCGTCCATCCGTCGTCCACACTTTCAATGAAGCATATCTCAGAAGGCAGTCGACCAATCTTGTTTAAATTTTATCTGTAGCACCATTGGGCAAGGGGAAAGGCTGCATTAGGTTTTGGAGCTAGTCTGGTTCATTTGTTCCTTCATTCTTCTTTCTCTCCATATAGAGATAATAGACCAATGTTAAATTATTAATCAAAGATTTCTCAGGAACTATAAAAGCTAGAAGCATCAAATTTGGTATTCAATAGAATAATGATGACTTATTTTGTGTAAGAGACATTGGGCTTTCTCAGCTTATTTGTTCATCTGTTCTTTCATTCTTCTTTCTCTCCATTTTGACCAATGTTAAATTTTCGTCAAAGATTTCTCAGGAACTATAGAAGCTAGAAGTCTCAAACTTGGAATGCAATGCAATAATGATGACTTATATCCTGTAAGGGTCAATGGGCTGGATTCTATTAGCAGATTTAGTAGTCAAGTCTGTGAATTGTTAAAACTTAAGTTCCTCAGGTGAGCGGTTTAGGCTCATTGAGCCTCTTGTTATTTTTAGAGACTACAATTCCGGTGTTAAACCTACATTTAAAATGAATCGCTTTGTTTGAAATCTGGAAGGTATTATCTTATTGTCTTGTTCTCTGCCAGAATGAGAAATACCCTTATTAGAGAAGATAGTCTAAACGAGCAAATTCTTTCTGGTAAGAGTAGGCCATGCAGGGGTACTTGCCCTTAGCGGTACACCAAAACCATTTTATAATGCTGTTGTTGGGTTCGAAGCAGAAACAGTGCTAGCTAAGCAGTTGTGTTATATTCAAACAAAGATATATATTCTATATAATCTATATATTTTGAGCGCCAGCTTTAAAACTTGTCATATCCTAACTGTGTTACTCCTATAATGAATATTGTTGTACAGAGGTTGTGATTAACGTCTAATCTCTTTAGTAGACGCTGTGCTGTGGACCAAATTAATTTTAATTACCGTAATTACTGTAAGTATTGGGGCAGACAAGCCTAAACAAACAGTGAAGACCATGATCAGACTGCTCTTTAAGGAGCAGTCTGATTTGGGTCTACACTGCTTGCCTTTCCTTCTGCACTTTTTGGGCTCTCAGCTGGAAGGTGATTTGTTTGTTTGAAATGAGGTTAAACATCCCCATCAACACTATTTAGGTCATTTTTGAGACATTGCTTACATTTTTATGGGCATTTTACTGGACATGGAGATGAATTGACATCTCAAGCCCTGTCACCAAATGAAACCAATAGTTATAGGCAGTCCGACTCGTGCCAGTATGCCTGGACAGGCTCAAACCTAAATGGTTTACCAGTGCAGCCGTTTGCATCTCTGCTTGGAAGCAGCATGCAGCCCTATCTGCTTCTCAAAGCCCCGATGGGCAGGGGTGATGTAAGAGAGTCTGGTTTTCCCTCCATTCATCTGTCCTTTTGTCCATTCATCCATTTGTCCATCAAGCCATCAACAATTATGTTCACCCTAGTGTTTACCCTAATTTAAGAGTCAATTTCTCAAGAACTATATATTAGAGTCTCATCAATGATGCCTGGTTCAAACTTGCAACTTCGGATGGCAACTAGTTTTTTTTTTTTTTGGGGGGGGGGGGGGGGTTTACAGCCTTTCAAGATTATTTCACTCATATCAAGCAGATCGTTAATCAGAGGTGTGCGGAAACCAGAGTACCCAGAGAAAAGACACCTGACCTTCCGTTGCAGAACTTGGCGTCTCACATGTGACCTGAGCGAGGCTCCAACCACAGCGGTGAGAGAAGTAATGATCAAGGGTCAGCGCTCTTATCCACTAGGCCGCGAAGGCCCGTCGGCAACTTTAGTTCAAGCATCCCATATTTGACCTGGACCTCCATTTTATGGTTCACTGACTTTGTAAAAAATTTGTGTGCACCCTAGTGTTCACCCTAATGTAAGAGTCCATTTCTGACGAACTATTAGATGCTCCTTCATGATACTGGATACAAACTTTCATCTTGTTTTACTTTTACATGGCCCCGTCAAGCGATTTTGGTACTTATCGCCTATGCGAGCAGCAAAGGTTCAGGCGAGCCTGCGCATCCGCGCAGTCTCGCCAGAACCTTCCCTGCTCGCTCATACAAGCAGTGAATCAAGAGGAACCTTCAGACAGAAAGCCATATCTCTGGCCCCTCTGATTGGCTGGGCATGCGCAGTTAAAATTTATCATGACGGAATGCTCGAAGACACATATTCGCTTGCCGGGGCTCACATACAGTTGAACTTCAATAACTAGAATACCTCAGTGACCATGAAAAATTGTTCGAGATAGGGGAAGATCGAACTACTGAAGTTCACTGCTAGTGTCAGGTCATTAAGCAGGATAACTTACAGGCCTTTAAATTAAAGAAAACATATTGTGTGTACTCATTAGAATCGCCTCATTGAGGCGATTCTTATGAGTACACACAATATGCCTTTTCAAGATAAAAGAAGAAAAATCCATATGATATTCTATGTATATGGATATCTTGAGCTTTGGAAGCCCCCGCCCATAGGGGCTTCAAGAAATATATGGGCTACATGATGCTTCCACGCAGAACTGAATCCGGCCCCCACACTAGTACTGGTAAACTGCTTAGAGGATCTAAACCTGTCCAGGAACCGCGGTGCTAGGCGGACCGTCCATGCTTATAAACCCTATTGGTTTCATTGGGCGACAGGGCTTGGGATGTCATTTCATCTCAATGTCGGGTAAAAGTCCCACAAAATTGGAAGCAACGTCTCCAAAATGACCTTTACAGTGTTGACGGGGACGTTAAACCTGAAATCAAACAAACAAACAAAGACTCGGGGACTTGTTCGAATTAGCCATGGTAACTGAACTATTCGTAATTGAGTTATCAAAGTTTTACTGTATTTAGTTTTCGGAACACATTTTTCCCAGACCCTGTGGTAGCTTAAGTTTATAATTACAGTCAAACCTGTATTAAGCAAGCTTAATATTCAAAAAGTGGTTGCTTAAGACAGGTGTTAGCTTAGCGCAGGTGAATTTTGATGTATTTTCCTTTTTTGGGGAACTGAATGCCTACATGCTTAAGACAGGTTGCTTGCTTAATAGAAGTGGCCACTAAGGCAGGTTTAACTGTAACATGTTGATTGATATTGTATCAAGTTTATTTGGTACAAAATCCACTGCTGAATGTGACATCAAGGATTTTTGTTTCTTAATGCATAATACTTATTGCAGGCAAAGAACAAGTCAGCACTCTGTCTAGCCACAAGTTTGATTGCCATCATGTGAACAAGCCCATGAAACGAACACCCCCGAAACCCCACTTTATATAGAGAAAACTGGGGATATACATAATCTTTTTTTTCTGCTCCAAGACATAGGCTGTGGGAACTCTTTAGAACTGCCTCATTGAGGCTGTTCTACTAGCACCCACAACCTGACATAGACTGTGGGTACTCATTACAACTGCCTCAATGAGGCGGTTCTAATTAGCACCCACTACTTATTTTTGTAGTATAAATAAGAAAAATATCACAAATATTCACTAGAAAAGAACCCATTTTTGGAGATGTGAAAAAAATGCACTATGTTGCATGGGTATGTTATCATAATGTGATGCAGAGTGTCTAAAATGTCAGAGATCAGAAGAGACTTTTTTGTGTTCATTGAATTTTTGTACAGCCATAGCATTATATCCATCAGTGTGATATTAAGTATTTAAAAAAGTTACAAGTTTCAGAATCAAACATGAAAGGTACATAAGTTGACGAAGTTGTTGCCACCCGTGAGGGCTTGGAGATATAGTTTGAACTGTTTAATGCTTCTGCCCAGAGCTGAAACTCACTGAGCATTTTAGTATTGGGGAACCACTTAGAAGGTAGAAATGTGTCTGTATTGACTGAAAAAAAAACAACAAACAGCATGAATAATTTTGATTGTCTGTAGCCTGCATCAGCTTTAAATGTTTTGAGCAATTTAGATTATTATGATGACATTAGAGGGTCATTTGGTAGCTGACATCATTGTAAACCATGTACATTCTGGACTAGCCCCCATGTTGATTTGCCGATCACATTTGAACAGTTAAAATGGGAGTTTATATATGGTGCTTTGGGGCATTTCGTCACAATTTGCAGTTGGAATTGTAAGTTATGTAAGAACAATGATCAGCCATGGTTGTTTAATTGCAGTAAAATTTGCTGGTCCTCCGGAAGATATTTGAACACAACCTAGCAGCCTCAGGTTCAAACAGCTTCCTTGGGACTTGGCAAATGTTAATGCATGAAAAAACATGTATGGGCCCCATAATACATGTGGTTTTACATACGTAGAAAAACATTGTTAAGTGCAGTCATTCATATTTCATTCAAGATATGCTTTTTCTGTATATACATTGTAGTTAACATAAACAGCTATTAAAACAGTGTTATTATACTCGTATAATATATTGTTTGTTGTTAAATAATACGATCTTTGTATAATCATTGCATGTGGTAATTGTGTATATTATCAAGAGTAAATTCTATATTTATCAGGTATTATTCTAGTAAAGTTTATTGTTAACAGTTAAAGACCAGAGGCCAAGTGTTCAAAACAAAGGATGTTGTTAGTTAACATATAGTTAAATATATATTTGATTGGTTAATATTTTAAATATACTCACATTTTTGCTGGAAAAATAAGAGTAGCTTTGCAAAAACTACTCATATTTTTCCAGCAAAATTAGCAAAGTATTATAACAGCTATTCATTTGACCACTAACATTAGGCTAACAATACTTTGCATAACTGGACCCATATTGGTTGGCCTCCTGGATGATATGTTACCTGTATAAATATGATCAGTTGATCTGCAGCAGTCAAACCTTTCAGTGTTTCCGTACCCAACAGCTGATGTGTACAGGTAAATGCAGTTACTGTTAGCAAATCAATACTCAATTCATATAGTAAAGCAGGTTAGCTTAGCCTGGAAGTCAGTCAAATTAGCCTTAATATGATATATTTATTCTCAAGACCAGTTAAAGATATGCCATATTTATATAATGCTTATTCTTTTGTTTGTAGTTTCTACTCATTGTAGTATTTTTTTTTTTTTTTTTTTGTAAAAATGAACCTCCTATTGGTGCATTTTATATGTATCTATTGTTAATTTCTGGAAAAATATACAGATTTTATATTTATTATGTCTCCCCCGAAAAAATTTTTTTCTGAGAGACATATTGTTTTTCCCCCGGGCGTCTGTCTGTCCGTCTGTCTGTCCGTCTGTCCGTCTGTCACACTTTCGTGTCCGCTCTGTAACTTGAAAACCGTTAGAGCTATCGTCACGAAACTTCGTATAAATATTAATCAGAATTAGACGACGTGCAGTGCGCAAGAACCATAACTCTCGCATTTATACTTTTTGAATTATCTCCCTTGGAAGTTTGTTGGTATGTATATATGTATGGGCAAATTGTGTCCGGTCAATAACTTTCTTATTTTTTGATGGATTTTAAAATTACTCGGCAGAAATATTAACAACCATAAGACGATGTGTGGTGCGCATGAGGCAGGTCAGTACCTCAAAGGTCAAGGTCATACTTAGAGGTCAAAGGTCAAAAAAGGGGCCTTTTTTCGTATTTGGTCAATAACTTTCTTATTTTGAGATGGATTTTAAAATTACTTGGCATAATTATTCACAACCGTAAGACGATGTGTGGTGTGCATGAGGCAGGTCGGTACCTCAAAGGTCAAGGTCATACTTAGAGGTCAAAGGTAAAAAAGGGGCCTTTTTTTCGTATTTGGTCAATTACTTTCTTATTTTGAGATGGATTTTAAAATTACTTGGAATAATTATTAACAACCATAAGACGATGTGTGGTGCGCATGAGGCAGGTCGGTTCCTCAAAGGTCAAGTTCATACTTAGAGGTCAAAGGTCAAAAAAGGGGCCTTTTTTTCGTATTTGGTCAATAACTTTCTAATTTTGAGATGGATTTTAAAATTACTTGGCATAATTATTAACAATCATGAGACGATGTGTGGTGCACATGAGGCAGGTCGGTACCTCAAAGGTCAAGGTCATACTTAGAGGTCAAAGGTCAAAAAGTGGGCCTTTTTTCGTATTTGGTCAATAACTTTCTTATTTTGAGATCGATTTTGAAATCACATGGCAGAAATGTGAACCAATATAAGGCGATGTGTTGCGCGCATGACCCAGGTTGGTACCTCAAAGGTCAAGGGCATACTTAGAGGTCAAAGGTAAAAAAGGGGCTTTTTTTCGGGTTTTGTCAATAACTTGCCTATTTTTAAATAGAATTTGAAGTTACTTGGCAAACATGTTAACTATCATGGGACGATGTGTTGCATGCATGATTCAGTTTGGTACCTAAAATGTCAAGGTCATACATAGAGGTCAAAGGTAAAAAGGGGCCTTTTTTCGTGTTTGGTCAATAACTTTCTTATTTTTAGATGGATTTTGAAATTGCTAGGCAGAAATGTTAACCACCATGAGATGATGTGTTGCACGCATGACCCAGTTTAATACCTGAAAGGTCAAGGTCATACATAGAGGTTAAAGGTAAAAAAAGGGCCTATTTTGTGTTCTGTCAATAACTTTCTTATTATGCCCCCAACTTTGAAAAAGTTTGAGGGGCATATTGGTTCTGGTTCGTTCGTCCGTTCGTCTGTCCATTACGCTTTTGATGCATAGCATAACTAAAGAACCGTGTATGCTAGGGTTTTGAAATTTCATATATGGATTCCTCATGGAAAATTAGCTGACGTGTATTTTTTTCTCGTCCGGATTATGCCCCCTTCAAAAGTTATTGTCGTTTGAATCTTTTTTTTTTTTTTTTAATAAAATCTTGTCAGCAAGATATCTCAAAAACTATAGGAGCTAGAGCCTTGAAAGTTGGTGATTATATTGATGGTGATAAGTAGATGAACTGATTAACTTTTGACAAAATTCCGAAAAATACTTTGTGAGTTATGGCCCTTTGTCATTTTGGTAATTTGTGCCCATTGTAATGTATGCTAAAAGTGATGCATAGCATAACTTTAGAACCATGTATGCTATAATTTTGAAATTTCATATATGGATTCCTCATGGAAAATTAGCTGACGCATATTTTTTTTCTCGTCCGGAATATGCCCCTTTCAAGAGTTATTGCCCTTTGAAATTTTTTTAATAAAATCTTGTCAGCAAGATATCTCAAAAACTATTGGAGCTAGAGCCTTGAAAGTTGGTGAATAGATTGTTGGTGATGAGTAGATGAACTGATTAACTTATGACAAAATTCCGAAAAATACTTTGTGAGTTATGGCCCTTTGTCATTTTGGTAATTTGTGCCCATTGTAATGTATGCTAAAAGTGATGCATAGCATAACTTTAGAACGGTGTATGCTATAATTTTGAAATTTCATATATGCATTTCTGATGGAAAATAAGCTGACGCGTATTTTTTTTCTCGTCAGGATTATGCCCCTTTCAAGAGTGATTGCCCTTTGAATTTTTTTTAATAAAATCTTGTCAGCAAGATATCTCAAAAACTATTGGAGCTAGAGGCTAGAAAGTTGGTGAATATATTGGTGGTGATGAGTAGATGAACTGATTAACTTTTGTCAAAATTCCAAAAAATACTTTGTGAGTTATGGCCCTTTGTCATTTTGGTAATTTGTGCCCATTGTAATGTATGCTAAAAGTGATGCATAGCATAACTTTAGAACCGTGTATGCTAGGGTTTTGAAATTTCATATATTGGTTCCTCATGAAAAATTAGCTGACGCGTATTTTTTTTCTCGTCCGGATTATGCCCCTTTCAAGAGTTATTGCCCTTTGAAATTTTTTTAATAAAATCTTGTCAGCAAAATATCTCAAACACTATTGGAGCTAGAGCCTTGAAAGTTGTTGAGTATATTGGTGGTGATGAGTATATGAACTCATCAACTTTTGACAAAATTCCGAAAAATACTTTGCGAGTTATGGCCCTTTGTCATTTTGGTAATTTGTGCCCATTGTAATGAATCCTAAAAGTGATGCATAGCATAACTTTAGAACTGTGTATGCTATGGTTTTGAAATTTCATATATGCATTCCTAATGGAAAATAAGCTGACACGTATTTTTTTCTCATCCGGATTATGCCCCTTTCAAGTGTTATTGCCCTTTGAACTTTTTTTAATAAAATCTTGTCAGCAAGATATCTCAAAAACTGTTGGAGCTAGAGGCTTGAAAGTTGGACCATGAGTCATGTGCAAGACCAAGGTCCATACCTCCAATGTCAAGGTCATACCTAGAGGTCAAAGGTAAAAAAAGGACAGTCAATAACTTCCTTATTCTTTGATGGATTATGAAATTACTTGGCAGAAATGTTAACCATCATGAGACGATGTGTTGTACCGCAAAGGTCAAGGCCATACTTAGAGGTCAAAGGTAAAAAAGTGCTTTTTTTGTTTACGGCCAATAACTTTTTTATTTTTCTATGAACATGCAGAAATGTTCATCTTCATTAGATGATGTGTTGCACACAAGACCCAGCTCAGTACCTCCAATGTCAAGGTTATACGTAGCAGTCAAAAACGGGGGAGCCATCTGTGTTTTTGTAGAAAAACAAATTCTAGTTATCTTTAGATTTATTTCATTTCTTCAGTAAATTCTGTATTGCTTCATTTAGAATTTTGCTTTATAAAGCCTGGACCTGGCATTATGAACATTTTGTTTATGCTCATCATAACCTGAACAGGAAGTTGGTAAACTTTGTACATATTAAAATATAAAATAAGTTAATAAATTGAGAAAATGTATGTTAAAGTTTTTCATTGAATTTTTTAACAGCCCATATTTTCCAAACCACGCTAATGATTTGGATTCTATTTTGTATGATAATAGATATCACGGTTGTATTCAACAATATTTCCTATCCCAAGGTTAAGTACTCAGAAGTTTAATTTGAAGTTCTGTGACTTAGTTTTTAACAGCTCATATTTTTGAAACCAAATTATGGATTCAGTTTATATTTAGTATTGTGATAGACAGAACAAGAAATACCTAGATACAAACTAGCCTGCCCATGACAAGATTTGCATTGAAAGAAATTGACCACTCATTCTTTCCAAACTACATAATGGATTTGCTTTATATCTATTGTGATCACTAGATTTGACTGAAAAAAAAATATTCAGCAATACTCCTGCCCCCGTTCTGCCCATGACCCAAAGGTAACAATCTATCACACATTTCCGTATGTGCTATACTAATTTATTACAGCTCTTGTTATGTGTGCAGGCATAGATAAAATAGAAGTGAAGAGGCAATAATCAGGAATCGATGCAGTTACCCTACACCTCCCATCCGAGACAGCAAGTGAAAAGAAACTGGAACATGAAATAACTAAACCCTAATGAAAACATCACTGACAGAAGACCAAAGAACAGGCACTTACCCACAAAATGACCAACTATCCAAAATAAAAAGATATAAGCAATACACACATTCAGAGATGAACTATAACAAAAATAAACCATGACAGAAGGACCGCCTTGGAACGGTCAATAAAAAGTATTTCACTGGTAGGGGGATGGGGGTGCTTAAGGGGAATGGGAATACCTTCAGGGGAGGCAACTCCTGCAAAAATATTTTTGTCTCCCATGTCAATAGGGGTCAACTCTTAAAGAAAAGAATTTGCTCCTAAGGAGCAAATTCTTTCCTTTAAGAGTAGACCCCTTTTTCAGTGGGACAGGGCTTGTAGAAAAGCGAACAGGAAGTCCGGAAAGTTGTCTCCCTTTGAAAAATGGCGGAAAAATCTGCCAGGTGTTCCGATTCCCCTTAAATCGATTTTACTTGGCCACAATTCTCGCCCTTGGTTCTGGCGTGGTTTGACAAATAATTTGTTCAGTACGCATGAATGCTCATCATTGCCACATTGTGTGTAAATTTTATTGATGATATGTAAAATGTCTTCATAATTGTGATAGAAACTAATAAAATGACCATACTGGTTTTCAAAGTATTTTGGATTTTTTTTATTGTACCCCAACATCAGTTGAAGGGGACTATAGTAATGGGTTCATTCATCCGTCCATCTGTCCGACACAATCTTGCCTCCGAAACTGCTCCTAGTTTTCAAGAGATTTTGATTACACTTTTTATGCCCCCGCCTATTTGAAGAATAGTGAAAGGGCATTAAGTTTTACCCCTGTCCCCTGTTCGTTTGTTCGTTCGTCTGTTCGTTCGCTCATCCATCCCGACATCGTGTCCAGGCCATAACTCCTAAACCATATGGAATATATTCATGAAACTTCACAGGTGCATTCATCACACTGAGACGATGTGTCATGAATAAGGAAGACAACTCTTGCATTTTTGGTTTTTGAATTATCTGCCCTTGACTAGGTACCATATAGTAAACCGTGTCCGGGCCATAACTCTTAAACTGTATGGAATATATTCATGAAACTTCACAGGTGCATTCATCACACTGAGATAATGCGTCATGAACAAAGAAAGACAACTCTTGCATTTTGGGTTTTTAGCTCACCTGAGCCTTTAGGCTCATAGGTGAGCTTATAGTATAGCCATCGTCCGTCGTCCGTCCGTCCGTCCGTCCACCATTTTCAAAGATCTTCTTCTTCTATACTGCAGGGCCAATCAAAGACAAATTTCATATGGAGCCTCAGTGGGATTGGGGAAGGAAAGTTTGTTCGCGGGGTCTGGATCCTATGACCAAGATGGCCGCCATGCCCATATATGGTAAAAAGCCTTCAAAAATCTTCTTCTCCAGAACCATAAGGCCAGTGGCCTTGAAACTTGGCATGTAGCATATGGTACTCGGGCCCATCATGGTTTGTACAAATGGTGACCCCGGGTTGACCTTGACCTATTTTACAGCAATGTCAAATTTGCCGAAGTAGGCTTTTGCATGGGGCAAAGTGAAAATAATGGATTTATAGGAAAACCATTGAAGACAGTGCCACCAAAATTTGTAGATCAGGTAAAGTAACTGAATACATGAAGATCCATGGGTCAGAAAGGTCAAGGTCATTCATTGGCCTTAGACCAAGGTCATTCAGGATCCCTATTTCAACATTTTTTTCTCCAAAACTGCTGAGCCAATTTAAGTGAAATTTAATATGGAGCCTTTGTGAGTTGAACAAATGAAAAAATGCCAATACGGTCTAGATCACATGACCAAGATGGCCGTCACGCCTATATATATGGTAAAAAGCCTTAAAAAATTCTTCTTCTCCAGAACCGTAAGGCCAATGGCCTTGAAACTTGGCATGTAGCATATGGTACTCAGGCCCATCATAGTTTGTACAAATGGTGACCCCGAGTTGACCTTGACCTATTTTACAGCAATGTCAAATTTGCCGACTTAGGCTTTTGCATGGGAAAAAGTGAAAATAATGGATTTTTAGGAAACCATTGAAGACAGTGTCACCAAAATTAGTAGATAAGGTAAAGTAGCTGAATACATGAAGATCTATGTGTAAGAAAGGTCAAGGTCATTAATTGACCTTAGACCAAGGTCACGCAGGTTCCATATTTCAATCATTTTTTGTCAGAAACTACTGAGCCAATTGAAGTGAAATTCAATATGGAGCCTTTGGGAGTTGAACAAATGAAATCAAATAGGTCTCATCTGCTGTTTCTGGTCACCAAGTAGATAAAATGCAATGACCAGGAACTGATAAAACAAATTTACGTTGTGTCCCAGCCACCATACTGCAAAGAAACACCTATAATGTAGATGGTATTAAGTAAAACTGTACAAGTGGAAAATCAAGGAGTCAAGTGCTCTTTCCTAGCAACTTGTAAATCAGACATTCCCTAAATATGAAAAGTTAAAAAAAATATGACAAATGGAATAAACCATAATGAAAGCATGGCCTTCGAACTGTCAGAAAGGTAGGAATTGGTGGAAAGTTTTATCACGTTGTTAGACATCAAAATTTTGTCCCCACAAGTTGTGTACCCCTGCTCTGAGGCTATATACATATATAAAAACATTAAAATGTACACCAGGACCAGGTGTCAGGTGAGCGTTTACAGGACCACTGGTCCTCTGGTTTAATTATCTGCCCTTGACTTATTACCATATAGTAAGCCGTGTCCGGGCCATAACTCCTAAACCGTATGGAATATATTCATGAAACTTCACAGGTGCATTCATCACACTGAGACGATGTGTCATGAACAAAGAAGACAACTCTTGCATTTTTGGTTTTTGAACTATCTGCCCTTGACTTAGTACCATATAGTAAACCGTGTCCGGGCCATAACTCTTAAACCGTATGGAATATATTCATGAAACTTCACAGGTGCATTCATCACACTGCGACGATGTGTCATGAACAAGGAAGACAACTCTTGCATTTTTGGTTTTTGAATTATCTTCCCTTGACTTAGTACCATATGGTAAACCGTGTCCGGGCCATAACTCCTAAACCTTATGGAATATAATCATGAAACTTCACAGGTGCATCCATCATACTTGGACGATGTGTCATGGACAAGGAAGACAACTCCTGCTTGTTTAGTTTTTGAATTATCTGCCCTTGACTTACATCCATATATAGTCAAATGGTATGTCGTGTCCGGGCCATAACTCCTAAACCTTACGGAATATATTCATGAAACTTCACAGGTGCATTCATCACACTTAGACAATGTGTCACGAACAAGGAAGACAACTCTTGCATTTTTGGTTTTTGAATTATCTGCCTTGACTTAGTACCATATAGTAAACCGTGTCCAGGCCATAATTCCTAAACCGTATGGAATATATTCATGAAACTTCACAGGTGCATTCATCACACTGAGACGATGTGACATGAACAAGGAAGACAACTCTTGCATTTTTGGTTTTTGAATTATCTGCCCTTGACTTAGTACCATGTAGTAAACCGTGTCAGGGCCATAACTCCTAAACCCTATGGAATATAATCATGAAACTTCACAGGTGCATCCATCATACTTGGACGATGAGTCATGAACAAGAAAGACAACTCCTGCTTGTTTAGTTTTTGAATTATCTGCCCTTGACTTACATACAGGTGCATTCATCACACTGAGACGATGTGACATGAACAAGGAAGACAACTCTTGCATTTTTGGTTTTTGAATTATCTGCCCTTGACTTAGTACCATGTAGTAAACCGTGTCAGGGCCATAACTCCTAAACCCTATGGAATATAATCATGAAACTTCACAGGTGCATCCATCATACTTGGACGATGAGTCATGAACAAGAAAGACAACTCCTGCTTGTTTAGTTTTTGAATTATCTGCCCTTGACTTACATCCATATATAGTCAAATGGTATGTCGTGCCCGGGCCATAACTCCTAAACCTTACGGAATATATTCATGAAACTTCACAGGTGCATTCATCACACTTAGACAATGTGTCACGAACAAGGAAGACAACTCTTGCATTTTTGGTTTTTGAATTATCTGCCTTGACTTAGTACCATATAGTAAACCGTGTCCAGGCCATAATTCCTAAACCGTATGGAATATATTCATGAAACTTCACAGGTGCATTCATCACACTGAGACGATGTGACATGAACAAGGAAGACAACTCTTGCATTTTTGGTTTTTGAATTATCTGCCCTTGACTTAGTACCATGTAGTAAACCGTGTCAGGGCCATAACTCCTAAACCCTATGGAATATAATCATGAAACTTCACAGGTGCATCCATCATACTTGGACGATGAGTCATGAACAAGAAAGACAACTCCTGCTTGTTTAGTTTTTGAATTATCTGCCCTTGACTTACATACAGGTGCATTCATCACACTGAGACGATGTGACATGAACAAGGAAGACAACTCTTGCATTTTTGGTTTTTGAATTATCTGCCCTTGACTTAGTACCATGTAGTAAACCGTGTCAGGGCCATAACTCCTAAACCGTATGGAATATAATCATGAAACTTCACAGGTGCATCCATCATACTTGGACGATGAGTCATGAACAAGAAAGACAACTCCTGCTTGTTTAGTTTTTGAATTATCTGCCCTTGACTTACATCCATATATAGTCAAATGGTATGTCGTGCCCGGGCCATAACTCCTAAACCGTATGGAATATATGCATGAAACTTCACAGGTGCATTCATCATAATTAGACGATATGTCATGAACAAGGAAGACAACTCTTGCATTTTTGGTTTTTGAATTATCTGCCCTTGACTTAGTACCATATAGTAAACCGTGTCCGGGCCATAACTCCTAAACCGTATGGAATATATTCATGAGACTTCATAGGTGCATTCATCACACTGAGACGATGTGTCATGAACAAGGAAGACAACTCTTGCATTTTTGGTTTTTGGATTATCTGCCCTTGATGCATATATTTTATGATTGATTTGAAGTACATTTGTAATATTTTTAGCTCACCAGAGCCAAAGGCTCCGGGGGAGCTTATAGGATAGGCAGTTGTCCGTCGTTGTCGTCGTCGTCGTCGTCGTCGTCTGGCGTTAACATTTTCAAACGATATCTCCTCTGAAGCCACTGGGCCGATTGAGTCCAAATTTCATCTGTAGCATCCTTGGGCTGGGGGATTGAAAGTTTGTGTTTTTTATGAAATTCGGCTCATTGGTTTGGTTGCTATGGCAACTTAAAATTTCCATAGACTTATAATGGGGAAAATTGAAAAATGGCATTTACTGCCAAGCCTCTGCAGATATTTTGAGAAAACTTTCATAGAAATGTTCCATAGGCAATCTACTATCTGCTGTATGATTTTAAGCCTTCTGTTCATTTTTATTGGTTGCCATGGAAACCAAATTGCAAAAAATAGACAAAAAATACTTAAAAAATCATCTCCTCAGAAACCATATGCTCTAGGAGGCTGAGACTTTATGAAAATATTCACCATATTTGCCTTTACAGGTTTTGTGTTTTTTATGAAATTTGGCCTTTTAGTTTTGTTGCTATGGCAACTTAGAGTTTCCATCGACTTATAATTGGGGAAAACTGAAAAATGGCATTTACTGCCAAGTCATTGCAGATATTTTTACAAAACTTACATAAACATGTTCCTTGAGTAAACTTCTCTCAGCCATATGCTTTTATGTCAACCTGGGGGTCCCCTAGGTTGTGCCGGGGCCATGCCCTGCCCCCTCCACTTCATAAAATGCCTTATATCCCAGAAACCTTACAGATCCCAACCCCTAAACCATATATATTCTTGTTCCTTATGATAAGATGCATTAAGTGACACCAACCTGGGGGTCCCCCGGGATGTGCCGGGGACATGCCCTGCCCCCTCTATTTCATGAAATGCCATTTATCTCAGAAACCATTCAGATCCCCACCCCTAAACTATATATATTCTTGTTCCTTATGCTAACATGCATTAAGTGACACCAACCTTGGGGTCCCCCCCCCCGGATGTGCCGGGGACATGCCCCACCCCCTCCACTTCATTAAATGCCATTTATCTCAGAAACCATTCAGATCCCCACCCCTAAACCATATATATTCTTGTTCCTTATGATAAGACACATTCAGTGATACCAACATTGGGGTCTCTCTGGGGTGCGCTGGGGCCATGCCCCACCCTTCCAATTCATTAATGCCATATATCTCAGAAACCATTCAGATCCCCACCCCTAAACTATATATATTCTTGTTTCTTATGATAAGACACATACAGTTCACCAATCTGAGGGTCCCCTAGGATGTGGCGGGGCTTATGCCCCACCCCCTCCACTTCGTAAAAGGCTGAATATCTCAGAAACCGTTCAGATCCACACCCCTAAACCATTTAAATTCTTGTTTCTTATGACAAGACGCATTCAGTGATACCAACCTGAGGGTCTCCCTTGTCGCACGGGGGCTATGCCCGACCCCTCCACTTCATAAAAGGCCCAATATCTCAGAAACCGTTCAGATCACCACCCCTAAACCATATAAATTCTTGTTCCTTATGTTAAGATGCATTCAGTGATATCAACCTAAGGATCTCCCAGGCCGCACCAGGGCTATGCCTCAACCTTCCACTTCATAAAAGGTGATATATCTCGGAAACCCTTCAGATCCCCACCCCAAAACCATGTATATTCTTGTTTCTTATGAAAAGACGCATTCAGTGATACCAATCTGGGGGTCCCCTAGGATGTGCCAGGGCTATGCCCCACCCCCTGCACTTAGTAAAAGCCCAATATCTCAGAAACCGTTCAGATCCCCACCCCTAAAGCATATAAATTCGTGTTCCGTATGATAAGACGCATTCAGTGATACCAATCTAAGGGTCTCCCGGGCCGCACGGGGGCTGTTCCCCACCCTTCCACTTCATAAAAGGTGATACGTCTCAGAAACCATTCAGACCCCCATCCCAAAACCATATATATTCTTGTTTCATATGATAAGACGCATTCATTGAAACCAACATGGGGGTCCTCTGGGATGTGCCCGGGCCATGCCTAACCCCCTCTACTTCGTAAAAGGCTCAATATCTCGGAAACCATTCAGAACCCCCACCCCTAAACCATATACATTCTTGTTCCTTATGATGAGACACATTCAGTGATACCAACCCAGGGGTCTCTGGGGGTGTGCTGGGGCTGTGCCCCACCCTTCCACTTCATAAAATGCAATATATCTCAGAAACTGTTCAGATCCCAACCCCTAAAATATGTATATTTGTGTTCCCTATAATAAAACTCATTCACTCACATCAATGCGTCTATGTGCTAGGGCAACATGCTGATGCCATGGCCCACGCCTCTACTTCATAAAAGGCCATATATCTCAGACACCATTAAGATCCCCACCTCATAATCATATATATTCTTGTTTCTTATGATTAGACACATTCAGTCCACAGGGGCCATTCCTCTCCTCATCATTTCATAAGAGGGCCTCATATCTTGGAAACTGTTCATATCCCCACCCCTAAACAATATATTTTCTTGGTCCTTATTATAAGACACATTCAGCGACAACAATCTTGGCTTTCCTGGGGTCTGCCAGGGCTATGCTCCAACCCCTTCGCAGCTTAAAAGGCCTTATATCTCAGGAACAGTACACATCCCAACCCCTAAACCATATATATTCATGTGCCTTATGATAAGATGGATTCAGTGATACCATTCAGAGCTCTGTTGGGTCCATGTCTCATCCTTCCTCCTCATAAAAGGCCTAATATTTCAGATACAGAATCCACATGGGTGCTCATTTTGAAATGGGGGTTTGTTTGGGAGACTTTATAATCAATAAATTAAAACCTGAAACCATACATGACTGCCAGTGGGCAGTGTCGGCCTGAGTTCTGGTGAGCATTGTGGCCCATGGGTCTCTTGTTTATGAATGGCATTTGGCGGGGGCATCCGTGTCCTATGGACACTTTTTCTAGTTATTTGTTGTTCCCATGACCTGAAGATGATCATATTTTATCGAGGTCATACTCGACTGATTATTACCATTGTTATGGCCCTTTGTCAGTTTTAGCCATTTTTCAACAGACGTTCTTGTCGCCACAACTTCTACAGTTTTCAAGAGATTTTGATGAACTTTCCATTTATTGTACCCATGACATGAAGATGATGATATTACATCGAGCAGGTATTCGACTTTCATCGAGTTGGTACTCAACTTATTTTTAGCTCACCCGCCTGAAAGTTCCTGTAAGCTATTCTACTACCCTCCAGCATTGGCGTCCTCAAATGTTAAAGTTCTTGCATTAAAGTTTTTTAGTTGCTCATTACTTTTTGATTTGTACATGGATTGAGTAGTTTAGGTCGTAGTACCAAAGCTTTAATCCAAAATCATTAATCCATAGACAAAATGGCAAATATCAATGTTCAGATCAACAGACATGGACACCAGAAGAGTGCAATCAGGCGTCCGCGGATAGTAAGCATTACTTCGTAAGCAAGCTTCGCCCACTATGTCTTTTGAGTTCATATTCGGTATTGTGATAGATACTGGTCTAAAGTTTTATCTGCAGTAACAGCACCCATGATCGTGACCTTGGGGTCAAGGTCACAGACTTAGATGAGTTTTTAGGAGCTCATTACTTCTTAATCTTTGCATGTATTTAGTTTATACTTGATATGGTTATAGATACTGATCTCAATTTTTTAGCAGCAGCATCAGCTCTCATGACCATAAACTTGGGATCAAGGTCACCGACTTTGAATTCTTATGTTAAAGTTTATGTCTTAAAGATTTTACGAGCTCATTACTTATTTACATTTTGGTAGATTTGGTTCATACTTGGTTTGGTGATAGGCAGCATCATCATATATGACCATGACCTTGGGGTCAAGGTCACAGACTAAGAACTTTTATGTTTTTGCACTGAAGATTTTAGGTCATTACTTGGTTGCCTTCAGATGAATTTACTTGAGACTTGGAATGGTGATAGACATTGCTTTAAGTTTTTATTAGCAACATCGCCACCTATAACCATGACCTTTGGGTCAAGGTCACAGACTTTGAATTTTTAGCTCACCTGTCACGTAGTGACAAGGTGAGCTTTTGTGTTCACATTTCGTCCGTCGTCAGTGCCTGCGTGCGTGTGTGCGTCCGTAAACAATTTCTTCAAACAACATCTCCTAAACCACTGATCGGATTTTGACCAAACTTTACAGGAATGATCCACAGGTGGTCCCCTTTAAAGTTGTTCAAATGGTTCCGGTCCATTGCACATCTAGGCCACAGGAGCCAAAAATAGATTTTTTACTCAAAAATTAAAAAATCTTCTTCTCTGAAACTGCATGGCCCACGGCTTTGATATTTGGTATGAAGCTTCATCTAATGGACCTCTACCAAGATTGTTCAAACTAATTTCGGGCCAAAAATGCCCTGCCCCGGAGCCCTTTGGTTTAACATTGACTTATATGGGGAAAATCTTAAAAAATCTTCTTCTCTGAAACCGCAGGGCCCAGGTCTTTGATATTCGGTGTGAAGCTTCATCTAGTAGACCTCTATCAAGACTGTTCAAATTATAGCCTTCGGGCCAAAAATACCCCCACCCCAGGGCCCTTTGGTTTTACATAGACTTATATAGGGAAAATCTTTTGAAATCTACTTCTCTGGCACCGCAAGGCTCAGGTCTTTGATATTTGGTGTGAAGCTTCATCTAGTGGACCTCTATCAAGATTATTCAAATTATAGCCCTGGGGCCAAAATGCCCCTGCTCCGGGGCCCTTTGGTTTCACATAGACTTACATAGGGAAAGTCTTTAAAAAGCTTCTTTCTCTTAGGTATTTGATATTTGATATGAAGGTTCGTCTAGTGGACCTCTATCAAGATTATTCAAATTATAGCCCTGGGGCCAAAAATACCCCCTCCAGCAGGGCCCACGGGTTTTACATACACTTATTTACGGAAATTTTTTTTAAAAAATCTTGCCTGAAATCAGAAGGCTCAGGTCTTTGATATTTGGCATCAAGCTTCATCTTGGGGACCTCTAACAAGATTGTTCAAATTATAGCCATGGGGCCATAAATAGCCCGCCCCTGCGGCCCACTGGTTTTACATAGACTTATACAGGGAAAACCTTTAAAAATCTTCTTGTCAGACATCACAAGGCCTAGGTCTTTGATATTTGGTATGCAGCTTTGTCTAGTAAACCTCTACCAAGATTGTTCGAATTATAGCCCTGTGGGCCAAAAGATCGGCCCGCCCCACTGCTTTAACATAGACTTATATAGAGGAAACCTTTGAGAATATTCTTGTCTGAAACCAGAAGGTCAAGGTTTTTTATATGAAGCTTCATCTAGTGGAGCTTTACCAAAATTATTTAAATTATAGCCCTTGGCCAAAAATGGGCCCACCCCGCGGCCAACTTGTTATACCCCCGGCATACGAAGTATGTCAGGGGGTAAATAGTTTTCGTCTTTCCGTCCGTTCGTTCGTTTGTTCGTTCGTTCGTACGTACGTTCGTTCGGTCGTTCGTCAACCTTTACGTCAAAGTTTTGCGTTAAACCTTTTTGATTGCTCATATATCTGTAACCACAGGTTGGATTCTCTTCATATTTGGTACAGGATGTCTCTATAGCATTGCCTTTCAGATGAAATATCTAAGCCCCTGGGTCAAGCCCCTGGGTGGGTTGTCTGTCTGTCCATCTGTCTGTTCATCTACTTTTACGTCAAAGTTTTTTGTTAAACCTTTTTCATTGCTGATATCTCTGTAACCACATGTTATATTCTCTTCATGTTTGGTAAAGGATATCTCTATAGCATTACCTTTCATATGGAATATCTAAGCCCCTGGGTGGGCTGTCTGTCTGTCTGTTCATCTAATTTTACGTCAAAGTTTTCTGTTAAACCTTTTTCATTGATGATATCTCTGTAACCACATGTTAGATTCTCTTCATGTCTGGTAAAGGATATCTCAATAGCATTACCTTTCATATGGAATATCTAAGCCTCTGGGTGAAGCCCCTGGGTGGGCTGTCTGCCTGTCTGTTCATCTACTTTTACATCAAAGTTTTATGTTAAACCTTTTTTTTCATGGCTGATATCTCTGTAACCACAGGTTAGATTCTCTTCACGTTTGATAAATGATTTCATGATGCATGTCCCTTCCCCCACCCACGGTGACCTTGACCTCAAGGTACCGGACTTAGAAATTTTAAATTTGGTTAAAGTTTTATGTCAAAGTTTATAGATGCCTTTATGTTCTATTTGATGCCCTCACTTCCTTGGTCCATTTAGAAATTTTATGTTTGGTTTAGCTTTTACAAGCACAAGATTCTTATAGCTTCTTGACTTCATTCATATTACATACAAGCTCGAAAGATATATCAGAGGGTGACGCTGGTCGGGGGTATACGTGACCCACTGGTCGCTTTCTCTAGTTTTACATAGCCCTATATTGGGAAAACCTTACGAAAATCTTCTTGCCTGAAACCAGAAGGCCAAGGTCTTTGATATTTGGTATGAAGCTTCGTCATGGATTTCTACCAAGATTGTTCAAATTATAGCCCCCGAACCCAAACATGCCGCCCCAAACCCGGGCCCACAGGTTTTATATAGACTTGTATACAAGAAAACCCTTTAAAATTTTCTTTTCTGAAACCAGAAGGCTTCGGTATGAAGCTTCACCTTTTAGACCTCACTCAAGATTATGCAAATTATAGCCCTTGTGGCCCTCCCTGGGGCACTTGTTACACTATGTATCAGATGAGCGATCCAGGGGCACCATTGCCCTCTTGTATAAAGGAAACTCGGGTATACATTATTTTTTCTTATTTCTGCTCCAAGACATAGGGTGAAGGTATACTTGTTAGAACCGCCTCATTTTGAACCGCCTCAACGAGTTCTAAAAAGCACATAAAACCTATGTTTGCAGTATAAATAAGAAAAATGGCACGGATTTTCATCAGAAAAGTAGCCATTTTGGAGATGAAAAAAATGCACTTTGTCGCACTGGTGCGTTGTCGTAATGAAGCTTCATCTAGCTGACCTCTGCCAAGATTGTCCAAATTATAGCCCTGGGAACAAAAATTCCCACACGCTGGGGCCCACCAGCTTTACATAGACTTATACAGCGAAAATCTTTAAAAATCTTCTCGTCTGAAACCAGAAGGCCCAGGTATTGTATTGTAAGTAAGACTGGGCCGCTTCAACTCCTACTGGTGCACTAGGACCTGACTATCCGTGTCCACAAGGTGCTAAATAGTGGCATACAAGTCAGCTCTGTATTGTCACAGGGAACCACTGACATATATGCCTAGCATCTAATGCCAACTCTTGTTTTGGTGTTTTTTTTTTTTTTTTGTTTTTTTTTGTTTTGTTTTTTGTTTTTTTTATGGCCCTTTCAAAATTATTTCACTCATATCGAGCTGATTTTTAATCAGAGGTGGGTAAAAACCGGTGTACCCGGAGAAAAAACACCTGATCTTCCGTTGCAGAATTTGGCGTCTCACATGTGACCCGAGCCAGGCTCGAACCCACAGTGGGGAAAGACCTAATGATTAAGAGTCAGCACTCTTATCCACTAGGCCACGGAGGCATCTTTCTGGTCCATTGTATTTTCCAGTTTTCCCTTTTCAGATTTCTGTGGTTGTCCGTTTTTGTGGGTTTTTAGCTCACCTGTCACGAAGTGACAAGGTGAGCTTTTGGGATCACTTTTTGTCCGTCGTGCGTCCGTCCGTGCGTGCGTCCGTGCGTCCGTGCGTCCGTAAAGTTTCCTTAAAACGACATCTCCTCCTAAACCACTGATCGGATTTTGACCAAACTTCACAGGAATGATCCTTAGGTGGTCCCCTTTCAAAGTTGTTCAAATGGTTCTGGTCCGTTGCACATATAGGTCACAGGAGCCAAAAATAGATTTTTTTTCACCGAAAACTTAAAAAATCTTCTTCTCTGAAACCGCAAGGCCCAGGTCAGCTTCATCTAGTGGACCCCTACCAAGATTGTTCAAATTATAGTGCTGGGGCCAAAAATGCCCCCCGCACCGGGGCCCTTTGGTTTTACATGGGCTTATATAGGGAGAATTTTTAAAAATCTTCTTCTCTGAAACCGCAAGGCCCAGGTCTTTGATATTTGGTATGAAGCTTCATCTAGTGGACCCCTACCAAGATTGTTCAAATTATAATGTTATAATGCTGGGGTCCAAAATGCCTCCACCCCGGGGCCCTTTTGTTTTACATGGGCTTATATAGGGAAAATCTTTAAAAATCTTCTTCTCTGAAACTGCAAGGCCCAGGTCTTTGCTATTTGGTATGAAATTTCATCTAGTGGACCCCTACCAAGATTGTTCAAATTATAGTGGTGGGGCCAAAAATGCCCCCGCCCCAGGGCCCTTTGGTTTTACATAGGCTTATATAGGGAAAATCTTTAAAAATCTTCTCCTCTGAAACTGCAAGGCCCCGGTCTTTGATATTCAGTATGAAGTTTCATCTTGTGGACCTCTACCAAGATTGTTCAAACTATAGCCCTGGGGCCAAAACTGCCTCCGCACCAGGGCCCTTTGGTTTAACATAAACTTATGTAGGGAAAATCTTGTTTTACATAGACTTCTATATGCAGGGTAAACCTTTAAAATCTTCTTCTCTGAAACCACAAAGCCCAGGTCTTTCATATTCGATATGAAGCTTCATCTTGTGGACCTCTACCAAGATTGTTCAAATTATAGCCCTTGGGCCAAAATTGACCCTGCCCGGGCCCACTTGTTATACATTGGATCAGGTGAGCGAACCAGGGCCCTCTGGGCCCTCTAGTTTAGCTCACCACAGCTGAAGGCTCCGGGGAAGATATCCAGTTGGATAGGCAGTTGTCTGTCGTCGTCTAGACAGCACCTTCAAACATCTCCTCTGAAGCCACTGGGCTGATTGGGTCCAAATTTCAGCTGCAGCATCCTTGGACCAGGGGATTGAAAGTTTATGTTTTGTTGTTTTTTTATGAAAATTGGCTTGTTAGTTTGGTTGTTATGGTAACTTAGAGTTTCCATAGACTGATAATGGGAAAAATTGAAAAATGGCATTTACTGCAAAACCATTGCCGATGTTTTGATAAAACTTTTGAGAAATGTTCCTTGAGTATTACTACTATCAGCCGTAATTTTTATGCCAACTGGTCATTTTTAGCTCGTCTGTCGTTCGGTCCCCGCCCATTGGGGCTTGAAGAAATAAATGGGCTGCATAATTCTTCCACGCAGAGCTGAAACCGACCGCACATGATTACTGGTAAACCGCTTAGAGAATCTAAGCCTTCCTAGGTAAAGCGGGGCGAGGCGGCCCGTCCATTCTTATAAATCCTATTGGTTTCATTGGGCGAGAGGGCTTAAGATGTCATTTCATCTCAATTATCGGGTAAAGTTCCACAAAATTGGAAGCAACGTCCCCAAAATGACCTATACCGTGTTGACGGGGACGTTTAACACCATTTCAAACAAAACAAACTTTCAAAGAAAAACTTTTGAGCTATTGTCGTCACGCCGGCATCTGGATTGTCATTGCCGTCGTTGTCGTTGGTGTTCTGAAAAAAGTAAACCTTGGCTATAGCTTCAAAGTATTTGATCTAGCCTCAAGTTAAAGTATTTGACCCAGCCTGAAGAAACTTCATACACGTACTCATCATCGCAAGAGCTACATTCTGAGCAAGTGCTATAACTGCATTGTTGATTTTGGTTGAATTATCTCCCCTTTTTGTGATCACATTTTGCCCGTCCGTCGTGCGTGCGTGAATGCACGCGTGCGTCCGTGCCTGCGGGCGTAAACAATTTCAGCTAAGTATATCTCTAATACCAATCCTGATCAAATTTCATGAGTAGTATTATTATATAGGGGGAAAGGCTGCATAAGGTTTTTGGGCTGATCGGAATGAGCTCCTAAACAACTGAACACAAAAATTTAACATAAGAATTCAAAGTCTGTGACCTTGACCCAAACATTATGGTCATGAGAGCTGATGCTGCTAAAACCTTGACACTGGTATATATTACCATACCAAGTATAAACTAAATTGATCTAAAGGTAAAGAAGTAATGAGCTCCTAAAAACTTTATCACAACATCTTTAACATAACAAGAGGGCCAAATGGCCCTATATCGCTCACCTGTGTACCAGAAAATCATTAATGATGTTTTAAGAATGCCCATCGGGGCTTGAAGAAATAGACTGGGTTACATGGTGCTTCTATGCAGAGCTGGAACCGACCACACATGAGTGCTGGTAAACAGCTTAGAGGATCTAAGCCTGCCCAGGAAAAGTGGGGCCAGTTGGACCGTCAATACATAATGACCCGATTGGTTTCATTGGGTGGCAGGACTTAAGATGTAATTTCATCTCAATGTCAGGCAAATGTCCCACAAAACTGGAAGCAACGTCTCCAAAATGACCTACACTGTGCTGACAGGGACGTTAAAGGCATTTATTTTGTAACAGTAAAACACACCGTGTGTTCATAATTGTTTTATTGCCCCCTGTGGTATACCATCTATAGCAGATCAAAGGCGGCCTCTAATAGGGTGATTAGTAGCTCTTGTTGAAACCCCTAGCTGAGGTACATAAGGGAAAAATCAATATTGTACACTCCAGTCAGCAGTTAGTAAATTATTGATTTTCCCCAAGGAGAACCCTTACCTGTTGAAGACAGAGGTCTTCTCTTCAGTCAGTACTGAGGGCTACATAATATTATGCAATGAAATGATAGACCTCAATAATCAAGAATAAATGCCTTTAAACCTCAAATCAATCAAAAATCTAGACCCTGTGGTTTCAGAGAAGATTTTTGAAGTTAACCGATTATAAGTCTATGGGAGCTATTTTTAGAGCCCTGGGGCATGGCCAATTCGGACTCCAGGGGCATGGTTGGCAGGATTTATGTAGGAGACCACTTGACATTGCTACATACCGGGGCTTGAAGAAATAGGTGGGTTGCATGATGCTTCCACGCAGAGCTGAAACCGACCGCATACGAGTACTTGTAAACCGCTTGGAGTATCTAAGCCTGCCCAGGCAAAGCGGTTCGAGTCTGACCGTCCATGCTTATAAACCCTATTGGTTTCATTGGGCGACAGGGCTTGAAATGTCATTTCATCTCATTGTCGGGTAAAAGTCCCACAAAATTGGAAGCAATGTCTCCAAAATGACATATACAGTGTTGACGGGGACGTTAAACCTCAAATCAAACAAACAAAAACCAACAGTTTTCAAGGGATTTTGATGAAACTTTTCAGTGTTTTGTTTTCAGGACCAGAAGATGATTATATTGTGTCTGGCCCTTTGGCTATTTTTCAACAGTGTTGAAAGGTTTTAAAATCCCAAAACAGGGTTAACAACATATATTTTATAGAATTATAATTTGAATTCCAGTGGAATGAAAGGCACTTTTTCCACTGGAAACGGGAAATTCCACTAAATTCCAGTTGAAATTCCACTAAATTCCAATGGAATTTCCACTGGAATTCCCTGTTTCCAGTGGAAAAACTTCCTTTTATTCCAGTGGAATTCTGCTGGATTCCACTGGAATTTTATTGGATTCCACTGGATTCTTGTGAAATTGCCTATGAAATTCCACTGAATTCCGAAATTCATTTATTTCACAGGAAAAATCTGTTATTATTCCACTGAAAACTGTAAAAAAAAATCAAATGCAATTAGGAATACTCAAGTGCAATGAGGAATAGACAACTAATTTTTATTAAAAGGCATTAATTCTGCTAAGGATCCATTTACGAAATTTCAAAAGCCTATTATTCACATTGCAATGCACAAAAAAGTGTGCACGACAAAGTAGTAAAATCATGGATAAACTAGCCAAAAGCAATACACATGCCCCCACCAACTGAACACGTACAAGGGGAGGGTGAGGGGTGCTGTGTGTGTGTGTGTGTGTGTGTGTGTGTGTGTGTGTGTGTGTGTGTGTGTGTGTGTGTGTGTGTGTGTGTGTGTGTGTGTGTGTGTGTGTGTGTGTGTGTGTGTGAATTCGGGTTTAACGTCGCTTTCAACAATTTTTCAGTCATATCACGACGGTGTCTGGTTGCGACAGGGAGCTCAATGCTCACTTTTATAGTGCTGCCTCACTGAAGTATCATGCCCCAGACACATTACATGATACCACACCCAGTCACATTATCCTGACACTGGGTCGACCAGTCCTAGCTCTACCCCGTAAATCTGAGTGCCAAGCGAGGAGCAGCTAGTACCATTCTTAACGACTTTGGTATGTCGCGGCCCGGGATCGAAACCGTGACCTCCCGTTCCCCGGAGCGGACTATCTACCAACTGAGCTATCGGAGCCGGTGGTGCTGGGAGCAATGTCATCAATCGATTAACTATATATGCAAATCACAACAGCAGGATTCGGGCTCATGCAATTCAGAATTCAGTGATTGAATATACCTCCACTGTATGGGATCGCCATCTGATCAGAGATTTCCACAACCTGGAATAGTACAGCGGAGAGCCACACGAACGTACACCAGGATATGTGTGACAAACATGGCACAGAGCCTTGGCTGGGAGCCTCTCCAACAAAGACGTTATATCAACAGACTATGCTATTAACAGGGGAACTTGGGTTTTTTTCAAAATACAGCATGGCATTGTTGACGTCACTCCAAACTTCGTCCTACCAAACGACCAACCCACGCCATTCAGCTTCAGGCAACAAACGACACATACAACTACTTACTCTATCCTCGAACCATTAGCAACTGGAATCGACTGCCAACTGAACATCTGTCACCGACCACCAGACCCTGCAGGGATTTAGGGAAGACCTAGACAACCCGTTTCCTTCACTCCTCATCCACTAGATCACAATAGCATGTACCTAGTTTTAACAGGGGAACTTGGGTTTTTTTTATATCTGACTTCATGGTGTACCGCAGTTTTATCAACAGGGTAAACAACAATCCGAGGAAAATTACTGCCCTTATACTGGAAGAAGAAGAAGACATCCATGTCCGTGCAAGCACGACAGTCCACGAACAGACCCCAGGAAACCACAAGATACGCCAAATCACTCCACTTCATAAAATAGAAGTGAAGGCAATGATCAGGTATCGATACAATTAACCCACAGCTCCCATCAGAGACACCAAAGGGAAAGAAGCACAGACATGAAACCACTAGACCCTAATGGAAACATAGCGAATAGCCAAAAGGACAGTTACTTTCCCACAAAATGGCCAACTGGCTATCAAAACAAAATAATATAAGCGATATACGTCTTGAAACTTGGTATGTAGCATCGGGTGACTGAGTACTACTAAGTTTGCAAAAATGATAACCCTAGGTTGACCTTGACCTATTTTACACCAAGGTCAAATTTGGCTCCATAGGCTTTTCAATGGAAAATAGGTAAATCAATGCATTTTCAAAAAGTATTGTGATCTATGATATAAGAATAGGTAACAAGAGGCCAATGGGCCACAATGCTCACCAGAGTACAGGCGGGCACTGCCCTCTGGCAGCCATGTATGGTTTCAGGTTTTAATTTATTGATTATAAAGTCTCCCAAACAAACCCCCATTTCCAAATTAGCACCCATATGGACTCTGTATCTGAAATATTAGGCCTTTTATGAGGAGGAAGGATGCGACATGGATCCAACAGAGCCCAGGCTGGTTATCACTGAATCCATCTTATCATAAGGCACAAGAATATATATGGTTTAGGGGTTGGGATGAGTACTGTTCCTGAGATATAAGGCCTTTTAAGCTGCGGAGGGGTTAGAGTATGGCCCTGGCAGACCCCAGGAAAGCCAAGATTGTTGTCGCTGAATGTGCCTTATAATAGGAACCAAGAAAATATATTGTTTATGGGTGGAGATATGAACAGTTTCCAAGATATGAGGCCCTCTTATGATATGATGAGGAGAGGAATGGCCCCTGTGGACCACCATGTTGGTGTGACTGAATGTGTCTAATCATAAGAAACAAGAATATATATGATCATGAGGTAGAGATCTTAATGGTGTCTGAGATGTATGGCCTTTTATGAAGTGGAGGGGTGGGCCATGGCATTAGCATGTTGTCCTAGCACATAGAGACCCAACGTTGATGTGAGTGAATGAGCCTTATTATAGGGAACTCAAATATACATATTTTAGGGTTGGGGATCTGAACAGTTTCTGAGATATATGGCATTTTATGAAGTGGAAGGGTAGGGCATAGCCCCAGCACACCCCCAGAGACCCTTAGGTTGGTATCACTGAATGTGTCTCATCATAAGGTACAAGAATATATATGGTTTAGGGGTGGGGATTCTGAATGGTATTTGAGATATTGAGCCTTTTACGAAGTGGAGGGGGTTGTGCATGGCCCGGGCACATCCCAGGGGATCCCTGGGTTGGTTTCAATGAATGCGTCTTATCATAAGAAACAAGAATATATATGAATTTGGGTAGGGGATCTGAATGGGGTTTCCGAGACATATCACCTTTTATGAAGTGGAGTTGTGGGGCAGAGCCCCCGTGCGGCCCGGGAGACCCTTAGGTTGGTATCGCTGAATGCGTCTTATCATAAGGAACAAGAATTTATATGCTTTAGGGGTGGGGATCTGAACGGTTTCTGAGATATTGGGCCTTTTACGAAGTGGATGGGGTGGGGCATAGCCCCGGCACATCCTAGGGGACCCCCAGATTGGTGGCACTGAATGCGTCTTATCATAAGAAACAAGAATATACATGGTTTCGGGGTGGGGGTCTGAACGGTTTCCGAGATATATCACCTTTTATGAAGTGGAGGGGTCGGGCATAGCCCCCGTGCGGCCAGGGAGACCCTAAGGTTGGTATCGCTGAATGTCTCTTATCACAATGAACAAGAATTTAAATGGCTTAGGGGATGGGGATCTCAACGGTTTCTGAGATATTCGGCCTTTTATGAAGTGGAAGGGGTGGGGCATAAGCCACGCCACATCCTAGGGGACCCCCCAGATTGGTGTCACTGAATGCGTCTTATCATAAGAAACAAGAATATATATAGCTTAGGGGTGGGGATCTGAATGGTTTCTGAGATATATGGCATTTATGAATTGGAAGGGTGGGGCATGGCCCCAGTGCACCCCCGAGAGTACCCCAAGGTTGGTGTCACTGAATGTGTCTTATCATAAGGAACAAGAATATATATGGTTTAGGGGTGGGGATCTGAAAGGTTTCTGGAATATTTAGCCTTTTATGAAGTGGAGGGGGTTGGGCATGGCCCCCGCACATCCCGGGGGACCCCCATGTTGGTGTCACTGAATGCGACTTATCATAAGGAACGAGAATATATATGGTTTAGGGGTGGGTATCTGTAAGGTTACTGGAATATTGGGCCTTTTATGAAGTGGAGGAGGTGGGGCATAGCCCCGGCACATCCCGGGGGACCCCCAGGTTGGTGTCACTGAGTCCATCTTATCATAAGGAACAAGAATATATATGGTTTAGGGGTGGGGATCTCAATGGTTTCTGAGATAAATGGCATTTTATGAAGTGGAGGGGGTGGGGCATGTCCCCGGCACATCCCGGGGGACCCCCCGGTTGGTGTCACTTAATGCATCTTAGCATAAGGAACAAGAATATATATAGTTTAGGGGTGGGGATCTGAATGGTTTCTGAGATAAATGGCATTTTATGAAAGGGAGGTGGCAGGGCATGTCCCCGGCACATCCCGGCGGACCCCAGGTTGGTGTCACTTAATGCATCTTGTCATAAGGAACAACAATATATATGGTTATGGGGTTGGGATCTGTAAGGTTTCTGAGATATAAGGCATCTTATTAACTGGAGGGGGCGGGGCATGGCCCCGGCACAATCTGGGGGCCCCCGGTTGACATAAAAGCATATGGCTGCGAGAAGTTTACTCAGGGAACATGTTTATGTATGTTTTGTCAAAATATCTGCAATGACTTGGCAGTAAGTGCCATTTTTCAGTTTTCCCCGTTATAAGTCAATGGAAACTCTTAGTTGCCATAGCAACAAAACTAAAAGGCCAAATTTCATAAAAAAAAAAAACACAAAACCTGTTAAGGCAAATATGGTGAATATTTTAACAAAGTCTCGGCCTCCTAGAGCGTATGGTTTCTGAGGAGATAATAATATTATTGTTTAAGTATTTTTTTTGTCTATTTTTTGCATTTTGGTTTCCATGTCAACCAATAAAAATGAGCAGAAGGCCTAAAATCATACGGCAGATAGTAAAATGCCTATGACACATTTCTATGAAAGTTTTGTCAAAATATCTGCGGACGCTTGGCAGTAAATGCCATTTTTCAATTTTCCCCATTAGAAGTCTATGGAACCTACAAGTCGCCATAGCAACCAAACTGATGAGCCGATTTTGATAAAAAGAACACAAACTTTCAATCCCCCAGCCCAAGGATGCTACAGATAAAATTTGGGCACAATCGGCCCGGTGGCTTTAGAGGAGAAGTCGTTTGAAAGTGTTGACGCAGACGCAGACGACGACGACGACGGAATACTGCCTATCCTATAAGCTCCCCGGAGCCTTCGGCTCTGGTGAACTAAAAATTGAATGTCTATGAATGCTTAAGGTCAAGGTCATTCGGTGACCTTGGCCCAAGGTCACTTGTATTGCATTTCCATTGGCATATTAGAATACATTTTCTCTAAAAGCACTGGGCCATTTTCATTTAAATTTTACATGCAGCCGAACAAAAATTTATTCAAATGTTCCAGGTCACATGCCTGAATATGGTAAAAACCTTAAAACGCTTCTTCTCCTGAACTAATGGGCCGATTGTACTGAAACTTGGCGTGTAGCATTGTGTGACTGAGTACTGGCAAGTTTGCAACAATGATGACACAAAGTTGACCTTGACCTATTTAACATCAAGGTCAAATTGGTTTGTATGGCTTTTAAATGGTGAAAAGATGGAACAATGCATTTTTCAAAAATAATATTGGGGTCTGTGACATGAGAATAGATACAAAATGAATGCTAAAAGGCATAGGTCATTTGATGATCTTGGCACAACGTCACTTGTGTTGCAGGTCCATTGACATTTCAAAATACTTTTTTTTCTGAAACCACTGGGCCAGTTTCATTTGAATTTTATATAATGGACATGGGGTTATGCCAATTCAGTTGAATGGTTCAGGTCATGTGACCAATCTAGCCACCATGTCCTATTAGGCAAAAACCTTAAAAAATCTTCATCTCCAGAATCACGTCAGAAAAATAAACGAAACTCCACTTTATATAGGCCGGCCTCGGTAGCTCAGTCGGATGCGCGTCTGACTAGTGATCAGGAGGACGAGGGATCGGCACCTGCCGGGGTCGGCAACATTCTTTCGTGAAGATTGATCATGAAATCTTTTCTATGGTCATTCTCTCCGTTCCGCTGATTCAAGAAGGGCAGTTTCCGGCGAAAGAATGTGCACTGTACTGGTTAACCGCTTACGTATAATCCTACCCAGGAAAAGTGTGGATAGGTAAACTCACCGACTCAAAAATGACCTAAAATAGTGTTGACTGGGCCGTTAAACTCCAAAACAAACAAACAAACAAACACTTTATATAGAGAAAACGGGTTTACAGGGGGTATACATTATTTTCTTATTTCTGCTCCAAGACATAGGTTGTCGTTACTCGTTCGAACCGCCTTATTAGAACCACCAAAATGAAGTGGCTCTAACGAGAACCCATAAACTGTGTTCGCAGAAAATAAAATACGAAAAATATGGAATTTCACTAGAAAAGTAGCAGTTTTGGAGATGTGAAAAAAATGCACTCTGTCGCACAGGTGTGTTATCGTAATGTACACCTGAAGGTATTTTTGTATCCCATGTCAATAGGAGTCAACTCTTAAAGCAAAGAATGTGCTTCTTTCCTTAAAGGGTATACCCCTTTTCTTTTTTTTTATATCCCCGGCATACGGAGTATGCCATGGGGGTATATAGTTTTCGTATTTTCTCTCTCTCTCTCTCTCTCTCTCTCTCTCTCTCTGTGTGTGTGTGTGTGTGTGTGTGTGTGTGTGTGTGTGTGTGTGTGTGTGTGTGTGTGTGTGTGTGTGTGTGTGTGTGTGTGTGTGTGTGTGTGTTAACATTTTCGTGTCCGCTCCATAACTTTTAGTTAGGACACATGCACCGTAACTCTTGTTTTTCTACTTTCAGAGTTATTGCACTTTGAATGTTATAACTTGCATTTTCGTGTCCGCTCCATAACTTTTAAACTGTTTGACATATTTTCATGAAACTTCACATAAATGTTAAACTCCATGAGACGACGTGCAGAACACATGAACCGTAACTCTTGCTTTTTCTACTTTCAGAGTTATTGCCCTTTGAATGTTATAACTTGCAATTTTTACCATATACTTGTGCCCGCTCTGTAACTTTCAAACCATTTGACATAATTTCATGAAACTTCGCACAAATGTAAAAGCACAATAATAGGATGGGCGAGTTCGACTTTCAAGGTCATGACCTCAAGGTCAAGGTCACTGTGGCTATTTTTAGAAAAACTTTGTCAGCTCTGTAACTTTCAAACCGATTTAGATAATTTCATGAAACTTCAAACAAATGTAAAGCACAATAATATGATGGGCGAGTTAAACTTTCAAGGTCATGACCTCAAGGTCAAGCTCACTGTGGCTATTTTAAGAAAAACTTTGTCATTGGTCTAGCGCCTACATTTCTTCAACAATTTCAATATAACTTCACACAAATGTTCCTTATTACAATCTTTCGAGCGAGTTCGACTTTCACGGTGGTGACTTCAAGGTCAAGGTCACTGTGGCTATTTTTAGAAAAACTTTGTCATCGCTCTAGCGCCTACATTTCTTCACTAATTTCAATATAACTTCACATAAATGTTCCTTATGACACTGTCTCGAGTGAGTGTGACGCTCATGACCTCAAGGTCAAGGTCACTGTGGCTATTTGTAGAAAAAAACGTTGTCATCGCTCTAGTGCCTTTATTTCTTCACCAATTTCAATATAACTTCACACAAATGTTACTTACAATATCTCGAGCGAGTTCGATTTCAAGGTCGTGACCTAACTGTCAAGGTCACTGTGGCTACTTTTAGAAAAACTTTGTCATCGCTCTAGCGCCTATATTTATTCACCAATTTCAATATAACTTCACACAAATGTTCCTTATGACACTACCTCGAGTGAATGTGACGTTCATGCTCATGACATCAAGGTCAATGTCACTGTGCCTTTTTTTAGAAAAACTTTGTCATCACTCTAGCGCTATTATACCTTCACCAATTTTAATATAACTTCACACAAATGTTACTTATGACAATATCTCGAGCGAGTTCGACTTTCAAGGTCGTGACCTCACTGTCAAGGTCACTGTGGCTATTATAAGAAAAACTTTGTCATCGCTCTAGCGCCTATATTTCTTCACCGATTTCAACATAACTTTACACAAATATTCCTTATGACAGTATATCAGCGAGTTCTACTTTCAAGGTAAAGGTCACTGTGGCTATTTTTAGAAAAAAAATTGTCATCACTCTAGCGCTTACATTTCTTCACCGATTTCAATATAACGTCACATAAATGTTCCTTATCAGAATCAGAATCAGAATTGCTACTGGTGACACGTCAAATGACATTCATACACCAGGACCTGTGATGTGGGAAGTTAGTCCCTAGCTCTAACCAAAGAGGTAATTTAGCTACACAATCATCAGCACCTTCAGCTGTCGAAATAATCGAATCGGGAAGGGCATTCCAATCTCTTATGGTTCTGGGGAAGAACGACTCTTTATAAATGTCAGTTCTTGCGCTAAGTGTCTGAAACGCCAACGAATGGTGATTTCTACAGTGTCTAGCTGGGGGAACAAGGTCATCTGTTGGAATGCTGGCAGCTCCCTTTAGACCTTTGTATAAAAGGATTAGCCTACTGTCTTTTCTCCTTTTCTTGAGAGACTCCCATTTTAATTTTCCAAGTATTCCAGTCATGCTCCCAGTTTCAAAGCAGTAATTGCCTGTTACAAATCTAGCAGCTCAATTCTGAACTTTCTCAATTTCATCGTTTAGGACCACTCCACTGGGGTCCCAGATACAACTACCATATTCCAAGATTGGGCGAACAAGACCTTTGTATGCTGCCTCTTTTACATCCTGAGGGCACTGATGGAGATTTTGCCTCAGGAAACCAAGCGTTCTATTTGCCTTAGTACACATGTTGCTAATATGAGTATTCCATCTCACGTTGTGTGAGATTGTCACTCCAAGGTATTTAATGGAGTCCACATTCTCGAGGACCGTTCCCTCTAAGGTGTAAGAAGCCTCAACTTTATTAGATCTCTTTCTAGTTATCTGCATAATATTGCATTTAACTGGCTGAAATCTCATGCCCCATTTACGTGCCCAACATCCTAATCTATCTATGTCAGCCTGAAGTTTCAATGAGTCATCTGTATCTCTAATTTCCCGGTAACAAACACAGTCATCTGCGAACAGTCTTATTTCTGATTCAATGTCAGTGGAAATATCATTGATGTACAGGGAGAACAAAAGTGGACCAAGAACGGTCCTTGCGGGACTCCAGACAAAACTGCAGCCCACTCCGAAGATTCACCATTAACAACAACCCGCTGTTTTCTGTAGCAAAGAAAGGAATCTATCCATTTGAGGGTCTTTCCCTCAATTCCATAACCAAATAACTTAGATTTAAGTAGTTCATGAGGAGGGGTGTCAAAAGCCTTCTCGAAGTCCAGAATAAATGTGTCCACCTGCCCCACTTTGTCCAAGATTTTTGCCCAGTCATTAATAACTGTGCTTAGCTGAGTTTCACAACTATGCCTTTTCCTAAATGCATGTTGTCTGTCTGACAAAAGTTTATATTCGTCCAAGTGGGCCATGATGTTCGAGCAGACTATATGTTCCAGCAATTTACACAGAACACAAGTCAGAGACACAGGGCGATAATTACGGGCAAGAGCCCTATCTCCTTTTTTGAAGAGTGGACAGATGTTTGCTAAGAGCCATTCTTTGGGGATTTCACCCGTATCAAGAGACTGTTGAAACAAGTATGCAAAAACTGGACCCAACTCATTTGTTAGTTCCTTCAGGACTCTAGTATGAAGCTCATCAGGTCCTAAGGCCTTACTTGAGTTTAAGCCTTGAAGTAATTTGATCACTCCTGCAGCTGTCACAACAATATTATTCATGAATGGGGCCGATCTTCCAGTCAATGGTACCTCCGTGAACTCAGTTTTTTTAAACGCATCATTGAATTGACCAACTAGTTACTCTGCCCTTTCAGAGTCTGATTCAGCAACCCAGTCCCCTCCTCTTTTATTAAGGGGTGGGATACCTTGCCTGTCTTTCTTCTGGCTATTAATATATCTGTAGAAGTCTCTGGGATTTGCCTTTACATCACCTACCAAGTTATTCACATACAAATCATGCTGATTTTTTATATCAGTCTTGATTTCACGTCTCAAGTTTTCGAGTTTTGTCCGGAGTTTACCACTTCCCGTCTTTTTTGCCTTTGCATGAATCTTATTCCTTCTGCGAATTTTCCTTCTTATCTCTGGAGTGATCCAGGGAATAGAAGATACAGACCTACTAGGTTTTGAGGGGATATGATTTTCGGCTGAAGTATGAATGAAAGAAGTTATCAAATCAAAATTCTCCTGTGCAGACCGAGCATCTGAATGACCATTGAAGTAATTCTCCTTTGCAAATCTGAGTGCATCCTCCCTCATAGTTTCATAGTCACCTTTCTGATATGGGTACACCTTTCTCCGAGGTTTCTTTATTGGTGGGATGTGAAGTTTTAAATATCCGGAGACAACATCGTGGTCGCTTAGTTTATCTGGGGAATGAATGTCTTCGAATTTTCCTGGCAAAGTCGTAAGGATCAGATCCAATGTGTTCTTATCACGAGTGGGGAAGTTAACAATTTGTTCAAGACCATGATCGTTCATAATGTCAATTAATATTTGTCCTTCCGACTGACTCAGCATTGTGCCTTGTTTGCTGAGCCTGTCGGGCCAAGCAATGTCTCTGAAGTTGAGGTCACCTAGAACATGTACAGCCGGGAGTTTTTTATCCTTATGCTGCAATTTAATGCAATCCAGTTGGTCTTTAAACAACTGGAAGTTTTCGATTGTACCATTTGGTGGTCGATACCAACTTGCTACGAAGTGGGAAGTTTTATTTGCAAAAACCTTAACCCAGACCGATTCGGTGTCATTTTCAAGTTCCATGAACGGCATGTGAGGGATGTCTCTATGAATGAGCAACATCACCCCACCGCCATGAGAGTTCCTATTCTTTCTGTACACACAGTAATGAAATTTTCAGGGAAAAGCTCAGATGTAGTAATTGAACTGTCAATCTATTTTTCCTGAATAGCAACAATATGAGGTTGAGATGTATCGAGGAAAGCTAAAAGTTCAAGTATTTTCCCTCTAATTCCATTTATGTTTATACTGCAAAGTTTCAAACCTTTCACAAAATTTGACTTAGTTTCATCAGCAGTCGAAGATTTGCCTCTCTTATCCTCTGACAGTGGCTTACTCAGTTCTACATATTCATCAAAGAAGGAGTCTGAAAAGTTACAGACCTCACATTTTGGACATATCCAGTGGCAGCTTGAATTTATCAATGTGCCATATTCTGCATCTGAAATGAAGGAACAGTCAGTGTGTATACACATTTCACATTGATCACACTGAACGGCTTTGTAGCCATTAAGGACAGCACCACTGCAAAGACCAGAGTCAGCTTTGCAGTCTTTGCAATACCAAGTTCCAGCTCTAGATTCAATTTCTAACAATTGACTGTTATCCAAATCAGAACATGAGGAGTGAAAGCGCTTGTTACAGTCCTCACATTCTATCCATTTCTCGGAACCTTTGCAATATTTTTTGCAGAGTCCGCAGCGAAACCTTGGGCCGGGGTTAGTTTCAATGTCTCCGGCCAAGATTAGAAGTAAAGCCAAGTTTGTACCGCGCGAGGACTTGAAGTTTCGCAAGCCCTCCGAACACCTTCTGTTCCCATTCTTCCTTGTAAATGCCAAGTACTGGGAAATTCTACTACTACTTTCCTTAATTGTAATCTTGCACTCCTGATTTCCATCATCTGGATGCATTTTATAAGTTGTTTTCCAAAGAGTGAACCCAAGAATTATGACCATGGGAAACAGGGAGACCTTCATTTTAATATACCGGGTAGTGACTTGATGATTTCTAATGATTTATTATGGGGTGTCAAGCAACAATCCTGATTCTGAGCTTGTCACAGCCAGCAAACTGACAGCTACAAAGGACTAATCAGTATACTGGTCCAATTATATACAGCTCAGCACACTCAAATGTCTGACAACACACAGGCTCTCCAGAAAAATGAATGTGACAAGCGACCTAATTTTGATCCTAAGAATTTCAGTTTACGTTACCCCACCCACTAGTGTGGTAATGGCGGGAAAGAATGTCAGCAATTTTTTCAATCTACAAGACAAACAAATCACAATCTAGGGTAACCAGCAACAAAATGTGGCTGGTTTACGCTTGTCTGTTATGAATCAGACAAGAAACCAAACAGATATCAAAGAAAAAAACTTCTCTTTTAGTGAGCTATTTTTTTCCAATTCCGTCCAGGTCGAACGGAACGGAACACTGTGGCCTTATGACAATATCTCGAGCGATTTCGACTTTCAAGGTCAAGGTCACTGTGGCTATTTTTAGAAAAAACATTGGCATCACTCTAGCGACAACAATTCTTCACTGATTTCAATATAACTTCACAAAAATGTGTCTTATGACAATACCTCGAGCGAGTTTGACTTTCAAGGCAAGGTCACTGTGGTTATTTTTTAGAAAAAAACTTTGTCATCACTCTAGCGCTTACATTTCTTCACCGATTTCAATATAACTTCACACAAATGTTCCTTATGACAATATCTCCAGTGATTTCGACTTTCAACATCAAGGTCACTTTGGCTATTTTTAGAAAAACTTTGTCATCACTCTAGCGCCTACATTTATTGATGAAATTTAATGGCAGTCCTGGGAAATCTGCCAGGTTTTCCTTTTCCCCTCAAGTAACCAAAATATATGTGACCAATTTGTTTCCCTTTCTATTAACTTTTATGTGGCCAATAGTTCTTTTTCTTTTTTCTTTTTTTTTTAGGTTTAACGTCCTCGTTAACACTATTTAGGTCATTTTGGAGACGTTGCTTTCAATTTTGTTGGACTTTTACCCGACATTGAGATGAAATGACATCTTAAGACCTGTCGCCCAATAAAACCAACAGGGTTTATAAGTTTGGACTGTCCGACTCGCACCGCTTTGCGCTTTGCCTGAGCAGGCTTAGATCCTATAAGCGGTTTACCATCATCATGCAGCCCATCTATTTCTTCGATTCAAGCCCCGATGGGCGGAGGCCATCAAGCTAGGTCTACATAATTGTTTAAGATTGACTAGGTTGATTTGCAGGATTGTTTGCGTTACAGTGTGGAATATTAATACATTGAGCCAGCGAATGGCAAAATCTGCAAGAAGTCTTGAGCGACCAGCGAAGACACAGATCAGCCTACGCAGTCGCACAGTCCGACCAGAGTCTTCGCTGATCGCATTTAACTACTGTAGGCTAATATCTTCGCAAAGAGACATAAGCTAGTGGATGGGGGCGCAGGTTGATTTGAGTGTCTGCTGGTCGCACCGGTATTATTGTAGGTTTTGTCATGCGCCGGCTCATTATTAAAAACGTACACCTCTGATACAGGTTATTAACATACCAATGCGGTAAAAAGTATTGTTGGTTTTCTTTTGCTCCAACATTTCAGTGGTTTCTTGCTGTCGAGTCCTCACCGTTGTCTCACCTCTGTGGTTCTTTGATTTCTGTGTTCACGGAGATGTTGCACTGATGAGTTAGGAGGCCTTCATGCGGACTGAACAAATTATTTGTCTAAATCGCGACGGAAGTAAGGGCGAGGATTGTGGCCACGTAAAATCGATTTAAGCCCCCCAGTGGAAATCTTCCACTGACCGTTCCAAGGCGGCTCTTCTGTGGCGATTTATTTATGTTGTTGTTTGTTACTTACTGTGTGTATCACTTGTGTCTTTTAATTTTGGATGGCCATATGGCCATTTTGTGGGAAAGTAACTGTCCTTATGGCCTTCCTTTGTTTAGGTTTCCATTATGGTCTGGTCGCTTAATGTTTGTATTTCTTTCCCTTTGGTGTCTTTTATGGGTGGAGTAAGTTAATTGTATCAATTCCTGATCTTTGTTTTACTTCTACTTAGATCTATTGCATGTTGTAAAAAGGTCGTCTTCTTTTCCTTATTCTCGATCCTTGGGGGTTCCTATAACCGCCTCAGTGAGGCGTTCTAATCTTTGTTTTTAGCAGAATTAAAAGACTAAGCTTACCTCTGCAAGCACTACTTCAGAATACGGTGAAATTTCAACTCCTTTATAAAAAGCTGCATTTATTACGAGGGGTGAAAGTAAAGGACTAGTCTCCATAAGGGGGTTTTCCTGGTACCTAAATTTCTCAATAATATTTTGGGAAAATATAGCCACACAGAGGGGACATTCATCCCTGGTAAGTTTGAATCAAACAGAACTCTAGTTTTGTGATAAGGGTTTATCAAAAGTGGGTGGGGTAATTCCATATCAGTTCTACCAAGGACAATTAATCAGCAATTGACTATATTAAAATAGCGCACTGACAAAACTTTTTGCCATGTCATGCATAGACTGTGGGTACATATTAATGTGAAATAGGGTGATTGTATATTTTATTGAACTTTGCTAAAATATAATAATTTATTTGCACTTTGCGGATTTTCATTAATTTTTCATCTACCAACTTTGCCAAAAAGTTGAACATTTCTCTATTAAGCAACACATTCTTACCTCTTTTCTAGAAAATACTTATCAATGCTTGGCCATTGCAGAATTGTAAGGATTTTTTTATAAATAGTCTTTGACATGAGTTATGTGCCCTTGAAAAGAGAAAATTGCAGTAAAATGCGATGAAATTATCAAAACTTTGTTTTGCCTTTTTGCTATAAGTTTACTGGCGAGAAATGCTTAGAGGAGTTAAATTCTAATGTATTTATCGTGTAAAAGGGTTTAACTATTGTAGCAGAGACTGAATTGGTATCAGTAAGGGTCAAAATTACTTTTAGAGGTTTTAAGAGTTGGATATAATTGACACACATTTGCTCATCTCATTTAGTATCACTTTCTTGTGAGGAGTCGCTGTTGGTATCCCAAACTTCAGCTGCAGCATCTGTTAGAAAATCCATGTATTTATTATGTATCTTAGGCCCTTTTGTTTCTGGCTGGTGTCGCTCAAATCCAAATACCATAAGACTGATGCAATATGGGCACAGCAGCCCACTACTCTAGCCCCTGATTTGAATGTGCAAAACCAACCGACGATAGGTTATAAGCATGTGCTGTATTCAATCCATAAATTATAGGTCTTGCTACTGGTATGCCTTGAACGTATTAGGGACTTGAGGACACCTTCTTTTGAGGACAAAAGTAAAATATAAACTGCATATGGTTGATGTACGGGGAGACGTTTTACGGCCGCCACACGGCACAACACATGCTGCAGAAAAGGCAATTAAAAATCAAAAATGAGTTCCTATAAGAGCAATGAAAACATTCATAAGAAAGAAGATGGGTCATACTACGTAGTTTCGGCTAATAAAGCCTCATCAGTGACCCTGTAATGGTCCGGCAAAGAAAGCCAGAGGAAACATACTGCAATTTTGCGAAGTCTGGATTCATTTGCTTCCTCAGTGCTATGCTGTTTCTCTTTTTTCTTCAAGAAATGAGGCATTTCAGTATTGATCCCACAATCATTAATTAAGTCTGTTACATCCCTAAACCCCCTATCAACAATGAGAACAACCCCTTCATTGAACCGATTTCTTATATCTCACTGTTGCTCTTCAGCATATGCTCTGTTATTTTGGCATCTGAGTTTTTATCATCAGCCAGGTAAGGTCCAAGCACTGTAAGTATGTAGCCGTCAGTTGCTACAAGCATCATCGGTTTAAGCAATGGGCGACCTTTATGGACAGAATAAGATCGCCTTTGGAATGAAAAGTCACCGCTTTTCTCTATGTACACATAGGTACCATCAGCAACAGCAATAGCAACATATTTCTGTGAATAAGCAAACAGCACCCTTGCAAATTCTGTAGTGTGATTTTCAATTACTTTATTTCGTTCTATATGTGGCAGGCCAAGATATTTTGGAACGAAATTGGACATTAGACTTGCTCTGGCTGAATGGATTGCCTTACTGCAAGTAGTTTTCTTCACCCCAAACAATGTTGAAAGAACAGCCAAGGACAGACCAGTCTGTCAGTTTTACAAGCAACATGGCAAGGGCTGTACGAGTGCTCCTTGTTGACGTAGAACGCAACGAGGAGAGCGATTCATGTACATCATTGAACTGATCCTTTGTTATGCCTGTCAGTCCTAAGTTTTACAAGCAACATGGCAAGGGCTGTACGTGTGCTCCTTGTTGATGTAGAACGCAACGAGGAGAGCGACTCATGTACATCATTGAACTGATCCTTTGTGATGCCTGTCAGTCTGACATAGTCTTCACCTTTCATTTCATCAGCGTTGTCAAAATTCAGTGCATTAGATTTCCTGTTTGCCGTTTCGAAATAACATAATTGAAGATCACACTACAGAATTTGCAAGGGTGCTGTTTGCTAATTCAAAGAAAGATGTTGCTATTGCTGTTGCTGATGGTGAAGCGGTGACTTTTCATTCCAAGGGCGTTCTTATTCTGTCCATAAAGGTCGCCCATTGCTTAAACCGATGATGCTTGTAGCAAATGGTGGCTACATACTTACAGTGCTTGGACCTTACCTGGCTGATGGTAAAAACTCAGATGCCAAGATAACAGAGCATATGCTGAAGAGCAACAGTGAGGATAATAGAAATTGGTTCAATGAAGGGGTTGTTTTCATTGTTGATAGGGGGTTTAGGGATGTAACAGACTTAATGATTGTTTTTGTTTGTTTGTTTGATTTGAGGTTTAACGTCCCCGTCAACACTGTAAAGGTCATTTTAAGGACGTTGCTTCCAATTTTGTGGGACTTTCACCCGACATTGAGATGAAATGACATCTCAAGCCCTGTCGCCCAATGAAGCCAATAGGGTTTATTAGCATGGACGGTCCGCCTCGCACCGCGGTTCCAGGACAGGCGTAGATTCTCTAAGCGGTTTACCAGTACTAGTGTGCGGGCCGGATTCAGCTCTGCATGGAAGTATCGTGCAGCCCATATATTTCTTCAAGCCCCTCTTGGCGGGGGCGGAATTAATGATTGTGGGATCAATACTGAAATGCCTCATTTCTTGAAGAAAAAAGAGAAACAGCATAGCACTGAGGAAGCTTGTTACCAAAGTGAGATGGGTTGTTGAGTCAGCATATGGGCGTATAAAGCAATGGAAAGCTTTAAGTAATATGCTTCCCAACTCTCAAATCCCGTTTGCTGGCGATTATGTGCGAATTGTTTGCTCCCTTTGCAACGCTTTCAGGCCACCCTTGGTGACTAGTTTGGAATCAGATGGTGTCATGGCCAAACGAATGATGGCCTTAGCAAAGTCACCCAATAAACTTCAACAAAAAGTGACTGACAATTAGTGGGACAAACGGCACACTTTTTGGAAAAGTATGGATGCATCTGAAATGCCAGATTTCTCCGAACTGAACGAAGCAGAATTAAGAGACCTGACAATGACAATGGGAGGTTATCAGATTCGCCAGGCCAAATCCTACACGAAAGAACACCAAACAGATGACGCCAAATATGAAATCCTTATAAACAAAGAGCAAGAAGGTGTCCTCAAGGCCCTATTACGTTCAAGGCATACCAGTAGTAAGATCTATAATTTATGGATTGAATACAGCACAGGCTTATCACCTATCGTCGGTTGGTTTTGCACATGCAAATCAGGGGCTAGAGTAGTGGGCTGCTGTGCCCATATTGCATCAGTCTTATGGTATTTGGAGTTTGAGCGACACCAGCCAGCAACAAAAGGGCCTGAGATACATAATAAATACATGGATTTTCTTATAGATACTGCAGCTGAAGTTTGGAATACCAACAGCGACTCCTCAGAAGAAAGTGATACTAAATGAGATGAGCAAATGTGTGTCAATTATATCCAGTTCTTAAAAGCCCTAAAAGTAATTTTAACCCTAGCTGATAAAGTCTCTGCTACAATAGTTAAACACTTTTACACGATAAATACATTAGAATTTAACTCCTGTAAGCATATCTCGCAAGTAAACTAATAGCAAAAAGGCAAAACAAAGTTTTGAAAATTTCATCGCATTTTACTACAATTTTCTCTTTTCAAGGGCACATAACTCATGTCACAGACCATTTATAAAAAAATCCTTATAATTCTGCAATGGCCAATCATTGATAAGTATTTTCTAGAAAAGAGGTAAGAATGTGTTGCTTAATAGAGAAATGTTCAACTTTTTGGCAAAGTTGGTAGATGAAAAATTAATGAAAATCCGCAAAGTGCAAATAAATTATTATATTTTAGCAAAGTTCAATAAAATATACAATCACCCTATTTCACATTAATATGTACCCACAGTCTATGCATTGCATGGCAAAAAGTTTTGTCAATTTGCTATTTTAATATAGTCAATTGCTGATTAATTGTCCTTGGTAGAACTGATATGGAATTACCTCCACCCACTTTTGATAAACCCTTATCACAAAACTAGAGTTCTGTTTGATTCAAACTTACCTGGGATGAATGTCCCCTCTGTGTGGCTATATTTTCCCAAAATATTATTGAAAAATCCAGGTACCAGGAAAACCCCCTTATGGAGACTTGTCCTTTATTGCAGGTATCAGAGTAATGTTCTATAAATAAACGAAAGAATCCATCATTCTGTGACGTATATTCATCGTCGAAAAAATCACGTGATCAGCCATTCACTACAGTCGTCTATTTTAAAATAGAAGTCTGTGTAGCAGTCTATTTCGCCCCCCCCCCCCCCCCCCCAATCCTCCCTGGTCATTTCCCCCCCTAGTCGCCCCCCACCACCTCCCAAATTTCTCTTAGACAATTTCGGAAAATACTAGTCTGATAATCCTAAGATTTGAGACTCTACCAAATAGACTTGCCATCACTATGAAGGTGATAAATTTTTAAACCAATAAAAAAATACCCCCCCCCCCCACACAAAAAAAATGATCAGACTTAAAATTAATATCAGACTAGTAGCTAGTCTAGGTACTGCGAAACAAACTAAGTAAGAAACAGGTTAAGATTATAGGGATCAACCATGGCTTTTCATGCATTAACATTCGCCGGGTCCCGAGGAAGATGTTTGAACATGAGGCCGCCAGAATGAAATAACCATGGGTGATCGTTGTTCTTGCATAACTTACGATTCCGACAGCAAATTTTGACGAAAACGCCCAAAAGCTCCATATAAACTCCATATAAACTCTTCAAATGCGACCGGCGAACCAACATGGCGGCCAGTTCAGAATGTTGTTTACAATGACGCTGTTACGCAGCAACCATCTGACGTCCTCATAGAACCCTAAAACGCTATACATGTTCAGGGCGATAACGTTACGTCGCTCAACGTTACGTAACGTAAACAAAGCAAGGCCAGACCTTACATATGTCAGTCATTGACCCAGGGGTTTGTGAGGTCAGACCACTTTCCAGTATTGTTGGGGATGAATGATGATAATGAAGAGGAAGAGGTGTTTGAAGAAGAACGTTATATCGTAAGGAAAACTGACTGGAACAAATGGAAACTCTTATCAAGAGATCATTTTTTTTCAGTGGAATCTTGAAAATCATAAAAATGTGGGAACAGAAGAAATATACAATTCATTTATGAACATTTTTCAGAAGTAAATAGATGAATCCGTACCAAAGCGGAAAGTAGGTTCAAATACGAGAAGGAAAAATCCTATATGGATGACAGAAGAAGTGAAAGATAAGAAATCAAAGGTAAACAGAGCCAAGAAGATATTCAAGAAAAGACAGACAGAAAGAAACTTTAAAAAGCTAAAAGAACTAGAAGTCGAATATTACAATGAATGTGAGAAAGCAAAGGAAGAATGGACTAATGATATATGTAGGAAAATAGATGAAAGTAAAAAAACAAAAGATAAGTGTCACATTTCAAGTCATTGACCTCTTATCAACAGGAACAATCTGTGAATGTCCTCCCATTAGTGTAGAAGATGGAAATCCAGTATATGGCAAGGAAGATAATAAATGTTATTTTTTATTTTTCTTTAATTTCAGATAGCAGTAAACAAAACTTTCTTCCCTTTCGGTCCTTTTCGGTAGTTTCCTTTAATTAAGTCAATCTGAAAATAGAAACGATTACAAAATAAGAAAATTGCTAATTTACGGTAGTCTTATTTGTTTGTTATATTTTCTATGGACAAATGATGAAAATAATCAAATTCAAATATTTTCAGGACAAAAAGAAGTACTTTAACCTGTAAATTTGCAAGAAATTAAGAAATATTAACATTTTACCGGCCTTGGCTTTTATACCCCTCCATTTCGGAAAAATGGTTATTACAAGAAAATTAAACAATGAAGAAAGATAAACCTGCGTGCAGTTTTCAAATATGTTATTTCTAATAATTTGATACCCAACTTACTATAATATTTATCTTAATTATTACAAGAGACGAAATATCAAATCTTTGGATCGGCATTTTTTGGCTCGGCGGCCCGGCGCGGCCTTGGCTTTTATACCCGACCCCAAGTTGTTACAGAAAGTATTCTTTGGTGGGTAACATTTGGAAGGAGAAATGTTTGATGATGACTTCGAACAGGACGTACATGAGGAAATTCAAGAATTGGAATCAGTTGATAGTGAAGATGGAGATGAGTTTTTGAACAGGGATATTACAGTTGAAGAGGTAGAAGCAGCTATTCAGCAGCTTGCAGTGAATGAAGCACCCTGGATTGATAATGTGTATACAGAACTGTTGAAAGAAGCAGACCCTGAAGTTTTGACAGCCATTTGGGAATTGTATGGGAAGTCATATCAGGATGGAGAAGTGCCTCAAGGATGGAAACTGACAAAAGTCAAATTCTTGAAAAAAAAAACAGGGGAAAGATAATTACCATAGCCCAAGTCCTTATCGGCCGATAAGTCTCCCTAGTGTGTTGGGGAAATGCCTTGAACGTATCTTGTATGCAAGGTTATACGCCTATGTTGAACACAACAATTTGTTAGATGAAGAGCAAGAAGGATTTAGAAAGTTTAGAGGGACTTCAATGGCACTACTCAGGTTTGTTCAGTTTGATGGATGGTTTTGTATGAAGGAAAGGGTAGCTTAGCTGTATTCTTGGATATGGAAAAAAGCATACGATTCCGTATGGAGGGATGGTCTATTGCTAAAGCTTCATGAAATAGATATAAAGGAGCGTCTTTGGAATTAGCTGAAGGACTTTCTGTATGAAAGAAAAGCATTCTGCTACCTACGACTTGGACATACAGCAGAGAGTCAGTTTGGGGCAGATCTATGGTTGTCCCAGGGGTCAGTACTGTCACCACTATTGTTTATATTGTTTGTCAAAGATATATTTGAAGAAGTGAGAAACCGGAAAGTCAAGTTTGCAGATGATGGCACAATTTGGTGCAGAAGAGAACAAAGATGAAATAATCAGAGAATTAGAAACTGAACTGGGGAGAATAGCAGAGTGGGCCAAAAAATGGCGAATGAAGCTGAATGTAGGAAAAACTGAGTTTTGTGTATACACCAGAAGGCAAGAGGAACTGTTTGCAGATACAGTAGTAAAAATGATGGGAAAAGCGATAAAACGAACTAGTGACCCAAAACTCCTGGGGGTTGTCTTGGACTGTAAATTAAACTTCAAACAACACATAGAAAGAGTGGAAATTAAGGCAACAAAAGCAATGGCATCAATAATCAAAGTAGGGAAAACTGAATGTGTTTCTTCAAAGAATATGCTCATGCTCTACAAGAGTTTGGTGTTGCCACACCTTGAATATGCAGCATGTGTTTGACAAAACGGCGATTGTGACGGTTTAGAGAAGGTGCAAAGCAAGTGCTTGGCGATGTTTCTTGGTGTACCAATGTCAGGAGGTGTGGAGGCACTCGAAGTAGAGGCAGGCATATTTCCACTTCAGCTAAGAAGGGAGGAACTGGCAATAAGAGAGTTGGTAAAAATCATGGCCAAAGATCAAGGACAGTATATTGCCCAGTCTTTCAAACAGTGGTTAGAACGGGCTGAGAAGACACCAGAGAGAGAGTGATGACACCTTTTGGCAAAATATACATGCAATACGAGGACATGCTAACAAACACAGGTCAGGAAATCACCAAGCTGGAACCAGAGTTTTCATTCCTTGAGGGATTGGCTCCGTCAAAAAAGACCGCCTGAATACTGGAATAATTTAGGTAGCTCCAAATCAAGAAATACTCAGCAGCAGCAAGCAAGAGACATTATAGATGCAAAGTTAAGAGAAGAAGATGAGGTAGAAAAGACAAATTTTGCCTTTACTGATGGATCATGTTGAGGCAACCCTGGTCCGTGTGGTGCTGGTGCCTGTATTTACTTATATAATAATGAGAGCGTTGAACTGAAACAGCCGGTCTCAAAGAGGGCGTCAATTCTTCTGGGAGAGCTAGTAGCTGTCAAACTGGTACACGAGTTTGTACATACAGGAGCTAACAGAGACATCAGGAGAGTAAGAATTTTCTCAGATAGCCAGGCAACAGTGGGTATCCTGAGTTTGGGATGGGAGAAGAAAGAGCATAGGGCAATAGTTATGGCGGCACAGCAGCTGTGGAGACTAGTAGAGAAGAGAGGGGTGGAGATAGCAATAGATTGGACGCCGGGACACGCTGAGATTAAAGGAAACGAAGTGCCAGACAGACTGGCTAAAGAAGCAGCAAAAGAAGCAGAGGATATGCCTGAGCTAACAACAGTAACCACCGTGGTGGAAGTGAGAGGACTGGCAAGGGTTTCCTGTCAAGAAAAATGGCAAAGTAGGTGGGATTTGTTAGAGAAAGGGAGGCATTTGTATGAGTACAGACAGTCTGTGAAGAGCAAGATACCCTACACAAAATTGAAGATGCAGCAGAAACTGTTTACCCAGTTACGTACTGGTTATTCTAAACTTAATGAATACCAGAATAAATTAGGACTAAGAGACTCACCACTATGTCAGTGTGACCGGATAGAAACTGTTCAGCATTTTATTGAAGACTGTGAAATACATGCAGAATTAAGAGAGTGACTAAGAGTACGACTGTTCCAAGCAACAGGGATCTCAGGGTTCACAGCAGGACTGTTCTTAGAGGTCAAGGATACAGATCCAAACAAACAAGACAGAGAAACACTAAATAGCATATTGTTAGAGTATCTAAATGGGACAAATAGATTTGGGGTTAAGGGGAATGAATCAGTAGCACGCGCATAAGGTCATTATTAAACCGATGTTCGTTCCTCGTTGTATAACAACTGCTTGTTTGACATCCTTGGACTTTAAGTAGACAGGGGTGTTTTGTGGGCTTTTGTTGTACCTTCCTTCTATTCGTAGGAATTATCTTCAGTAATTTTATATGCTGTTTTACTAAATAACCGGTATGAAGATCGCTTTAGTTTTGACGGTATCAAAACCTTATAAACCCACATGAGTATCACAAATTCATTTAAACTATCAATATCACCCCTTAGGTTACACTCTGCTTCTTCTGTACGGATTCCCCATTCTATTAAGAACTTTAATACTATGTTGCCTTCGGTATTGGTCAGACCCTTAAATTTGTCTTCTGTAACTTCAGTTAATCTCAATGGAGGAGGCAATACCAATATGTTTAAAAATAATCTTCGTATAATACTATCTCCTCTCAAGTCACCAATCCTTCGAAAATATACTAATCCGTGGAAAAAAGTGGAATGTATCCTAGTATTTCTAAGTGCAATGCCAAGACGTGCAGATGTTGTTCGCATTTAAGCACTGCGTCTACCGTTACTTCATCCGTAAACGGTAGACGCTTCTCTGTAGTTAACATGTCTGATTTGACATGACAGTCTACAGATTTAATTTATCTAACTACATGACGTGCTGCAAACTGTAATATGCAGTACGTCGGTCAAACTAACCGCATGCTTAAAACTAGTTTGAACGAGCATTTTCGTAGAATGAGTAAAGTAGAAGTAAAACAAAGATCAGGAATTGATACAATTAACTTACTCCACCCATAAAAGACACCAAAGGGAAAGAAATACAAACATTAAGCGACCAGACCATAATGGAAACCTAAACAAAGGAAGGCCATAAGGACAGTTACTTTCCCACAAAATGGCCATATGGCCATCCAAAACCAAAAGACACAAGTGATACACACAGTAAGTAACAAACAACAACATAAATAAATAGCCACAGAAGAGCCGCCTTGGAACGGTCAGTGGAAGATTTCCACTGGGGGGGGGGGGGGGGGGGCTTAAATCGATTTTACGTGACCACAATCCTCGCCCTTACTTCCGTCGCGATTTAGACAAATAATTTGTTCAGTCCGCATGAAGGCCTCCTAACTCATCAGTGCAACATCTCCGTGAACACAAAAATCAAAGAACCACGGAGGTGAGACAACGGTGAGGACTCGACAGCAAGAAACCACTGAAATGCTGGAGCAAAAGAAAACCAACAGTTAGACTCCGATGAGCCCGACCAGAGACAGAGCATCAGGCACCAACCAACATTATCTCTCTAATTTTCAATAAGCCTTTACGTTGGAGCCGTCATAGAATCTGAGGCCTGACCCACCGGCGTGCAATTAAAGAGGGAAGCAAAGTTGCCAACCGTGATTGGGTTAACTACCATGCATGCAGTCTGTCGTATAATATCCATGTTGTACCCAATCTTTTTATATCGAAGAATGATTTTACGAAATTGGGTGCTGAAGTCATTGCGGTTATATATTTTTCTGAATTTATATACTAAGTCACCATAAAATTCGGGTTCCGATAGACCTTGTTGCAGAAGAGATTTAAGTCCAATATTGAATTTTGAAATTAAATCAGAATGGCGTCTATAAAATTTTGAAAATGCTTTGCGTAGTTTATGGTACCGATAACCCTGATTAAGGAGTTTAGCCGTTAATAATTTATTACGAGTGTTGAAGTCAGTTACATGACTACACACTCTAGCAAATCGAATTAATTGCGAAATATAAACGCCATAGGATGGCGCACGTGGAACATCACCATCCAAAAAAGGAAAATTTACAATCTCAAAATCAAAGTCATCGCGTTTATCATAAATTTTGCACGAAACAAATCCATCTACAATAGATAGATGTAAATCCAAAAACGGGGCCTCGGTATCAGAAGAATTTGCTTTATTTAACTGAAGTTCTAGGGTTTAAATCTGACTGATCAAACAATCAAAATAGGTATTATCAATATTTAATAAATCATCTAAATATCTAGAAGTAGAGCTAAAAGCTTCAATAATTTCAGATTGGTTATCAATGGAAAGCGACAAAATGAAGTCTCTTTCATAACAATACAAGAACAGATCAGCCACAAGAGGTGCGCAATTAGTACCCATCGGAATACCCACAATTTGTCTAAATAACTTAGTACCGAATCTAATATAAATATTGTCAAGTAGAAAGGTGAGGGCATCACACACTTTCTGACATGACCAAAGTGTATAATTCTTATGCTCTTTAGAAGTGAAAAATGCATTTCTGACATTACATGCAAGATAGAGAGAATCTTCTCTGTGAAAAGCCCATTCAATTAAATCATTAAGCTTTTCTTTTACAAGATTATGAGGAAGTGTAGTGTAAAGAGTGGAAAAATCGTAGGTAGACAGACTAGCAGCACGAAAATGTCTAGATTTAAATTTATTTAAAACCTCATTCGAATTTTTTATAGACCAAAACAGATTTCTTCCTGATCTTTCAAAGACTTTATCACAATATTTAATTACATGCGTTTTAATAGCAGTAAGACAGGAAGTTAATAATTTAGAAAGTTCAGTGGTAGTGCAAGAGCTAGAATTTGCAATAAACCGTGCTTTGTAAGGTTTTTTATGAAGTTTTGGTAACCAGTATAGCGTAGGAAGCTTGTCTTGGCCTTCGTTAACACACACAGCAAACTTGGTGGCTGAAAGACAAACATGTTTATCTACTATAGCTCTCTCTTCAGCTAAAGGCTGAAGTTCATAGGCCTTAGTACCACCAAGCTCCTGCTTAAGCGTGTTAACATAGTGGAGCCGTCACACAACGACGACGCTGTTAGCGGCCTTGTCTGCAGGGGCCAAAACAAACTTCTTATGAAATTCTTGAATACCTAGTTTAAGATGACGTAAAGACGTCTTGGGCTTAGAAGGTAATAAGTTAGTATTTTGAGAATAGAAAGAAATGCGTTTATTCACTAGTTTTAAAATGCTAAGTTTCCAGTCCTTAAGGGCTTTATGCTCAACATACTCTCGCTTACACCATCGATTACCGAATTCATTCAAGGAAGCAGCGATTTCATCTCTACATTTACTGAAATCAATTTTAGAAGGAAACCGATATTTCGGTCCTTTAGAAATTATATTCCTTATCCTAGAATCAGGAATAATTTTCAAATTGCCAGTAATTACATGACCAGCAGCAGGATAGCAATACTTTGAGCTTTTACAATCACATGAATCAGGAGTATTAGTATCAATATCAAGATCTGAAACAAGTTTATTGAAATTAAAAATGATAGATCTAACAGGTTTGTTATATTTATAGCAAATTATAGGTGTTTCAGTATTTTGAAAATAAGCAGGAATGGAAGAAACCACCGATCGCTCACGGAAGATACTGGGCAAATCTATAAAATCCATACCCTTATTAATGAAGGATATTTTGAAGAAATGGCGTTTATGATTAATTTCAGAATCAATGTAAGGACGGAGAGTATGCTGAGTATAGCCTCTAGTTAAGAGAGCCGCATCATATAACTGATGAGAACTATCGTAGAATTTATTCGCCTCGGTGTCCAGAAGACGTAAAACAGAGACGGGTAATGAACTTAAAAATGAAAGCATAGAGTGGCGTCCATGATTTAATAATATAATTGACAGTCACTTCAGTCTAGTATTGTTTCGTTTAAACGCACGTGATTTACGTTTAAAGTTACCATTTTTCCTGGTGCCGTGAGATCTAGTTCTGCGTTTTCGACATTCCAGGAGTGAGAAAATATCAAAGTCCGGCATTCTGGAAATATTACCCTCATGATAAATGTTGTCATTAAATCCCAGTGGAAAAGGGGTCTGTAAATATTTAATCCATTTCAGTTCAGCTTCATGTCTTTTGATTATTTTGAATCTAGATGTAGAATTTGCATCGTAATAAAGTTTTTCCACTGGTTGTATAACAATATTATTTACAGAATGACCTGTACGTCGAAAGTGACGGTACAAGAAAGCGTCAGTTTTTTTAGGCTTACTCATTCTACGATAATGCTCGTTCAATCTAGTTTTAAGCATGCGGTTAGTTTGACCGACGTACTGCATATTACAGTTTGCAGCACGTCAAGTAATTAGATAAATTAAATCTGTAGACTGTCATGTCAAATCAGACATGTTAACTACAGAGAAGCGTCTACCGTTTACAGATGAAGTAACGGTAGACGCAGTGCTTAAATGCGAACAACATCTGCACCTCTTGGCATTGCACTTAGAAATACTAGGATACATTCCACTTCTTTTCCACGGATTAGTATATTTTCGAAGGATGGGCGATTTGAGAGGAGATAGTCTTATTCGAAGACTACTCCCAAAAACATTGGTATTGCCTGCTCCTTTGAGATTAACTGAAGTTACAGAAGACAAATTTCTGGGTCTAACCAATACCGAAGGCAACATAGTATTAAAGTTCTTAATATAATGGGGAATCCGTACAGAAGAAGCCTAAGAAAACTGACACTTTCTTGTACCGTCACTTTCGACGTACAGGTCATTCTGTAAATAACATTGTTATACAACCAGTGGAAAAAATTTACTACGATGCAAATTCTACATCTAGATTCAAAATTTTCAAAAGACATGAGGCTGAACTGAAATGGATTAAATCTTTACAGACCCCTTTTCCACTGGGATTTAATGACAACATTTATCATGAGGGTAATATTTTCAGAATGCCGGAATGATGAGTTAGGAGGCCTTCATGCGGACTGAACAAATTATTTGTCTAAATCGCGACGGAAGTAAGGGCGAGGATTGTGGCCACGTAGAATCGATTTAAGCCCCCCAGTGGAAATCTTCCACTGACCGTTCCAAGGCGGCTCTTCTGTGGCGATTTATTTGTGTTGTTGTTTGTTACTTACTGTGTGTATCACTTGTGTCTTTTGGTTTTGGATGACCATATGGCCATTTCGTGGGAAAGTAACTGTCCTTATGGCCTTCCTTTGTTTAGGTTTCCATTATGGTCTGGTCGCTTAATGTTTGTATTTCTTTCCCTTTGGTGTCTTTTATGGGTGGAGTAAGTTAATTGTATCAATTCCTGATCTTTGTTTTACTTCTACTTTGATATTTTCTCGCTCCTGGAATGTCGAAAACGCAGAACTAGATCTCACGGCACCAGGAAAAATGGTAACTATAAGCGTAAATTACGTACTTTTAAACGAAACAATACTAGACTGAAGTGACTGACAATCATATTATTAAATTATGGACGCCACTCTATGCTTTCATTTCTAGGTTCATTACCCGTTCGTTTCTGTTTTACGTCTTCTGGAAACCAGGAGAGTAAATTCTACGATAGTTCTAATCAGTTATATGATGCGGCTCTCTTAACTAGAGGCTATACTCAGCATACTCTCCGTCCTTACATTGATTCTGATATTAATCATAAACGCCATTTCTTCAAAATATCCTTCATTAATAAGGGTATGGGTTTTATAGATTTGCCCAGTATTTTTCGTGAGAGCTCGGTGCTTTCTTCCATTCCTGCTTATTTTCAAAATACTGAAACACCTATAATTTGCTATAAATATAACAAACCTGTTAGATCTATCATTTTTTAATTTCAATAAACTTGTTTCAGATCTTGATATTGATACTAATACTCCTGATTCATGTGATTGTAAAAACTCAAAGTATTGCTATCCTGCTGCTGGTCATGTAATTACTGGCAATTTGAAAATTATTCCTGATTCTAGGATAAGGAATATAATTTCTAAATGACCGAAATATCGGTTTCCTTCTAAAATTGATTTCAGTAAATGTAGAGATGAAATCGCTGCTGCTTGAATGAATTCGGTAATCGAGGGTGTAAGCGAGAGTATGTGGAGCATAAAGCCCTTAAGGGCTGGAAACTTAGCATTTTAAAACTAGTGAATAAACGCATTTCTTTCTATTCTCAAAATACTAATTTATTAGCTCCTAAGCCTAAGACATCTTTACGTCATCTTAAACTAGGTATTCAAGAATTTTATAAGAAGTTTGTTTTGGCCCTTGCAGACAAGACCGCTAACAACGTCGTCATTGTGTGACGGCTCCACTATGTTAACACGCTTAAGCAGAAGCTTGGTGGTACTAAGGCCTATGAACTTCAGCCTTTAGCTGAAGAGAGAGCTATAGTAGATGAACATATTTGTCATTCAGCCACCAAGTTTGCTGTGTGTGTTACAGAAGGCCAAGACAAGCTTCCTACGCTATACTGGTTATCAAAACTTCATAAAAGACCTTACAAAGCACGGTTTATTGTAAATTCTAGCTCTTGCACTACCACTGAACTTTCTAAATTATTAACTTCCTGTCTTACTGCTATTAAAACGCATGTGATTAAATATTGTGATAAAGTCTTTGAAAGATCAGGAAGAAATCTGTTTTGGTCTATAAAAATTCGAATGAGGTTTTAAATAAATTGAAATCCAGACGTTTTCGTGCTTCAATACTGTCTACTTACGATTTTTTCCACTCTTTCAACTACACTTCCTCATAATTTTATAAAAGAAAAGTAGACAGACTTATTTAGACAAATTGTGGGTATTTAGACGAATTGCGCACCTCTTGTGGCTGGTCTGTTCTTGTATTGTTATGAAAGAGACTTCATTTTATCATACAAAGTAGAAGTAAAACAAAGATCAGGAATTGATACAATTAACTTACTCCACCCATAAAAGACACCAAAGGGAAAGAAATACAAACATTAAGCGACCAGACCATAATGGAAACCTAAACAAAGGAAGGCCATAAGAACAGTTACTTTCCCACAAAATGGCCATATGGCCATCCAAAATTTAAAGACACAAGTGATACACACAGTAAGTAACAAACAACAACATAAATAAATCGCCACAGAAGAGCCGCCTTGGAACGGTCAGTGGAAGATTTCCACTGGGGAGCTTAAATCGATTTTACGTGGCCACAATCCTCGCCCTTACTTCAGTCGCGATTTAGACAAATAATTTGTTCAGTCCGCATGAAGGCCTCCTAACTCATCAGTGCAACATCTCCGTGACCACAAAAATCAAAGAACCACAGAGGTGAGACAACGGTGAGGACTCGACAGCAAGAAACCACTGAAATGCTGGAGCAAAAGAAAACCAACAGTTAGACTCCGATGAGCCCGACCAGAGACAGAGCATCAGGCACCAACCAACATTATCTCTCTAATTCTCAATAAGCCTTTACGTTGGAGCCGTCATAGAATCTGAGGCCTGACCCACCGGCGTGCAATTAAAGAGGGAAGCAAAGTTGCCAACCGTGATTGGGTTAACTACCATGCATGCAGTCTGTCGTATAATATCCATGTTGTACCCAATCTTTTTATATCGAAGAATGATTTTACGAAATTGGGTGCTGAAGTCATTGCGGTTATATATTTTTCTGAATTTATATACTAAGTCACCATAAAATTCGGGTTCCGATAGACCTTGTTGCAGAAGAGATTTAAGTCCAATATTGAATTTTGAAATTAAATCAGAATGGCGTCTATAAAATTTTGAAAATGCTTTGCGTAGTTTATGGTACCGATAACCCTGATTAAGGAGTTTGGCCGTTAATAAATTATTACGAGTGTTGAAGTCAGTTACGTGACTACACACTCTAGCAAATCGAATTAATTGCGAAATATAAACGTCATAGGATGGCGCACGAGGAACATCACCATCAAAAAAAGGAAAATTTACAATCTCAAAATCAAAGTCATCGCGTTTATCATAAATTTTTCATGAAACAAATCCATCTACAATAGATAGATGTAAATCCAAAAACGGGGCCTCGGTATCAGAAGAATTTGCTTTATTTAACTGAAGTTCTAGGGGGTAAATCTGACTGATCAAACCATCAAAATAGGTATTATCAATATTTAATAAATCATCTAAATATCTAGAAGTAGAGCTAAAAGCTTCAATAATTTCAGATTGGTTATCAATGGAAAGCGACAAAATGAAGTCTCTTTCATAACAATACAAGAACAGATCAGCCACAAGCGGTGCGCAATTAGTACCCATCAGAATACCCACGATTTGTCTAAATAACTTAGTACCGAATCTAATATAAATATTGATGTGATCTGCACTTGTCCGAACTTATGATACGCATGTTTATTGCATCGACCAAGTTACCTGTCAGCCTCTCATTATGAATTCGTTTTATGCACATTTTCTGTAAACTGTCAACATGTAGGGAGGCTGCCCTGGACGATAGTTCTTACCTTACTCATAGGCTTGTTGTTAATTATTTCCTCATATTGCAATCTTTACTGTTGATGCAACGTTTTCATTTTCACAGCATGTCAGTGTACTTTCACTTTGATGGGAAAGTGACGTCATAGCTGCATTGTGGGATTTGTGAGCGTACAGAACGTAAACAAACAAATCGATTCACCGTAGCTGTCACATTCGAAAATTCAACTTTCAAAAGGAAATTACGGCGAGGACCAGTTCTAATTTTATAACCATTGTAAGGGTCATTTAGTAAATTCATTTCTTGATTGCCCCATAGTAAGTTCGGGCTGGATTTTATCGGTTTTGATGGATAAAACCGTGTTTTAATGCAGTGACCCATGGTTTTGTAGCTTGATTCTACGGCTCGTAGGACGTCGGCGATGTTTTCCTGCATACTCTTTCATGTAGGGTCGCGCGCATATACATGGCAATCGTGTATGACGCGATCCTGCGACTGCAGAAGGGTAGGACGTAGGACTGTAGAGTATATAAGAAAGCAGCGCGATCCTACGAGGACTTCACTCTTTTGGCCATTTCTAGAACGGAAAGCTTTACGACTCAGTCTCAGAACTTTTGAGTATAACATTTGAATCTCAAACTAGATCAACTAGATATAACTATCTACGATCGCATTTGGGTAAACAATTATCTTAATGCATATTTTTGCACTAGAAATTGCTTTCTTTTGCATTTAATTCGGAAATTGAGACAGAAAGTGGGTTGCCGCTGTGGCCTAGCCCATTAACAAACAGGAGGCATTTTCAAACGTGTTTCACTCGTATTAGCGACTCCTGAGGATTGTTGTTTTATTTTTAAATATCCTAATCTTGATATTTAACTTGTTTATCTCCCCCCTATTGTGATCACTGCCATTCCAAGCTCATATACCCACAGTGAACCTATGACATGCCCTTGGGTTCTAAAGTAAGGCGTTAACTTGTTGCATTGGCTGTAAGGATTTTACTTGTAAATGTCACATATTGTTTGCGGCTCTGTCTTGCTTGCTGATGCCTGAACCGTTGATGTAAAGCTTTACATGTGCAGGCATACGGAGCAAATGAAACGCATGATTTTTTTTTTCTCGTTTATGTTTTCATTAAATACTGAAATTTCTGTCACTCTTCATGTTGTAATTGTCTTCCCATTGAATTATAACAAGCATTCACTTTCTTAAAATAAACTTTATTTGAAGTCCACCCTATTTTCCCGAGCACTCTCATCCCAAGGCGTATTCTTTGGGTATATACCCTTAGCAAACATTGCTAACTGTTTAGCCAGCGCACCGCACCGTCACCCCAAGCCACAAAAGAAAGCCACGAGAAGACAAGGGAGGTAACTCGCAACATATTTATGGTGTCACGGAAGTGAGATCTGTCTCCTTATACGGTAGATCTAGAGATACGAACCCAACCTCTCCAGTGAAACGCTATGGACGGAGTGACGGACGACAATAATGTGGAGCAGGAAGTGCGCCTAGAAGGTCAGAATGCAGCGAAGCACCGAAGAAGTGAACAACAACGCCAAGATAGCCAGTTTGATTCAGAAGAGACGATGAGACGTGCACCCGAGACCTCTAGCGACCAGATGGCGGCGGCAGCGCTAGTGCAACTGCATGGACCAGATATGACCAGTCTGCAAATGGGTTGCGAGCGAGGCGTCAACAGAACATATCGCCTAGATTACGAGGATGCAGATCAGCACGAGCACGGAAGCCTAGCCCGTAGCAGATCACACGAGCACCTGTATACATCCCAGCCCTTCATAAATGAAACAGCCACCAGCCAGTTTCACAGTCAGAGAAGTGAGGCCACATCTCGACACGAACCACGTCCAGAGGCCGGCCAGCGAACCACACTAGCAAGCCTCAGTGAGGCGTTTCTTGGCATGCAGCAGAGGCAAGATTGCATCACCGGAGCATTACGAGACCTTACTTCACTCGTGAGGGACATACAGCAAAACGTGCAAGCTCACACCACCGGTGCAAATGCCGGCTTCCTTGCGGCACTTTCTATGGAAAGCTCAACTCTTAACGAGGTACGAGACAATACAGCTTCGAGAAACCAGTTACGCACCCAGGGTGATGAAGTGACAGGATATGCCTCATATGGGTACTCAAGAAAAGATGAGATGCGTATATCTACGGCAAGGAAACATGAACAAAAGCAGAGCACGGCCCTGTTCCAGAACCCGTACACAGCAACCAGTTCAAGTGACGGACGTTTAGACCCTGTAGCTTTTACTTCAGGTGCTGGCCCTCAGCCCTCAGTTCCCCCACAGATGGATAATACACCTCAGCCCTCAGTTCCCCCACAGATGGATAACACACCGCAGTCCTCAGTTCCCCCACAGATTGACAGTACACCCCGGTCCTCAGTTCCCCCACCGGTTGATAGTGCCTCACAGCCGTCAGTTCCCCTGCAGACTGAGAATGCCCCGCGGTCCTCAATACCACCACAAACTGATAATTCTCCGCAGTTCTCAGTCCCCACACAGACATATATAGCAGGAATGTATCGGCCCTGTGTTACCCAAACGGGGTGCAATGACCGGGATTCGCGACCTTTTCTGGTGACCAGCTTTGCTGACATGAGCAGAGGCGCCCCTGAAACCCAAAACGGGGTGGGCGGCACGGAGCAGTATGTCAGCCGCACAAACAATCACCTATATACCAATGGCCAATCGAATGGGACTCTATGGGAGAATGAAGCCCGACCGACACGCCGATTACCGGTGCCGACCATCACTAACCAGTGCGCTACTTCCTCATCTTCCGGAAGGGAGGCCAATGCGATGCAATACTCAGGATCAAACAGAGAAACTACTGAAGAGGGCAGACAGTCTTATATCTCGCCAGGGGAGATAAACGCAGTTGGTGCACATCGGTTGACCCCATTATCGTATGAAGATAGGACCCCTGACTTACAAAGAGAGGTATGTGCCTTACCTCATGAAAAGGGATTTCAGCGCTGGCACCAGGCTACGGGTCTACTAAATAGAAATTATCCCATCACAGCTGCGGAAAGGGAGAGCACTGCGCAATTACAGAACTCAGCCGCATTACAGTACACACGTAGTGCATATAGCAACGTCCCTAACAACAGAGTTTCGACTGGTTGGCAAGAAGGGGAGACCTTTGCTCGGACTAAATGCCCATACACAGAACAGAATATCCCTGATAGATGCCTAACAGAGCAAAGTATCCCTCGTCAGTATCCACCTACGCACCATATGTACAATGGCGGAAGAGAGTTTCAAGCTGCTCAAGATGGTAGTGGAGGTGCACTGCATCACACACATTCAATGCACAGCCGCGAGTCACAGCATGAGCAAACCGAACCGTTTAATGAAGGTAGGGAAATAAGGCAAAATTCATATTGTAGGCCACCTTGTGGAAACAGAAATATGCAATCGGCAGTTCCAGATCCGAAGTTGCCACCTTTTACAGGGAAAGAGGAATGGAAAGTGTGGTTCAACCGCTTTGAAGCGGTTGCTAGGAGACGAAATTGGAGTGAGGAGGCAAAGCTAGATAATCTGTTGCCAAGGCTACAGGGCAAGGCTGGAGATTTTGTCTTCTCACAACTCGCCCAATCAATCCTTTCGAATTACAACGAACTGGTTAAAGAGTTAAATAGTAGATTCAGGGTGATAGAGACAGAAAGAACATATGCGGCCCGTTTCAGCCAGAGAAGCCAGCGCCAGGATGAGACTGCTGAAGAGTTCGCAGCTGACCTTAAAAGATTGTACGCCAAAGCTTATAAATTTAGAGATGATAGAACAAGGCAAGAGGATCTTGTGAGGCGGTTTCTCGATGGGCTTAAAGACAGCGAGGCGCGATTCGAGATAGAATTCCATAAAGAGCCAGCCAGCATAGACGAAGCTGTGTACCATGCGGCAAATTTTGTACAGACGAAGAGAAGAAACGCATCAGAGGGATATGGAGAGAAGAGATTTAAGCGTTATGTCAGAAGAACAAGCCAAGATAGCGACAATGAAGATGATAGGTATGATATTCAGGACGAAGTATCAGAATATGAGCAAGCTATGAGAATACCTGCAAAGCGCGAAGATGACCAAAGAAAGAGGCCCGAAAGAGGTGAGCGGAAGGGTGCAACGACAAAGGAAAATGCTGGAGCAGCCTCTGAGTCAATGAAAATCATGTCAGAGACAAACAAATTAGTGCAAGCTTTGATGGGCCAACTGGCAGAGATGAAGAGGACAGATGAGGCTAAATCTGAAACGCAACAAAAGAAGCGACCTGCTTGTGGCGGCATCATTTGCTACGGTTGTCGAGAAAAGGGGCATATAATAAGGGATTGTCCAGAGAAAAATAAGATGCAGTCAAAGAAAGAGAATCACCTGAGCAGAGAAGCGCCTGTGCAGAGGAATCGGGAAACCAATAATTTAAACTAGAACAGGCTGTCTCTGGAGGCCGCAGAGAAGCCTGTAATAGTATTGAGGGCCTAATTAAATGTGAGGCATCACAGGATGATGCCGTGGTAAAGTCTATTAAACACTTAAGAAAACTGCCTGATGGAGTTTATATCAGGGGATCAGTGGAAGGTTATCCCGCACTGCTTACGACAGACACCGGTGCCTCTAAAACTATAGTTTCTAAGAAAATATATGAGTCAATGAAGCCTGAGGATAGACCTACACTTGGAAAATCATCAAAATTAATAGGTGCAGGAGGCACCACCATTAATGAGGTAGGGCAAGGAACTTTCAAGCTCCAGTTAGGTCCAACCGTAGTATACGTAGAAGCAATCGTGGCAGAAATCGACGATGATGGTCTGTTGGGCATAGATGTCTTACAAAATGGCGAAGATGGACCAACAGATCTGTTAATGAGTAAGGGAGTTTTGATGATTTCAGGCAAAGAGGTACCTATTATTCAAATTGGCTTACAAAACAGAATCCGCAAGGTGACGGCCGCAGATCACTATGTTATTCCAGCCCAAAGCGAGGCGGTAATAGATGTCTTCATAGAAAGAAAGGAGTATGATGACTTCTCAGCAGATGTAGACTATATTGTTGAACCGACTGAGCACTTCAAGGATACCTACCCGCTTCAAATGGCATCAACTCTTGTTGACATAAATAGAGCATGTACTTGCAAAGTACGTGTTCTTAACCCATTTCCGACTGCTGTATCAATAAAACAAGATGCAGTAGTAGGATGTGCAGAACCAATTCTAGATAGTCCAAAGGTACTAGTTACTCATGAAGAGGAAAGGGAGACTGAAAATTTCTATCAGACCAGAAGAGTGGTCTTGAATGACAGAGCTAAGGAAAACACTGCAACATCTGCTGTGAACATAACTCGCTCCAGTATTCAAAAGAAGGTCAACGTTCCAGAGCATTTAAGAGATCTTTATAATAGGGCAAGTCAGGGCATTGATCCCAGAGAGAGAGATCAATTGAGAACATTGCTTATCAAATACCAGGATACCTTCTCGAGAGACGAGTGGGACCTGGGCCTCACACATCTGACGGAGCATTCTATCCCCACTGGAGACGCAGCCCCTATCAAACAGGCTCCAAGACGCGTACCCATGGCACACGCTGCAGACGAGAAGAGAGCTATTGAGGAGCTAAAGCAGAAAGGTGTGATAAGAGAGAGTACATCGCCCTGGGCCAGCCCTATAGTTTTGGTTGCCAAGAAAGATGGCGGGGTGCGACCCTGTGTGGACTACCGGAAACTTAACCAGTTAGTGAAGCCGGACGGATTTCCCCTGCCAAGAATTCAAGACTGTTTGGACTCAGTACAGGGTCTAGACTCTTCAGTACGTTTGATTTAACGAGTGGATACTTTCAAATTCCAGTAAAGCGAGAGGACGTACCCAAAACTTCATTTGTTTGTAAATACGGGCAATTTGAGATGACAAAAATGCCATTTGGCCTAAACAACTCGGCTTCAACTTTCCAGAGGACTATGGAGATGGCATTGCAAGGCCTACAGTGGGTGACCTGCCTGATCTACATTGACGACATCATTGTTTATGGGCAAGATTTCAGTCAACATCTGCAGAGAGTCGAAGAAGTTCTGCAAAGAATCAAAGACGCAGGATTGAAACTTAAACCTGCAAAAAGCCACATGCTGCAGAAAGAGGTCATCTTCTTAGGGCACGTAGTATCAGGCGAGGGTGTTAGACCGAGTCCAACAAATATGGCGAAGATCTTAAGTTGGCCCAAGCCAAGGACCCCAAGGCAGATCAAGCAGTTCGTCGCCATGGGCTCCTATTACCGACGTTATATCAAGAACTTTGCCAGTATGGTTAGACCCATGGTGGAGCTGACGAAGAAGGGCAAGAAATTCACATGGACTAGCGCCTGTGATCAGGCTTATGATAACCTTAAGAAGGCCCTAGTTAGCGCTGATGTCATGGGATACCCGCTGAACGAGGCCGGAGAATTCATTCTCGACGTCGACGCATCAGGAACAGGCATAGGAGGTGTCCTACACCAAGTGCAAGAAGGTAGGGAACGAGTTATAGCCTACGCCAGCAGAGCTCTTAACAAGGCAGAGTCCAACTACTGCGTCACAGAAAAAGAACTCCTTGCAGTACGCTATTTTATAGAGTACTTTCGTCAGTATCTTTTAGGAAGACGTTTTCTAGTCCGAAGTGACCACCAAAGCCTAGTATGGCTGTTCACACTTAAGGAGCCAAGAGGAAAGATAGCACGCTGGATAGAGATATTGGGCCAGTATGATTTCGCCATTCAGTATAGACCAGGAGGAAAACAGGGTCACTGCGACGCTCTATCGCGATGCGAAAATCCTAGGGACTGTGACTGTCCTAGTCAAGATACAACAGAGATGCTTAAGTGCGGCCCCTGCAGGAAATGCCAAAAGCGAGCACAGGACATGGTCCACGAGAAACTATACAGAGACCTATTTGATCCTAAAGGAAGCACTCTTAGAGATGGTGCAGAGTTGGGCAAAGATTACACACATACACATGTTGAGTCTACTTGCACCACAGAAACAGACACTGATACACAAGAACTCGCTGCTGTAGAAGATGGGCCAGACTTACAATTCATTAATAAAGATATCGCCTCCACAAAGAGTAAGGTCCTCCATGATAATGCAGTAGGAAAAGGCAAAGACAGTTTCACCAGGGATCCGCAGGAACTGGTGATAGAAGGTGAGAAGGTAGACCAAGCGGAAGAAAAAGAAGAGATAAAGCAGAACGTACTTAAGGTAGTAGAAGATGGCGCTACTCCTGGAACCTCAGCAGACGACAGCTATGGAAAAGAGGCCGGTGGTGAAACAATTGACGTTGTCAACTCGTGGTTCAACAACAGGTCCACAGCGGAACTGAAGCGTCTCCAAGAAGAGGACGAAGATATAGGACCAGTTTTAAGAGCCTTCAGAGACAACAAAAGGCCAAGCAAACAAGATATGGCGACCAGAAGCCCAGCAGAGAGACACTACTGGATTCTCTGGGAATCTCTACTTCAGAAGGATGGGCTACTTTTCAGAAAGTTCCCAAAGAAAGATGGGTCTGGAGAATACACGCAGTTTGTGGTGCCAAGGTCGTTGAAGTCACATATACTGTTTCAGATGCACGACAGTGTTTTGTCCGGCCATTTAGGCTGCAAGAAAACCAAGGAGAAGACACGTCAGCGATTCTATTGGTTTGCAATGAAGGAAGACATTAGAGTCTACATCCAGAAGTGCGACATCTGTGCTATAGACAAGAAGCCAAACAAAGCCCCGCGAGCCCCATTAGGATGTCTACCCGCTGGCGCCCCTGGAGACTGCGTAGCTACTGACTTTCTAGGACCACTACCAGTAACAAGACGGGGTAATCGGTACATCCTACTGCTCACCGACCATTTTACTAAGTACGTGGAAATTATACCCGTTCCAGACATGACGGCGGAAGTATGCGCGAACAAAATTCTGAACGAATTCATATCTCGCTGGGGTTGCCCTCTGTCGATCCATAGTGATCAGGGTCGCACATACGAAAGCGAAATTTTTCGACAGCTATGCCGCATGCTAGAAATACGGAAGACGCGAACAAGCCCTCGGAACCCGAAAGGTAATGGCCAATCGGAGCGTTTCAATAGAACACTACTGCGCATGGTTAAGGCATACCTCGGCGGAGAGCAGTCCGACTGGGATCTCCATCTAGGATGCCTGGCTGGAGCGTATCGCGCCACCCCGCACGAAGCCACGAAGCTTACGCCGAATCTGCTGACAATGGGTCGTGAAGTGCGCCTGCCCGCCGAGTTAACATTCGGAACTGCGAAGACACGCGATGGTTTTCCGATTACTTCGTATGGGGATTTTGTAGACAAACTAAGGCAAAAGATGCAGCATGCGCACGACATAGCCAGGAAGCATCTATCATCAGCCGCAAAACGAAGTAAGGATCTTTATGACACTAAAGTAGCCCTAAGTAGATACAGTGAAGGAGACGCAGTTTGGCTCTTACACGAGACACGAGAGGTAGGTGTATCGACTAAGCTGCAACACACATACGAGGGTCCCTATCTAGTGGCGAAAAAGTACTCAGAGATGAACTTTCTACTGCAGCTTGACAACGGAGGAAGAACCAAGTTGTTACACCACAATAAGCTGAAATTATACGAAGGGGATCATCCACCACCGTGGATAGTGAGAGCAAGGAAGAAGATGATGACGAAAGCCTCTCGCACCATAAACCAAATAAAGCAATTCTAGACGTAGCAGATAACTCACCAGGGTGGTTTTCCTTGTCTCGAAGAAGGTATGCTGATTAAGGAAATAGCTTAGCCAAAGAAGTCACTGAAACACAAGTTAAGTACTGCTCCAAATGCAAAAGATGAAGAACAAGATACGGGATTTGCCGGATTGAACGAAGATAGTACGGTTGTTTTCGCTTTCGCGTTCTTGTGGTAAATCGTTGGTGACGTCATGAGGTTACAGATTAGAGTGAGGCAATGCCGGAAGAGAACGATTGCGCTAGAGAATTGGTGAAGATTGGCAACGATGGTACGGTATTTTAAAGCTAAGAGATTGGCGATGAATGGGATGCCAATAGGCGGGTCAAGAGATGTGACCTCACGGCGTAAGATTTGTGTCGGCAGTTTTGAAGAAGATCTATCATTTTTGGCAACCGGTCTTTCAGCGATAAAAGCCCATATAAAAGGGGGGTCTACATATGTAAACTATCATGAGTGGGCAGTGATCACAATAGGCAATATGTGGTGGAGTTTAACAGATTACTTAGCCTTGTCGTTCAAACTGTATTTCAGAAAGATGTTCGACCCAGGTTATGGTACAGATGACACAGAAGCTAGAGAGAGGGCTAGAAAGAGAGGGAGAGCCTACCAGTGTATGGCGTGTCATTACAGAGAAGGAAGACGAGTAGTGGACATTAAGTGTCGTATAGAGGAACATATCCTGAAGATGCACGTGGCTTTAGAGAATGTGCCATTTTATTGTTGCCTGTGCTTATTTAAAGGACAGAGGAAAGAGCAGCTTCTGCAGCATTTCAAGACATGCAAGAGACACAGAGATATGGCTGAGAAGCGCGGTCTAGAGCAGGGCATTAGTGAGACACTCATTGTGCAAAGTGATACCCCCTATAAATTTAGTGCAGTAGACTATGTGCAGTTGACAGCAGAAGAGAGTCTGACACACTTTATGAACCAGTCAAAGTCAAAAGCGGTTGCAGAGTCAAGGAGTCAGCTGACAACTACACTTAACCAGATGTTTCCTGGATTGATTAGTGAGGAGATACAGACTGCCTCATCAGACGAACCAGATCAGATACGGCCGCAAGTTCCGGAGCAACCACAAGCGCCAGTTGTATCTCTGTCGATGGGTGAGACTTCCACAGACACCAGCCTTAGTGCCCAGCAGATAGTGACTGGGACATCCTCTGCTCTCCAGCCCATACAAGCTTTGGCTCAGCTACTGTCAGCAACTCCTCTTGGACCGCTTCTTGAAAGTAGTTCTGCAGTTATGGCCCCTTCCATGCAGGATGGAACTGGTCCAGTTTCGTCGAATGAAAGTGATACGTCGAAAGATAAATCAGAAGCGAATGTTATTGAGACTATACCTGATGAGAAGATAGAGAAAGCTAAGGGTGATAAAGATGCTAGTATAGGCGAGACAACAAGTCAGGATTGTGCAGTTGAGATTGCCGCGGAAAATGACCTAGGAACTTTTACACCTCCGAGGGAAAAAAGGGGTTTAGAAGAAGAGGAAGATCCGCTTGTGTCCCTAAAGGTTTCAAAGAAAGACGATACTAGCTTGCCTGTTGACATAGAGATGCTTAGCCAGGCAACGATGGTGACCGCTATTGGTAAGCTCACTGAGGCAGTCAACAGAAGTGTGGGCGCGTTGGAGAAACTGCAAGAGAAAGTGGTAGACAATACGTGTTTGTTAGCGAAAGTGGCAAGTGTAATGATGGGGTTGAAGGGATCGATGGAGGCAAACGAGAGGCTAGAGAGACATCGGGAGGGGGTAATGCAGGAGTTTGACAGAAGGAGAGATGATGAAAGAAGACGAGAGATCAACCGCTGGAGGAGAGAAGAGGAGAGACACAAAGAAGAGCAACGGAGAGCTAACCAGAGGAGAGAAGAAGAGAGGCGTGCAGAAGAGCAGTGGAGGGCGAACCAGAGAGAAAGGGACAGAAGAGAGCAGCGACGGGCCCTTCAAGAAAGACAGAACAACAACAGAGGCGAGGTCGACAAGAAAGATTCACGGGACAGCTGGAGGAATGAGCGAAGAGGCAAAGAAAACCAACCAAAAGTAGTGTTAGTTGCTAAGAGTAAGGTTTCTGGTAATAAGAGTGAGGGTGAGGTGAGTGAGAGTGAGGGAGAAAGCAAATAATTTTAAGGTTTAAGGTGGAGAAAGTGAGTGTGCATGAGATTCATTAATGGTAAAACAAGTATTTGTTACATTTAATAGAACAGCAATAGAATCTGCAAAATTTGAGTCAATAGTTTTTTAAAATTGTTAAGTTTTGCATGTTGTCTGCTTTACTCAAACTAATTGATTTTAAATAGCATTAAGAGTTATAGAATAGTTGATATGTTTTGTGCTGACATTCTTTCAAAATGACTGTGATATGACCTTTCATACACCCATGCGAAATCGTGTTTAAAGCTGGTATAGAAATTCCAGCTAGTATGTTTTCCAGCAGCAATCTGCTATCAGATATCAATATTGGACCGTGTTATGTCTTGCATAGTGACATCTGAAGCTGTTTTCCTAACGTTACTGTTGTCATAAAATTAGTAGTTGTTTTAGATGAATTTATCATTGCATTTAAGTGCTGATATGTTTATGCTGACATTCTTTCAAGATAACTGTGATACAACCTATCATACACCCATGCGAGATAGTGTTTAAAGCCGGTGTAGAAATTCCGGCTAGTATGATTACCTGTGGCAATGTGCTGTATAGGCACCAATATTGACTGTGATATGTGCAGCATGGAGATCAGCATACCTCATTTAAAGATTATTTATGTGTAAAAGGTTGTAGTTGTAGTAGGGTTTCTAAGCTGAAGGTACTCATTAACTTACTTGTTATATTCCATATGTATGATTACCATGTTGTATGTCTAATATTAAGAGGTGCTTATACACATGTATGTTCATCTTAGATCCATCAAGTGTTGAAATGTTTAATCTAAAATCATCTTAATATTGCATTTGTTACTTCGGCATACTATGTAGTTTTGGTGCCGTTATCAGGATTTCTTATATTGGAGTCAGAGAGATGGAGTGAATGTGTTTTCCAATCATTGCATCATCACTTGGCATTTGCACTCATGCAGTTGTCACGTTTATAATTTTCAAGTTGCTTGTTAATTTAACCATAACATTGTTTTACGCCATAAGAACAGTTTAGATGAACATTATAGTATTGTAAGTGAAGAGGATTATCGTAGGGTATACTGCTCGACATCTTGGTACCAACTTTCAGAATCGTTAGATGGAACTTTAACGATTCTGGAGGGGGGTAATGATGTGATCTGCACTTGTCCGAACTTATGATACGCATGTTTATTGCATCGACCAAGTTACCTGTCAGCCTCTCATTATGAATTCGTTTTATGCACATTTTCTGTAAACTGTCAACATGTAGGGAGGCTGCCCTGGACGATAGTTCTTACCTTACTCATAGGCTTGTTGTTAATTATTTCCTCATATTGCAATCTTTACTGTTGATGCAACGTTTTCATTTTCACAGCATGTCAGTGTACTTTCACTTTGATGGGAAAGTGACGTCATAGCTGCATTGTGGGATTTGTGAGCGTACAGAACGTAAACAAATAAATCGATTCACCGTAGCTGTCACATTCGAAAATTCAACTTTCAAAAGGAAATTACGGCGAGGACCAGTTCTAATTTTATAACCATTGTAAGGGTCATTTAGTAAATTCATTTCTTGATTGCCCCATAGTAAGTTCGGGCTGGATTTTATCGGTTTTGATGGATAAAACCGTGTTTTAATGCAGTGACCCATGGTTTTGTAGGATGATTCTACGGCTCGTAGGACGTCGGCGATGTTTTCCTGCATACTCTTTCATGTAGGGTCGCGCGCATATACATGGCAATCGTGTATGACGCGATCCTGCGACTGCAGAAGGGTAGGACGTAGGACTGTAGAGTATATAAGAAAGCAGCGCGATCCTACGAGGACTTCACTCTTTTGGCCATTTCTAGAACGGAAAGCTTTACGACTCAGTCTCAGAACTTTTGAGTATAACATTTGAATCTCAAACTAGATCAACTAGATATAACTATCTACGATCGCATTTGGGTAAACAATTATCTTAATGCATATTTTTGCACTAGAAATTGCTTTCTTTTGCATTTAATTCGGAAATTGAGACAGAAAGTGGGTTGCCGCTGTGGCCTAGCCCATTAACAAACAGGAGGCATTTTCTAACGTGTTTCACTCGTATTAGCGACTCCTGAGGATTGTTGTTTTATTTTTAAATATCCTAATCTTGATATTTAACTTGTTTATCTCCCCCCTATTGTGATCACTGCCATTCCAAGCTCATATACCCACAGTGAACCTATGACATGCCCTTGGGTTCTAAAGTAAGGCGTTAACTTGTTGCATTGGCTGTAAGGATTTTACTTGTAAATGTCACATATTGTTTGCGGCTCTGTCTTGCTTGCTGATGCCTGAACCGTTGATGTAAAGCTTTACATGTGCAGGCATACGGAGCAAATGAAACGCATGATTTTTTTTTTCTCGTTTATGTTTTCATTAAATACTGAAATTTCTGTCACTCTTCATGTTGTAATTGTCTTCCCATTGAATTATAACAAGCATTCACTTTCTTAAAATAAACTTTATTTGAAGTCCACCCTATTTTCCCGAGCACTCTCATCCCAAGGCGTATTCTTTGGGTATATACCCTTAGCAAACATTGCTAACTGTTTAGCCAGCGCACCGCACCGTCACCCCAAGCCACAAAAGAAAGCCACGAGAAGACAAGGGAGGTAACTCGCAACAATATTGTCAAGTAGAAAGGTGAGGGCATCACACACTTTCTGACATGACCAAAGTGTATAATTCTTATGCTCTTTAGAAGTGAAAAATGCATTTCTGACATTACATGCAAGATAGAGAGAATCTTCTCTGTGAAAAGCCCATTCAATTAAATCATTAAGCTTTTCTTTTATAAGATTATGAGGAAGTGTAGTGTAAAGAGTGGAAAAATCGTAGTTAGACAGACAAGAATCACGAAAATGTCTACTTGTGAGCCTATACTAAGAAGAATATTAATTACTGAGAGGAAGATACCCGAGGGTCACTTTGGCCTAATGGCTGTATAACAACAACAACAACGTCCTGTGATATCAAAAGCTCAAAATCCATGTTCAAACAGCACGCAAATTACATGATTTGAACATGGTTTTTGTTGTTTGAGCACGGCTTTTGGTTCATTTGACAATGGCTTCAAACAGACATGCGCATAGATATTTATGCAAGAATAAGGAATAAAGTACGAGAGATTTCATCATTAATCGCCTTTTCTGCGTAATTGTTGAGTCAATCGAGTCAAACCAAATAAACAATGTGATTTGTGGTATTGATCAAAACAGGTAATACTTATCATCAATCCTAATTAACGTTTTCATTCAAACTACATGTTCTCTCTCTCACACACTCTCTCTCTCTCACTCTCTCTGTTCATAAATATTTTATACAATGGGAAATGGTTTTATGGCGAAATGACTACGGTTTGGGGCGAAACGACTAGGGGCCAAAAATGGGAGCGAAACGACTAGGGGTAAACGACCAGGGAGGAAACGTCTTGTTACCGCGAGCGGAATCTTCCTTTCGCGCAAAGAACTGACCGACCCAGTATATGAAGATAAAGGGGGACAGGGCTCTTGCTCGTAATTATCGCCCGGTGTCACTGTTCTTTGTAAATTGATTGAACACATAGTCAGCTCAAAAATCATGGCCCACTTGGATGAACATAAACTTTTGGTCAGACAGACAACATGCATTTAGGAAAAGGCATAGTTGCGAAACTCAGTTGAGCACGGTTATTAATGATTGGGCAAAAATACTGGACAAAGTGGGGCAGCTGGACACATTTATTCTGGACTTCGAGAAGGCTTTTGACAACTCTCCTCATGAACTACTTAAATAAGTTTCAGAAAGGGTTATCCTTTGGAAGCAAGGAATACACCACAGAAATGGAAAATATGGAGTGTACATGCATGTTTTCTGGGCCAGACTAGCTAGTTTCGGCCAATTAGGCCTCATCAGTGACCCTCAAATATTTTCAAAATTCAACAATGGAATCAATGATCCCAAAGGACAAGAAAATATGAACTACACTATGATGTTAAATCCAAATTATCTGGTTATGGAATTGGAGGGAAGACTCTTAAATGGATAGATTCCTTCCTTTGCTACAGAAAACAGCGTGTTGTTGTTAATGGTGAATCTTCAGTATGGGCGCCAGTTTTGTCTGGAGTCCCACAAGGGACTGCTCTTGGTCCTCTATTGATCTCCCTGTATATCAATGATATTTCCACTATCATTGACTCAGAAATAAGACTGTTACCGGGAAAATTAGAGTTACAGATGACTCACTGAAACTTCAGGCTGACATAGATATATTAGGATGTTGGACCCGAAAATAGGGCATGAGATTTCAGCCAGTTAAATGCAACCTCATGCAGATAACAAGGAAGAGATCTAATAAAGTTTAGGCTTCTTACACTTTAGAGGGAACGGTCCTCGAAAATGTGAATTCCATTAAATACCTTGGTGTGACAATCACTCACGATTTGCGATGGAATACACACATTAGCAATATGTGTACAAAGGCGCATATAACACTTGGTTTCCTGAGGCGAAATCTTCATCAGTGTCCTCAATATGTGAAAGAGACAGCATACAGGGGACTTGTTCGCCCAATCTTGGAATATGGTAGTTGGATCTGGGACCCAAGCGGAGTGGTCCTTATTGAAGAAATTGAAAAAGTTCAGAATAGAGCTGCTAGATTTGTAACTGGAAATTTATCTATCTATCTTCTTATACTGAGTCGGTCATATTTGGCCATTACCTCAGTTGTGTTACTGCTTTGAAGCTGGGAGCATGACTGGAATTCTAGGAAAATTAAGATGGGAGTCTCTCAAGAAAAGGAGAAGAGACAGTAGGCTCATACTCTTATACAAAGGTCTAAAGGGTGCTGCCAGCATCCAACAGATGACCTTGTTCCCCCGGCTAGGCACTGTAGAAAGCACCATTCAATGTCTTTTCAGACCCTTGCTGCAAGAACGGATATTTATAAAGAATCGTTCTTCCCCCGAACCATTAGAGATTGGAATGCCCTTCCCGATTCTATTATTTCGACGGCCGAAGGTGCTGAGGATTGTGTAGCTAAGTTTGCATCTTTGGTTAGAGCTAGGGACTAACTTCCCATATCACATGTCCTGGTGTATGAATGTCATTTGACGTGTCACCAGTAACAATTCTGATTCTGTTCCTTTCGCTATTTGGACCAACCGCACGGTGGTCAAACTACTAGATACTTTTCAAGTCGAGGTGTGAAAAGTTGACTTCCGACGTGTAGATTTTTGTTTGTCAACGAAAATAACATTAACATATTTATGCACTGTACACTTTAGCATGTGAATTCAGATGAGCAGGAAGAAATTATCTGATATAGGCGTAGAAAAGGACGCCATACTACACGAAAAAGTGAGTTGCTGAAACCGTAACCCCGCCCCGGTGCTGTCTGGTGTCCCACAAGGTTCCGTGCTGGGACCGATATTGTTTTTGATTTTTATTAACGACCTGCCAGACAACATCAACTCTACAATCCGCCTTTTTGCTGACGATTGTGTACTGTATAGAAATATAAGAGGGTCTGATGACCTACAGATACTTCAAGATGATTTGGAAAAGTTGGCTACCTGGGAAGAGGCATGGCTCATGAAATTTAATGTCGCCAAATGTCACTCTATGAGAGTGACAAGGCACCCTCCACATAAACAGATGGTCCATGGTTATACATTACATAACCAGGTTTTAGAGAACGTTTCTTCTGCTAAATACTTAGGAGTTCAAATCACTGATGACCTCGAGTGGGGTCAACACATTAATGAGATAACTAGTAAGGCTACTAAGACACTCGGTTTCCTTCGTAGAAATTTGGCCTTCGCACCGAGGGAAACCAAGGATGCTGCATACAAAACTTTAGTCCGCCCCAAGCTTGAATATGCAGCTCCAGTTTGGATGCCCTATCATCAAAAGGAGACTGATAGAATAGAAAAAGTTCAGAGGACTGCTGCTCGCTGGACCTGCAGACGTTGGCGCAACCAAAGCCACGTTGGAGAGATGCTTGAAGAACTCCAGTGGCCGACTCTGCAGGAAAGGCGAGAGCAGGCTTCGCTGACTCTATTCTATAAAATCCACAATAATTTAGCCATTATAGATAAGAGTAGGTACCTATCTGAAGCTGGTGGAGGATGTAGGAGAACCAGGTCCCATCCCTTTCAGTATCACCGTCCTAATGCTTATACGGATGGTTTTAAGAGTTCTTTTTTCCCCAGGACAATTGCAACTTGGAATGGCCTTACAATCGAAGCTGTCTCTTCTGAGACAGTTGATGGGTTTAAGGCCAAAATATAATATCCTAGGGTTGGGCAGGGGATAGGCATGGATTCCTTCCCCTGATGGCTTCTTGTAAATAGTTTTAATCTGCTGGTGGCTGTGTCACAAAGCTCTTTTTGGGGGTGGGGATTGAAAACATTTGTGCCACACCCCAAACCTGTTATCATGGTCAGAATTGACCGAAAACAGTATCGGGAGAAAGAAAGAAAAAACCCGAGCGGTAACTGGTCAACTCGTACCTAAGTCAGCTCGTACCTAAGTCAACTCGTACCTAAGTCAACTCGTACCTGTTTTTGGTCAACTCGTACCCGTTCTTTGGTCAACTCGTACCCCCTAGTCAACTCGTACCTATTTTGGTCAACTCGTACACCGCCCCCGGGGGTACTATCCTAGAGTGCCCAAAGTTCGTTACACTAAGCCAAAGTGGTATTCACATAATAATATAAAGCAGCACAAATCAAATCAATTCACTCATATCACTAGCTTATCATATCATATTTCTGAGTAACAAAGCAATTCCCCTATTTTCTTTCCCCTTACAATTATATAGAAGAGTTTCAAATGTAAACAAATATGGCCTCTGCAACATTTTCTGGTCCTAAGTTCGTGACCCCATGACGTCATCATTTTTTTGTGCTCAACTGCTAGGCTACAGTACGTAATTCTTAGATTTTCGGTATTTATACTCAGTATTTGAATAGATGACCAGTTCAAAGTTTAAACAGCAAACTGATCAGTTAGAAGTCTTGACTTAAAAAAAGTGCTAAAACAGAAAGTTTTACTTTTTCAACATCAAAGACAGTAAAAAATAACTTGGAAACATAAGATGTATTTGATAACAGATTTATTCCTTATATGGAGCAATTATGCAATGATGACACAGGAACACTATGTGATGCCTTACAACTGATATATCAGTTCAGTATTTGAGATGCATCCAGTGTTTACATGTGTACCCGTTCCATAAACCGTCCCTCTGTACTCTAAGAACCAACAGAATTTCGGAAACGATTAATTTCTTTATCTTGGCCTGATTTTATTTGACAGGTCAAGTGACCTTAACCCAGAAACGGTAAACAAAACTGACGACTGGTCGTTGTAGCACATCGGAGTGGAAAATATTTTTTATTAGTATTTTCCAGATGACGAATTTGGGAATAGTGAAAATGGCTTCCTTACAAAAGAACAATAAAATATGGATGTTAACTCATTTGTATGAAAGCCATTCTTGACAAAACTTTGTCCAGGAAAACTTCTAGTCGACAGCTAAAAATAACGGCATATGAAAGTCACGCGAGAACGAGGTCAGCGCGAGGAGCACATAAAATGATGACGTCACGGAGTTAAGGCGGTAACGAACTTAGGGTACCCGACGATATATATTTTAGGCGGGTCGGGGGTCGAACCCTAGTTGACCTAGGTCATAACTAGCCCTATGGATTCGGACTTGAGGAGCGACGCGGGATTTTTTTTATCCCCCCCACCCACTCCCAAGTGCGTGCTGGGGGTAGGGCCCAGGAGACCAAAACCTACGTTGTTCAAACATGATCGTGTTGCCTATCAAGTCAAACAGTAGAATGCGGTGCCCAAATTTTGCTCCGAGACATGTCTTGGGTTCACCGGAGGCCAGAAAGAAGTACTTTTTGGTCCTTTTATTGTAACACGGTTTTCACAGGGCGGGGATTTGCGATGGCGCTCCCCCAACCTGCTCTAGTTATTAGCTCACCGTCACGTAGTGACGAGGTGAGCTTTTGGGATCACTTTTTGTCCGTCGTCCGTCGTGCGTCCGTGCGTAAACAATTTCTTCAAACAACATCTCCTCCTAAACCACTGAGCGGATTTTGACCAAACTTCACAGGAATTATCCTTAGGTGGTCCCCTTTCAAAGTTGTTCAAATGGTTCCGGTCCGTTGCACATATAGGTCACAGGAGCCAAAAATAGATTTTTTTCACCAAAAACTTAAAAAATCTTCTTCTCTGAAACTGCAAGGCCCAGGTCTTTGATATTTGGTATGACGCTTCATCTAGTGGACCCCTACCAAGATTGTTCAAATTATAGTGCTGGGGCAAAAAATGCCCCCGCCCCGGGGACCTTTGGTTTTACATGGGCTTATATAGGGAAAAACTTAAAAAATCTTCTTCTCTGAAACTGCAAGGCCCAGGTCTTTGATATTTGGTATGAAGCTTCATCTAGTGGACCCCTACCAAGATTGTTCAAATTATAGTGCTGGGGCCAAAAATGCCCCCGCCCCGGGGCCCTTTGGTTTTACATGTGCTTATATAGGGAAAATCTTTAAAAATCTTCTTCTCTGAAACTGCAAGGACCAGGTCTTTGATATTTGGTATGAATCTTCATCTGGTGGACCCCTACGAAGATTGTTCAAATTATAGTGCTGGGGCCAAAGATGCCCCCGCCCCAGGGCCCTTTGGTTTTACATGGGCTTATATAGGGAAAATCTTTAAAAATCTTCTTCTCTGAAACCACAAGGCCCAGGACTTTGATATTTGGAATGAAGCTTCATCTAGAGGACCCCTACCAAGATTGTCCAAATTATAGTGCTGGGGCCAAAAATGACCCCGCCTAGGGGCCCTTTGGTTTTACATGGGCTTATATAGGGAAAATCTTTAAAAATCTTCTTCTCTGAAACCACAAGGCCCAGGACTTTGATATTTTGTATGAAGCTTCATCTGGAGGACCCCTACCAAGATTGTTCAAATTATAGTGCTGGGGCCAAAAATGCCCCCGCCCAGGGGCCCTTTGGTTTTACATGGGCTTATATAGGGAAAATCTTTACAAATCTTTTTCTCTGAAACTGCAAGGACCAGGTCTTTGATATTTGGTATGAATCTTCATCTGGTGGACCCCTACCAAGATTGTTCAAATTATAGTGCTGGGGCCAAAAATGCCCCCGCCCCGGGGCCCTTGGGTTTTACATAGGCTTATATAGGGAAAACCTTTAAAAATCTTCTTCTCTGAAACCGCAAGGCCCAGGTCTTTGATATTTGGTATGAAGCTTCGTCTAGTGGACCCCTACCAAGATTGTTCAAATTATAATGCTGGGGCCAAAAATGCCCCCGCCCCAGGGCCCTTTGGTTTTACATGGGCTTATATTGGGAAAATCTTTAAAAAATTTTCTTCTCTGAAACTGCAGGGCCCAGGTCTTTGCTATTTAGTATGAAGCTTCATCTAGTGGACCCCTACCAAGACTGTTCAAATTATAGTGCTGGGGCCAAAAATGCCCCTGCCCCGGGGCCCTTTGGTTTTACATAGGCTTATATAGTGAAAATCTTTAAAAATCTTCTGCTCTGAAACCACAAGGCCTAGGTCTTTGACATTTGGTATGAAGCTTCAGCTAGTGGACCTCTACCAAGATTGGTCAAATAATAGCCCTGGGGCCACATATGCCCCCGCCCCAGGGCCCTTTGGTTTTACATAGACTTATAATAGAGATAATCTTTGAAAATCTTCTTCTCTGAAACACTGAAACAACAAGGCCCAGGTCTTTGATATTTGGTGTGAAGCTTCATCTAGTGGACCTCTATCAAGATTGTTTAAATTATAGCCCTGGGGCCAAAAATGCCCCTGCCCCGGGGCCATTTGGTTTTACATAGGCTTATGTAAGGAATATCTTTAAAAAAATCTTCTTCTCTGAAACCGCAAGGCCCAGGTCTTTGATATTTGTTGTGTAGCTTCATCTAGTGGACCTTTGCCAAGATTGTTCAAATTATAGCCTTTGTTGATATTTGGTAAGAAGCTTCACCTTTTTAGACCTCCCTCAATGTTATGCACATTATAACCCTGGGGTCAATAATGGCCCTCCCCGGGGCCCACTTGTTACTCTATGGATCAGGTGAGCGATCCAGGGCCATCATGGTCCTCTTGTGATTAATATTAGGATCACTTTTTGTCTGTCATCCGTGCGTAAACAATTTCTTCAAAAGACATCTCCTCCTAAACCACTGATCGGATTTTGCCCAAACTTCACAGGAATGATCCTTAGGTGGTCCCCTTTCAAAGTTGTTCAAATGGTTCCGGTCCGTTGCACATATAGGTCACAGGAGCCAAAAATAGATTTTTGCACCGAAAACTTAAAAAATCTTCTTCTCTGAAACCGCAAGGCCCAGGTCTTTGATATTTGGTATGAAGCTTCATCTAGTGGACCCCTACCAAGATTGTTCAAATTATAGGGCTGGGGCCAAAAATGCCCCAGCACAGGGGCCCTTTGGTTTTACATAGGCTTATATAGGGAAAATCTTTAAAAATCTTCTTCTCTGAAACCAAAAGGCCCAGGACTTTGATATTTGGTATGAAGCTTCATCTAGTGTACCCCTACCAAGATTGTTCAAGTTATAGTGCTGTGACAAAAAATGCCCCCGCCACGGGGCCCTTTGGTTTTACATAGGCTTATATAGGGAAAATCTTTAAAAATCTTCTTCTCTGAAACCACAAGGCCCGGGTTCTTTGATATTTGGTATGAAGCTTCATCTAGTGGACCCCTACCAAGATTGTTCAAATTATAGAGCTGGGGCCAAAAATGCCCCCGCCCCGGGCCCTTTGGTTTTACATAGGCTTATATAGGGAAAATCTTTAAAAATCTTCTTTGCTGAAACCACAAGGCCCAGGACTTTGATATTTGGTATGAAGCTTCATCTAGTGGACCCCTACCAAGATTGTTCAAATTATAGTGCTGGGACAAAAAATGCCCCCGCCATGGGCCCTTTGGTTTTACATTGGCTTATATAGGGAAAATCTTTAAAAATCTTCTTCTCTGAAACCACAAGGCCCAGGTCTTTGATATTTGGTATGAAGCTTCATCTAGTGGACACCTACCAAGATTGTTCAAATTATAGTGATGGGGCCAAAAATGCCCCCGCCCCGGTGCCCTTTGGTTTTACATAGGCTTATATAGGGAAAATCTTTAAAAATCTTCTTCTCTGAAACCACAAGGCCCAGGACTTTGATATTTGGTATGAATCTTCATCTAGTGGACCCCTACCAAGATTGTTCAAATTATAGTGCTGGGACAAAAAATGCCCCCGCCACGGGGCCCTTTGGTTTTATATTGGCTTATATAGGGAAAATCTTTAAAATCTTCTTCTCTGAAACCACAAGGCCCAGGTCTTTGATATTTAGTATGAAGCTTCATCTAGTGGACCCCTACGAAGATTGTTCAAATTAAAGTGCTGGGGCCAAAAATGCCCCCGCCCCTGGGCCCTTTGGTTTTACATAGGCTTATATAGGGAAAATCTTTAAAAATCTTCTTTGCTGAAACCACAAGGCCCAGGACTTTGATATTTGGTATGAAGCTTCATCTAGTGGACCCCTACCAAGATTGTTCAAATTATAGTGCTGGGACAAAGAATGCCCCCACCAGGGGGCCCTTTGGTTTTACATTGCTTATATAGGGAAAATCTTTAAAAATCTTCTTCTCTGAAACCACAAGGCCCAGGTCTTTGATATTTGGTATGAAGCTTCATCTAGCGGACCCCTACCAAGATTGTTCTAATTATAGTGCTGGGGCCAAAAATGCCCCCGCCCCGGGGCCCTTTTGGTTTAACATAGGCTTATATAGGGAAAATCTTTAAAAATCTTCTTCTCTGAAACTGCAAGGCCCAGGTCTTTGATATTTGTTGTGTAGTTTCATCTAGTGGACCTTTGCCAAGATTTTCAAATTATAGCCTTTGTTGATGTTTGGTATGAAGTTTCACCTTTAAGACCTCCCTCAACATTATGCACATTAAAGCCCTGGGGCCAATAGTGACCCTCCCTGGGGCCCACTTGTTACACTTTGGATCAGGTGAGCGATCCAGGGCCATCATGGCCCTCTTGTGATTAATATTAGGATCACTTTTTGTCTGTCATCCGTGCGTAAACAATTTCTTCAAACAACATCTCCTCCTAAACCACTGATGGGATTTTGACCAAACTTCACAGGAATGATCCTTAGGTGGTCCCCTTTCAAAGTTGTTCAAATGGTTCCGGTCTGTTGCACATATAGGTCACAGGAGACAAAAATAGATTTTTTCACCAAAAACTTAAAAATTCTTCTTCTCTGAAACCACAAGGCCCAGGTCTTTGATATTTGGTATGAAGCTTCATCTGGTGGACCCCTACCAAGATTGTTCAAATTATAGTGCTGGGGCAAAAATGTCCCCGCTCCGGGGCCCTTTGGTTTACATGGGCTTATATAGGGAAAATCTTTAAAAATCTTCTTCTCTGAAACCGTAAGGCCCAGGTCTTTGATATTTGGTATGAAGCTTCATCTAGTAGACCCCTACCAAGATTGTTCAAATTATAGTGCTGGGGCCAAAAATGCCCCCCCCCCCCCCCCACCCCCCCCCCCCCCCCCTCCGGGGCCCTTTGGTTTTACATGGGCTTATATAGGGAAAATCTTTAAAAATCTTCTTCTCTGAAACCGCAAGAGCCAGGTCTTTGATATTTGGTATGAAGCTTCATCTAGTGGACCCCAACAAAGATTGTTCAAATTATAGTGCTGGGACAAATAATGCACCCGCCACAGGGCCCTTTGGTTTTACATGGGCTTATATAGGGAAGAGCTTTAAAAATCTTCTTCTCTGAAACCGTAAGGCCCATGTCTTTGATATTTGGTATGGAGCTTCATCTAGGGGACCCCTACCAAGATTGTTCAAATTATAGTGCTGGGGTCAAATATGCCCCCGCTCTTGGGCCCTTTGGTTTTACATGGGCTTATATAGGGAAAATCTTTAAAAATTTTCTTCTCTGAAACCGTAAGGCCCATGTCTGATATTTGGTATGAAGCTTCATCCCACAAGGCCATGATCCTTCTTCCTCCCCCCCCCCCCCCCCCCCCCCACTCAGGGGCCCTTTGGTTTTAAATGGGCTTATATAGGGAAAATCTTTAAAAATCTTCTTCTCTGAAACCGCAAGGCCCAGGTCTTTGCTATTTGGTATGAAGCTTCATCTAGTGGACTCCTACCAAGATTGTTCAAATTAAAGTGCTTGGGCTAAAAATGCCACAGCCCCGGGGCCCTATGGTTTTACATGGGCTTATATGGGGAAAATCTTTAAAAATCTTCTTCTCTGAAACCCCAAGGGCCAGGTCTTTGCTATTTGGTATGAAGCTTCATCTAGTGGACCCCTACCAAGATTGTTCAAATTATAGTGCTAGGGCCAAAACTGCCCCCGACCTGGGGCCCTTTGGTTTTACATAGACTTATATAGAGATATTCCTTAAAAATCTTCTTCTGAAACAGCGAGGCCATGGTCTTTGAAATTTGGTGTGAAGCTTCCTCTAGTGGACCTCTATCAAGATGGTTAAAATTATAGCCCTGAGGCCAAAAACGCCCCCGCCCCAGAGCCATTTGGTTTTTCATAGGCTTATGTAGGGAATATCTTTAATAAAAATCTTCTTCTCTGAAGCTGTTAGGCCCAGGTCTTTGATATTTGGTATGTAGCATATCTAGTGGACCTTTGCCAAGATTGTTCAAATTATAACCTTTGTTGATATTTGGTATGAAGCTTCACCTTTTTAGACGTCTCTGAACATTATGCACATTATAGCCCTGGGGTTAATAATGGCCCTCCCCGGGTCCCACTTGTTACTCTATGGGTCAGGTGAGCGATCCAGGGCCATCATGGCCCTCTTGTTATTATTGTTATTATTCACCTTTAACCCATTCAGTACCAGAAACCCCTAAAGGGGTACCTTGTCAAACAGCGCAGGCCCAGATAAGACGCCACAGAACAGGGCCTACGCTGTTGGCAAAAAGTTAAGCCACTTCCCGAATAAATTTTGAAGAAAACACAACCTGACACACCTTAATTTCGAAATGGCGTATGAAGCACACACTATGTATCGTCTTCGTCGTCCGGGAAAAGGTCAGGAGTCTGCATAGACCATAAAGTTGACTTGTATATATGTGTACTTGAGTTAAACATAGCCCAAAACAAATTTTTTTACTTCTAAGGTACGAGTTGACTAAGGTACGAGTTGACCAAACTCGGGTACGAGTTGACTAAGGTACGAGTTGACTTATGTACGAGTTGACCAGAAACCACCCGAGCACTGATCTTTTCTATGCTGTTTTCTCCAGTTATCGTCATGCTAAGAATTTAAGTGACTGTAACAACTGTCTGCTTAAATCATTCAAAATGTCTCTAATCTAAATATAATGGCCATTTAATAATCAATCAAATTTTCAAGACTTACGATTTCCATTACTATTTTACTGTGGCAAAATCTTAAATAAACATAGCTTACCTTGCATATTAAGGTTCCTCAATACATTTGCACAAGAAAAATATAGGTGTCAGATTTGCATGTTATTTTTTCCCAAAATATGATCCTGATTTCCTTTTAAAATGCATGTCCTAGAAGAAGAATGCTTGGAGGTGCTAAAGGTTATTACAGCAAGTACTTTCTTGCATTAGCAATGTATTTTTAATAGCCTGTATGTGGGACCAGGACTGGGGACAGGACAAGGAAGAAGTCTTACCTGGGTAAATGGTTGATAATCTCCCTGGCAGAGGCACTGGTCTGGTTGCGTTAAGTGGCTCAGCTAGACTGAAGAGCGTGGTCTGTTCTGCATGATTTTCTCGCTTTCCCGGTACTGTAGTTTATCCAAGTGGGTAAAACCCATCATCTTCCGGTCGGCGTTTCTGGATAGCTCACAACACAACACTCCTCCCCACTTTATCTTGAAGGCCTTGTCACCAGCTGCCAGGTTCATCATTGAGTAGGACTGATGTCCCACTGTTCCTCAAGTGAGACTGATGTCCCACTGTTACTTCGGGCGTGGACGAGACTAGAAGTCTCAGTCTATTGTCTGGCTTGAAGGAGACGAAGAAGCCTCACTTGCAAGCTGCTGTGTTGAGTCTAGCTTGTTATTTGACAGCTTGAGCGGACAAAGAAGACACACTCAATTTGCTGTCTGGCCAACTTGTTAAGACCAACAGATTTCGAACTAGAAGTCCAGAAATCTTGACAGAACTAGAAGCTCAATGTCATTTAGTGGACTATTACAGAAATCCGCGGATAGACTGCCGTCTAGAAGACACATTTCTGGATTTGTGCGATCTAGAAAATCAATCTTTCCTTCATTCTTAGTGGATACTTCCAAAACATCAGCACAGTTTGTTAACTAGTGAACTTAAGTAATCAGTATACCTAATGGTTACCGGGTAATTCTTTATCCGTGTGCATCTTCTAGCTACAATTTGTCTTTCATCTCTGTGGTTGTCTCCTTATGTCATATCCCATTATTTTTTCCTCCCTGCCCAGCTAATTGTACCTGAATGGAGCCACCCACATTTTTGTGAACCTGACCCATTAAACATCTGGCCTGGTGCAGTTATGACAACCACCGCAGGACAAAACTACAGCTTGTGTGTCAGATAGATACATTTTCTGTTTACCTGACCCCCGAGACCCAACGTCCCAATCAACACTGCCTAGGCCACCCCGGAGACGCCGCCCCTAACCCTGCGCGATCCTTACCAGAGATGAAATGACATCTCAATTCCTGCCGCCCAAGGAAACCAGCATAGCCTATATGCATGGACAGTCAGACTTGCACTACCCCGTCCGGGCAGGGCCAGACCCCCTAAGTAGATTACTAGTACTCATGTGCGGTATGCTGCACATGGCATCAGAGGATCTGAATTCCTTAACTGTCTGTATTTTAATATTACCGGTAAGCTTTATTGGGATAATCCCTCAACCCATTGAGCTAGCTGACCCTTGAAGCTCCCTGAACAATAAAAAACATGTTAAACTTGAATGAGCCTTTTCAAAATCTTGCCTAGAAGATAGTACCCAAGATAACTGGCAAACAATACTGTGGCTAATTTACAGAGTTCTAGTTAATTCCAAATTAGGAGTAATTTACTCCAACTTTTTCATTTCTGACTCCCAACTTTTTGGAAAGTATGGCAAAACTCCCAACTTTTTCTGGAGGACTGCATTTTTACTCCAATCTTCAAAACCCTAGGGAGAACTCTGCTAAAATCTCATTCCTGTTCATTCAAATGTGTTTTCCATGGAGGCAAAGAGAAACTGCTATTATAAGCCTATATGCTTCCTACCCCAGCAAAAATCTATTTTGTTCATTCAAGCACATCTTTCTTATGGAAGCAAAGAGAAACTGCTATTTACAAGCCTATACTCTTTCAACTCCAGCTAAAGTCTTCAATGCGTTCAATTGCATCTTTCTTTAAAATGGAGACAAAAAGAAACTGCTATTTAAAAGCCTATACTTCTTCTATTCCATTTTAAACTTGCTAACGTTTGGAAGCATTCACATATCAAAATAAAGGGACCTGTATCATTAGGTTTGGACAAATTTTCTTTGCTGTTTTAATCATTATTTTGACTAGTTTTGCCTGTCATAGTCTGCATTTGTCATATTACTTGCTATTTTCTTGCCTTGCACTTAAGTGAAAGCTTTTCCTAGTGGCCAGAAGCCCACCCAAGAAACCGTTCCCATCACGCCACTCCAAAATCCAGTGCAGAAGTCACCAGACAACCGGCTCCTCCACCAACGATCTGAAAATATCAACGTGGATCATTCCATTTGATGTTTCATTCTTCTGTCATTCCGATTCTTGTCCATCAATTCCATTAGCAGTCAGTCGTTGTACCTGGGTTTCTGTTAGTTTTGTTTGTTTGATTTGATGTTTAACGTCCCCGTCAACACTGTAAAGGTCATTTTGGAGACGTTGCTTCCAATTTTGTGGGACTTTTACCCGACATTGAGATGAAATGACATCTCAAGCCCTGTCGCCCAATGAAACCAATAGGGTTTATTAGGATGGACGGTCCGCCTCGCACCGCGGTTCCATGACAGGCTTAGATCCTCTAAGCTGTTTACCAGTACTAGTGTGCGGGCCGGATTCAGCTCTGCGTGGAAGCATCATGCAGCCCATATATTTCTTCAAGCCCCTATGAGCGGGGGCGAAGGGTTTCTGTTAGTGAGCTGACTGCCAACGAAAATCATCTTTTCTTTACCCATTGGAATGTCTCTCCCCCTCCACCGCCTGGGATTTGCACCAGTGTTGTTTAAATCCATTAAGAGCAGCCTCCATACTTCTAGAATGTTCAAAACAAGCTTGCTTGGCTGTCTATTCATCAGCACATCCCTGACAGAATTCTGAAATAGCCTCCTGCATCCGATGCTTTTCAGGCGGGTCTCTAAATGTGGCAGTGGCAAGGGTCAGAACTTGGTCAGCTGTTCTTCCAAAGATCTTTCCCATCTTGAAATGATTGCTGGAATTTCATTCTTGCTGTTTCCCAATCTATCCTCAAATCTCTTCCCAGTCCTGCAGTGATCGCGAAGAAATTCAAAGCTTTGCCCTCTTAAGACCAATTTAGGCAATTACAACATTCTCTGCCGTACCATTTTAAAACCGACCTGCAGCTTTCAAACTTATGTCTGTTTAAAAAAACATCCAGCACACATTTCAGTCAAATCCACGCTCTTTGAAAGCTGTTATCGGATCACCACGCCTCTCTCCCTTGAGTGTCTAGAAGACTCCTCAGGATGTGATATGTTATCATCACTCACTTTTCCCACATCAGTAGCTGTATGCCATGGTGATCTTGACCTAGAAGTACTATCATTAGTGTCTTGACACGCTCGACCTTGAATATGTCTTTGGTGACCTTGACATCCGGTGTCGAGCGTATGATCTTGTATGCGACCCTGACCTTGCATATCTGAAGCATGATCTTGGCTTCTCATGCTTTCTTGGTGACCTTGACCCGTCATACTTTCTTGATGGTGACCTTGGCCTGCCATGCCTTCTTGAAGAGTCAACCTGTCATGCCTTCTATGTGTCCTTGACATGTTATGCCTTCTAGATGTCCTTGACATTCCATGCCATTATGAAGGGGATTTTGACTTTCCATGCCTTCTTGAAGGTGACCTTGACATCTTGACCTCGATCTTCTTGAAGGTGATTTCCTCATATCATGTCATCTTGAAGGCATTCTTGACCTTTCATGCCTTCTAGAAAGTGTCCTTGACAATTCCTGTCTTCTTGAAGGGGAGCTTAACCTTCCATGCCACCTAGGTGACCTTGACAATTCCTGTCTTCCTGATGGTGAACTTGACCTTCCCGCCTAGGTGACCTTGACAATTTCTGTCTCCTTGAAGGTTAGCCCGACCTTCCATGCCTTCTAGAAGGTGTCTCCAGTCTTGGCTTAATCTGCCATCTTGTGGGTGGTTTTGACGTTTAACCCCTGGAGTTTGACGTCGGTCTGGTTTGCCTACTTGACTCTTCGAACTTCCTACCATGTGATCTTGACCATGAATGTCACTCTCCGCTGTAGGAATCATATTCACTGGCATGAGGCCTATCTTTTTTCTTATCAAGTTCTTTTTCATATCTGCTTTCGGAGAGGCCGAAAACTATTTTTTCACGTGAAACTATTTTTTCATTCTTGTCTGATGATTTCGACCAAAGCACATGTGTCTAGAAGACTTCAAGCACTCCGGTGAACCATCTGGCTGATCAGTCACTTCTTTCTGTTGATTCTTAAACTCTTCCTGAAATCCACTTTAGATAGGTCATGGGGATTAGAAATCAACTCCATGCCTTCTACTCTTCCTAGCCATGGGGATTATAAATCAACCCAATGTGCTCTGCTCTTCCCAGCCATGAGGATTAGAAATCAACTCCATGACTGTGCTTTACTGTTCTTTGCCATGGGGATTAGAAATCAATGCCATGTCCACTACAATCTTCCATTTTTTCTTTTCACGTGAAAGCATTTCTTCATCCTTTGACTGATGGTGTCGTCCGGCGCCTGTGTATCTAGAAGACGTCAAATGGTCCATCAAGCCATCTGTCTGGTCAATAATCTTAGCCTCAACATTTGCTATCTTTTATTTGTGCAAGGAGTGACAAACACAAACTTGTGTAAAGTGTAATAAAAATATTTCAAGAATAACCTCCGTGTATAGAATACTCCAGAGAGTCTCTCCCAAAATATTTATCCTTTGTTTTCTGGCTTTTCGACAGGCAAGACACTTTTCAATAATTTTCGCGTATAGAATACTGCGAAAACCCTAGAAAAGTGTGTCTTTTAAGTGATAAGCAGTTATTTACTAATAATTTTGAGAATATATTACAGTCGAGTCCAGCAACTTTGCACGGCCGTTTATTTCGCGCACCCTGCATTCGCATTTTCACAAACTGTATCCCTAATTATCAGTTCCACTATTATCAGTGCATCGGCATTAAGTTTAACTTACCCCAGAAAAAGATGTCCTGCACGTGCAGATGAGATAGTTTCGCGGAATTTTTCAATTTTCTCAAAATACGAAATTTTAAAAGTCAAGACTGAGTTTAAAACTAGCCAAAGTCGCTATTCCCTTGATTCTAAACTTACTGCTTCTGACAACATTGCAGAAGAACGAATCAACAACTTATGAGTCAACCCTCATGTTCAAACTGTTCAAAAAACATATTGTGCGCAATATTAGGCGACAAAATTGTTAGTTCAATTTCAAGGGGGTATCCCTTTTCATAGTATTCTTTGTCCTGTATATTAATAACTTCAGAGGCCAATTTTCATTGCAGCTGGTCGATTGGGAAATGTTGCAATGCGACTGTGAAAATTGAGTGGCCGCTTGAACAAAGTCACATGTAGCTATAAAAACTTTATATGCGCAATGTTACCGGACTGCACCGTACTTCTAAAACGTTAGAACAATGCTTTTTAATAGATGGCTGGCTTCTTTTAAGTAATAAGCAGTTCTTTTTAACTATTTTGGGTATAGAATACTCCTAAAATGTAAGAACTATGCTATTTCAATAGATGGCTGTTTGCCAATACTTTTCAATACAACGAAATTGAAGAAAAAGGACTATTTTCGGTTTAGAAAACTCCCCTTTCTCGTCTGCAACCAACCAACCAACCCTTTCTTCAAAAATGCAGACAGCTATTTGTCACCAATTTCATTCAAGAAAGTACTTTGTGTATAGAATACGCTAAAGATTTTACCTAGGTTTCTTGAATTAATACCACAATGATACAGGTTAGGGATTTCTTTTATAATAATGATCCAGGGGCTGACAAATCCATTGCCCGGCTGCCCGGGACAAGTCCGAAATTGCGCCGGGCAGGTGCACTTTGACCTTTCGATGCCCGGTCGGGCAAGTGCAAAAAATCGTCAGTCTTTTGAGTCCTTAAATACAGTAAAACTAGACCAGTAAGTAAATCACAATAATTCCCGCTTTGTCGGCAATTCAGAGACGAAACCATCCATGTTTTTGTAACGGTTCATTTATGACACTATTGTTAATCCCTGTCATATAAAAATGAGCAAATTTCCAAACAATTACCAATTAAACATGATTGCCCGGCGGTGCGTGTCTTTCATTTCTGGTGTAGTGTGTACCGCCAGCGCTGTCGATAAGCTTGACAAGGTGTGAAAATATGATTGTCTCTAATTTGCGTTTATCCCTGCCATAAAATTTAATCCACAATCAATGTGAAAATGATTTAATAGCTCCTTAGACGATTTGCTACATCTTACGGTAGTAAAAACGGACTATTCTACTATCTCGTGAATGGTTATGTTTTGGCGCCAAATAGCAGACGCGGGCGGAAAAAAGTCGAATGCTTTAATGTTGGTAACCGCCGATTAGTCGCGCCTCCATCCACAACCGTTTAGCTATCGAGAAATATTTTTTACCGGTTCCAAACATTTTTTCTGAAAGAGATAGGCCCCATTAAAATAAAACAATGACGTTAAACACGTGCGGTGTTGTTGGGGTCGGATGACGCCATTTACCGATCGCGTGCAGAAAAATGGGAGTGGTGGGTTGTGGACGACGATTTAGATGGCGGAAATGATGATCGCATTGAACTTGCTTGTAGGGTGGGTGTGAACGTTTGGGTTCGTTTGTGATAGAGTGGGTTCTCGTCTTCTGGTTGGATCATTAAATCCAAGCTAAATAAACTGCATTCTTTTAATCTTTTATCTCACTGCCCTGACACTTCTGATCTTTTGAGTAGATCTATATCGGCTGCAGCTCGTGTTATCGTGCGTGTCAAGCTAAATGAGTTTATATAACTGTATCTTAAATTGCTAATCAGTTAAGGTATTATGCCAGCAATTAACTTGAAAGGTACCGTTATTGGCTGTGACAACAACAGTATTTTCTACCGTATTACCGCACAGAGGGAAATAAATAGAAGTGAATGCAATGATCAGGAATCGATACACTTAACCCTGAGCTCCCAACAGAGACACCAAAGGGAAATAAACACTAACATGAAATAACTAGACCCTAATAGAAAGTGGCTGTGCTTGAAACTTGACAGAAACCTTGGATTATATTTATAAATGTTGGTCGTCATCATCGACACCATTATCCCCCCACACACACACACATCCAACCCCACTTTGAGTTCCAAAATCCTGGGCAAGTAGGATTTTGAGCTGGGCAAGTGCAAAAATATTTTACTTGCCCGGTGGGAAAGTGGAAAATTTTTGGATTTGTCAGGCCCTGATGATCGCGTATAAAATACAGCGAACAATCGAAGAAAAGTACATGTAAATCTTGGTTTAGAAAACACAGAGATTACCTTTTCTTCTTTCTTGACAACCAGGTATTCCTCTGCCATTCCACGGAGAAAATCAGCCACCCAACCAGGCAAAACTAAACCCCAACTGGCAAGGGACAATTTAGAATTTTTCCAAACTGAAAATTACCCCAAGAAAAACTGGCAGAAGACAAACAAAAATCAATCCAATTAGCTAAACTTAAATTAATTTAAGACTGCCTTAAGAATTGGTTCATTCAGCTAAATGCCAAACTCACCAGTTGTCCCCAAAACTGACTGGCTCCACGATGTTGAAAAAATAAACAGGCCAAACCAAGAAGCTAAATGCCTCAGAACTTCACCTGCCTACAATTTCAACCCGTCAGGCTATCAAGAGTTGAACCCTTCACAGTTCCCTCTGTAAACAAAAGGAACTGCGTATCATGTTCACCGTCCCCCACGTCCTAAAACGTGAAGTAAATCTGAACCCTTCACAATCCCCAACGTTAAAAAAATAACGAAGTGGACCGCGTATCATGTTCACCATCCCTCTCGAATCCGAGGATAACTCGTGAAGTAGTAATACACCTCTTACGAAATGACCGGAGAATTCCCCCCTTCCGTTTTATCGCTCGTCGCCAAATAATGTATTTTTAATAGCCCGTATGTGGGACCAGGACTGGGGACAGGACAAGGAAGAAGTCTTACCTGGGTAAATGGTTGATAATCTCGCTGGCAGAGGCACTGGTCTGGTTGCGTTAAGTGGCTCAGCTAGACTGAAGAGCGTGGTCTGTTCTGCATGATTTTCTCGCTTTCCCGGTACTGTAGTTTATCCAAGTGGGTAAAACCCATCACCTTCCGGTCGGCGTTTCTGGATAGCTCACGACACAACACTAGCAACATCTCAGTGCCTTTGAAAATGAATGCATTTCTGTATTTTTCACTTTCACCAGGAAAAAAATGAAAAAATGAAAACTAAACTTCTTAAAAGTTACTAAAACAGCTGCAGATCAATAGTTCACATGAGTTTATACCAGCCTACACATTGGTAAGTAGGTGACATTACAGATCATTAATTGGATTAGATAAATATAAACTTTGTGTTGTCCAGAAGTTCACCTGTGCAAAAATCAAGTATTTGTTTATGGTGGCTCATGTGAACCAATGTAACAAATCAATGGGTAAAAATAATTTGCAGTTATTGGCTGTGATCAGAAGCCTTTTGGTGCTGCACAGGCTGTTTTCAGTCCTTCAGTTCAAATATGGGGATAAACTTGGCTTATCTTATTTTCAATTATTTGGTTTTGATTTATCCAATATCAAAACACCCATCCTAGTAACACAATCAGTAACACAGTGAAACTTTGGGCAGTGATTGCATAAATTGTTATAAACTGCATGAATGAAATATATAAAATAAAGTACTAAAAGCACCGAAGAAGGGCAATCATTTTACAAGCTAAATGCAAGAGATTTCAACACCTCATCCCAATCAATGAGCTTGTTGCCAAATTGGTAGAACTGGTCCTTTTTGGCTACCATACACTGAATTTAAAATAGTACCAGGTGAGATAGTTACTTTTTTGGATTTTTGGGAATTATTAATTTTCAGTTCTATTTAGGTATTGTATTTGAAATTCCTCTGTTGCAGTGCCTAAAGGTAACATTGAGCCACATTTCTATGATAGTATTTTACATATTGTGGTTTTGTGGATTGAGATGTCATTTTTTTGCAAAACCAAGGAAAAATGCAATAATTTACTAAAATGGTGACTTTTGAATAAAAATCTTTGGCTTTCATATTCTTACATTTACATGGACTACCATCTGATGAAAAATCTTTTTGGGTAATTATTTGCAAATATGATTTTTTCAGTACCCCAAATGTAGTGAAATAACTGTATTGAGGAACCTTAAAAACATTTGGATTGTCTCTCAAGTTATCGTCATGCGTTATTACCATGACGTCATAGCATAAGCAGGGGCTACCTAAACATGTAGTAAGTGACCAAAACTTATGCATATATTCTGTAGCCTTTTTTTTATTGGTTGAAAGCTGGGAAACAAATGTCACGTGACCAAATAATGGGAAAATAAAATGGAGGCCAGTTGTCTGCTGCAAATGGTTGTATAAAATGGGAGGAAATAGAACAATAAGGTGTTTTGTTCGCAATTTAGCATCACCAGCTTCCTCAAGGTCAATGATTCTTGATTTTTAATTACTGCTCTAACAGTATCTAGTGGCTTCTTAGTTACCAGAGTTCTTAGTTAGTCATAGTTACCAGAAAATGAATGCTGACGAAAACATGAGACATGACAATAACTGGAGACACAGGCATATCAGTCTATTACTGCAATCTGTCACATTTAACCATTACTCGCAGGTGTACATAACATACACTCCCTATTTGCAGGTTGTAAATGCAATTACAGTGTCTCCAGAAAGACCAAAATCTATTTAACTCACCCAGGTTGGCAGGTCCATAGAATCACCAAAATGCACTAGTCCAACAAGTTACGCATGCACTCATTTATAGATTTGTTTTTTATAGATGATAGCTCAGTGGTTAGTGCACTTGCCTTTGATGCTAGAGGTCCCGGGTTCGATCCCCGGCAGCGGCGATAAAATTTCGGTCCGAACACGCTCCATTGGCATCATTTGCAGGGATGAATGTCATAAAGTGCACCGTCCTTCGGATCGGGACGTTAACTGGAGGCCCCATGTGCATGGAGAACCATCCCCTGTGCAGGTTAAAGATCCCTACCGTAATTACATGATTACTGTGTAGGCTTTCGTCCTGCAAAAACTTTAAGTGTATGTAATATACACCTGCGGTAATGGTCAAATGTGACCGACGCAGTATCAGAAGATAGATAGATAGATGTACATTTAGTATCAGGTGAGCAATCCAGGGCCATTATGGTGAGCTATTGTGATCAGTCAATGTTAGTAGTCTGTCGTCAACAATTGCTTTAAAAGACTACTCCTAAACCCTTGGGCCAATTTCATTTAAACTTCACAGGAAAGTTCCCAAGGTGACTCTCTACCAAAATAGCTAAGATCGTTTGGCTGCAATGAACAAGATGGCCACCAGAGCAAAGCAACTACTCCTTCCATACCCCTTGGCCAATTTCATTCAAACTTCAGACCGACCCCAGTTTATTGGGGCTTGAAGAAATAGATGGGCTGCATGATGCTTCCACGCAAAGCTGAAACCGACCCACACATGATTACTGGTAAACCTCTTAGAGGATCTAAGCCTGCCCAGGCACGGGCTCCGTGGCCTAGTAGATAAGAGCGCTCACTCTTAGTCATTAGGTCTCTCACCGCCGTGGGTTCGAGCCTCGCTCGGGCCACGTGTGAGACGCCAAGTTCTGCAACGGAAGGTCAGGTGGTTTTTCTCCGGGTATTCCAGTTTTCGCCCACCTCTGATTAACGATCGGCTCGATATGAGTGAAATAATCTTGAAAGGGCCGTAAAATCCAAACCAAAAAAAAAAAGCCTGCCCAGGCAAACCTGTGCGAGTCGTAGCCTTCCATGCTAATAAACCCAATTGGTTTCGTTGGGCGGCAGGGCTTGAGATGTCATTTGGTCAGGTAAAAGTCGCACAAAATTGGAAATACGTCTCCAAAATGACCTTTACAGTGTTGACAGGGATGTTAAACCTCAAATCAAACAAACAAACTTCAGAGGAATGTTGCTTAGGTGACCCTCTACCAAATAGCTAAAACGGTTCGGCTCTGATGGGCAAAATTGCTGTCACTCCGCCAGACCTAAAAATACAAAAACATTGTAACTTTGCTTCAAACGCAAAACTCATCATAAACCCTTGGGCCAATTTAATTTAATCTTCAGAGGAATGTTGCCTAAATGGCTCCCTTCTAAAATAGCTAAAATCATTATTTCGATAAACAAGATGGCCACCAGAGCTAAAAATAGAAAAGTCTTTAAACAACAACTCCTACTGTATCCTTGGGCCAAATTAATTCAAACTTCATGCTTAGGTGATCCTCTACCAAAATAGCTAAAACGGTTCTGCTCTGATGAGAAAAATGGCCACTAGAACTAAAAATAGAAAAATGTCGTAAATTTGCTTCAAACACGAACTCTTCCTAAACCCTTGTGTCAATTTGATTCAAACTACACAGGAATGTTGACTAGGTGACTCCTTGCCAAAACAGCTAAAATCATTCTGCTCCGACAAACAAAATGGCCACCAGAGCTTAAAATAGAAAAATCTTCAAACAACAAATCCTCTTGTACGCTTTGGCCAATTTTATTCAAACTTGGTAGGAACCTTGCCTAGATGACCCTCTATCAAAATAGCTAAAACGATCCCGCTCAAATGAACAAAATGGCCGCCAGAGCTAAAATTAGAAAAAACATTGTAAATTTGCTTCAAACATGAACTCCTCTTAAACCTTTGGGTCAGTTTGATTAAAACTTCACAGGAATGTTGCCTATGTGACAACATACCAAAATAGCTAAGATTGTTCCACTCTGACCAACAAGATGACCGCCAGAGCTAAAACTAAAGTATGTACTAGGGACAGTGTCATTCAGGTGAGCGAATCAGGGCCCTCTGGGACCTCTTGTCTGTACAATTAAGATTAGGTGAACGATCCAGGGCCATTATGGCCCTCTTGTTAGCTCACCTGAGCACGAAGTGCTCATGGTGAGCAGAGCTATTGTGATCAGTCAATGTCCGTCGTCAAGAATTGCTTTATAAGACTACTCTTCCTAAACCCTTGGGCCAATTTCATTTAAACTTCACAGGAATGTTGCCTAGGTGACTCACTACCAAAACAGATAAAATTGTTCCGCTGCGATGAACAAGATGGCCACCAGAGCTAAAGATAGTAAAATCTTTTAAATGACTACTCCTTCCCTACCTCTTTGCCAATTTCATTCAATCTTCAGAGGAATATTGCTTAGGTGACCCTCTACCAAAATAGCTAAAACGGTTCCGCTCTGATGGGCAAAATGGCCACCAGACCTAAAAATAAAAAAACATTGTAAATTTGCTTCAAAAGCGAACTCCTCCTAAACCATTGGGCCAATTTGATTCAATCTTCAGAGGATTTGTTTTTGTTTGATTTGAGGTTTAATGTCCCAGTCAACACTGTAAAGGTCATTTTGGAGACGTTACAGAATGTTGCCTAGATGGCTCCCTACCAAAATAAACAAGATGGCCACCAGAGCTAAAAATAGAAAAATCTTTAAACGACAACTCCTCCTGTACCCTTGGGCCATTTTAATTCAAATTTCATAGGAATGTTGCTTCGCTGATCCACTACCAAAATATCTCAAACGGTTCTGCTCTGTTGAGCAAAATGACCACTAGAGCTAAAAATAGAAAAACGTCATAAATTTGCTTCAAACACAAACTTTTCCTAAACACTTGGGTCAATTTGATTCAAACTTCACAGGAATGTTGACTAGGTGACTCCCTATCAAAATAGCTAAAATGGTTCTGATCTGACAAACAAGATGGCCACCAGAGCTAAAAAATAGAAGAAAAAAAATTAAACGACAACTCCTCCTGTACCCTCGTGCCAATTTAAACTTCATAGGGATGTTGCTTAGGTGACCCTCTACCAAAATAGCTAAAACGGTTCAGCTGGCCATTATAGCTAAAAATATTGAAACATCGTAAACGCGAACTCCTCCTTAACCAATGCTCCTATTAGATTCAAACTTTTCAGAGATGTTCATAGGTGGCTCCCTACCAAAATTGCTAAAATCGTTCCGCTCTGACGAATATGATGGTCACCAGAATAAAAAATAGAAAAATCTTCAAACTACAACTCCTCCTATACCCTTGGGCCAATTACATTCAAACTTCATAGGAATGTTTCTTTGATGACCCTCTACCAAAATAGCTAAAACGATCCCGCTCTGATGAGCAAAATTGCTGCCATAGTAATGTTAAATATAGAAAAACATCATAAATTTGCTTCAAACTCAAACTCATCCTAAATCCTTAGGCCAGTTTGATTCAAACTTCACAGGAATGTTATGTAGGTGACTCAGATTCCCTACCAAAATATTTAAAATCGTTCCGCTCTGACAAACAAGATGGCCACGAGAGCTAAAAATAGAAAAAATCTTCAAACGACAACTCCTCCTGTACCCTTAGGCAAATTTCATTCAAACTTCATGGCAATGTTGCTTAGATGACCCTCTACCAAAATAGCTGAAACAATCCCGCTCCGATGAACAAAGTGGCCACCAGAACTAAAAATAGAAAAACGTAAATTTGCTTCAAACGAGAACTTCTCCTAAACCCTTGGGCCAATTGGATTCAAACTTCACAGGAATGTTGCCTAGATGACTCACTACTAAAACAGCTAAAATCTTTCACCTCTGAAAAATAAGATGGCTGTCAGAGCTAAAAATCTTCAAACGACAACTCTTGTACCCTTGGGCCAATTTCATTTAAACTTAATAGGAATGTTGCTTAGATGACCCTCTACCAAAATAGCTATAACGATCGAGTTCCAATGAACAAAATGGCCTTCAGAGCTAAAAAAAATAGAAAAACATTGTAAATTTGTTTCAAACGCAAACTCCTCCCAAGCCCTTGGACCAATTTGATTCAAACTACACAGGAATGTTGCCAAGGTGACTCCCTAAATAGCTAAAATCGTTCCGCTCTGATGAACAAGATGACCACCAGAGCTAAAATAGAATGTACTAGAGACAGTGCCACTCAGGTGAGTGAATCAGGGCCCTCTGCATCCTCTTGTTTGGTGTTTTGGTGCGTTTTGGACTTTTGGTATTTGTATGGACATTTTGATAGCAATAACAAAGGATCAATAAATTTACGGCTTCCCTTCTGACACCCGTGCAAATTAGGTCATTTTAAAATCGATATTTCCATGTAATTTTGATATTTTCAAAAAAAGAAATCTATTTTGACATAATTTACCCATTATTGAGAGGTATAATTGGACAGTCAAGATACAAAGAATCAAAGTTGATACCTGTCAGCAAAATATTGGTGTGTTTTGGCAGACATGAATACAGCTGAAATTGTGAAAAAGCATGTCGTGACCCCATGCTGTTTTGACCTAGGTCAGTCGCGAACCAATCAACTTGCAGAAAAAATTATGCAGGGTGACGTAGCTTTTGTCACAGAATCTCATGGTCAGTTTTATTTTTAGCTCACCTGTCACATAGTGACGCGGTGAGCTTTTGGAATCATTTTTTGTCCGTTGTCCATCCATGCATCAATAAACTTTTTCTTCAAACGACATCTCCTCCTTTACTGCTGATCGAATTTTGACCAAACTTAATAGGAATGATCCTTAGGTGTTCCCCTTTCAGAGTTATTCAAATGATTCCTGTCTGTTGCATATCTAGATCAAAGGAGCCAAAAATAGATTTTTTTTTACTGAAAACTTAAAAAATCTTATCCTTTTAAACCACATGGCCCAGGTCTTTGATATTTGGTATGAAGCTTCATCTAGTGGACTTCTACAAATAATTATTCAAATTATAGGCTTTGGGCTAAAAATGCCCCCCCCCCCCCTCCTCCCGGGGCTCTTTGGTCTTTGGAGCAGATATGTATATAGAGAAAATCCTTAAAAAAATCTTCTTTGAAACAGCAAGGCCCTGGTCTTTGATGTTTGGTGTGAAGCTTCATCTAGTGGACCTCTATCAAGATTGTTCAAGTTATAGCCCTGGGACAAAAAAGCCCCCGCCCCGGGGCCATTTGGTTTTAAATAGACTAATATGGGGAAAATCTTTTAAAATCTCGAAACCGCTAGGCCCAGGTCTTTGATACATGTGTTTGGTGTGAAACTTCATCTAGTGGACATCAAGGTCATACTTTCAGGTCAAAGGTAATAAAAGGGTATTTTTTCATGTCTGATCACTAACTTTAATGCCCCCACCATTTGAAGAATGGTGGAAGGGTATATAGTCTGGTCCCTGTCCATTCGTGCTTGTGTGCGAAACTTAAACATTTTCAGGAAGGGGCATCCCTGTCCTGTGGATGCATTTCTAGTTCTGTGTAAGAATATCCCACTCTTTGTCATTAGACTCCATGCATGCCTTCTTGTTTGACAGACACTCTTTTTCTACACATTGTCTCTTTGATTTAGTGTGGCTTTCCTAGCAGAAGCACCCCTTTTTTAGCTCACCTGAGCACGAAGTGCTCATGGTGCTCATGGTGAGCTATTGTGATCGGTCAATGTGCGTCGTGTTTTGTGCGGCATCAACAATTTGCTTTAAAGGTGCATTATTGAGCTATCGGGCTTCAAAAATGAAAAGCGTGTTTTTCGGTTTTATTTCTTCTATTCATGTAGCTTTGTCATTTGTAATCTTCTGAAACCAAATACCACTTCAGAACTTTGTGAAAATCGTCGTTTTCATTTTTGTTTATTTGTTGTTTTTGGGAATTTCAATCTAAAAATATTCCTGTCACGTGACAAAAAGCCGGGCAACATCACTGCGGCGAACAATAAGATGGCGACCTCCGGTTCATCTGAGGAAAGTAGAATTTTTAGTCCAAATTATAAGTATTTGACTTTCAACGGCACTGACACAATACTATCATGCATGTTAATCTGTTATCAAATGCTAACGCATCAATTTACAGGCAAGAAGATAATTTTGCCGTCAATATCTAAGGTTGAATTTCTGAATCGATGAGAATTGACATGGGGTCGTTTCAAAGATACACAAAAACCGCATACATGTGAGAGTACATGTATGATGTGGGTATTTGTTAGAATTAGACGATACTAGCAATAACCTTTTGATTTGTTTGATTTGAGGGTTAACGTCCCAATTAACACTGTTTAACGTCCCCATCAACACTGTATAAGTAATTTTGGAGACCTAGCTTACAATTTTGTGGGACTTTTATATACCCGACATTGAGATGAAATGAGATCTCATTCCCTGTCGCTTACGGGCCTCTGTGGCCTAGTGGTTAAGAGCGCTGACTCTTGATCATTAGGTCTCTCACCGCTGTGGTTCGAGCCTCGCTCGGGTCATATGTGAGACGCCAAGTTCTGCAACGGAAGGTCAGATGGTTTTTCTCCGGGTACTCCGGTTTTCGCCCATCTCTGATTAACGATCGGCTCGATATGAGTGAAATAATCTTGAAAGGGCCGTAAAACCAACCCCCCCTCCCCCCCCCCAAAAAAATCCCTGTCGCCCAATGAAACCAATAGGGTTTATATGAATGGGCGGCCCGACTCGCACCGCTTTGCCTGGGCAGGCTTGGATCCTTTAGGCGGTTTACCAATACTCCTAAGCGGTCGGTTTAAGCTCTGCCTGGCACCATCATGCAGCCCACCTATTTCTTCAAGCCCCGCCATGGGAGCCGAGCAAGAACTTTTTAATACCGAAACAAAAGAGAAACACTATCCATATTCGCACCGCCCATCGGGGCTTGAAGAAATATATGGGCTGCATAATGCTTCCACGCAGAGCTGTAACTGACCCGCAAACGAGTACTGGTAAACAGCTTAGAAGATCTAAGCCTGGGCAAGCAAAGCGATGCGAGTCCGTCCATTTGTTTCACTGGGCGACAGGGCTTGAGAAGTCATTTCATCTCAATGTCTGGTAAAAGTCCCACAAAATTGTTATCAACGTCTCCAAAATGACCTTTACAGTGTTGAAGGGGACGTTAAACCTCAAACCAAACAAACAAACTTGCACCAGGACCTTTCTACTCACTGATACTGGGATCGGCCACATTTTACCATTACTTGCAGATTTACAGCACACATCAATCTTGCAATTACGGTAGAGGTCTTAACCTGCACAGCGCTGGCCTCGGTAGCTCAGTCGGATGCGCGTCTGACTGCTGATCATGGGGAAGCAGGTTCGATACCTGCCGGGGTCGGCAATATTCTTTCGCGGGGATTGATCATGAAATCTTTCCTACGGTCATTCTCTCCATTCCGCTGGCTCAAGAAGGGCAGTTGTCAGTTTCTGGCGAAAGTATGTGCACTCTCCTGGTTACCTCTTACGTATAGGCCTGCCCAGGAAAAGTAAACTGACAGGCTCAAAAACGGCCTTAATAGTGTTGACTTGGCCGTAAACCCCAAAACAAACAAACAGTTAACCTGCATAGGGGATGACTCTCCCTGAACAGGGCGCCTCCAGTTTGTTTGTTTGATTTGAGGGTTAACGTCCCCGTCAGCACTTTAAAGGTCATTTTGGAGACGTTGCTTCCAATTTTGTGGGACTTTTACCCGACATTGGGATGAAATGACATCTCAAGCCCTGTCGCCCAATGAAACCCATAGGGTTTATTAGCTTGGGCGGTCCGCCTCGCACCGCGGTTCCTGGACAGGCTTAGATCCTCTAAGCGGTTTACCAGTAGTGTGCGGGCCGGATTCAGCTCTGCGTGGAAGCATCATGCAGCCCATATATTTCTTCAAGCCCCTATGGGCGGGGGCCGGTGCCTCCAGTTAAACGTTCCGATCCAAAGGGCGGTGCGCATTTTGACATTCATCGCTGTAAATGGTGTTCAGACACCGAAATAATCATCGCCGGGTCGAACCGAGGGCCTCTGGCATCTGAGTCAAGTGCACTAACCACTCTGGGCTTAACCACTGAGCTGTCACGTTACATAAACTCCAGGTTTGCAGGATGAGACTCTGCACAGTAATCGGCTCTTTCGCTGTACATTGGGTCGTTCTCCCTGCTAGGGGGGGGGGGGGTCATGTGAGTACCAGCTGATAGCAAGCTGGCGGAATGAACAACTGACAGCGCATAAATGTCATCCTACTAGATTTCAGTAAGGCCTTTCACGAGGTTCCGCACAATTTCATTGCTGATGGATACCAGAAAGTCTTAATTGATGATTTCTTCGTCTGCGCCCGTTACTTCTGGTGTTCCACAGAGTACAGTGCTCGGCACTCTCCTCTTCCTCATATACGTCAACGACTTGCCACCACGCGTCTCCCCTGTTCGCTGATCACTGCCTGTTGTACCGAGTTGCTGTCGCTCAAGAGGACTTTAATCATTTACAAGCATGAGAGAGAGACTGATAGATGCGTTTTCACCCAGACAAGACTTAGTCTGAGTACATCAGAATCGGCAACAAAAGCAAGATAATGGAGTCATCATACAACATCCATTGCCAGAAGTAAAGCAAAAAACCTGGCTATAGACAGTACACTGGTGTGAAATAGTCACACTGACATGCTTAGACTAGCTTCTAGTCGGATATCATATTTTAAAGTTAATAAGTAATATTCTTCTACCCCTTATTTGATCTTGGGAAGATATACTCTGACTAAAATGCCAGTTTGCCTTATCAGTTGGTGTTCGGTAAGGGGTACAGAAAGGCAATAAACATTTCATGACTGTAGCTGTAATCAATCATTTACCAAGGATCTTGCGAGGTAAAATTCGCATTGTACTAGACCTTGGTGTCTGAGACAAGATTAAAGTCTAACAAGGTTTCATATTTGATAAAAACACACATGAAGGTTGGTAATTGGTAAATATGACATCAAGGTCTAGTAGCTAGACTATGACATGCTATCTACGACAGACAGCCAGACAGTTGCTTTCCTATCCTACGCAGGAATCTCTCTGCATGCCCAAAGGACATCAAGGCAACAGCATACAAGTCACTAGTTAGACCTAAACTAGAATATGCTGCCACCTGGGACCCCTACAAACAAACTAGTCCAGTTCAATCGCAATCTTCCGCTCACATCGTCTATCTTACTGATCATATGCATATTGGAAATGAAAAAAGGGAGGTTGGTAAAACCTAGTATTCCTTGAATTTCTCGAATCAAGGTCTGCTTTAATTAAGGAAATTTCGTAATTCCGGATCGTTTTGTTATTGACGAAGAGCTCTGTGTCAATGATCCATGTCCCTGTCTTGAGATAGATATAAGAGCTTTATTTGTTTAACCGTCATTCATGAAGGCTTACAAAAGTATTTAGGCTGATGAAATAATTATATATATTTATTCGCTATCTATCTATCTATTTATCTATCTATCTATCTATCTATCTATCTATCTATCTATCTATCTATCTATCTATCTATCTATCTATCTATCTATCTATCAAAATGTTAAACAATCTGTCTACATGTGCAATTTATTAAAGTAAAGACTCATGTGGACAACTTTCAGATGGTTAGAAAAGTAGTTGTGTATAAGTATGAAACGCCCGCTTTATAATGCAGTTTTCTTTCAAAAAAACAAAATACAGAGGAGTACAGCAACTTGGATTTTTCAAGTACGGCAACTTGGATTTTTTTAAGTACGGCAACTTGGAAAAAATGCTGAATTAACTGTACGGTTACTTGCGTCACAAAATTGCAAATTTGGAAACTACTGACACCATTTTGACATCGTTTGGAAGGAAAGGCCGTGGTTATTATCATGTTTGGTTTCATCACATAGGGATCGATTATAATGCTAGTGCTGATCGTAAATCAATCTATTTTTGCATGAAACAGATGGAGATGTGAAATCTACACCAGGGCCATATTTCCTTTTGAGAATTCTTTGTCGTTGCTTTCGCTTTGTTTCATTACTGAAAATACTTTGGAAGAAAGTCTGTCCCCTATTGGTCTATTCAACGGAAGGAACTTTCCTTTCGTGATGGAAAGTTTTTCTTTTTTTTTTCTTTTTGTTGTTTTTGTTTACGAAATAAAGTTTGTTTTTCAGTGAGCTGAAATAGTTTCTACTTCGTTCTTGTGAAACTTACAACTAGAATAGACGTTAGTTTATGCTTTGAGAAGTGTTTATTCCTTTGACGAGAGTTTATTCAAACGAAGGTCCTGTAATATGCATACTATACTCCAGTTATTTAAGATTATGAGTGAGGCCATTATTATTATTATTATTTTTTTTTTTTTTTTTTTGCATTACGAAAACATGCCTATTCAAATAAATTGAACATATTTCCACCAAAAAAAAATGAAAATGTTCAGATAAAAGATTCCGCTATTTTTCATAATTCAGCTCAAAACATAGATTTTGGGTACTCGTTGGAACCGTCTCGACCAGGCGGTTTCTGACGAGTACCAAAAATCTATGTTTTGGGCAGAAATGCGAAAAATAATGTACACCCCTACAAACCCCATTCTACTGGATTAAAGTGGAGTTTAAGAGGGTCAAAATTGCATAGGCATGTTTTCATGATGGTCTTCTGTTTTTTTGTGGTTTTTTTTTTCGAAATCGGCCACGTGCACACATGTTGCAATATTTGTCTTGTATATTCTAACCATTTCACATTTGTGCGGTTTAGTAACGCCACAGACAACAAAAAGCTACTTTAAAGAAGGTGATTTAAGGTTCCTCAATACAGTTATTTCACTACATTTGAGGTACTGAAAAAATCATATTTGCAAATAGTTACCCAAACAGATTTTTCATCAGATGGTAGTCCATGTAAATGTAAGAATATGAAAGCAAAATATTTTTATTGGAAAGTCACCATGTTAGTAATTTATTGCATTTTTCCATGGTTTTGCAAAAATGATATCTTAATCCACAGAACAAAAATGTGTAAAATACTATCATAGAATTGTGGCTAAAGGTTGCCTTTAGGCACTGCAAGAGTGGAATTTCAAGTAAAATACATCTGCATAATATTGCATTTAACTGGCTGAAATCTCATGCCCCATTTTCGGGCCCAACATCCTAATCCATCTATGTCAGCCTGAAGTTTCAGTGAGTCATCTGTATCTCTAATTTCCCGGTAACAAACACAGTCATCTGCGAAAAGTCTTATTTCTGAGTCAATGTCAGAGGAAATATCATTGATGTACAGGGAGAACAATAGAGGACCAAGAACAGTCCCTTGTGGGACTCCAGACAAAACTGGCGCCCATACTGAAGATTCACCATTAACAACAACACGCTGTTTTCTGTTCACATGAGTCACCATAAACAAATAATTGATGTTTGGACATATTTATCTAATCCAATTAATGATCTGTTGTGTCACCTACTTACCAATGTGCGGGTTGGTAAAATTTCATAGAAGCCCTATGCTTTTAATATGTTTTGTTGAAAGAAGTTAAAAAAGAAATCTACCCTTTTCAACTTGTTTACTTGGGAACAGGGGTGAACAACACAAACAGGACAATGTTACACGTAGAAACTAGTTCAGAAATGAAGGCATACTATTCATGAATTAACGAACAAATTATGTTAGAAAGTACGTGAAAGTAGGCGCAAGACAGTTTCAAATATGAATATTATGTTTTAAATTTAAAGCAATGGTGTACTATTGTTTTTTGGGGGGAAATTAGTTCCAAGGCGTATGAATACGTTTTTGCATTTGGCAAGATGGAAATCTCTTCAATTTGACAGCTACACTAATTTATCAGTGATGACAGGCTTCCAAGATAGGCGATTTCATTATGGTATACGCAGGAAGAAGGCTACATAGCTGACTTTTCAAGGTATTTTCATTGATGATGGAGAAAATAAAATGTGGAAGGCATAATTGATGAAATCTCAGCATTTCAGATTTACCGCAAGAAAAGGAGATGATGGCGCCCATCGAGAATAAACATGTCAAAAAAATCTGGTTTTCAATTCAGGTAGCCTTTTTGATAGAAAGCTTTGTCCGAGTCGTTAGTATTTGATAAAAAGTCTATAAAGCGGTTTCCTTTTTTCCTGGTAAAAGTGAAAAATACAGAATTTCATTTATTTTCAAAGGCACAGGGATGTTGCTAATGCAAGAAAGTACTTGCTGTAATAACCGTTTATACCTCCAAACCTTTTTCTTGTGGGACATGGATTTTTAAACGGAAATCAGGATTATATTTTGGGGAAAATCAACTTGCAAATCTTTCATCTATATTTTTCTTGTGCAAATGTATTGAGGAAACTTAAGATGTCCTGAGATAAAAGTACTTTCATAAATTTCTTTTCCGTTCACAAAAGGTTACTTTCGCTGTAATATAAAGGGCAGCTAAAATAATTTTCATCCTAGTTGTAATCTAAAACTGTTAGTTTAACACTTAAATACCAGCATTTTAAACAAGAAGTGCAGATCTGGTAAAACGCAGCATTATGCCGCCTTTCTATGTTTGGATTCCATGTCCCAGTGAGATTCTATGATGGGGCGGTCTAAGTCCCTCTGGAGGGTGACCGAATAATCAGGGAGAATTATGGTCAGGTACACCCCAGTGTCACCAGCAAATAGGCGAACCCGGGACCACACATTGTCGGGTAGGTCGTTAAGGTATAATAACAATAATATTGTGCCTAGAACTGATCCTTGTGGCACACCTGAAGTAACTGGAACCTCATCTGAGTACTCACATTCAAGTGCAACTGTCTGACTTCTCTCAATCAGAAAAGACTTAATTCACTGGATAGTTAATCCATGTACCAGTAGCTTGCGAAGAAGCTTCATGTGATTCACCTAGCCAAAGGTCATGCTAAACCCAAGATAAGATCTATTTGTTGACCATTTAATCATGATCTGGTAAGGTCATAAACAAGCATAATCACATGAGTGTCACAAGATCTGCGCTCCCAGGCTGTTGAGTATTTTGTGATCATAAGGTATGTCCAAACCAAATCTTATGCGGCGAAATTTAGTTTCAACCTACAAAAATCCATTTTTTGAAGGATTTTCTGCTTGTCGGAATTTTGTAAACCTGTCCCCGTAGAAAACCTAGAGCAAATTCTTATATGCCCATTATGACATAAAGACCACATTGGTAATGGGAAATTGTTTTTAAGAAATAGGTGCGATATGGGCATAAGAGCAATTTACGATCTTACTAGTGAGGAAGTGGTATTTTATAGTTTTGAACAGTTAAAGGCGAAATATGATATAAGGGCCACATTTTTAGACTACCACCATGTAGTAAATAGTATTTCTCAAGTATGAAAAGATCAAATTCACATGAATCGTGTATTTGCTGTTAAATTTAAACAAAATGTAGTTTGTAACATATACTTTCAAGACTTGATTAGTTCAAAGAAAGGGAGTAGACTATTTATGATATTTTGGTTAGAGTAAACGAATACATTACACAAACAAAATGGCAAACGGAGATAGGAGATAAAGTGGAAAAAGAGCATTAAAGACATTTCACGAGACAAAACTACGCGACTTTCAATACAAAATCAATAATAAAAATTTAGTAACACATTCATTTCTATTTAAAATTAATAAAATCAGGGTCTGGTCGGGCTCATCGGAGTCTAACTGTTGGTTTTCTTTTGCTCCAGCATTTAAGTGGTTTCTTGCTGTCGAGTCCTCACCGTTGTCTCACCTCTGTGGTTCTTTGATTTCTGTGTCCACTGACCGTTCCAAGGCGGCTCTTCTGTGGCGATTTATTTATGTTGTTGTTTGTTACTTACTGTGTGTATCACTTGTGTCTTTTAATTTTGGATGGCCATATGGCCATTTTGTGGGAAAGTAACTGTCCTTATGGCCTTCCTTTGTTTAGGTTTCCATTATGGTCTGGTCGCTTAATGTTTGTATTTCTTTCCCTTTGGTGTCTTTTATGAGTGGAGTAAGTTAATTGTATCAATTCCTGATCTTTGTTTTACTTCTGCTTTGTAGTTACTGTAATGAACAACCAGAAAAAAATCCTTTATTTATTTCTTAGATGCCCAAAAGTAAGAACGTTTTAGACTGAACTTTAATCATGGTTGACCACAAATGTAAATCCAGAAATATCGCTAGAGGATCGTAAAATACTATTTTCACACGGTAGTAAAGCAGAAGTGGTCAATTACATCTCTCTCTCTCTCTCTCTCTCTCTCTCTCTCTCTCTCTCTCTCTCTCTCTCTCTCTCTGTTTTAGCAAAATATTGTATATACGAAAACAAATTTGTTTCTATGAATAAAGTGCTTAGCGAGAGATACATTTCACTTATAAACAACAGGTTAGATAAATTCTTTAAGATTAAAGCCCCTCTCTCGCCCAGCCCAGTGGAATTCGTTTCACTGACCGCTCCAAGGCGGTTCTTCTGTCGCTGTTTATTTTTGTTATGGTTTGTCTTTGAGTGTTTGTATCACTTATTTTATTTTGTTTTGGATATCGAATTGGCCATTTTGTGGAAAAGTAACTGTCCTTTTGGCTTTCCGCTATTGATGTTTCCATTAGGGTCTGTTGTTTCATGTTTGTGTTTCTTTCCCCTTTGGTAACTCTGGTGGGAGCTGTGGGTAAATTGTGTCGATTCCTGATCATTGCCTACACTTCTATGTTCTACATATAACTACTTTTACCCAAACACTGATGATTCATGAGACTTTATGTTTATGTTTGGTGTCAGGGTTCTGTTTTCCGTCGACTATCTGCCACACATATAGTGCAGTAGACTTGTATCATTAGCTATAAAAGGCACATCTTGTAGAAAATACATGTACATTGTTACTACAGTTTGTTTTCTGCTCTCCCATGAAAGAATTTTATTATTATTATTATTATTATTATTTCAAATTGATTATCATCGTCTATTAGCCATTACGATGTTACACCCGTATGACTTTGTGCATTCTTTCATATCTTAACAATATTTACTTTTCTGGTGAAAAATTGTGATAGTTTTCTCATTTATGCTTCAAACATGGCTGTTGGTGCTCGTTGGAACTGCCGCAGTGAAGTGGTTCTATCGAGTACCCACGGCGTATGTCTTGGAGCAGGAATGAGAAAAATATTGTATACCCAGTCAGACGCGCATCCGACTGAGGTACTGAGGCCGACGATTATCATACGAGATATTTTGGCCAGCAATAATCGAGTGTATGTAAACGTAAAGTGCAGATAACTCCATGTCAACAGACATACAACGTCTAAACAACGTCGTGTCAACGTCAATGCAACATCACTGCGATGCATTGACGCTGACGCAGCAAATTGTATACCCAGTTACAAAATATTGTAACCCCCAGTTCTCTCTCTATAAAGTTGGGTTTAAAGGGGCGTTCATTGCACGGACCTGTTATCGTAATGAATCGTCTTATTATTAACATTGCTAGAGATACTCGCCTACCAGTCGAGGAAGACAGAAGACCAACTTCTATCGTACATGTTGTCTAAACTGAAAAGCACTCACACAACCTTTCAATAATTCCCTGTCCCCTTTTTGTACTTTCTCTCATCTACTTCTAAAATATGTTCTAGAAAGGGTTGTCCTTTGGAAACAAGGAATACACCACAAAACTGTAAACTAGATCGCGCAGTCGATGGCGCGCCATCGCAAATCCCCACGTTTTGACCGCTTCCAGGGACCCCTGGGGGCTGGTCCAAAAATTAATGTGCTCTTGCAGAAGCCATTCATGTATGTAACTCACACACCAAATTTGGTTGAATTCAAATGAACGGTGTAGGAGGAGATAGCCGGACAGACGGACGGATGGACGAACGGACAGACGTAGGCGATAACAATATCCCCACTTTTCTTCGAAAAACGTGGGGATAAATATGGAGTGTACATGTTTTCTGGACCAGACTAGCTAGTTTTGCCCAATTAGGCCTCATCAGTGACCCTCAAAAATTTCAAGATTCACCACTGGAAGGGCAAGAAAATATAAACTACACTATGATGTTGGGCAGGGAGACTTTTTACGACCTCCACACATTCCCAGATACCAGCTATAGTGACGTTAAATATGTTCTAGAAATGGTTATCCTTTGGAGTGAGTGTTTGAGTTTTACGTCCCACCAACAGTTAAGGCCATACGGAGACGGGACCTAGGTTTAAAGACTCATCCGAAAGTGTATATCCTTTGGAAGCAAGGAATGCACCACAAAACTGGAACATATGGAGTGTACATGTTTTCTGGGCCAGAATGGCTAGTTTCGGCCAATAAGGCCTCATCAGTGACCCTCAAACCTTTTCAAAGCTTTCCAAAATGTCTGCACAAGAATTTCAGAGAAAATAAGTTCAGTTAATATGGCATTAGGATAACACATCCGTGGGATATAGTAAATTTCTCAAACCTTAAAAAAGGCATCTTTTTCTGCTGAAGATTTGTGATATTTTTCCTATTTATACTCCAAGCATAGGTTTTGGATGCTCGTTAGAACCGCCTCATTGAGGCGGTTCTAACGAGTACCCACAGCCTATGTCTTGGAGCAGAACTAAGGAAATTAATGTTATTCCCCGTAAACCCCAGTTTTCTTTATATAAAATGGGGTTTAGTGGGGTCTTAATTTCACGGACTTGTTCACGTGACGGGAAGTGGTTTTAGGTTCTAGCTTTACGTAATAACGCCAAATTAGGTCATTACCTGCCGTCCGTATTTTTTTTTTTTTTTATTTGGTTTTGGTTTTACGGCCCTTTCAAGATTATTTCACCCGTATCGAGCGATCGTTAATCAGAGATGGGCGAAAACCAGAGTACCCGGAGAAAAACCACCTTACCTTCCGTTGCAGAACTTGGCGTCTCACATATGACCCGAGCGAGACTCGAACCACAGCGGTGAGAGACCTAATGATCAAGAGTCAGCACTCTTAACCACTAGGCCACGGAGGCCCGTTACCGTCGGTATGATCATTTTCCACATTAATCTGGTACTTTTGAGTAACAAGTTCCGGAGCCGATGCTACACGCTATGTCAATTTCGTTGTTGCATCGACTTTGCTGCGTCAGCGTCAATGCATCGTTGTTTAGACGTTGTATGTCTGTTGACTTGGACGTTGTTTAGACGTTGTATGTCTGTTGACTTGGACGTTGTTTAGACGTTGTATGTCTGTTGACATGGAGTTATCTGCACTTTACATTTATATACACTTGATTATTGCTGGCCAAAATATCTCGTATGATAATCATCGGCCTCAGTACCTCGGTCGGATGAACGTCTGACTGGTGATCAGAAAGGCGCGTGTTCGGTACCTGCCGGGTTGGCAACATTCTTTCGTGGAGATAGATCATGAAATATTTTTCACGGCCATTCTCTACCACTGGGCATCCGCTGATTCAAGAAGGGCAGTTGTCAGTGGCGAAAGAGTGTGCACTGTACTGGTTAACTGCTGATGCCTCGGTCACAAATTCGGCGTACCCCGGCCGAGCTATACTATACGTTGTACCAAGCCGAGAAATGGGTGTCTGGCTCGGTTTTGGCAAAAAGTATGCCGTGTGGGGCCTAGAGAGACATCCGCCGGGAATCGGGCGGTGTCAGCCTAAGTTTTGCGGGGAAGCATCGGCGTATACGCCGGGTGGAAATAGGCCGGTGCACTGCAGGTTACCGACCGTATACCCGGCGATTGTTACTAGTCCCCGAGCATCGGTCGATGTTCCGCAGATGTCCGCCCAGTTCCCGGCCGCCGGACAAGGGACGGGTTTACCCCAGCCGGGAATTGTCCAGTTGTTCAGGGGTATATAAACTGCATCCTCTCCTGCCTATACAACAAATGGGTCAGCTCTGTTGGTGGGTGAACATCCTTTTTCTTGACGTCGAGGAAAACTTTCGAAGAAAAGCGGAACAAGATGCCTCTTATCCCACCACTGCACCTACCGTCACCCCAGGAAAGGATCCGGAGGTTACAGGAGTGGCTGCTTAGGGCTCGGCACCGTGCCAATGTGGTCTTTGCAACCTTGTGTGCGGGAGAAGAACTGCTACCGCTGATGGTGGATGAAGCAATGGATCGTGTACCGTCCTTTGCATGGGCAGTTATCAAACGTTTATGTACAATGCTCCCTACTGGTCTGCTAGAAACTGGCACACATCGGAGATAGGGCCCTTATATAGTCGAGCGTCAATCAGCGATCGAGCGGCGCCAGTCGAAACCGGGATTCGTCCAGCGGATTCCGCTTGATCATCTGTCGGGCCTCGGCCGATTACTGCCCGATTATCTGATTGGTCGGGGTCCGCTTTACGATTACCGGATGCCAGCCGATGCCATCGACATCGACGTCGGTACGAGCTCTGCTCGACTTTTATCGATGTGCCACCGACCCAGAAGTCGGTGAGTTTTCGGGGAGAATTATAACTACGAGTTAAAATTTAACCGGGCCCCTCCCGACCACCACCGACGCCCCAACATCCGGCGGGACGCCGACCGGACTCCAGCCCAATCTCACCCCATCGCAGTCCCCGAGTAGTCGGGCGGGGATCGAATAGTGATTTGTGACCGTGGCTTTACGTATAAGCCTGCCCAGGAAAAGTGTGGACAGGTAAACTGACCGGCTCAAAAATGACATAAAATAGTGTTGACTGGGCCGTTAGTCCAATACAAAACTAAACTGAGGTAGGGGTCTTTAACTTTAATGGAAGACACCCAGTCAGCGTAGAATGTCGGTCAAGCGTCGGCCCGACGATATATACATAGAATATTTATTTTCTGTCTTATACCGTTAACAAATAACATTAGCCCTGTATGGCTTTTACTTCTACAAAAACAGTGTAGAAGAAAAACAATCTTTTTGGTGCTCTTTGGGCAGGATCAAGATTTTCACCTTACATCCTCATTCGAAGGATGGAGCAGGTCAAGGCATTCATCTCTGCAACTAAGTTTGACAACGCTGCCAGAGAGAGAGAGAGAGAGAGAGAGAGAGAGAGAGAGAGAGAGACTAATGAGCAGCATGTAGGTAATGGTGTGTGTGTGTGTGTGTGTGTGTGTGTGTGTGTGTGTGTGTGTGTGTGTGTGTGTGTGTGTGTGTGTGTGTGTGTGTGTGTGAATCATCTGAACTACGCCTACTTCGGGCCGACAGCGATACGACATGGCGACGTCGTATCGCTGTCGGCCCGATGTTGGCCCAATGTGGTGCGCTAGCCCAGAGAGAGAGAGAGAGAGAGAGAGAGAGAGAGAAAACACTGAGCAACATGTTGGACATGGCACTTTCAGAGCCCATAGGGGCTTGAAGAAATATATGGGCTGCAAAATGCTTCCACGCAGAGCTGAATCCGGTCCACACACTAGTACTGGTAAACCGCTTAGACGATCTAGGCTGTCCAGGAACCGCGGTGCGAGGCGGACCGTACACGCTAATAAACCCTATTGGTTTCATTGGGCGACAGGGCTTGAGATGTCATTTCATCCAAATGTCGGGTAAAAGTCCCACAAAATTGTAAACAACGTCTCCAAAATGATCTTATGACCTTTACAGTGTTGACGGGGACGTTAAACCTCAAATCAAACAAAAACAGAGAGAGAGAGAGAGAGAGGAGAGAGGGGAGAGAATGACGTCATTCACGGAGTTCTATATTTTTGTCGCGAAATTAAAAAAAGACCTAAGTGGGATCCTTTGGCACCGTCAAAACCTAGATACCATGCACTTAGCTACATGCGCGTCACACTCAGAGAGAGAGAGAGAGAATGGACAATATGTAGGCCACGATAAGAAAGCAATGAGCAACATGTAGGCCATGGAGAGAGAGAGAGAGAGAGAGAGAGAGAGAGAGAGAGAGAGAGAGAGACTAATGAGCAACATGAAGGCCAGAGAGAGAGAGACGAATGAGCAACATGAAGGCCACAGAGAGAGAGAGAGAGAGAGAGAGAGAGAGAGAGAGAGAGAGAGAGAGAGTAAATCGCCTGAACGGTGCGTCTGACCGAGAGCGATACGACATGGCGACGTCGTATCGCTGTCTGCCCGATGTTGACCCACTGTTTCAACATGTAGCCCATAATGAGTGAGAGAAAAAAACTTAGCAACATGTTGGCCATAGCACTTTCAGAGAGAGAGAGAGAGAGAGAGAGAGAGAGAGAGAGAGAGAGAGAGAGAGAGAGAGAGCACTGGGGAACGTGTACGCCATGGCATGCTGAGAGAGAGAGAGAGAGAGAGAGAGAGAGAGAGAGAGAGAGAGAGAGAGAGAGAGAATGACGGAATTTCACTCCATTTTACACATTGGAATTCGCATAAAAAGTTTAAAAGAATTTCACTATACTACGATCTACGATTTCTGTCACAACAATTGTGTGTAACGATGTTGAGATGACCCCTGCATACCTTTCTAGGTATTTACCGCATGACGTCATTATTCACGCGCGTTGTAGTTTTGTCGCGAAATTAAAAATAGACTAACTGTGTTCGTAGCATAGTTAGGAAAACCGTGTCATAAAACTTAACCTGTGATCATAATTGTTCGCAATATTACATAAAACTCATTCATTTGTATTATTTAAACAAAAAATACCCGATATATGTAAAAAAAAAAATTAAGCACTTTTTTTCCGACAGCTCAATAATGCACCTTTAAATGCTAACTCCTCCTTAACCCTTGAGCCAATTTCAATTAAACTTCAAAGCAATATTGCTGAGGTGACCCTCCACAAAAATAGCTAAAATTGTTCCGCTCCATTGAACAAGATGGCCACCAGAGCTAAAAATAGAAAAATCTTCAAACAACAACTTCTCCTGTACCTTAAGGCCAATTTCATTCAAACTTTGTAGTAATGTTGCTTTGGTGACCCTCTACCAAAATAGCTAAACTATTTATGCTCCAGTGAACAAAATGGCCGCCAGAGCTAAAAATAGAAAATTCTTTAAACGACAACTCCACTTGTACCCTTGGGCCAAATAATTCAAACTTCATAGGAATGTTGCTTAGGTGACCCACTACTAAAATAGCTAAAACTGTATTGCTCTGATGAGCAAAATGGCCGCCATAGCGAAAAATAGAAAAACATCGTAAATTTGCTTCAAACAGAAATCCTCCTCAACCCTTGGGTCAATTTGATTCAAACTTCACAGGAATGTGGCCCAAATGACTCCCTACCAAAATAACAAAAATAGTTGTGCTCTGACAAACAAGATGGCCACCAGAGCTAAAAATAGAAAAAATCTTTAAACGACAACTCCTTCTGTACCCTTGGGCCAATTTTATTCAATCTTCATAGGAATGTTGCTTAGGTGACCATCTACCAAAATAGCTGAAAAGGTTCTGCTCTGATGAGCAAAGTGGCCTCCAGAGCTAAAAATAGAAAAATATCGTAAATTTGCTTCAAACACAAACTCCTCCTTAACCCTTGGGCCAATTTGATTCAAACTTCACAGGAATGTTATGTAGGTGACTCCTAAAAGAAATAGCTAAAATCATTCTGTCCTGACTAACAAGATGGCCACCAGAGCTAAAAATAGAAAAATTCTTCAAACGACTACTCCCTCTTTACCCTTGGGCCAATTTTATTCAAACTTCATAGGAATGTTGCTTAGATGACCCACTATCAAAATAGCTGAAATGTTTGAGCTCTGATGAGAAAAATGGCCGCCATAGCTAAAAACAGAAAAATCTTTGTAAATTTACGTCAAAACATGAACTCCTCAACCCTTGGGCCCATTTGCTTCAAACTTCACAGGAATGTTAATTAGGTGACTCTCAACCAAAATAGCTATAATCGTTCAACGCGGCAAACAAGATGGCCGCCAGAGCTGAAAATAGAAAAAATCTTCAAACGACAACTACTCCTTACCCCTTTGGCCAATTTGATTTAAACTTCACAGGAATTTTATGTCGTTGACTCCCTATTAAAATAGCTAAAATTGTTTTGCTCTGACTAACAATTGCTCTGGCCACCAGAGCTAAAAGTAGAAAAATTCTTCAAACAACAATTCCTCCTTACCCCTTGGGCCAATTTAATTCAAACTTCACAGGAATATTGTGTCGTTGACCCTCTTCCATATTAGCTAAAATGATCCCGCTCTGATGAACAAAATGGCTACCAGAGCTAAAAATAGAAAAACATTGTAAATTTGCTTCAAACTTCACAGGAATGTTGCCCAGGTGGCGTCCCTACCAAAATAGTTAAAATCATTCCACTCTGATAAACAAGATGGCCACCAGGGCTAAAATAGAAAAAATCTTCAAACGCCAACTCCTCCTGTACCCTTTGGCCAATACATTCAAACTTCATAGGAGTGTTGCTTAGATGACTCTCTACCAAAATAGCTAAAATGGTCTTCTCCGATGAACAATATGGCCGCCAGAGCTAAAAATAGAAAAACATTGTAAATTTGCTTCAAATGCGAACTCTTCCTAAACCCTTGGGTCAATTTGATTCAAACTTCAAGGGAATGTTGCCCAGGTGACACCCTACCAAAATAGCTAAGATCGTTCCACTCTGATCAACAAGATGACCACCAGAGCTAAAAATGAAATGTACTAGAGACAGTGACATTCAGGTGAGCCAATCAGGGCCCTCTGGGCCCTCTTGTCTTGTGAGAATTTCTCACATTTTACCACAATGCATGACATCATCAAGAAATTTGCACCTGTCTGTGAGAAATTTCCTGTGTGTTAACCCTTGTCCTGCTAATCCCGGATATGCCTTATCTTTGAAACAATGTAGATCCAGATCAGATGGCTTCTGACGAAGCCATCTGATCAGGATCTACATTGTTTGCCATTCAGGTTGTGAATGTGTTGCAATAATTTGTATCAAGCAATCTGATTGGTTGATAATCAGTAGTGGGTGTGGCATATATGAATATTCAGCAGAACAAGGGTTAACTGTTTACTGTGCAGTACATCAAGATTATCCCCAAGATTTTAAAAAAGCATCAGGGATATTGTGATTGACTTCATCCATCCATCCATCCATCCATTTTGCTATCTCCTCCTAAACCATTGGAGAGGAGTTAACAGGTCAAATAACAATAAAAACACAATTACACAGTCAATTTTAAACATTTATGCCACATTTTACACATATACTCAGTAATGATAGATGTATACCATATTTAAAGGGGTTTTGGTTGTGACTTTCAGGTCATGCCCTTGTGGGCACACACTAAAGGGGTCAGTAGGGGTCAGAAATTAAGTTTTTCAAACTACAGTCATTTGGCACATCAGATTGAAGGGTATGATTCAAGCAGAATATCAAACAATTAAGATGTTCACCTGTATGCCCCAGGGGTCCTGGGGAGGCGTCAAAAGGTCAAATACCACACCATTGCAAATCCCCAAGCATCAAATATGACCTTGTAACAGCTTAAGAAGGCCACTTTTAGAAAAAATTAATTGTTTGATTATCTACTCATCATCCACTTTAATTTGATATGCCACTGTTCTGAAAAAATGTCTTTTTGACCCTTACCAACACCCCACTAATTGTGACTTCCAAGGCATGACCCAGGGATCACAAGCAAAGTCCTGTTTAATTGGTTATACATCTGTCAGTACTGAGTATTATGCCAATTACATGTATGCCATAATTTTTTATGCTCCCCAAAGAATTTCGGGGGAGCATATAGTTGCCGCTTTGTCCATGCGTCCGTCCCGCTCTTGTTTCAAAATTGACTTCATGCCATCAAATGTATGCTCTAGTATTTGTAATTATAGAAGCAATTAATGTATTCTTTTGCCCAACTCAGATGTTCCACACCCCTTGATACTCACATTGATAAAATGGAAACTCTGCTTACAGACTGACGATATGATGAAACTACTGACATCTGTTCAAGCCTGCCAGCTGTCAGCTGCAGAAACTGCTAGTTATTTAGAGGTGGATACAACCCTGGGCTTGACAAGCGAAGAAGTAGTGAGGCGTCGATCAGTACATGGTAACAATGATTTTGACATTACAGAAGATAAACCACTATGGAAGAAGTACCTTGAACAGGTTTGTACAGTGCTCGATATTAGAATAGAAGGGAATCAATACAATTGACCCACACCTCCCATCAGAGACACCAAAGGGAGAAGAATTGCCTTGGGATGGTCAGTGAAAAATATCTCACTGGGGGGCTTTAATTGATTTTTCGCTGCCACAATCCTTGCCCTTACGTCCGTCGCTATTTAGACAAAAAATTTGTCAAGTCGGCATGAAGACTTCCTCACTTAATCAGTGCAATATCCAAGAGAACACAAAAATCAAACAACCACAGAAATGAAACAATGGCGAGGACTGGACAGCAAGAAATAACTGAAATGCTGGAGCAAAACAAAAACCCACAGTTAGACTCTGATGGGCCTGACCAGAGACAGAGCATCAGGCACGGCCTAACAAATCAATTGTCCAGCTGCCTGGAACAAGTCCAAATTTTGGCTGGGCAAGTAATTTTTCATTTCGTTTGCCCAGAAAAATGTATAGAATATATAGGGAGTATTGTAATTCTGAGCCATTTTGAAGCTGCTGTGGACTGCCGGGCAAGTGGCTGAAACTTGGATTTTTCAGGCCCTGCATCAGGTACCAAAAGCATAACATAAAATTTTATTTTAATTCTAAGTAAGGTTTTAGTGTCCAGGACCCAGTTTTTCAAAGCATTGTTAGCTTAAGGAGCTTATTAGTGGTAAGGCTGACACGATTAATCGTATAATCAATTAATCGATCGATAAATTCCACAAAAATGATTATCATTTCTTATTTACTTTTAATCGATTACTTGATAGGTACAATTTTCTACCCAAAGTTATGCCTTAAATAGCTGGATGAGTGGCAAACAGTGCAGACCCTGATGAGACACCGCATTATGCGGCGTCTCATCTGGGTTTACACTGTTTGCTCAGGCCTGTCTGTTCAAATATACATATGGTAAAGTGCAACATATGGTAAGAATCATGCTCAGACAGAAAGCCAGACAGGTAAAATGATGACAAAAACCTTAGCGATTACTAATCGATTATCTATCGCAATGACAGGACTGATAATAGATTTATCTTTTCAGCTCCGATTAGCCAGCCCTAATTAGTGGTCATACTGTTAACTGTTCTAGCAAGTTCAATATGTAAAATTTTGGTAATTTTTATGCCCCCGGAATCTAAGATTCTGGGGGGCATATAGTTTTTGGTCTGTCCATCTGTTTGTCCGTTTGTCTGTTTGTCCGTCTGCAAAAACTTTAACATTGGGCATAACTTTTGAATGGTAAGTGGTACAGCTTTCATACTTCACATGTGCATTCCTTGTCACAAGACCTTTCAAGAGGTACCATAAATTTTGACCTCGTGACCTTCACCTTGAGATTTGACCTACTTTTGACCTCCTTTTTAAAAACTTCAACATTGGCTATAACTTTTGATTAGTAACTGATAGAGCTTTAATATTTCACATGTGCATTCCTTGTCGCAAGACCTTTCTATTGGTACTATAATTTTTGACCTCGTGACCTTGAGATTTGACCTACTTTTGACCTCCTTTTTAAAAACTTTAACATTGGCTATAACTTTTGATTGGTAACTGATAGAGCTTTCATATTTCACATGTGCATTCCTTGTCACAAGCCCTTTCTATTGGTACTATAATTTTTGACCTCATGACCTTGACCTTGGCATTTGACTTACTTTTTAATAATTTTAACATTGGCCGTAACTTTTGATTGGTAAATGGTAGAGCTTTCATATTTCACATGCGCTGTCCGGGGGCATTTGTGTTTCACAAACACATCTTGTTCTTAATAAATGTGAGGAGCTTTTGCATTTGCAAAAATATAAGCATAATTGCCATAATAAATGATCAAAGGTTTAACGATATGTCAACTTATGACCTCGTTAATTTTGGCCCCAGGACCCAGTTGTTCAAAGCATTGTTCTTGCATAAATATACATGCGCATGGCTGTTTGAAGCCATTGTCCAATGGACAGAAAGCCGTGCTCAAACAGCAAAAACCATGATCAAATCATGAAATTTGTGTGACGTTTGAACATGGATTTTAAGCTTTTGATATCGCAAGACGGGCCTTGCTTTGTTTACGTTACGTTGAGTGAGTAAAGTTATCGCCCTGAACGTAGCGTTTTAGGATTCTTTGATGACGTCAGAGGGATACTGCATGACAACGTCATTGTAAACAACATTCTGAAATGGCCGCCATTTTGGTTTGCCTGTCGCATTTGAAGAGTTTATATGGAATTTATATGGAGCTTTTGGGCCTTTTCGTCAAAATTTGCTGTCGGATTTGTAAGTTATGCAAGAACAACGATCATCCATGGTTATTTCATTGCATTAACATTTGCCGGATCCCTCGGAAGTTATTTGAACATTCGGCCTGGCGGCCTCATGTTCAAACAGCTTCCTCGGGACCCGGCGAATGTTAATGCATGAAAAACCATAGTTGATCCCTATATTACATGTAGCTTTTAAACAAGCTTGTTAATGGTCAAAATATCAACTGTTCCAGCAAGTGCAATATCTGATAAAGTGGTATTTTTGATGAGAAAATGTGAGTAGTTTTTGCAAATGCATAAGCTACTCACATTTTACTCAACAAAAACATCTCTGTATATTAGATATTTTACTTGTCAGTACTGTTAACATTTTGACCACGAAAAAGCTTGTCAACCCATTCTGTACCAGAAACCCCAAAACGGGTAATTGGCAAACAGTGCAGGCCCAGATCAGACGCCACAATTCGTGGCTCAACTTTTTGCAAACAATATAGGCCCTGATCAGACACCACAGTTCGTGGCATCTGATCAGGGCCTACATTGTTTGCAAAAAGTTCAGCCAATTTTCAAGGAAACACAACCTGACAACCCTAAATTTTTAAATGGACTTGTACTATATACAAGGTGGAAGATTCCATTTGGTACAAGAAGGGTTAAGCTAGTGATGCTTTGAAGAACTGGGAGCATGCGCCATTATGGAACTGATTTCAAGTGTTAGCCTTATGTCTCAGTGTATCATAAACAGGGTTCAAGATAAGTCTTCAATTTTAGGGAGAAATGACCTCTCTCATTAAATAATAGGAAGATTCTGAAGAGTTTGATCAATTTTCATGTTTGCCTTTATATCCTTTACGCTAACCTAGTCTAAAATAGGGAGACATTCGACCATTTAGGGAGACGTTCGACCATTTAGGGAGAGTATTTCCCACTACTTAGTAAGCCTCTTGCTTTTTCCCTGGCTGATTGATGTTGTTAGTTCTAATGTTGAATTGTCTAACACATACATGATGCAATACATGTATATTATGCACTGTTTTTTTTGCTGAAAAAAATGCGAGTAGCTTTTTCCTAATACAATATTTTATTGTAATTTACCAACATATGTACATGTAGTGAGAGAGCTGTGCGTGAAATACATGTACATGTACAGTAAAACCTGTCTTAGTGGCCACCTCTATTAAGCAAGCAACCTGTCTTAAGCAAGCATGCTTTTGGTTCCCCAAAAAGGCAAATGCATTAAAATTTGCCTGCATTAAGCAAGCACCTGTCTTACGCAAGCACATTTTGGTTATCCCTTAGGCACTTGCTTAATACAGGTTGGACTGTATTGAGTTTTAAAACCTGTTGGTCAAAATATGGTATCTTTTCTATTTCAGTTTAATAATCCTTTAATTCTGTTGCTGCTGGGCTCGGCAGTTGTGAGTGTCCTCATGAGACAGTTTGACGATGCCGTCAGCATTACAGTGGTATGTAGCTAAGTTAACTCTTCTTTTAAACCTAACAACCATGAGTTTCTGAAGTCATTGTGCCAGATAAGATGGATTTTTTTCATCCAAAAAGTACTGATATTTTTCTTATTTCTGCACAAAAACGTATGTTGTGTATATTCATTAGAAGCGCCTCATCAAGGCGCTTCTAATGAATACCCACAACATACATTTTCATGCAGAAATAAGAAAAATAATATGTGGATGCCCCTTCTTATCTGGGGCTATGTGAAGTGACTCTTTTGTCTCTGAATATGGACATGTCCATTGTTGTCATGAGGGATTGTAATCAAAATCAGTAACAGACTGGCAAATGATGTAGATCCTGATAAGCCAGCTCATTATGAGCCATCTCATCTGTTTTTCACTGTTTGCAGGTAACTTGGCAAAGTTTATTGCAAAGGTAGCATGGTGAATTTTATTGTGCTTTTTAAATAAATGTAAATACATGTACTTTCAATGAAGGTTAAAATTTTATAGTCCAGTAGCCCTAATGGGTGCAGGGTTAAAAGGTTTACATCCTTACAGGTCAAGCCTAATCTCATTTGCCACTTTAACTTTCCCAGGGTCAGTGGCTTAGCCATAATAATAATATTACAATGCACATGGAAAATCTTTGTAAAATCTCCCCAATAAGGGCTATTCTTAAAGGAATGAATTTGCACCAAAGGGGATTGCTCCCATTAAGAGCACATGTAATAAGAAATTTAGATGATTTCTCTTCATGGAGCTGCAAGGGTTTATTGTTGCGTCTACCGGCCCCGATAGCTCAGTTGGTAGAGTGTCCGCTCCGGGAAACGGGAGGTCACGGGTTCGATCCCGGGCCACGACATACCAAAGTCGTTAAAAATGGTACTAGCAGAGCTGCTCCTCGCTTGGCACTCAGATTTACGGGGAAGAGTTAGGACTGGTCGACCCAGTGTCAGGGTAATGTGACTGGGTGTTGTATCATGTAATGTGTCTGGGACATGATACTTCAGTGAGGCAGCACTATAAAAGTGAGCATTGAGCTCCCTGTCGCAACCAGACACCGTCGTGATATGACTGAAAAATTGTTGAAAGCGACGTTAAACCCGAATTCACACACACATTATTGTTGCGCCTGCTTTAAGCATGAGGTGATATAGGAGTTCGGTTTTCCATCTGTTCGTTTATCTGTTCTTCGTCAAGCCGTCAGTTTTGCAACCAGCCTACCAGCCTAACTTTGACTCCAATGTAAGAGTCCATTTCTCAAGGCATGACATAGCCTTTGGCGGAATTCATGTGTAAATGTAGATACCCACTGGGTAGACTTGAGACATAGAATTATATAGGATATTAGGTCTAAGTGACTACTGACTAGTCCAGGATTATAGCAGAGGTATTTATGTATACATATAGTACCAGGGAAGGAGTGAAAACAGGATTGGATAGGGATGAATTTCCTTACTTCTGTTCAGAAACGTATGTATGTTGTTGGCCCCGGCCCATCGGGGCTTGAAGAAATATATGGGCTGCACGATGCTTCCACGCAGAGCTGAATCCGACCCACACGCTGGTACATATAAACCGCTTAGAGGATCTAAGCCTGCCCAGGCAAAGCGGTGTGAGTATCGGGCCGTCCATGCTTATAAACCCTATTGGTTTCATAGGGCGACAGGGCTTGAGATGTCATTTCATCTCGATGTCGGGTAAAAGTCCCTCAAAATTGGAAGCAACATCTCCAACATGACCTTAACTGTGTTGACGGGGACGTTAAACCTCAAATCAAACAAATAAAACAAACAAACAATATGTATGTTGTGGGTACTTGTTAGAATCACCTCATCAGGACAATTCTAAACAGTACCCTCAACACAGGTTTCCATGAAGTGAGAAGAAAATAACCTTTATTTACCCATGTTATATTAACCCCCAGTTATTATACCCCCGACATACTTCCCCCGACATACGAAGTATGTCAGGGGGTATATAGTTTTCGTCTTTCCGTCCGTTCGTTAGTTCGTTCGTTCGTTAGTTCGTTCGTTCGTTCGTACTTCCGTCCGTCCCGCCGTTCGTCAACCTTTACGTCAAAGTTTTGCGTTAAACCTTTTTGATAGCTCATATCTCTGTAACCACATGTTAAATTCTCTTCATATTTGATAAAGGATATCTCTATAGCATTACCTTTCATATGGAATAACTAAGCCCCTGGGTCAAGCCCCTGGGTGGGCTGTCTGTCTGTCCGTCTGTCTGTTCATCTACTTTTACGTCAAAGTTTTGTGTTAAACCTTTTTGATTGCTCATATCTCTGTAACCACATGTTAGATTCCCTTCATATTTGGTATAGGATATCTCTATAGCATTAGCTTTCATATGGAATATCCAAGCCCCTGGGTCAAGCCCCTGGTTGGGCTGTCCGTCCGTTTGTCAACTTTTATGTCAAAGTTTTGTGTTAAACCTTTTTGATTGCTAATATCTCTGTCACCACATGTTGGATTCTCCTCATATTTGGAACAGGATATCTCTATAGCGTTACCTTTCATATGGAATATCTAAGCCCCTGGGTCAAGCCCCTGGGTGGGCTGTCCGTCCGTTTGTCAACTTTTACGTCAAAGTTTTGTGTTAAACCTTTTTGATTGCTCATATCTCTGTCACCACATGTTTGATTCTCTTCATATTTGGTACAGGATATCTCTATAGCATTACCTTTCATATGGAATAACTAAGCTCGTGGGTCAAGCCCCTGGGTGGGCTGTCCACCCATCAGTCCGTTCATCAATATTTACGTCAATGTTTTGTGTTAAACCTTTTTGATTGCTCATATCTCTGTAACTACATGTTAGATTCTTTTCATATTTGGTAAAGGATATCTCTATAGCATAACCTTTCATATGGAATACCTAAGCCCCTGGGTCAAGCCCCTGGGTGGGCTGTCCGTCCGTTTGTCAACTTTTACGTCAAAGTTTTGTGTTAAACCTTTTTGATTGCTAATATCTCTGTCACCACATGTTGGATTCTCCTCATATTTGGAACAGGATATCTCTATAGCATTACCTTTCATATGGAATATCTAAGCCCCTGGGTGGGCTGTCCGTCCGTTTGTCAACTTTTACGTCAAAGTTTTGTATTAAACCTTTTTGATTGCTCATATCTCTGTCACCACATGTTTGATTCTCTTCATATTTGGTACAGGATATCTCTATAGCATAACCTTTCATATGGAATACCTAAGCCCCTGGGTCAAGCCCCTGGGTGGGCTGTCTGTCAGTTTGTCAACTTTTATGTCGAAGTTTTGTGTTAAACCTTTTTGATTGCTTATATCTCTTTAACCTCATGTTAGATTCCCTTCATATTTGGTACAGAATATAGCTATAGTATTAACTTTCATATGGAATATCTAAGCTCCTGTGTCAAGCCCCCGGGTGGGGCTATGGGTCAATAATAAGGACTTACACATTTTGATCACGTCCAAGTTTTGTGTTAACTGTTTTGGTTTAAACAATATTTATTAGAATAAATTCACATGTATACATCGCATAATAGTATATGGTACAGGATTTGATAACTGTTTTCATTATACTCCTTGCATACAAAGTATATCAAAGGTTATAGTTTTTGTCTTTCCATCTGTTCATTATTAGTTAGTTTGTTGTTTCTTTATGCTGTGACCCTTGTCAGATTTGTCAGCTTATACATGTATATTGGTCCTTGTGATCTTAGAAACAACAGCGACTAGAACTGTTAAATTTTGCATAATATTTTCTCTTGAAATGCAGACAATAATAAATGCAAGTAATAATAAAAAAATGCATTGCTTTATTATCTCATTATACAGCTACTTTGGACGGGCCTCCGTGGCCTAGTGGATAAGAGCGCTGACTCTTAGTCATTAGGTCTCTCACCGCCGTGGGTTCGAGCCTCGCTCGGGTCACGTGTGAGACGCCAAGTTCTGCAACGGAAGGTCAGGTGGTTTTTCTCCGGGTACTCCGGTTTTCGCCCACCTATGATTAACGATCGGCTCGATATGAGTGAAATAATCTTGAAAGGGCCGTAAAACCCAAACCAAAAAAAAAAAAAAAATACAGCTACTTTAATTCAGCAAATGTTCTATGACAGCCTATTCTATGTTTGTTGTTTCCAGTTGAAATTGTTCCAAATTGCAACAAACTTTGAATTTTTATTATTCAGCAAAGACAAGCAGTTCCATCTTTGGATATGATAAATTATACTATATTTGTTGAAATGCAATAGTTATTCTCAGTGGACTAAATGGAAAGTTTATATGGATAGGTTCAATGCAACAAACAAATTTTCATTTCCACTAAAAGGGGATGGCACTGGTCGGGGGTATACGTGCCCCACTGGGCACTTTCTCTAGTTGTTGTTACTTCCCTTATCTGGAACTCTGCAACCATGAAGAGGACAGACAGTTTCAGATGAGAAAGAATAATAGGGATTATTGCAGTGATGAGCCTTTAATAGCGATTTGATCCAGGGCTCAGACTGCCAGCTAACAAATTTAAGAAATTAAGAGAGGTTTTTTTTTTTTTCTGAAAACCTATGGGGGGTCTAGCCCTTAATCTACAGGCCATTAGCTACTGCCCGCCACCCTCCATGCCAAAGTTTATCCCTGATGTTTAATGAAAGAAGTCTCTGTTGTGGGCATTTGTTACGATCAGCAGGCCTGGTTTTCAAAATACTGTGTAGATAATTCACATAGGTATCAAGTCTTAATTTCTCTGAAAAGTAATAAAAAATGTCTGCTTTTCAGTTTTGTGTAGTGCTAAACCCTTGTCCTGCACAACATTTAAATATGGCACACCCACTACTGATTATCAACCAGTCAGATTACTTGATGCAAATTATTGCAACACATTCATGAACTGAATGACAAACAATGAAGATCCTGATCAGATGGCTTCTTCAGAAGCCATCTGATCTGGATCTACATTGTCTGAAAGATAAGGCATATCCAGGTTCAGCAGGACACGGGTTAACTTGTATTCTGCTAAACAGAACATCCTCTGTCTTTGCAAACAGTGTAGATCCAGATCAGATGGCTTCTGAAGAAGAAGCCAACTGATCAGGATCTACACTATTTGTCATGCAGTTTGTGAATTGAACAACTTCATTATTATACCCCGGGCATACGAAGTATGTCATGGGGGTATATAGTTTTCGTCTTTCCGTCTGTTCGTCCGTTCGTTGGTTCGTTCGTATGTTCGTTTGTTCGTTCGTTCGTTAGTTCGTTCGTACGTTCGTTCGTCATCTTTACGTCAAAGTTTTGTGTAAAACCTTTTTGATTGCTAATATCTCTGTAACCACAGGTTGGATTCTCTTCATATTTGGTACAGGATATCTCTATACCATTAACTTTCATATGGAATATCTAAGCCCCTGGGTGGGTTGTCTGTCTGTCTGTGTGTTCATCTACTTTTACGTCAAAGTTTTGTGTTAAACCTTTGTCATTGCTGATATCTCTGTAACCACATGTTAGATTCTCTTCATATTTGGTAAAGGATATCTCTATACCATTATCGTTCATATGGAATATCTAAGCCCCTGGGTCAAGCCCCTGGGTGGGTTGTCTGTCTGTCCGTCTGTCTGTTCATCTACTTTTACTTCCAAGTTTTGCGTTAAACCTTTTTCATTGCTGATATCTCTGTAACCACATGTTAGATTCTCTTCATATTTGGTAAAGGATATCTCTATACCATTACCTTTCATATGGAATATCTAAGTCCCTCGGTCAAGCCCCTCGATGGACTTTTACGTTAAAGTTTTGTGTTAAACCTTTTTCATTCTCATATCTCTGTAACCACACGCTACATTCTTTTCATATTTTTTTCAACAGGATATCTCTATAGCATGTTCTTTTATATGCAATATCAAAGCTTCTCGGTCAAGCCACATGATCGGGCTATCGGTCAATATTTACCACTTACCCATTTTGATAATGGCACACTTTGGTGTTACACCTTTTATACTCCTGGCATAGTATGTATGTCAGCCGCTATTCCTTGGCTCATTCATTCATTTATTCATTCACTCATTTATCTATTCATTCCACAACTTTTACATCAAAATTTTGCGTTAAAACAGTGATTTTTTTCCCTTGAATCTCCAACACTGTTCAATATATTAACATTATCATTTATCATTTAACTACTGTGTCAGTTACTCAAGATAAATGACCTTATACTATTTATACCCCCGGCATACAAAGTATGTCAGGGGGTATATAGTTTTCGTCTTCCGTCCGTTCGTTGGTTCGTTCGTATGTTTGTTTGTTTGTTCGTTCGTTTGTTCGTTCGTTCGTTTGTTCGTACGTTCGTTCGGTCGTTCGTCAACCTTTACGTCAAAGTTTTGTGTTAAACCTTTTTGATTGCTCATATCTCTGTAACCACAGGTTGGAGTCTCTTCATATTTGGTACAGGATATCTCTATAGCATTACCTTTCATATGGAATATCTAAGCCCCTGGGTCAAGCCCCTGGGTGGGTTGTCTGTCTGTCCGTCTGTCTGTTCATCTACTTTTACTTCAAAGTTTTGTGTTAAACCTTTTTCATTGCTGATATCTCTGTAACCACATGTTAGATTCTCTTCATATTTGGTAAAGGATATCTCTTTAGCATTACCTATCAATGGAATATATCTAAGCCCCTGGGTCAAGCCCCTGGGTAGGCTGTCTGTCTGTCTGTCTGTTCATCTACTTTTACGTCAAAGTTTTGTGTTAAACCTTTTCCATTGCTGATATCTCTGTAACCACATGTTAAAGTCTCTTCATATTTGGTAAAGGATATCTCTATAGCATTACCTTTCAATGGAATATCTAAGTCCCTGGGTCAAGCCTCTAGGTAGGCTGCCTGTCTGTCTGTCTGTCTGTCTGTTCATCTACTTTTACGTCAAGGTTTTGTGTTAAACCTTTTTCATTGCTGATATCTCTGTAACCACATGCTAGATTCTCTTCATATTGGGTAAAGGATATCTCTATAGCAATACCTTTCATATAGAATATCTAAGCCCCTGGGTCAGGCCCCTGGGTGAGCTGTCAGCCGGTTTGTCAACTTTGACATCAAAGTTTTGTGTTAAACCTTTTTGATTGCTCATATCTCTGTAACCACATATTAGATTCTCTTCATATTTGGTGAAGGATATCTCTATAGCATATTACCTTTCATATGGAATATCTAAGCACCTGGGTCAAGCCCCGGGTGGGCTGTCCGTCTGTTGTCAACTTTTACGTCAAAGTTTTGTGTTTAACCTCTTTGATTGCTCATTTCTCTGTAACCTCATGTTTGATTCGCTTCATATTTGGTAAAGAATATAGCTATAGTATTAACTTTCATATGGAATATCTAAGCTCCTGGGTCAAACCCCTTGGGGTCAATAATTAAGACTTTGGCATTTTGATTACCTTAGTTTTGTGTTAACTGTTTACTCCTTGTTGTTGAAATGCAATATTTATTCTCAGTGGACTAAATGGAAAGTTTATATGGAGAGGTTCAATGCTACAGACAAATTGTCATTTCCACTTAAAGGGGATGCCACTGGCGGGGGGTATACGTGCCTCACTGGGCACTTTCTCTAGTTTCAAGTAATTTGGTTGGTGGATAATCAGTAGTGAATGTAGCCAAATTAATTTAATCAGCAGGATAACGGTTAATGGGTTACCGGTAATTATTCTTGTTGCTTCTCATTATCTGGCTTCTTAGAAGGGGCTGACAGGATTCCTATTTTAAAATTATATAATAATTGTATTTCATTTCAGGCCATAGTCATAGTTTCAACAGTAGCATTTGTACAGGTAAGCATCTTTGATCCTACTTCAGATGTGCCAGCATATGAGATAAGGTACTTACTACATAGGTAACAGACAAAATTTACAACATCAGTAATCGGCAAAACCTACCACATAGGTAACAGGCAAAACTTACCTCATTGGTAACAGGCAAAATTTAACACATAGGTAACAGGCAAAACCTACCACATAGTTTACAGGCAATATTTACCACATAGGTAACAGGCAACACTTACCACATAGGTAACAGGCAAAACTTAACTCATTGGTAACAGGCAAAACTTACCACATAGGTAACCAACAAACGCCCAGGTGAGCCTGCACATGAGCACAGTCTCACCTGGGCCTTGGCTGGTCACCTATATGTATTGGAAACATTCAGTTTGCTTCATGTTAGAAATCTTGCATCTAGTGGTGTCAGTTGGCTGTGCACGGACATTTGAAGAACATGAATGGAGTCATGAAGTGATCTTTTCTCATGGGTTTGTTCAGATGTTGAAAAGAATTGACACAACTTCACCTTAAGAAAGCAGATTATGTGCAGGGTTAGACAGATACTGAAGATCCAGATCAGATGCAACAGAAGGTAAAGGAGTTGTATGAATAAACAAAATAGTCTAAGATTCACCTTATAGTATCAGGCCATAGTCATAAATTTCAAGTCACCTCCTGGTATCAGGCCATAGTCATAAATTTCAAGTCACCTCATAGTAGCAGGCCATAATCATAAATTTTAAGTCACCTCATGGTATCAGTCCACAGTCGTAAATTTAAAGTCACCTCATAGTATCAGGCCATAGTCATTAATTTATGTCACCTCATGGTATCAGGCCATAGTCATAAATTTCAAGTCACCTCATAGTAGCAGGCCATAGTCATAACTTTCAAGTCACCTCATAGGACTAGGCCATAGTCGAAAATTGCACGACCTGCAGAAAAAGCAACCGACTGAAGTCGGTTGATTTCTAAGAGTGCCCTAAAATCACCGTGTCATTCGGTCATTCCGTCAGTCTGTTCGTCCGTAACCCGTTTGTGAAAATCGGTGATAGTGACTTAACCGCTTGGAATATTTAAATAATTGTTGGCATACTGATAGATATCAATGAGATCTAACCAATGAACTTGCCAAATATTATGTTCCATTTAGTATAGCTTCGCCAAGGCAAAAATGTGAAAATTTTCGAACTGCTTCTCCTCGGAAACTGTTGGGCCAATTGAAGTCAAATTTCATATGGAGCCTCTATGGGATAGGGAAACCAAAATTTGCTCATGGGGTCCAGGTCACATGACCAAAATGGCCGCCAAGCCATATATGGTCTGTCTATTTGTCCGTCTGTAACCCGTTTGTGAAAATTGGTGATAGTGACTTAACCGCTTGGAATATTTAAACAATTTTTGGCATACTGATAGATATCAATGAGATCTTACCAATGAACTTGCGAAATATTACATTCCATTTAGTATAGGACTCATAATTTGCTTTAGAGTATTTTAGTATACAATTTTTTAAATGCTATAAATAATTTTACTGTACGCATATTTTGTTGCAGTATGTGTTTTTATCTGTTGTTGATATACTAAAGAGATAATAAAAATAGTTTCAGCGCCTTGTGTTATTTTATATCCTTACACTGTACCATCTATATACAGAAAATACTATTTTTCTGCCTGGGTTAAGAGTACAAACTAAGCTACGGTAATTTAACACAAGTTTTCTAGCATTGTGAAATGTTTGCTAAAACTGTCAGATATGCACAAGGATAAAGCAAGTTTCAACTTTTATTTTCAGTGGGAAAAAATTTTCTACGCCACTTCCTCTTCACTCAATAAATGTTTAATTTTGACAACCCTTATTCACGTAACGTCTGTCAACTGCAGAACGAAATATTAATTTGGAAATTTTAGACTGCTTATGATTGATAAAGTTTTTTTTTTTATTCTTAATGCAACACCAGCTTCATATCTTTAGATAAATCGAGCCTAACTCAAATAAGTGCAACAACTTTGGAAATAATCACGATTCAGTTTGCTTACCTGGATGTCTGTCAATATTTCAATGTTACGTGCATTGGTGAACTTTTAACCCTATTTCCTCATGCTGGCTAGCAAACTCAACAAATCGATGTAACATTAATTTACATGTATACCGGCAATATCTGAGTGAAAACAAATATCCCGCTGTCGATTCATTGATCCGTAATTTTAAATAACATACTGTCTGTCCGAAAATTACGTGAAATAGTAAGTTACGTGAACTTACTGTATTTTCTATCAATCTGATAGTATTTGGTTTCGTTGCAACAAATTAATGTACTAATAAACCGGAAATATGTTGCAAAATAATGTGCTTTAAAACCCGGTGAAGTTTGTGAGAGTTTTGACCAGTTTCTTTTGCGAACTTCGGAAATCGGACAGACGTTTGTTCAAATGTGCACGTAACAAGACAGATGGGTTATTTTGCATCAAGGATTAATATTACCCAAATAAAACAAGGTGGCTATCTTTTTAGCTCACTGCCGTTACAGCCAAACCGTTTGTTAAATTTACTCAACACGTTTTTTAAAAGTAGATTCATGCTCACGACTTTATCGGACTTTTCTTGTAGCACGTAACATGACAGACACATCGTCTGTCCTTGTTACGTGAATTTAAGTTCATTGTCTGTCCTGGTTACGTGAGAGTTTTCAATCGTCCGTCCTAGTTACTTGATTTATCTACATGATAGATGCATGAATGTATATGACGACAGACAGGGGCTGATAATTCCATTGCCCGGCCGCCCGGGACAAGTCCTAAATCGCGGCGGGCAGGTGCACTTTGACATTACGATGCCCGGTCGGGCAAGTGCAAAAAGATCATCTACAACTGCCAGTTGTTTGATTCCTTAAATACGGTAAAATTGGGCCAGTAAGTAAATGACAATAACTGCAACACTGGTCCGCTTTATCGGCGATAACGAGACAAACCACCCATATATTTATAACGGTTCAATTATGACACCATTGTTAATCCAGGTCATATAATTGCCAATTAAAACAGAATTACCCGGCGGTGCGTGTCTTTCATTTCTGGTGTAGTGTGTACCTCCGGCGCTATCAGTAAGCTTTCAATGTTCCGCATGACAAGGTGTGAAAATAAGGTAACGTTATGTCTATTCAATCATAAAAAATTATCCAAAATCAATGGGAAAATGATTTAATCGCTTCTAAGACGATTAGCTACATCTAACGGTGGATGTATGCCTAATAAAACGGATTATTCTACTATCTTGTTAATGGTTATGTTTTGGCGCAAAATAGCAGACGCTTGCCGGAAAAAGTCGAACGCTTTGTGTAAAGACATCTGTTTGCTGTTGTTGGTGATTAACAAGGCACTTCCGGGGATAAGTCGGGAGTCATGCAGAGCAACGTTTTCTATCCACTTCCATCCACGACCGTTTTGCAATAGAGAAAATATGTTTACCGGTTCCAAACATTTTTATGAAAGAAATACGCCGCCTGATCAGGGCCTGAAATGTTTGCTAACATGATTTTCCGTCAAACATAGAATTAATTGGCCTAATTGGCCGAAACTAGCTAGTCTGGCCCAGAAAATATGTACACTCCATATTTTTCAGCTCTGTGGTGTATTCCTTGCTTCCAAAGGATAACCCTTTTATAGAACATATTAAACTAAATAATACACCCCTTAATGACAAATGGACCCAGTGGAAGAGTCCAAACATGTCAGATGATTATTTAATCTTTTTAAACATGTATATGTTGAAGTGGAGAGAAGTAAGCATTACGTTAACAAGCCCCTACAAAATTTGGCCACCTTTCATGACTTGAGACATGTCCTTTTTCGTAGTAAAAATTGAACTAGCTTTTCTTTTTTATGCTCCGAACATAGGCTTTTGCATGGACTCGTTAAACTTCTCCAACCGAGCAATTTAATCTATCATCTCAGAAAAATAAAGCAAAAGATAGCCACGACAAGCCACAGTCCGATAGACTTAAGACCCTTACCTGAGACCGGGAGAAAAACAAGCCGGGACAAGCCACAATCAAACAGCCATCTGCCCTGCAACAACCCCCCCCCCCACCCCCCTCTTGTTGTTTATATTCACATCTCCAGATCATGAAAATTCGTGTTTTTTAATACATCAAACACAGATAATTGGCCCCCGCCCATCGGGGCTTGAAAAAATAGATGGGCTAAATGATGCTTCCATGCAGAGCTGAACACCCAGTATGTTGGCAATTGGAGGCAGGTTGTTCTGAAATGTATCCTTTATTTGAAACATAAGCAAAAACGGAAGTATAGTGGGCAGCTTATATCCAGGTGGCAATATTGCTGAAGACAATATGCACATGGAGATAGCAAATGTAACATTGAGGAAACACAACATAAGTACCGCCTTGAAACGGTCAGTAATAGATAACTGTTTTCCCTTTTTTAAATACTGGCCGACCTAACGCGGTGGTTGTGATGTTTGTTGTTTTTTTTTGTGGATTTTTGTTTTGTTTGTTTTGCGGTTTAATATCCCCGTCAACACTCTTCTAGGTCATTTTGGAGCCGCTGCTTCCCAGTGAAACCAAAAGGCTTATATTGAACAGTTTGAGTCCTACCACTTTGCCTGGGTAGAGTGTCATTCTAAGCGGTTTACCAGTACTTATGCGTGGTTAGTTTTAGCTCTGCGTGGATGCATCATGCCGCCCATTCTATATCCCCAAGCCCCAATGGTCGGGAAGAAAAGCAGGACTTTCCTTGTATATGCTAATAAATGATATAAACTACCTACCTGCTTCTTTCTGTGTGTGTGTGTGTGTGTGTGTGTGTGTGTGATGAACAACCACAGGCACCAATGGCTGCAGAGGCACCAGAGGTACTACCAACAGCAGAGGTCCTTGAGGTACTACCAGCAGCAGAGTTTCACGCCACTGATATAGACCAGCCCATGGTTAACATTCGAAATTTTTGAAGACCAGTCTCTGTATGGTGATCTGAGCTCTGTAGATACAGGTAAACTACCTTGTTTTTAAGATGCCCATTTTGAAGAATATTCATAACCTGGGTCTCATTTACAGACCTGGACCACACTGTCGGATGTTTTCTGGACTGTAGATCAAAGGACATTGGACCGGTCCCTCAATCCGGTCGTATTCTTACATGGAGACTGATATTAATTTTCAAGAAGGGCAAATGGCAGTCCCTCACGAAAACAAATTAGTATGTCAGGGGAAGTGTAATTAGGTTAACGCACCAATTTGACCTAACCAAAGCTGTTTACTGGAATGGTAAAGAACAAAATGAACAAAGAAAGAACAGTGTTCTGATTTTTTATTTTTCAAGTATTTGAACATCAAAATATTTAAACATTTGTAACCATTGTTGGTCATGAGCACAAAATACAGGTTGTCCAGAATCTATATTGTAATGCACCAGTGGTTAGGCGGAACATGAGACACTTCTATGTTTTTTTTCCTAGCCATTTCCTGTGTTTTGGTATATGTTTAACAGACTTTCAATTATACTGCTTCGTACCCATAGCACATTATTTCCCCCTTTTCAGGTATAAGCTTTGGGATGTAAAATTTTACAAGAAAGACCAAATCACATGACGCAGCCCACTCTCGACACCAAGAGGAAGAGGAAACATACACAAAACAAGAACAATTATGAGTGTCTGAAATGGAACAATCAGCCCTCTCTTCTCCACATGGGGTGATCAGACCTTTAGAAAACACTAAACAACAACTAGACATACAACAAAATAACAGCAAAAGACCAACACCAAAACTACCGCCTTAGAACGGTCAGCAGCACATGCCACTGGGGGGCTTAAACATATGTTACCGGCCGAAAGGTTAGATGCTTGTTCCCAACAATAAACATGCATAATGATTTATTAACTCAATCAAAGCCTTGGAAATGGAGATCTATGACAGTCTCACAACCCTTCTTGAAAGCCTGGATACAGAGTAAGTAACTCACCTTACTCAAACTATTTGGGAATTTACTTCGCATGGAAACAGTATAACTTATTATCTGATTTGAGATGACAACCATTCATTTGTCGTTGTAGTGTACTAGAACACACACACACACACACACACACACACACACACACACAGATGTGTTTTTAAATCGTAGTGCAGCAGATGAATTTAGACTTTATGTTTCAGAGGTAGTCTAATATGTTCAAATTTGAATATACCTCAAACAACGCTGTGGAAGTACTATAACCGACTTGACATACTTGTCAATTATGACTGCAGACAAGTAGAAAAAATCAATTTACTTGCCCTGGAACAAGTATATGAAGGGTCATAAGCAAAAAATATAGGGTAAGAGCTGGAGGATGATTCTGGGATTTTTAAATGAATAGTTTTAAAGAAAACAAATGTTGTGAGTGTTTGTTAGAGTCATCTTATTAAGGCGACTCTAACAGATGCCCACACGTTTTGATACAAAAAAGTTATCGTCAGTAAACTCTTTGATTCTTTTTTGTTTGTTCTCTACTATTCTTTCACTATTTCATGTCTGTCTTTTTTCTGGTCTAGTAGATATTTGGTTGGATAAGTTAGTTTTGTCTGTTAACATGTCTGTCCCTAGATGAGAAGAGATTTTCACAGCCTTGCTTTAAACAAAGTTCTTTCGTCATGTTTCAATTGTACATTGAAATGTTACTTTTTATTTTTGACAGTTTGTAATATCAAAGGTGCCAGCTGCGTAGATGGGTCGTCCCGTATATTCTGTATTAGAATTTATCATCTACCTCCTATATTAATTACATTGTTACACCTCGACTTGATAAAAATATGCTATGTCAGGACAAGTCAGTTTTATCAGGTCAACATGACATTGCCTTTCTTGAACTGAACTACTGAAAAATTCGCAAAATTGTAAGAGTATTAACTGATAAGAGATATTAACTGATAAGAGAATACCAGATTCGTATCCTTTGGTATCAATTTTAATAGACTCGACTTTGAGAATGCATGTAGAATCGCTTGGCGAGCCTCGCGATTCTACAAGCGTCCTCAAAGTCGAGTCTTTTAAAATAGGTACTTCTGTCGTGGTTTATTTTTGTTATGTTTGGTCTTTGTGTGTTTGTGTCCCTTATATTATATTATTTTGGATAGCCTATTGACCATTTTGTGGGAAAGTAACTGTCCTTTTGGCTTTCCGCTATTGATGTTTCCATTTAGGTCTGTTGTTTCATGTTTGTGTTTCTTTCCCTTTGGTGTCTCTGATGGGAGCTAGGGGTTGTTTGTATCGCTTCCTGATTATTGCCTCCACTTCTATCTTGCCTTGTAAACTTGATATCAAAAGAAATGAACCTGGCATTCTCTATATATGGCATCTCATATGGAATACCCAACTACGCGACAGGGACCTTTGGTTACAATATAAACAGAGAACGATATGTTAACTGACAGACATGGGGATTAAATTATTCAACTTTTTTTCTCTTGCAGGTCAAAAGGCTCTTTCCAAACAATGAAGTTATTCTTAAATAAATGGAGAAGACGGTTATGCAAGGAGAGATATTTTAATAATGGCCACTTTTTATGACATTTCACAGGAAAGTGTAGACTCCTTTTTTTTAAAAAAAAGTCAGTGATCCAGTTCTGGTGGAAGAAAAGAGCTCTACCAGAATTTAAATTTACAGCTTTGTCTTATATTAGAAGTCTGAAACTGTTACAGCCTTGTGTTATGAACGTTCTGTAACTTCATGAGTGGTAAAATGGTACATGTCTGTCCTGTTACGTGATAAGCATTAGGTGAAGATGCTTTTAAATGTTGAAGCAGTGATACATTAGGTTCATTTTACTGCTTTCTGTGCACACAGATATACTGCTGAAGGGTTCTTATTTGGTTCTTTGTTTAAGTGTTGATGGTGCAGTGAAGTTAAACTGTTCAGAAAAAAAAACAAGTTTAAAAAAAATCAGGTTGATGAAATGCTGTTAAGAAGTTTAAAATTTCCCTTTTGAAGTTTTCTTGATCTCAATGCTATGGGCGATGTATTTCCTTGTTTTGAGAAGTAGAGGAGTTAATAATTGTAACACAAACAATTACATGTGTTCCTGATATATACACCACTGATTTTCTCTTGAATGAATTTGATTGATTAAACATGTCTGTCCTGTTACGTGAGTTTGGACAGGTGTATTCAAGACTGAAAAAAAATATAACTCAACGCTGTTGTTTTATCTCCAGTATATATTTTATTGATAATATAGATGTGTTCCTTTGGGATAAAAACAATAAACATCATCTGTTTCCATTTTAAATTTTTTTCCACATTGTCCACCATTTTTAACCATAAAGCAAATTATGAGTCATAGACATTACAATGAGTACCAGCAAGTCTATACTGATGGTTCCAAAGAAGGAGATAAAGTTGGTTGTGCGTATGTTTCTAAAGATATGCACCAAACCTTGCGCCTTCCAGATGGTTCATCGATTTTTACAGCTGAAGCCAAAGCAATAGACCTAGCTTTAGATTTTGTCAGTTCTTCAACAATTCAAAAAGCAATTATATTTTCCGATTCACTTTCTGTGCTTAAGGCTTTAGACCATTCATCATCTAAAAATCCTCAAATACAAAAATTGATCGAAAAACATCATGAAATTTCTAAAACACACCAAATCTTTTTTTGTTGGCTTCCAAGCCATATTGGCATTGTCGGCAATGAGTGTGCTGACAAGAAAGCAAAGGAATCGCTCAATCTTGATCCGTCTGTTTTTAAAATTCCTTTTAATAATTTTAAACCATTTATCAACAGATACATCTTGTCGGAATGGCAAGATGCATGGGACAATGAAATAAATAACAAACTCCATGCCATTAAACCTGTCGTTGGAACAAAATGCTCTCCTCCACAGTTTTCCAGGAAAGAGGATGTAGTATTAACACGACTGCGCATTGGCCATACTAGAGTTACTCATTCTTATATTTTGAATGGTGTTGATCAGCCTTCTTGTGTAGGATGTGATCAGCCATTCACTGTTAAACATATCTTAATTGAATGTGTAGACTTTTCCAAGTCCCGTGACTTATACTTCAAAGCTGACACTTTGCAACAGTTGTTTCAAGATGTACCTGTTGATAATATTATTTTATTCTTAAAAATTATTGGACTTTTTCATAAGATTTAACTATTTCAGATTTTTATAAATATCATACTTATCTTTTTACTTTTAATATCCTCATAATTTTTCATGCCGTTTAACCATTAACCGCTTGACGCTTATGACCCACAAAGAGGGTTGACGCGTCGTTAAACACGAAATCATCATCATCATCTTCATCATCATCACCATTTAGTATAGCCTCGCCGAGGCGAAAAATACGAAAATTTTCGAACTGCTTCTCCTCGGAAATCGTTGGGCCGATTGAAGTCAAATTTCATATGGAGCCTCTATGGGATGGGGGAAACCAAAATTTGCTCATGGGGTCCAGGTCACATGACCAAACTGGCTGCCAAGCAATATATGGTAAAAACCCTTCAAAAATAGTCTTCTCCAGAACCACTGGGCAGATTTCCGCGAAACTTGATACCGTAATTCCCTGTGTATACCTCGCACTTTTTTCACCCAGAAAACGGTAAAAAAAATCCTCTGCGTGTAATACAATGGCATAGAAAAATGACATTGTTTTTCTCGAAAAGTCGGCAGGTGACGAAAACCCATTACAAATACAATGTGACACTTTGAGACCCTCATAAAGTTCGTTTGACATATTAATTCATTGAATCATTCATACCATTAAAAATGCAATCAATATTCCTATCTCAGACATCAACCTTTCATCCCTTTTTGGGACATCGGCAAACAGTGCAGTCCCAGATCAGACACCTCAGAAAGACGCCGCAGACATCTGATTTGGATTTACTCCGTTTGATGATTTATAACAGTTCAATTATGACACTATTGTTAATCCCTGTCATATAATTGCCACCCTGCGGTGCATGTCGATAAGGTGTGAAAATATGGTCAAGTTATGTCTCTAATTTGCGTTTATTCCCCGATTATAAAATTTAATCCGCAATCAATGTGAAAATTATTTAATTGCTCCTAAGACGAGTTGCTACCACTATTCTACCATCTCGTGAATGATTATGTTTTAGCGCCAAATAGCAGACGCTTGGCGAGAAAAGTTGAACGCTTTAAATTGTGTTTACACATCTGTATGCTGGTGTTGGTTATTGACACGGAGCTTACAGAAAGCGCTGTTTTCCACTGCCGTTTTGCTATCGAGAATTTTTTTACCGTTTCCAAACATTTTTTTATGAAAGAGATACGCCCCATTAAGATAAAACAATAGACACGTGTGGGGTTGCTGGGGTCCGATGACGTCATTTACCGATTGCGTGCCGATTCGCCCCAGTCAATTTCGGATGCGCGGAAGTTCTATGCGCCGGATTCAAGTCTGCGGGTTGCCAAAGATCTAGTTCAGCGAATCGGCCGATTCGCCCCCGTCAATTTCGGACGCTCGAAAAAAATCGGCCGGTTCGCCCCAGTAAATTTCGGATGCGCGGAAGCTCTACTATGCGACGGATTCAAGTCTGCGGCTTGTCCCAAATCTATTTCAGCGGCAATTCGCCCCCGTCAATTTCGGACGCTCGAAAAAAAAATTGGCCGGTTCGCCCCAGTCAATTTCGGACGCGCGGAATCTCGCCCGACGGAAAAAAATCGTACGTGATTTTTATTTTCTTTGCGTGATTCACGTAAGATTTTGCGTGAGTAGGAACTCTGCTTAATTATGATAGTTAATGCATGTCAACAAAGTTTCAAATTGCACAGGAAATCGGGTTCCTTGAAGTCAGGCATGAATCACCGTTTTATTAACAGTAAATGCAAAATGGGCTTCTTTAATTGAGTGAGATGTTTGACTCACGCTGAGAAGGTGTTAATTATGGGATTAGCATAGAGAACGTGTGAATAACCAGATGTGTCAAAATACTCAATCTACCTGTAGAAATTTCTGTCAATAACGCTATGGAGCACCTGCCTTGGAGGCATGTTGTCACAATTTTATCTTTGGAAAGAAACCTGTTTCTATCTTTCCTTGTGAAAGAAAACTGGGAAAACGCATTGTCATCTTTCATAACAAATGAATAACCGCACCCTTAAAATGTCATCTTGTCACACACCACCGTTATGGGTAAACGGAGAACTTCCTATGCTATAACCTCTAGGAAATATACCTATAACCAGTCAGGCTATTTTGATAGTAGCCAATCAAAATTCATGTACTTTCATTTTCAATCAAAATGGCGTCTGAGAAAAGCATTCTGTGATACTGGGGAAAAGCATGTGCGTGTTTTAGACTGGAATTTTTTTTTTTTCACATATCTTGGACTCAGAATTGAGCTGCGTGTTATAGATGAGTGCGTGGTATACACAGGTAATTATGGTAAATAGCATCTGGGATGTAGGCCCATCATAAATTGCTAAAATGGTGACCCTGGGTTGACCTTGACCTTCTTTGTGCCTAGGTCAAACTTTGACACATATGCTTTTGTATTGGAAAAGTGAGAATGCATTTTATCCTGCAAACGATTCAGAATACAGTACTAAAGTATAAGATATATTTTTGCTCCTTCCGATAAGGCACGTTTATTTGGGGAACCGTTTTAGGTCCAGGTTACATGACCAAAATGGCCGCCATACCCATATATGGTAACACTCATAAAGCTAAAAGCATCCGGCAGGTCGTGCACTTCAGCTGAAGCACTGGTTTCAGACATGAGAAAACCTGCTTTTGCCATTTGCAAACAACACAACTGTGGATCTGCCTGTGCTCCCACTCAGTCTAATCAGCATCATCATGTTAGCAACTTAGCTAGTATACCACAACAATCCTAAATATTGGAACAGATAAGCCTGAGCAAACAGTGCAGACCCAGATCAGATCAGGATCTACACTGTTTGACATTCCATCTGCACTTTTTGGACTCATTGCTGGATAATGAAACAAATTTGTTAAATTTTAGGAGAATTACATCAAGTCCTCAAGGTGTCCAAATTTTAAGGATTTTTACAGTCATTCCTCTGTTACTATACCTAAATTTTCGATGCTATTTCTTGTCTGTGCAGCTGAGCAGGCTTGTTTGTGTCTAATGACACACATTTAATATAAGAGGAGTGTTTGAATAGTTTGTTTCATAAATTTTCTTGTAGTAAACCTTTAGAATATCCAGCCAAAATGAAATTTCTCAAAATACATTTCATGTACAGTAGTGGTAAGAAAGCAATAAAAAAGAAACCATGTACGAGGACTGTTCAAATATGAATGCAACTAAGCACATAAAAATGATTCCGTGATAGATTTCGATGAAAAATTTATTTTGTCCCCTCAAAGTACATGTATTCCCCTTTAACAGATATACAAACTTTCAGTCTTCTGATCCAATCATTGAATGCATTTTGGTAGTCTTTTCGAGGTATACTATGAAGGCACTGGAATATTGCAGAACCGAGATGTTTGCGCTGTACAAATTTTTGACCAGAAAGGTATTTTTTCAGCTGCGGGAACAAAAAAAGTCACACGGGGCAAGGTCAGGGGAATACGGGGGGTGAGGGAGTTCAACAACCTTTTCCTGCTTCAGATAGTCTTGCACAATGAAAGCCTTTTGCGATGACGCATTGTCATGTAGCGATCTGACATTGGCCAAACCAGTTGCGGGTCTTCGTTCTTTGAAATATTTCTTCAATTTTCGAAGAACTTTATTCTTGTAAAACTTCGCATTTACAGATTTGCCTTTAGGCACAGCAACCTGAATCAAGGTTGGGCAGTCAAAACCGGGGGCCGTTTTAACCAGCGGTTTTAACCGGTTAAAACCGTCCTGGTCAATACTCCCAGAGTGGTCAATACCGGTCAATACTGGTCAATTGAAATATTGAGTGGTCAATTGAATAGTTTTAGTGTTGAAAAGGCAAAGTTACTGAAACTATTTTGAAGTTTTGGTCTCTTTGCTGGAGGCTAATCATTTGATAGAGTTTCTGGTTCAGATGTCATTTCTTCAAGTGGCCTCTAAGCAATACTTTCTGGCTTTTTTAGCCCCAGGCATTTTTGTCTATGACTCATCAGTCTTAAGACCTTAGCACTAACTTCAGTAGTGCAGTCTTTGCACCTTGTACTGTTTTTAGCTCACCTGAGCACGAAGTGCTCAAGGTGAGCCATTGTGATCGCATTTTGTCCGGCGTGCGTCGTGCGGTGTGCGTCGTGTGTCGTCAACAATTCACTTAAATGACATCTCCTCCTAAACCAGTGAATGGATTTCAAAATACTTTCATAGAAATGTTCCTTGGGTGACCCTCTACCAAAATTGCTAAAATGGTTCCGCTCCGCAGAACAAAATGGCCACCAGAGCTAAAAATAGAAAAACCTTTAAACGACATCTCCTCCTAGCCCTTTGGCCCGATTTCAAAATAATTTCACAGAAATGTTCCTTGGATGACCCTCTACCAAAATTGCTAAAATGGTTCCGCTCCGCTGAACAAAATGGCCGCCAGAGCTAAAAATAGAAAAACCTTTAAACGACATCTCCTCCTAGCCCTTTGGCCCGATTTCAAAATAATTTCACAAAACTGTTCCTTGGATGACCCTCTACCGAAATTGCTAAAATGGTTCCACTCCGCTGAACAAAATGGCCGCCAGAGCTAAAAATAGAAAAACCTTTAAACGACATCTCCTCCTAGCCCTTTGGCCCGATTTCAAAATAATTTCACTGAAATGTTTCTCTGATGACCCTCTACCCAAATTGCTAAAATGGTTCTGCTCCGCTGAACAAAATGGCCGCAAGAGCTAAAAATAGAAAAACCTTTAAACGACATCTCCTCCTAGCCCTTTGGTCCGATTTCAAAATTATTTCACTGAAATGTTCCTTGGATGACCCTCTACCAAAATTGCTAAAATGGTTCCGCTCCGCAGAACAAAATGGCCGCCAGAGCAAAAAATAGAAAAACCTTTAAACGACATCTCCTAGCCCTTTGGCCCGATTTAAAAAAAATTTCACAGAAATGTTCCATGGATGACCCTCTACCCAAATTGCTAAAATGGTTCCGCTCCGCTGAACAAAATGGCCGCCAGAGCTAAAAATAGAAAAACCTTCAAACGACATCTCCTCCTAGCCCTTTGGCCCGATTTCAAAATAATTTCACAGAAATGTTCCTTGGATGACCCTCTACCGAAATTTCTAAAATGGTTCCGCTCCGCTGAACAAAATGACCGCCAGAGCTAAAAATAGAAAAACCTTTAAACGACATCTCCTCCTAGCCCTTTGGCCCGATTTCAACATAATTTCACTGAACTGTTTCTTGGATGACCCTCTACCGAAATTGCTAAAATGGTTCCGCTCCGCTGAACAAAATGGCTGCAAGAGCTAAAAATAGAAAAACCTTTAAACGACATCTCCTCCTAGCCCTTTGGTCTGATTTCAAAATAATTTCACAGAAATGTTCCTTGGATGACCCTCTACCAAAATTGCTAAAATTGTTCCACTCCGCTTAAAAAAATGGCCGCCAGAGCTAAAAATAGAAAAACCTTTAAACGACATCTCCTCCTAGCCCTTTGGCCTGATTTCAAAATTATTTCACAGAAATGTTCCTTGGATGACCCTTTACAGAAATTGCTAAAATGGTTCCGCTCTGCTGAACAAAATGGCCACCAGAGCTAAAAATAGAAAAACCTTTAAACGACATCTCCTCCTAGCCCTTTGGCCCGATTTCAAAATAATTTCACTGAAATGTTCCTTGTATGACCCTTTACAGAAATTGCTAAAATGGTTCTGCTCCGCTGAACAAAATGGCCACCAGAGCTAAAAACAGAAATACCTTTAAGCAACATCTCCTCCTAGCCCTTTGGCCCGATTTCATATTATAGCCTGGGCCAATAATGGCTCTCCCAGGGGCCCACTTGATACCCTATGGATCAGGTGAGCGATCCAGGGCCATCATGGCCCTCTTGTTTGTTATCTTCCAAAACAGTGAAGACGTTCCAAATTGGGTCTTTAGGTTTCATGGAAGCCTCCGTGGTGCAGTGGCTACGCTACTCGCCTTGTAAACAAGGGATCACTGGATCGATCCCGGGCTTCTCCAGACTTTCGGATGAGTCTTTAAACCGAGGTCCCGTCTCCGTATGACCTTAGCTGTTGGTGGGACGTAAAACTAAAACTCACTCACTCACTCACTTTAGGTTTCATTCATTTTTGACACCTTCAATAATACCTTGATGATAAGATACTACAGATTGCATTTAAATTGAAATTTCACACATTAGGCCTGGTGTCAGTTTATAATACCCCTATTAGGGACATATAATTGGTCTATTTTGCAATTAGATCTTTGCCACACCCACTGCAGTGGCATGGGTTAGTCTGTTTTGACAGCAATTTACAGGTGTTGCAGATACTTTTAAATGTACAAAGACATCAGTGAATCTTCAAACATTGTTTGGTTAATAAATTACAGCCTTTTACAGCTTCACAAGCCTGAAGATTAATGGCAGGTGTATTTCACACTTTTGTCAATATAATATATGTATGCGAAAATTTTCTGCAACAACATCAAAATTATATGTGAACTGCCTTAAAATTTTATGATCAAAGATTCTGTTAAATAATTGATATTTTCAAAGTTGAAAAGGGAAGAAGATTTGTGGGGAGAGAGAGGTGAGTGGGTCAATCTGGTACAACAATTTTTGTTTTCTGTGTCAAACAAAATAGGACCTTTCATAAATCCTTCAAAATCCATGATACATTCAGTTTATTCATATTCCTGTAAATCAAAATATGAACACTCAATCTAACTTATAAAGGAAAAAAGAATAATTATAAAGATTGTTTGATAAAAGAACATAAAGTCTAACATCATTACATGATGTAGGGGGAAAGCTTTTAGGACCAGTTTAGCAACAGGACAGAGGCATATACTCCAGTGATTTAATCAACCACCAATTGACCAGTATTGACCGGTTAAAACCGGTTTAAACCACCGGCCCGGTCAATACTCATATTGACCGGCTTTTTGCCAACCTTGACCTGAATAGCAGTTTTGGCTCAAAAAAGTGAACCCATGTCTCGTCACCTGTGACAACATTAGCGAAAGACCGTGCATTGTAATTTGGAAACTTTTTAAGCAACTTCTTGGCGCACTGAACGCGTGTCTATTTCTGCTCATCTGTCAACAGATGGAGAATCCATCAAGCACAGATCTTTCTCATTTTTAAATCCCGTTTCAGAATTGTATGAGCTGCTCCTAATGAGATGCCAACCATACTAGATATTTGCCTAGTGGTGTATCGTGCATTGGTAGCAACTATTTCTTTCACTCTAGCAACCATCTTGGCAGATGTTGCTCTTTTCGGCCAACGATCATGTGCTGCATCTTCTGTTGAGCCTAGCCCACAGCTGAATTTCTTACACCAACGAAAATCTGTCGGAAAAGACATTTCATTATGCCCATAAACCGAACATATTTCATCAAAAATGTCTTTGCACTGTATACCAAGAATACAACGATTCTTAATATAGGACCATATTTCAACGGCGTACTCTGACCTTCTTCCAACCATGTTTTGTATTAGTATACAAGAGTAGACAGTGTTTATCGAACGATATACATGGCTAAAGTGGACGGATTTTAACAGGTTTGGTATCAATGTATAGGTATAATGTTTTTCTACGCTGTGATATTTATTTCCAGGTGAATTTCGCATTAGTGCATGAGAAAACGTTCTACTTGCATTCATATTTGAACAGTCCTCGTATGCCTGTATGTCTATACACTATATGATATGTTCTAAATATTTTGTTTTTTCAGGAATACAGGTCTGAAAAATCATTGGAAGCTTTAACTAAATTAGTCCCACCTAAATGTCAGTGGTAAGTTTCTGCTTGTAAGTTTGGGCTGTAGTTGTAGTGTATTTTAAAAATCATGTTATAGGCAAGCAAGATGTACCGTAAAAACCCTAAGTTTACAATTTGAACTAGTACGGTTTACTATCCTATGGAGCTGGCTGGATGAATGTCAAACAGTGTAGACCCTGATGAGCTGCAGCTCATTCTGCAGCGTCTCATCAGTGTCTACACTGTTTGCTCAGGTCTGTCTGTCTGAATACCATAGTGATGCTAACTATTGGGACAGACAGGCCGTACACAGTACTGTAATGATCCAGACTATGGGGACAGACAGGCCGTACAGAATACCATAATAATCCTGACTGTTAAGACGGACAGGCCGTACAGAGTACCATAATGATCCTAACTATTGGAACAGACAGACCATACAGAGTACAGTAATGATCCTAACTATTGGGACAGACAGGCCATACAGAATATATAATGATCCTGACTATTGGAACAGACAGGCCATACAGAGTACCATAATGATCCTAACTATTGGAACAGACAGGCCATACAGTGTACCGTAATGATCCTGACTATTGGAACAGACAGGCCATACAGAGTACCATAATGATCCTAACTATTGGGACAGACAGACCGTACAGGGTACCGTAATGATCCTAACTATTGGAACAGACAGGCCATACAGAGTACAATAATGATCCTAACTATTGGAACAGACAGGCCATTCAGAGTACTGTAATGATCCTAACTATTGGAACAGACAGGCCATACAGAGTACCGTAATGATCCTAACTATTGGAACAGACAGACCATACAGAGTACTGTAATGATCCTAACTATTGGAACAGACAGACCATACAGAGTACCGTAATGATCCTAACTATTGGAACAGACAGACCATACAGAGTATCATACTGATCCTGACTATTGGGACAGACAGTCCATACAGAGTACCATAATGATCCTGACTATTGGGACAGACAGGCCATAAAGAGTACCATAATGATCTTAACTATTGGAACAGACAGGCCATACAGAGTACCGTAATGATCCTAACTATTGGAACAGACAGGTCATACAGAGTATCATAATGATCCTGACTATTGGAACAGACAGGCCATACAGAGTACCATATTGATCCTGACTATTGGGACAGACAGTCCATACAGAGTACCATAATGATCCTGACTATTGGGACAGACAGGCCATAAAGAGTACCATAATGATCTTAACTATTGGAACAGACAGGCCATACAGAGTACCGTAATGTTCCTAACTATTGGAACAGACAGGCCATACAGAGTACTGTAATGATCCTAACTATTGGGACAGACAGACCATACAGAGTATCATACTGATCCTGACTATTGGGACAGACAAACCATACAGAGTACGATAATGATTCTGACTATTGGGACAGACAAACCATACAGAGTGCCATAATGATTCTGACTATTGGGACAGACAGGCCATCCAGAGTACCATAATGATCCTGACTATTGGGACAGACAAGCCATCAGAGTACCATAATGATCCTGACTATTGGGACAGACATGGCTGTACAGACCACCGTTACGATCCTGCCTGTTGGGACAGACAGGCTAGACCGAGTACCATTATGATCCTGTCTGTCGGGACAGACAGGCCATACAGAGTAATGTAATGATCCTGAATATTGGGACAGACAGGACATATAGAGTACCATAATGATCCTGACTGTTGGAACGGACAGGCCGTACAGAGTACCATAATGATCCTGACTATTGGGACAGACAGGCCATACAGAGTTCCATAATGATTCTGACTGTTGGGACGGACAGGCCGTACAGAGAACGGTAATGATTCTGACTATAGGGACACACAGGCTGTACTGAGTACTGCAATGGTCCTGACTATTGGGACAGACAGGCTGTACAGAGTGCCATAATGATCCTGACTGCTGGGACAGACAGGCTGTATAGAGTACAGTAATGATCCTGACTATTGGGACAGACAAGCCATCAGAGTACCATAGTGATCCTGACTATTGGGACAGACATGGTGTACAGACCACCGTTACGATTCTGCCTGTTGGGACAGACAGGCTGCACAGAGTACTGTAACAATCCTGCCTGTTGGGACAGACAGGCTGTACAGAGTACTGTAACAATCCTGCCTGTTGGGATGGACAGGCTGTACAGACCACCGTTACGATCCTGCCTGTTGGGACAGACATGCTGTACAGAGTACCGTAACGATCCTACCTGTTGGGACAGACAGGCTGTACAGAGTACAGTAACAATCCTGCCTGTTGGGATGGACAGGCTGTACAGACCACCGTTACGATCCTGCCTGTTGGGACAGACATGCTGTACAGAGTACCGTAACGATCCTACCTGTTGGGACAGACAGGCTGTACAGAGTACAGTAACAATCCTGCCTGTTGGGACAGACAGGCTGTACAGAGTACAGTAACGATCCTGCCTGTTGGGACAGACAGGCTGCACAGAGTACTGTAACAATCCTGCCTGTTGGGATGGACAGGCTGTACAGACCACCGTTACGATCCTGCCTGTTGGGACAGACATGCTGCACAGAGTACTGTAACAATCCTGCCTGTTGGGACAGACAGGTTGTACAGACCACCATTACGATCCTGCCTGTTGGAACAGACAGGCGGCACAGAGTACCATACCGATCCTGCCTGTTGGGACAGACATGCTGTAAAGAGTACTGTAACATTCCTGCCTGTTGGGACAGACAGGCTGTACAGACCACCATTACGATCCTGCCTGTTGGAACAGACAGGCGGCACAGAGTACCATACTGATCCTGCCTGTTGGGACAGACAGGCTGTACAGAGTACAGTAACAATCCTGCCTGTTGGGACAGACAGGCTGTACAGAGTACAGTAACAATCCTGCCTGTTGGGACAGACAGGCTGTACAGAGTACAGTAACAATCCTGCCTGTTGGGACAGACAGGCTGTACAGAGTACAGTAACAATCCTGCCTGTTGGGACAGACAGGCTGTACAGAGTACAGTAACAATCCTGCCTGTTGGGACGGACAGGCTGTACAGAGTACAGTAACAATCCTGCCTGTTGGGACAGACAGGCTGTACAGAGTACAGTAACAATCCTGCCTGTTGGGACAGACAGGCTGTACAGAGTACAGTAACAATCCTGCCTGTTGGGACGGACAGGCTGTACAGAGTACAGTAACAATCCTGCCTGTTGGGACAGACAGGCTGTACAGAGTACAGTAACAATCCTGCCTGTTGGGACAGACAGGCTGTACAGAGTACAGTAACAATCCTGCCTGTTGGGACAGACAGGCTGTACAGAGTACAGTAACAATCCTGCCTGTTGGGACGGACAGGCTGTACAGAGTACAGTAACAATCCTGCCTGTTGGGACGGACAGGCTGTACAGAGTACAGTAACAATCCTGCCTGTTGGGACGGACAGGCTGTACAGAGTACAGTAACAATCCTGCCTGTTGGGATGGACAGGCTGTACAGAGTACAGTAACAATCCTGCCTGTTGGGACAGACAGGCTGTACAGAGTACAGTAACAATCCTGCCTGTTGGGACGGACAGGCTGTACAGAGTACAGTAACAATCCTGCCTGTTGGGACGGACAGGCTGTACAGAGTACAGTAACAATCCTGCCTGTTGGGACGGACAGGCTGTACAGAGTACAGTAACAATCCTGCCTGTTGGGACGGACAGGCTGTACAGAGTACAGTAACAATCCTGCCTGTTGGGACGGACAGGCTGTACAGAGTACAGTAACAATCCTGCCTGTTGGGACGGACAGGCTGTACAGAGTACAGTAACAATCCTGCCTGTTGGGACAGACAGGCTGTACAGAGTACAGTAACAATCCTGCCTGTTGGGATGGACAGGCTGTACAGAGTACCGTCATAAGTATTGTGACAGACAGGTTTAAGCAAATAATGCAGACCCAGATCAGGCTGTGCCAAAAGGAGCAGTCTGATCAGGGTCTACACTGTTTGCCATTCTGCTTGCACTTTTTGGACTCCTTGCTGGATGGTGAAACAAATTTGTTAACATTTAAGGAGAATAACAGCAAGACCTCAAGGTTTCCAAATTTTTAGTATTTTTACAGTAGATGATAGACAGGCTAATAAGTGTTACACATTTGTGCTAATGTCCAAATAACATTTTGGCTGTACGTCATTCATTTCATGTTTTTCAGCCTAAGAAATGGTAGAAGAGAAATATTTTTTGCAAGCGAACTGGTTCCCGGTGATGTAGTGGATCTAGATGTAGGAGACAGAGTACCAGCAGATCTTAGACTTTTTGAGGTATGTATAATTGCACAGCATAATCCTTAAAATGCTAGGTGAAATGGGATCAGACAATACTCTAATTTTTTTATACAGAGGATTCACTTAAAATGTCTTGTTTGATAAATACTAGAACAAATATTTGATGATGTTGACTGCACCAATTATATTTGGCACTGTAAGAGATAAATTGACCAGCTATACTTTGTGTAAAATGCACAATAGCTTTATTCATATACAGATAGCTTTTCTTTTGTTACAGGACTCCAGTAATATGTTTGAATGGTCTGCTTTTTGATGGGAATTGATATTCTTAACCCTTCTCTGGCAGAATAGATTAATTTGCCACACCCATTTCTGACTATCAGCCAATCAGGTTACTTGATGAAAAGTATTTGTAATAGATGAAAAAAATGCTAATCACTTGTACCCTGCTGGAAGCGAACCCGGTCCGTGGGAGTGACAGGTCAACACTCTACTGTGTCGCTTTAAAAGCCAGCATGTAGTTCAAGGCAGTCCTTTCACTACTACATATTCAAATTCGCAAACTTACTAATAAACAGTGTAGATCCTGATCAGATAAAGCGTCTCCAAAATGACCTTTACAGTGTTGACGGGGACGTTAAACCTCAAATCAAACAAACAAATACAAAAGCAACTTCTGTGGGCTCCTGTTGACTTACTTAAAACTGAACTCACTAGAAAATATGGTCTGTTCTTCAAGGAACATCATTGCTTTTAAGGAGCAAATTCTCACCATTCTTATCTTCCTTTCCCAAGGACAGCAAGTCACCTTTTAAAAGAATTGCTTCCCTAAAAAGTTTAATCATTCTCCTTTAAAGTTTTTGTGGCCCAAGGGCCAGTTGTTCAAAACTAACAATGTTGTTAGTTTACATATTGTTAAAAATTTGATCATTTAATATGGCAAATATACTCATATTTTTGCAGAAAAAAACGTGAACAGCTTTTTCAGCAAAAATACTTCTGTATTAGATAATGTACATGTACTTATTAGAACAGATAATAATTTGACCACTATCAAGCTTGTTAACCCATTGTATGCGGGGGGAAACCCCTTAAGGGGTACCTTGACAAACAGTGCAGGCCCAGATCAGACGCTGCAAAATGCGGCGTCTGATCAGGGCCTGCACTATTTGCTAAACGAATTTTCAGCCAAAAATAGAATAAAAAAGAAAAAATAGACCTGACACCCTTATATGACAAATAGACTTGTCCAACATATAGCAATAGAAGAGTTCACTAGTATACAATTGGTTAAGCTACTGTTGCTCTGATCATCTTGGCCCAGATGTTCAAAACATGGTTAGCTTAGCAAACTTGTTTGTGGTCAGAAAGGTTTACTGTTCTAGCCAGTGCAATGTCTTCTAATTATTATACATGTCTAAGCAAACAATGTAGACCCAGATCAGACTGCTCCTGAAGGAGCAGTCTGATCTTGGTCAACACCATTTGCTAGTCCGTCTGCAGTTTTTGGACTCCTTGCTGGATGATGAAACAAATTTGTTAAAATTTTAGGAGAATCATAGCAAGTTCACTGGGTGTCCGAGTTTTTTTAGGAATTTTACAGTATATAACAAGAAATAGAGAAGAACTTTATCCCTTAACCCTGATCTCGCAGCATAAATTAATTAAGCCACTCCCATTGCTGATTATCAACCAATCAAATTACTTGATATCATATATTTGTTCAATTCACAAACTTCATGGAAAACAGTGTAGATCCTGATCAGATGGCTTCCTCAGAAGCCATCTTATCTGGATCTACATTGTTTGCAAATGTAGTGGTTGTCGTGAACAAAGGGATAAGGATTAAATTTCCTCATTACACCGCTAAAGCTATGTTTACATTTATATTTTCAGGCCATTGATTTGGCTATAGATGAATCCAGCTTTACTGGAGAGCCCAACCCCAGCCAGAAGACAGCAGATAAAGTACCCAAACATGTAAACCTTCAGAATGGAGTTACTGACAGGACATGTATAGCCTTCATGGGTACTCTAGTACGCTGTGGCAGAGGCAAGGTATGTGCAGTTGAGCTTTGGGTGAAAATATGTTTGTCATATGGATAAGTTATTATTGACTGTGATACCAGTTTGTTAGGTCAGTGTTCAATGATACAGTCAACACTATTTAACCTATTGCATGCTGGAAACCCCAAAAGGGGTACCTTGGCAAACAGCACAGGCCCAGATCAGACGTCATATCCTGGCAAATAGGGCAGGCCCAGATCAGATACTGCAGAATGTGGCGTCTGATCAGGGCCTCTGAACAGGATCTGCACTATTTGCTAACAGAGATTGCCGTCAAAATTAGAATAAAAACGGATAAATAGGCCTTAATATATGACAAATTAATTTTCTAACGTGTGTGTGTGAATTCGGGTTTAACGACGCTTTCAACAATTTTTCAGTCATATCACGACGGTGTCTGGTTGCGACAGGGAGCTCAATGCTCACTTTTATAGTGCTGCCTCACTGAAGTATCATGTCCCAGACACATTACATGATACCACACCCAGTCACATTATCCTGACACTGGGTCAACCAGTCCTAGCTCTACCCCGTAAATCTGAGTGCCAAGCGATGAGCAGCTAGTACCATTTTTAAAGACTTTGGTATGTCGCGGCCCGGGATCGAACCCGTGACCTCCCGTTCCCCGGAGCGGACACTCTACCAACTGAGCTGTCGGGGCCGGTAATTAATTTGCTAACATATAGCAATGGAAGAGCACTAGTATATAATGGGTTAACCACACACTTCATAGACAGGCTTACACTTTATTGGTTAACAAGTGCACATTCTTTCACCAGAACTTGACAACTGCCCTTCTTGAATCAGAGGAAGGGGGAAATTAATAATACAAAAGATTTGTGATTAATCTCCATAAAAGAATGTTACTGAAGATATGAGCGTTTTGTGCGATAAAGCCCATGCGAATGTTACTTCACCAGATGTGGCTCTACAATGCAAAAATAGATCTGTGCACATAATTCCAGACCGCATCATGTAATATTTCACTCTTTTCAATGGAGGCCATTGATTTAGAAATCAATGACCAGTCAGTGTTATGATGTGATGTTTTGTTGCATGCTGGCACAAAATTAATTTTGAAGTGAAAAAAAAAGCTATAGAAGGAACTTACTGGTCCTTGTACATTAAAATTGCAATTTTCTGATGATTTTATACATATGATTAACATCGTAACATTTTTTCGTTATCATCCTAACCGTCAGCCCTTGACAAATATTGATTAAGGGCAAGCCCTTGCTTTGATATTGGAGTCTGAATCCGTCAAATTTGGTTATAATAAATCTATGATATGATAGACTATATGTATTTTAACCCTTCTCTTGCTGAATATTCATTTAAGCCACACCCATTTCTGTCTATCAACCAATCAAACTACTTGATGTAATTTATTCCTACAAATTCATAAACTGAATGTCAAACATTGTAGATCCTGATCAGATGGCTTCTGAAGAAGCCATCTGATCTGGATCTACACTGTTTCCAAAGATAGGGGTTGCCATGAACAGCAAGATAAGGGTTAAGATTCGGCCATGGGTTTTAGAAGTTTAACATAGACCTAACGCCTACACAAAAGTTAAACATAAAATCATGTTGGTTGACTGTAATAACTACTCACAAGCTTGTCCACTAGTATACAATGGGTTTACCCCTCTCTTACTGACTATTCATATTAGCCACACCCATCTCTGAATTTGAACCAATCAGATTACTTGATGTAATTTATTCATACAAATTCATAAACAGAATGTCAAACATTGTAGATCCTGATCAGATGGCTTCTTTAGAAGCCATCTGATCTGGATCTACACTGTTTGAAGAAGGCATCTGATCTGGATCTACACTGTTTGAAAAGATAAGGGTTGTCGTGAACAGCAAGATAAGGGTTAAGCCACTGTTGCTTTGAACAACTGAAGCCTGATATTTCACTGGGCTCATTTTTGCGTGACATTTTGTCAATTGTATGTTGCAGGGCGTAGTTATAGCCACAGCAGAGAAATCAGAGTTCGGAGAAATCTTCAAAATGATGCAGTGTGAGGAGGTAAGTTGTATGAGCTGTTTGTTTGTTTATATTGGAGTTTAACAGCCCAGTCAACACTATTTTAGGTCATTTTGAGGCGTTCAGTTTACCTATCCACACTTTTACACGGCTGGCTTATACGTAAGCGGATAACCAGTACAGCGCACAGTCTTTCGCCAGAAATTGACAACTGCATTTCTTGAATCAGCAGAAGGGAGAGAATGACCGTAGAAAAGATTTCATGATCAGTCTCCACAAAAGAATGTTGCGGACCCCGGCACCAGTCAGACGCGCATCTGACTGAGCTACCGAGGCCGGCTGTATGAGCTGTAACAAGAATGTATCTTTCAGCATTAAATGCCCATTCAGTCAAAACACAAACATCCTTGTTCGCATGAAGTTTTGGGTCCATGAACAGCCATCTAACACACTAGGTATAGTGTTAGACTATCAAATCTGCAGTCAAAGAATTGGCATATTTCTCTTGGAGTGATGAAGCTGAGTTAAGGGGAATGGGAACACCTTCAGGGGAGGCAACTCCTGCAAAAGTATTTTTGTCTCCCATGTCGATAAGGGTCAACTCTTAAAGGAAAGAATTTGCTCCTGAGGAGCAAATTCTTTCCTTTAAGAGTTGACCCCTTTTTCAGCGGGACAGGGCTTATAGAAAAGTGAACAGGAGTTACGAAAGTTGTCTCCCTTTGAAAAATGTCAGAAAAATATGCCAGGGGTTCCCATTCTCAGCATCATTTAACCTTTCAGGACTATTAGCACATTTAGTTGGGTTGACTATTGCATTGCGATACTATTACTATTGCCACTACTCTCATTATAGCACTATTATGAATGCATCAATAAATCAGTGTATTTCCCTTACGTTTAGCAGATGACATTTATTTTTCAGCAAAGCAATAAACACATAAAATTAAATTAAATGTCAAGCCGTATGTTTGCTAAAAAGAAAGAAAAAAATTATAGTTTGCTATCTGCTCTAGAACTTTCTGTAATGTGTGAAGAGTAACCCCTCAATGAAAGGGAGAAAGAGAACACATGCATTTTGGTTGTAGAAATATACAGTAAATCCAACCCCTCAACCGCCCCCCCCCCCCCCCCCCCCCCAAAAAAAAAAAAAAAAAAAAAAAAAAAAAACTCATATTACAGTACAAAATGGAACTCCAAGTCACTAAAGTTGCCTCCCTTGTTAATATGGCAGAAAACATGTCAGCTTTATCCATGCTCCTTAAAGATTTACAGAGGCAGTTGGATCACGAACCGTGGTTAACCAAAGTGTGATTGAACTCAGTCTGGTTGCATGGCAGGAAAGTTGTGATGTCACTCTGGTCCAACCAGACTAAAGCATTGCTTTCTCTGGTAAACAATGTACAAGATGGCAGTGAAAAGTAAGAAAATCTGTTGGACCAATGGAAAATACACATTTTAAGTTATGTTGAAGCATGTTTATTTGTAAAAAGATGTAAAATATGCACAATATGAAAGATAGAATTGGCACTGCTATTTCTGCAGTGTCCAAAATGGTGATCTCCCTTTCGTCCAAAAATTCCAATCGTGACATGGGGGCTGCCATGTTTGTTTACCAAAGATCTACCAGAGGTCATTTGATCACAACGCTGAAAGAACATGTGCAGTTTGACTTCCGCTACCATAGTCTGGTTGATGGTCGATCTGGCTCACAGTCAAAGCTCTTTATACTGACATTCGATATAAGGTAAAACTTGCTATAATGACAATTTCATTGGAACGAATCCGTAGATCAGGATGAGACAATCAATGGAGATATTCAAGAATATAATTATCATTTAACCTTTGTCCTGCTGAATAGTTAAATATGCCACACCCACTACTGATTATCAACCAGTCAGATTACTTGATGCATTTTGTTTGCAACAAACTCATAAACTGAATGGCAAACAATCTTTTCAAACAGTTATGATCCAGATCAGATGGCTTCTTCAGAAGCCATCTGAGCTGGATCTACATTGTTTGAAAGATAAGACATATCGGGGCTCAGCAGGACAAGGGTTAATACTCCCAAGAAACAAATGTTGTGGACATTTGTAAAAATCGCCTTAGTGAGCAAATGTGTAGATATTTGTTCGGATCCCTCAGTGAGGCAATTCTAACAAATGTCCACAAAATTTGTTTCTTGGTTTAATTAAGGAAAAAAGTTCTTCTTTACCTATCATAATACACCTGAATGGGTAGTTTTTTAGCTGCAAATTTTTAGGGAACAAATACTGTCATTGTAGCGAGGCTCCTCTGTATCTCAATATTTCAGTCTCCGAAGACTCCTATGCAGAAGAGTATGGATATTCTGGGCAAACAGCTCTCCTTCTACTCATTTTGTATCATTGGTGTTATCATGTTCCTGGGCTGGATCCAGGGGAGACAAATCCTTGATATGTTCACTATAGGAGTCAGGTATGGCGTTTTAAGTAATATTGCAAATATAAATAATCTGTTTCCCCAAAATAATCTGTTTCTCCATAGTTTTAAATAAGTCTGAGTACTGGAGATAGTTGGGGATATATCTTCTTATGTCTCTATTAAATTTCTCCATATGTTTTGGGTACATATTAGAATTTTCTCATTGAAACAAGCAAAAATGCCCTTTATCAGTCTCATATCTCATCCTTACCTGGATCTGTGTACCCTTCCAGCAGCTTAGAAAGTCGGAAATAGGTCTGACGTGCTTGTGTAGACATTATGCCATGGAGAAGCCTCTGTGGTGTAATGGTTAAGTTACTTGCCTCAAACCAGGGGTTGTGGTTCAGTTCCGGGCTTCACCAGACTTTTATGCAGAGTTCTGGTTGGATGACACTAAACCTGGAACTTGTCTCCATATAATACTAAACTATCAGTGGCAAGTAAAATCATATAAACACATCCTTTTATGTGAAGGTTGCAGAGTCTATTAGATGTATGTGCTCTTGAAAAAAATCAGTTCTCATGGCTTTGTTCCTAAACCTTATTCTTCTGAACATAACTTCTACCTTTGCAAACAGTGCAGAGTCAGACCATATGGCTTCTGAAGAAGCCAGCTGATCAGGATCTACACTGTTTTGCATTCAGTTTGTGAATTGAACAAATGCATTATATCATGTAATATGATTGGTTGATAGGCCCCCACCCATCGGGGCTTGAAGAAATAGATGGGCTGCATGATGCTTCCACGCAGAGCTGAAACCAACCCGCACACGAGTACTGGTAATCCGCTTAGATGATCTAAGCCTGCCCAGGCAAAGCAGTGCGAGTTGGCCCGTCCATGCTAATAAACCTATTGGTTTCATTGGGCGGCAGGGCTTGAGATGTCATTTCATCTCAATGTCGGGTAAAAGTCCCACAAAATTGGAAGCAACCTCTCCAAATGACCTTTACAGTGTTGATGGGGACGTTAACCTCAAATCAAACAATATGATTGGTTGATAGTCAAAAATGGGTGTTGTAACATTAATTTATTAAGCAAGACAAGAGTTAAATGTTGAACTTGATTTGCTTGTTAATAGCAGGCTACAGAATATCAGTATTAACCAGTTGTTCAAAGCCTGGTTAGTTAGACATGTTAGTGGTCAAAGCTTTTGTGTACTAGCAATATCTACTGCAATGGTATTTTTGCTGAAAAAAAAATGCGAGGAGCTTTTGCAATGCAAAAGCTACTCACACTTTTTCAGCAAAAATATACTACTCAAAGTTTGATAGGGATCACGTTTATATATTGCAAAATAACTTTTGGTTAAATTAATCAGCTGAATCCAAAGTTGATACATAATGATAGAAAACATATCTTTCACATAGACTTGTGATTAATTTTGTCAACTGGCGCTGCATTCAAGCGTGACAAGAGCAACCGTCTTGGCACCCACAAAATTTGCCATAACACGAAGGGATTTGGACAATTGATTTATTTCACAAATTTCCAATTTTGTTTAGATAAACGTGCCTAATAAGGTGTATGGTGTCCACGGGCATCAGTTACAATACGACATTGCCTGCACATGCTCGTGATCAGAGTGTGTATCCGGTTTTGTGGAATCAGCCTGCATTCAGCAACCAATGCATCTTTGAGCTCCTGTAAAGTCCTAGGCTGCACTGGTCGAACTGAAACAGCCTGCTGTAGCATGTCCCACGCATGCTCAATCGGATTTAAGTCACGTGACTGAGCAGGCCAGTCCATACGAACGATTGTCTAGCGACCCAGATAGGCATCTGTGACGTGGGCACGGTAGGGATGGGCATTATCGTCCATCAGAATAAAGTTCGGGCCGATAGCACCGGCATATGGTCTCACAAACTGATCAAGAATCTCATTACAGTACCTCACTTCCGTTAACGTTCCGTTTTCAACAACGCACAAGTCAGTTTTACCGTTCACGCTTATCCCAGCCCAAACCATGACTGATCCCTTTCCATAGCGATCATGCACTGCCACATTCAAGTCATCGAATCGCTCTTTAGACTTTGGCCACACTAATTGACGTTTATCAGTGAAGTCTAGACAGAATTTGGACTCGTCAGTAAACAGTACTGGCGTCCAGTCTCGAAGCGTCCACCTGAGTTCTTACAAGGTGCAACCGGTCTTGCATGTGCTGTCTCATTAACGGAACACGTACAGCAGGCCTCCTGGTATTCAATCCGAAATCCTGGAGCCTGTTTCTGACAGTTTGTATAGAAATTCGTACTCCAGTTCCATTCCTAAACTCGTTATCCAAACGCTGGAACCGTTGACGTCGAGACTGAACAAAAAAAACGGTCCTGACATTGATTTGCAGCCCTTTCTCGTCCCCCCCCCCCTGTCTGTGTGAAGGATTTCCGTGGGAAAGACGCCGACTCCACATTCAGGAAACCACGCTCTGAGACACACTCAGAATCCCAGCAACACGACGTTGAGAGACGCCAGATTCCAACATTCCGACGCCACAGTTCATTTCTTTGGGGCTCAGACGGTTTCTTAACTCTCCCCTAGGCATTTTAAAGTTTCACAAATCAAATGAAATCCTTTTTACGCTAGGTCAAGGAACACTGACAAGTTTGATTTTTCTGTTGGAATGCAGTGTTACGCAAGATTGTAGGGTTGCATGAGTTCATTTGCTAAGTGTGAGAAGTGTGCACTTTCATGAGTACTGAATTGCACATGAGTTTCTGCTTAAGATATTGATCCATATTCGGAGTACAAATTCTGTCATGAAGTTTTAAATTTTCAGTGCAAAAATTGGTATATAAAAAGTGATCCCTATCAAACTTTGAGTAGTATACTAGGTTTCTGCAATACTGAAGTGTTGCAGTGTAAACATAATTTTAACTTACAACTTCGTTAGCTGTGAATAGCTGGGCCCTAAATCCTGTTTTTACCATAAAAATTTGTAGCATCTGTTTATTACAGTTTAGCAGTTGCTGCAATCCCAGAGGGCCTTCCAATAGTTGTCACGGTAACGCTGGCTCTCGGTGTGATGAGAATGGCCAAGAGGAAAGCTATTGTTAAGAAATTACCAATTGTAGAAACTTTAGGTAAGTGCATTTGATGGGTGGATTTTAGGGTCATCATGAATTATACATGTATTTCACATATCTCACAATGAACTGTAATGGAGACAGTTCATGAAATCTTTTCTAGGTCATTCTCTCCTGTCTACTGATTTAAGAAGGGCAGTTGTCAGTTTCTGCTGCAAGGCTGTGCACTGTATTGGTTAACCGCTTATGTATAAACCTGCCCAGGAAAAGTATGGTTAGGTTAACTGACAGTCTCGATATCACCTAAATGGTGTTGACTTGGCAGTTAAACTCAAAACAAAAAAACAAAATAAGATGAAGGTCTAGTGATTTCCCATTTTTAGAATCAGAACAGTTAATGTCAATGAGATTGTTTTAATTGGCCACAATTTCTTCCAAAGATTCATAATTGGGTATTTGACATTTGACAGATTACTAGAATTGCTGACTGTTGAATTAACTAATTCAAGTATGAGTAGTGTTAACTCGGGTTGAGTGAACTACATACAGCAAAATTTCTATATTAAGACCACCTTTGGGAGTGTTCAAAAGTGGTCTTTAAGACCACTTTTGAGTGAGTGAGTGAGTTTCAGTTTTACGTCCCACCAACAGCTAAGGTCATACGGAGACGGGACCTCGGTTTAAAGACTCATCCGAAAGTCTGAAGACCACTTTTGAACAGTCCAAAAGGTGGTCCCTTACCAGAGGACACTGTTGGCAGAAAACACAAAGAATGATTAAGCGCATCCTTCAAAATAAGCTTTTTAAGCAGAATTTCTCTTAATTTTAGGTGGTCTTAATAGAGAAATTTCTTTTTAAACCTGTAGGTTGTGCAAATGTGATATGTTCAGACAAGACTGGTACTCTGACACAGAATGAAATGACTGTGACACAGATATATTCCTCTGATGGCTTTTATGCTGAGGTAAGATTGTGATGCACATACATTTCTCTGCTGATCTGAGCAGACAAATTGCCTCATTAATTTGTATTTTAACCCTTATCTTGCTGTTCACGACAACCCCTATCTTTGGAAACAGTGTAGATCCAGATCAGATGGCTTCTGAAGAAGCCATCTGATCAGGATCTATACTGTTTGACATTCAGTTTATGAATTTGTAGCAATAAATTACATCAAGTAATTTGATTGGTTGATATACAGAAATGTGTGTGGCTTTAATGAATATTCAGCAAGAGAAGGGTTAATAATAATTATGAGCATTTCGAATTTGATGCTAAGTGAGTTGAACATGAAAAAAGTTTTATGACCCTAGGACCCTCTGATAGCTTTTACGCTAAGGTAAAATTGTCACAGGGTATTCAAGCCAGTGTGCAAAAATGATTTTTTTAGCTCGCCTGTACGAAGTACAAGGAGAGCTATTGTTGACACTCCCAATGTTTTTGGGTTTGTGATCCCGTCACACTGTGTTAAAGTTTTTCAAAGGCTTATATCTCAACAATCACTCATCACAGAGCACTCATATTTGGAACTTAAGTACCTGGGAGGGTCTTCGGACATTCAAAGAGAACAGACCCCTGGGTTGATGCCGCAGGTGGGGCTAGGGGTCAAAATCTAGAACACCTTTGTAATACTGTGTTAAAGTTTTTAAAATCTCAACAGTCACTCATTACAAAGCATTCATATTTACAACTTGGATACCTGGGAGTGTCTTCTGAGATTCCAAAACAACACACCCCTGGGTTCATGCCTAGAAATATATCTAGATCAGTGTGACCTATTTTCATGGTTCAGTGATTTTGCCTTGTAATTCAGAAACTATTTGATTCTGGAATATATGTTTCATGTGACCTGATGATTGATCACAAAATATATATATTTCATGGTTCAGTAATTTTACCTATTTTGAAGGCACAAAACAGGCCAGCTATGCTGTCATTTGACAGCTCTTGTTTTTTTTTCAGTGATCACACCTATGTCTAGGACTAGCTGATCAGAGCTAAAAAGATAATCATTTATCAGTCCTGCCGCTGTGATCAATAACCGATAAGTAATCACTGAAGATTTGGTCATAATTTTACCTTTTGTCTTACTGTCTGAGCAAGACTCTTACCATATGTTAGCTGGCCTCGGTAGCTCAGTCTGATGCGCGCCTGACTGATGATCAGGAGGAGGCGGGTTCGATACCTGCCGGGGTCGGCAACATTCTTTCATGGAGATTAATCATGAAATCTTTTTTACGGTCATTCTCTCCCTTCTGCTGATTCAAGAAGGGCAGTTGTCAGTTTCTGGTGAAAGAATGTGCACTGTACTGGTTAACCGCTTAAGTATAAGCCTGCCCTGGAAAGTGTGGATAGGTAAACTGACTGACTCAAAAATGACCTAAATAGTGTTGACTGTTGACTAAACCCCAATACAAACAAACAAAAACTTACCATATGTTAAACCTTAATATATGTATTTGGACAGACAGATCTGAGAAAACAGTGTAGACACTGTTTGCTACTCATCTAGCTATTTTTAGACATAACATGTGGTAGTAAATTGTACTTGTTAAAATTTTAACCCTTGTTTTGCTGAATATGCCACACCCACTACTGATTAACACCCAATCAGATTACTTGATGCATTTTATTGCAAAGATTCACAATCTGAATGACAAACAATGAAGTTCCAGATCAGATGGCTTCTACAGAAGCCATCTGATCTGGATCTTCATTGTTTGAAAAATAAGGCATATCCGGGCTCAGCAGGACAAGGGTTAAGACAAGTATGATAAGGAGTTGAGGTGTCCAAATACTTAGGCTACATATGGTAATGTTACCAAAACAGATATCAAATAATCGATTTTTAGCAAATAAGTAGCGATAATCATTTTTGTGGAATTTATCAATAGATTAATTGATTATATGATTAATTATACCAGCTTCAAATTGATAGAACCAGATCAAATGGAAGGTTTTAAAGAGAACACTATTTAATGAAATGTCCATATGACAGTTGAGCAAGCAACTGGAAAGTTAAGCCTTTCAACCTTTTCAGAATGGCTGCATTTTGCTTATATGAATACAACCATTTTGAATTATCAGTCATGTGACTAGATTTTATAATGTTGTATTTTGTATATTAATTTTATTTACTCACAGATCTTACGTAGAATCCCAGCAATATTGTTATACAGAGCTTGTGGTATATATGTTTTTCAAGGACTATATACATGGACCCAAATTATATCAACAGTATTTCCTAAAATTTTGCCAATTTTAACCCATTTTGTACTGGAAACCAAAAAACAGGTAATTGGCAAACAGTGCAGGCCCTCATCAGACACCGCAGAATGCGGCATCTGATCGGGGCCTACACTGTTTGCAAAAAGTTCAACATTTTCCAAACAAATTTTGAAGAAAACACAACCTGTCACCCCTAAATTTTGAAGTGGACCCTTGCCATATATAAGGAGGAAATTTCCATTTGGTACTAAAAGGGTTAAAGAATTTGTCATATTGAAAAATCCCAATAAGGAATAGTATAATATGAAATAAAAGGTCTTTTTTCCTTAATTACTCCAAAAAATCAAACATTGTGGGCACTTGTTAGAATCGCTTCGTCAGAGCGATTATTACAAATATCAACATCATTTGTTGCTTGGATAATTAAAAACAATATTCTTTAATGTTGCAATTAGACTTTCTCAGCTTCAGCTAAGGATTCAATCAACCCTTTTTGTACCAAATGGAATTTTCCATCTTATATATAGCAGGAGTCCATTTCAAAATTTAGGGGTGACAGGTTGTGTTTTCTTCAAAATTGATTTGTAAAATGGCTGAACTTTTTTGCAAACGGTGTAGGCCCTGATTAGAATGCGGCTTCTGATCTGGGCCTGCTCTGTTTGCCAGTTACCCCTTATGGGGTTTCCCGCACAAAAGGGGTTTACCGTTAATTGCGTTGTTATAATTTGCATATGATTGTTGCATCGAATGTTGGTATAAGGAGGGTTTGCTGTATGTATGGCTTATTTTATTTTTCAGGTGTCAGGGGTGGGATACAATGGTAGGGGTGAGGTTATGTGTAATGGTAGCCTTGTTGACGGGAATAGTCATCCCTCGTTGTCCAAGGTCATAGAGGTTGGCTGTATATGTAACAACGCTGAAATCTGTAACAATGGTTTGCATGGTCAGCCAACTGAAGGAGCACTATTGGCTTGTGCCTTAAAGGTAATATTGATAATTACAGTCAAATTTCACTGGCTCAAACTCCCTTTGGATGATGAAAATTTGTTCATTTAACATAGCGATAGATAAGGTGGGTATTTTGTGATAATTGAAGGATAGTTTTGTCAATTCTCCATAAAAACCTATGTTGTGGGTATTCATTAGAACTGCCTGTGTTGTGGGTATTCATTAGAACCGCCTCGGTGAGGCGGTTCTAAAGAATACCTACAACATAGGTTTATGTAGGGAAATAAGGAAAACTATCATTCGATTATCATTGAGTCATTTTTAATGAAAACACAATGTTTTTTTGGTTAACCCTTTTACTAGTGTTCACCCTATCTTTGCTAACAGTGTAGATCCAGAGCAGATGGCTTCTTAAGAAGCCATCTGATGAGGATCTACACTGTTGGCCATTCAGTTTTCAAATTTGAATGAATAAATAACATGAAGTAATTTGATTGGTTGAAATGTAAATGGGTGTGGCTAAATTAATTTATGACATCGGGATAAGGGTTAAATGAGAAAAAAAATCTCCCTAAATTACCCCTAAATATTTTCGGGAGCTATCAGAAGAATTCCCTAGGGACAGAAGAACGAGATGAAGTTGATCATCGAAATGAGCCATTGGTGTTTAGGCTATTGAATTGCTACTGTATTATGTCTATTAGTATAATAATTCCTGAAGGAGACATCAGTCTATGTTTATCATTCTTCCAGCATCTGAAAGTTCATTGCAAAATTAAGGACTTTGCAGTGTTTCAAGACCGTCGTTACTTTATTTGAACAAATCATGCTTTCATGAGTGAGTGAGTTTCACATCTCACCAACAGCTTAGGTCATACGGAGACGGCACCTCGGTTTAAAGACACATGTGAAAGTCTGGAGAAGCCCGAGATCGATCCTAGACTTTCATGAGTATGTGGTATGTAAATAAATAGTGCTTACTGTAAATAAGGTAAAACACAAAAGTATGGAAAGACAGCAAACAAAATGGCAATAAAGGTTGAATATTCAGTGATTTTAATGCTTAAATGCAAATTTTCAGTTGCAGTTTTGTTTGTGCACACAGTGTAGATCCAGATGAGATGGCTCATAATGAATTGTCCCACTAGGATCAACACTGCTATACTGTTGACCCATTTTAAACTGGAACCCCCAAAATGGGTAATTGGCAAACAGTGCAGGCCCAGATCAGACGCCGCAGAACATGACATCTGATCAAGGCCTACGCTGTTTGCAAAAAGGTCAGCCATTTTCCAAATCAATTTTGAAGAAAACACAACCTGAGACCCCTAAATATTTAAATGGACTCATGCTATATATAAGGAGGAAGATTCTATTTGGTACAAAAAGTGTAAATGATTCCCATTTACAAAAAAAAAGATCATGTTCAAAATTTCAAAGATGGAAGAATTCACTACAGAAATTAAGGTATAAAAGAGTTAATCAGGGCCTAATTGTTCAAAGCATCGTAAGCTTAAAGAGCTTGTTAGTGGTCAAAATATGAACTGTGCTGGTTAGTTGGACATGTAATACAGTGGTATTTTTTGCTGAAAAGATGTGAGCAGCTTTTGCATTTGCAAAACCTGCTCACATTTTTTTCTGCAAAAGTATTAGCATATTTGTCATATTAAATGATCAAAGTTTTAACAATATGTAAACTAACAGCATTGTTAGTTTCGCACAACTGGCCCATAGTTGAGATCCCATAACCTGTAATTTTTTTTAAAACTGATAATGTACATAAAATTACAAGTTATCGATATTAAAAGAGATTCTGGTGCCTCTTTGTAACTTCAACTTATGTAAGAAAACTCCACATTTACTAAAGAGTGTGTTTTATATGATTTTAACCTTACTTTGCAGATGAATTTACATCATATTGAAAGCCTCTACCGCCGAGTGCATGAAATGCCTTTCAACTCTGATACCAGGTATATGGCTGTGAAATGTACCCCAAAATATGGAAAGGTGAGTCAAAGAAATAAAGATTAGAATTGGTGTTCTAGATACACTGTAGATCCAATATATCGCGGTCTTTGGGGTCCAAGTTCCGCTATCGTGATATATCCAGATCGCGATATAAGTCGCGGTGATAGTTTGGTTTGCAAAGGTCGGAGATAGTTTACTGAGACTGCGAGATGCCAGTATTCTGCGAGATGCCAGTATTCAATACACATTAATGGATGACAGTAAGGCTATCGGCCGTAGTTCATCATTAAAGTAGGGTCAGAACAACTCAGTAGCAGTAAAAACAACGAGGACTATGTCTATCAATTAACTTACAATCGAGTTCAGCTTAAAAACCGCGCTTGAAAACATGCGATCGCTGAAATGTCAAATAAGGAAGCCATTATTGACGCTATTGTTTCCTGTACTGGTTTCCGGCCCGTCAAGGGAAACTACTCCCATATCAAAGTGCTTGGTCAAACAGGATTTGCGTCCCTTAGCATGTTATGTCTGCTGTGCTATTTAATTTATCTTTACTTATTTATTTTTTATTTTATTTTTTTAGCTCACCGTCACGTAGTGACGAGGTGAGCTTTTGGGATCACTTTTCGTCCGTCGTCCGTCCGTCCGTGCGTCCGTGCGTGCGTCCGTAAACAATTCTTTAAACGACATCTCCTCCTAAACCACTGATCGGATTTTGACCAAACTTCACAGGAATGATCCTTAGGTGGTCCCCTTTCAAAGTTGTTCAAATGGTTCCGGTCCGTTGCACATCTAGGTCATAGGAGCCAAAAACAGATTTTTTTCACCAAAAACTTAAAAAATCTTCTTCTGAAACCACAAGGCCCAGGTCTTTGATATTTGGTATGAAGCTTCATCTGGTGGACCCCTACCAAGATTGTTCAAATTATAGTGCTGGGGCCAAAAATGCCCCCGCTCCGGGGCCCTTTGGTTTTACATGGGCTTATATAGGGAAAATCTTTAAAAATCTTCTTCTCTGAAACCGCAAGGCCCAGGTCTTTGATATTTGGTATGAAGCTTCATCTAGTGGACCCCTACCAAGATTGTTCAAATTATAGTGCTGGAGCCAAAAATGCCCCCGCTCCGGGGCCCTTTGATTTTACATGGGCTTATATAGGGAAAATCTTTAAAAATCTTCTTCTCTGAAACCGCAAGGCCCAGGTCTTTGATATTTGGTATGAAGCTTCATCTAGTGGACCCCTACCAAGATTGTTCAAATTATAGTGCTAGGGCCAAAAATGCCCCCGCTCCAGGGCCCTTTGGTTTTACATGGGCTTATATAGGGAAGCTTTAAAAATCTTCTTCTCTGAAACCATAAGGCCCAGGTCTTTGATATTTGGTATGAAGCTTCATCTAGGGGACCCCTACCAAGATTGTTCAAATTATAGTGCTGGGGTCCAATATGCCCCCGCTCCAGGGCCCTTTGGTTTTACATGGGCTTATATAGGGAAGAGCTTTAAAAATCTTCTTCTCTGAAACCATAAGGCCCAGGTCTTTGATATTTGGTATGAAGCTTCATCTAGGGGACCCCTACCAAGATTGTTCAAATTATAGTGCTGGGGTCCAATATGCCCCCGCTCCGGGGCCCTTTGGTTTTACATGGGCTTATATAGGGAAAATCTTTAAAAAAATTTCTTCTCTGAAACCGTAAGGCCCATGTCTTTGATATTTGGTATGAAGCTTCATCCCACACGGCCATGGTCCTTCTTCCCCCCCCCCCCCCCACTCCGGGGCCCTTTGGTTTTAAATGGGCTTATATAGGGAAAATCTTTAAAAATCTTCTTCTCCGAAACTGCAAGACCCAGGTCTTTGCTATATGGTATGAAGCTTCATCTAGTGGACTCCTACCAAGATTGTTCAAATTATAGTGCTTGGGCTAAAAATGCCACCGCCCCGGGGCCCTATGGTTTTACATGGGCTTATATGGGGAAAATCTTTAAAAATCTTCTTCTCGGAAACCCCAAGGGCCAGGTCTTTGCTATTTGGTATGAAGCTTCATCTAGTTGACCCCTACCAAGATTGTTCAAATTATAGTGCTAGGGCCAAAACTGCCCCTGACCTGGGGCCCTTTGGTTTTACATAGACTTATATAGAGATATTCCTTAAAAATCTAAAACAGCAAGGCCATTGTCTTTGATATTTGGTGTGAAGCTTCCTCCAGTGGACCTCTATCAAGATGGTTTAAATTATAGCCCTGAGGCCAAAAATGCCACCGCCCTGGAGCCATTTGGTTTTATATAGGCTTATGTAGGGAATATCTTTAATAAAAATCTTCTTCTCTGAAACCGCAAGGCCTAGGTCTTTGATATTTGGTATGTAGCATATCTAGTGGACCTTTGCCAAGATTGTTCAAATTATAGCCTTTGTTGATATTTTGTATGAAGCTTCACCTTTTTAGACGTCTCTGAACATTATGCACATTATAGCCCTGGGGTTAATAATGGCCCTTCCCGGGTCCCACTTGTTACTCTATGGATCAGGTGAGCGATCCAGGGCCATCATGGCCCTCTTGTTTTCTTTGTTGTTTTTTTTTTTCGTTTATTTTTCTGCTTGAAATTATTAAAAATGGCTGGGACAGTGTACATCTAACCAAAACAAAACAGTTAGCAGAAGAAAAACGAACCGGCCCATCAAGGGAAACTACTCCAATATCAAAGTGCTTGGTCAAACAGGATTTGCATCCCTTTGCTTGTTATATCTGCTGTACTATTTAATTTATCTTTACTTATTTATTTTTTATTTCATTGTTTTGTTTATTTGTTTTTTTTCGTTTATTTTTCTGCTTGAAACTATTAAAAATGACTGGGACATCTAACCAAAACAAAACAGCAGAAAAAAAACGAACCAACGTCGGGCCGACATTGATACCACGTTAAAACAACGTCGACCAGGCATTGCCGCAACATTTTTTGCTGATTGGGAATTTTGGGGCTTGTTCATAGCTGACATTTTCGCATGTAAGTTGTGAAGAAAACAAAGAGGATGCTCTGTATGACTGCCGGTTAAATAGTCGGCGTGTTGACATCGTTTATTGATTGAGTATGAGCAGATGCACTCAGTTATGACACTGATTATGAGAAGTGTGACAATTAACAATAATTGACTGCCAATTGTTGTGCACTGACTGGCGTTGATTGGATTGTTTGCAAACAGGTGTGATACAGTAGGCGCGAACAAAATCAATACCGGAACGATTTACAGTCAGTAACAGCAAACATATTGTATTTTTTTTTTATTTTATTTATTTTGTTTGATTTTTTTTTTTTTTTTTTGGCTCATGAAAAATTGGGGTCCACGGCCGATCCGCGATATATTGGATATCGTGAAATAACGGATCACGATATATTGGATCTACAGTGTATTTAGAGCAGATGGCATTTTCACTTGACATTACATGTGAATTGTACATGTGAATCATCTGCGATTCATTGCGATTCACATGTAAGGTGAAGCAAAAGTCATTTTTGCAAACCTTGTGGACTCAGATCAGACTGCTCCTCTAGGAGCAGTCTGATCTGGGGCCACACTGTTTGACTGCATGCAGAAATATTTTAAAAAGTTTGCAAAAAGATTCGGCAGACGACATAAGCAGACGACATGTTCAGATGTAGTTTTTCTCCGTGTTATTAGTTAATGGTTAACAATTAATGCATTAAAAATTATCAGTACATGTACTTGTTAGAATCGCCTTGCCAGGGTGGTTCTATCAAATAACCAAACAAAGGCCTTTATCCAGATGGGGAAATTATTCCCAGTTCATCATGACTGGTCCCTTGTAAATGAAAACGGAAATACATGTACCTCTGATCTTCTTTGTACACCTCAACCTCGTTATAACACGGAACCCCGGGTCCAACCAACGGACCGTGTTAGTTAACCGAATCGTGTTATAAACGCCGACCGTATTTGTCACAGATCAACCATTGACACAATGGTGATCAATAGTTTCCCAAACAAGATGATGTGCGGTCCGGTTAATGACCGTATTTCCCGACTAAAATGTGTTTAGAACTAATCAATGGCAGTAAAAACCATGGCCCATCAAGTCAAACAAGTCACTTTAATCGAAACCAGCACCATGTTTTATATTCAGAAATCGTCCGATCTGACAGCGAGTATGACGCCATTTTGATAGCTGGTTCCCGGCTAACTATGTTGTAACTGAGCGTCCGGAACCGTACCGAAATACAGTACCGTAATACATTTCAATGGTGAAATTACCGGTTAGGGTTCGGAACCGGACAATGATCAACGCTTACAAGAAATTTGAATTACTTCCCTTGAAATGTCTTACCCTTAATATCTTAGTCATTTGAAATGATTTTTAATGGCGCACATGGCCTTTGAATGATTTTCTTACCGGAAAATCGATCTTGAATATGTTTTATCACTTGCTTTTAAGATGGAATAAATTTGACTTTCTTTTACATGCGGCTCTAGAAAATGAGTTTTATTGCAGTTGACCGATCACATCATCTGCATCCATGTTTAAAATTTCTGCTGAGCAGTGATCCTTAACAGAGCGTGATAAATATTTTTTTCCAGTTGCGTAACTGAATGCTTTAATCTCTTTATCTCACTAAGCCAACACTTTTGATTGTGCCGATGGCAGTTCATGTTTATCATGCGTGTCAAGCTAAACAAGTTTTTAGCTCACCTGTCACGTAGTGACAAGGTGAGCTTTTGGGATCACTTTTTGTCCGTCGTCCGTCGTGCGTCCGTGCGTGCGTCCGTAAACTTTTCTTCAAACGACATCTCCTCCTAAACCACTGATCGTATTTTGACCAAACTTCACAGGAATGATCCTTAGGTGGTCCCCTTTCAAAGTTGTTCAAATGGTTCCAGTCCGTTGCACATATAGGTCACAGTAGCCAAAAATAGATTTTTTTCACCGCAAACTTAAAAAATCTTCTTCTCTGAAACCGCAAGGCCCAGGTCTTTGATATTTGGTATGAAGCTTCATCTAGTGGACCCCTACTAAGATTGTTCAAATTATAGTGCTGGGGCCAAAAATGCCCCGCACGGGGGCCCTTTGGTTTTACATGGGCTTATATAGGGAAAATCTTTAAAAATCTTCTTCTCTGAAACCGCAAGGCCCAGGTCTTTGATATTTGGTATGAAGCTTCATCTAGTGGACCCCTACCAAGATTGTTCAAATTATAGTGCTGGAGCTAAAAATGCCCCCGCACGGGGGCCCTTTGGTTTTACATGGGCTTATATAGGGAAAATCTTTATAAATCTTCTTCTCTGAAACCGCAAGGCCCAGGTCTTTGATATTTGGTATGAAGCTTCATCTAGTGGACCCCTACCAAGATTGTTCAAATTATAGTGCTGGGGCCAAAAATGCCCCCGCACTGGGGGCCTTTGGTTTTACATGGGCTTATATAGGGAAAATCTTTAAAAATCTTCTTCTCTGAAACCGCAAGGCCCAGGTCTTTGATATTTGGTATGAAGCTTTATCTAGTGGACCCCTACCAAGATTGTTCAAATTATAGTGCTGGATCTAAAAATCCCCCCGCACGGGGGCCCTTCGGTTTTACATGGGCTTATATTGGGAAAATCTTGAAAAATCTTCTTCTCTGAAACCGCAAGACCCAGGTCTTTGATATTTGGTATGAAGCTTCATCTAGTGGACCCCTACCAAGATTGTTCAAATTATAGTGCTGGGGCCAAAAATGCCTCCGCCCGGGGGCCTTTTAGTTTTACATGGGCTTATATAGGGAACATCTTTAAAAATCTTCTTTTCTGAAACCGCAAGGCCCAGGTCTTTGATATTTGGCATGAAGCTTCATCTAGTGGACCCCTACCAAGATTATTCAAATTATAGTGCTGGGGCCAAAAATGCCCCCGCACGGGGGCCCTTTGGTTTTACATGGGCTTAGATAGGGAAAATCTTGAAAAATCTTCTTCTCTGAAACCGCAAGGCCCAGGTCTTTGATATTTGGTATGAAGCTTCATCTAGTGGATCCCTACCAAGATTGTTCAAATTATAGTGCTAGAGCTGAAAATGCCCCCGCACGGGGGCCCTTTGGTTTTACATGGGCTTATATAGGGAAAATCTTGAAAAATCTTCTTCTCTGAAACCGCAAGACCCAGGTCTTTGATATTTGGTATTAAGCTTCATCTGGTGGACCCCTACCAAGATTGTTCAAATTATAGTGCTGGGGCAAAAAATGCCTCCGCCCGGGGGCCTTTTGGTTTTACATGGGCTTATATAGGGAACATCTTTAAAAATCTTCTTTTCTGAAACCGCAAGGCCCATGTCTTTGATATTTGTCATGAAGCTTCATCTAGTGGACCCCTACCAAGATTATTAAAATTATATTGCTGGGGCCAAAAATGCCCCCGCACGGGGGCCCTTTGGTTTTACATGGGCTTTTATAGGGAAAATCTTTAAAAATCTTCTTCTCTGAAACCGCAAGGCCCAGGTCTTTGATATTTGGTATGAAGCTTCATCTAGTGGACCCCTACCAAGAATGTTCAAATTATAGTGCTGGAGCTAAAAATTCCCCCGCAAGGGGGCCCTTTGGTTTTACATGGGCTTATATTGGGAAAATCTTGAAAAATCTTCTTCTCTGAAACCGCAAGGCCCAGTCCTTTAATATTTGGTATGAAGCTTCATCTAGTGGACCCCTACCAAGATTGTTCAAATTATAGTGCTGGGGCCAAAAATGCCCCCGCAAGGGGGCCCTTTGGTTTTACATGGGCTTATATAGGGAAAATCTTTAAAAATCTTCTTCTCTGAAACCGCAAGGCCCAGGTCTTTGATATTTGGTATGAAGCTTTATCTGGTGGACCCCTACCAAGATTGTTCAAATTATAGTGCTGGATCTAAAAATGCCCCGGCACGGGGGCCCTTTGGTTTTACATGGGCTTATATAGGGAAAATCTTGAAAAATCTTCTTCTCTGAAACCGCAAGACCCAGGTCTTTGATATTTGGTTTGAAGCTTCATCTAGTGGACCCCTACCAAGATTGTTCAAATTATAGTGCTGGGGCCAAAAATGCCTCCGCCCGGGGGCCTTTTGGTTTTACATGGTCTTATATAGGGAAAATCTTTAAAAATCTTCTTCTCTGAAACCGCAAGGCCCAGGTCTTTGATATTAGGTATGAAGCTTCATCTAGTGGACCCTACCAAGATTATTCAAATTATAGTGCTGGGTCCCGAAATGCCCCCGCACCAGGGCCCTTTTGTTTTACCTAGGCTTATATAGGGAAAATCTTGAAAAATCTTCTTCTCTGAAACTGCAAGGCCCAGGTCTTTGATATTTGGTATGAAGCTTCATCTTGTGGACCTCTATCAAGATTGTTCAAATTATAGCCCTGGGGCCAAAAATGCCCCCGCTCCAGGGCCCTTTGGTTTTACATAGAGGTATATAGGGAAAATCTTGAAAAATCTTCTTCTTTGAAACCACAAGGCTTAGGTCTTCGATATTTGTTATGAAGCTTCAGCTAGTGGACCTCTATAAAGATTGTTCAAATTATAGCCCTGAGACCAAAAATGCCTCCGCCATGTGGCCCTTTGGTTTAACATAGACTTATATAGGGAAAATCTTTAAAAATCATCTTCTCTGAAACACAAGGCTTAGGTCTTTGATATTTGTTATGAAGCTTCAGCTAGTGGACCTCTACCAAGATTGTTCAAATTATAGCACTGGGGCCAAAAATGCCCCTGCTCCGGGGCCCTTTGGTTTAACATAGACTTATATAGGGAAAATCTTGTTTTACATAGACTTCTATATGCAGGGTAAACCTTTAAAATCTTCTTCTCTGAAACCAGAAAGCCCAGGTCTTTCATATTCGATATGAAGCTTCATCTTGTGGACCTCTACCAAGATTGTTCAAATTATAGCCCTGGGGCCAAAATTGACCCTGCCCGGGGCCCACTTGTTATACATTGGATCAGGTGAGCGAACCAGGGCCCTCTGGGCCCTCTTGTTATACTGTATATTCAACTCTGCTGGAGGCCTGCAATAAATATCAAAAAGTACCGTTATAAACCATGTTAGCTACCGTGTTAGCTACCGTATTACCGCAGTCAAAAGTGAGAGGAAAATAAAGTTGTTGTACTTAAAACCTGATACAATCCTTGGGTAATATTTATAAATGTCGGTTGGGGAAAATTTGGGGTCCAAACCAAAACCGTGTTATATCCGATTTCGTGCTGTAACGAATCGTGCTATAACGAGGTCCGGGTGTATATTGTAATACTGTATAGCTCTAGATGAGGAGGTGTAACAAGGATAAGTATGGGATAATTTTTCTTATTGCTTCATAAAAACATATGTTGTGGGTACTTGTTAGAATCGCCTCATTGAGACGATTCTAACAAGTACCCACAACATATTGTTCTGACAAAAAATAAGGAAAATTATCCCTTATCGAATTTATGCCTCCTTATCTAGAGCTATGGATTATGAATGTGGAATTGGACTGTTATATGATAGCTATACACTTCTCCATATGATTTATAAGCTTTTCAGTATTCAGAATCACATGGTGTTTTGTTTCTGACTGCCTACAATATTTGTGTGACAAAGTAAAAGTTCACCTTTCACAGCAATTTGACAAAGACGTTGGGAAAAATTCTGATCAAAATATGACTTCAGCCTGCTCAGCATGACAACCCCTGCCTTTGCAAACAGTGTAGATCCTGTTCAGATGACATTTAAAGCAGCCATCTGATCAGGAGCTAATTGTTTTTCATGAAGCTTGTGAATTGAATATATATAGCATTAATACAAGTAATTTGATTGGTTGATAATCAGGAAGATTGTGGCCAAATTTATCCACCAGGATAATCATTAAGCACTTATAGGACTGCGGTATTCTTGTTTTATTCCACAGAGTGAAGAAATGATATATTTTGTGAAAGGTGCTCTAGAGCAGATAATATCAAAGTGTACACATTTTTATAATGATGGAACTACAACTCCATTATATGATAAACAGAGAACAGAATATACCCAGGAGGCTATAAGGATGGGCACACAAGGTCTTAGAGGTAAGTTTAGTAACTCAACCCTTTTTGTACCAAATGGAATCTTCCCACCATATATAGCAGGAGTCCATTTCAAAATTCAGGGGTGTCAGGTTGTGTTTTCTTCATATTTTATTTGAAAAATGGCTGAACTTCATGCAAACAGTGTAGGCCCTAATCAAACGCCGCGTTCTGCGGTGTCTGATCTGGGCCTGCACTGTTTACCATAGTACCCGTTTTGGGGTTCCTGGTACAAAATGGGTTAACATGTGCACACATACACCTTCCAAACAATATGATGCTCCAGGATGACATTCCTCAAATTGTTTTTCTGTAAATTCCCTGAAATGAAAATGCTACTTTTGAAAATTGGAATTTTAACAATCTGTTTATCTTTTTACGTCATCTAATTCTTAACTGGACGTCCCTGAAATATTTTTTCCTTACTTAACCGGCAGTTAAGTAGCATATGGATTGGTAGGCATGACACATTTGGATGATGCATAGAGAAAGTATTGCTAGAACTTTTTTTTAGAAATGTATTTTGCAAGTACACATACATGTACTATCAGCATTTCCTCACCAAGGTGATTCTAACCCATTTCATATGGCAAACCCCAAAATGGAACATTGGCAAACATTGCAGGCCCAGATCAGATGAAGCATCATCAGTACTAGTGTGGCTTCTAGGGTGCGGGATAGCATGAATTCCGCGAAAAAATACCCCTGCCGCATTTTTCGCTGTTTGTTGTGCCCAGTGTAAAAATTTATTAGTGGTGTGCAACTAAAATTTGTTTTTCTTGTTGCCTTGTGCAATAATGTATTGGCATCAGCGATTGGTTAGCAAGTTGATTCAGTAATCTTGCTGATCAATCATTGAGTTTATATTTTGATTGGGAAAATTCCTTGACCATGTGCTGTTAATATTAAAGTGCAAGGATTTTGGAACAAAGCAAGCATAAAAAGAGCAATGCTTTTACATCATTGGAATGTACAATCTACAGGACTAGCACATTCATTCGGCACACCAGTACATCTGATCAGGCCTCTAATCACACAGATGCACCGAAAGCAGAGGCCTTGCAAAACATTTTTACATTTGTTTAATATTTGCATTCAGCAATCCATTTATAGGCAGGTAAGATTTCATTAGGTTAAATGAAATCAGTTCCAGCTTGCCTTCTGTCTTTTCCCCACACTTTCAGTCGGTGTGGGTATTTATTAGAACCATCTCAGTGAGGCTTTTCTAATGAATACCCACAGTGAATGTTTATAAGGAGAAATAAGTTAATCATCCTTCAGTTATCCCCAGATACGAGGACTGTTCAAATATGAATGCAACTAAGTACATAAAAATGATTCTGTGATAGATTTATTTTGTCCCCTCAAAGTATTCCCCTTTAACAGATACACAAACTTTCAGTCTTCTGATCCAATCATTGAATGCATTTCGGTAGTCTTTTCAAGGTATACTATGAAGGCACTGGAATATTGCAGAACCGAGGTGTTTGCGCTGTACAAATTTTCGACCAGAAAGGTATTTTTTCAGCCGCGGGAACAAAAAAAAGTCACACGGGGCAAGGTCAGGGGAATACGGGGGGTGAGGGAGTTCAACAACCTTTTCCTGCTTCAGATAGTCTTGCACAATGAACGCCTTGTGCATGTCTTGTAGCAATCTGACATTGGCAAAACCAGTTGCGGATCTTCGTTCTTTGAAATATTTCTTCAATTTTCGAAGAACTTTATTCTTGTAAAACTTCGCATTTACAGATTTGCCTTTAGGCACAGCAACCTGAATAGCAGGGCCCTGATTTGAAAAGAATATGGCATACATTACCTTCTTGACGCTCATGGTCCGCTTTGCAATGCATGGTCTTTTGGAATACTTTGTTGCCCATATTTGTTCTGAATCATTCGTTTTGGCTCAAAAAAGTGAACCCATGTCTCGTCACCTGTGACGACATTAGCGAAAGACCGTGCATTGTAATTTGGAAACTTTTTAAGTAACTTCTTGGCGCACTGAACGCTTGTCTTTTTCTGCTCATCTGTCAACAGATGGGGAATCCATCTAGCACAGATCTTTCTCATTTTCAAATCCCGTTTCAGAATTGTATGAGCTGCTCCTAATGAGATGCCAACCATACTAGCTATTTGCCTTGTGGTGTATCGTGCATCGGTAGCAACTATTTCATTCACTCTAGCAACCATCTTGGCAGATGTTGCTCTTTTCGGCCGACGATCATGTGGTGCATCTTCTGTTGAGCCTAGCCCACAGCTGAATTTCTTACACCAACGAAAAACTGTTGGAAAAGACATTTCATTATGCCCATAAACGGAACATATTTCATCAAAAATGTCTTTGCACCGTATACCAAGAATACAACGATTCTTAATATAGGACCGTATTTCAACGGCGTACTCTGACCTTCTTCCAACCATGTTTTGTAATAGTATACAAGAGTAGACTTGTTTATCGAACGATATACATGGCAAAAGTGCACAGATTTTAACAGGTTTGGTATCAATGTATAGGTAAAATGTTTTTCTACGCTGTGATATTTATTTCCAGGTGATTTTCGCATTAGTGCATGAGAAAACATTCTACTTGCAGTCATATTTGAACAGTCCTCGTACCCACCTTATCTGTTGCTATGAAAATTTTCGACCAAAACGATTTTCTGAAATGCTGGTACATGTATCTGAATTTTATGTTTTCTTCTTGTTTTCAGTGTTAGCAATGGCTTATGGCCCTGACTTGGACCACCTGGTGTATGTGGGAATGGTGGGGATCATAGACCCTCCCCGTCTAGGGGTCAGAGAGGCTATAGAGATGCTGATGGAGGGTGGAGTATCTGTGAAAATGTTAACAGGAGATTCAGAGGAGACCGCAAAAGCTATAGGTACAGTATTAGACCTAGGTGGTGGACAGTTCACAAAGTGTGTCTTCCAAACTTAGAAAGGTCTCTTCAGAATTGTTTATTTTTATACATATTTCAGTTTTACAGCTCTAGCTTATGGGGAACTGTTTTTTTATTGGTGGTTAGCAAAAGCTAGAGAACCCAGATCTCACGTTACCTGAGCGAGACTGAAACCTGCATTGATGAGAGGCCTTATATTTAACCCATTCCCACTTGGGGACTTGTGAATTTTGCTGATTTTCACAGTGTTGCCTAGGACAGCAACTTCATATAACCATTATTTCATTATGAATGGTCTGTTTTACATCAAACTCTGCAGCAATGTTTACTGGGCAGTAGCCTTTCAAAGGAACCCTTTTAGGCAAAATCATTGTTGCTATGGTAACGAGGGGGCGTCTCAAAGTTGTCAAGAAGTATGATTTCACATGTATTTTTGACCGAATCTGAATCTTCACACTGCTGTCAAGGCAACATTTAAGGTGTTTGGCACTGGCCATTTTCACTGCCTGCAGCAAGTTTTGCCAGCGTCAATTTCGAGGCATTTTTGACCCCAGACGCCGATTTCATTTGTGGCTGGCAGGGCCATACCCCCATTTTTTTTTCGGTGGTATAGGTATATCTTTAGTGGGGAGCCGCACGAAAAAACAGTCCATTTTTTGGGACAACTAATCCTAACGCAAACTTAGCTGTCAAGGGGTGGGGAATGCCAATTTTCGGTGGTTCTGGGGCTCAGAAATGGTGGGGGTGGTGTCAGACATATAAAAAGTCGTATCTGAGTGGGTAAGGGCTAAGGGCAGAGTTATTTCATCTGTGGGATTCTGTTACATTAAGGGGAAGTTATTCTTGAATACCAGGATTGATCCCCATCCTGATAAGAGGCTACCCAGGAAGCAAATTCGTTCCATTTAAGAGGTGCTAATTTACAAAGGGATATCTGGAAGGATGAACAGAAAGAAAATACTAGAATACTGTCGATGGCGCGCCATCGCAAATCCCCACGTTTTCTACAGAGGGGCCAAGTACCGAAACCCCCTCACCCTGGGCCCTAATTTGACTCCATGGTCAAAATATTACCTGTATTATATTCTACTAATCATGCCCTTCAATTTCATATGCCACATGACTATGTTCCAAAAAACTTAAATTTTGACCCTTTGACCCCTCTCCCAGGGCCCCAATCTGACCCCAGGGTCAAAATTTTACTTGTAGTTTATTCTACCCATTATCCCCTTCGCATAGATATGCAACATGACTATGTTCTGAAAAACTTTAATTTTGACCCCCGACCCCCCCCCCCCCCAAGTCCGACCCCCAGGGCGTGACCTAGGGGTCACAGCCAAAATCCTGTTCAATATGTTTTACTTTTTTCATTACTAAGTACATGTGCAAAGTTTGGCATCAAAATCTTCAAAATTGACTTTGTAATTGAATTTTATTGATATTTGACCTTTTGACCCCTCCCCAGGGCCCCTGGGGGCGGGGACAAAAAAAAATGTGCTCTTGCGCAAGCCATTCATGTAAGCAACTCGCATACCAAATTTGGTTGAATTCCGGCTAACGGTTTAGGAGGAGATAGCCGGACGGACAGACGGACAGACAGACAGATGGACGGAGGCGATTGCAATATCCCCACTTTTTTTTAAAAACGTGGGGATAAATATATTAGAGCTACTAAGCAATTGTGATAAAAATGATGTATTAATGTTCACAGATGGATCAGCATTAGGTAATCCCGGTCCAACTGGAGCTGGTGCTGTGGTCTACCTAGAGGGTTACTCCAGCACACCAGTTTTGATGAACAAGGGAGTCTCTCCTATAGGTAACAATTATATTGGAGAATTGGTAGGTATACAGATCGGGCTAGAATTCTTGGCTGATCTAGACTTCAAAGGCAGAGTAGTCCATATTCTGACCGATTGTCAACCAGCTATTAAGACTGCTTTCAGTACAGAAATGCCAACAAACAAGATTGAAACAGTTCTCAGTATCAAGGAGTGTTTAGCAAAGGTAAGGTATAGGGAGAATATTGTCAAAGTTCATTGGGTACCGGGACACAAAGATATTGAGGGGAATGAGTTGGCAGATCAACAGGCGAAGGCGGCAGCATCAGAAATGATTAAAAACAATGAGGTAAAACCGACCCTGGACAAGAAAGAAGCAGTACGGGAGTGTAAATCACAGGGAAAGGAAAAATATGAAAGAAGATACAAGTGCTCAGACAAAGTGAACGTATTGCAGGAAATATTTGGGGAAGTGGGAAAAAGGATCTGCCATGGAGATAGGGACAGAAGGACTTTTTCTGCAGTAAATCAGTTGCTGTGTGGACATTCAATCTTTATAATAAATGATCACCAGGCAAAGTTAAACAAAGATCTGTCAAGTTTGTGCGAAACATGCAACATGAAAGAGAATGTAGATCATTTTCTGTTCCACTGTCAGAGATTTAAATCAGAAAGGGATACTTTAGAGTATAATGTTGAAGAGATTCTGGGCAGGGAGGAGGTGAAAATGGTAACAGACATTAACTTGAAAGTGTTGACAGGCCTGATTGAAGACATTAGTAAGCAAGGAAGGAAGGAACTGACAGATGCACTGATGGAATTCATCAGGAGCACAAAAAGATTTTGAATTGCATTGTAATATATGTATCATGAGTTTTTCACATAGTGAAATGTACAAGTGACTTATTTAAGTACCAAGTGGCTATAGGCAGCGATAAAATGCCTTATAGATATACAACAACAACAACAAAAGGAAAGCCACTTCCTCTTCCTTTTGAAAAAACAATTTGTGACTCAAATGTTCAGGTGGACATGTATATACTGTCATATTGGCTACCTTTATTAAGCTAACAACCTGCTTTAAGCTGTATCCAATCAAATGCATTAAAATAGAAATGTATAAAGCAAACATCTGTCATAAGCAAGCACATTTGGTAGGCACATGCTAAATACAGGTTGCACTGTATTCAGTTTTAATATTTTTATGCAGAAAACCAACAAAACATTGGCAGAGAAAAAGAGAGAAATGTACTCCTTACATGCCCAATATGTTTAATTTGACCCGGGGCTACACTGTTTGCCATTGCCCTTATGCTGCTTGGCATAATTTATGTGTTCATTAACCCATTTGGTACCGGAAACCCCTAAACGGGTACCTTGGCAAACAGTGCAGGCCCAGATCACACGCCGCATAACACGGCATCTGATCAGGGCCTACACTGTTTGCAAAAACTTCAGCCATTTTCCAAATGAATTTTGAAGAAAACAGAACTTGACACCCCTTAATTTTGAAATGGACTCCTGCCATATATAAGGAGGAAGATTCCATTTGGTACAAAAAGGGTTAAAGCTTGTCTTGCTGAATATGTTAGTATGTTGCACTCCTCCCCGATTTTCAGCCATTAAAGTTATTTTGATCAGAAGCCAGCTGATCTGTATCTACATTACGATAACACACCTGTGCAACAAAGTGCATATTTCTCGTCTCCAAAATGGCTACTTTTCTGATGAAAATCTATGATATTTTTTAGCTCACCAGAGCCGAAGGCTCCGGGGGAGCTTATAGGATAGGCATTTGTCCGTCGTCGTCGTCGGCGGCGTCTGCGTCGTCGTCAACACTTTCAAACATCTTCTTCTCTGAAGCCACTGGACCGATTCAGCCCAAATTTTATCTGTAGCATGCATGGGCTGGGGGATTGAAAGTTTGTGTTTTTTATGAAAATTGGCCCATTAGTTTGGTTGCTATAGCAACTTAGAGCTCCCATAGACTTATAATGGGGAAAATTGAAAAATGGCATTTACTGCCAAGCCACTGCAGATATTTTGACAAAACTTTCACAGAAATATTCCTTAGGCAATCTACTATCTGCCATATGATTTTAGGCCTACTGCTCATTTGTATTGGTTGCCATGGAAACCAAAATGAAAAAATAGAAAAAAAATACTTAAAAAATCATCTCCTCAGAAACCGTATGCTCTATGAGGCTGAAAGTTTATGGAAATATTCACCATATTTGCCTTTACAGGTTTTGTGTTTTTTATGAAATTCGGCTCTTTAGTTTGGTTGCTATGGCAACTTAGATTTTCCATAGACTTATAATGGGGAAAATTGAAAAATGGCATTAACTACAAAGCCTTTGCAGATATTTTGACAAAACTTTCATAGAAATGTTCCTATAGTAAACTTCTCTCAGCCATATGCTGTTATGTCAACCTGGGGGTCCAGTAGGTTGTGCCGGGGCCATGCCCCGCCCCCAGTACTTCATAAAATGACTTATATCTCAGAAACCTTACAGATCCCCACCCCTAAACCATATATATTCTTGTTCCTATTGATAAGACGCATTTAGTGACACCAACCTGGAGGTCCTCCGGGATGTGCCGAGGCCATGCCCCACCCCCTCCACTTCATAAAAGGCCCAATATCTCGAAAACCATTCAGATCCCCACCCCTGAACCCTATATACTCTTGTTCCTTATGATAAGACGCATTCAGTGACATCAAACTGGGGGTCCCCCGGGATGCGCCGGGGCCATGTCCCGCCCCTCCATTTCATAAAAGGCCCAATATCTCGGAAACCTTACAGATCCCCACCCCTAAACCATATATATTCTTGCTCCTTATGATAAGACGCATTCATTGACCCCAAATTGGGGGTCTTCCGGGGTGCGCCGGAGCCATGCCCCACCCCTTCACTTCACAAAATGCCATATATCTCAGAAACTGTTCAGATCCCCACCCCTAAACCATATATGTTCTTGTTCATTATGATGAGACACATTCAGTGACACCAACCTGGGGGTCCCCCTGGGATGTGCTGGGGCCATGCCCCACCCCCTCCATTTCATAATATCACAATATCTCGGAAACCTTACAGATCCCCACCCCTAAACCATATATATTCTTGTACCTTATGATAAGACACTTTCATTGACACCAACCTGGGGGTCTCCCTGGGCCTTGCCCCACCCCTGCACTTCACAAAAGGCCTTATATCTCAAAAACTGTTCAGAGCCCCACCCCTAAACCATATATATTCATCTTCCTTATGATAAGGCACATTCATTGACACCAGCTTGTGAATCCCCGGGGCATGCCCGGGCCATGCTCCACCGCTTGACTTCATTAAAAGCCACATATCTCAGAAATAGTTCAGATCCCCACCCCTAAACCATATATATTCTTGTTCCTTTTGATAAGACTCATTCAGTCACACCAACTTGGGGTCTCTTTGTGCTGAGGCAATGTGCCCCGCCCTTCCACTTCATAAAAGGCCATATATTTCAGAAACCATTAAATCCCCACCCCATATTCATATATGTTCTTGTTCCTTATTATTAGCACACCTACTGTAGGTGTGTCCGCAGGGGCCAGTCCTCTCCTTTCCACTTCATGAAAGGATATCTTGGAAACCGTTCAGATTCCCACCTTATGATGAGACACATTTAGGGATAACAATCTTGGGCTTTCCTGGGAACGACAGGGCATGCTCCAACGCCTCCACTTATATCTCCAGCCATGCAGATCCCCACTGCTAAACCATATATATTCTTGTTCTTTGTGATAAGACACATTTAGTGATACCAACCAGGGCTCCATTGGGTCCATGCCCCACCCCCTCTACTTCATAAAAGGCCTAATGTTTCATATACTGAGTCCACATGGATGCTCATTTGGATATGGGGGTTCATTTGGCAGATTAAAATGATATCATGTTAAAATACATGGCTGCAATTTGGCAGTGCCCACCTGAGCTCTGGTGAGCATAGTGGCCCATGGGCCTCTTGTTTATTAATACTGCAAACATAGGTTGTGGGTGCTCATTAGAACCGCCTCATTGAGGCGGTTCTAACGAGTACCAACAACCTATGTCTTGGAGTAGAAATAAGAAAAATAATGTATACCCCCGTAAACCTCCATTTTCTCTGTTTAAAGTGGGGTATAAGGGGGGTCTTCGTTTCACGGACTTGATCACGTGATGAACTGTTTTCAAAAAAAAGGATATATCCAAGTTCAGCATGGTAAGGATTAAACCTTGGCTTTGTTATTCCAGGTGCTCGTCTTGGCCTGTATGTTGAAGGTTGTACATCATTATCCGGAGAAGAGATAGAGAGAATAGATCTTGGATATCTACGCAGTATCATAAACAAAGTGGCAGTATTTTACAGAGTAACTCCAAGAAATAAATTAAAAATTGTTAAGGTACTTTTTATCTTTTAACTCTTTGTGGCACCAAATTGATTTCTGAAGAAAAAGAAAATCAAGGCCAAATTAATTTTAGCCTTTGGCATTTTCTACAACTTGAACCTGGTAAAAGATGATCAAAAAACATTTTGAAATGAAAGTTTAGTTCTGCTATTTGCAGAACACTTAAACCAGTTATTTTCCATAATTTTTTGAAAAACTGAAACTGATCGGAACTCCTAGTCACAGTCTGTTTAACCAATATAGACAATAATATCACACTTACCTGCTTTTTTGACAATGAGGGGCTGACCTTCTGCTGCTTCAACCATGTTACGGAACTTTAAATGTTTTATAAATGTTTTATTATATATACTCCCTATGCAAATTTAGGATTTATTTGGTAAAAACAAACACGTCCAGAGTCAGCATAAGGATCATTAGACTGTTCTTAACTGTGGAATTATACGGCTGACCCTCGTTATAACTACAGTATTTGTTCCCTATTATTGTGCCGCCATAAAGAATTTGCCATTATAAAGAATCCCAGTTAGGAGTAGAATATGTAATTAAAGGACTTTTCCTCATCATCTTGGAGTATTAGATTACAAGAATCTTTCATGACTATGGATTTGATTTAGGCATTTCCTACTCAAGGGAAGCTTACGCTGCCTGGAATCAAGGCTAAGCCTTGACCTAAGAATTCATTCCATTGAAATTGTCGATATAATGAGCTTTGCCATTATAACGAATGTCGGTATAAAGAGGGTTGACTGTATGAAATCTATGGCTTGTTTTAATGATTAACCATTAAGATGCCACAAAAACCTGCATCAAAAATTGTTGTCTGTTATGTCATCTGCTGAACGTATCTTCTTGAAATTAAAAAAATATTTTTGTGACAGTTTGGACCCAGATCAGACTGCTCCTACAGGAGCAGTCTGATCTGGGTCCACACTGTTTGCAACACCCAGATCAGACAGTCTGATCTGGGTCCACACTGTTTGCAACAATGACTTTGAAAGTAACCAGCAGACAACAAAAACAGACAACAATTGTTGTGATTGGCAATTTAAGGGTTAAGATGAAATTTCTTGGCGTACTGTATTTTAATTACAAGAAATATTGAAATTTATCATAAAACATTGCTGATATTTAGTGAATAATGTCATATCATAAATATGACCATAAGTTTCATATATTGTGTAAGATCCTCTATCTATAAGATGCTCTGTTTATACCTCAGGCATTACAAGAAAATCACCAAGTAGTAGGCATGACAGGAGATGGTGTCAATGATGCTGTTGCTCTGAAAGCAGCTGATATTGGTATATCAATGGGCCGGTCAGGAACAGATGTATCAAAAGAGGCAGCTGACATGATATTAGTTGACGACGACTTTTCTGTCACTTTGTAAGTTGTTGGGCCAGTTTTTCAAAACTAATGATGTTGATAATTAAGGTATCATTAGAACTTAAATCATTTGAGCCAGGGCACAACAAAATCTACAATAAGACCTGTGCAACCAGCTAAGACTTGGATCAGCCCATGCATCTGCACCGTCTGATCAGAGTCTTCAATGTTTGCATGAGCCTTCTATAGCCTCTGGGCTATTCATAGGGCAACAAGAGAATGCTCCGACAAGGAGGACCTGACGGGACAGCTGAACTGAGTCTTTGACCACAGCACGGTTCTTATTGTAGGTTTTGCTAGAGGGCGTGGCCGGTGTTACATATTTCAGTACTGGTCATGAACAGACTTAATATAACCGAGTCTGCTATTTTCGTTTATTTGGTGTATTCCTTGGTTCCAAAGGATCTAACTTCAGAACTTATTTATTTTCACTGTAGCTGGTGTTGTGCCGTGTGAAGTTCGTAAAACGTCTCCCCGTACATCATCATAGTGCAGATTATATTTTCTGGTCCTTTGGGATCATTGAGTTCATTTGGTATCATTTTGAAAATAGAGTTCTGCATAAGCCGGTGCTAGAGGGCATGGCCGGTGTTGCATATTTCAGTACTGGTCATGAACAGATTCAATAAAACAGAGTCTGCTATTTTCGTTTATTTGGTGTATTCCTTGCTTCCAAAGGATCTAACTTCAGAACTTATTTGTCATGCGCCGGCTCATTTAATATGGCAAATGCTAATATTTATGCTGTGGTGGCGCTAAAGGGTCAAGTATTAGGTCACAAGCAGTTTAAAGTGTCACAATAAAGTTTTTATAAGCAGATATATCAGAACCCTTTTTATTTGGAGTAAAGTCATATAACTGTGTTAATGTCTGTTCCATAACACAAAGCCCTGGGGTCAGGCCCTATGGTGGGGCTTAAGGGTCAAGAATAAGGTCACACTCACTGTAAAGTTTTACAGTAAAGTCTTTTTTAGAAGTTAACCCTTATCTTGCTGAATATTCAGTTTAGCCACACCCATTTTTGCCTTTGAACCAATCAGATTATTTGATGTAATTTTTTCCTACAAATTCATAGACTGAATGTCAAACAGTATAGATCCTGATCAGATAACTCCTTCAGAAGCCATCTGATCTGGATCTACACTGTTTGCAAAGATAGGTGTTTTCGTGAACAGCATGATAAGAGTTAAAAAACTTAATGTATGTTTATGTGGAAAAATAGATCAACAAAATGTGAAACAAGCATGCTATGCTACACAATACAGAAGAGCTATGCTATCCTGCAACAGCTCTTGTTAAGCTCTGAATCATTTTGCCCGCACCTTTGAAGGGAGCTCACTCTCATTGAAAAAGCAGTGTTTCCTGGTGCTGGAGGGCAGTGTTTTTATAGCAGCAGGTTTGCTTATTAGAACTCACATTTGTTGCATTTTTTGCTGGATGTCAATGGTTAAGCTTTAAGTTTCTATGAACTATACAAAAAGATCAAAAGTGAAACTTTTGATATTCCTTTCTTAACCCTTTGTTTGCTAGTTGACTCTTCCATTGCTGTATGTTGGACAAGGCCATTTATCATATAAGGGGTCTCAGGCCTATTTTTACGTTCTTATTCTATTTTTGAAGGAAATTCTGTTAGCAAATAGTGCAGGCCCTGATCAGATGCCGCGTCCTGCAGCGTCTGATCTGGCCCTGCACTGTTTGTGAAAAAATGGTTTTCAGGGTAGAGTTGTTCAAAATTAACGATGTCATTAGCAATGTATTGTTGAAATTTGCTCATTTAATATGGCAAGTATGCTAATATTTTTGTTGAAAAACATGTGAGTAGCTTTTGCATTACATTTTACCAGCAAAAATACCAGAGTTCTAGATAACTGTACATGCTACAACAATTAACAATTTGACCAGTAATGAGCTCGTTAAGCTAATTATGCTTTGAACAACTGGTCTTGAATGTTGACCTAGAAAAGATGAAAATATTGCAATGGGCCTGCATACCCACTCAGTGTGTATGAAGAAACTTTTAGTCAAGGGGCATGACTGTGCGGGCTGATCTGAGTCTTTACTAGGCATACATACTTTAAGATTCCTTTTTGCTGCCTAGCACAGTACTTCATAGCAACAGATAAGGTAAGTACATGTATGTTGTGATAACTGAAGGATAGTTTTTGTCAGTTCTAACGAATACCCAAAACATAGGTTTATATGGAGAAAAGGAAAACTATCCTTCAATTATTACAGAATATGCACCTTATCTGTTGCAATGTACTTTCTACAATTCATTCTTCCTTTCTTTCTTTTTCAGAAGTGCAATAGAAGAAGGAAAAGCTATTTTTTATAATATTAGAAATTTTGTTAGATTTCAGTTAAGCACGTAAGTAATTTTTCACTTTTTGCTTTTCTGAATCATTGAAAACAGATCTCATCAGATTGACCATTTTATCTGAAATTTATGAAACAAGCCTTTGGTGAGTGTCATAAATTTCATGCAACATGACCACAGGAGATAGAGTCTGCCATGGTTGCTCAGTAGGATGCTCTACTGACTGGTGATCAGGAGGTCACAGGTTTGATACCTGAGTCATATTTCATGACGTTTGATCATGAAATCTATTCTATGGTCATTGTCTTCCTTCTGCTGGTTCAAGAAGGGTAGTTGTCAGTGTCTGGCCTATGAATGTACATTCTGCTGGTTAACTGCTTATATGCCTATTAATGTATAAACCTGCCCAGGAAAAGTGTGGCTAGGTAAACTGAATGGCTTACATGAAACTGGGTCGTTAAACTTCAAACAAACAAGCGAACAATCAAAACATGTTAGATTCTATTTGTTAAATGACTGTTTTATTTTCATTGACATACAATTAGACCATAGGTGACCTGATGCTGAACCAACAGACAACAACAATGATAGTAGCAGCAACAACAACAGAAATAGTAAAATTATAATTGAAATTGTCATTCAAAATTATTTAAATGTTGTTGCTTTCTACTGTGTATGGATGTGGTAAATGACATCTGCCAAAATCAGTATGCCATAACCCCTTTGTGATACTGTGCAGTGTAATGTGATGTGCTATATAACAGGGTTTAAAGATGGATCCCAAAAATACTTAGATTACGTAGACAGATGACCATAAATGGTCATTTTTAGCTCGCCTGTACGAAGTACAAGGAGAGCTATTGTTGTCACCTCGGATGGCGTGCGCGTGCGTGTGCGCGTGCGCTTCATACTGCGTTAAAGTTTTTCAAATGCTTATATCTCAACAGTCACTCATCACAGAGCACTCATATTTGGAACTTAAGTACCTGGGAGGGTCTTCTGATGTTCAAAGAAAACAGACCCCTGGGGTCATGCCCCGGGGTGGGGCTTGGGGTCAAAATCTAGAACACCTATGTAATACTGTGTTAAAGTTTTTGAAATGCTTATATCTCAGCAGTCACTAATCACAAAGCATTAATATTTACAACTTGGATACCTGGGAGTGTCTTCTGAGATTCCAAGACAACACCCCCATGGGTTCATGCCTGAGAGTGGGGATGGGGTGGGGCTAGGGGTCAAAATCTAGGACAACTTTGTAATTTGTTGTATACCTTTCCCTTATGCTAACAAGTTATAGACAGAATTGGTTAGACATCAGCCAACCAAGTGACATCGGTTCAAGTGTAAAAGGGTGAAGGTCATGGTGACCTATATTTCACGGTCCAGTGATTTTGCCTTTTATCTTGAAGACTATTTGTTGGAGAAATGTCATACCTGGGATATTAGTTCCATGTGACCCAATGACTGACCTCAAAATATATCTAGGTAACTGTGACCTATATTTCATGGTTCAGTGATTTTGACTATTATCTCGAATACTATTTGATGGAGAAATGTCATACCTGGATTATAAGTTCCATGTGACCGGATAATTGACCCCAAAATATAACTAGGTCAGTGTGACCTATATTTCATGGTTCAGTGATTTTGTCTTTTATTTCGAATGCTTTTTAGCTCGCCTGTACGAAGTACATGGAGAGCTATGTTGTCACCTCGGATGGCGTGCGCGTGTGTGTGCTCGTGCTCGTGCTCGTGCGCGTGCGCGTTAAAGTTTATCAAATGCTTATATCTCAACAGTCACTCATCACAGAGCACTCATATTTGGAACTTTAGTACCTGGGAGGGTCTTTTGATGTTCAAAGAGAACAGGTCCCTGGGGTCCTGCCCCGGGGTGGGGCTTGGGGTCAAAATCTAGAAAACCTATGTAATACTGTGTTAAAGTTTTTGAAATGCTTATATCTCAGCAGTCATGCATCACAAAGCATTCATATTTACAACTTGGATACCTGGGAGTGTCTTCTGAGATTCCAAGACAACACACCCCTGGGTTCATGCCTGGGAGTGGGGATGGGGTGGGGCTAGGGGTCAAAATGTAGGACAACTTTGTAATTTGTTGTATACCTTTCCCTTATTCTAACAAGTTATAGACAGAATTGGTTATACATCAGCCAACCAAGTGACATTGGTTCAAGTGTAAAAGGTTGAAGGTCATGGTGACCTATATTTCATGGTCCAGTGATTTTGCCTTTTATCTTGAAGACTATTTGTTGGAGAAATGTCATACCTGGGATATTAGTTCCATGTGACCCCATGATTGACCTCAAAATAAATCTAGGTCACTGTGACCTATATTTCATGGTTCAGTGATTTTGACTATTATCTCGAATACTATTTGATTGAGAAATGTCATACCTGGATTATTAGTTCCATGTGACCAGATAATTGACCGCAAAATATATCTAGGTCAGTGTGACCTATATTTCATGGCTCATCGATTTTGCCTATTATCTCGAATACTATTTGATGCAGAAATGTCATACCTGGATTATAAGTTCCATGTGACACGATAATTGACCCCAAAATATAACTAGGTCAGTGTGACCTATATTTCATGGTTCAGTATTTTTGTCTTTTATCTCGAATACTTTTTGATGGAGAAATGTCATATCTGGGTTATTAGTTCCATGTGACCCCATGATTGACCTCAAAATATAGCTGGGTCAGTGTGACCTATATTTCATGGTTCAGTGATTTTGCCTATTATCTTGAATATTATTTGATGGAGAAATGTCATACTTGGGTTATTAGTCCCATGTGACACCATGCTTGACCTCAAAATATGTCTAGGTCACTGTGACCTATATTTCATGGTTCAGTGATTTTGTCTATTATCTTGAATACTATTTGATGAAGAAATGTTACACCTGGATTATTTATTAAATGTGACCTTATTATTGACCACAAAATAAATCCAGGCCATTGTGACCTATATTTCATGGTTCAGTGATTTTCCCTATTATCTTTATTACTATTTGATGGAGAAATGTCATACCTGGGTTATTAGTTCCATGTGACCCCATGATTGACCTCAAAATATATCTAGGTCACTGTGACCTATATTTCATGGTTCAGTGATTTGCCTATTATCTTGAATACTTTTTCATGAAGAAACATCATGCCTGGATTATTTATCTCATGTGACCCCATGATTGACCTCAAAATTATATCTTGGTCAGTGTGACCTAAATTTCATGATTCAGTGACTCTGCCAAATTGAATACTATTTTTTTTTTTTAGAAACTTCAGTCCTGAATTATAAGTTCCATGTGACCAGATGATTGACATAGAAATATATCTAGGTCAGTGTGACCTATTTTCATGGTTCATTGATTTTGCCTTATAATTCATACACATTGTGATTCTGAAATGTAATATCTGGCATATATGTTCCATGTGACCTGATCACTGACCTCAAAATGTATCTAGGTGTGTGTGACCTATATTTCATGGTTCATTAATTTTACCTTATATCTTGAAGGCGTGAAACAGGCGAGCTACGCTGTCCGGGGACAGCTCTTGTTCTATATGATCTATTATTTTGTTTGGATTTAATACAATTCTTTAACTAGCATTGTTTATGCTTTGGGCCTCAACAGTAGTGTTTATATCAAGAGATTGTGGTGTACATGTAATTTTACATTCAAATAAGACACATACAACACATTTCTATCGGGACTGTTAACTGATGTATCTGTATATTCTTACTGGGATGGCTGCAAAGGTCACCCAAACATGTACTTTTGTTATTGCCCATAATTAACATGCAGTAGAACTTAAATCTCTCAAACACCTTTGGGATCATGAAAATTTGTTTGAGACAGGGATAGTTCAAACCACAGAGGGATGATCATACATCCATGTTAGAAGGCAGTTCTAATGAGTCCACACAATACACATTTTCTAGATGAAAAAAATAGAAAAATCACCCTCAAATTTGCCTAAATACAATGTATTTGTTGTCTGATGATATGAGAAGAATTCCCAGCCCCCACTAATCAGGGCTTGGATGGTGGGCTGTATGGTGCTTCCACGCAAAGCTGAAGTTGACCGCACATGAGTACAGGTAATCCGCTTATAAGGTCGTAGCCTGCCCCGGCAAAGTTGTGCAAGTCGGATCATCCATGCATATAAACCCTATTGGTTTCATTGGGTGATAGGGCTTCAGATGTCATTTCATCTCCGTTTCGGATAAAAGTCCCAAAAAAATTGGAAGCAACATCTCCAAAATGACCTAAATAATGTTGACGGGGACATTAAACCTCAAATTAGATAAAATGAGAAGAATTCCCTAGGGACCCAAGAATGAGTTTGAATCTACCATGGTGAAGGAGCCATCAGGGTTCTAGTCACCGAAATTGAAAAAAAATATAAAAAAAATATTTGAAAATGTAATATACTTAAGTTGTGTTGGTGATTTAAGGGTAAAACAGTTACTTTTTATCTCAACAGGAGTATAGCTGCTTATTTACTTTGAAGAAATTATGGCTTCAACACTTTAAGTGAACCAGCTGCCTAGCAGTTAATTCACATGAAATGTCAATCCGTTCTTTCCTTGAAAAATATTACTAGGTGTTTGAAAGATTTATCTACACTCGACCAGCATGGTTCTTTTAAGGGTAAAAGCCATTACTTCTCAACTTAGCAGGCATATATATATAGCTGCTCTATCACCTTGAAGACAATAAGCTTGACATTTCATGTGAATTGTCTGCCTAGCAAACAATTCACATGAAATGTCAAGCCATAGCTTGACATTTCATGGGAATTAGGCTTGACATTTCATGCGAATTAGGCTTGACATTTCATGTGAAATAGGCTTGACATTTCTAGCAGACAATTCACATGAAATGTCTAGCCTTATTTTTTTTAGAAAATGATGTGAAAAAAGGTGAATCATAACAGTTGTGCCTGGTGTTTTACGGGTAAAAACCATGACTTCTTATCTCAACAGGAGTATAGCTGCTTTATCACTTATAGCACTTTCAACTGTGATGAAACTACCCAACCCCCTCAATGCAATGCAGATATTGTGGATCAACATTATTATGGATGGTCCTCCAGCACAGAGGTAAGACAATTTGATGCTCTATTTTATATGAAAATATGCTATGTAAATTTGAAAAGTAAATAATATGCTAAAGATAAATACAGCGAAATTCCGCTATTAAGACCACCTCAAATTAAGACAAATGCTGCTTTAAAATATTATTTAGAAAGGTGTTGTTATTCTTTCTTCGTTTATTATATGCATAATGTCCTGTGGTCAGGGACCACCTTTAAGACTGTTCAAAAGTGGTCTTAAAGACCACTTTTGAACAGTCCCAGATGTGGTCTTAATATAGGAATTTTACCACATCTTACTGATTGTAGTTAGAAGATTAGAAAATCACTACCGTATTCGGGTGTGTATTACCCGCATTTGCGTACTACCCGCACCCCCTTTTGTTGCCAAAATCTGGGGGAAAACTGTTATACTGTTGTATTACCCGCATGGAACATTTGCTGAAATTTTGGTGGATGCGTAAGTGAGAAAAAGTAAGAATTTGGCCAGTTTTTGTAGCACACAACGGAACGCGCGATCGTCTTCAAAAGGCGGGAAAATGCACGTGCGTGCGAGTATCACCAGAAAGCATGTATTTTGATTAAAATGTTGAAAAAACTTTACCTATTCACCAGTGTTATTAATTTATTAACCCACATATGCCCGCGGCCCATTTTTGGGACATCAGCAAACAGTGCAGTCCCGGATCAGATGCCTCAGAAAGACGCCGCAGAGGTTTCTTTTTTGGGACATCGGCAAACAGTGCAGTCCCAGATCAGACACCTCAGAAAGACGCTGCAGATGTCTGATTTGGATTTACACTGTTTATTGATTTATAACTGTTCAATTATGACACTATTGTTAATCCCTGTCATATAATTGCCACCCTGCGGTGCGTGTCGATAAGGTGTGAAAATATGGTCAAGTTATGTCTCTAATTTGTGTTTATTCCCCAATCATAAAATTTAATCCGCAATCAGTGTGAAAATTATTTAATTGCTCCTAAGACGAGTTGCTACGACTATTCTGCTATCTCGTGAATGGTTATGTTTTGGCGCCAAATAGCAGACGCTTGGCGAGAAAAGTTGAACTCTTTGTGTTAACACATCTGTATTCTGTTGTTGGTTATTGACACGGAGCTTACGGAAAGTGCTGTTTTGCTAGCGAGAATACTTTTACCGTTTCCAAACATTTTTTTATGAGACAGATACGCCCCATTAAGCTAAAACAATAGACACGTGTGGGGTTGCTGGGGTACGATGACGTCATTTACCGATCGCGTGCAGAAAAAAACTAGTGGTGATTTGTGGGCGGCAGTTTGGATGCCGGAAAACTTTGATGTTCGCATTGAACTTGCTTGTTTATTTTGTTTAAAATCAAAGTTTTAGGAATAATACTCACAAATTCGGGCTTTCTAGTAATAGAGATTGTTATACACCTCAACCTCGTTATAACACGGAACTCCGGGTCCAACCAACGGACCGTGTTAGTTAACCGAATCGTGTTATAAACGCCGACCGTATTTGTCACAGATCAACCATTGACACAATGGTGATCAATAGTTTCCCAAACAAGATGATGTGTGGTCCGGTTAATGACCGTATTTCCCGACTAAAATGTGTTTAGAACTAATCAATGGCAGTAAATACCATGACCCATCAAGTCAAACAAGTCACTTTAATCGAAACCAGCTGATAAACCATGTTTTATATCCAGAAATCGTCCGATCTGACAGCGAGTATCACGCCATTTTGATAGCTGGTTCCCGGCTAACTTTGTTGTAACTGAGCGTCCGGAACCGTACCGAACTACAGTACCGTTAATACATTTCAATGGTGAAATTACTGGGTTAGGGTTCGGAACAGGACAATGATCAACGCTTACAAGAAATTTGAATTACTTCCCTTGAAATGTCTTACCCTTAATATTTTAGCCATTTAAAACGATTTTTAATGGCACACATGGGCTTTGAATGATTTTTTTACCGCGAAAATCGATCTTGAATATGTTTTATCATTTGCTTTTAAGCTGGAATAAATTTGACTTTCTTTTACATGCGGATCTAGAAAATGAGTTTTATTGCAGTTGACTGATCACATCGTCTGCATCGATGTTTAAAATTTCTGCTGAGCAGTGATCCTTAACAGAGCGTGATAAATATTTTTTTCCGGTTGCATAACTGAATTCTTTAATCTCTTTATCTCACTTTGCCAACACTTTTGATTGTGCCGATGGCAGTTCATGTTTATCATGCATGTCAAGCTAAACAAGTTTAAATACTGTATATTCAACTCTGCGGGAGGCCTGTAATAAATATCAAAAAGTACCGTTATAAACCGTGTTAGCTACCGTGTTAGCTACCGTATTACCGCAGTCAAAAGTGAGAGGAAAATAAAGTTGTTGTGCTTAAAACCTGATACAGTCCATGGATAACATTTATAAATGTTGGTTGGGAAAAATTTGGGGTCCAAACCAAAACCGTGTTATATCCGAATTCGTGCTGTAACGAATCGTGCTATAACGAGGTCCGGGTGTCATACTCATATGTAAGTAAAATTGAGTGGACAATTAAACGTTATTTATGTCGGGAATCGTAAAAGGATAGAGCATAACATGAGATGCATCGTATTTTCAGCTGTAAAAAGTAAAAATAAAATGGTCCAAAAATAATTCGGGCGGATTACCCGCATCCAGAACTTGGGCCTGTAATTTGAGGGAAAAAAACTGCGGGTAATACACGCCCGAATACGGTATTTTGATTCAACAGTGTGAAAGGGAAATCATCAAAATAATTTCATAAAAAAAAAAAATCTTTTCACACAGTCAGTGCTGGTAAAATATTCCGGGATCATCAAAATTAATGTCCTTCTCTTATGAGAAAAAAGTGCTATCATTTGCTGACCATGTGTTACTGAAATTTTCGCATTCCAGAATCTTTGTTTCATTGAGAGAACCTTAAAATTGTGCTAAAGTTGATGATAAGCTTTGGAAGATACATAAAGTTGAGTGTATAAAGAACTTGATAGAACCACCCTAACAAACATTTCAATCAAGTTTTTAACCTTAATCCTGCTGTTCAATACAACCCATACCTTTGCAAACAGTGTAGATCCAGATCAGATGGCTTCTTCAGAAGCCATCTGATCAGAATCTACACTGTTTGTCATGCAGTTTGTGAATTTGAATCAATAAATTACATCAGGTAATTTGATTGGTTGAATTATAAATAGGTGTGTCTAAATTAATTTATGCAACTGGATAAGGGTTAAGGGAAATAGATACACCTTCAGGAGAGGTCACTTCATCCAAAATTTTTTTTGCAACCCATATCAGTATGCATCTGGGACAGGGCTTATAGAAATGTGAACAGGACGTTTGGAAAGTTGTCTTCCTTTGAAAAATGGTGAAAAATCTGCCAGGTGTTCCCATTCCCCTTAAGGGGAATGGATACACCTTCAGGGGAGGCAACTCCTGCAAAAGTATTTTTGTCTCCCATGTCAATAAGGGTCAACTCTTAAAGGAAAGAATTTGCTCCTAAGGAGCATATTCTTTCCTTTAAGAGTAGACCCCTTTTTCTGTGGATTAGAGTTTATTGGAAAGCGAACAGGAAGTTCCGAAAGTTGTCTCCCTTTGAAAAATGGCAGAAAAATCTGCCAGGTGTTCCTATTCCCCTTAAGAGTAGACCCCCATTTCAGAATGACTTGGTTTATGGCAAAGCAAATGGGAAGTTGTCTTTCTTTGAAAAATATTGGCAAATATCCATTGCCTTTAAAACCCATATTAGAAAAAAATTATCAGAGAATAATCAAGAGATATTCTTCAAAGGCTGCTGTGGGGCCTCATGGCCTTGTGGTTAAGAGCGCTGATTCTTGATCATTAGGTGTCTTACCGCTGTGTTTCGAGCCTCGCTCGGGTCATATGTGAGACGCCAAGTTCTGCAATGGAAGGTCAGGTGGTTTTTCTCCGGGTACTCCGGTTTTCGCCCACCTCTGATTAACGATCAGCTCGATATGAGTGAAATAATCTTGAAAGGGCGGTTAAACCAAAACAAAAAAAAAACAAAAAAAAAAGAAGGCAGCTGTGAGTTCTAACCTGGCTCAGGCCATATGTGATACACCCAGTACAGCAATGGAAGGTCAGGTGGTTTTTCTCTGGGCACTCCAGTTTTTGCCCACCTCCGATTGACAATCCACACAATATAAGTGAAATAATCATCTTAAAATGGCCAGTAAACCCCAAAAAATTCTTTGAAGGTTTATACATTATTCTTTTCTCAATTTCAGTCTTGGAGTGGAGCCAGTGGACCATGATGTGATACGAAAACCTCCGCGGAGGGTGAAAGATCCCATTATAACTAAACCTTTTATTATAAACATTCTTATATCAGCTTTTATAATTGTCGCAGGAACTCTCTGGGTGTTTTGGAGAGAGGTGAGTGTTTCATCTTCACTAGAGCTGTCACATGAGAAAACCTAGATGAGACTTAAGGGGAATGAGAACACCGAGTACATTTTCTGCAAATTTTTTTCAAAGGGAGACAACTTTCGGGAATCTCTTCTTTTTTCTATAGTCTCAGTCCCAGTGAAAAATGGGGTCCATTACGAAAACACGCCTATACAAATACATTGACTATTTTACCGCCGAAAAATCGAAAATTTTATGATGAAAAATTGCGATATTTTTCTTATTTCTGCTCAAAATATAGATTGTGGATACTCGTTAGAACCGCCTCGATGAGGCGGTTCTAACGAGTACCCACAATCTATATTTTAGAGCAGAAATAAGAAAAATAAGGTTTACCCCTGTAAACCCCAGTTTTACTATATAAAAGTGGAGTTCAAGGGGGTCAAAATTATATAGGCGTGTTTTCGTGATGCTTCCCTTAAAGGAAAGAATTTTCTCCTCAGGAGCAAATTCTTTCCTTTAAGAGTTGACCCAGATTGACATGGAAGACAAAAATACTTCTGTAGGAGTTGCCTCCCCAGAAGGTGTACCCATTCCTCTTAACCTTTACCCTGCTGTAGGCGACAAGCCTTATCTTTGCAAACAGTGTAGATCCAGATCAGATGGCTTCTGAAGAAGCCATCTGATCAGGATCTACACTGTTTGTCATTCAGATTGTGAATTTGAACGAACTCATTATATCATGTAATCTGATTGGCTGAAAATCAAAAAAAGGTGTGGCTAAGTTAAATATTCAGCAGGTTAAAAAGAAGACTATGATCAGTCTGTGAATCCATTCAGTCTGGCCAGAGTCGTGTTGCTTTTTGACAAGCTGTTTGAAGACTCTTGCAAATGGCGAACAATCTGATCTACATATGCACAATAAAGAAAGGTTGTATAGTATCTTTGCAAGGTCCAATAAATTGATTTCTATATAAAAACTGTGTTCCATATCAAAAAGACCAGCTACCATACTTACCGTATGAATTCGGACAGGGTTGCCTGAGCAAACAGTGTAGACCCAGATGAGACACAGCAGAATGCAATGTCTAGTCAGGGGTCTACACTGTTTGCCAATCATCCAGCTGTTTTTAGACATAGCATTGGGAAGTACAGTAAAATTCTTATATAAAGACCACCTTTGGGATTGTTCAAAAGTGGTCTTTAAGACCACTTTTGAACAGTCCCAAAGGAGGTCTTTGACCAGAGGACACTGTATGCATAGAACACAAAGAATGACTGCACTCTACTATGTTACCTCCCTTCCATTATCTACCTTGGTGGATCATATGCATAGCTTCTAGGTTTATAACCACTCTCTGACAACTGCGTCAGGGAGTCGACTCTTTGGCTCAGCGGTTAGAGCACTGGACTATCACCCGAGTGGCCCTGGTTCGAATCCCACCATAGGCGGGAATTTTTTCAGGCTATGCATCTTTCCTTTGTTAAGACTTTCATGTTGTAAGATGGGGGCTCGTCCGGGATTGGACTTTACATGCCAGAATTGGCTTATGCCGAAGTTGGCATCCTTCACGTCATCATAAATGATGACTTCCTGAAGAGGGGGTATGTTACCTTCCTTCCATTATCTACCTTGGTAGATCATATGCATAGCTTCTAGGTTTATAACCACTCTCTGACAACTGCGTCAGGGAGTCGACTCTTTGGCTCAGCAGTTAGAGCACTGGACTATCACCCGAGCGGCCCTGGTTCGAATCCCACCATAGGCGGGAATTTTTTCAGGCTATGCATCTTTCCTTTGTTACGACTTTCATGTCGTAAGATGGGGGCTCGTCCGGGATTGGACTTTACATGCCAGAATTGGCTTATGCCGAAGTTGGCATCCTTCACGTCATCATAAATGATGACTTCCTGAAGAGGGGGTATGTTACCTCCCTTCCATTATCTACCTTGGTAGATCATATGCATAGCTTCTAGGTTTATAACCACTCTCTGACAACTGCGTCAGGGAGTCGACTCTTTGGCTCAGCAGTTAGAGCACTGGACTATCACCCGAGCGGCCCTGGTTCGAATCCCACCATAGGCGGGAATTTTTTCAGGCTATGCATCTTTCCTTTGTTACGACTTTCATGTCGTAAGATGGGGGCTCGTCCGGGATTGGACTTTACATGCCAGAATTGGCTTATGCCGAAGTTGGCATCCTTCACGTCATCATAAATGATGACTTCCTGAAGAGGGGGTATGTTACCTCCCTTCCATTATCTACCTTGGTAGATCATATGCATAGCTTCTAGGTTTATAACCACTCTCTGACAACTGCGTCAGGGAGTCGACTCTTTGGCTCAGCAGTTAGAGCACTGGACTATCACCCGAGCGGCCCTGGTTCGAATCCCACCATAGGCGGGAATTTTTTCAGGCTATGCATCTTTTCTTTGTTATGACTTTCATGTCGTAACAACTAAATAAGCTTTTTAAAGCAGAATTAGTCTTAATTATAGGTGGTCTTAATAGCGCAATTTCACTGTGTATGATTCTTGTTCAAATTTTAGAAAAAGTAAGATAAGGAGCTGAGATGTCCGACTATATAGGATAGATATGGTACATGTCTCTTCAAAGTTTGTGATTAGGTTTCAATTGGTGGCCTAAGTGACCAGGGCCCAGTTGTTCAAAGCATTGTTATCTTAACAAGCTCATTAGTGGCCAGGCGCCAGTTGTTCAAAACTAACGACGTCGTTAGTTAACGTATTGTTAAATCTTTGATCATTAAATATGGCAAATATGCTGAAATTTTTGCTGAAAAAATGTGAGCAGCTTTTGCGGACGCAAAAGCTGCTCACATCTTTTCAGCAAAAATACCAAAATTTACGATATTGTACTTTCTAGAAGAGTTAACAATATGACCACTAACAAACTCGTTAAGCTAACGATGCTTTGAATAACTGGCCCCAGATTGTTAACTGGTTTAGTAAATGCAGTATCAATACAGTAGACTCACATTTTTCAGCAAAAATATAAGTGTATCTTTCATGCTTAATGATCAAAGTTTCAACAATATATAAAGTAACAATGATGTTAGTTTTGAACAACTGAACCTAGATGTGATCTTCAGTTTGGATTTGCATTAAAATTGATACTTTCACATGGAGACAGTCACCCTATTATAGTAAATGGCATTTGGATGGAATTAATGAAAGAAAACTGCACTATCTTGCATTACTATAGAAATACAGTAGAACTTCGATGGCTCGAACACCGATGGCTTGTTTGCCATAGATGTGTCGAACCCATTCTTGAGCCCCTAGCGAAATCCTCTACATAAGAAATAGTGGGGGATAATTAAGGAGATTTTAGTCTTTTATCTTGCAACAATGTATGCTGTGTGTACTCATTAGAATGAGTACACACAGCATACACTTTCATTATAGAACGCCAAAAAGATGTCTAAAAGTATCTCGTGATGCCTTCTGGCAGTAACCATCAGTGGCTCGAACTGCCCCTGTCTCAAACAGATTTTCAAAGTCCCAAAGGTGTTCGAGCCATTGAAGTTTGACTGTATTGTCTTTTTTACTGCCCACTTTGCTTCAGGTAAAGAAGAGAAACAAAGATAATTATAGGATAAGTGTTCTTATAACTTGATAAAAACCAGTATTGTGGGTTCTTCTTCTGAAATGCGAATCAGCAGCATTCTTTCGTGGAGATTGATAATGAAATCTTTTCTATCGTCATCCTCTCTCCCTACTACTGATTCAAGGACAGTAACCAGTTTCTGACGAAAGTGTGTGCACTGTACTGATTGACCACATATGTATAAGCCTGCCAAGGAAGTCTGGTTATGTAAACTGACTGGCTCGATATGACCTAACTAGTGAAGACTGCTAGACTGGGTTGTTAAACTCCTAGTAAGGCCTAGTGGATAAGAGCGCTGACTCTTAGTCATTAGGTCTCGCTCGGGCCACGTGTGAGACGCCAAGTTCTTCAACGGAAGGTCAAGTGGTTTTTCTCCGGGTACTCCGGTTTTCGCCCACCTCTGAGTGAAATAATCTTGAAAGGGCCGTAAAACCCAAACCAAAAAAAACAACAAAAAAACTCCTAATAAACAAACCATCTGATATAGATTATGTTGGCTTATTAAGTGAACATTGTTCTCATTTCTTTACAGTAATTTTTTCTGCCAGACATGTGGGTACAGTTCAAGACATTGTAGTTATATCCCTGTGGTTGGTTAACGTCCCAGATATCTTTATAATAGTCGGATAGTCTGATAATCATGATGATAATTATATTATGTGATGGCTATTCCTGTGATGGTTTTATTGTTCTGATAATTGTAATATTTATAATAATTTTATACCTGGTAGACACTTCAATGGTGGCTTAACATACCAGCTATTATGGACACACTGTCAAAAAATTTTCATATCCTGCTGTTCATGACGAATCCTACCATTGCAAATAATGAGAATCCAGATCAGATGGCTTTTGAAGCCATGTCTTCTGAAGCCATCTGATTAGAATCTACACTGTCATTCAGTTTGTGAATTTGAATGAAAACATATCATGTTATCTGATTGGCTGACACTCAGAAATGGGAGTAGCTAATTAAATTATTCAACAGGATAAGGGCTAACCCAATTTATGCGGGACACCCTAAAACTTGAAACTGGCAAACAGTCAGGGCTCAGATCAGACACTGGGTCTGATCAGGGCCTTCATTGCATGAAAACAGTTCATTTATTTATAAACTAATTTCTAAAACTAATAATGCCTGAAACCCCTAAATATCGGAATGGGCTTGTGTTGTATATAAGGTGGAAGATTCCATTCAGTACAAAATGGGTTAATTATGACATCTGGATATTTCTGTGGTGGTTGGTTTACATCCCAGTATATCAGTGACATAATGTCTGATTAATATATATGGAGGATACTCTTGTGGTGGCTAAAAAACATCTCATATCATGGCCTGTTGGGTCTCTCATTAGACCTTAAGTCTCGCACTGATATGGGTTCAACCCTCGCTCAGGTCACATGACAGACACCAAAGTTCTGCAATGGAAGATTGTATTTTCTCTCGATTAATGACGGGCTCGTTATAAGTGAAATAATGTTAAAGGACCTTCAAACAGAAATCAGTATAGAAAAATCGTGGACTCAGGCATTTCTGATACTGGTTGATTGTCATAGTAATGGCAGTGAAACTTTGATGGCTGGAACACCAATGGCTCATTTACCATGGCTAATATAAACATGTGCTTGAGCTCTTAGGAATATGTGTATATTTGCAGGTCTGCAGATATTCATTTGTTTTGGATAAATAGGGAGATCTTTCTGATTTTATCTTGAAAATGTATACTGTGTGTACTCATTAGAATCGCCTCAATGTTTAATGAGTACACACAACAACATTTATTTGAAAGAAAATTGAAAAGATATCCAGGTATGCCTTTTGACCTGGTGCTATGATTCCCCCTCAAACTACCCTCTCTCTCAAACAAATTTCATGGTTCCAAAGTTATTCCGGAATACCTTCTCACCTGGCACTATGATAAAATGTTCTGAAAAAAGGAGGTAATCCTTCGCAAGCAACGACTACAGCACAGAACTGAAAAATATGGAGTGTACAAGATTTTTCTGGAACAGTCTAGCTAGTTTCGGTCAATTAGGCCTCCTCAGTGACCCAGAAATATTTCCTAAATTCCGCAGTGCAATCAGTGGTCCCAAAACGACAGAAAATATAACCCTGAATGACTTGAATTATTCCTATCTCAAATGCATTTTCATCATCCAAAAGGTGTACGAGCCATTGAAGTTTGACTTATGTTATCAAATGGATGCTCCTGGGGTTGCTTACCATCCGATATATCAGACGTAGTACCTCTGTTTAAAAGTTGTGGTAATTATACCCCCGGCATACGAAGTATGCCATGGGGGTATATAGTTTTCGTCCTGCCATTCGTCCATCCGTCCGTGTTTCCTTCCTTCCTTCCGTCCGTCCGTGCGTCCTTCCGTCCGTTAACATTTTCGTTAAAGTTTTGCGCTAAAGTTTCTAAGAGGTTGTATCTTCTGAACCCTTTGATAGATTTAATTGATACTTACACTGAAGTTACATACTGGTCTAAAGATTTCATTGATGCATAGCCCCCCCCCTCCCCATAGAGACCTTGAGGTCAAGGTCACAGACTTAGAAATTTTACATTTTGGTTAAAGTTTTGCGTTAAAGTTTCTAAGAGGTTGTATCTTCTGAACCCTTTGAAAGATTTAGTTGATACTTACACTGAAGTTACATACGTGTCTAAAGATTTCATTGATGCATGTCCCGCCCCCCACAGTTACCTTGAGGTCAAGGTCACAGACTTAGAAATTTTACATTTTGGTTAAAGTTTTGCGTTAAAGTTTCTAAGAGGTTGTATCTTCTGAACCCTTTGATAGATTTAGTTGATACTTAAACTGAAGTTACATACTGGTCTAAAGATTTCATTGATGCATGTCCCACCCCCACAGTGACCTTGAGGTTAAGGTCACAGACTTAGAAATTTTACGTTTGGTTAAAGTTATAGGACAAAGTTTATAGATGCCTGTATGTTCTAAACTCTAAGACAAATTCAGTTGATACTTGCATCAATGTTGCATACCAGTCCAAAGATTTTGAGATGCATGTCGCTTCCCCACCCACAGTGACCTAGACCTCAGGGTCATGGTCTTAGAAAGTATACATTTGGTTAAAGTTTTATGACAAAGTTTATAGATGCCTGTTACATAATGTTCTAAACTCTAAGACAAATTCAATTGATACTTGCATCAATGTTGCCTACCAGTTCAAAGCTTTCATTGATGCATACCCCACCCTGCTGCTTCAGTAACATTGATGCCTTCACCCCTTCAGTAACTTTGATGCTCTCACTCCCTTGGTCCAGTTAGAAAGATTATGTTTGGTTTAGATTTTATAAGCACATAGATTCTTATAGCTTCTTGACTTCTTCATTCATGTTACATACAAGCTCGAAAGATATATCAGAGGGTGACACTGGTTGGGGGTAAACGTGACCCACTTGTCACTTTCTCTATTAATTAGTAAGTAAAGAAAGCCTTGTAGGCGGAAGATGGAAGTTCATAATTTCAATAAAAACTTGTAAATACTACTGCAAAACTTGAAATACAATAACAATTTTGACAGCTCTTGCTCTGGGAAGCCATGTTTCTATTTACAGAATCATGATGTAATAGCATTAGGTTATTTTTTCATTGGCCAATTTGAATTTTCAGATTTTTAACCAATGAAATCGCTCCTTTCTAATAGCTCCAAAAACATGGCTTCCCAGAGTAAGAGCTGTCAAAATTGTTATTGTATTTCAAGTTTTGCTGTAGTATTTACAAGTTTTTATTGAAATTATGGACACAGGTAATTGGTAATGGTGAAAATACTGAACATGGATATAAATTTTCTTTGTGTTGTGCCCTGGAAAACTTTGGAATCTCTTGGGAAGTGAGCAGACAGGCATAGCTACACAAGATCATTTTTGAGCAATTCTGGACATTCTGTTTGGCGTTGCTCCATACCATGAAGTCTAGATTAGAGATAGCAGGTACTGTTGTATTCATAAATGTGTTATCTACATGTGTGACAAGAGTTTTGACTTGTATGTTACAGACTGCCAGAGATACACAACTTCAATCACAATTTGTCATATTTACCCCAATGGTGTCCTTGTCTATATTAGTATAGGATAGTATATCTCTCCTCTCAAAGATCTTGAAACTGGTCCCTGTGGTACAGTACAATGACATTCATGTGTTTTTATTTTTGTTCCACAGATGAGTGATAACAAGATAACACCTAGAGATACTACTATGACATTCACCTGTTTTGTGTTCTTTGATATGTTTAATGCCATGAGTTGTAGATCACAGGTATGTATTCTTAAATAGATTGCCATATACAATTGAAGGCATTCCAAGAAACATGGCCCCTGTCCATGGAGGCTTGAAGAAGTAGATTAGGCTACATGCTGCTTCCACTTAGAGCTGAGTCCGACTGCACACGAGTACTGGGAAACTGCTTAGAAGGTCTAATGCTGCCCAGTCTAAGTGGTGCGAGTTGGACAATCCATGCATATAAACCCTATTGGTTTCATTTGGTGGCAGGGCTTGAGATGTCATTTCATCTCAATGTCAGGTAAAAGTCCCACAAAATAAGAAATAAAACTTAAATATGACTTAAATAATGTTGACAGTGAAGTTAACTCATTTTGTGCCAGAAACCCCAAAACGGATATTTGGCAAACACCCCAGGCCTAGATCAGACGCTGCAGAATGCGGTTTCTGATCTGGGCCTACACTGATTGCAAAAGTTCAGCCATTTTCCTAATATGTTTTGAAGAAAACATAACCTGAAACTCCTAAATTTTGAAATGGACTCCTGCTATGTATAAGAAGAAAGATTCCGTTTGGGACAAAAAGAGTTAAACCTCAGTTCAAACAAACAAAACCCAAGAAACAGAATCATCAAGTTAAAACTTCCATCAGATGAACTATCTGTATATCCTACTTTATATAGGAAAAAGTATGATTTGCTAAACGGGCCTCCGTGGCCTAGTGGATAAGAGCGCTGACTCTTAGTCATTAGGTCTCTCACCGCCGTAGGTTCGAGCCTCGCTCGGGCCACGTGTGAGACGCCAAGTTCTGCAACGGAAGGTCAGGTGGTTTTTCTCCGGGTACTCCGGTTTTCGCCCACCTTTGATTAACGATCGGCTCGATATGAGTGAAATAATCTTGAAAGGGCCGTAAAACCCAAACCAAAAAAAAAAAAAAAAAAAAAAAAAAAAAAAAAAAAATGATTTGCTAGGGTATACATTATTTTGTACATTTCTGCACTGAAACATATTCTGATTGCTTCTTAGCCTTCACCATGCTGAACCCGGATATATCATTTTGTGGAAACAGTATAGATTCAGATCAGCTGGCTTCTGAGAAGCCAGCTGATCTGTATCTATACTGTTTCCCATTCTGCTTCTGAATCCTTGTCAAAAATTAGAACCATACAACACAAATGGCTGAAAATTTGGGAGAAGTTCAACATATTGATTTGTTTGTTTGATTTGAGGTTTAACGTCCCCGTCAACACTGTAAAGGTCATTTTTGAGATGTTGCCTCCCATTTTTGGGGACTTTTCCCGACATTGAGATGAAATGACATCTCAAGCCCTGTCGCCCAATGAAACCAATAGGGTTTATTAGCATGGAAGGTCCGCCTCGCACCGCGGTTCCTGGACAGGCTTAGATCCTCTAAGCGTTTTACCAGTACTAGTGTGTGGGCCGGATTCAGCTCTGCGTGGAAGCATCATGCAGCCCATATATTTCTTCAAGCCCCTATGGGTGGGGGCCGTCAACAAATTGAAAAAATCAGCATGGTGAGAGATGAAAAGGCCTCAGTGAGATGTTTTTAGTAGCACCCACACTCAATGTTTAAACATTGATCTGTGAAAAATCACAGACTTTGTTGGTACATACCTTTTACAGAACCACTAGCTAGCTTTAACATATATGGAGATGAGTTTTCTTGTTTGTTAGATCTGCTTTCTGACATAGCCTTTGTTTCAGTAAGCTGTCTCCACTATGCACATGAACAGTACTTAAGGAAAACTATCAGCAATTAAAGATAAAGATAGATAAAGAAGCTTTATTTAACGTCGCATATCCGAAACAAATAACATAAGTTCTGTAGAGCTTTTATTGCGACAAACAAAGTATCCTGTAACAAATACTTACCTGCCTTCATTTATCTTCCTGGGACTACCCCTGATAATGCGAGCGTCAGCCAAGGGAGCGCCTAGTACCATTTTTCACGCCTTTGGTATGGCGCGGCCGGGGATCGAACCCGCGACCTCCCATTCCCGAAGAAACTTGAAACTTTAGTAGAGATAACAAAAATAGTTACTGTTGACCTTCAGTGACTCGAACGCCTTTGGGACCATGAAAATTTGTTTGAGACAGGGGTGGTTTGAGCCATTGAGGGTTATTCATAGTAGGCCCCTGCCCATCGGGGCTTAGAGAAATAGATTGGGCTGCATGGTGCTTCCACGCAGAGCTGAAACCAAATGTATATGAGTACTGGTTAACTGTTTAGAAGGTCTAAGCCTACCCAAGCAAAGTGGTTTAAGTCGGACCATCCATGCACATAAACCCTATTGGTTTCATTGGGCATCAGGGGATGAGATGTCATTTCATCTCAGTGTCTGGAAAAATTCCTTCAAAATTGGAAGCAAGGTCTCCAAAATGACCTACATAGGGTTGACAGGGACTTTAAACATCAAATCAATGGAACGTTATTCAGAGTACCAGGTATATTTAAGGTATATTTTATTGATGTGTAAAATATATAAAGATATGTTGGGTCTACTCATTAGAACTGCCTCATTGAGGCGATTCTAATGAGTACGCTTAACATACCTTTCTAAGATAAAATAAGAAAAAATGCCTCCAAAAATCCATTCTATTTTATCTGGAGCTTTTCATAGAATTTCCTAGGGACTCAAAAACCAGTTCCAAACAACCTTGATAAACGAGCTGTCAGTGCTAAAGACATTGAAGCTTCATTGTAAATTGCTTTACTTTTCAACAGATATTTTTCAATTTCACACTTCTCGCCACAAAAACAATTCATTCACCCAAGGTATTGCATTGTGCAACACAGTAAAGGGTTATTATCCCCCGCCGAAGGCGGAGGGATATAGTTTTGGCGTTGTCCGTCCGTCCGTCCTTCCGTCCGTCCGTCCGTCACACTTTTTTGTCCGGAACCGTTTCTCAGCAACTATTGCATGGAATTAAATGAAACTTGAAATAAATATGTATTATTATGCTGTGGTGATGCACGCCCAATTTTTTTTTCGGATTGACTTTTTACATCCAGAGTTATGGCCCCTTGAATGATTGAAATTCTGGATTTTTTCGTCCTCTCACTTTGTCCGGAACTGTTTCTCAGCAACTATTGCATGGAATTAAATGAAACGTGAAATAAATATGTATTATTATGCTGTGGTGATGCACGCGCAATTTTTTTCTGGATTGACTTTTTACATCCAGAGTTATGGCCCCTTAAATGATCGAAATTCTGGATTTTTCGTCGTCTCACTTTGTCCGGAACCGTTTCTCAGCAACTATTGCATGGAATTAAATGAAACTTGAAATAAATATGTATTATTATGCTGTGGTGATGCACGCGCATTTTTTTTCCGGATTGACTTTTTACATCCAGAGTTATGGCCCCTTAAATGATTGTAATCCTGGATTTTTCGTCGTCTCACTTTTTTGTCGGGAACTGTTTCTCAGCAACTATTGCATGGAATTATATGAAACTTGAAATAAATATGTATTATTATGCTGTGGTGATGCACGCACAAATTTTTTTCGGATTGACTTTGTACACCCAGAGTTATGGCCCCTTAAATGATTAAAATTCTGGATTTTTCGTCGTCTCACTTTGTCTGGAACCGCTTCTCAGCAACTATTGCATGGAATAAAATGAAACTTGAAATAAATATGTATTATTATGCTGCCGTGATGCACGCGCAATTTTTTTTTCGGATTTACCTGGATTGACTTTTTTATCCAGAGTTATTTCCCCTTAAATGATTGAAATTGAGGAATTTTGTCTATTCGGTGATTATATCGGGTTTTTTAATATTCGCGAATTTTATTTTGGTATCCTTGAAACCACATAACAGGTAAATAAACCTCAACTTTGACAGACAAGTTAATCTCTACTGATAATTAGGTCAGTAGGTCAGGGTACAGCCTCTCATCCAGGGAGTAAATGTTCAGCGGGGCCCTTCCTCATTGTCTCTAGTTTGCTTCTTAGAACCATCCTCAATTTTGGCCAGATATATTTTCTTGCCATTCTACACGAAAAACCCATTCGGCGGGGGATATCAATTCAACGAATTTGCTTGTTTATTTTTATATCCCCGTAGGAGGCCATATAGTTTTCGCACTGTCCGTTCGTGGGTTTGTGCGTTTGTAAGTCCGCACTTTTTTTGTGATAGCTCCCGCACGGGCATTGCTCACTTATAGTGACAGCTCTTGTTTTTGGCTTGCAGCGATGGCTGCAAGCCATTTAGATGCGCAAAGTGGTTCCGGTTTTAGACTTCTCTTTTCATGTTATTTGGATCCTCAGATGTTTTTTTTTAAACAAAAATCAGAGATACAGTCAGCTGTTTCCGGTGTTCTGGTTCCCTCACCCTATAGCTCAATAGCTTTCGCATGTTTTAATAGAAATACAGGGTACCAGTTTAGTGAGAGATGGTCTAGTGACAGAGCTATCGTTTCTGTGCGAAAGTTTAACTAAACACCGAAGCGAATTTATCCACCAGGCCACGGTCTACATGCACAACCGTCAATACAGTTTACCTGACCACATTCATAAATCATCTGTGTAGCAGTCTACCATTCACTCAAAGGTCAAAACTCGATGGTTTTTATGCCTCGTCTATTCGGAGAATAGCTGAAGGGCATTGAGTTTTACCCCTGTCCGTCCGTTCGTTAGTCCGTCCGTCCCGACATCGTGTCCGGGCCATAACTCCTAAACCGTATGGACTATGCTCATGAAACTTCACAGGTGCATCGATCACACTGAGACGATGTGTCATGAACAAGGAAGACAACTCTTGCATTTTTGGTTTTTGGATAATCTGCCCTTGACTTATTACCATATAGTTAACCGTGTCCGGGCCATAACTCCTAAACCATATGGAATATATTCATGAAACTTCACAGGTGCATTCATCACACTAAGACGATGTGTCTTGAACAAGGAAGACAACTCTTGCATTTTTGGTTTTTTAATTATCTGCCCTTGACTTAGTACCATAAAGTAAACCGTTTCCGGGCCATAACTCCTAAAGCGTATGGAATATATTTATGAACCTTCACATGAACATTCATCACACTGAGACGATGTGTCATGAACAAGGAAGACAACTCTTGCATTTTTGTTTTTTTTGGATTATCTGCCCTTGTCTTAGTACCATATAGTAAACCGTGTCCGGGTCATAACTCCTAAACCGTATGGAATATATTCATGAAACTTCACAGGTGCATTCATCACACTGAGATGATGTGTCATGAACAAGGAAGACAACTCTTGCATTTTTGGTTTTTGGATTATCTGCCCTTGACTTAGTACCATATAGTAAACCGTATCCGGGCCATATCTCCTAAACCGTACGGAATATATTCATGAAACTTCACAGGTGCATTCATCACACTGAGACGATGTGTCATGAACAAGGAAGACAACTCTTTCATTTTTGGTTTTTGGATTATCTGCCCTTGACTTAGTACCATATAGTAAACCGTGTCCGGGCCATAACTCCTAAACCGTATGGAATATATTCATGAAACTTCACAGGTGCATTCATCACACTGAGACGATGTGTCATGAACAAGGAAGACAACTCTTGCATTTTTGGTTTTTGGATTATCTGCCCTTGACTTAGTACCATATAGTAAACCTTGTCTGGGCCATAACTTCTAAACCGTATGGAATAAATTCATGAAACTTCACAGGTGCATTCATCACACTGAGATGATGTGTCGGGGCATCCGTGTCCTATGGACACTTTTTCTAGTGTTGAAATTTTTATAGGGTAGATTCCTGACGTCAGAAGTGTTAACTAGAGTAGGTCAACTGAACTGCTGCGTCTTTTTTTATCCTGTCCGATCAATATCTTTCTTATTCCTGGATTTATTTTAGAATAACTTGACAGTAATGTCATGAGAGGATGTGCTGTGCGCAAAACCAAGGTTGGTTTCTAAAACCGAGTTATCATTTTCAAAATGATTCGTTGAGCTGTTTTTTCATTTCCTTGTTCTTTATAGTTTTTTAACATCAACATTTTCCTACTCCTCTGATAGCGCTGCAGGGGCGCTAGTCAGTTTCACTGACAGCTCTAGTTATATTGAAGGTACTGCCACCAATAAATAAACAAAGTTTACGGCGTACTGACAGTCAATTGGTCCAGTTTTTATCAAGATTAAGATTCACCTTAAATAGCTTTATACTGTTTATTTCTTTTTAGACTTTCAGATAAAAACTGTTACCATTGGTAACATTGTTTACTTTGGTTGTCTCTTGTTTATAATATTTTTATACTTTGCTAATAAAAGATGTTAACATTTAACAATGTCTCTTCCTCCTTTGTCTTATACTCCCTTGTATGTATATTTGTGTCGTCACCTAACAATTACATGTTTACTTGCCACATGACATGAATGTATACTCAGTATGTGTGGAAGACTGCCTCCATGGTCCAGTAATTAAGGTCGCTGACTTGTTATCACTGGAGGGTCATGGGTTCGAGCCCCGCTACCGGCCATGATCGTTTATGTGAGAATATTTGGTAGTTTGTGTCGGAGGATCGGAGTCTAGTACTGGTACTTTCCAGGAACGATGGTTAGGAAACTACCCGCCTGTGTATGACTGAAAGATTGTTGAACGGGCGTAAAACCTAGCAAAACAAACAGTATGTATGATGTGTTCTACCACATTATTGTCTCTCATAAATCTGTTAGGGACATTTATTTTGTTTTGCTTGTCCATTTCTACTTGCCAAATCGCATATCGTCCATGCTCCATAAGTCCATTATTCCTCCTGTCTGTCTGTTAACAATGTCTTCTTCCAACTACTATTCAGATACTACTGAGCAAATTTCAATTAAACAGGGTCATCACAATGATCCCTTACTATCATAGTTGGTCAAAAGTGAGAATGTTATCATTGGGTCACATGTCAATGCCTCAGTTACCTTAACATTGAAATATTTCTTCCAATAAATGTCAGGGTAGTGCCACATAGAAAAATGACACCTCATGGGTTTGTCCATTCCAATGTGTAGATAAACCATATATTGCCTTAGAGTACACTGCATCAAAAGTCTATGTCCCATTAACAAGAACAGTGTAACTTGCTTCCTCACCAGTACTTTCATCTACATCAACTCGTACATCCATGTGGTGGCAATATGGCTACATTTACACCAGGAACAGTACCCTTAAAACCAGGCAAGCCTTTCCTTTTAAAAGGAACCTTTATTTTTAATTAAGAAATTTTGAAAATTATTGCAAAAATATTGTCAAGCACTACTGTTAGCAATCTGAGTCCAGTTGTTCAAAACTAACGATATTGTTAGTTAACATTTCTTTAAATCTTCAACCATTTAATAAGGCAAATATGCTAATATTTTTGCTGAAAAAATGTGAACAGCTTTTGCAAAAGCTACTCACATTTCTCCAGCAAAAATACCAGTGAGATATTGCAATTGTTAGAACAATTAACAATTTGCCCACTAACGAACTCATTAAGCTAATGATGCATTGAGCAGCTGGGCCTAGATGACTATGTTGATGTGTTAAAAAAAAAAACACAAATATTAGGTCTCAGATAAGAGTAGCTTGAGTTAAAAAGTAAATGTATAGCAAACTAAATCAAACTTTGACTTAGGGGAATGGGAACACCTTCAGGAGAGGCAACTCCTCCAAAATTGTTTCTCCTATGTCAATAGGGGTCAACCCTTAAAGAAAACAATTTGCTCCTGAGGAGCAAATTCTTTCCTTTAAAAGCAAATTCTTTCCTTTAAGAGTAGACCCCTTTTTCAATGGGATAGGGCTTATAGAAAGCAAAAAGGAAGTCCCGAAAGTTGTCTCCCTTTGAAAAATGGCAGAAAAATTTGCCAGGTATACCCATCCCCCTTAAAAAGTAAATTGAGGTATTAGAGTGTGAGATAATGAGAGCCATCTGAATGTCTGTAAGAGGATACAGGAAAATTCCGCTATTAAGGCCACCTAAACTTCAGACTAAATCTGCATTTAAAAGCTTATTGAGAAGGTTTCAGTTTTTCTTGCTGTATGTTTCTACAATCAGTGTCTCCTAATAAGAGACCACCTTTGAGACTGTTCAAAAGTGGTCTTAAAGACCACTTTTGAACAGTCCCAAAGGTGGTCTTACTATCTGAATTTTACTGTATATAATATGTTGTTGGTCATTCTTTTCAAAATATAATATGCTCTTTATGTTTCTTTTCAGGATAAATCTGTTCTTCAGATAGGGTTATTTAGCAACAAGATGTTTTTAGGAGCCGTTGTTGGTTCTTTAATAGGGCAGTTATTAGTGATATATTTTCCTCCTCTGCAGAGGGTTTTTCAAACAGAAGCTTTAGAATTTACAGGTAGGTACATAGAAGAGTGTTGGAATCATTTGAACTGGATTGCAAGAAATCTAGGCCGAGTTGTTCAAAGCATTGTAATAGCTGAACAAACCTGTTAGCGGTCAAAGTATTAACTGCTCTAGCAAGTACATTATCTAATACAGTAGTATTTTTAGCTCACCGTCACGTAGTGACGAGGTGAGCTTTTGGGATCACTTTTTGTCCGTCGTGCGTCCGTGCGTCCGTCCGTGCGTAAACAATTTCTTTAAACGACATCTCCTCCTAAACCACTGATCGGATTTTGACCAAACTTCACAGGAATGATCCTTAGGTGGTCCCCTTTCAAAGTTGTTCAAATGGTTCCGGTCCGTTGCACATCTAGGTCACAGGAGCCAAAAATAGATTTTTTTCACCAAAAACTTAAAAAATCTTCTTCTCTGAAACCACAAGGCCCAGGTCTTTGATATTTGCTATGAAGCTTCATCTAGTGGACCCCTACCAAGATTGTTCAAATAATAGTGCTGGGGCCAAAAATGCCCCCGCCCCGGGGCCCTTTGGTTTTACATAGGCTTATATAGGGAAAATGTTTAAAAATCTTCTTCTCTGAAACCACAAGGCCCAGGACTTTGATATTTGGTATGAAGCTTCATCTAATGGACCCCTACCAAGATTGTTCAAATTATAATGCTGGGACAAAAAATGCCCCCGCCACGGGGCCCTTTGGTTTTACATTGGCTTATATAGGGAAAATCTTAAAAAATCTTCTTCTCTGAAACCACAAGGCCAAGGTCTTTGATATTTAGTATGAAGCTTCATCTAGTGGACCACTACCAAGATTGTTCAAATTATAGTGCTGGGGCCAAAAATGCCCCCGCCCCGGGGCCCTTTGGTTTTACATATGCTTATATAGGGAAAATCTTTAAAAATCTTCTTCTCTAAAACCACAAGGCCCAGGACTTTGATATTTGGTATGAAGCTTCACCTAGTGGAGCCCTACCAAGATTGTTCAAATTATAGTGCTGGGACAAAAAATGCCCCCGCCACGGGGCCCTTTGGTTTTACATTGGCTTATATAGGGAAAATCTTAAAAAATCTTCTTCTCTGAAACCACAAGGCCCAGGTCTTTGATATTTGGTATGAAGCTTCATCTAGTGGACCCCTACCAAGATTGTTCAAATTATAGTGCTGGGGCCAAAAATGCCCCCGCCCCAGGGCCCTTTGGTTTTACATAGGCTTATATAGGGAAAATCTTTAAAAATCTTCTTCTCTGAAACCACAAGGCCCAGGACTTTGATATTTGGTATGTAGCTTCATCTAGTGGACCCCTACCAAGATTGTTCAAATTATAGTGCTGGGACAAAAAATGCCCCCGCCACGGGGCCCTTTGGTTTTACATTGGCTTATATAGGGAAAATCTTTAAAAATCTTCTTCTCTGAAACCACATGGTCCAGGTCTTTGATATTTGGTATGAAGCTTCATCTAGTGGACCTCTACCAAGATTATTCAAATTATAGTGCTGGGGCCAAAAATGCCCCCGCCTTGGGGCCCTTTGGTTTTACATAGGCTTATATAGGCAAAATCTTTAAAAATCTTCTTCTCTGAAACAGCAAGGCCCAGGACTTTGATATTTAGAATGAAGCTTCATCTAATGGACCTCTACCAAGATTGTTCGAATTATAGCCCTTGTGCCAAAAATGCCCCCGCCCCGGGGCCCTTTGGTTTTATGTAGACTTATATAGGGAAAATCTTTAAAAATCTTCTTTGGTATGAAGCTTCACCTTTAAGACCTCCCTCAACATTATGCACATTAAAGCCCTGGGGCCAATAATGGCCCTCTCTGGGGCCCACTTGTTACACTATGGATCAGATGAGCGATCCAGGGCCATCATGGCCCTCTTGTTAGCTCACCGTCACGTAGTGACGAGGTGAGCTTTTGGGATCACTTTTCGTCCGTCGTCCGTGCCTGCCTGCGTCCGTGTGTCCGTCCGTAAACTTTTTCTTCAAACGACATCTCCTCCTAAACCACTGAGCGGGTTTTGACCAAACTTCACAGGAATGATCCTTAGGTGGTCCCCTTTCAAAGTTGTTCAAATGGTTCCGGTCCGTTGCACATATGGGTCACAGGAGCCAAAAATAGATTTTTTTCACCGAAAACTTAAAAAATCTTCTTCTCTGAAACTGCAAGGCCCAGGTCTTTGATATTTGGTATGAAGCTTCATCTAGTGGACCCCTACCAAGATTGTTCAAATTATAGTGCTGGGGCCAAAAATGCCCCCGCCCTGGGGCCCTTTGGTTTTACATGGGCTTACATAGGGAAAATCTTTAAAAATCTTCTTCTCTGAAACTGAAAGGCCCAGGTCTTTGATATTTGGTATGAATCTTTATCTGGTGGACCCCTACCAAGATTGTTCAAATTATAGTGCTGGGACCAAAGATGCCCCCGCCCCGGGGCCCTTTGGTTTTACATTGGCTTATATAGGGAAAATCTTTAAAAATCTTCTTCTCTGAAACTGCAAGGCCCAGGTCTTTGATATTTGGTATGAATCTTCATCTTATGGACCCCTACCAAGTTTGTTCAAATTATAGTGCTGGGGCCAAAAATACCCCCGCCCCTGGGCCCTTTGGTTTTACATAGGCTTATATAGGGAAAACCTTTAAAAATCTTCTTCTATGAAACCGCAAGGCCCAGGTCTTTGATATTTGGTATGAAGCTTCATCTAGTGGACCCCTACCAAGATTGTTCAAATTATAGTGCTGGGGCCAAAAATGCCCCCGCCCCAGGGCCCTTTGGTTTTACATGGGCTTATATTGGGAAAATCTTTAAAAAATCTTCTTCTCTGAAACTGCAGGGCCCAGGTCTTTGCTATTTGGTATGAAGCTTCATCTAGTGGACCCCTACCAAGACTGTTCAAATTATAGTGCTGGGGCCAAAAATGCCCCCGCCCCGGGGCCCTTTGGTTTTACATAGGCTTATATAGGGAAAATCTTTAAAAATCTTCTTTTCTGAAACTGCAAGGCCCAGGTCTTTGATATTTGGTATGAAATTTCATCTTGTGGACCTCTATCAAGATTGTTCAAATTATAGCCCTGAGGCCAAAATTGCCCCCGCTCCTGGGCCCTTTGGTTTTTCATAGACTTATATAGGGAAAATCTTGAAAAATTTTCTACTCTGAAACCACAAGGCCTAGGTCTTTGACATTTGGTATGAAGCTTCAGCTAGTGGACCTCTACCAAGATTGTTCAAATTATAGCCCTGGGGCCACAATGCCCCCGCCCCAGGGCCCTTTGGTTTTACATAGACTTATAATAGAGATAATCTTTGAAAATCTTCTTCTCTGAAACAACAAGGCCCAGGTCTTTGATATTTGTTGTGTAGCTTCATCTAGTGGACCTTTGCCAACATTGTTCAAATTATAGTCTTTTGTTGATATTTGGTATGAAGCTTCACCTTTTTAGACCTCCCTCAACATTATGCACATTATAACCCTGGGGTCAATAATGGCCCTCCCCGGGGCCCACTTGTTACTCTATGGATCAGGTGAGCGATCCGGGGCCATCATGGTCCTCTTGTGTTTTATATTAGGATCACTTTTTGTCCGTCATCCGTGCATAAACAATTCGTTCAAATGACATCTCCTCCTAAACCACTGATCGGATCTCGACCAAACTTCACATGAATGATCCTTAGGTGGTCCCCTTTCAAGGTTGTTCAAATGGTTCCGGTCTGTTGCACATATAGGTCACAGGAGCCAAAAAATAGATTTTTTCATTGAAAACTTAAAAAATCTTCTTCTCTGAAACCGCAAGGCCCAAGTCTTTGATATTTGGTATGAAGCTTCATCTAGTGGACCCCTACCAAGATTGTTCAAATTATAGTGCTGGGGCCCAAAATGCCCCCGCCCCAGGGCCCTTTGGTTGTACATAGGATTATATAGGGAAAATCTTTAAAAATCTTCTTCTCTGAAACCCCAAGGCCCAGGTCTTTGATATTTGGTATGAAGCTTCATCTAGTGGACCCCTACCAAGATTGTTCAAATTATAGTGCTGGGGCCAAAAATGCCCCACCCCCGGGCCCTTTGGTTTTACGTAGGATTATATAGGGAAAATTTTTAAAAATCTTCTTCTCTGAAACCACAAGGCCCATATCTTTGATATTCGGTATGAAGCTTCATCTAGTCAACCTCTACCAAGATTGTTAAAATTTTAGTGCTGGGGCCAAAAATGACCCCACTTCGGAGCCCTTTGGTTTTACATGGGCTTATATAGGGAAAATCTTTAAAAATCTTCTTCTCTGAAACCGCAAGGCCCAGGTCTTTGCTATTTGGTATGAAGCTTCATCTAGTGGACCCCTACCAAGATCATTCAATTATAGTGCTGGGGCCAAAAATGCCCCCGCCCCGGGGCCCTTTGGTTTTACATGGGCTTAAATAGGGAAAATCTTTAAAGATCTTCTTCTCTGAAACCACAAGGCCCAGGTCTTTGCTATTTGGTATGAAGCTTCATCTAGTGGAGCCCTACCAAGATTGTTCAAATTATAGTGGTGGGGCCAAAAATGCCCTGCCCTGGGGCCCTTTGGTTTTACATAGGCTTATATAAGGAAAATCTTTAAAAATTCTTCTTCTCTGAAACCGCAAGGCCCAGGTCTTTGATATTTGGTGTGAAGCTTCATCTTGTGGACCACTACCCCCCCCCTCCCAAACCCCTTTGGTTTAACAAGACTTATATAGGGAAATCTTTAAAAGTGTTCTTCTCTGAAACTGCAATACCCATGTCTTTGATATTTGGTATGAAGCTTCACCTTTTTAGATTTCCCTCAACATTATGCACATTATAACGCCGGGGTCAATAATGGCCCTCCCCGGGGCCCACTTGTTACTCTATGGATCAGGTGAGCGATCCAGGGCCATCATGGCCCTCTTGTTTGCTGAACATAGAGGATTTACATAAGTGCTCATGCATTATTGAATTTATTAAACGTGCTGAGCATTTTATCCCTTTTCCTCAACGAGTTTAATAAATTCAATAATACATGAACACGAATGGAAGATTCTATTTATCATATGACATTTAAAGCGCATTATATTCACGATTGTTTATAAAAATGTCAATATTCCGCCGTTAGTAAACGCGACGTGGTTAAGGACGTCGTACATGTAACGTTATGGGACGTATATAGCTAATTTGCATGTTTAATCCACTAGTGGATTATCGAAAATATTACATGACGTTATTAACACTCTCAGACGCGACATCATATGATAAAAAATATTAATGTATATGCTATGTTAAATGACCAAAATTTTTATATGTTGAATAATGTCATCAGTAGTTTTGAACAAGAACGGGCCTCCGTGGCCTAATTGATAAGAGCGCTGACTCTTAGTCATTAGGTCTCTCACCGCCGTGGGTTCGAGCCTCGCTCGGGTCACGTGTGAGACGCCAAGTTCTGCAACGGAAGGTCAGGTGGTTTTTCTCCGGGTACTCTGGTTTTCGCCCACCTATGATTAACGATCGGCTCGATATGAGTGAAATAATCTTGAAAGGGCCGTAAAACCCAAACCAAAAAAAAAAAAAAAAAAAAGTTTTGAACAAGAGGGGGCCAGAATTCAACATGTGGTTGGCTTAACAAACTTGGTGAACTGTTCTATACCTAAAAGGATGGTATTTTTTCTAAATATGAGTAGCTTTTGCAAAACCTAGTCACATTTAATAATCAGCAAAAATATTAGCATATTTGCCATATTAAACGGGCCTCTGTGGTCTAGTGGATAAGAGCGCTGGCTTTTAATCATTAGGTCTCTCACCGCAGTGGGTTTGAGCCTGGCTTGGGTCATATGTGAGACACCAAATTCTGCAATGGATGGTCAGGTGGTTTTTCTCTGGGTGCTCCAGTTTTCGCCCACCTCTGATTAACGATTGGCTTGATATGAGAAATAATCTTGAAAGGGCTGTAAAACCAAAATCGAAATAAAAAAATATTTGCCATATTAAATGATCAGTGTTTTAACAATGTTAGCTAACAAGCTCATTAGTTCTGAAAAACTGGGTGGGCCATGTTTTATATAGCATTGCCTGCAAAGGCTCAAATCAGTTTGTGCATTTGCACAGTCTGGTCATAACCTTTCTTCACCACATGAGGCTTTAACCCTTGAGCTGCCTAGAAAACTGCATCTCAAAATGCTGTCTGTTTTTGTTGTCTGCTGAATCTTTTTTTTTTTTTTTCAAACTTTCCAAACAATCTTTGCATACAGGTGAACAGTGTGAACCCTGATCAGACTGCTCCTCTTCTGATCTGAGTCTCCACCATTAACTTTTAAAGAACCCAGCAGACGTCAAAGCAGATGACAGTTGTTGTGATTGGCATCTTAAGAGTTAATGTACCCTTGGTTTTCCATAAATAAAAATAAAAAATGAGTTCCTTTAAGAGCAATGAAAACATTCATAAGAAGATGGGTCATACTACGTAGTTTCGGCTAATAAAGCCTCATCAGTGACCCTGTAATGATCCGGCAAAGAAAGCCAGAGGAAACATACTGCAATTTTGCGAATTTCGACTAGGCAGTCGATACAAAGACTGATATAAATCAAAATGGGGTCCAAATAATTAAAAACCTGTCTGGAATATGAGTCTAAACCAATAATTTAATTCTGATTTCTCAGAAAATTCACGCTGATCTCAAAGGACCAAAAGTAAAATATAAACTGCACTATGGTTGATGTACGGGGAGACGTTTTACGGCCGCCACATGGCCCAACACCAGCTGCAGTGACGGCAAATAAAAATCAAAAATGAGTTCCTTTAAGAGCAATGAAAACATTCATGAAAGCCTGTATATACTGAACAGATAAAGGAAAACAATATGAACTGATACATAAGAAAAAGGTCATTTGTATTCTCCATTTGAGCCCCGCCAAGCGAATTTGTGTCTTCGAATATTCCGTCATGACAAATTTTAACTGTGCATGCCCAACCATTCAGAGGGGCCAGGGAAATGGCTTTCTGTCTGAACGTTCCTGTTGATTCACTGCTTGTATGAGCGAGCAGCGAAGGTTCTGGCGAGATTGCGCGGATGCGCAGGCTCGCCTGAACCTTTGCTGCTCGCATTGGCGATAAGTACCAAACTCGCTTGACGGGGCCCAATTTATGTTCATCAAATGCATGTGTGTAACAAACTTATAGGGATAGAGGCAGGCTTCTTTTCTACCGTAAAAATCCTAAATAAATTGCTGTATAAATTCTCCTAAAATTTTTAAAAAATTGTTTCATGATCCAGCATGGAGTCCTAAAAGGTGCAGATGGACTGGCAAACAGTATAGACCCTGATCTGACTGCTCTTAAGGACTGCTCCTGAAGGAGCCCTCTGATCTGGGTCTGCACTGTTTGACTGCTCCTGAAGCAGCAGTCTGATCAGGGTCTATACTGTTTGCTTATGCCTGTCTTTCCCAATACTTAAGATCATTACAGTAATGAAACTTCATACACACGTTTGCCATGTGGCACTCTACCCAATGCTATCAAACTAGTACTGACCTTAGCTTACTTTTTTTACAAGGCTGAACAGTGTTGAGGCTATGTGTTTAGCTCCATTTATTGAACACTGAGGCCTCTAGGCTAATGAACTTCATGACACACCCTGCCCAGTAATGTTGACCATTTCTAACCTAGACCTACTTTACATGTTTGGCAGAACAATGCTGAATCTGTATGTAGCTCTGTCAACAATCTGTGAATTTCTTGTAACATAGAAATGCTAAGACAAAGTACTGAAACATACTCCACAGCCTTGTTATAACACAGTTTCTTTCAACATAATTTTGGATCCCAAAAGAGTATGGTCATTTTCCTCTATCATATGTACATTTTGTTTTGGTATAACACGGGCTTTTATGTGGACCCCAAAAAAGAGTTATAAATGGATTGTGGTTTACTTTTTAAGTTGCTGCAGCCCAAGAAAAGTGGGTCAGTGTACACTAATTCTTACATTTTTTCTCTCTTTTTCAGATTTTCTCTTTTTAATAGCATTGACTTCTTCTGTATTAGTAGTGTCAGAAGTACGGAAAGTTTTACCTCGTCTCCTGAATCGTAGAAAATCACAGGGTCAAGACTTCACATCATATTTCCAAGTGTGATCTCAGCCTGTCTTCATCATGACTGGATTAATTTATTCAAACCACCATGTGATCAAGTCTGCAGGGGTAGACTGGACAAACATATTTTTATCCGATAGAAAAGATATCAATTATTTGACTCCATATGTCTCTCAACTAGGCACAATGATTAACCCTTGTCCTGCTGAATATTCATATATGCCACACCCACTACAGATTATCAACCAATCAGATTACTTGATGCAAATTATTGGAACAAATTCACAATCTAAATGGCAAACAATGTAGATCCTGATCAGATGGCTTCGTCAGAAGCCATCTGATCTGGATCTTCATTTTTTGGAAAATAAGGCATATCCGGGCTCAGCAGGACAAGGGTTAACCCTCAGTAGCTAGAACTGCCCCTGTCTGGAACAAATTTTCAGTCCAAAAGGCATTTGAGCCATTGAAGTCTGACTGTACAGGCTATGGTAGGCAAATAAACAGTTCTCCAGTATATGTAGGAGGAGTACGGGGAAAATCCTAAAAACAGACATCTGAAGGATTTCTGCAATGCTCCTAAATTTTTAACAAATTTGTTTTGCTATCTAGCAAGGAGTCCAAAAGGTGCAGATGGAATAGCAAACAGTGAAGACCCTGATCAGGCTCAGTCAGGATCAGTCTGATTTGGGTCTGCACTGTTTGCAATGGTGAAGACCCTGATCAAGCTCCTTCAGGAGCAGTCTGATCTGGGTCTGCACTGTTTGCAATGGTGAAGACCCTGATCACGCTCCTTCAGGAGCAGTCTGATCTGGGTCTGCACTGTTTGCAATGGTGAAGACCCTGATCACGCTCCTTCAGGAGCAGTTTGATTTGGGTCTGCCCTGTTTGCAATGGTGAAGACCCTGATCACGCTCCTTCAGGAGCAGTCTGATTTGGGTCTGCCCTGTTTGCAATGGTGAAGACCCTGATCACGCTCCTTCAGGAGCAGTCTGATTTGGGTCTGCCCTGTTTGCAATGGTGAAGACCCTGATCAGGCTCAGTCAGGAGCAGTCTGATTTGGGTCTGCCCTGTTTGCAATGGTGAAGACCCTGATCACGCTCCTTCAGGAGCAGTCTGATTTGGGTCTGCCCTGTTTGCAATGGTGAAGACCCTGATCAGGCTCAGTCAGGAGCAGTCTGATTTGGGTCTGCACTGTTTGCAATGGTGAAGACCCTGATCACGCTCCTTCAGGAGCAGTCTGATCTGGGTCTGCCCTGTTTGCAATGGTGAAGACCCTGATCAGGCTCCGCCAGGAGCAGTCTGATTTGGGTCTGCACTGTTTGCAATGGTGAAGACCCTGATCACGCTCCTTCAGGAGCAGTCTGATCTGGGTCTGCCCTGTTTGCAATGGTGAAGACCCTGATCAGGCTCAGTCAGGAGCAGTCTGATCTGGGTCTGCACTGTTTGCAATGGTGAAGACCCTGATCATGCTCCTTCAGGAGCAGTCTGATTTGGGTCTGCCCTGTTTGCAATGGTGAAGACCCTGATCACGCTCCTTCAGGAGCAGTCTGATTTGGGTCTGCACGTTTGCAATGGTGAAGACCCTGATCAGGCTCCGCCAGGAGCAGTCTGATTTGGGTCTGCACTGTTTGCAATGGTGAAGACCCTGATCACGCTCCTTCAGGAGCAGTCTGATTTGGGTCTGCACTGTTTGCAATGGTGAAGACCCTGATCACGCTCCTTCAGGAGCAGTCTGATTTGGGTCTGCACTGTTTGCAATGGTGAAGACCCTGATCACGCTCCTTCAGGAGCAGTCTGATCTGGGTTTGCCCTGTTTGCAATGGTGAAGACCCTGATCACGCTCCTTCAGGAGCAGTCTGATTTGGGTCTGCCCTGTTTGCAATGGTGAAGACCCTGATCACGCTCCTTCAGGAGCAGTCTGATTTGGGTCTGCAGTGTTTGCAATGGTGAAGACCCTGATCAGGCTCCGCCAGGAGCAGTCTGATTTGGGTCTGCCCTGTTTGCAATGGTGAAGACCCTGATCACGCTCCTTCAGGAGCAGTCTGATTTGGGTCTGCACTGTTTGCAATGGTGAAGACCCTAATCACGCTCCTTCAGGAGCAGTCTGATTTGGGTCTGCACTGTTTGCTTAGGCCTGTCTGACCCAATACTTAGGATCATAATGGTAATCACTCAAAAGTAGGTCTAGAAAATGCAAACCTTTTCAAGCCACACAATTTATATGGAAAAACGGGAGTCACAAAGATATACATGTACTTTTATTTTTTTTGTCTAATGTGTTCTCAAACCATAAATTGTGGATTCTTGCTGGAACCACCTTATTATGTATCCCACATTCCATGTTTATGAGCAGAAAGAAGATTATGTAAACTTATTTAACCCTTGACAACTAGGATAATGCCTACCTTTGCAAACAGTGAAGATCCAGATGAGATTCCAGCTGATCTGGATCTATACTGTTTGTCACTGTGCCAGTTTAAATGCATAAAATGCATCATGTTATCTGATTGGTTGAAAGCCAGAAATGGATGTGGCTAGACTAATGTGTTCAGCAGGACAAGGGTTAAGATTGGTATTGTGGTAAGTACAGTAGAACTTCAATGGCTCGAACACAGATGGCTGGTTTGCCATGGCTGGGTCGGACCCGTCCTTGAGCCCCTAGGGTAAGCCTCTACATAAGAAAAAGTGGGGGATAATTTAGGAGATTTTCGTCTTTTATCTTGAAAATGTATGCTGTGTGTATTCATTAGAATCGCCTCGATGAGGCGATTCTAATGAGTACATACAGCATACATTTTCCTTGTAGAACACTGAAAAGATGTCCAAAAGTATCTTGTTACACCTCCTGGAAGTAACCCTTAGTGACTCAAACTACCCGTCTCGAACAGATTTTCTAGGTCCCAAAGGTGTTCGAGACATTGAAGTTCGACTGTATAGTTAACCCATTAAAATGTCAAATCATTCAGAAGCAGGTGACATAAATGTTTTTCTTATTTTTCCTACCAATCGGGCTTGACATCAGGCAGACAATTCGCATGTTATGTCAGACCTTGTTTTCTGTGAGAAATAAGAAAATATATTTAGAAATGCCATCTGCTTTTGCTGTGATTGGCAGTTTAAGATTTAAGGCAAATGTAGTGTTAAAACATAGATTCTTACAATTCATCTCCAAGTGTTAGAGAAACCATTTGTCCATGGTCAAAATAAGTAAAAAAAAATCACAAGTAGTCATATTAAAAATGTAATTTTTAAACCTAAGTACAATGTATTGTGGCATGTACTTTAGGCATTTTTTATTGGTGTTTTACTTTCACATCAATTTCTGTAAGTAGAAGCTGCTGTACACTGTCTTAAGCTTATGTGATTCCTTGACAAATGCACATTCTATGCCCATCTTAGTTTTCATTGTTTACATAAACAACAATAATGTATTTTGTCAGGTGTATTTCTGGTGTTTTCTTGTTTGTCAGATCGGGTTTTCTGTGATTTTTGCTGAGATGGCAGATTTTTATCTAATCACAATTTGTTCAGTTTTTAGCAGTGGTGAAATAGCCTGTCAAGCCTTTGATTTGTGACAGAATGACAACAACATTGTTTAAGGGGAATGGGTACACCTTCAGGGGATGCAACTCCTGCCAAAATGTTTTGTCACCAATGTCAATAGGGGTCAACTCTTAAAGGAAAGAATTTGCTCCTGAGGAGCAAATTCTTTCCTTTAAGAGTAGACCCCTTTTTTGGTGGGAGAGATCTTGTAGAAAAGCAAAAAGGAAGTCACAAAAGCTGTCTCCCTTTAAAAAATGGTGGACAAATCTGCCAGGTGTTCTCATTCCCCTTAATAGTTAACATTTCATTATCAAAACTTTGATCATCAAATATGGCATATACCCTTGTTTTTGATGAAAATGAATAGCTTTTGAAATTTGTATCAGTCACAACACCAGAGATATTATTATTAGTATTACTAGTTATTGTACTTGCTAGAACAGGTAATATTTTGGCCAATCATTAAGCTAATGAGGTTTTCATCATAGTGTAGATTATATTTTCTAGTCCTTTGGAATCCTTGATTCCATTTTGGGATTTTGAGAATATTTGAGGGTCACTGATGAGGCCTAATAGGACGAAACCAGCTAGTCTGTCCCAGAAAGACTTGTGCACTCCATACTGTTCAGTCATACTGTTCAGTTCTTTGCTGGACAAGAAAAAAACAACAACATCCATTTCGGTTGTTAGAAATCAGATCCTCTGGGTCAACAGATAAACTTAAAAAAGTCACTAAATCTGTAAAAGCTTGTTTACGACAAAATTTCTTTGCTCATTAGTTAGGACTAAACATATTCCTTCCTATTTATCCAATATTATCTTGTCATGGAGTTGGAAAAAAGTGTAACCTCTCTTTTAGCAGCTACACATTACAGTAATGGGAGTGAAAATTAATTGATTGTCTCGCATCGCTTTCACTATGTGAATGCCAAAGCTACTCTAACTGAAACTGTGATTGGTCACATTTGACCATTACTTACAGGTGTACCTTACATGCACTCCAGGTTTGCAGGATGAAAACCTACACAGTAATCATATAATTATGGTAGGGATCTTTAACCTGCACAGGGGATGATTCTCCCTGCATTGGGGGCTACCAAGTAAAGTCGCCATCCGGTTAGTGCACTTTGTGGCATTCATCCCTGCAAAAGATGCCATTGGAGCATGTTCGGGCACTGCAGTTTGTTTGCTGCTGCCAGGAATCGAACCAGGGGCCTCTAGCATCCGTGGCAAGTGCCCAACCACTGAGCTACCATGCTCCAATTCTTTGGATCAAAAGTTAAAATGATATGTTAACCAAAAGTACCGTAAAAATAAAAATATTTGGGACACCTTGAGGACTTGCCATAATTCTCCTAAAATTTTAACAAATTTGTTTCATGATCCATCAAGGCATCCAAAAGGTGCAGACAGACTAGCAAACAGTGTAGATCCTGATCAGACTGTTCCTTCAGGAGCAGTCTGATCTGGGTCTGCACTGTTTGCTTAGGCCTATCTGTCCCAATACTTAGGATCATTACCATAGCTTTTGAAAATATGACACTGGGTTTCATCCAGAAACGGAGATTATCTTTATATCATCAAATTATTCTGAAAAAAAAATATATAAAATCCAAGTCAACCAAAAGCATAATTATTCATAATTTCTTACATACCTGAGGTTTTGATAACACCTGACATACGCATAATGAATTCTTCATTGAAGGCTACAGAGGGGAAGGGTCGTAACTAATGTTGAGAGAACTTGTGACCCAACCCCATTGCACAATATAACCCCATTGCACAATATATAATATATATATATATATATATATCAAAAAAGTCCGATATTGCCACACAATTCTTTATTATTCAGTAGACTTCTACCGCGGTTTCACTGTTTTAACAGATTTTCAAGAAGACATTAAATGGTAACGTAGCAACAATGCGTAACGACGTTACTTCCGGCGTTACTTCCGGAATCAATGACGTTACGTTAAAAACTGATAAAAACCGGTATCATCGCACAGTCTGGTCAGTGAATACCCTGATGGCATGTGTCCCTTAGCTGTTTCTATTCAACTTTGGCTTGAGGGTATTAATAAATAGCTTTTCTTTTGCACGCCTTAAAGTTGTACTCTCCGAATACATCTTATAAAAGGGAAAAATATTATATTTTGGGTTTAAATCATGTGCACAATTTGCTATATGCTCACTAACTTTAATCATTCTTGTCTTGGGGTCCCGAATTTGCTGGTTATGTATTGTCACCCTCTGTCGTAGTAAATTACCAGTTTCGCCAATATATTCCTCTCCGCAGCCTCGGCATTTCATCACGTAAACAACATTTTTTACGTCGCATGACATGTTCTCGTGGATTGTGAAGTTTGTTCCACATCGAAATGTAAATGAATTACCTTCTAGTAAATGAATACAGAGGCCGCAGGTCGGTTTATTGCATTTTGTCACTTTGGGTGTATCATTAGACTATCTATCTATCTATCTATCTATCTATCTATCTATCTATCTATCTATCTATCTATCAAAGTCTTTTTTCAAATGAAAACCAACTAAAAGTCTTTTATTTTGCCAGACGTTTCAACCGGAACCCCGGTCTTCTTCGGCGACACATTTTTAATGACAGGTAACTAACAACGTCATGAAGACAAGAACACATACAACTGCACGTCATCAAGAAACGTTACTTAAAGGACATCTAAAACTACCATTCAGATTTCCCGCATATATATATATATGCAATAGTTGCAATAAAATATGTTCATACTGATGGTTACTGCAAAGTTTTGTGCTACCGTCGTTAGTGCTACTTTTTTAGCTCACCTGAGCCTTTAGGCTCATAGGTGAGCTCATAGTATAGCCATCGTCCGTCCGTCCTTCCACCATTTTCAAAGATCTTCTCCTATACTGCAGGGCCAATCAAAGCCAAATTTCATATGGAGCCTCAGTGGGATGGGGGAACGAAAGTTTGTTCGCGGGGTCTGGATCACATGACCAAGATGGCCGCCATGCCCATATATGGTAAAAAGCCTTCAAAAATCTTCTTCTCCAGAACCATAAGGCCAGTGGCCTTGAAACTTGGCATGTAGCATATGGTACTCGGGGCCCATCATGGTTTGTACAAATGGTGACCCCGGGTTGACCTTGACCTATTTTACAGCAATGTCAAATTTGCCGAAGTAGGCTTTTGCATGGGGCAAAGTGAAAATAATGGATTTATAGGAAAACCATTGAAGACAGTGTCACCAAAATTTGTAGATCAGGTAAAGTAACTGAATACATGAAGATCTATGGGTCAGAAAGGTCAAGGTCATTCATTGGCCTTAGACCAAGGTCATTCAGGATCCATATTTCAAACATTTTTTTCTCCAAAACTGCTGAGCCAATTTAAGTGAAATTTAATATGGAGCCTTTGTGAGTTGAACAAATGAAAAAATGCCAATACGGTCTAGATCACATGACCAAGATGGCCGTCACGCCTATATATATGGTAAAAAGCCTTAAAAATTCTTCTTCTCCAGAACCGTAAGGCCAATGGCCTTGAAACTTGGCATGTAGCATATGGTACTCAGGCCCATCATAGTTTGTACAAATGGTGACCCCGAGTTGACCTTGACCTATTTTACAGCAATGTCAAATTTGCCGACTTAGGCTTTTGCATGGGAAAAGGGAAAATAATGGATTTTTAGGAAACCATTGAAGACAGTGTCACCAAAATTAGTAGATAAGGTAAAGTAGCTGAATACATGAAGATCTATGTGTAAGAAAGGTCAAGGTCATTAATTGACCTTAGACCAAGGTCATGCAGGTTCCATATTTCAAACATTTTTTCTCAGAAACTACTGAGCCAATTGAAGTGAAATTCAATATGGAGCCTTTGGGAGTTGAACAAATGAAAAGCTGCCAACATGGTCTAGATCACATGACCAAGATGGCCACCACGCCCATATATGGTAAAGAAACTTCGAAATTCTTCTTCTCAAGAACCGTAAGGCCAATGGCCTTGAAACTTGGCATGTAGCATATGGTACTCGGGCCTATCATAATTTGTTCAAATGGTGACCCTGGGTTGATCTTGACCTATTTTACAGTAATGTCAAATTTGCTGACTTAGGCGTTTGCATAGGAGAAAGTGAAAATAATGGATATTTAGGGAAACCATTGAAGACAGTGTCACCAAAATTTGTAGATTAGGTAAAGTAACTGAATACATGAAGATCTATGGGTAAGAAAGGTCAAGGTAATTCATTGACCTTAGACCAAGGTCACTCCGATTTCATATTTAAAAAAAAAAACATTTTTTCCCAGAAACTACTGAGCCAATTTAAGTGAAATTCAGTATGGAGCTTTTGTGAGTTGAGCAAATGAAAAGTTGCCAGTACGGTCTAGATCACATGACCAAGATGGCCGCCACGCCCATATATGGTAAAAAGCCTTCAAAAATTTTCTTCTCCAGAACCGTAAGGCCAATGGCTTTGAAACTTGGCATATATCATATGGTACTCGGGGCTAGTCATAGTTTTTACAAATGCTGACCCTGGGTTGACCTTGACCTATTTTATGACAGTGTCAAATTTGTCAACTTAGGCTTTTGCATGGGAAAAAGTGAAAATAATGGATTTTTAGGAAACCATTGAAGACAATGTCACCAAATTGGTAGATCAGGTAAAGTAAATGAATACATGAAGATTCATGGGTAAGAAAAGTCATCATTCAGTGACCTGGGACCAAGATTAACCAGGTTCCATATTTCAAACAGTTTTTTCTCAGAAACCGCTGGCCCAATTCAAGTGAAATTTGATATGGATCCTTTATATGATGAACAAATGAAAATTTGCTCATATGGTCCAGGTCACATGACCAAGATGGTGGCCATGCCCATATATGGTAAAAACACTTCGAAATTATTCTTCTCCAGAACCGTAAGGCAAATGACCTTGAAACTTGGCAGGAAGCATCTGGTACACAGGCCTATCATAATTTGTTCAAATGGTGACCCTGGGTTGACCTTTACCTATTTTACGGCAATGTCAAATTTGCGGACTTAGGCTTTTGCTTGGGAAAAAGTGAAAATAATTGATTTTTAGCTCACCTGAGCCTTTAGGCTCATAGGTGAGCTTATAGTATAGCCATGGTCTGTCGTCCGTCCATCCGTTGTCCGTCCGACCACCACCATTTTCAAAGATCTTCTCCTCCAAAACAGGGAGGCCAATCAAAGCCAAATTTCATGTGGAGCTTCAGTAGGATGGGGGAACGAAAGTTTGTTCGCGGGGTCTGGGTTACATGACCAAGATGGCAGCCATGCCCATATATGGTAAAAGGCCTTCAAAAATCTTCTTCTCCAGAACCATGAAGCCAATGACCTTGAAAGTTGGCTTGTAGCATCTGGTACTTGAGACCATCATAGTTTGTAAAAATGGTGACCCTGGGATGGCCTTGACCTATTTTATGGCTATGTCAAATTTGCAGACTTGGGCTTTTGCATGGGAAAAAGTGAAAATAATGAATATTTAGGAAACCATCATCTGCTGTTTCTGGTCACAAAGTAGATAAAATGCAATGACTAGGAACTGATAAAACAAATTCACGTTGTGTCCCAGCCACCATACTGCAAAGAAACACCTATAATGTAGATGGTATTAAGTAAAACTGTACAAGTGGAAAATCAAGGAGTCAAGTGCTCTTTCCCAGCACATTGTCAATCAGACATTCCCTAAATAATATGAAAAGTTAAAAAAAATATGACAAATGGAATAAACCATAATGAAAGCATGGCCTTCGAACTGTCAGAAAGGTAGGAATAGGTGGAAAGTTTTATCACATTGTTAGACATCAAAATTTTGTCCCCACAAGTTGTGTACCCCTGCTCTGAGGCTATATACATATATAAAAACATTAAAATGTACACCAGGACCAGGTGTCAGGTGAGCGTTTACAGGACCACTTGTCCTCTGGTTTCTGAATAATATGTAGAGGATCTTACATGTCTAGTCATTTCATATGAAATTAATAAAACAAGCCTTTGATGAGTTTCATAAATTTAATATGAAATGACCAAAAGTATACAATTTTAAATTGGCTTTTATTGCCAAAAGAGTTCAAAATTTGGGTTTAGGGGGTGTTCATTTCATGGACTTGTTCATGTTATGTGAAATGAAATTATTCGTTATTAAACCCATGAAATGCAAATCGCAACAATTGTCATCTGCTTTGCCATCTGCCATTTACCTAAAAAGTATTTTTTTTTGCAAACAGTGTGGTCCCAGATCAGACTGCTGCTGTAGGAGCAGTCTGATATGGGCCCACACTGTTTGCCTGTATGCAAAAATATTTTTAAAAAGTTTGCAAAAAAACTGAGCAGACGACATGAGGGTGAAGCAACAGTGATATTATAAACTGAACAAAATTAGAAACTTTACACTTACTTTGTTACGTCATATCTCTGACATTATTTATTGAACCAAAATAAATTTTTTCTCAAATTAATCAGAATTCAATTCTCCAAAGACATGTGTAAACGAAAATCCGGCCAAATGTGTTGTGTTTGACAAGTGACACAATTTATGACTGAGGGATCAAAATCCGTAATTACACATAACGCTCTATGAGATTTTTAACGTTCAACTCGGTCATTCTGCTGTCTACTCTTCCAAAATGTTAATACCGAGTGAACCCTCAATTAGCTTAAATGCATGCTTGAATCTGCCCTATCGTGGATTTCACATATCGCTGCACGAGAGCATTAGACAAATTGTTCCATTCCCTAACCAAAGCTTGTCTAAGTTGAGCAACAGTGTTAATCTGTTGGTGTCCGTTGTGAATTCGGTGTGACAGTTCATCCCACAAATGTTCAATTGGGGAAAGATCAAGTGACAATGCCTGCCTTGGCAAACGGACCACGCTATTTTGGTTAAGAAAGTCAGTAACCACAAGAGCTTCGTGGGGCCTGGCATTGCATTGTTGGAAGATTTAAGTAGGACCATTTTGACACAGGAATGGAATGACTTCAGGAATGAGCACTTCATTAATTACACTGTAGCATTGTGCATTTATGTTGCCGTAGAGGACCAACAGATGGGTCTTCTGACCACCGCAGATACCTCTCTACACCATTACAGACCCTCCACCAATACTACGATCTCTCTGAATTACACAACGCCTGTGCGCCAGTAAACAAGAATTCGTCCATCAGCACGAGATAATTTGAATCGTGCTTCTTTGCTGAATAAAACATTGATCCAGTCCACGAGACGCCATCTTAAATGGCGTCAAGACCATTGCAGCTGGGCATCATGATGATGTCTGCGAAGAATTTGTCCCTTATACGGACGTTGCGCTTGGATCTTAAATCAATTACTTGGTAGACTTATTCCTAATTGTTTGGCCTGATACGTGGAATCGTCTAGCAGTTAGGGTTGCAGTCTGGAACCAATTTTTTTTTTTATTGGTTTTGGTTTTACGGCCCTTTCAAAATTATTTCACTCATATCGAGCAGATCGTTAATCAGAGGTGGACGAAAACTGGAGTACCCGGAGAAAAAAACCACCTGACCTTCCGTTGCAGAACTTGGGTCTCACATATAACCCGAGTGAGGCTCGAACCACAGCGGTGAGAGACCTAATGATCAAGAGTCGGCGCTCTTAACCACTAGGCCACGGAGGCCCTCTGGAACTGATTGCGTAGATTCGTTAACGTTATCATTCTGTCCAGTCTTGGCGTCGTTGTCTACAGGGTCACCGATCTGATTATAACTTTGCCAAAGATTATTGATGTAGCCCTAGAGTATCCAAACAACCTAGCAACGCAGTCCATGCGCTAACATGCAGATAGCCATATCACACTCATTTTGTCGTAGACGTGGCATTTTCTGACTATTCCACTGTAACAATTTTGGTTAATTTTCCATACATTGACACAAAAGACTACCGAATAGTGTGTTTACATGTTTAGAATATTGACATGTATTCCTACCAGACGAGATAAAGCAGTAGCACATTTTACCAGTGCTTTACATTTATGCTTGGTCGATTCCGAAAATTTGTCGTACGGTTGTGTTGTAAGATTGACGGCTTTTATATGTACATATATTCTGAAGAAGTTTGTCTGTTTTAAGAAGGATATTTTTTCATCTTAAAAGTGTTAAGTTTCTTTTTTTGTTCAGTGTATGATGATAAAATTTACCAATGTTATTTTTGGGATAAATCACAGTTGTCTCCAAAATATGTATAGATTATAAAGATAAATGACCATACGAGAAAATAGGTCTTTTCTTTTCTCTTTTCTCTATAAATTTTCGTTTGGGTATGTAACATGGTTGTTAAACAGACATGTTTTTTTGCTTTGAACCCCAATGATAGTTTTATAAAGAGGTTGGGGTGTGCCAGTAAAATGCAAAACATGAAAACAGAAATGCAACATTGGTGATAAATTTTTGTGTATGAAAGGTCTTGATTTGAAGTATATGAGTGGGTTTCAGAGGAAAATATATGTATACAATTGGCAGTTGTCTATCTTGTTGTTGTGACCTATTAGTCTTCGACTTTTAGGAAAAATCTTAAATTTCAGTGTTATTTTACTTAACCCATTTTTTTTACCGGAAACCCCAAAACAGGTACCCCTGCAAACAGTGCAAGCCCAGATCACATGGCAGAATGGGTCTACACTATTTGCAAAAAGTTCTGCTATTTTTATGCCCCCGCCATTCGAAGAATGGTGGAAAGGGCATATAGTGTTGCCCCTGTCCATCCGTCTGTGCGTCAGAAACTTAAACACGGTCAATAGCTTCCTTATTTCTTGATGGATTTTAAAATTACTCTGCAGAAATGTTAACCATCATGAGATGACGTGTCATGTTCAAAACCCAGGTCCTTACCTCCAAAGTTCAGGTCATACTTAGAGGTCAAAGGTAAAAAAAAAAAAAGAGTCTGAAACTTAAACGCAGTCAATAACTTACTTATTTCTGGATGGATTTTGAAATTACTTTGAAGAAATGTTATCCATCATGACACGATGTGTCACGTGCAAACCCAGATCCGTACCTCAAAGGTAAAGGTCATACTTTGAGGTCAAATGTCAAAGAAATGGTCCAAAACTTAAATGCAGTCAATAACTTACTTATCTCTGGATGGATTTTGAAATTACTTGGCAGAAATGTTGGCCATCATGAGACAATCTGCCTCACACAACCTTACCTCCAAGGTCAAGGTCATACTTAGAGGTCAAATGTAAAAAATGGGTCCAAAACATAAACACGGTCAATACCTTCTATGGATGAATACGAACATAGACATATTTTCAGGCGGGGGCATCCATGTCCTATGGACGCATTTCTAGCCTAAATAAATTTTAAAGATAACACAACCTGTCATTCCTAAATTTCGAAATGGACTTCTGTCATAATTAGAGAGGAAGATTCCATTTGGTACAAAAAGGGTTAAGATTTTTAAGATGCTTGACGACAATACGTAATTTTAAGCACCGAGCATGTGATGACTGTAAATTGCTTTTGTGAAGGAAACATTCCAGTTGTCCGATTTTTCCAATCTGTTTTAAGCAATCATCTATAAGATTATTACAGTTCTTGCTTTAGACAAGTGTTTGCTTAATACAGGTGCATTTTGATGCATTTGGCTTTCTTGTGAATTGAATGCAGGCTTACTTAACCCTTCTCTTGCTGAATATTCATTTAAGTCACACCCATTTCTGTCTATCAACCGATCAAATTACTTGATGTAATTTATTGCTACAAATTCATAAACTGAATGTCCAACAGTGTAGATCCTGATCAGGTGGCTTCTTCAGAAGCCATCTGATCTGGATCTACACTGTTTGCAAAGATAGGGGTTGTCGTGAACAGCAAGATAAGAGTTAAAACAGATTGCTTGCTAATGAGATTGCCAATGGTTAACTTTCTGACATGTATAGAGCAATTGCTACTGAAAATTGTTTTACCATTTCAATATTTTACTGTAATTGTCTTAAACTATGCACAGCACCATAACCTCCTTACAACACTATTGTATTACAGAAGTCATCTCAGTTGAACAGCTGTGTTATATCCAAACAAAAATGTTTAGATAATACAGAAAAATGACCATGTATGGTCATTTTTCTGTATAATCAATACATTTTTGATATAATGAACAGTGTTTTAAAGAGGTTGTGGTGTACAATGATTGTCAGTGTCTTAAACCTTAGACTCAATTACCACGGCTTATCCAAGCCTTTGAAATTCTTTCAGTAGCTATACATAGCAAATATCTAGACTTAATTAGGGAGATTTATATTCTCATGTTATCCTGAATTTTATTTCACGTATGCATCAGAACCATCTCATTGAGATTATTACAATGCTTAACCCAACATATCTTTAGTCTGTACAACATTGAAGATGTCCCTAAATTATCTGTGTATGCATCCTTAGCTAGCACCTGGACAGACTACCGTAGTCAAAACAAATTTCTTTAGTCCCAAAAGTGTTCATGACTGAACAGGAACATATTATTTTATTGCTCAAGAATGTGTTCTTCATGAACAACTGGATCATAGGCTGCACAATTTCCTCATTGTCAGGAGAATAGTGACTGAGCAGATAATGTATACACAGATTATACAGCTCTCAGAGAAGCAGTGTGACCAGAGTCTGTCTGTTTACAACTTGGAAATCATCCGTTTCAAGAGAATGGATATAAACAACACAGTTTTATCCTTATTCTGCTGTTCACAATATCCCCTACCTTTGCAAACAGTGTAGATCCAGATCAGATTTCTTCTGAAGAAGCCATCTGATCAGGATCTACACTGCTTGTCATGCAGCTTCTGAATTTGAATGAAAACATATAATGCAATCTAACTGGCTTGTAGTCAGAAATGGGTGTGGGTAATTAAATTATTCAGCAGGATAAGGGTTAAGGATGGATCCCAAAAATATAAAAATTATATAGAAAATTGATGGATCCCAAGTAAAGAGAAAAAATGGTGACTCCCAAAAATGTATAGATTGATTTGAGGTTTAACGTCCCCGTCAACACTATATAGGTCATTTTGGAAACTTTGCTTCCAGTTTTGTGGGACTTCTACCCAACATTGAGATGAAATGACATCTCAAGACCTGCTGCCCAATGAAACAAATAGGGTTTATAAGCATGGACGGTCCGACTTTGCCCACTTTTGCTGGGAGGCTTAGACCCTCTAAGGGGTTTACCAGTACTCATGTGCGGTCAGTTTCAACTCTGCGTGGAAGCATCATGCAGCTCAATCTACTACTTCAATCCCTGATGGGCAAATTGTCTTTTTTCTATATAATCTAAACATTTTTGCTTTGGACCCAACAATAATGCAATATTTAGGTTGTAATGTTCCTATTTCTATGCTGTTTTACAAGGCAGACAACTCTCATGATTTCTGTAGGTTTTTCCCTCCAAAAAAAGAGCAGTTTGCTCTCATAGGAAAGCATTTGCCCCTAAGGAACTTTTTTTCCTGTGAGGTCAGATCCAGATTGACAAAAAAGAGATAATGCCTAACCTCAAGATGCATCCATGCTCTTTACAAGATACAGATACATGTTCGTACACTGGCATATTTTCTGCCATCTAGTAAAAGGGGGACAGCTTTTGGGACTTCCTGTTTGCTTTCCTATAAATTGAGCCCCTCTGAAAAAGGGGTCTACTCTTAAAGAAAGAATTTGCTCCTTAGGAGCAAATTCTTTCTTTTCAGAGTTGATACTTATTGGCATGGGAGACAAAAATATTTTTGAAGGAGTTCCCTCCCCTGAAGCTCGACCCTTATCCCACTACATAAATTAATTTAGCCACTCCCACTGCTGATTATCAACCAGTCAAATTACTTGATATAATATGTTTATTCAGTTCAAAAACTGCAACGCAAACTGTAGATCCTAGTCAGACGGCTTCTTCAGAAGCCATCTAGTTAGATGGCTTCTTCAGAAGCCATCTGATCTCGATCTACACTGTTTGCAAAGGTAGGGGTTGTCATGAACAGCATGATAAGGATTAAAGCATTGTCATTGCAAAGAGATAAATTGTTGATTTTTGTGTTTAACATTTATGCTTGTTATGCCAAATTTGGAGATGTTTGATTCCTCCTAAATTGGTCATAATGCCACCAAACATGACCAAAGTCAGTTTTTATGATAATAATGAAATTTCTAGATACACTGTGCTTTAATTATGGAGAATACAGTATTTGCAACTCACACTAAATTTTAATTAGCACTACGTTTATGGTTCATGTAGACATCTTGCCTTTTTTTATTTATTTATTTTTTTTTGTTATATTTCGTTTCATTTGAGGCAACACACATGAAAAGGAGTTACCACATAAATGACCGGAAAAGGTTCAGCCCTCCTGATGGAGCAGTCTGATCAGGGTCTTCACTGTTTGCCATTCCGTCTGCACCTGTTGCACCCCTTGCTGGATCATGAAACATATTTGTTAAAATTTTAGGAGAATTACAGCAAGTTCTCAAGGTGTCCAGATTTTTAGGATTTTTACGGTATTTTCCCTCAAAGTCTCCAATACATGTCTGTGAGCAGCAATGGCTCTGGTCAGACAGTACCTATACAATAAATACCCTTTTCACGTGTGCTGGCTCCTTTGTTGTTTTATTTTGGTAATTTACATTCCCTTTACCTTTATCCTGCTGATCACAACAACCCCTGCTTTTGCATACAGTGTAGATCCAGATCAGATGGCTTCAGAAGCCATCTGATCAGGATCTTCACTGTTTGACATTCAGTTTGTGAATTTATAAGAATAAATTACATTAAGTAATCTGATTGGTTCAGGGTCAGAAATGGGTGTGGCTAAATTAATTCTCCAGCAGGATAAGGGTTAAATTATATGTACAGGTTGAACAGCCTGGTCTGGGCAGCAGTAGGCAATCTTGCTCTTTTTTTTCATGTGCCTCAGAGCCAGCCTCAGTGGCTCAGTCGAATGTGAATGCATCTGATAGATGATCAGGAATTCGTGAGGTTGGCAACATTTTCACGGAGATTAATCTTGAAATCTTCTCTACAGTCATTCCCTGGCTTGCACTAATTCCAGGAGGGCAGTTTTTAGTTTCTGGCAAGAGCATATGCCCTCTGTAAAAGCTTCCCCAGATTTATTGTGGTTAGATAAAATGACCAACTTGACATTACCTAGATTGATTTGACTGCGTCATTAAACTCCATACCATACCAAACTTGTGTCTCAGCTCAAATAACGTATGGTTGGCATACACCATTTGTTAGAAATTAGGCCTTGAATCTTAATATTGCGGGATATTAAGGGGAATGGAAGCACATGGTAATTTTTTCTGCTATTTTTAAAAGGGGGACAACTTCTGGGACTTTCTGTTCACTTTTTTGCAACTGTAAAAGGGGTCTACTCCTAAAGGAAAGAATTTGCTCCTCGGGAGCAAATTGACCCCTGTTGACATGGGAGACAAAAATACTTTTGCAGGAGTTGCCTCCCATGAAAGTGTATCCATTCCCCTTAAGTCATTTTAAAAATCTGCAGTTCACAGTAGGCCCAGGCCCAGTTTTTCAAAAATATCAATGCCATTGGTAAATACATTGTTAACACTTTGATCATTTAGTAGATATGGCATGTATGTTAATGTCTTTGCTGAAATGGCATGTATGTTAATGTTTTTGCTGAAAAAAAAAGCAAGTAGCTTTTACGCAAAAGCATCTTTGACCACCATTGGGACTGGGCTGCATGGTGCTTCCACACAGAGCTGAAAAAAGGAAAGAATTTGCTCCTTTAAGAGTAGACCCCTTTTAACTTGAAAGTAGAGTAAATAGAAAAGCAAACAGGCAGTCCCAAAAGTTGTTTCCCCTTGAAAAATAGCTGAAACATCTGCCAGGTGCTCCCATTCCCCATAAGTCACATAATTCTGTTGAGCTGTTGGCAAGCTGCAAATGCTCAGATTTTCCTTGGCCTTTCCAGGTTGAACAGGAGCCAGTATATGAATATTTTTTTTTTGTTGTTTTCTATTGGATTTGTGAATATTTGGGCTGAAGCATTTTGTGATTTACATGCATTCCATGGAATGAGTATCCTTACAAACCTCACTTTATATAGAGAAAAGTGAGGTCTACAAAAAAATTTAATTTTCCTTTTTTTTTACTCTAAAACAGGGATTGTGGATACTCGTTTCAACTGAACAGTCTTTGTTTAAAGCAGGTACATGTATATAAAAAAAAACAGTTTCATCGAAAAAAAATGTCTTTTGTGTGTGTGTAAAAAAAAAAATTAAGCTGTCACACAGGTGTGTCTTTGCAATGGACATTGCATCTCAATAAGTTGTATTTCCATAAATTAGTATTAAGATATATAGTGTTTGGTTGCACCAGCTATGTATTACATGTACATGTAATTCACGTGGGCTTTCTGAATGTAAAGTAAAATTCCTATATGAAGACACACCTTTTGGAAAGACCACTTTTGAACCGTCCCAAAGGTGGTCTCTGACCAGAGGACACTATATGCTGAAAACATAAAGAATAACTTTGGCCTACCAAATAAACTTTTAAAAGCAAAATAAAGCTTTATTTTAGGTGGTCTTAATAGCAGAATTTCTCTGTAAATGAAAATTGAAAGAAAGTGAAGATTCATCAGTCAGAAATACAGTTAAACTTCAATGATTCGAACACTAGCGGCTCGTTATCCATGGCTGTATAGAACATGTCACTGAGCCCGTAAGAAAACTTGCCCATAACTCCAGATATTAATTGTTTGGGATAATTAAAAGAGAATTTTCATAATGTATGTTTCGTTTACTCAAAAGAATGGCCTCGATTCTAATGAGTACACACAACATACGTTAAACTTACTGAAGATCGAAAATACCCCATGTCTCCTGACCTGGTGCTACGATTAAACTTCAGTAACAAGTACTACCCCTTTCTCAGACACATTTACATTGTCCAAGAGTGTTTTGCTGATGAAGTTTGACTGTAAATAATTTGATTGGTTGATAGTCAGAAATGGGTGTGGCAAATTAATTTGTTAAGCAGGATAAGGGCTAAAACTTATTTCCAGGGGCCAGCTTAGTCCACCTGAATGTGCTATACATGTAGCATCCATCAAAGACATCAGCTGCACAGGCTGATCAGTTTTGATTGAAGGAGACATAATATGTCGTGTAATGTTTAGACAATAAAGAATTGTAATTGGGAGTCAGACCCTGACCAGTAAACCTGCGAGTTCATTATGCATTCTAAACAAAAAGTTGAATCAGTGTTATTTGTCTATCTATATGGGATGAGTTTTGGCAAGTCACAACTCGTTAGCTCCATTCGACTGGTAAGTTTTGTGAAATGTCTGTGAAATTACTTGTAAGAAGGCGTTATCTTCTTTTAACAGCCAGTCATGTGGTCCAATCGAATTTGAGTTTTTTTTTCAAGTTCATAAGCAGTTGTGAAGCATGACTCACCACTATGGGAATGCCAAACCTCTCTTGCATTACGATCACTAAAGAGCTTGAAACAAATGAAAGATTTGATTGGACCATGTGACCGGCTATTACAAGAAGATACCACACACCTTCGTAGAATGTCACGGAAATTTTACGAAACTTACCAGTCAAATAGAGCAATTAATATTAAAATATTTTTATTATTATTATTATGAGAGACATTGTGATACAGTGGAGTCTAGTTTGAAAAATATGAAATATTTCTATATTGTTGTGTTCTTGTTTTCATTCTCCTTGAGACCCTAAAAGTTTGGGACTGTGCACAAGATACAGTGAAATTCTGCTATTAAGGCCACCTAAAATTCAGTCTAATTCTGCTTTAAAAAGCTTATTTTGTAGGTTGCAGTTATTCTTCTTTGTGTTTTCCGCATACAGTGTCCTCTGGTCAGCGACCACCTTTGGGACTGTTCAAAAGTGGTCTTAAAGACCACTTTTGAACAGTCCCAAAGGTGGTCTTAATATAGGAATTTTACTGTAATATGCAACTTCACATGTGACCAGCAAAGACTTATCATTGTCCCTTTTCGTGTTCTACCGTAAAAATCCTAAAAATTTGGACACCTTGAGGACTTGCTGTATTTCTCCAAAAATTTTAACAAATTTTATTTTATGATCCAGCAAGGAATCCAAAAGTTGCAGACGGAATGGCAAACAGTGTAGACCCTGAGCAGTCTGATCTGGGTCTGCACTGTTTGCTTAGGCCTAACTATCCCAATATTTAGGAACATTACGGTATTATGTCTTGGATAGCTCAAGCGAAAAATTCTTAAATAATGGTTCACAAGTGCATGTACCTGAACAAGGTAGAAACCTCATTCTGCCATTTCCACATTGTCACAAGTCTCCATGGCCTTGTGGTTAACAGGGCTGACCCTTAGGCCACTACAGCTGGTTTTAAGGGAATGTTTGGTGGCCGTAAAAAGTCTTCATGCCTTTCATCGAAGTGTAGTTTATTAGCTCAACTGGAGCAAAGCTCCAGGTCAGCCTTTGCTCCAGGTCAGCTTATTCCGTCGTCCGTCCATCGTCCGTTGTTAACTTCGTCCGAACCGGAAGTCAGATGAAGCTGATACCTGGTGAGAAGCATCCTGGCGACATGGAGATTCAGATTTGCTAAAATTGTTCCGTTCAGATATCCATGACAGCCACCATGCCAGCTATCTTGAAATTCTTCAAACGACATCTCCTCCCAAACCAAAGGTCAAATTGAGCTGAAACATGAGGGAGGCATCGGGGTGACATTGAGATTCAGATTTGCTAAAATTGTTCCATTTGGATATCCAAGATGGCCACCATATCCAAATGGAACAATTTTAGCAAATCTGAATGCTAAAACTGTTCCATTTGGATATCCAAGATGGTCGCCATGGCAGCCATCTTGAAATTCTTCAAACAACATTTCCTCCCAAACCAAAGGTCAAACTCACTTGAAACTTGATGGGAAGCATCGGGATGACATGGAGATTCAGATTTACTAAAAACGTTCCATTCCGATATACAAGACGGCCATCTTCAAATTCTTCAAACGACATCTCCCAAACCAAAGGTTGAATTGAGCTGAAATTTGATGGGAGGCATTGTGGTGACATGGAGATTCAGATTAGCTCAAATCCTTCCATTCCAATATCAAAGATGGCCATCTTGAAATTCTTCAAATCTCCCGCTGAACCAAAGGTCAAATTGATCTGAAACTTGATGGGAGGCATGGGGGTGACAATGAGATTCAGATTGGCTAAAATTGTTCCATTCTGGTGTCCAAGATGGCTGCCATGGCAGCCACCTTGAAATTCTTCAAACAATATCTCCTCCTGAACAAAAGGTTGAATTGTGCTGAAACTTGATGGAGGCTTCGAGGTGACATGGAGATTCAGATTTGCTAAAATTGTTCCGTTCAGATATCCAAGCTGACCGCCATGGCGTCCATCTTGAAGTTCTTCAAAAGACATCTCCCGAACCAAAGGCAGTGTTCAATCTAGGCTGCGCCATTGCGCACTGGGCCCGCTTTTCACACGAGGGGCGCACTAGAGATCATCCAATGGGCCCGTCGGGCGCAACTGTAGAATTTAGAGACTGTTTCTTTGGGAATTCATTTTTAGCTCACCTGAGCCGAAGGCTCATGTGAGGTATTAGTATACCACGAGCCGGCGTCCGTCGTCCGTCGTCGTCCGTACTTTCAAAGAAGTATATCTCCGGAACCAGTGGGCCAATCTTGATCAAATTTCATGTGAAGCATTATCAGGTAGGGGGAAAGGCTGCATACTGTTTTCGGGCAGATCGGATTGGAACTCTGGTTGCCATGGCAACAAATAGCTCCCATAGACTTAACATAGGAAAAAGTTTGTCATCACTCTAGCTCCGTCAATTTTTTTCTGATTGTCTTCATTCTTGCAGATAACGAGGACAGGCATGAAATCTCGATCAAGTTCGATTTTGGGCTGAATCGGATTATTCACTCAGGAGTTACGTGCCCTTGAGCGTTGAAAAAACATAGGAAAAAGCTTGTCATCACTCTAGCTCCGTCAATTTTTTTCTGATCAACTTCATTCTTGCAGATAACGAGGACAGGCATGAAATCTCGATCAAGTTCGATTTTGGGCTGAATCGGATTATTCACTCAGGAGTTACGTGCCTTTGAGCGTTGAAAAAATTGCCTATTGACTTAACATGGGGAGAATGTTGTCATCACCGTAGCTGCTTCAATTATTTTCAGATTAGCTTTATTCTTGCAGATAACCAGCACAGCCATGAAATCTCGGTCAAGTTCGATAACTGGCAGAATCGGATCATTCACTTAGGAGTTACCTGCCCTTGTGTGTTTTTGCATAAGGGTTAATGGGAATTTCAAAAATGTATATCTTAAAGACTACTTGGCCAACTTTGATCAAATTTCATGTGTCGCATTATTGGGCAAGTGGAAAGGCTTCATTAGGTTTTCAGGGAGATCTGAGTGGAACTCTGGTTGCCATGGCAACATCTAGCTCCCATAGACTTCACATAGGAAAAAGCTTGTCATCACTCTAGCTCCGTCAATTTTTTTCTGATCGACTTCATTCTTGCAGATAACCAGTACAGGCATAAAATCTCGGTCAAGTTCGATTTTGGGCAGAATCAGATAATTCACTCAAGAGTTACGTCCCCTGGAGCACCCGAAAAATTGCCTATTGACTTAACATGGGGAAAATGTTGTCATCACTGTAGCTGCTTCAATTTTGTTCGGATTGGCTTCATTCTTACAGATAACCAGCACAGCCATGAAATCTCGGTCAAGTTCGATAATTGGCAGAATCGGATCATACACTTAGGAGTTACCTGCCCTTGTGCATTTTTGCATAAGGGTTAATGTGAATTTCAAAAATGTATATCTTGAAGACTACTTGGCCGACTTTGATCAAATTTCATGTGTAACATTATTGGGCAAGTGGAAAGACTGCATAAGGTTTTCATGCAGATCTGAGTGGAACTCTGGTTACCATGGCAACATATAGCTCCCATAGACTTAACATAGGAAAAAGCTTGTCATCACTCTAGCTCCGTCAATTTTTTTCTGATCGACTTCATTCATGCAGATAATAAGGACAGGCATAAAATCTCGGTTAAGTTCGATTTTGGGCAGAATCGGAATATTGACCTCGGAGTTACGTGACCTTGAGCGACAAAAAATTTGCCCATAGACTTAACATAGGGAAACTGTTGTGACTACGATAGCGACTTGAATTTTTTTCAGATCAGCTTCAAACTTGCAGGTAACGAGGACAGACATAAAATCACGGTTAAGTTCGATTTTGGGCCGAATCGGATTATTTGCCTTGGAGTTACCTGCCCTTGAGCATGAAAAAATACGTTGTGACCACGATAGCAACTTTATTTTTATTCCCATCAGCTTCAAACTTGCAGGTAACGAGGACAGGCATAAAATCCCGGTTAAGTTCGATTTTGGGCCGAATCGGACTATTGACCTCGGAGTTACGTGACCTTGAGCGACAAAAAATTTGCCCATAGACTTAACATAGGGAAACTGTTGTGACTACGATAGCGACTTGAATTTTTAGCTCACCTGAGCCGAAGGCTCATGTGAGGTATTAGTATACCACGAGCCGGCGTCCGTCGTCTGTTGTCGTCCGTTGTCCACACTTTCAAAGAAGTATATCTCCGGAACCAGTGGGCCAATCTTGATCAAATTTCATGTAAAGCATTATCAGGTAGGGGGAAAGGCTGCATACTGTTTTCGGGCAGTTCGGATTGGAACTCTGGTTGCCATGGCAACAAATAGCTCCCATAGACTTAACATAGGAAAAAGTTTGTCATCACTCTAGCTCCGTCAATTTTTTTCTGATCTTCTTCATTCTTGCAGATAACGAGGACAGGCATGAAATCTCGATCAAGTTCGATTTTGGGCTGAATCGGATTATTCACTCAGGAGTTACGTGCCCTTGAGCGTTCCTAACATAGGAAAAAGCTTGTCATCACTCTAGCTCCGTCAATTTTTTTCTGATCGACTTCATTCTTGCAGATAACGAGGACAGGCGTGAAATCTCGATCAAGTTCGATTTTGGGCTGAATCGGATTATTCACTCAGGAGTTACGTGCCCTTGAGCATTGAAAAAATTGCCTATTGACTTAACATGGGGAGAATGTTGTCATCACCGTAGCTGCTTCAATTATTTTCAGATTGGCTTTATTCTTGCAGATAACCAGCACAGCCATGAAATCTCGGTCAAGTTCGATAACTGGCAGAATCGGATCATTCACTTAGGAGTTACCTGCCCTTATGTGTTTTTGCATAAGGGTTAATGGGAATTTCAAAAATGTATATCTTAAAGACTACTTGGCCAACTTTGATCAAATTTCATGTGTCGCATTATTGGGCAAGTGGAAAGGCTTCATTAGGTTTTCAGGCAGATCTGAGTGGAACTCTGGTTGCCATGGCAACATCTAGCTCCCATAGACTTCACATAGGAAAAAGCTTGTCATCACTCTAGCTCCGTCAATTTTTTTCTGATCGACTTCATTCTTGCAGATAACCAGTACAGGCATAAAATCTCGGTTAAGTTGGATTTTGGGCCGAATCGGATTATTTGCCTTGGAGTTACCTGCCCTTGGGCATAAAAAAATACGTTGTGACCACGATAGCAACTTTATTTTTATTCAGATCAGCTTCAAACTTGCAGGTAACGTGGACAGGCATAAAATCTCAGTTAAGTTCGAATCGGAATATTGACCTCGGAGTTACATGACCTTGAGCGACAAAAAATTTGCCCATAGACTTTACATAGGGAAAATGTTGTGACTACGATAGCGACTTGAATTTTTTTCAGATCAGCTTCAAACTTGCAGGTAATGAGGACAGACATAAAATCTTGGTTAAGTTCGATTTTGGGCCGAATCGGATTATTTGCCTTGGAGTTACCTGCCCTTGAGCATAAAAAAATACGTTGTGACCACGATAGCATCTTTAATTTTATTCATATCAGCTTCAAACTTGCAGGTAACGAGAACAGGCATAAAATCTCGGTTAAGTTCAATTTTGGGCCGAATCGGAATATTGACCTCGGAGTTACGTGACCTTGAGCGACAAAAAATTTGCCCATAGACTTAATTAGGGAAAATGTTGCGACTACAATAGCGACTTGATTTTTTTTTCAGATCAGCTTCAAACTTGCAGGTAACGAGGACAGACATAAAATCTCGGTTAAGTTCGATTTTGGGCCGAATCGGAATATTTGCCTTGGAGTTACCTGCCCTTGAGCATAAAAAAATACGTTGTGACCACGATAGCAACTTTATTTTTATTCATATCAGCTTCAAACTTGCAGGTAACGAGGACAGGCATAAAATCTCGGTTAAGTTCGATTTTGGGCCGAATCGGAATATTGACCTCGGAGTTACGTGACCTTGAGAGACAAAAAAATTTGCCCATAGACTTAACGTAGGGAAAATGTTGTGACAGAAATAGCGACTTGAATTTTTAGCTCACCTGAGCCAAAGGCTCGAGTGAACTGATAGTATACCAAGGCTCTGGAGTCCGACTTCTGTCGTCCGTCCATCCGTCGTCCACACTTTCAATGAAGCATATCTCAGAAGGCAGTCGACCAATCTTGTTTAAATTTTATGTGTAGCACCATTGGGCAAGGGGAAAGGCTGCATTAGGTTTTGGAGCTAGTTTGGTTCATTTGTTTCTTCATTCTTCTTTCTCTCCTTATAGAGATAATAGACCAATGTTAAATTTTGAATCAAAGATTTCTCAGGAACTATAAAAGCTAGAAGCATCAAATTTGGTATTCAATAGAATAATGATGACTTATTTTGTGTAAGAGACATTGGGCTTTCTCAGCTTATTTGTTCATCTGTTCTTTCATTCTTCTTTCTCTCCATTTTGACCAATGTTAAATTTTCGTCAAAGATTTCTCAGGAACTATAGAAGCTAGAAGTCTCAAACTTGGAATGCAATGCAATAATGATGACTTATATCCTGTAAGGGTCAATGGGCTGGATTCTATTAGCAGATTTAGTAGTTAAGTCTGTGAATTGTTAAAACTTAAGTTCCTCAGGTGAGCGGTTTAGGCTCATTGAGCCTCTTGTTGCGATTTTCTCGCGATTTTTCTGCTGCCTGTTGGGTATTGTTGAGTTGATCAAAAACCGCATGTTGCCTGGACAAAATAACTTAGAAAAACATTTTGTTTCATATGTTTAAATAGTAACAATTCTTATTTTTATAAACCCAAATCGACATTTTGTTTACCGGGGATGCAGCCATGTTCGGTATACTTGTGTGCGCCGGGCGGCTTACGCAAAATTCGTGTGCGCCGTGCGGCTTACGCTAAATACCGGACCGAAATACCGCAATATACCGATGCGGGCGCTATTTATTATAGAGTTCTTCTCTTCCAGAAATATTTTTAATGGCATTCCTTCTAGATAAAACATGCATTTAGCACTTGAGCAAGACACTTTATCCAAATTGTTTTGTACTGGTTAAATGAGGTAATGAGCAAATTTGACCAACTCTGTATTAGAAGATGGGTAGATAAACTAACATATTTTGTCTGTGCTGTTAAACTTGTTTTGTGTCCATTTTTATCATGCAGCTAAAACCTTAAGATAAATCTGGTAACTTTATAAAGTATAACTTAAGGGCCCCCTAAATTTCCGAATGACCCCCTTTTCCAAGGCCTGTGGGCCCAGAGGGCCCCCAACCCCAAATCCTGGATTGAACACTGCAAAGGTCCAGTTGAGCTGAAACTTGATGGGAGGCATCAGGGTAACATGTATATTTAGATTTGCTAAAATTGTTCAGTTCCTATATCCAAGATGGTCGCCATGGTGGCCATCTTGAAATTCTTCAAATGACATCTCCTCCCAAACCAGAGGTCTGATCAAGCTGAAACTTGATGGGAGGTATCGGGGGCAATATGGAGATTCAGATTTACTAAAATCATACCATTCCAATATCCTAGATGGCTGCCATTGTGGCCATCTTGAAATTCTTCAAACAACATCTCCTCCTGAACCAGAGGTTGGATCAAGTTGAAACTTCATGCAAGGCATTCAGATTTGCTAAAATTGTTCTGTTCCAATATTCAAGATGGCGGCCATACTGAAATTCTTCAAATGACATCTCTTCCAGAACCAAGGGTTGGATTGAGCTGAAACTTGATGGACATGGAAATTCAGATTTATCTAAAATTGTTCTGTTCTGATATTCAATATGACTGCACACGGAAGCCAAGGCCATCTTCAAAAGATATCGTCAGATCAAGCTGGGAGATATTGGGGCGACATTGAAATTTGGATTTGCTAAAATTGTTCCATTCAGATATTCATGATGGCCACCATGCTGGCCATCTTGAAATTCTTCAACCTACATCTCCTAAATGGATGGAGCTGAAACTTGATTGGAGGCATCACGGCATCATGGAGATTCAGAATTGTTGAAATTATTCTGTTCTGTTATCTAAGATGGCTTCCATGTTGGCCATCTTGAAAATCTTCAAACCACATCTGCTACTAAATGGTCTGTTGCATTGAGTTGAAATTGGTGGTTGCAATTTGGGTGACATGGAGATTCAAAATTGCAAAAAATTGTTGCATTCTGATATCCCAGATGGCTGCCATCTTGAAATTCTTCAAAGCACCTGTATAGTAATTGCAAATAAGATTTATAGGGAGGGGCAGTTCAGGTTTTGTCAATATATATCGCCGAGTCCACAAGAAGATTTGGTACTGTGGCTTTTTTGCAAGTGGCCACATACACCAAAAGTGACATTAGCTTTGTGTTGCAGTTGTATTCACATGAAGCATCATGTATCCCTATCTATTTCTCTATGCCCTGGTGGGCAGGGCCCTGCAGATTTGAATGAATAAATTACATCTAGTAATTTGATTGGTTGAAATGTATATGGGTGTAGCTAAATTAATTTATGCAGGTTGAATAAGGGTTAGCCTCCATTTTGTTCAACAACTTTATTATTAATCTCAGGTTTACATACAGTAAACAACATGAGAAAACAAAAACATGTAAATAACAACAATGACACATGGCATGGTGGTTAAATAACAGACACAGTGATACAGTTGTTAACGACTAATGATGTCATTATTTAACATCAATAAATCTTTAACCGTAAAAATCCTAAAAATTCGGACACCTTTATGGCATGCTATTATTCTCCTAAAAATTGAACATATTAATTTTGTTTCACGTTCAGGCGAATTGTCCAAAAGGTGCTGACAGAATGTCAAACAGTGTAGATCTTCAGGAGCAGTCTAATCTGGGTCTGCACTGTTTGCTTAGGCATGTCTGTCCCGGTACTTAGGATCATTATGGTATTTAATATGATATATATGCTAAGATTTTTGCTGAAAAAAATGTGAGTAGTTCTTAGCATTTTTTTCTGCAAAAATACCTGTTAGATATTTTTCTTGCTAGAACAGTTGATATTAAGCTAATGATGCTTGGAACAACTGGGCCTCTTAAGCTGGCAACCATACTTTACATCACTAAAACACGCCTATATATTTCTGACCCCCATGAACCCCACTTTTATATGGTAAAACTGGAATTTACAGAGGTAAACTTTGCTCCCACCCATCCGGACTGAGAGAAATAGATATGGCTGCATAGTGCTTCCACACAGCTGAAACTGACTGTTCATTTAATATTGAAAATATACTTTTATTTTTGCAGCAAATACCAGTTTGAGTTTTGCAATTTTGACCCCTAGCAAGCTTGTTAACCAATTTTGTGCCTGAAACCCCAAAACCAGTAATTGGCAAACAGTTCAGGGCCAGATCAGATGCCACAGAATGTGGCATCTGATCAGGGCCTACACTGTTCACAAAAAAATAGTAAATTTTGAAGAAAACACAACCTGACACCCCTAAATTTGGAAATGGACTTGTGCTTTATTAATAATTTAAGGTGGAAGTTTCCATTTGTTACAAAATGGGTTAAGCTATTGATGCTTTGAAACAACTGGGTGCAGATAATTTTATAGGTGGATGAAACACAATACATGTATTTAAAAACACCTGTCCAATATCAATGTAGAATTGATTTGGTATCACATTTAATATAATTAAACACCAAAGTCAGCCTCACTTAGGGAATATTGATTTTTGTTTTCTAATTTAGGACAATTGTCTGTGTTGTATTTTGTCTGACATTCTTTGCCAATTTACTGAAAAGTTGCTGTTTCCTCCATCTGCTCTGGCTTTTGCCTACCTCAGATTAAAAATAAGCTCAATATATGGGTATTGGAAATAAACGTGAAAGACTCAGATCATTTGGTTAGCACATGATCTAGGGTTGATGCCCAGAGCATGGGCCGATCTCACAACCAGAACCTTTCCGACAATTCTATCCTACAACGAGGGTCAATTTTTCTAGAAGCATGACAATTATCATTCGAAGATGTGTGGTTAAAACAGACTTGTGGTGCCATGGTCTACACCGTTTGCTATTCTGTCTCAATTTTAAGGACCCCTTGCCTGATCATGATTTGTTTGATTTGAGGTTTAACGTCCCCGTCAACACTGTAAAGGTCATTTTGGAGACGTTGCTTCTAATTTTGTGGGACTTTTCCCCGTCATTGAGATGAAATGACATCTCAAGCCCTGTCACCCAATGAAACCAATAGGGTTTATTAGCATGGACGGTCCGTCTCACACCGCAGTTCCTGGACAGGCTTAGATCCTCTAAACGGTTTACCAGTACGAGTGTGCGGACCGGATTCAGCTCTGCGTGGAAGCATCATGCAGCCCATTTATTTCTTCAAGCCCCTATGGGCGGGGGCCAGCCTGATCATGAAACAAATTTGTGAAAATTTTAGGAGAGTTACAGCAAGTCTTCAAGGTGTCCAAATTTTTAGGATTTTTACGGTAAACAAATCTGTCTAAGCCTCCTTTCGGAACCATTTGCCCAGCAACAATGAGACAATCAAACACTCAGTATTGTCAGTGCTTTGATTGCAGATATGTTAACCCATTTAGTACCAGAAACCCCAAAACGGGTACCCTCGCAGACAGTGCAGGCCCAGATCAGACGCCGCAATCTGCGGCGTCTGATCAGGGCCTCCACTGTTTGCTGAAAGTTCAGTCATTTTCCAAATAAACTTTGATGAAAACACACCTGACACCCCTAAATTTTGGAATGGGTTTCTGTTATATATAAGGAGGAAGATTCTATTTGGTACAAATAAGGTTAAGAGGCCCCCACCCATAGGGGCTTGAAGAAATATATGGTCTGCATGATGCTTCCATGCAGAGCCAAATCCGGCCCGCACACTAGTACTGGTGAACTTAAAGGATCTAAGCCTGTCCAGGAACCGCGGAGCGAGGCGGACCGTCCATGCTAATAAACCCTATTGGTTTCATTGGGCGACAGGGCTTGAGATGTCATTTCATCTCAATGTCGGGTAAAAGTCCCACAAAATTGGAAGCAACGTCTCCAAAATGACCTTTACAGTGTTGACGGGGACGTTAAACCTTAAATCAATCAATCAATCAAATAAGGTTAAGGACTTTCATCTGACTCAACATTTTTGTCTTTTTCCTGATAGGTAAATATTAAACTTAGATGAAACGTCATTTTTGGAGCGAAACGTTCCATTAATATGCCAATTTATTGATGACATCGGCCCTGATGTGGCAGTAAACAAACTCGGCCCTCGATGTGCGACAAGATCAGCCCTTGATGCGAGAAAAAGTAAGCTGGCCCACAATTTGTAGAACAATCGGCCCATGATTTGGAAATTGACCCTCAAATTAAGGGTCTGGCCCTTGATCTCTGTCTTACAAATGTAATCTTAAAAGGGTCCTAAAAAACAATCCAAAAAATGAAACTGGCGACTGTACTTTAATCAGCAACTGTTTCGAATGTTATGTGAGACTTTCGGATGAGTCTTTAAACCGAGGTCCCATTTCCATATTACCTAATAGTTGTTGGTGGGACATAAAACTCAAAATACACAAATAAAGGATGTGGGACTGGAGAATTAAACCTGGGATAGCCGTTGGATGAGCATCCGGTAGAGCTGGCCATTTGATGATGAACATTTGGAAGTACACAGGGAAACAATGCAGATCCTGATCAGACTGAGCTGTAGATCAGTACTGTTTGCTTGAATACAGTATTTATGGTAGTTACTTTTAGCAGCTTCCCCACACATTTCTGTCACTTTAATCACTACTTTTTGACAGGAGCTAAACCTGCAATTATATGTGTTAATTAGTATGGGGAAAATAAAGTTAGATCATAGAGTGACAGTTTGACAGTTTTCTGAATAGTGCAACTTATTGACATTTTTAAACTGACCCTGAAGGCTACAACACACACGAGTTTGTATAATTAGACATGTATTTCTATAAGGCATTAAAAGTCTGACAATTTTGATAAAACTATTCCAGATGTTTGAAAATTACACCTTAAAGCAAACTCTGAATACCATTGAAGCTATGAATCCATGTCCATGAGCAAGCAAATCTACTAAATAGTTTAAACTTGCAACAAATGAAAAGACAGATTTGACAGTGGTCCAGGAATCCATGACCAGAGACAGTTTGCAAATTTGAATGAAAATATGATTTCAAGCAATTTGATTGGTTGGTAGTTAGAAATGGGTGTGACAAATTAATTTATTCACCAGGATAAACATGATCCCAGCTATAAAGAAAATACAAAGATTATATGGAATAAAATTCATGGTCTATACATTTTTTTATCCTTTACCACTCTCTAGGCCATTCAGCAGACGACAAATTGTTGATATTTTTCTTATTTTCCTGGTTTCTGGGAAAATTCGAAAAATATTTCAAAACGTCGTCTGCTGTGGAAAAATACCCAGCATGCACAGTGTTAATTGGATGTAACAGTTAACTAACATAGTTTCTGGACCCCAACAAAAGTGTAATAAACAGGTTGCGCATTAACCCTTATCTTGCTGTTCACGACAACCCCAGTCTTTGCAAACAGTGTAGATCCAGATCAGATGGCTTCTGAAGAAGCCATCTGATCAGGATCTACACTGTTTGACATTCAGCTTATTAGTTTGTAGCAATAAATTACATCAAGTAATCTGATTGGTTCAAAGTCAGAGATGGGTGTGGCTGAAATGAATATTCAACAAGAGAAGGGTTAATCTTCCTAAACAAATTGTAAATTCCAAAGAGAGTAATCAGATGCATTTACGACTGCTGATCAAGTGGTTTCAGGTTAGATACGTGCCATGTTGGAGTTCTTTCATGGAGCGTGATCATTATTAAATCTTTTCTGTGGTCATTCTTTCCCACTGATTAACATCACGTTAACAAGGCCCCCGCCCATTGGGGCTTGAAGAAATATATGGGCTGCATGATGCTTCCACGCAGAGCTGAAACCAACCCGCACGCGAGTACTGGTAAACTGCTTAAAGGATCTAAGCCTGCCCAGGCAAAGCGGTGCGAGTCGGCCCGTCCATGCTTATAAACCCTATTGATTTATTGGGCGGCAGGGCTTGAGATGTCATTTCATCTCAGTGTCGGGTAAAAGTCCCACAAATTGGAAGCTATGTCTCCAAAATGACCTTTACAGTGTTGACGGGGACGTTAAACCTTGGATCAAACAAAACAAGGCTGTGAAATGAACACACCTTGATTGCAATCCAAATGAGCTTTGGCCTATGTCTATGAATGATCTAGAGTATTGGAATGCATAGACCACAATAGTTTTGGAAAAATGCATTGTTCTACTTTTTCCCCCATTGAAAAGCCTTAAATTAGTTAAAGGAATCAAATTTCGCCTTGCTATAACATAAGTCAGGGTCAACCTAGAGTTATCATTTGAACAAACTTAGTAGTCCTCAGTCTCAATCACCTGATGCTGCAAAAATTAAAAGACAATTTTTTTAGGTTTTTACCATTTTTGGACTGGCGGCCATCTTGGTAAATTGACCTGGACCATTCGAACAATCTTTCATTTCCCCAATGCACTGTCAGAAGGCTGCATATAATATTTAAATGAAAGTGGCCCAGAGAAAATGTATTTTGAAATGTCAATGGCCCCGCAACCCAAGCGAACTTCGGAAGGTTGCCAAACTACCTTCACAGACATTAATTTTGTACCTATTCTAATGTCAAAGATCACAATATTTTTTCGAAAAACATGCATTGTTTTACCTTTTCCCATTTAAACTTAAGCATAGGAAGCCATATTTGATCTTTGCATAAAGTAAGTCAAGGTTAATATAGCCTAGTAGTACTCAGTCAACCAGTGCCACATACCAAATTTCAAGGCAATCTACCCAGTGGTTCTGAAGAAGATTTTTTAAGGTTTTGACCACATTTTGGCATCAAATGGCCTGGATCATTTGAACAAACTTTTGTACCCAGACCGTCAGAAGACTGCAAACGTGGTCATAAAGTGAGATTTGTGATCACAATGCTGTTGCTTCTGCCATAGTTGTTAGCTTGCTGATCCATAGCTGTGCTGAAAAACCTGTCCATAATGCTGTTAGGCATCAGGGGTGTCCAAACCATTTTTCCTTGCAGCAAAACAAAAGTGTCCTGTAGCAAAAAGTAATTGTTTAAAAATTAGATGAGTGTTGCTGAGCGGACAACACATTTTTTTCTATCTAATGTCTCTATCTGTATCAACCCTCGTCTGACAGAATGCTTCGACGTTATTAACATATGTCCTAGTATAATCATATTAACATATATATTAATATGTCAATATGTTGTTAATGATGCTTTATACATAAAGTTGTCAGTGTAATATTGTTCCAAAACCAAGAATACTAGAACAATCACAGACTTGATCAGCGCCCTGCGATAGCATATTTGAAGGGGTGGGGACATATTAGTGAAAAGTTTAGACATACAATGGGGTTGCCCTGTCAGTCGTCTCAGTTGGTACTGACCGTTTCTTGCTAGTTATTTTAAACATTCTTTGCATGGTTTTAGAACTACGAGGGCTGATTGATATGTTGTGAGCCTCATATTGAAGGAATTGAATTTTGTAGGACATATTGTATTATTTTTCGACATGATCCCCTTCAGTATCTATACACTTTTGCCAATTGTGTTTAAGGGCCTCAATGCCAGTTTTATAGAACTCCTTTTCTTGGATGTTCAGAAAGTCATCAACTGCATATATGATGTCATCATCGGATTGAAACCAGGTGCCCGAAATAGCCGTTTACAGTTTGGAAATAAATGAGTCTGATGGAGCAAGATCGGGTGAATAAGGCGGATGCTCAATCAATTTAAAGCCACAATTGTGAATGTCAGCCATAGCAATGACAGTGAGAATTGTCCTGAAGGCACAACACACCTTTAGTGAACTTTCCACAGTGTTTACGTTTAATATTTTCCCGTAACTGCATCAGAAGTGAAGCGAAGTATGTGTCATTGATTGTTTGTCCCTTTAGGAGATAATACATCGGGAGTTTACCATCTGCATCCCAGACAACCGAAGCCATAACCTTCCCAGCTGATGGAACAGTGTGTGTGTGAATTCGGGTTTAACGTCGCTTTCAACAATTTTTCAGTCATATCACGACGGTGTCTGGTTGCGACAGGGAGCTCAATGCTCACTTTTATAGTGCTGCCTCACTGAAGTATCATGTCCCAGACACATTACATGATACCACACCCAGTCACATTATCCTGACACTGGATCGACCAGTCCTAGCTCTACCCCGTAAATCTGAGTGCCAAGCGAGGAGCAGCTAGTACCATTTTTAACGACTTTGGTATGTCGCGGCCCAGGATCGAACCCGTGACCTCCCGTTCCCCGGAGCGGACACTCTACCAACTGAGCTATCGGGGACGGTCAGCTGATGGAACAGTCTTTGCCTTCTTTGGCGGGGGTGAGCTACAGTGCTTACATTGTTTTGATTGTTGTTTGGCCTCTGGGGTAAAATGATGGACCCATGTTTCATCTATAGTGACAAATCTCTGAAGAAAGTTGGCAGGATCTTCCTCAAAAAGGTTAAGATTAGCAAGCGATAATGTGCGCCTGGTGTGCTTCTGATCATCTGATCGACTGTCAGAAGTCTTGGTACCCATCCGGGCCAGGCTTTCTCATTGCAAGATCCTCTGTGAGAATGGAATGTACTCTTTCCTGCCTACTCTACTGGCTATATATCTTTCTGTGACTTGTCTGTCAGTCATAACAATATCATGGACTTTATTGACCATTTCTAGCGTCGCAACATTAACAGGCCTTCCAGAACTGGGGTCATCTTCAAGGCATCCTAAATCGCGACGGACGTAAGGGCGTGGATTGTGGCCACGTAAAATTGATTTAAGCCCCCCCACCCCACATAGAATTCATTTCACTGACTGTTCAAAGGCGGTTCTTGTATTGTGGTATATTTTTGTTATGGCTTGTCTTTGAATGTGTGTATCGCATAAAATATTTTGCTTTGGATAGCCAATTTGTGGGAAAGTAACTGTCCTTTAGGCTTTACACCTAGTGATGTTTCCATTGGGGTCTAGTTGTTTCAAGTTTGTGTTTCTTCCCCTTGATGTCTCTGATGGTAGCTGTGGGCTAATTGTATCGATTCCTGATCATTGCCTTCACTTATATTTTGTTTGCCACGCTTAAATTCCACCAGGCATCTTTCCCTAGTTTTGCTACCATATCATTAAGGATATCCTTAGGTGTTAAACCTTTTTATGCAAATATTTAATCACTGCTCTTTCTCCGATTTTGTCCATTTTGCCAAAGGTACTTGTCTTGCTATCACGTCAAAATAAATTGACGAAATGAGACCAAAAATAATATGCCAATATGAACTGATTTTTACTTTCGCAGACCATTTCGTTTTGCCAGACTGAATTCTCAGTTTTGCTGGTCGGAATCCACAGCAAACTCAATTGCACTGACGACGGACAAAATGTGATCACAAAAGTTCACCTTGTCACTATGGGACAAATGAGCTAATAAAGCACGACAGAAGAACCGCCTTGGAAGGGTCAGTGAAAAGTATTTCACTGGGGGTTGGGGGTGGGGATTTCACTGGGGGGGGGGGGCTTAAATCGATTTTACGCGGCCGCAATCCTCACCCTTACTATCGCGATTTAGACAAATAATTTATTCAGTCCGCTTGAAGGCCTCCTAACTCATCAGTGCAACATCCCTGAGAAGCATTCTACAGGATAAAATCTATTGCGACCAGACAGGGAATTTGCAAAATGGTCACGATTTTTTCCCAACAAATTCGCATTCATATCGCCGAATCAGCATTCACATTTTTCGGCCCTCCATTCGCAAAAAAAAAAATGCAAAAATGCGACAGATGGACACGCCTGGGCATTTTACTGGTTGTTGTAACATTTGCTTGTAAAATTGTTGTTGTTCAAATTTTCAGAAACCCAGGGATGAAAGGGATATGAGGCTTATCTGATAATTATGTAATACTAATGATAATGACTTTATTTATAGAGAAGGCCCAGTCAGACATATGTCCAATATGTCAGCTTTATTTGCATATATAAGATAATCACATCAGCTTTATTTGTAAATGGGATAAAAAGCTTTGCTTTTCACACTTTACCGCTGGAATTTTAGATTTCAAAAAGCTATAATTTGCAACTGGCTCAAAATCTGCACAGGTCTTTTCACTCTATTGTTGTCTTTGTATTACAAAACGTTCTCCACCATTGAAGTACAATTGCTCTGTACAACCGTGAACTGTATGGGCTTGGGGCCACAAACAAAAGGGCCATCAAAGGAAATTAGTTTTTAAATAGAACAAAGGGCATTATGCAGGTTCAGACCTGCCCAGAAGGTCCTGGCACAGAGAGGTGGCACTGTATTGTTATCTCCTATTCAGTAATGATCCTAAGTATTGGGACAGACAGGCCTAAGCAAACAGTGCAGAACCAGATCAGACTGCTCCTGAAGGAGCAGTCTGATCAGGGACTACACTGTTTGCCATTCTGTCTGCATCTTTTGTACTCCTTGCTGGATCATGAAATAAATTTGTCACAATTTTAGGAGCATTACAGCAATGCCTCAAGGTGTCCCAATTTTTAGGATTTTTACAGTTTTTGTACTCTTTTCATGTCTATTATAAACTTTGATGAAAATTATCAGACTAAATTTGCCTGATGCATGTATACCCAGTAGGCTTAACCCGTTGTATACTAATGGGCTTTTCCATTGCTATATGTTGGACAAGTCCATTTGTCATATAAGGTGTCAGGCCTATTTTTTTGTTTTTATTTTATTTTTAAATTCTGTTAGCAAATAGTGCAGACCCAGATCAGAGAATATGGCATCTGATCTGGGCCTGCACTGTTTGCCAAGGTACCACTTTAGGGGTTTCCCACATGCAATGGGTTAAGGAGAATGTTTGAATATTAATTTTGGTCTTCATTTGAAAAAATTGCAACTTGATCTCTTTCTCTCTTACACCATTATCTTTAGTGCAAGTCTCTGAAGAAAAGTGAAGAAATCCCTTCAGAACTTTATGAGTTTGGACATCACACCAACTGAATGACTATACTGTAGATCCTGATCAGATGACTTCCATCTCATCTGGATCTCCATGCACTGTTTGCAATGGTAGGGGTTATTGCCCTTTAGCAGGGCAAGGGTTAATAGGTATAATATCTATAGCAGACTAGATATATTTCGATCAGCTAAAATATCACTGCTAGACTTGCCCAAGTCCCTACATTTACATTTTTTATTTTTAAATGAAAGCCCCATTTAAACAAACAAGAGGCCCATGGGCCACTATGCTCACCAGAGCTCAGGTGGGCACTGCCAAATTGCAGCCATGTATTTTAACATGATATCATTTTAACCTGCCAAATGAACCCCCATATCCAAATGAGCATCCATGTGGACTCAGTATATGAAACATTAGGCCTTTTATGAAGTAGAGGGGGTGGGGAAAGGACCCAATGGAGCCCTGGTTGGTATCACTAAATGTGTCATATCACAAAGAACAAGAATATATATGGTTTAGCAGTGGGGATCTGCATGTGGAGGGGTTGGAGCATGCCCTGTCGTTCCCAGGAAAGCCCAAGATTGTTATCCCTAAATGTGTCTCATCATAAGGACCAAGTATATATATGGTTTAGGGGTGGGAATCTGAACGGTTTCCAAGGTGTGTGTGTGAATTCGGGTTTAACGTCGCTTTCAACAATTTTTCAGTCATATCACGACGGTGTCTGGTTGCGACAGGGAGCTCAATGCTCACATTTATAGTGCTGCCTCACTGAAGTATCATGCCCCAGACACATTACATGATACCACACCCAGTCACATTATCCTGACACTGGATCGACCAGTCCTAGCTCTACCCCGTAAATCTGAGTGCCAAACGAGGATCAGCTAGTACCATTTTTAACGACTTTGGTATGTCGCGGCCCGGGGTCAAACCCCAGACCTCCCGTTCCCCGGAGCGGACACTCTACCAACTGAGCTATCGGGGCCGGTCACGGTTTCCAAGGTATCCTTTCATGAAGTGGAAAAGAGAGGACTGGCCCCTTCGGACACACCTACAGTAGGTGTGCTTATAATAAGGAACAAGATATGAATATGGGGTGGGGATTTAATGGTTTCTGAAATATATGGCCTTTTATGAAGTGGAAGGGCGGGGCACATTGCCTCAGCACAAATAGACCCCCAAGTTGGTGTGACTGAATGAGTCTTATCATAAGGAACAAGAATATATATGGTTTAGGGGTGGGGATCTGAACTATTTCTGAGATATGTGGCTTTTAATGAAGTCAAGCGGTGGAGCAAGGCCCGGGCATGCCCCGGGGACTCACAAGCTGGTGTCAATGAATGTGCCTTATCATAAGGAAGATGAATATATATGGTTTAGGGGTGGGGCTCTGAACAGTTTCTGAGATATAAGGCCTTTTGTGAAGTGCAGGGGTGGGGCAAGGCCCAGGGAGACCCCCAGGTTGGTGTCAATGAAAGTGTCTTATCATAAGGTACAAGAATATATATGGTTTAGGGGTGGGGATCTGTAAGGTTTCCGAGATATTGTGATATTATGAAATGGAGGGGGTGGGGCATGGCCCCAGCACATCCCTGGGGACCCCCAGGTTGGTGTCACTGAATGTTTCTCATCATAATGAACAAGAACATATATGGTTTAGGGGTGGGGATCTGAACAGTTTCTGAGATATATGGCCTTTTGTGAAGTGAAGGGGTGGGGCATGGCTCCGGCGCACCCCGGAAGACCCCCAATTTGGGGTCAATGAATGCGTCTTATCATAAGGAGCAAGAATATATATGGTTTAGGGGTGGGGATCTGTAAGGTTTCCGAGATATTGGGCCTTTTATGAAATGGAGGGGCGGGACATGGCCCCGGCGCATCCCGGGGGACCCCCAGTTTGATGTCACTGAATGGGTCTTATCATAAGGAACAAGAGTATATAGGGTTCAGGGGTGGGGATCTGAATGGTTTCCGAGATATTGGGCCTTTTATGAAGTGGAGGGGGTGGGGCATGGCCTCGGCACATCCCGGAGGACCTCCAGGTTGGTGTCACTGAATGCGTCTTATCAATAGGAACAAGAATATATATGGTTTAGGGGTGGGGATCTGTAAGGTTTCTGAGATATAATTCATTTTATGAAGTACTGGGGGCGGGGCATGGCCCCGGCACAACCTACTGGACCCCCAGGTTGACATAACAGCATATGGCTGAGAGAAGTTTACTAAAGGAACATTTCTATGAAAGTTTTGTCAAAATATCTGCAAAAGCTTTGTAGTTAATGCCATTTTTCAATTTTCCCCATTATAAGTCTATGGAAAATCTAAGTTGCCATAGCAACCAAACTAAAGAGCCGAATTTCATAAAAAACACAAAACCTGTAAAGGCAAATATGGTGAATATTTCCATAAACTTTCAGCCTCATAGAGCATACGGTTTCTGAGGAGATGATTTTTTAAGTATTTTTTTTTCTATTTTTTCATTTTGGTTTCCATGGCAACCAATACAAATGAGCAGTAGGCCTAAAATCATATGGCAGATAGTAGATTGCCTAAGGAATATTTCTATGAAAGTTTTGTCAAAATATCTGCAGTAGCTTGGCAGTAAATGCCATTTTTCAATTTTCCCCATTATAAGTCTATGGGAGCTCTAAGTTGCTATAGCAACCAAACTAATGGGCCAATTTTCATAAAAAAACACAAACTTTCAATCCCCCAGCCCAAGGATGCTACAGATAAAATTTGGGCTGAATCGGTCCAGTGGCTTCAGAGAAGAAGATGTTTGAAAGTGTTGACGTCAGACGACGACGACGACGACAACGACGACGACGCCGGACAACTGCCTATCCTATAAGCTCCCCCGGAGCCTTCGGCTCTGGTGAGCTAAAAATATGTAAAAGTCTCTTTAGTCTTCATCTGTGAATGTAGGTGTTAATTTCACAATTTTCATAAAAGACGGTATTGCTATTTCATTTACAATGTATTTATTTTTTATTTTTGTAAACAATTATTTTTACAATGGACACCTAATTAACAGACTTGGGCAAGTCTATATCACTGCATTTGCCCTGCTGTATATTTTTTTAACCGACTGACTGACAGTTGTTTTTAAGGTAACCGGGCGCCATAGGCACATAGGGGCTACCCCCAGTTCGCCTTCTGGGATTAGTTGTAGGTACTGCTCTTTTCCCTAGGCTGCCAATATGCTGACTCCTGTCTGCTTGACAGTTATCAGCTAGCCGATTGGGAGTTGGGTGACTTCTTTCGCGGAGGATGTGAGAAGTAGATCAATCCCACCTCCCACATGCCCCGCTCAAGATGTCATGTAGGCACAGAATGCACCCAATGTTAAGCGTTTGTCCTGTAAAATGGGCAGTCCTCTGGCGGGGTTCGAATTTCGAATGCAGATGCAGACCAATGGTCGGGCTCTAGAATGTGGTGACACATTGCCAATTCCGGCTGCAAAATGTGTCAGTACACAGCCCTTGTCTGACCGAGGAAAAAAGCTTCTCATGCATTATCGGTTTTGGCTTCCATTAGACTCTACCCCCACCCCTGCTATGGTAGAGAAAACGCCTTGGACACGGTGCTTGTTAAAGGGTGAAAATGCATGTAATTTTGAACGGCGGCCAAAAGTGAGCCAGGAAGGATTACTATTACACCAGCCAATTTCGGCTATTGCAAAATGTCCTAGTACCCGTGCTCTACCACCTTGAGAACACGCCTATGCTGTGTCGCTACCCCCCAGGTCTCTACAAGGATAATCTTGGTAGTACCATGTACTACTGGCCCCTACTTTCATCGCGTTGGGATATCATATGTTGGTGTTTTGGTTGTTGCTTTTCTCTTAGTTTGTAGTTAATTCAGCCAATCAGTGTGCAGTTGTTGACTTCTATCGCGGAGGATGCGAAAGGAGGTCAATCCTATTTTGCTTCTTAGCTTTTCAGTTTCTGAAAAGGTGATGCTTTCATCGACGTAGGATGTCGAGTTCTTATAAATTCGTAAGTGGGTCAATTGGGACCGGACCGCCATATTTGCATATCATTATCTCATCCTCCGTGAAGGAGGATATCATATTGGGGATATATGGATTGTAATACAATATGGATCAGTACTGATTGTATGTGGTAGTGTTGTAACCCTCTTTTGTTCAGGATCAGTGTGGTTAGAATTATAATGTTTACACATAGGCGTGTCTTTTAGTGGTGAAAAGTTATGTGGTTTGGCAAAGGCGAGTATGTGGCTAACCAGCCGTTGTGCAATTTCGCTTTTATTTCATTTTGAACGGTCGGTCTAAAAGGCTTTTTTAAGGGTCTTCCTGTGTCCAAATCCCTATCAAATTTGGTCATTACCGTTGCCCCGCCTATTAAATTGTTCTGTATTTGACCTACTCCAGAGATGTATGCTCCGTTCTGACAGCATGCTGTCTTCGCTTCGCACATCTCCGGGTTTCATCAGGAGGGTGTCCCCAAGGGGGCCTCTACGAGGCAGCCTTCTGGGCACCCAGCTGATGACTTCTCGGTAGCTGTCCTACACGAGGTATGGAGGGATTCCCCGTCAAGGATCCCCATGTACCTGCAAAAGAAAGTATGATTAGTGTGTATTGGAGTTAGGGTTAGGGTTAGGGTTAGGGCTAGGGTTAGGGTTAGGGTTAGGGTTACATAAGCCTAAGTTTAGACAAGTTTGTCTATCACCGATGTGTTATGTCGGCGGAGCACTCATAAGTGCAAAGCAAATGAGCCGCAACCACAGTGCCCCGCTTCGGTTCAACCGGCTCTAGTCCAAGTCATGTAGGGTAGGGTCTGTAAGAGGTAGAAGCAGTGCTAATGTAACCACTGTATAAGAATGTGTGGGTTTTGTGTTCCCCCCGCACCCATGCAACCGGGGACCCAGGGCCACCGCCCCGGGAAAGGCCAGTCCGCCCAAAGTGGGGGAATCATGTCCCCAGGGGCACCAGCCCGTGGCCCCCAGGTGCATGGAGAGGCAGAAATATGGGAATGGGGCCTATATCTATGGGTTTTGTGTCCCCCCCCCCCCCCCCCCCCGCACCCATGCAACCAAGGACCCCGGGCCACCGCCCCGGGAACGGCCAGTCCGCCCAAAGTGGGGGAATCATGTCCCCAGGGGCACCAGCCCGAGGCCCCCGGGTGCACGGAGAGGCAGAAATATGAGAATGGGGCCTATATGTATGGGTTGGGCAGCATAAGCAGTACTGTTAAATTCTTAGTAAAAATAATTCACCTGTTCGCGACGGCGCAGGCCAGAAGCACAACGCGGTCACGGTCTGATTGGGACAATCCCCACCTAGGTTGCAACCAGCCCATGCCCCAGCAAGCATGCGATCACGACCAGGCGCAATTTTTGTTTTGAATGATTTGTTTAGAGAGAAACTTATATGCTACTTCAGTTGATTCTCCCGACTCAGACACACAGATGAAACTGCCTGCCAAAATCGAGAGAACCAATGAATATAAATCATTTTCCGGCACACACAGCCATAGCGACCAGTGCACCTGAACAGGAATATATAGGTCCACAAATCCGCACACGCCAAACTACATACAAGCACTATTTTTTTAACCCTTATCTTGCTGAATATTCATTTACACGACACCCATTTCTGTCCATCAACCAATCAAAATACTTGATGTAATTTGTTGCTTCAAATTCATAAACTGAATGCCAAACAGTGAAGATCCTGATCAGATGGCTTCTTCAGAAGCCATCTGATCTGGATCTACACTGTTTGCAAAGATAGGGGTTGTCGTGAACAGCAGGATAAGGGTTATGATATAAGGTCATGTTGACTATGACCATCCCTTGGCTTTGAACGTCTCGGCCTGGGGCCAGTTAGTTTATATTAATTTATTTTAGTTTGATTGTGATGAAAGCTTCAAGCTTATTTGAATCACTCCAACACTCATTCCATATTTTATCGTGCACACGAGACAGAGGCAGTCACTTTACACCACTGCTACCCATTTACACCTGGGTGGAGTGGAACAGTGGCATTATGTGTCTTGCCCAAGGACACATCTTGCCTTTAGTGGCTGGATTCAAACACACAACATCTCGATCATAAGTGGAACATGCTAACTACTGAGCTATCAAGATCGCCAGTTGTTCAAACCTAAGGCAGTCTTACCCCTTATCCCGCTGCAAAAATTAGTTTAGCCACACTCATTACCATTTCAACCAATCAAATAACTTGATGTAATTTGTTCATTCAAATTTGCATACTGCATGGCAAACAGTGTAGATCCTGATCAGTTGGCTTTGTTTGTTTGATTTGAGGTTTAACGTCCCCGTCAACACTGTAAAGGTCATTTTGGAGACGTTGCTTCCACTTTTGTGGGACTTTTACCCGACGTTGAGATGAAATGACATCTCAAGCCCTGTCGCCCAATGAAACCAATAGGGTTTATTAGCATGGACAGTCCGCCTCGCACCGCGGTTCCTGGACAGGCTTAGATCCGCTAAGCGGTTTACCAGTACTAGTGTGCAGGCCGGATTCAGCTCTGCGTGGAAGCATCATTCAGCCCATATATTTCTTCAAGCCCCTATGGGCGGGGGCCGGGATCAGTTGGCTTACGGGTTAAGCTTATGTTATGTTGAAACATAAGTCATCCAGTATCACAAAATCATTTGTTTTCGCTGAAAACTATGAGAGTAGCTTTTGCATTGCAAAACCTCGCTACTCATTTTTTTTCAGCAAAAATAGTATTCTATTAGATACTGTACTTTTTTGGTTTACAGCCCTTTCAAGATTATTTCACTCCTTTAAGCTGATCATTAATTGGAAGTGGGCGAAAACTCGAGTAACCAGAGAAAAAACACCTAATCTTCTTGTCGCAGAACTTGGCATCTCATGTGGCCACAACAGTGATCAGAGACCTAATGATTAAGAATCAGCACTCTTACCCCATCATGAAAACAGGCCTATGCGAATTTGACCCCCTGAAACCCCACTTTTATATAGTAAAACTGTGGTTTACAGGGGTAAACATTATTTTTCTTATTTCTGCTCAAAAACATAGATTGTGGGTACTCGATAGAACCGCCTCCCCGAGGCGGTTCTATTGAGTCCCCGCAATCTATATTTTGAGCAGAAATAATAAAACTATCACAATTTTTCATCTTAAAATTTCCATTTTTTGGCCGGAAAATTGATAATGTATTTGTATGTTTTCGTAATGATTAGACCATGGATGCCCATTGCTAGATACAGTACTTGCTACAACACTTTATTCAATATAGCATAAGCACTGATATTTTTGCTGAAAAAAAATGTCAGCAGTAAATGCAAAACCTATTTAGATTTTTTTCTGCATGGGTATTGTTCTTGTTAAAACAGTTGATGTTAAGACCCCTAAAATTAAGACCCAGTTGAAGACAGGTTATTTTAAAACACTGAAAAGTAAGACGAATCAGGTTTTTGATTTTTATTTGTTTGACAATAAACATATGTGTGGTAAAACACGAGGAAATAGATAATTTGGACACCTGAGTGGTACTAATTTACATATAGATTTTTAATATAAACAGCCAGCTAAAACTATACATCGCAACAATATTGAATCAACATTTTAAATATTTCTTCAACACTGCTAAAAGGTAAAAAGCTTGCTTATTATAAAATAATTCTAAATACATTCTAGATACAGGATTTAAGTTGATAATATTCCAGGACACAGCTCAACATTCTGGGGAAAATCATACAAAAATTGAAAACCAATATTCAGCATCTTAACTCTTATCATGCTGTTCAGGACAGCCCCTATCTTTGGAAACAGTGTAGATCCAGATCAGATGGCTTCTGAAGAAGCCATCTGATCAGGATCTACACTGTTTGATGTTCAATTTATGAATTTGTAGGAATAAATTGCATCAAGTAATCTGATTGGCTCAAAGTCAGAAATGGGTGTGGCTAAACTGAATATTCAGCAAGAGAAGGGTTAATGTCAAATTTCATGGTATATTTCATTTTTCTGCTGCTCACACAGATTCTTAATAAACTCTAATTCTGCTGAATAGAACAACCTTCACAAATAGTATAGATCCAGATCAGATGGCTTCAGAAGAAGCCTGATCAAAGCCATCTGATCAGGATCTACACTGACTTTCAGTTTGCAAAGTTAAAGGAATTCATTATGTCAATAAGTAATTTGATTGGATAATAGTCAGAGATAGGTGTTGCTAAACTTATTTATTCTGCAAGATAAAGGTTAAAATTACACCTGTGTACATTCAAAGTGTATGTGTATACAGAGTTCTGTAAGCGTCTGACTTTACTTGGGTCTCATTTTGCATATTTGGAATGGACGAAGTAAGTATGGGTAGCACAAACTCTAATATATTAAACCTCAACCTCTTTATAACACCATTAATGGGGTCCAATTAGTTAAACAACTATGTTATATGCCAAAAAATGTATAGATTATACAGAAAAATGACCATTTATGGTCATTTTTCTATGTAATCTATACATTTTTGGGATCCATCTTGTTTGTTTGTTTTGGAGTTTAACAGCCCAGCCAATGCTATTTTAGGTCATTTTTGAGTCAGTCAGTTTACCTATCCACACTTTTCCTTGGCAGGCTTATACTTATGCGGTTAACCAGGAGAGTGCACATTCTTTCGCCAGAAACAGACAACTGCCCTTCTTGAATCAGCGGAAGGGAGAGAATGACCTAACAAAAGATTTTGTGATCAATTTCCACGAAAGAATGTTGCCCACCCCGGTAGGTTATGACTTTGCATCCTCCTGATCACCAGTCAGACACTCATCTGACTGAGCTACTGAGGCCAGCTTTGGAACCATTTTGAAATTGTGTTATATTCAAAACTGTGAAAATGAGTTATAATGAGGTGGTGTTCTCCCACCTTGTATTCATCCTTAAAAGCACCAATCTTGACAACATTTTTCTTCTTTTTTCCCTTTTTTTTTCAAAGAAAATAAGGCTTGATTTTGCATGTGAATCATATTACTGATTCACGTGAAATGTCAAGCCCGATTTTCATGCAATAATAATGATTTTACTTGGCACTTTCAGGTCTCAACTTTACACAGGTACAACTTTATTTGACAATCATTAGACTAAAGAATCACTGATTAAGCATGGACCAATTAATTACTAATGGTATTTTAAGGTGACTGAGCACTAAAGGCCCCAGGGCCCTCCTATACAACTAATAGGTACTCAAACAGACTGAGCTCGCATTTCACATACTACATTGTTTTTATTTGGCTGTACCCTGGATCACAAGCCATACCTTCCCTCCATCAAAGCTAAAACAGTTTATCTACATTAATTTAACAAATAAATACGTTACTGACTAATATCTTCATGCACCAAACAAAATTTACATCAGACTCGCCAGATCGTTGATTTTCACTTCTCTATTCTTGCATGGCATATACAATACATTTTTACACAACTACATTCTATCATGCATTGATGAATCAAGAATTGAAACGTAATATTATAAATTACTCTACTGTACCTAGTTTGGGGACAGATAGGCCAAAGCAAACAATGTAGACCCAGATCAGACTGCTCCTGAAGGTGCAGTCTGATCTGGGTCTACAATGTTTGCCATTCCACCTGTACCTTTTAGACTCCTTGCTGGATCATGAAACAAATTTGTTAAAATTTAAGGAGAATTACAGCAAGTCCTCAAGGTGTCCAAATTTTTAGGATTTTACGGTACTTCAGAGGAGGAGGAGCAATAAGAATAAGTAAAGGATAATTTTTTGTTACAGGTAACCACAATACATGTTTCAATGGAGAAACAAGAGCTGTCACTATAGGTGACCAATGCCCCCTGTGGGAGCCAATTTCTGAGTTTTTGCAAAATTTCAAGGGGAGATAATTCAGCCAAAAACGACAACAGAGTGGCCCTTGGTCAGAATGTAGCCCTTGTGATGGTGAGTGTGTGAAGTGTCATGGGGCTACGGTAGGTCAAATACTTGTGAAGTTATGATCAAGGTTAAAGTTTTTGTGACAGACAGACAAACAAACAGACAGACTGGGCATATACTATATGCCCCCGAATCAAAGATTATTGGGGGACATAAAAACAATACTTTTCCCCCAAATAATCCATAGTATTAATCCTTATATGGAGCTATAAAAAAGAATCAATAAAGATTCAATGTCTTGTCACAAACATGCTATTTGTAACTCCAGTAGACAAAAGTAAGACACTCCATCAAGCCATTATTGTAGATTTTATCCCAAGAATTTTAAAGCAGCTTATCTTTCAAAACCTTTATTTTCTTTGCATGTTAGTTGCAATTACATTTGTATATACAGACATGTACTTTATTTTTTATGCCCCCGTAGGAGGGCAAATAGTTTTTGCACTGTCCGTTTGTGCGTTTGTAAGTCCGCACTTTTTTGTTTGCATTTTTATTTTTAAAACAGATTTTATTTTTCTAACATTCACTTTATACTCACAGATTCAGAGAGACAGGCCTGAGCAAACAGTGAAGACCCAGATGAGATGCCGCAGAAAGCAGCATCTCATCACGGTCTACACTGTTTGCCTCTTAGTTGACACAACATCAGGTAGTAAATTGTACTTGTTCAAATTTTAGAACAAGTATGGCAAGGAGTTGAGATATCCAAATATTAAGGGTAAATACGATACCATAAGCATACCCCAGCTGCCTTCTGGAAATGAAGGCTACAAATTTCAAAATAAAATTAGTTTTGAAAAACCAGAGTCCTTTTCTGAACCCTTGAAAAAATTACTTCAAGTAATTTGATTGGAAGCTTGTCAAAAATGGGTGTGGAAAAATGTATTTATTCAGGAGAAAAAAGGCCAGGTTGAAGGAACAAAGATTTTGGGGCCAAAATTAAGGATAGAACACAGATTCTGTTGAAAAATTGCAGTTTTAAAAAAACAGTATACATGATTCGCACAGATATGACCGAGGAAACAGTGTAAACCTAAAGAAGACACTTCAGAATGCTGTGTCTCATCAGATTCTACACTGGTTGCCACCGTCAAGCTATTTTTGACACAAACTCAAGAAGTAAATTGTACTTGTTTAACCCTTTTTGTAACAAATGAAATCTTCCTCCTTATATATACCAGGAGTCCATTCCAAAATTATGGGGTGTCAGGTTAAATTTTCTTCAAAATTTATTTGGAAAATGACTGAACTTCGAGCAAATGGTGTAGGCCCTGATCAGGCGCCGCATTCTGCAGCCTCTGATCTTGGTCTGCACTATTTGCCACGGTACCCGTTAAGGGGTTTCTGGTACAAAATGGTTTAATTTTTGAACAATTATGGTAAGTTGTTGAGGTGTCCAAATATTTCAGGTAACAGGGTATATATGATAATGCCATCACCCTGCAGAGTCAAATGTATGGCAAGCCAAGTGCACAATAAATCTTTAAACCACAGTTTGAACTTGAAACCCCAGTTTGAAGTTTGAAAGTTTCAAACTGGGGTATGAAAACTTCAAACCACAGTTTCAAAGAAAAACTGCACAATAAGTGTTTAAACCACAGTTTCAACTTTTAAACTCGGGTTATAATTTATTTTCTAGTACCTTTTCTTCAATCCTTAGTTTAAAAACTTCAAACCCCAAGTTTCAACGCTAAATGTACAATAAATCATCAAACCACAGTTTGAAGTTTGAAACTCGGGTTATGTTGGCTTTTACAAAATGAATACAGTCGAACTGCAATGGCTCGAACACCTTTGGGACCTCGAAAATCTGTTTGAGACGGGGGTTGTTCGAGTCACTGAGGGTTAGTGTTAGGTGCATAACGATATAGTTTGGGACATCTTTTCGGTGTTCTAGAATAAAAATGTATGTAAATAAAAATGTATGCTGTGTGTACTCATTAGAATCGCCTCATTGAGGCGATTCTAATGAGTACACACAGCATACATTTGCAAGATAAAAACCAAAAATCTCCTAAATTATCACCCACTGTTTCTTTTGTAGAGGAATTTCCTAGGGGCTCAAGAACGGATTCGACTCAGCCATGGTAAACGAGTCATCGGTGTTCGAACCATCGAAGTTCTACTATACATGTATTTTATTATGGTTTACTATGTCTTACGAAGTGCACAGTTTAATCTTCAAACCACAGTTTGAACTTGAAGCCCCGGACTTCAAACCATTGTTTCAAAGAAAAACTGCACAATAATTCTATAAACCAGTTTCAACTTTTAAACTGTGGTTTTAATTTCTGGTGCATTCACACTGCCTGATGCACAATAAATGCTTAAACCCCAGTTTGAAAGTTGAAAAATTGGTTTAAAGAATTCTTGTGCCGCTGTTCTTTGAAACCCCAATTTGAATTTTTCAAACCCTAGTTCAAAAACTTCAAACTGTGGTTTCAAGTTAAAACCATGGTTTAGACATTTATTGTGCATGTGGCTTGCCACATAAAGAAGTCTTTCCAAACTGAAATTGACAACAGTTCTTTTTTTTTTAAATACATACATGTTTTTCAACAAGAAATCTGTTTTAAGAACTGTTTCACATGTATAAGAGAAAGCAGCTGTTTTAAATATTACATTTCCGTTGTCAACAGGGGTTATTTTAAAGAAAACAATTTTATAAAAGGGCTGGTTTATACCGTGAGTCGCAAAAATTGCCTTCCTCATACCAGCCTGTGTAATGAACACCTCTCTAAACCCCACTTTATATAGACAGGCATATACATTACTTTCTTCATTTGTGCTCTGAGACATAGGTTGTGGGTACTTATTAGAACAGCCTCATTTGGGTGGTTCTAACAAGCACTCATAATCTATGTTTGGAGTAAAAATAAGAAAAATATTGTGGATTTTCATCTGAAAAATAGCAATTTTGGAGATGTGAAAAGGTGCACTATGTTGCACGGATGTGTTATCGTAATGCAACCGGTTTTGCTTGGCATGTGACATTTAACCTTTGTTCAACTAAATCAAAACTTCCTCTCTATGTAAAGTTTGTTTGTTTGATTTGAGGTATAACATCCCCGTCAACACTGTATAGGTCTTTGGAGACGTTACTTCCAATTTTGTGGGACTTTTATCTGACATTGAGATGAAATGACTTCTCAAGCCCTGTTGCCCAATGACATCAATAGGGTTCATAAACATGGACGGTCTGACTCGCACCGCTTTGCCTGGGCAGGCTTAGATACCAGTACTCATGTGCAAACCGTTTCAGCTCAGCGTGGTATCATCATGCAACCCATCTATTTCTTCAAGCCCTGTGGCTGGGGCAATCACTATGTAAAGGACAAGTCCATTTCGAAACTTTGAGGTGACAGGTTTCCCTGTCTGAATTGTTTAACAGTGTCCATTACGATAAGACACCTGTGCGACATAAAGCATTTTTTCACATCTCAAAAATGGCTACTTTTCTGATGAAAATCAGTGATATTTTTATTATTTATACTGGGAACATAGATTATCAGTGCATCTTAGAACCCCCACATTGAAGCAGTTCTAACGGGTACCCACAACCTATGTCTTTGACCAGAAATAAGAAAAATAATGTATACCCCATAAACCCCAGTTTTCTCAACATTAAGTGGGGTTACGGGGTGTTCATTTTGCAGAATATAAAGTGTCTATAAAGTGTGTGTTTGTCTCAACAATTTTCTTGCCAGGTGAAACATCAGCATACATTCTGTTTTTTTTTGTTTTTTTTATGGATTATTTTTTTTTTCAGAGCAAATCAATCTTTACAATTCATATGAATCATCTGCCGGATCATAATTTCTGCACAGCAGAAAATTCACATGTAATATCTAGCCTTAGTGTCCTTGTCCTGATGAATATTTAAATATGTCACACCCACTACTGATTATCAACCAATCAGATTACCTGATGCAAATTATTGCAACAAATTCACAATCTGAATGGCAAACAATGTAGATCCTGATCAGATGGCTTCATCAGAAGCCATCTGATCTGGATCTACATTGTTTCAAAGATCAGGCATATCTGGGATTAGCAGGACAAGGGTTAAAATGTAAATTAAAAAGAAATTAAAATATTGTCTGATAAAAGTGTAAATGTTTCTTAAGGGGTTCAAATACTATCGCCAAATCCACTTCTTGTTGATGTTTCTCTGATAAAAACTTCTCAATGAAAAATAACACAAACATGACAGACAATTTTCTATATTGCTTATTTGTCTAATTTTCACATGCACACATGACATTCACATTAACCTAAACCCCTTTTAAAATTTTAAAACAATATTCATTTCAACATGATTTTGGATATAACACAGATTGAAAATCCATCCCAAAAATGTATAGATTTTATAGAAAAATTACCATAAATGGTGATTTTTCTATATAGTCTAGTAATATGGTTTCTGATTTGGACCATAACCAAAGCATTATAGAAGAGGATAGACTTGAGTGGAAAAAAAACTTGGAAAATGTTCCGTTATTTACTAGACATGATTAGCACTTAAAGAGTTAAGAACAAGCAATTAGAAAAAATTTAAAACTGGTCAACCCTTAACAAGCTTAAAATTATAAAATTGTATTAGGCAAAAGGGCTAAAATTTTGTTAAAACCTATACAATTTAGCTGAAACACCATAGAAAAAAAAAAGAAATATAAAGATAAATTACAAACAAACTTTTTTTTATCTTTAGAACTAAATACAAGACAATGCAGGACACCGACACCAAACTCCATGGATACACAGTATGTCATGTTAAGCTACAGTTCAGAATATGATCAACAGATTTTGCTAATTTAAAATACCATAATTAAACTTAATTATGCAAATTTTGAATGTTATCATTTCTTGAGATATGGCTAAGAAACTACCTTAATGATCCTAAGAATAAGGAGAGACAGACCTAAGCAAACAGTGCAGACCCAGATCAGACTGCTCCTGAAGGAGCAGTCTGATCAGGGTCTACACTGTTTGCCATTCTGTCTGCACCTTTTGGACTCCTTGCTGGACCATGAAAAAAAAATTGTCAAAATTTTAGAAGAAGTCCTTAAGGTCTCCGAATTTTTAGGACTTTTGCGGTAAGTACAAACTGAATAAGTTCACACCAACCATGCCGTTTATTATGGGGTATAATCACATGTTCAAGCATGTTGGGATATTCGTCAAATTTGAAATCATAAATTAGAAAATGCATTAAATCACTACCTATGCCACTAATAGAGCCATACTGTAAGTTGAAATAGAGAACATAATTGAAATGGTCAGGAACATTAGCTAGTGTTTTTCAGCTATTAAAATAAACAAAAACAATTTTATTTTTACATAAAAAAAAGAAGAAATAAACTGACTTTTAATAATCAAGTTTTCTAAAATGCTCTCATCAATTAAATTTAGTTTATGATCAAATCGGTTACCCATATATCCTGCTGGGGTACACGACATTTTGTCTAAACCCATTTCGTCGAATAGACACTTTGTCTTATATGACAATTGGTCAAAAAAACCTGTCTGGTACGACATTTCGTCGATAAAAATATTAAGGATTTTAGACCTTTGTTATTTTTCGTCCTTATTTTTTTCCATTTTTAGACAATTTGCCTGTTGTCTATACTAATACAGATGATACTTTTCTTCATTTTGCTCAAAATATACTCATAGGGTCGGTTTTAACAAGTACCCACAACCTATATTTTGAGCAGATATAGGAAAAATTTGGGTTTCCCTTGTAAACCCTAGTTTTACTATATAAATGTGGGGTTCAATGGGGTTCAAAATTGTATAGGTGTATTTGCCTTGGGGTGGGAAGCCTTTGTCACAAGGATACAACCTAAACTATTAACTATGAAACCATAGAAATTCATTGTCACTGGCAAATTAAGATCAGCCTTCGTAGATCACTTGTCTTTCCTTACCATTATAATCATGTGCAAACAAAACTAAGATGAAAAAAAAACATTAGACCCAAAAAATTTAGACGAAAAAATTTAACATTTTTAGACAAATTTAGACACTTTTCAACGAAATTTAGACGAAATTTCATATTCGACGAAATGTCTTTTAGACGAAATATCCATTAGACGAAATGGGTTAAGACGAAATGTCATGGATCCATCCTGCTGTTCACACAACCCCTACCTTTTCAAACAGTGTAGATGCAGATCAGATTGCTTTTGAAGAAGCCATCTGATCAGGATCTAAACTGTTTGTCATTCAGTTTGCAAATTTAAATGAATAAATTACATCAAGTAATTTGATTGGTTGAAATGTAAACTGCTGTGGCTAAATTAATTTAGGGTTAAATCTCAGATCCTTACTACACAAATCCAGCTCAAGTACTTATCATTAACTCAAACAAGGTTGCATTTTTTATTTAAAGGAGCATAACTCTTGAGATATACATGTAAGGGGAATTTAAAGATTGCTGACAGGTCCACTGAGAGTAGCAGGACACGTAATAATGTACCATACATTAAACTTCAGTATTGAAATATTATTAAGTGTGTTTATTATGCAAAAACAAACTCATGAACGAACAGACAAGCCAAAAGCGGAGACCCTTGAACTTCAAAGAAGTAAGGCTTATTGAAACTAAATTTTCTATCACATTAATACTTCCTTTGAGGAATACGACCATTCATTCTTCCTGAGGGGTTGCGTAGTTTATTTTTGCGCACTTGGTGCCTATCGTTGTGTGCTACCTTGTTAGAGCGTTCAGTACTCTTCTTACTGAGCAGACGTGTTGTTTTCTTAGTCTGCATTCGCTGAGCTACTTTAATTCTGTCCACCTGGGACATAAGTTGAGCACGTGCTGATACTGCACGTGCTCTATGTGGAGCCTGTCGACTTGCGACATGAGATCTTTTGTTTGCTACAGTTGAACTTTCCATGGAAGACTCAGAATCGTTGCTTTCCTCACCGTCACTTCCAGATCTCTTGTACACAGACATGCTTGGATGTTCAATGAGTAAGTTCTCCAGATCTGTCATTCCAACATCAGTGCCTTTCTTTCCTGCTGTAAAACATGGAGGTGGTGTTATAATCCAGGCCTCGTTAACGGGGCCATGGCATGTTCTTATAAATAAATGTCGAGATTGGGACACAGGACTCTCTGAGCCTGGGGTTGAATGTTTTGATGGGCTGTTGTTGCCGGAATCACATTTTGAGGGACTTGAGTTAATGGAACTAATGTTTGACTGACTAGAATGAGCGTTGGTTTGGTTGTCACCTTGAAGGTTGTCAGGGTAACATGTCACATGACTTGTACGATTGTTCACAGGTTGTTTGCCAAATGAACAGTCTGCAAGAGAGAATACCAAACTGTCAGCAATATCTCCCATTTTCAGTATGCTACTTATTATAAATACCTTATATACCATAATAAGCTCACATGCTCTGTTCTTTCGCAAGAAATACATGTACATAAATACCGTAAAAACCCTTGTCCTGCTGAATATTCAAATATGCCCCACCCACTACTGATAATCAAGCAATCAGATTACTTGATGCAAATTATTGCAACAAATTCACAATCTTAATGACAAACAATGTAGATCCTGATCAGATGGCCATCTAATCTGGATCTACATTGTTTGAAAGGTAAGGCATATCCGGGCCCAGCAGGACAAGGGTTAAGGACTTGCCGTAATTCTCCTAAAATTTTGACAAATTTGTCTCAGGGTCCAGCAAGGAGTCAAAAGGTGTGGAATGGCAAACAGTGGAGACCCTGATCAGACTGCTCCTTCAGGAGCAGTCTGATCTGGGTCTGCCCTGTTTGTTTAACCTATCTGTCCCAATACTTAGGATCATTGCAGTAGATTGAAATAAGTGCACTGTGTCCTTAGTATGGAAAATATGGTAAGTGGTTTCACACTTTCTTTTCCCAACACTTCAGGCAGCTACACATGAGAACTTTATTCTTCAATGTGCATGTGCAGTGAACAAACATACACGATTGGCTGCCTGAATTCTTGCATGTAACTAACTCAAGGTTGTGAGCAGCAAAGACTCTGATGGGACTACCCTTAGGAGCAGGCCTGTCTGAGCCTTTGTTGGGCAACTATGAGATAAGTACCCTTTTGTCTTTAAACCATAAGCTGCCAATCACAACAACTGTTGTCTGCTTTGTCTCCTGCTGCTAACTTTAAAAATCATTTTTGCAAACAGTATGAACCAAGAACAGACTGCTCCTCAAGGAGCAGTCTGATCAGGGTTCACACTGGTTGTCTGTATGCGAAATTATTTTTAAAATATTTGCAAGAAGATTCAGTAGACGACATAAGCAGAAATTTTCAGAAGCAGTTTTTCATGGCATCTTTAAACTCTTATCATGCTGTTCACGACAACCCCTATCTTTGGAAACAGTGTAGATCCAGATCAGATGGCTTCTGAAGAAGCCATCTGATCAGGATCTACACTGTTTGGCATTCAGCTTATGAATTTGTAGCAATAAATTACATCAAGTAATTTGATTGGTTGATAGACAGAAATAGGTGTGGCTTAAATGAATATTCAGCAAGATAAAGGTTAAGGGTTACCAGTAAATGGGCACTTACTAACCCTTATCCTGCTGCATAGAGTAATCAAGCCACACCCATAGCTGACTATCAACCTATCAACTTGTGTGATATATATTTATTCAATTCACACACTGTATGACAAAGTGTAGATCAGAAGCCATCTGATCTGGATATTCTCTGTCAAACTTGTTCAACATTATATGAATGTGAATTTACAAACTTATGATATGTGAATGTGATTTTGAATTTGATGAAAAAATACAAACATGTGCACTGAATATATTTACACTAATACTTTACAGAAAAATAATAATCATTATATAAAGATGTGAGAAAGGTGCAGTTGGTACATCAAGGGAGATACTATGACAACCACAAGGGATATACAGTCTAGTCACTAACAAAGAAACTGACCACCAGCTAACTACAGCCCAACAAATCAATAAACCTTTAACCCATTCCTACCTGGGTTGGAAACCTTTTAAAGGGACATAGACATACAGTGAAGACCTTGACCAGACCCATGTGGGGACTGATCAGGGTCTGTGCTGTTTACTAACCCTGGGTTTTTCATAAAAAAATCAGGATTTTTCATCAATTAGGAAAATAAATGGACTGAACACCCCTTAGATGACTAATGATCTTGTCCAAAATGGAACAATGGAAGAGTCCATCAGTGCAAAATGGGTTAATCTGACAAAACCTACAAAAGACCCATGCAAAAAGACCAGACTCCAATCAGCCTATGTGCTAAGCCTGTGTGGCCAGAACCATCTGTTGTTACCATAAATGGACACCTTAAGGAATGGCTGTGATCCTCCTAAAACTTTATCAGATTTGTTACATGATTCAGCAAGAGTCCAAAAGGTGCATATGAAATAGAAAATGGTGTAGACCCTGATCAGACTGCTCCTGTCTGATCTGGGTCTGCACTGTTTGCTTAGGCCTAGCTGTCCCAATACTTAGGATCGGTACATAACCAGGAATGCTCATTGTAAAAGCAATGATTCTTATCAGACTGTGCAGGTGCAGAGGCTGATCTGAGTCTCAGCTGGTCTTCGGGTAGGTTGTGTCATGTGCAGGCTTAATTATATTCAATCCAAACTTTGGTTATGAATGAGAGTGAAAGATTATATAATACATGCTGGCTTAATTATATTCAATCCAAACTTTGGTTATGAATGAGAGAGAAAGATTATATAATACATGTGTAATAGGTCAATGTATAACTTTGGCAGTTTACTTTGCCTTTGTTAAATTTGCATATATGGAGACAATAGTAACAGTTGGCACAATTATCATCATTGGCATTTGGCTTTTTTTTTGGAAATGTACCACTCTTCTCTGTTTGTTTGTTTGAATCAATGTTGAATGTCATTTTGGAGACATTGCTTCCAATTTTGTGGGACTTTTGATGAAATGACATCTCGAGCCCAGTTGCCCAATGAAACCCAAAGGCTTATATGCATTGGACAGACTCACACTACACCAATATGACAACACATCCGTGTGACATAGCGCATTCTTTCATATCTCCAAAATGGTTAATCTTCTGATGAAAATGTGTATTATATTTTCTTCAAAACTTAGATTGTGGTGCTGACCCCCGCCCATAGGGGCTTGAAGAAATATATGGGCTGCATGATGCTTCCATGCAGAGCTGAATCCGGCCCGCTCGCTAGTACTGGTAAACCGCTTAGAGGATCTAAGCCTGTCCAGGAACCGCGGTGTGAGGCGGACAGTCAATGCTAATAAACCCTATTGGTTTCATTGGGCGACAGGGCTTGAGATGTCATTTCATCTCAATGTGGGGTAAAAGTCCCACAAAATTGGAAGCAATGTCTCCAAAATGACCTTTACAGTGTTGACGGGGACATTAAACCTCAAATCAAACAAACAAAAGATTGTGGTGCTCATTATAATCCCCTCGATGAGAAGGTTCTAATGAGTACCCACAACATATGTCTGCATGACTCTTAGAGCAGAAATGAGAAAAACAAATACCCATGTAAACCCAGTTCATGGCGCGTGGAAAAAAAGTCACGGAAATAGTCATGGAAAACAGTCACAGGAAAAAAAGTCACAAATAAGAAAATAATCCACTGAAAAAGGGGTTGATAATAAATTAAATAGAGGAGCTTACATGAGTGTTCATGTATTATTGAATTTATTTAACGAGTTGAGGAAAAGGGATAAAATGCGAGGCATTGTCGAGCATTTTAATCCTTTTCCACAAAGAATTTAATAAATTCAATAATACATGAGCACGAATGCAAGATTTTATTTATCATATGACATATAAAGCGCATTTCATTCACGATTTTTTACAAAAATGTCAATATTCCGCTGTTAGAAAATGCGATGTCATTAAGGATGTCGTACATGTAACGATACGGGACGTATCTCGCTAATTTGCATATTTTATCCACTAGTGGACTATCAAAAATATTACAAGGCTCTCATATGCGATGTCATATGAGAAAATAATGACAACACCTACTCTTCCGACTTATATCCAATAAAGTGGGGTTTAAAAGGATTTCCATCCTTCACTTTTAACTTGTTAATGTGATGAATACATGTATATATAGAGAGTGTTAAGTTTCCAAGACAATGAGTGTTAGCTTGAATGTTCATTCACTGACAAAATCTATGCAAGAATTTAACAAGAAAATAACCAGGTCAACAAACCCAAGCAATGAATATCCACTTAAACCCCACTTTATACAGATAAAAGCAGGGCTTTACGGGGGTATAATAATGATACCCTATTGAATTATTTCTAAGTTTTGTTCAAAAACATTCATTGTGGCTACATATTGGACCCACTTCATCAAGGTGGTCCTCACTAGCACCAACAATCTGTATTTTGACTAGAAATAAGAAAAATATTGAACATGATTAAAATCAATTCAAAGACTTTTCTTCTGTGACTTTTTTTCCTACCCAAAACTGTGACTCTATTTCCGTTATTTTTTTTGCTGTGACTTTTTTCCTACAACCGTAAACCCAAGTTTTCTCTGTATAAACTGGGGTTAAGAGTTGTTCATTACACAGATGTGTGAAACTAATGTCTTCCATTCTATTCTGTGTAAAATCATACTGATAATTTCTTATCCTTTTAAGTTCCAAGTACATGTTCTACAGAGAACTTGAAGATAGCGTTTTTTTACGATTTAGGGATTATTTTCTGTTTTTCTTTTTATTTCTTATTAGAAACATAATTATGTTGTGGGTACTTGTCAGTACCACCTCATGTAGTCATTGAGATGATACCATATGTAACAAGTACCCACTCAAAAATAATTACATTGTATGTCTTAAGCCATTTTGTACCAGAAACCCCAAAACGGGTATTTGGAAACAGTGCAGGCCCAGATCAGATGCCGCAGAACACAGCATCTCATAAGGGCCTGCACTAATTGCAAAAAAGTTCAGCCATTTTCAAAATAAATTTTGAAGAAAACACAACCTGACCCTCCTAAATTTTGAAATATATAAGAAGGAAGATTTGATTTGGTACAGAACGAGTTAATGGAGAAATAAGAAAAATATCCCAAAATTATCCTCAGTCCTCCATCTTATCAAAAGATGTGATTTTTTCAGAGAAAATAAGGCTTAAGATTAACCCTTTTTGTACCGAATGGAATCTTCCTCCTTATAAAAAGCAGGAGCCCATTTCAAAATTTAGGGTTGTCAAGCTGTGTTTTCTTCGGAATTGCTTTGGAAAAATGGCTGAGCTTTTTGCAAATTGTGTAGGCCCTGATCAGATGCCACATTCTGTAGCATCTGATCTGGGCCCACACTGTTTGCCAGGGTATCCATTTTGGGGTGTCCGGTACAAAATGGGTTAACAAGCCCGATGTCAAGCTTTACTTTTTCAAAAACTTCTGTGAAAATGTAATCTGTTTTTCAGAAATGGCATTTAATAGGTTAATAAAGGTGATTATCTTATCTGATGATACAAGTACATGTACACTAATTTGAAACAAACCAATTGGGATATGCAGCTTTTAATTTCATTTGCAATGCAATTTTTTTTTTTTTTGAGGGGGCGCGTGGGGATGGGGGTTCTGCAAATTACTTGGCCCAAATGTACTGCGGTTCTAGCAAGCTTTGCGTGAACAAAGAATGTAAAATCCCCAGTATTCCATGTGCATATGTGCATAGGGATTGTGTGCAGGGATTACAAAAGACTGGTGCATAACAATAAACACCGTGTAGCATCGACTCCGGAACTTGTTACTCAAAAGTACCAGATAAATGAGGAAAATGATTATACCGACGGTAGGTAATCGCTTAAGTTGGCGTTATTACGTAGTGTCAGAACTTAAATCCACTTCCCATATTTACTCAACTTATTTTTCTCTGAAATTCTTAAAAAGCATTTTTGGAAAGCTTTGTCAGCTGCCATTTAAACACACAAATGAGTCGGCTGGTACATGGCTGGTACCGCGAAAATTCATGACAGCTTCAACAATCTGTGAATTTATTACAGAAACGGGTTTGACAATCTTCAATTCAGTGGCATCAATAGACGCCGAATCCTTCACTGCTTGTAATGTTTTAGTTGTTTTTCCCCCAAAGAATATTGTGACTGAATAAACAAGCCGAAACGCGCGAAGGCGAGAGTACGGCAATTTGCGTCACCAGGTGAAATACTGGACGGCAGTTTGCTGGGAACAGTACGGCGATTTGATTTAAACAATTATACATAAAGTGCAATGGCGGAGAAGTATTCTGAATAGTTTCACAACTGTCAATCTTAATATAAACAAAGGTTTGTTGGGTTCGTCGTTACTTTCATTGTCGGTCTCCTTTTTATCAGTAATTTTAAAGGGACAGAAAGGTTGGGGATATAAGAAATTGGTAATGACAACAGATTGACCTGTTGTTGTCCTCTAGTTTTTTTTTTCGACTTTTATCGATTTTCTTTCTTTCTTCCAGTACGTCTAAACCCAAGAGGGGGGGCATAAGACGGGTTCCGGCGAACCAAGTGTTGAAGGGTGTTAGCTGAAATAAAAGGAAAGGAAAGTTGGTGAAATGGGTTTGTACAGTGGGAAAAGAGAGTGTTAGTGCAGTTAAAAGATAAAAACAGAATTGGGTCTTTTAAGGAGAGGCATGAGCCATCAGGCTAACAGCACTGCTAAACTGCGCCAGAGTGGGTAGCGTTACAACATAGGCAGGTAGAGCATTCCAGTGAATAATAGTCCACGGAAAGAAGGTGTACTTGTAGCAGTCTGTGAGGGTGTAAATCTGTCTGTATGCAAGGGGGTGATTGTGGGCTGATGGTCTAGTATTGAGGATGAGATCATAAGTGATCTTATACATCATGACAAGACGGTTATTAATGCGGCGTTGTTCAAGGGGGCGCCAATTTAGGTCCTTCAGCATAGGTGTAACACTTGAAGTGTAGCTATAGTCATGTGTTGCCCACCTGGCAGCCCTTCGTTGGACTGCTTTCACTTTGTATATGTCAGTGGCAGTGTGGGGATACCATACAGTGAACGCATACTCCAGTTGCGGCCTGACAAGAGTCTTATATGCAACTGATTTCAGGTCCTTATTATGGACCCGAAGGCTTCTTTCAAGAATCCAGGGTCTGATTTGCTTCGTAGTTATGTTGTAAATGTGGGGGCTGCTGTTTAGATCATCAGAGATGGTGACCCCAAGGTACTTCTGGTGCAATGCAAGAGGTACACATTTGGGACGGGGTTCTTACGTCGGGTAACATGAAGGACCTGGCATTTAGAAGGATTAAAGTTTATGTCCTACATCTTTTCTCTGTGACATTGTGCCGCCATGAAACCGTATGTTTGTACAACGTTTTGGTTCTCATGTTATCATATTGTAAACCCGGAGAGAAGTAAATTCGATTTGATTTGATTTGGACATACCTTATGATCGCGAAATACTTAACTGTCTGGGAGTGCAGATCTTGTGACACCCATGTTATTCTTCTTTATGGCCTTGCCAGATCATGATTAAATGGTCAACAAATAGTTCTTATCTTGGGTTAAGCCAGGCTTTTGGCTAGGTGAATCACCTGAAGCTCCTTCGCAAGCTTGAGGTACATCGAAACAGTAACATGGATTAATTATCCAGTCGGTTAAGTCTTTTCTGATTGGGAGAGGTCAGGCAGTTGGACTTGAAGGTGAGTCCTCAGATGAGGTTCCAGTTACTTCATGTGTACCGCAAGGATCAGTTCTAGGCACCTTGTTATTGTTATTATACCTAAACACCTAAACGACCTGTCCGATTACCAAGACCCCATCCCACCCCCACGCCCCCAGAGGGACCTAGACCGTCCATTCATAAGAATCTCACTGGGACATGGAATTCAAACATAGAAAGTTCAAGTTTTGCACATAACCTGGCCAAGAACTCCAACCTTTACACCATATATACTGCATAGTCATGCCCTCGAAATTGTTTCATCTGAAAGGTACTTAGGTTTCGATCTATCCACCAACATGAACGTCAACATACATGTCGATAGAATCTCTTAAACTGCTAATTAAGTCCTTTGTTTTATTTATCTAATATCAGAACAAAATAAAACTGCGCTCGGGAAGCAGCATACAAGACAGTATTCCGTCAACACTTGAATACGTCTCCACAGTATGGAGCCTATGCACACAGTCCTATGCCCATTAACTCGAAATGATGTAGCGTTAAGCCATCCACTTGGCTCTGAACAATTATTTAACCTACGACATGCAGCCTTATCTTGGCTTGTGATCCTTGCAGTAGAGAAGGTCACTTGCCTGCCTCATTTATTTATATAAAATTATTCATGACATAGTTGCAGTATCTCCCTCCCCTTATTTCTAGCAACCAATCGAAACACGCGTCACAGCATGAGCCACCCACTCGTATTACGTTAATTGTTAAATGTATGGCAATGGAACAGATTTACTCCCAATATTATTTTGATGCCTGCATTAACTAAGTTCAGCGTGGGAGCCCGGCCTCTTGGTCAGAAGTTGCCATGAACACAGCATACCTGTTTTAACCTGCTTTTATCTAATCTATTGTTAACATTTAACACCATCACCTTTCTTCATTTCACTTTCATACTTTAAGTCTCACCATTCATATTCATTTAACACTATCAAGGCGCAGTCATCCTGTACACATTCAAGCAAAAGTTACTAATTTAACGAAGCTTCCCGCTTGCTATTTGTCCATTTGACTGTCGCTGACCTTGTATAAAATCAAGGTACCGGTAATTTATAGCATCGCTATTCCACCTTTTAGCTTTTTATTATCCCTGTGACGTGCGATCCATATGCAAAAAAAGTAAAATATATAGACTTGGCTCGTGTGCTGTGGCATTGGCAAACAGTGGATACCTAATCAGACGCCACATAACGCAGCGAATGACCAGATCGACACTGCTTGTTTAAAATGCTGGACTTTAAGGGTTAAACTAACAGTTTAAGTCACATTTCAGGACTATGTTTCCAGCCTACACTCAGAGATAATCGATTACAACTAGGAGGAAAGTTATTTAAGCTGTCCTTTATACAAAAACGAAAGTAACCTCCTTTTGTGAACGGAAAAGAAATTTATTAAAGTACTTTTTTCAGGACATATTAAATCAACTTCTTTAAGGAGTTGAACACTTTTAGATAAGTAGCCAGTTGGCCATTTTGTTGGAAAGTAATTGTCCTTTTGGCTTTCCGCTATTGATGTTTCCATCAGGGTCTAGTTTTTTCATGTTTGTGTTTCTTTCCCTTTGTTGTCACTGCTGGGGGCTGTGGGTTAATTGTATTAATTCCTGATCATTGCCTCCACTTCTATTTTGTTGTCTGTGTCGTTGCTCAACTGTACAAATGTGAAATAGATAGAATATTCAAGATGAAGAACACGACTTGCAGGCACTTTCGTGCCCGTCGATTTCGATAATAATAATAATAGTAATAATAATAATAATAATAATAATAATAAAACCATTATCCATGACATAGAATGCGATTTCAAAAGACTTACTGAAGACCAGCATGAAAACATGCCTATTCAACTTTGACCGTCCTAAACCCCAATTTTATTGATTACTTAAAACAGGGGGTTTTAGGGGTGTACATTATTTTTCGCATTTCTGTCCAAAAACAGTGCCCACTCTATATGTTCTGAACTGCAATATGTAAAATATCAGATTTTTTTATCTGAAAATTTTAAATTTTTGGTGGAAAAATTTTCAATATATTTGAATAGGCATGTTTTCGGAATGCAAACAAGCGAACAAATAATAGCCGCAGTCATGATTTAAAATAACTAGAGTATAGCATGCATACACCAGGATCTTCGTTAGAATAAAGCCTCGTTCACAAAAGGAATAAATACATCTAAAACATAAAATTACTATCAAAAGAACGACGTAGAAACTATTTGAGCACATTAAAAAGACACTTTATTTCGTAGACAAAAATAATAAACTTCATTTCACGAAAGTAAAGTTCCGTTAAAAGGGGGCAGACTTTGTTTCTACATTATTTCCTACGTATTTGCAGTAATAAAACAAAGCAAAAGCAATGACAAATAATTCTCAAGAGGAAATCTGGCCCTGGTGTATATTTCACAACTCCAGCTGTTACATACACAAATAGATTGGTTTACGATCAGTACTAGCATTAGAAACAACCCCTGGCTGAGTGATGAAACCAAACATGATAACAATCATGGTTGTTCGTGTGTGTGTGTGTGTGTGTGAATTCGGGTTTAACGTCGCTTTCAACAATTTTTCAGTCATATCACGACGGTGTCTGGTTGCGACAGGGAGCTCAATGCTCACGTTTATAATGCTGCCCCACTGAAGTATCATGTCCCAGACACTTTACATGATCCCACACCCAGTCACATTATCCTGACACTGGATCGACCAGTCCTAGCTCTACCCCGTAAATCTGAGTGCCAAGCGAGGAGCAGCTAGTACCATTTGTAACGACTTTGGTATGTCGCGGCCCGGGATCGAACCCTAGACCTCCCGTTCCCCGGAGCGGACACTCTACCAACTGAGCTATCGGGGCCGGTATGGTTGTTCGTTCACAACGATGTTAAAATGCTGTCAGTAATTTCCAAAGTGGCAATTTCGTGAAACAAGTTTCCGTACTGTTAATTCAGCATTTTCCCCAAGTTGCCGTACTTAAAAATCCAAGTTGCCGTACTCCTTTGTTTTGTGTTTTCTGAAAGAAAACTGCAGCATAAAGCGAACCTTTCAATTAAAACTTATACACAACGACTTTTCTAACCTTCTGAATGTTCCGGCATGGAAAAAAGAAGGCCAGTGGTCTTGAATCAAAGCAAAAACCAGTACTTTCCACGAAAAAGATTATTTGTTCTTGGTACCAGCTGTCAATATTTCAGTTTATTTAGCGATTTCCAGCGAGTTGTAATCAGAATCATGAAAGCAGGCAAGAGCTAGATATCTCTCCGACACATATCCAGATTGCTTTAAATGGCAGAATCCTGAAGAAACCTGTAAACAGCTTTTTACCTACCTTACTGTGTGCCATGCTTGCGATAAATATTGATTTCGCTGGTACTTTTCAGTAACAAGTTCCGGAGTCAATGCTACACGGTGATAAAGAAGCAGCTGTTGTGTTCAGCTTTGTTCATAATTGTTTGGTATAAATCAATAAGTTTGGATTTCAACTCTTTCAACTAACAACTGAGAAGCAAGTCTACTATTGAGCTACAGATACCTTGCAAACAGTGTAGATCAAGATCAGATGGCTTCTTCAGAAGCTGTCTGATAAGGATCTGTCATTCAGTTTTTGAATTTGAATGAAAACATTATATCATGGAAGCTGATTGGCTGATAGTTAGAAATGGGAGTGGCTAATAAAATTATTCAGCAGGATAAGGGCTTACACTAAACAAAAGGTTCACCACAAATTGGCTTGTTGTTCAAAGCAAATTGTTAGGGGTCAATATGATTACTGTTCAGAGCATTCTAACAAGCCTAACATAAAACCCATTTGCTGTGGTAATGTCACAGATTAGCTGCAAAAATGTAAGGAGTTTATGAGCTCTTGAAAAAAAGTGAATAGCTTTTTGTGTCCCTTCTCACATTTATTTTTCACCAAAAATCTTGCCTATACTGAATTGTTGGAGTTTTAACCCATAAAATGCCAGTCACGAGAAATATCCAATTATCATCTACTTTGTTGTCTGCCCATTACTTTAAGTCATTTTTGCAAACAGTGTGGTCCCAGATCATACTACTCAGACTGCTCCTCTAGGAGCAGTCCTGATCTGGGGATTCAGAGACTTTGCCATATGATATAATATTTCTCAAAAGCTTGCAAGAAGATTCAGCAGACGACATAAGCAGACAACATTTTCTCGGCAGCTAAAGGGTTAAGGTTATTTAATTATAACTTCTTAAGCTTTGAACAACCGCACTTTGCACATCCATGCAAGAGCTGATCAGATCTTACATAATTTTGTAAAATTAATGTTTAGCAACATAAAGTACATCACATGTTAAATCTATCAGCATGAAAATGAGTAAATGAACAAGCACATTAACCCTCATCTTGCTGTTCATGACAACCCCTATCTTTGCAAACAGTGTAGATCCAGATCAGATGGCTTCTGAAGAAGCCATCTGATCAGGATGTACACTGTTTGGCATTCAGTTTATGAATTTGTAGCAATAAATTACATCACGTAATTCGATTGGTTGATAGACAGAAATGGGTGTCTTAAATGAATATTCACCCAGATAAGGGTTTATCTTTGAGAATGATTGGAAAGTTGGTAGCATGCAAAATGTCTGATAGACCCTTTTTTGTTAGTACATGCTCGGAATCATACCTGCATAGTCAACAACCACCCAATCCTGTTCAGCTTCAGGCTTAGGTTCAGCATCTATGGATTTTGTTGCCTCAACTGGCTCTGGGGAGGCTTCTGTGGGCTGAGGCTCTGTGGAGGCTTCTGTGGGCTGAGGCTCTGCAGTGCCGGAGCCAAACAGGTAACTTGCCCAACTAAGCATGGCTGTGCCTAGAATAAATACAGTCAACTCTCTTTATATACAGACATTTGCTAGAACAACAATACTCATTAAAATTATAACTCAATGGAATGAATCCTAACTCGGTTCCGATAGCCGCTGGCATTACTCAATATATATTCATTAACCCTTTTTGTACCAAATGTTATCTTCCACCTTATATATATAGCTTCAGCCCATTTAAAAATTAAGGGATGTCAGGTTACATTTTCTTAAAAAACTATTTGGACGGGCCTCCGTAGCCTAGTGGTTAAGAGCGCTGACTCTTGATCATTAGGTCTCTCACCCCTGTGGTTCGAGCCTCGCTCAGGTCATATGTGTGACGCCAAGTTCTGCAACAGAAGGTCAGGTGGTTTTTCTCCAGGTACTCCGGTTTTCGCCCACCTCTGACTAACGATCGGCTCGATATCAGTGAAATAATCTTGAAAGGGCCGAAAAACCAAAACCACCAAAAAAAAAAAAAACCTATTTGGCTGAAAATTTTGCAAGCAGTGTAGGCCCTGATCAGACACTGGGTTCTGCGGCAACTGATCTTGGCCTGTACTGTTTGCCAACTATACCTGTTCATGGGTTTTCGGTACAAAATGGGTTACAGATTCTTGTGATCTACGGTACTTACTCCCAAGAATCATATGTTGCACATATGTATAAGAATTGCCTCTATGAGTCTATTCTGTCAAATATCCACAACAGTATTAATAATACTACATATTTGCAGCCCCCGCCTATCGAGGCTTAAAGAAATAGACCGGCTGCATGATGATTCCACGCAGAGCTGAAACCGATCCACACAAGAGTACTGTCTAACAGCTTTGGGGATCTAAGCCTGCCCAGGCAAAGCGGAGTGAGTAAGTAAGTGTTTGAGTTTTACGTCCCACCAACATCTAAGGTCATACCGAGACGGGACCTCGGTTTAAAGACTCATCCGAAAGTCTGGAGAAGCCCTGGATCGATCCTGCAACCCCTGGTTTACAAGGCGAGTAGCATAACCACTGCACCACGGAGGCTTCTCCAGGAAAAGCCGAGCGAGACAGACTGTCGATGGATCCCTTCTTATAAACGCTATTGGTTTCATTGGGCAGCAGGACTTGAGATGTCATTTCATCTCAATGTTGGGTAAAAGTCCCACACAATTGGAAGCAATGTTTCCAAAATGACCTATACAGTGTTGACGGGGAGGTTAAACCTCAAATCACACAAACAAAAACTACATTTTGATTTTTAAGTGGTAAAATGCAAAGGAACCAATTCTGTTTCCATAACAAGGGTCTTCTGAATCATACCATATGTTCCTAAGTACTGGGACAGGCAGGCCTAAGCAAACAATGTAGACCTAGATTAATCTATCCTGAAGGATCTGAATTTTTAGAATTTTTACATTAAGTAAAGAGCTGTGTCAAACAAAAATGTGACTTCCACTGTTCACTGTCTTTAGCCCCAGATTAGAAGAGTCTCCAAATATTATTTTTCTTACTGTATTTACCCTAAATATTCAGACACTGCAACTCTTAACCATACTAATTGTCGGCCCCCGCCCATTTGGGCTTGAAGAAATATATGGGCTGCATGATGCTTCCATGAGAGCTGTGCGCCTCTTTCAGCTACGTATGCCTGTGTGTGTGATTGTAGGCATTGCAACCATTTACAAAGAACTATAGTCAGACTGGTAAATGCTTGAACTCTAATGTTAGTGGTACATTAGCATGCATCCCCCACAAACAGTAAGCTATGTGATCATAATTAACAGCAACCTGAGATGTTATAAACATCAAACACCTGACAAACCTGTGCCAAACATATTCCATTTGGTGGCTAGTATTAATAATTATTTCCTCTAATATATACTGAAAATTAATTAGCTATTCATCACGGATTTTTCTGCCAGTATATATCTGCATCCCCAAAACGGACCCTTTCCACTAACAGTCAGAACAGGTTAAAATGAGAACCTCATCAAATCGTCAAATTTCCCCACTAGGGACAGTCCATATTTTCCCAAAGTGATAGGTACTGGACCCATTCCCAAATGGGTGAGATAAATCCCTGTCTAATAGCTATCAGCCGCTTATTTTTTTTCTCCTTTTCAAGCAAACAGTACTGACCCAGATCTGGTTCCACAGAATTATGGCCTTCGATTTTTGCAAATTTAATTCTGATTCTTAATTGAATCAACTTGACAGGTGTAAGATTCCAATGCTGCTAAACCCCTAAGTGTCATCTGTTTATGCCATCTTTTGAATCATGTGAACATTTTGAAAATATTTTTGCATGGAGGCAAACAGTGTTGACACACTGTTTGCCTCCATGCAAAAATATTTTCAACAATGACTTTTAAAATAACAAGTAGACCACAAAGCAGATGGAAATTGTATCCTAAGGAGAAATACATTTTTCTGCAAGTTTTGAAGATGCAATTTTTATTACCCCTGGCCTCTGTTCTTTCTATAATCTAAGCCCCACTCAAAATATGACCTTCTCTTAAAGCATTTTTCCAAAAAAGGAACATAATGGTAAAGGAAGGCATAAAAAAATCTCGAGAGTCTTTCCACTTATATAGCTGGTACAATTTGACATGAGACTGACCTATGTGCAAAGGATGAATTAGTCAGTGTTTTCGCTTAATAGGTCAGTTTTCGTAAACTTCTTGTGAATTTTCGGCATCTCGTGAATGGTGACCCATTTACTGACCTCTATGAATTGAATAACAATATTGACCCCTTCAGAAAAGGGCGCAGATAAATATATGCATTCAGTGAGGCGTGTTTTCACCCCTGCCCATCGGGGCTTGATTTGTTTGTTTGATTTGAGGTTTAACGTCCCTGTCAGTACTGTAAAGGTCATTTTGGAGACATTGCTTCCAATTTTGTGGGCCTTTACAACATCATCTCAAGCCCTTTCACCCAATAAAACCAATAGGGTTTATAAGCATGGACGGGCCGACTCACACTGCTTTGCCTGGGCAGGCTTAGATCCTATAAGCTGTTTACCAGTACTTGTGATGGGGTCGGTTTCAGCTCTGTGTGGAAGCATCATGCAGCCCATATATTTATTCAAGCCCAGTTGGGCGGGGCCTTAACCATTGATGCTTGAAGAAATAGATAGAACTGCATGGTGCTTCCACGCAGAGCTGAAATTGACCACACATGAGTACTGGTAAATCACTTAGAAGGACTAAGTCTGCCCAGGCAAAGTGATGTGAGTCAGACTGTCCAATGCATAGAAGCCTTTTTGTTTCATTGGGGGCAAGGCTTGAGATGTCATTTCATCTCAGTGTCAGGTAAAAGTCCCACAAAATTGGAAGCAATGTCTCCAAATAACCTTAGTAAATAGTGTTGATGGGGATGTTAAACCTCAATTCAAACAAATCGGTTAGGTGTGAAATTATGGTAAAAGAGGTCACCAGTCTCATGTTAACCCATTTAGTACCGGAAACCCCAAAACGGGTACCAGATCAGTGCAGGACCAGATCAGACGCCACAGAATGCGGCGTCTGATCAGGGTCTGCACTGTTTGCAAAAAATTAAAGCCACTTTCGGTTTCCAATGAATTTTGAAGAAAAAACAACTGTACACCCCTAAATTTTGAAATGGACTCCTGGTATACATAAGTAGGAAGATTCCATTTGGTACAAAAAGGGTTAATTAACCCTTAACTTGCTGTTCACGACAACCCCTGTCTTTGGAAACAGTGTAGATCCAGATCAGATGGCCTCTGAAGAAGCCATCTGATCAGGATCTTCATTGTTTGCCATCCAGTTTATGAATTTGTTGCAATAATTTACATAATGGTTTATGTAAGACTTCCTTTTCAGTGCTTTTGTTCCAAAACATAGAATGGGTGTACTTAGTTTTGTTTGTTTGTTTTGTTTATACTATTTTAATTAAGTTTGATTGTGATGGAAGCTTCAAGCTTATTTCATCGCTCTCTAACAATCATTACGGATGTTTTTATGTGTGCGAGATGGAGGCAGTGACTATTACACTACTGCTACCCATTTATACCCGGGTGGAGTGAGGCAGTGTCATTATTTGTCTTGCCCAAGGCATCTTGATACTGGGTGCCAGATTCAAATGCACTACCTCTCGATCATGAGTCGAACCCATTAACCACTGCGCTATCATGGCTGACTATCGAGTCAGATTAGGACCTTCATTGTTTGCCATTTTGCCTGCACATTTTTGGACTCCTTGCTGGAGCATGATTGTTTGTTTGTTTGATTTGAGGTCTGAAGTCACTGTCAACACTGTAAAGGTCATGCTGGAGCATGATACAAGTTTATTAAATTTCAGGAGATTTAGGAGGACTAAAGGTGTCCGTAGTTTTAGGATTTTATGGTAGTTCATCAGGTAAATCAATAAACTGTAAATGAGTAATTACCAAATGGAATACTCCTCCTTATATATAGTGGGAGTCCATTTCAAAATTTAGGGGTGTCAGGTTGTTTTATTCAAAATTTATTTCTAAATGGCTGAACTTTTTGCAAACAGTGTAGGTGTCTGATCTGGGTCTGCACTGTTTGCCAACTACCCGTTTTGGGGTTTCCGTTACCAAATGGGTTTTTGCTGCACTAAAGGTGAATCAATACAAATGTGTACCTTTTCGTTCCTTGCAATTATATAAAATATCTATATCCACGCTACAATGAAACCAGAGGACCAGTGGTCCTGAACCGCTCACCTGTCTGGTGACAATTTTCCTACTTAGATCAGCAGAAAATGTCATTTACCCTGCTCATAAATTTTAAAATGCCATCTCAATATTTGTTGGCATTTTAAAACTTATGAGCAGGGTAAATTTCATGCTGAAGTGAGTTGAGCGTGAAAAAAGTTTTATAACCTCGGTGCCTGGCTCACAGAAATGGAAAATATGAGGAACTGTCCATTGGACATAAATGGTATACTGTATACAGAAGCAAATGAAACAAAAAGAAAACTTGTTCCAATTTATTTTCATATCTCAAGAGCAGTAACAGAACAAAACTAGAATTTGTTTTTCTACAAAAACACAGATGTCTCCCCCCTTTTTTATCATTGAGGTACCTACCTGATTCTTGGGGGCAACACATTGTCTCATGACCCCCGGCCCCCGCCCATCCGGCTTGAAGAAATAGATTGGGCTGCATGATACTTCCATGCAGAGCTGAAACCGACTGCAAATGAGTACTGGTAAACAGCATAGAGGTTCTAAGCCTGTCCAGGAAAAGTGATGCAAGTCGGACCACCCATGCACAAAAACCCTATTGAGATGCCATTTCATCTCAATGCCAGGTAAAAGTCCCACAAAATTGGAAGCAACGTCTCCAAAATGACCTATACAGTGTTGGCGGAGATGAAAACCTCAATTCAAACAAATGTCTCATGATGGTTAACATTTCCACCAAGTAATTTTAAAATTCATCCAGGAAAAAGTGAGTTATTGACCAAACATGAAAAAAGGCCACTTTTTTATGTCTGACCTCTAAGTATGACCTTGACATTGGAAGTACTGACCTGGGTCCTGCACGCAACACATTGTCTCATGATGGCTATAGGTCATTCCCTTTCTTTAGACTTTGTTGTGATGTGTCAGATCTATAGACTAATCCATTTTCGTTAAGGTTGGCTGCTCATTGCATCAAATAACACACCATTTTTTCCTGACTGATTGCTCAGGGTCACCATTTGTACAAACCATGATGGGCCCGAGTACCATACGCTACATGCCAAGTTTCAAGGCCAATGGCCTTATGGTTCTGGAGAAGAAGATTTTTGAAGGTTTTTTACCATATATGGGCATGGCGGCCATGTTGGGTCTAAGGCCAATGAATGACCTTGACCTTTATCACCCATAGATCTTCATGTATTCAGTTACTTTACCTGGTCTACAAATTTTGGTGACACTGTCTTCAATGGTTTCCTATAAATCTATAATTTTCACTTTGCCCCATGCAAAAGCCTAAGTCGGCAAATTTGACATTGCTGTAAAATAGGTCAAGGTCAACCCAGGGTCACCATTTGTACAAACCATGATGGGCCCGAGTACCATATGCTACATGCCAAGTTTCAAGGCCACTGGCCTTATGGTTCTGGAGAAGAAGATTTTTGAAGGCTTTTTACCATATATGGGCATGGTGGCCATCTTGGTCATGTGATCCAGACCCCGAGAACAAACTTTCGTTCCCCCATCCCACTGAGGCTCCATATGAAATTTGGCTTTGATTGGCCCTGCAGTATAGGAGAAGAAGATCTTTGAAAATGGTGGACGGACGGACGACGGACGGACGACGGACCATGGCTATACTATAAGCTCACCTATGAGCCTAAAGGCTCAGGTGAGCTAAAAATCCATTATTTTTACTTTTTCCTTTGCAAAAGCCTAAGTCAGCATATTTGACATTACTGTAAAATAGGTCAAGTTCAACCCAGGGTCACCATTTGAACAAATTATGATAGGCCCGAGTACAATATGTTACATGCCAAGTTTCAAGGCCATTGGTCTTACGGTTCTTGAGAAGAAGAATTTTGAAGTGTTTTTACCATATATGGGTGTGGTGGCCATCTTGGTCATGTGATCTAGACCATATTGGCAGCTTTTCATTTGTTCAACTCCCAAAGGCTCCATATTGAATTTCACTTCAATTGGCTCAGTAGTTTCTGAGAAAAAATGTTTGAAATATGGAACCTGCGTGACCTTGGTCTAAGGTCAATTAATGACCTTGACCTTTCTTACACATAGATCTTCATGTATTCAGCTACTTTACCTTATCTACTAATTTTGGTGACAGTGTCTTCAATGGTTTCCTAAAAATCCATTATTTTCACTTTTTCCCATGCAAAAGCCTAAGTAGGCAAATTTGACATTGCTGTAAAATAGGTCAAGGTCAACTCAGGGTCACCATTTGTACAAACTATGATGGGCCTGAGTACCACATGCTACATGCCAAGTTTCAAGGCCATTGGCCTTACGGTTCTGGAGGAGAAGAATTTTTAAGGCTTTTTACCATATATGGGCGTGACCGCCATTTTGGTCATGTGATCTAGACCGTATTGGCATTTTTTCATTTGTTAAACTCACAAAGGCTCCATATTAAATTTTACTTAAATTGGCTCAGCAGCTTTGGAGAAATAAATGTTTGAAATATGGATCCTGAATGACCTTGGTCTAAGGCCAATGAATGACCTTGACCTTTCTGACCCATAGATCTTCATGTATTCAATTACTTTACCTGATCTACAAATTTTGTTGACACTGTCTTCAATGGTTTCCTATAAATCCATTATTTTCACTTTGCCCCATGCAAAAGCCTAAGTCGGAAAATTTGACATTGCTGTAAAATAGGTCAAGGTCAACCCAGGGTCACCATTTGTACAAACCATAATGCGCCCGAGTACCATATGCTACATGCCAAGTTTCAAAGCCACTGGCCTTATGGTTCTGGAGAAGAAGATTTTTGAAGGCTTTTTACCATATATGGGCATGGCGGCCATCTTGGTCATGTGATCCAGACCCGCTAACAAGGCCAATGAATGACCTTGACCTTTCTGATCCATATACATTCATGTATTCAGTTACTTTACCTGATCTACAAATTTTGGTGACACTGTCTTCAATGGTTTCCTATAAATCCATTATTTTCACTTTGCCCCATGCAAAAGCCTAAGTCGGAAAATTTGACATTGCTGTAAAATAGGTCAAGGTCAACCCAGGGTCACCATTTGTACAAACCATGATGGGCCCGAGTACCATATGCTACATGCCAAGTTTCAAGGCCACTGGCCTTATGGTTCTGGAGAAGAAGATTTTTGAAGGCTTTTTACCATATATGGGCATGGCGGCCATCTTGGTCATGTGATCCAGACCCCGCGAACAAACTTTCGTTCCCCCATCCCACTGAGGCTCCATATGAAATTTGGCTTTGATTGGCCCTGCAGTATAGGAGAAGAAGATCTTTGAAAATGGTGGACGGACGGACGACGGACGGACGGACGGACTGACGGACGACGGACCATGGCTATACTATAAGCTCACCTATGAGCCTAAAGGCTCACCTACAAATTTTGGTGACACTGTCTTCAATGGTTTTCCTATAAATCCATTATTTTCACTTTGCCCCATGCAAAAGCCTACGTCGGCAAATTTGACATTGCTGTAAAATAGGTCAAGGTCAACCCGGGGTCACCATTTGTACAAACCATGATGGGCCCGAGTACCATATGCTACATGCCAAGTTTCAAGGCCACTGGCCTTATGGTTCTGGAGAAGAAGATTTTTGAAGGCTTTTTACCATATATGGGCATGGCGGCCATCTTGGTCACGTGATCCAGACCCCGCGAACAAACTTTCGTTCCCCCATCCCACTGAGGCTCCATATGAAATTTGGCTTTGATTGGCCCTGCAGTATAGGAGAAGAAGATCTTTGAAAATGGTGGACGGACGGACGGACGGACGGACGACGGACCATGGCTATACTATAAGCTCACCTATGAGCCTAAAGGCTCAGGTGAGCTAAAAATGTCACATAAAATGATAAAAACTATACATTTATATCCTGTGGTGGAACAGTGCAAATGGTGGTGAAATCACCAGTAAAACACATTTTATATGTCAGACGTAAAAATACCCTTACAGCTTGTGATGCAATAACTTGTAATGATCCTACTGCTTCTAAACCCCAGTGATTTCTTTTGGTGGTAGAGCCCGAGATGTCAATTAATCTCAATGTCAGGTCAAAGTCCCACAAAATCAAAAGTCAAGTAGGACCTAAACAATACAAGTGGATCTAGCTGTTGTATACTTAACCCTTATCTTGCTGTTCACGACAACCCCTATCTTTACAAACAGTGTAGATCCTGATCAGAAGGATCAGATCGGGATCTACACTGTTTGACATTCAGTTTATGAGTGAGTGCTTGAGTTTTACATCGCACCAACAGCTTAGGTCATACGGAGACGGGACCTTGGTTTAAAGACCCATCCGAAAGTCTGGAGAAGCCCGGGATCGATCCTGCGATCTCTGGTTTACAAGGCGAGTAGCGTATCCACTACACCACAGAGGCTTCTTTCAGTTTATGAATTTGTAGGAATAAATTACTTCAAGTAATCTGATTGGTTCAAAGTCAGAGATGAAATGAATATTCAGCAAGACAAGGGTTTGCTTTGGACCTCAACAACAGTGGCAATGGGACAAATAGGCCTATGTATGTAAGCAAACAGCGCAGACCAAGGTCAGGGTCAACACATTTTGCTGCTGGATCATGAAACAAATCTGTTATAGTTTTAAGAGAATTACTGTAAGTCCTTTTTAGAAGTTTTATGGTATACCTTAGTGACCCCAACAGGGATTTTACTAGTGCAAATTTGGGGCCGGTAATCGGCTCCTACTTATCCCAATTTAGAGACAGATATTCCCAAATTTTACAAAATATTTCCCAATTTCTGATTTTGTGCTACAGTTTGATGAAAATTTCGTGAAAATCCAACCAAAATTGACAAAGTTACAACTGATTTACATTTCCAACTTTAAATTTAAATTAGCCGATATAAATTCCCAACTTCTGGTTTCTTTCCCTTTGGTGTCTTTGATGGGTGGAGTAAGTTAATTGTATCGATTCTTGATCTTTGTTTTACTTCTATTTTAATTATTAGCAAGCTATTTTTCCCATACCCAGCGGCCCCTGGACCCTGATTATGGATTGTAGGCAAATCCCTGCCCAAGTATTGGGACAGACAGGCCTAAACAAACAGTGCAGATCCAGACCGGACTACTCAGTCTGGATCTACACTGTTGATCATTCAGCTGCACTTTTTGGACTTCTTGCTGGATCATGAAACAGATTTGTTAATTTTAGGAGAATTATAGCATTTTCAAGGTGTCTGAATTTTTTTGGATTCTTATGGTACACATATCAATTTTTGCTGATTGCATGTACATGCCAAATTGTACCTTTTTGTGTGCACCTGTTCATTTATATAAGTTACATAAAATTAGTACATGAAGACAGTGTTTATGTAAGCTAAAACTAAATTTGGACAAGGTATTAAAGGTATATCAGCACTGGTTTGCCCCAGGTGAACCCAGATACATGTAAATAGAGATGACCCGGTCAAACAAGGACAAACGGTCAGTCACTAAATGGTAACATACTTTGTGACCTAACAAGTTGTGACTAGAGCATGGTAGTCCAAAGGTGACCATACATGAACATGTATAGCATATTTACCATAAATATTTGGACAGGTGACAACTTGCTTACCATACTTATTTTAAAATACAAATTAATACACTATGTTGTATCTAAGAATAGCGGAATTAGTGGTAAACAGTGTAGACCTTGATGAGATTCTGCGGCATCTCATCTGGGCCTTCACTGTTTGCTCAGGCCTTGCTGTCCAAATACACATGATAAATACGGTAGTATGTACATAATCATTTTATTTGACTAACAAGGTAACCCTTACTTATCTTGCTGACTAAATTGATTCTGCTGCACACCTTTCTGGCTCTCCTAAAATCAAATTACTTATTGAAATGTATTCTCTCAATTCACAATCTGAATGACAAAAGTGTAGATCCTGATCAAGCCATCTGATCTTGATCTGGTAGGGGACTAGGGGTTGTTGTACTCAACAGGATAAGGGTAAAGTTGCAGTGTTAACGGAAGTCTGGGACTCAGAGACTTAATTAACTCTGATTGAACTGAATGAAATCTCCCCCCACCCCCTAATAAACAGCAGGAGTACATTTCTAAATTCAGGTGAATCAGTTTCAGTCAATTTTAGAGATTAATTTACAAAATGGTTGGACTTTCTGCAAGCAGTGAAGGCCCTGAGAAGACAGAGTCCCTTTGTACATCTAAACCATTAAAAAAGACAAAAAAGTAAACAATAGGGCCCAATGGCCCTATATCGCTCACCTGTGCACCAGAAGGAGCCCACTTGACATTGCTACATACTAAATATCTAATTTCTGAGCCTTATGGTTTCGGAGAAGAAGATTTTTGAAGTTTTTTTCCAGTACAAGTCTATAGGAGCTAATGAGCCCTGGGACATGGCCAATATTGACTCAAAGGGCATGGTTGGCAGGATTTATGTTTTGTTTATTTGTTTGATATGAGGACAGTCTGACTTGTGTAGGCGCCCATTTTATGTTGCAATATACTAAATACCTAAGGTCTGTACTTCATGGTTTCAGTGAAGATTTTTGAAGCTTTTTTCCCATTATAAGTTAAATGGAGTTAAGGAGCCGCAGGATTTGGTCAATTTGGGCCCATGGGCATGGCCAATTTTGGTCAAAGTGGCATGGTTGGAAGGGTTTCTTAAGATGACCACTTCATGTTGCTACATGCTAAATATCTAAGCTCTGGGACTAGTATGGCTTCAGATGAGAAGATTATTGACGTTTTTTTTCCCATTTTAAGTCTATGGGAGCTAATGGGCCCATGGGCGTGGCCAATGTTGACCCCAGGGCATGGTTGGCAGCATCTATGTTAGTGACCACTTGACATTGCTACATGCTATATATATTTAAGCTCTGGGTCCTGTGGTTTCAGAGAAGAAGATTTTTTAAGCTTTTGTCCCTTATGAGTCTATGGGTGCTAAAGGGCCCCAGGGCATGCCCCATTTGGACCCCAGGGGCATGATTGGCAGGATTTATGTAGGTAACCACTTGACATTGTTACAAGCTAAATATCTAAGCTCTTGGCCCAGTAGTTTCAGAGAAGAAGATTTTTAATTTTTTTTCCATTGTAAAGTCTATGGGAGCTATATGTTGCCATGGCAACCAGAATTCCAATCTGACAAGCCCAAAAACCTGATCTTACGCAGCCTTTCCCCCTATCTGATGATGCTTCTCATGTAATTTGATCAAGATTGGCCATGGGGTATTAGAGATATACTTATTTGAAATTGTTTACAGATGCATAGACAGTCGCACACATGCACGCACGACAGACAAAATGTGATCACAAAAGCTCACCTTGTCACTATGTGACAGGTGAGCTAAAAATAACAAACAAAAACACTTATGCATGTCCTCAAAGAGTCTCTCACTGAGACCAAGAGAAGCATATCTCCCTCATGGTCATAAAACATGTATGTTATAAATATCTTCATAGATCCAGGATATCGAAGACCTGGGCCTTCTGGTTTCAGACGGGAAGATTCTTTTAAGGTTTTCTCTGTTAATGTCTATGTAAAACATGTGGGCCCTGGTGCTCACCAATCTTTTTTCAATCAATGCTATAATTTGAACAATCTTGGTAGATGTCCACTAGCTAAAGCGTCATACAAAATATCAAAGAGTCCTGGGCCTTGTGGTTACAAACAAGAAGATGTTTAAAAGTGTTCCCTATATAAAAGTCTATGTAAAATGTGGGCTCCAGTGCAGGGCCATTTTTTGGACAATCTTGGTAGAGGTCCACTTGATGAAGCTTCATACCAAATATAAAAGATCTGGGCCTCCTGGTTTCAGACAAGAAGATTTTTTTATGTTTTCCCTGCATAAGCCTACATGTATGTAAAAATGCGTTTGTTTGATTTGAGGTGTAATGTCCTCGTCAACACTGTAAAGATCATTTTGGAGACCTTGCTTCCAATTTTGTGGGACTTATACTGACATTGAGACGAAATTACATCTCAAGCCCTGTCGCCCAATGAAACCAATAGGGTTTACTAGCATGGACGGTCCGCCTCGCACCACGGTTCCTGGACAGTCTTAGATACTCTAAGTGGTTTACCAGTACTAGTGTGCGGGCCGGAGTGGGCCCAGAGGTGGGCCCATTTTTGGTCCCAAGGCTATAATTTGAGCAACCTTGATAGAGGTTCACTAGATGAAGCTTCATACCAAATATCAAAGATCTTGGCCTTGCAGTTTCAGAGAAAGAAATCTCCTCTATAAAACAGTGGGCCCTTCTGGGTGGGGCCAATTTTGGCCCCAAGACTATACCGTACATGTTATTTGAATAATCTTGATAGAGGTATGCTAGATGGAGCTTTATAATAAAGACCTGGGCCTTGCAGTTTCACAGAAGAAGATTTCTTTTAATCCTATGCAAACAAGTGGGCCCTGGAGCAGGTCCATTTTTGGCCCCAAGGCTATAATTTGAACGATCTTTGTAGAGGTCCACTAGATGAAGCTTCATACCAAATATCAAAGACCTTGGCCATCAGGTAAGTTTTTTATAAGTTTTTTCCCTGTCAAGGCCTATATGTAAAACATATGGGTCCTGGGGTGGGGCCATTTTTTGCCTCAAGGCTATAATTTGAACAATCTTGAAAGAGGTACACTAGATGAAGCTTTATACCAGATATCGAAGACATGGGCCTTGCAGTTTCAGATTTTCCCTATATAAGCCTTAGTAATGTTAAACAAGTGGGCCCCCGGAGCAGGGCCATTTTCGGCCCTAGGGCTATAATTTGAACAATATTGATAGAGGTCCATCAGTTGAAGCTTCACATCAAATATCAATGACATTGGCTTTGCTGTTTCAGAGAAGTTTTCGGTTAAAAATCTATTTTTAGTTCCTGTGACCTAGATGTGCAATGGGCCAGAAACATTTGAATAATCTTAAAGAATCAATCGTGTGCAGTTTGGTCAAAATCAGATCAGTGGTTTAGGAGGAGATGCCGTTTTAAGAAATTGTTTACGGATGCATGCACACATGAATGCACCGACGATGAACAAAATGTGATTACAAAAGCTCACCTTGTCAATATGTGACAGGTGACTGTGTGTTAAAAAAAGAGCTGACAAATCTGAAGGATGAGGTGACATGTGATGACAGTCTAACTGCAAATAACAGGAAACTTGTGTGAAGAGTACAGGCTTTCAGCCTGTGCTCACCCTAAATATTACGGTAACCCTTCTCTTGCTGAATATTCAGTTTAGCCACACCCATTTCTGACTTTGAACCGGTAACAAGACGTTTCGCTCCCAAGACGTTTCGCCCCCTTTTTTGGTCCCCTTGTCGTTTTGCCCCCTAACCCAAGTCGTTTCGCCCCCCAAACCCTAGTCGTTTCGCCCCAAAACTATTTAACTATATTATATATATAAAAGATTCATATGAGAGAGAGAGAGAGAGAGAGAGAGAGAGAGAGAGAGAGAGAGAGAAGAACCTGTTCTTTGAATGAAAATGTGAATTAGGAATAATGATAAGTATTACCTGTTTTGATCAATACCCTGAATCACATTGTTTTGACACATTAATCACGCAATTTATGCTCTGAATGATAAGGTGTGTAAACATGCGCTCTTTGCAAAGTTAAACGTCTTTAATTATCGCTTAAGCACCTTTACCAGTTTTGTTCTTAATTGGTCGGTTGGTTCGTTAACAGAGTCGGCCAGTAAATCATTGTTGAATAATGCCGCAAATGCCGTCTACGCAACATCGCGTCAACACCGATGCAACGTAATAAAGTTGCATCAGCGTTGATATGACGTTGCATACACATTGTGTTCCCACTAGGTAATACATGGTCGGCCCCCGCCCATTGGGGCTTGATGAAATATATGGGCTGCATGATGCTTCCACCCAGAGCTGAATCCGACCCGCACACTAGTACTGGTAAACCGCTTAGAGGATCTAAGCCTGCCCAGGCAAAGCGGTGCGCACGAGTCGGACCGCCCATGCTTATAAACCCTGTTGGTTTCATTGGGCGACAGGGCTTGAGATGTCATTTCATCTCAATGTCGGGTAAAAGTCCCACAAAATTGGAAGCAACGTCTCCAAAATGACCTTTAAAGTGTTGACAGGGACGTTAAACCTCAAATCAAACAAACAAAAAGGTAATACATGGTTGAGTATTGCCGCAAATGTCGTCTTTGCAACGATGCGTCAACGCAGATGCAACATAATAAATAGAAGTGGAAGCAATTAGTGTTGTTCCGATTGTCGCTGAACATCGAAAACTAATCGTTCTGAGCTACGTCGGCGACAATCGATAGTACTTTTGTCACTATCGATTGTAAATGAAGCTGCCGGGCACACTCTTTTTATCGCAGAAAAAAAAAACAATCATCATGCCATCTTGTTTAGGTTTCTTTCCTTTGAAGTCTATTTATCGGCATTAGTCATCCTTTTTAAATTAACCCGGCACGTGTTTTATCACCTGACACCTGAGACTGTTCACGCTTCAGCGACCATAATTAGTGCCTTTGGCACTGATTATAAATACCGTTATGTAAACATGTTTTTAGCATGTGACACCTGTTGACTGTCAACACTTAAGCGACAATAATTAGTGTCTTTGACGTTGATTATAAATAACGTTGTGTAAACGCACAATCTTATCGCTTTTGACGGTAACAGAGACGTGGTCAAATGTGAGCTCGGTATTCATTTCAATATAAACACAAATAAATAACGTTCGAGAAGTCAAAATGGAATATGTTAAAGTGTGTTTATCCATATCAATTCTTCCGAAATGAAATCTTTGTAAGTTTTAGAGTGTGTTATTTCTACCAATTTGCGATAAAAAAGCGGATTTGTAATACACCTCAACCTTGCCATGTCCCGGAACTCCGAGTCCAACCAACGCACTGTGTCAGTTAACCGAATCGTGTTTTGAACGCCGACCGTATTCTTCACATTACTATTCTACTATTACACTGCAAACACAGGCCTCCGGTCTTACCGATAAGCCTATCATGAATGTTCCGTGTGACAAGGTGTGAAAATAAGGTGAAGTTATGACTCTTATTTGGGTATATCCCTCAATCATAAAACTCAATCAACAAGTGTGAAAATCCTCCTAAGGCGATTAGCAACATCTGAAGGTGGATGTATGCAAAATAAAAACAGACTTTTCTACTGTCTCGTGAACGCTAGTTTTGTTGTTGTATTTTTTTCGCGGGAAAAAGCGCATGCTTGGCGCGAAAAAAAACCCCAATCTTTACGGGGTACGCTGGTAAAGCTGCTATTGTTAAGGAAGATAGAACTTTCAAAAATAAAACATGCATAATACAAGGCGCATTTCTCAAAACCCAACCGTTTAGTTATTGGGAAAATATTTTAGCGGTTCCATTTTTTTTAATGAAAGAAAAGACGCCCTATTAAAATAAGACAATAACATTCAATGCAGGTATAATTGCTACAATTCAATGACGTCATTTACTGATCACCAACAAAAAAAAAACGATAAACAATTGATTTTTCAATGATGTTGGTTGCAGAAAACTTTTATGTTCGCATTGGTCTTGCCCATAAAGGCGGGTATGAAAGTTTGGGCTCATTGTATAGCCTGAATATTAAATTGTTAATTAAACTGCTTTCTTTTACGGTGATCTCTTTCTCGCTAAGCTGACAGTTTTGAGTCGATTGCATGCCATGTTTTATCACGCGTGTCAAAGTAATTAAGTTTGTATAACTGTATAGATCTTTAATTAGGTGTTATGACATGTTTGTATGGCCCTGTTTGTATTCCATCTCAAAACGTGTGTGACTGTCACACCAAGGTATTTAATGGAATCATCGTTCCCTCAATTCCATTGGGTCTCTTCCTAGTTATCTGAAATTTCATGCCCCGTTTTCGTGCCCAACATCCTTATCTACATGTGTCTATGTCATTCTGTATGGGGTGCCGTTTTACTATTTAATACAATTTTAAGATATCTATAAATAAAATTCGTGATATCTAGAATAAAAATATTGGATATCCATAAATATTATTAGATATCTATAAATAATATAAGATATCTATTATTCATTTTATGATATCAATTTTATGTTTAATGATATCTATAATTCAATTATAGATATCTATTATTCGATTTATAGATATCTATTATTCGATTTATAGATATCAAATAATGAAGAAGATTTTATGATATCAATAATTACATTTATTGATATCCATAATATATTTTTTGATATCCATTATTGAACTTGTGATATCTATAATTCAGACCTTTGAATGATATCTATAATTAGATTATAGATATCCATAAATCTAAATATTGATATCATTAAATATAATTTTAGATATCCAAAAAGCTCAGAATATTTTATATCTTTTAATACAATTTTAGATGCTTGCGTATATGGATCTTCTAGTCAATAACACTTTAACAATGGCAAGTAAAATTTGTTGCCGTTCATCTGTGCCCAGTTTTGAAACTTCAGAATACTTGTGACTCCCAGGGTAGACTCTGAATTTTCCTTTTTACATGGTCTGGAATTCTTTAGGGCACATTGTCAGTCTTGGTATTGTTTCGGGTTACCTTTAGATGCCGGGGCCCAACCTATGTATCAGGCAAAATTCAGTGTACCCAGCCCCCCCCCCCCCACACACACACACACAGTCACATACCACCACCACCACCACCCCACAATGGGATGTGTCCAGAGTTAGTGAATGTAAGATCCATACTTGAAGCCATAAGGCCCAAACGATACGTATGTAACAGGTTTCAACAAACAGCACAACTCATCAAGGGCGACCCTATCATTTACAAAAATGTACCACACTCGATTTTAGACATCCTAGTTCTAATTTTTATTGAGCGACAGCCGCCCAGCGGGTCTTGGAGAGATCGGTTGGGCTGCCTGACGTTTCCACGCAGGGCTGAAACCGACAGCACATTAATACCGGTATTAAACCACTAATATGGTCTATAAGCCCGCTCCGGCAAAGTGGTGCGAGTCAGACCGTCCCTACATATAAATTTGGCAGATGTTGAGACGTTATTCATCTCAATGCCGGATTGAATTTCCACAAAACCTGAAGCAATGTCTCAAAAAATAGTGTTAGAATCAGAATAACATTTAACATTAATCCTTATCCTGCCGTTCACGATAACCTCTATCTTTGCAAACAGTGTAAATCCTGATCAGATGGCTTCTGAAGAAGCAATCTTATCAGGATCTACAATGTTTGTGATGCAGTTTGTTAAACAAATGACTATAATATATCAAATAATCTGATTGGCTGATGGCTGATAATGGGTGTGTCTAATTAAACTATTTAGCAGGACAAGGGATAATGACATATTTACATAATTGCGCCCCGCCCTTAAAGAATTATGGATATCAATAAATCAGATAATTGATATCCATAATTCGAATTATAGATATCAATAATTCTAATTGATTTATTGATATCTTAAATCACAATTATTGATATCAATTAATCTATTTATGGATATCATTTATTCAGATTATAGATATCATTTATTCAGCCAATTAATTGATATCAAAAATTCTGATTATTGATATCATTATATAGAATTAATGATATCAACAATTCATAATAATGATATCCATAAATCCTTTAGATATTTAGATATCTTTAATTTGAATAAATGATATCAATTATTCGAATAATAGATATCAATAATTTGGCACATTTATTGATATCAAAAAGTCTAATTATGGATATCTATAAATATTATATGCATCAATACTTGAGTCTCCGTGGAGAAATTTGGATATCACTAATTCCAATAATGGATATCAATAAATAAGTCAGATTTATAGATATCTTTTACCCTATATATGGATATCAATAATTCAAATTTATTATATCAATAATTAAAATGATTTATAGATATCCATAATTCAGTTTTTGATATCTATAATTCGACTTTATGATATCAATAATTGGAATTAATGATATCAATAATTAGGACTGAATTATTGATATCAATTATTCGATTAAATGATATCAATTATTAGAATTATGGATATCTATAATTTGAATTATAGATATCAATAATTGGGCTGAATTATTGATATCATAAAATCGAAATATGGATATCCATAATTCAAATTATATTTATAAATAGAAACTGTATCCCACAACTATACTATCCTAGAAAGTTTATAAATTATGGTCTGGCCAGATTTGAACAGAGTCCGTGGGAGTAAGGCAAAATATGGGGTGGGCATACTCTGAATTTTACTTTTTACATGGGCTGGGAATATTTTTATTGTTTAGATTTTCATTTTTAGTGTTTCTTTGGGTTTTAGAGAAAAAAAATTTAGGTCAAGGCCATTTAGCCAGTTACATGGGCTTGAATTCTGGGGTAACATTGTCAGTCTTGGTATATTTTGGTCGTCATTAGATGCCGGGGCCCAGCTTGTGTAGCAGGCAAAATTCAGAGTACTATCTCCCGACCCCACTATGCGATGTGTTTGTTTGATTTTGTTTGATTTGAGGTTTAACGTCAACACTGTATAGGTCATATTGAAGACGTTGCTTCCAATTTTGTGGGACTTTTACCCGACATTGAGATGAAGTGAAATCTCAAGCCCTGCGCCCTTCCATCTAAAAATAAGAAAGGTCTTGACCGAACACAAAAGGCCCCTTTTTTACCTTTGACCTCTATGTATGACCTTGACCTTTGAGTTACCAAACTAGGTCATGCGCGCAACGCATCGTCTCATGGTGGTTAACATTTCTGCCAAGTAATTTCAAATTCTATCGAAAATAAGAAAGTAATTGACAAAACATGAAAAAAGGCCCCTTTTTTACCTTTGACCTCTAAGTATGACCTTGACCTTTGAGGCAATAACCTGAGTCATGCACGCAACACATCGTCTCATAGTGGTTAACATTTCTGCCAAGTAATTTCAAAATCCATCTAAAAGTAAGAAAGCTATTGACCGGACACGATTTACATACATGCATACATACATAATGATACATACATACATACATACATACATACATACATACATACGTACGTACGTACCAACCCCCCCCCCCCCCCCCCCCCGACACACACACATACATACATACATACTTACTTCCAAAGGAGATAACTCAAAAAGTATAAATGCGAGTGTTATAGTTCTTGTGCTCTGCATGTCGTCTAATATTGATTAATATTTATATGAAGTTTAAAATAATAAATAATAATCGACCTTATTTAGAGAGGGTAACACATTTAGTACTAGTACTAATCTTCCATGTGACCTTCTTTTCCTGGGTAGGAACCAGTACTAAGCAATGTGGATAAAGTTTCTTGCTCTTGAAAGGAAACAACACGTGGCGCTTTTGAGGATCGAACCAGCTACCTTTCGATCTCAAATCTGATGCTTTACCACAGCAGCACAGCGCTCCACTTTTTCGTGAAGAAAGCTTGAATGGTTTTCAAGTTATAGAGCGAACACAATTTTGTGAAGGACGGACAGAAGGACAGACAAACAGACGCCCAGGGGAAAAACAATTTGCCACCCCCCCCCCCCCCAAAAAAAAAATTAAGGGGGGAGACATATCTATTCAGCAGGACGAGGGATAAAGACATATTTACAGAATTCCGCCCTGCTCTTGAAGAATTATGGATGTCCATAAATCAAATAGTTGATATCCATAATTCGAATTATAGATATCAATAATTCTAATTGATTTATTGATATCTTAAATCTCAATTATTGATATCAATTAATCTATTTATGGATATCATTTATTCAGATTGTAGATATCATTTATTCAGCCAATTAAATGATATCAAAAATTCAGATTATTGATATCATTATATAGAAATAATGATATCAACAATTCATAATAATGATATCTATAAATCCTTTAGCTATTTAGATATCTTTAATTTAAATAAATGATATCAATTATTCAAATAATAGATATCAATAATTCGGCCCATTTATTGATATCAATAAGTCTAATTATGGATATCTATAAATAATATGTGCATCAATACTTGTGTCTCCTTGGAGAAATTTGGATATCACTAATTCCAACAATGGATATCAATAAATAAGTCAGATTTATAGATATCATTTATCCTATATATGGATATCAATGATTCGAATTTATGATATCAATAATTAAAAGGATTTATGGATATCCATAATTCAATTTTTGATATCTATAATTCGACTTTATGATATCAATAATTGGAATTAATGATATCAATAAATAGGACTGAATTATTGATATCTATTATTCGATTAAATGATATCAATAATTAGAATTATGGATATCTATAATCTCAATTATAGATATCAATAATTGGTCTGAATTATTGATATCATAAAATCGAAATATGGATATCCATAATTTGAATTATATTTATAAATAGAAACTGTATCCTACACCTATACTATCCTAAGAAGTTTATAAATTATGGTCTGGCCATATTGAACAGAGTGTGTGAGGTGGGGAGTAAGGCAAATTGTGGGGCGGGGCGTACTCTGAATTTACCTTTATACATGGGCTGGGAATATTTTTATGGTTTAGATTTTCATTTTTGAGTGTTTCTTTGGGTTTTAGAGAAAAAGATTTTTAGGGCACGGCCATTTAGCCAGTTACATGGGATTCATCAGGAAAACATGCCTAATATAATTTTGACCCTCATGAACCCCACTTTTATATAGTAAAACTGGGGTTTGTAGGGGTATACAATATTTTTCTTATTTCTGCTCAATAACATAGATTGGAGGTACTCGTTAGAAGGTGAGGCGGTTCTAACGAGTACCCACAATCTGTTTTTGAGCAGCCTCGGTTCTTACAAGTACCCACAATCTATGTTTTTGAGCAGAAATAAGAAAAATATCACATTTTTCATCTGAAATTTTCATTTTTCGGTGGTAAAATTTAGAATGTATTTGTAAAGGCGTCTTTTCATAATGGTGAATTCTGCGGTACATTGTCAGTCTTGGTGTATTTTGGTCGCCATTAGATGCCGGGGCCCAGCTTGTGTAGCAGGCAAAATTCAGAGTGCCATCCCCCGACCCCACTATGCGATGTGATCATAGTTATTTACTGCAAGATGCATACCTGAAGCCATAAGACCCAAAGGCTATATGAATGTTTGTTTGATTTGATGCTTAACGTCCCCGTCAACACTGTATAGTTCATTTTGGAGACGTTGCTTCCAATATTGTGGGATGTTTACCCGACATTGAGATGAAATGACATTTCAAGCCCTGTCGTCCAATTAAACCAATGGGAATTTATAAGCATGCACGGTCCGACTAAACCCGCTTTGCTTGGACAGGCTTAGATCCTCTAAGCGGTTTACCAGAACTCGTGTGTAGTAGAATTCAGCTCTGCGTGGAAGCATCATGCAGCCCATCTATTTCTTCAAATTAAGCCCCGATGGGCGGGGGCAGTATATGAATGTTTCAGGTTTCAATCTGGCAAATCATGAAACAAACAGCAGAAGCCATCAAGAGCTCTACCATGTGGCAAAAGGGCCTATCATTTACAAAAATGTACCACAATCTATTTGAGACACCCTGGTTCGAATTATTTAGCGACCCCCGCCAAACGTGGCTTGGAGAAATAGATTGGGCTTCCTCGCAGAGGTGAAACTGACTGCACACGAGTACCGGTAAATCAATTAGAGGGACTAAGCCTGTCGAGGAAAAGTGGGGCCAGTATATAAACCATTTTGGTTTGTTTTGGCATGCAGGGCTTGAGAAGTCATTTCATCTCAATGTCCAGTAAAAGTACCATAAAAATGGAAGCAGTGTCTCAAACATTACCTAAAAAGTGTTGAGGGAGTGTAAAACCTCAACTCATACAAACAAATCTAATTATTGACATCCATAAATCGGATGGCATATGAGATAGCAATATAATTATACAACTTATTTTAGATATCAATAATTCTTTACATTTTAGATATCTATAAACTGAAATATAGATATCATTAATTATAATTATAGATATCTATAATTTGATTTTAGATATCTATATATGCAACGGAATAATGGATATCATAAACAAATTTATAGATATCAAGAAATATATATTACATATCATTGATTACATTTTATGATATCAAAAAATACTGATAATTATAGATATCAATAATGTTAATTATAGATATCTATAATTTGATTTATAGATATCTATAAATTGAATATAGATATCTATAATAAAATTTTAGATATCTCGAAATTGTATTAAATAGTAAAATGGCACCCCATAATTCTGAAGTTTCACTGAGTCCTCTATATTTCTTGTTCCCCTGTAGCAAACACAGTCGTCTGCGAACAGTCTTATTTCTGAATCAACGTCAGAGGTGATTTCATTAATATACAGGGAGAATAACAGGGGACAAAGAAGAGTCCCTTGTGGGGCACAAGGCAAAACTAAAGCCCACTACCTCATTAACTATGAGCTGTTTTCTGTAGCAAATTACGCTCTGTAATTGGGTGGGAATGTATAAATGGAGGCTCTGAAAAAGCGTTTGCTATCATTATATATTGTTGAAGCGAATGATGGGATATCCGATTGTACAATCGATAATCAATCGGTTTTACTTGATCGATAATCGATTGTAATTTTTCTGTCCGATTCACAACACTAGGATCAAGACACCTTATCTATAGACGGTACGTCCCAGATTTTGACACAACGCTAGATAATACGGAATGTTTTATGTAACCCATCGTAAGACACTTTAATAGGGCCGGTACGATGCTATAGCACTCTTATGATGCAATAGATAAAATCATATACAATAAAATTCCGCTATTAAAACCACCTTAAATCAAGACAAATTATACTTTTAAAAGCATATTTGGGTTTCAGATATATATTTTTTAATGTTTTCTACATCCAGTGCACTCTAGTGAAAGACTGCCTTTGGAACTGTTCAAAAGCGGTCTTAAAGACCACTTTTAAACAGTCCCAAAGGTGGTCTTAATATAGAAATTCTACTGTATTTTCAGTCTTAGTGCAGTTGGAGAAAATCTCCATTAAGGTAACTATAGGGACGCAATGTTGTCCATACTTCAATGAATACATTGAGTCACACGGCGTCACATGATAATTCAGTGACGTTGGAAATAAACCATGATCCTCTACAGTATGATTGGACGATGACGAAGTTATGACGTCACTGCTACTAGGAAAACTGCGTGCAATTGTTTTCTTCTTTCAATTCTAGTCCTTAAACTGGATTTTTGGTTAATAATGTAAATATAAGTAAAAAAAAAGGTTATAAGGTTATTCATTTAATGTTTTCTGAGAGCTGAAACCGGCCGCACACCACAGTACTGGAAAACCGCTTAGGGGATGTAAGCCTGCCCAGGAAAAGTGGTGCGAGTCGAGTCGTCCATGCTTATAAACCCTATTGGTTTCATTAGGCGGCAGGGCTTGAGATGTCATTTCCTCTCAATGTCGGGTAAAAGTCCTACAAAATTGGAAGCAACGTCTCCAAAATGACCTATATAGTGTTGACGGGGACATTAAACATCAGCTCAATCAAACAAAAAATTAACGTTTATTGAAGTAGGCACACGTCCCAGCCAGCAAAGAATGCCAGGCCAACGTCGGGCCGATAGCGGTACGACGTGGTCGTACCGCTATCGGCCCTACGTTGGCCCGTGGTTTGTGCTGGCAGGGACGCAAGTTTAAATGAACCTCTTCAATCTTCTCTTACTTTGCTCAAGACCCAATGTTGTTCCTTCCTCAATGAATGTTAATAAATTAAGGGAGACCTGGGCAACGGAATGCAGTCGCAATAAATTGACAATTAAGTCATGAACGACATCAGCAATGGCGAATTTAAAAAGCCCTTGATACCCACCATCTTCCACGGAAGTTTAGCAAACTTTGGACAACAAATGAGATGTTGGTAAAAATAAGTTCGATATTGACACATGTATGTGGACTTATTTTTCGGTTTGCGAACTTCGTGATTTAATTACGTATATGGTAGTGTTGTTCCGATTGTCGCTGAACATCGAAAACTAATCGTTCTGAGCTACGTCGGCGACAATCGATAGTACTTTTGTCACTATCGATTGTAAATGAAGCTGCCGGGCACACTCTTTTTATCGCAGAAAAAAAAAACAATCATCATGCCATCTTGTTTAGGTTTCTTTCCTTTGAAGTCTATTTATCGGCATTAGTCATCCTTTTTAAATTAACCCGGCACGTGTTTTATCACCTGACACCTGAGACTGTTCACGCTTCAGCGACCATAATTAGTGCCTTTGGCACTGATTATAAATACCGTTATGTAAACATGTTTTTAGCATGTGACACCTGTTGACTGTCAACACTTAAGCGACAATAATTAGTGTCTTTGACGTTGATTATAAATAGCGTTGTGTAAACGCACAATCTTATCGCTTTTGACGGTAACAGAGACGTGGTCAAATGTGAGCTCGGTATTCATTTCAATATAAACACAAATAAATAACGTTCGAGAAGTCAAAATGGAATATGTTAAAGTGTGTTTATCCATATCAATTCTTCCGAAATGAAATCTTTGTAAGTTTTAGAGTGTGTTATTTCTACCAATTTGCGATAAAAAAGTGGATTTGTAATACACCTCAACCTTGCCATGTCCCGGAACTCCGAGTCCAACCAACGCACTGTGTCAGTTAACCGAATCGTGTTTTGAACGCCGACCGTATTCTTCACGTTACTATTCTACTATTACACTGCAAACACAGGCCTCCGGTCTTACCGATAAGCCTATCATGAATGTTCCGTGTGACAAGGTGTGAAAATAAGGTGAAGTTATGACTCTTATTTGGGTATATCCCTCAATCATAAAACTCAATCAACAAGTGTGAAAATCCTCCTAAGGCGATTAGCAACATCTGAAGGTGGATGTATGCAAAATAAAAACAGACTTTTCTACTGTCTCGTGAACGCTAGTTTTGTTGTTGTATTTTTTTCGCGGGAAAAAGCGCATGCTTGGCGCGAAAAAAAAACCCCAATCTTTACGGGGTACGCTGGTAAAGCTGCTATTGTTAAGGAAGATAGAACTTTCAAAAATAAAACGTGCATAATACAAGGCGCATTTCTCAAAACCCAACCGTTTAGTTATTGGGAAAATATTTTAGCGGTTCCATTTTTTTTAATGAAAGAAAAGACGCCCTATTAAAATAAGACAATAACATTCAATGCAGGTATAATTGCTACAATTCAATGACGTCATTTACTGATCACCAACAGAAAAAAAAACGATAAACAATTGATTTTTCAATGATGTTGGTTGCAGAAAACTTTTATGTTCGCATTGGTCTTGCCCATAAAGGCGGGTATGAAAGTTTGGGCTCATTGTATAGCCTGAATATTAAATTGTTAATTAAACTGCTTTCTTTTACGGTGATCTCTTTCTCGCTAAGCTGACAGTTTTGAGTCGATTGCATGCCATGTTTTATCACGCGTGTCAAAGTAATTAAGTTTGTATAACTGTATAGATCTTTAATTAGGTGTTATGACATGTTTGTATGGCCCTGTTTGTATTCCATCTCAAAACGTGTGTGACTGTCACACCAAGGTATTTAATGGAATCATCGTTCCCTCAATTCCATTGGGTCTCTTCCTAGTTATCTGAAATTTCATGCCCCGTTTTCGTGCCCAACATCCTTATCTACATGTGTCTATGTCATTCTGAAGTTTCACTGAGTCCTCTATATTTCTTGTTCCCCTGTAGCAAACACAGTCGTCTGCGAACAGTCTTATTTCTGAATCAACGTCAGAGGTGATTTCATTAATATACAGGGAGAATAACAGGGGACAAAGAAGAGTCCCTTGTGGGGCACAAGGCAAAACTAAAGCCCACTACCTCATTAACTATGAGCTGTTTTCTGTAGCAAATTACGCTCTGTAATTGGGTGGGAATGTATAAATGGAGGCTCTGAAAAAGCGTTTGCTATCATTATATATTGTTGAAGCGAATGATGGGATATCCGATTGTACAATCGATAATCAATCGGTTTTACTTGATCCATAATCGATTGTAATTTTTCTGTCCGATTCACAACACTAGAAGCAATGATCAAGTCGATTCCTTTCATCAATGGTCTGTCAGCAATTTGAGTATACTCTGATCAGATTTGCGGCATCCGACCCAGTAATTCCCGAACTGTATGCGAATAGTGAAGACCCTGATCAGGCAACGCGGTTAGCTTGATACATTTTACCAGCATCTGTTTCTGAGGCTCCCCTGAGTTGGTATCCTTCAATCAGGGACCGTCTTCTCTCTCGTTTTAACAGCTAGATAGGGGCCGGTCTGTAAGTAAATTCTGAGGGATTTTTGAACCGGAGAACTGAGGGATTTTTGAACCGGAGAACTGTAGCCGGAGAGGTCTGGTTTCCAATGATGATTTGAAAAAGCAGGCAGGAATCTTTCCTTTCTTTTCTTTCTTGTCTATCCAGTATTTCTCTTTCTTTCCAATATTTCCCACTTTCTCTTTTTCTCGCTCCATCAGAGACATACTGTTCAAATACGAATGAAGTCCCTTGACGAACAGATACAGATACTAAGGCTGACGTGACAGGGCGATGATGCTACTTAAATATTTGCCTCTTCTCACCTCTAATAAAAGTTCAACATTGAAAATTAGCCTTAGAGTGAAAAGTGGGCGAAACGACAAGGGGGAAGAAACGACTAGGGGGAAACGACCAGGGAGGAAACGTCTTGGGGCGAAACGACTAGGGGAGGAAACGGTTTGGGGGGCGAAATGTCCCAGATTCTTTGAACCAATCAGATTAAATTGAATGTCAAACAGTGTAGATCCTGATCAGATGGCTTCTTCAGAAGCCATCTGATATGGATCTACACTGTTTCCAAAGATAGGGGTTGTCATGGTCAGCAGGATAATAGATAAGACATTGAAAATTGATAAAAATCAGCCTGACCTAACAGTAATAAGGAATTTACAATGCTTACCACCCAGCAAAAGAGAACTGTTTATGATGCTTTAAAGCTCATTAAAAAGCACCTGAATACAAGATGGAAGTTTATGGTAAATACAGTAATTGACAGCACTGTGTCATGTGAAACTACTCAAATATTAGTATGTTCAATAAACATATTATAGCTTGAAAAGGACAACTGTTGCAAAGCATTATGCAATCTGATTTCATTGCCCTAAAGCTACAAAATACCTGTAAAATCAGTCAGTCACTTAATCCTTTTTTGTATCAAATTGAATCTTCCATCTTGTATAGAGCAAGAGTCCATTTCAAAATTATGGGGTGTCATGTTGTGTTTGCTTCAAAAAAACTATTTGGAAATTGGCTGAAAACTTTGCAAACCGTCTAGGCCCTGATCAGATGTTGTATGCTGTGACATCTGATCTGGGCCTGTGCTGTTTGCAAACAACCGGTTTTGGTACTAAATGGGTTAAACACCATATTTGTTTGCAATGTTTGAAATGTGTCACAGTCTACACAGGGGCAATTGATTCTGATAATTTAGTTTATAATAATCAAGTCTTTTTTCTATACACAGTGTCACACTGTCAGGAACAACTTAAAATTATAATTTAATGTTTCATTTAGGAAATAACACAAAACTGGTTAAACTACTCATCTACAGGATGGACTATTAAACCATATAATATAGGAAGTCTAAACAATATGCATTGACCTAATATTGCATCTAAACTCCTCTGTGGTCTCAGCATTGACCCACAGAAGGGAAGGGAAACTATTCCATTGTGGATAAATCTGAGGAAAAAAAGGAATACTGTTCACTGAACCTTCATTATACATGTAGTATCTTTGTAACAAGTGAAGAAAATTCACAGTATTCTAAAATCAGCTTGGTGCTGACACTAGGAACAGCTCTACAAGACACATGAGATTATGAGAAGCATCGGCCTTCTTTTTCAGTTGATTGTTTGCCACTTGACCAAAAATTATTAATAAGCTGAGTAGTTTGATGTTGTCAATGTTCATGTGACTATCAATGACCAAGCACAAAAGCCAGGTACGGTTATTTATAGACTCCTACATGCATTATTGTGGTAGTGATGCCAGCTGTAAAACAATGACTTGGCACATGTGCTGCCATGGGCAATAGCAATAGTACGGACCAGAACAGATGCCACAGAATGTGGTCTGATCAGAGTCGACATTGCATAATAAACAGGAAACTATTATGTGAAAAATTAATTTTGCAACACCATTTTCTGACTATGAACCAATTAAATCAACGGATACTATAAATGCATTGCATTCATTTACTACATAACAGTGTTGATTCTGATCAGATGGCTTTTACAGCACCTGTACCTACATGGTAACAAAGCTTGGGGTCCATGGAGTTGTCAGGATCAGCAGGATACGAGTTTAACAGCCTAGTTCTCAGATCAGGAATAAAGACAATCATGTCAGTGCCTTGATGCCATGTTGGACATACCGTCAGACCAATGTTTGAGTTTTTGATGAAAATGTACACTTTGCAGATTTGCAGTCAGTTTTGGGGTTTGTCGACACTCCTCTAGATGACATTATTCTAAAGAGGTGATAGATGTAACGATTTTTGTGTCAGAGCTCTTTACCACCAGGGCCCAGATAATCAAGCATATAATCAATACCAACTGCACCAGTGAATCGGTGCCAACAAACTAAAGCACAGGTAACTGGAGTTACTGGACAAAATCCCCCCTTTTTGTAAAGGCGCATCACTGTTTGCCGGAGATCACCTGCAATGAGTTGATCTGCAGCCCCAGGTCAGACTACAGCACACTTTAATAATATATATACAGAATATATAACAACTTGGCACACACTGCAACTAAGGCTGACACGATTAATCGTATAATCGATCAATAAATTCCACTAAAAAATGATTATCATTTCTGATTTGCTTTTAATCGATTACTTGATGGGTACAATTTACTACCCAAAGTTATGTCTAAAATAGCTATGTGAGTTGCAAACAGTGCAGACCCTGATGAGACACTGCATTCTGCGGCGTCTCATCTGGGTCTACACTGTTTGCTCAGGCCTGTCTGTTCAAATATACATACGGTAAAGTGCAACATATATGGTAAGAGTCATGCTCAGACAGAAAGCCAGACAGGTAAAATTATGACAAAAACCATAGCAATTATGAATCGATTATCGATCCCAATGACAGGACTGATAATCGATTATCTTTTCAGCTCCGATTAGCCAGCCAAAACTGCAACTTGTGAAAATGTGCTAGCTCAGTGATGTAGAGGCTCCCGGTTAGATTCTTGGCAGAGGTAAAAACAATTTTGGGTGTCTTAGCATGCTCCACTGGCATAATTTGCTGGGATGAATGCCACAGAAAGCACCACCCTTTGGATCAGGAATTTGACTGGGGACCCCTGTATGGGGAGAATCATCCATGATTAATGATCATATCTATATCTAAACCCTATTGATAACTGTTTATGTCTGATATTCATCATGTTGGGTGAAAGAGGGAGGGAAAAAAATACAATTGAAAAGTAACCAACATAATAATCCACTATACTAAGAGTTATTACGTGACATTACTTGTGAAAGATTATACTTGTGTTATCTCGGCCAGGAGAAGGCTTTGAAATGAAATTTGTGCAGGTTAAAAATCCATACTCAGGCTACTGTATTAAATTGCATGATTACGCCCACCACCATTTACTGACTTCACTGTGAGTCTGTGCACCCATAACAGCAAAGATGGTTATTTGCTTGTTTGAGGTCTAACGTCCCCGTTATCACTGTAAATATCATTTTGGAGACCTTGCTTCCAATTTTGTGGGACTTTTACCCAAAATTGAGATGAAATGACATCTCAAGCCCTGCCGCCCAATGAAACCGATAGCATGGATGGTCCAACTTGCACCGCTTTGCCCGGGCATGTTTCTATTTCTTCAATCAATCTTGTGTTGTGTTCAATCTTGTGTTGTGTGGGGAATCTACTAAGTCCCATAGACTTTTTATCCCCCTCGTTTTCTCAGTAACTCTGTCGTCCGGTTCCGGTTAATAAATTTCTGTTAAATCGTAACGCCGATCCATCCACTGTCTATCAATTGCAATTTTAAATTTGTTTACAGTATCTAATGTCACTATATTATCTGGTAAGTTATTCCAATCATCTATCACTCTGAATGAGAATGAGTTATTTCTTACTGACTTATTTGCCCTGGGTTTTCTTAACTTCAAGGAATGTCCTCTTGTAACTGAGTTAGTTGAAAAGCTGAAAAACTTGTCCATACTGATGTCATCAATTTTATGTATGATTTTGAAGGTCTGTATTATATCCCCTCGTTTCCTTCTGTAGTTCAGTGTAGGTAGATTTAACTGTCTCAATCTATCCTCATAACTCATATTTTGTAATTCTGGAACTAGACGGGTGGCTCTACGCTGAACATTTTCCACAATTCTCGTGTTCTTTTTGGTAATTGGAAAGTATATAGAGTCACCATAATCCAGATGTGGACGAATCAAGGCTTTGTACAACTGGTTGAACAACTGCTTGTCCATAAACGTGAATGTCCTTCTAATTAGGCCAATGAGCTTATTTGCTTTATTCACCATTTGACTAATATGATCATCAAAATGTAAATTGCTACTGAAAGTCACTCCAAGATCCTTCTCGGTGCTATCAACGTTGATGTATGAAATATTGTCATTTTTATCGAACATACGGTATCTGTAACTGTGAAGACTATTTCCAAACGTGATAATCTTGCATTTTTGCACATTGAAACGAAGTAGCCATCTGTTGCTCCAGTTACAAAGCTTAAAAATGTCTTCTTGCAGGGTGATTTGATCCGACGGTTTCCGAATTGCTTGGTACACTTTACTATCATCAGCAAACAACTTACATACACTCTGTGTAAGGCTTGGAAGGTCGTTTATATAGATTATAAACAAAATAGGTCCTAATATCGAGCCTTGCGGAATTCCAGAAACAACATCTTTCCAACTTGATGAACTACCGTTTATGCACACCCGTTGCCTTCTGTTGCTCAAAAAATCTCTAATCCAATCTTGTAATTGACCTTTTATTCCATACGCGTTAAGCTTATGAATCAGTCTACAATGGGGAACACTATCAAAAGCCTTAGCAAAATCTAAGTAAACGCTGTCAACTTGGTAATTATTGTCTAATGCCTCGGTCCAATCTTCCATAACCGTTAATAGTTGAAGAATTGTACTTCTATGATTTCTAAATCCGAATTGCGAATCTGTGAATAAGTCATTTTTAGTCATATGTAGAAGTAAAGCTTCTCTTACAAATTTCTCTAGTATTTTGCAAATAACTGATGTCAACGAGACTGGTCTATAGTTCCCAGGTTCAGTCTTTCGTCCTTTCTTAAATATACATGTAACATTGGCATCTTTCCAGTCTTTTGGAACTTTTCCAGAGTCCAAGGACTTTGTAAATATGTTGAACAAAGGTAAATAAATACACTCTGCTGACTCATTTAAGAACTTTGGATGACAGTTATCAGGGCCACAAGACTTGGATACGTTTAATCCTTTCAGATATTTCAACAGCTTCTCTGCAGTTATATCCACTGAAGATAAATAATTGTCCACTGGTACTCGGTGGCGAAAGTTAGGCATTTCAGAGTTCCCTTCTACGGTGAAAACCGACGCAAAAAAATTATTTAACACATCTGCTTTATCACTGTCCTCAGTATTTGCTTTTCCATCTTTGTCAACGATATCACCAATACCAGTCTTTGACTTCGTTTTCTCCTTTACGTATGCCCAGAATGGTTTAGGACTATTTTTCGCACCTTGAGCAATTCCTTTCTCATGACTAAGTTTAGCAAATCTAATTGCATTAGTTGCACTATTCCGTAACCGACAATATTCAGCATAATCTTCGTAGCTTCTGCTAAAAGTGAAACGTTTCCATGCCTGGTATTTCTTTTTAACTTTCCTGACACAATAATGGTCCATCCATTTAGGTTTATTATCATAATGTGACTTTTTCTTAACTGGGATGAAATTTTCTATGCAAAAGTTTACTTTGTCTATGAAGAATGTCCAGCTATCATCTATATCCATGGAGTCCATTTCTGACCAATTAACTTTACTAAGAAAATCCTTCACCTTAACATAATCACCCTTGAAAAAGTTCTTTCTGATAGTGTCTTGAACTTTAATTTCAACTTGACAGACGTAATCAAAAGTTATGCTTATATGGTCACTTGCTCCAAGCTTATCCCCATACTCCAAATTTTCAACTTTATCTTCACTGTTACATAATAATAAGTCTAACGTACTTGGTTCCTGATCTATTCTATATCTTGTGGGTTCAAGAATCAACTGTTGTAGGAAACAATCCCTCAAACATTCAATAAATCTGAAAGATGTATGAGTCTCATTATGTGCTGTAGTCCAATTTTGCCAGTTAATATCAGGGAAGTTAAAATCTCCAAGTATGACTATTTCCTTATATGACAATGCAGCTGCCTGTGATATCAAATGATTCAGCTGATAATGGTTGTCTATATTAGAACTGGGACTCTTGTATATCACTCCAACCAATAATTTTTCAGTCTTGTTCAGTCTTATTTCACACCACGAAGACTCTTTAAAAGGATGCGCATTAAGCTGTTCACATACATCTGAAGGAATTGTTGATTTAACATAAATAACTACTCCTCTGCTATCATTATTCAAGCTACCAGGGTAGCACTGATATCCTTGTATTTTATACTCATTGCCATGAATGTTAGTAGGTAATACTGATTTGGGGAAAACTTCAGTAACTGCTATAATGTCAGGATTATGCAACTGAATAATAACTGAGAGTTCATTCAATTTATTCAGCAAACAGTCTGCATTTGTATAGTAAAACTTCAGGTTATGAAAATTTGCACTCTGATGTGCATCACTAACACTTGAACTAAACTCTGAACGATTAACTCTTGAACTTGAACAATGAACTTCTGAACTTGAACAGTTAACATATGTACATTTATCGTTTATTATTGTCTTATGCCCGAAATCCGCCACCATCACCTTGGGGTGATGATGTCCTAGGAGACCCTACATTGGCCGATCCTGACTGATTTGGCAATGCTCCCTGGGTCTGACCCATTTGCTGTCTAGGGGGTTGCCCTGGAGTCCTCTGATATTGTCCAGACTGGGACTGACCCCTTTGCATAGCTGACACTTGGCCTCTGGGTGTTTGAACTGAGCTCTGATGTGCTGGTCGAGACGCTGCATGCACTGGACCTCGCGATGCTGCTGTTAGATCTCTCGATTCTTGTGGGATTGGACCCCTACTGAGCTGATTTGAAGGGCCTGGCATTCCCTGTTGATGTGGTGTTGAAGACTGAGAGTGATTTGCAGCTCTAGCTGAGGACTGTGAATTATCTGTGGTGGGTTTGGGCACTATCTTCCCCCTCCTGATGATTAGCCCGTCTTCTCCAGCCTCTTCACGTCTTCGCTTCTCCTGACGTAGTTGGTACCCCTCCTCTCTCTGCCTTTTAGTGAGGTCGGGAGTGAAGAACACATTGGCATGATCAGGATTATGCCTGAGCCTCGGTGAGGCTTCTAATATTTTACGCTTCATATTCATATCACCTACACGAAAACGGATTGGACGTGGCTTACGCCTCCCATTAAACCTGTGGCCTAAACGGATAAAGTCATGGGTCTGCACATTCAAACCTAAAGTGTCATTTAATATTTCAGAAACTGCAGTCTGATCAGAATTTGCTTCCTTGGTTTCACGTTCAAAAATAAAATGCGCAAGAATATTGAGTCTACGTGATTCTAATTCGCGCTCTTCATTGAGTTCCTCTCGAACCACCTGACGTAAATCACCACTATCTTGGGCTGTACTCTGTGATGCCTTAATTTCATCAATCTTTTTATCAAGAATATCATATTTAGCCTCAATAACTGTCAATCTAGTCATTGTTTTCTTAATACCAGGTAGCGAAATCCTACAATGTTGACATGTCCATAATATTCAAGCCTCGAAGGGTGGGGGCCAGCAAAGATGGTTAGTGTTGAGTTTAGAAGTAGGTCACTAATGGTTAGTATAAGGTTAGGTTAGTCAGGTCATCACATATCAAATCTTTTTTAAGTAACAGAGATTCTAAATTTAAGCCACTCCAGCTTTCATCCTGCAACACTGGAGTGTATGTTATATGTATGCACACCTGAGAGCAATGCTTAAATATGATCGATTTCAGTTATTGTAGATAGATAAACCCATCACATCACCCTAAGACAACTACTAAAGGCTAAAAATAAACTCATTATTCCAGGCCATGAACGGGATAGATCGATTACGCCCTTCGCATTGTTTGCAATCATATTTTATCAATTTTGAATGAAAACGATGAAATTAACCAATGCATAACATTATCAAGTAATTGTTTTATAAAACAGCAATATCGGTTCTCCAACCAAATATCTCATTTAGCTACATTTATTGCGTTTATCCGTTTGACGTTTCTGTTGTCAAGCTGTTTGAAGGTCACAAAGCAGTAAAAAATCAGCTGTGATTTTACATTTTTCTTGCCAATAAATACTGCTGATTCTAACGAACAATATGTAAACCACTTACACAAACTTAATCCTCAGCGAACACTCTGAAACAGAAAGGCCTCAATATAGTTTTCTTCCCCAGGAATATGTTAAATTCCTTCAAATTTGAAGCTGAATTTTTCTCTGTTTGGCAGTGTTTCCTTCGCTGTAAGCCTCGAGCTGAAAGCGCGTTTTGTTGTGTTTACTTCCAATGCGCGCATTTGATTGGATCGTCGATTGTTGTCTGTTCCAAATTTAGAAACCAATAAATATTCATAAGCTTCTTTGTCTAAAAATAGTTTCAGACACGCGTGTTAAAACTGTTTATATCACATGATCGCAGTTTGACAGGTCAAGGTCGTTGTAATGGTAACAAGACGTTTCGCCCCCAAGACGTTTCCCCCCTGGTCGTTTCCCCCCTAGTCGTTTCGCCTCCCTTTTTGGCCCCTAGTCGTTTCGCCCCCAAACCCTAGTCGTTTCGCCCCCAAAATATTTTCCTATTTTTTATATATATAAGATTTATTATCTCCATGTGTGACAGAGACAAAGGGAGAGAAAGAGTGAGAGAAGAACATGTAATTTAAATGAAATTATGATGTATTACCTGTATTTGATCAATACCGTCAATCACATTGTTAATTTGATTTGACACATTAATCACGTAATTGATGCGATTAATGACGAGGTGTGAAAACACGTGCTCTTTGCAAGGTTATATGTATTTAATTATCGCTTAAGCACCTTTACAGGTTTTGTTTTAAATTGGTCGGTTGGTTCGTCAAGAGAGTCGGTCAGCAAAGATTAATGCTGAGGTGCGAAAACACGTGCTCTATGAAAAAATAATTGTCTTTAAATTGGTCGGTTGGTTCTTTAACAGTGTCGGCAAGCAACGGTTGAAAATGGTAAAATTGTCACAATTGGTTCATCTTTAGTTTCTAGAAAATCTTTCAAACGCCGACGATAGCAATATATAAGCTTCGCCCAAAGATCCCAGCATCATTCATCTTTGAATTCGCCAAATACGTTTATCAAGGTCTTCTGAAGTAGAATATTGTCCTTTTTGTGTGTCGCATGTCAGAAGGAAGTAGATGGCCGCCGCCATTCTATTTCTTGTGATGTGTGTGTGTCTGTGTGAGCGATGGGAGCATCGCCTATGTGGGACAGATAAGACTGATTTATTGATTTATTTATCACTCAAGTTACACGTTCATGTTTTTAATTTAATGTTGGTGTTTACTTTATCTTTTCTTATTATTTTTTGTTAATTGTACTCTGTTTTTGTTATAACATTTTTTTTCAGACCAGACAAAGTACTTGTAAAGCTATATATTGCAAACATGGTTTGAGAATTCTTGTTACAGCCGCTATATTGGGAGGATTCTAACGAGTGCACACAGCCTATGACTTTGAACGGAAATAAGTAAAATAATGAACACCCCGTAAACATCAGTTTTCTCTATATAAAGTGAGGTTAAGAGGGATGTTTTTGAAGTAAACAGCCTCAATGATTTTAGTGTAACAAGTCCTAGTCACACCTCTCCGAGTGGCCACTTTTAAGGCCCGGTTCCAGCCGGTAACTAAGGACAAGTTATCCTTAAGCTGACGTGACAGGGACATGATGCTTCTTAAATATTTGCCTCTTCTCACCTCTTATAAAAGTGAAACATCGTTTTACAGGAAAAAGTGGGCGAAACGACTAGGGGGACGAAACGACCAGGGGGGCGAAACGACTAGGGAGGAAACGACCTGGGAGGAAACGTCTTGGGGGCGAAACGACTAGGGGAGGAAATGGTTTGGGGGCGAAACGTCCCGGAATCGTTGTAATTGGGAAGCCATCTATGTGAAATTCACTGGCTTCACTAATATTTTAGAGTAGGCGCAATAAAAAAAAAAAAACATGTTAAATAATATTGTATAAGTTGCCATGATTTATATGCCATTAGTTTTCGTGATCGGCTGTGGCTTATTAGGTGCCAGTCACTTGTCACTGCAAGCTTACGCAATAGTGGCCAGCACATAATCCTCGCTAGAGGGTAAAGATATATACAGATAGCAAACATATTTGAGTCAGAGTTAAAGTGGAAAATAAATAACAGAAGAAACAATAATTATTACATTTGTTGTCATTTGTCACAAACATTTCACAAACATAACATTTCCTGCTGCAAGCTTGGACAGCATGCCTTGTCTATCTGTAAGCTAATACTCTGTTGGACTCCGCTTCAAGTGTCATCTTTGTCCCACTTGTTAAAACCATCCCCGCCTTGAAGTATAAGCCACTTTTACAGTAATGCTTTGTCTAGTTGAGATTTGGACTGTCACTTGAGCAACAATCAGTTCCTGGCATGGATTTATGGACATCTCGGCCCCTAACAAACTCGGCCCCTAGCAAACTCGGCCCCCAGCAAACTCGGCCCCCATTCAGCTCTGTAACTAAAAACTCAGTCCCTAGCCGCATTTAGATCCTAAAATACTATGTTTTTGTTTCCGAGAAGCAATTTGGAAGGTGGATAGGGTCCACAGAAAGTTTGAGCATATTTATCGTTTTTAATACGAAACCTTATCCATGATAAAAGATCGCGGAAACCGATGCTGTAATTGGGACGTGTTGGAATTGAGTTTGACATCACTGTATCAGAGTGCATCTTATAGAAGAAGGTTAACGGGCTTCCATGGATGGCCACTCTAGCTCATTAAGCATGTCACCGACGCTTCTTCTATTTCGCCATCGCCTGCAGATCCATCGAGTAGTTGTCCTCTGCACCTTCTCCACCTGCTGAATCTGTTTTTAACATAGAGATACCGAATGGGTGATGCATAAGTTGAGGGCCAACCAATGTTTTATATGCAACATCCTTTGTCTGCCTACGTGCAAAGGCCAAATTATGTCTAAGGAATCCTAAAGTCCTAGTTGCTTTAGATGTAATCTCAGAGATATGTTGACCCCAATCAAGATCGTCAGTGATGGTAATATCAAATATTTGGCGGATTGAATATGCTCCAAAATTTGCTGGAGAAGAGTATAGTCAAACTTAATTCACTTGTTCGGAGGGTGTCGTTACACTCTCATTGAATGACATTTGGCCACATTGAACTTCATCTGCCAATCGGCCTCCCACTGTGCAAGTTGATCCAGGTCATCTTGTAAAATAAGACAGTCAGAAGGAGAATGAATATTCCTATAAATACAGGACACAATCATCAGCAAACAAACGGACCGGGAGCTCATTGATGAAAACCAAGAAGAGGAGCGGTCCAAGGACCTAACCTTGGGGACCCAAGATAAAACAGGGACTGGATCAGACGCTTGGTCATCAAGTACAACTTATTGTGAGCGCCCAGAGAGCCATGAGCTAATCCACCTAGTAGGGTTGGGTATCGCCTTTAAAAAACGTATCGTGATATATCGCGATATAAGGGGGTATATCGCGATATGCATCACGATATATCGCAACTATTTACAAGTTTGAAAAATATTAACTTCAATGTGTTGTTTCCATCTACTTATTGAGTACTTGACTATTACTGGTACCATTAAACTGTAAATGAATGGCTAAAATCTATTAAACATACAAAAAGAACAGTGTTTGTCTTTTATTCTGCTTCCAATGAATAGACATGTGACAATGTCAGAGAATCAGTGGTGCTGAAGTGACTACAGAAGATGACTCAGCTGACTAGAATTTGGCAATGAGTAATAAACTGAATATCAAATCTGCCACAGGACTAGAAATGTTGTAATGTGACTGGAGAAATATTGCAAAATTTTAAATATACAATTCATTGACAATATGATATTTAAAGAGACCCAGAGACTATTGACTACTAGTGACTAGAGTTTCAAATTATATTGTGGCCACATCGCACAAGACTAGAAATGCTGTAAAGTGAGAGATAGATATTTGATGGTTCATAATTATGATCATACCCTTAAACTGGTGTCATGTCGCAGTGGCGACATACTGTATACCCTCAACGATAGTCGAGTCCGACTTCCGTTTTTTAAGCCCAAAATTCCTCCACACGTCCGATTTCGCCTTTGCATTTTTTACACTTTTTGATGATTTATAACGGTTCAATTATGACACTATTGTTAATCCCTGTCATATAATTGCCCCCTGCGGTGCGTGTCGATAAGGTGTGAAAATATGGTCAAGTTATGTCTCTAATTTCCGTTTATTCTCCAATCATAAAATTTAATCCGCAATCAATGAGAAAATTATTTAATTGCTCATAAGACGAGTAGCTACGACTATTCTACTATCTCGTGAATGGTTATGTTTTGGCGCCAAATAACAGACGCTTGGCGAGAAAAGTTGAACGCTTTAATTTGTGTTAACACATCAGTATGCTGTTGTTGGTTATTGACACGGAGCTTACGGAAAGAGCTGTTTTCCACAACCGTTTTGCTATCGAGAATCTTTTTACCGTTTCCAAACATTTTTTTATGAAAGTGATACACGCCATTAGGATAAAACAATAGACACGTGTGGGGTTGCTGAGGTCCGATGACGTCATTTACCGATCCCGTGCAGAAAAAAAAAATGTAGCGGTGGTTTGTGGGCGGCGGTTTGGATGCCGGAAAACTTTGATGTTCGCATGGAACTTGCTTGTTTATTTCGTTTAAAATCAGAGTTTTAGGAATAAAACTCACAAAATCGGGCTTGCTAGTAATGGAGATAGTTATATTACTCAGGTGTAAGCTAATTTGAGTGGACAATTAAACGTCATTTATGTCGGGAATCTGAAAAAAACTGAAAATGAAAGTAGCCAAAAATCCCGGAAGAAGGTTCCGGAATATACCGGACTTTACCGAGTGTACCGGTATGGTCAAATATGTATCGCGATACGTACCGCGGGAGTTTCGAACCGTGATTCACCGGTATACCGGTAATATCGCGCAACCCTACCACCTAGGTGTGGATCCACTTATCCCATACTAACTACGCCAGTTTATATAATAGCCTTGTCTTCGGTGAGGCACCTTGTCAAAGGCCTTTGCGAAGTCCATGATGATCAAGTTGCTCACAATGGCATTGTAAAATTGAACTAGTTGCGTTTCGCAAGACCTTTGACTCCGCAAACCATGTTGACAGTCAGTAAGAATGCTCTCTAAGGCTAATTGCTTGTGGATATTGCTTACTAATATATGCTCCAGGGTTTTGTAACAGATGCATGTTAGCTACACTGGTCTATTATTTGCTGGATCACATTTTCCCCCTTTCTTATGGACCGGGGTAACATTTGTTTGTCGCCAGTCATCTGGTACAGTGCCCTGGGCAAGTGATTCATTGAAGATAAAGGCCAGTACAGGAGAGATTTCAGCACTACATTCTTTAAGTACCCTGGCATTCAGGTCGTCTGGCCCAGATGCCTTATGTATCTTGAGCTTACCCAACAGTTTAGCAACCCCCTTAGTTCAGAGATGTAATTACAACAGATACGTAAGTACACGCCATTTAAGCAATTAGTTTATTAATTACTTCGGAGATTGAGTGAGAGCACCCAGAGCAGCGTTTCATACACTTGTTCAATCAACGGCATTAGGTTCATTTAACTCATGGCTAATTTTGTGATATGGGTTACTCATAATTTCAACAAAATTAGTTCAAAAAGTAATAAGGCGTATATACGTTTAAATTATGTGTAAAAGTTTGATAATAATTGAATTCGAGCATTTAAATATACATATTCTAGTTTTGGGGGCCGAGTTTGTCAGGGGCCGAGTTTGTAGGGGCCGAGTTTGCTAGGGGCCGAGTTTGTCAGGGGCCGAGTTTGTTAGGGGCCGAGATGTCCTGTCACCCTGGCATGGACAGGTCAAAGTTACCAGAACCACACTGGAACCAATTGTCACATTTTTCTGAGCAGCTTTATTTTTTTAGAGAAAATAACACAAAATTGCCATTTGCTCAAAATTTATGTGGTGATTTAAGGGCCCGACTTCAAGAGTTAAACCAGAAATGGTTGGCCTCTGCGCATCGGAGCTTGAAGAAATAGCTAGATGGGCTGCATGATGCTTCCATACAGAGCTGAAACCGACCGCACACGAGTACTGGTAAACTGCTTAGAGGATCTAAGCCTGCCCAGACAAAGCAATGCAAGTAGGATGGGCCATGCTTATAAACACTATTGGTTTCATTGGGCAACAGGGCTTGAGAATCAATGTCTCCAAAATGACCTATACAGTGTTGATAGAGATGTTAAACCACAAACAAACAGACTAGAAATGATGTTAGTAAAACACTATGCCCCCAACCATATGCTTGCCCCTAAATGGAGTGCATTGGTGCAGTGGTAGCGCATTGGATTTGTGATCGAGAGGTTGCGGGTTTGAGCCCCCCGCTGACCAAAGTGTTTTTTTTCTTCTCTTTTTTTTTTTTCTCCGATTACTGCTACTCGCTCACATCTGAGCATTACGAGTAGGATTTCCCGGGTGGTAACCAGTACTTTTTTTATTATTTTACTTTTTTAAGCAATGTTGATGAAGGACCCAACACTTTGGTCAGCATGAGGCTTGAACCCGCAACCTCTTGACCACAAATCTGATGCGCTACCACTGCACCAAAGCACTCCAGAAGTGTTGTGCCCTTGAGCAAGGCACTTCATCAACACTGCTTAAAAATAAAGTACTGGTTACCTCCCAGGAAATCCTGCTCATAATGCTCAGATGTGAGCAAGTAGCAATAATAGGAGAAAAAAATAATTCCAAAATTTTCAAAGGGCCATAACTGATTTTTTTTTCAATATCTATCTATCTATCTATCTATCTATCTATCTATCTATCTATCTATCTATCTATCTATCTATCTATCTATCTATCTATCTATCTATCTATCTATTACATAATCATCAGTGGTGCTATACCTTTTTGTTCCTTTTCCAGAAGGTTCAATTAAACATAAGTAGTGGGAAGTGAGACAGAAGAAGCCATATGATCAGGATCTACACTGTTTGACATTCAGTTTGTGGAAATATATAACATCAAGCAAAGCTAGAAATGGGTGTGACTAAATTAATTATTCAGCAGAATAAGGGCTAAACTAAAGACAGGGTTTCATGAGATGGCCCAAATATAATCATATCAGGGTCTTCACCCTATAAGGAGCTGTGCATTGCTGCAACCTGTATTAAGCAAGCACCTAAGGGATGATCAAAAAGTGTGTGCTTAAAACACGCTCTTTCTAAAGACTGGTGACTTTTAATGCATTTTCCTTTTGGGGAACTGAAGGCATGCTTGCTTAAGACAGGTTGCTTGCTTAATGGAGGTAGCCACTATGACAGGTTTTACCACATGGAGATAAGTTTTGATGTCACCCTTGTGGGTCATTTTGTGTTGTCTCCCAGAGAGAAGGGAAAAGAGATAAAAGTGAGGTAGAGGAGATGAAAGTGAGGTAGAGAGAACATACCACCTCTACCCTTACCTGCTGCAAGGACAGCAGGCCTTGTCCAACTGTAAGTCGATATCAGTTGGCTGCCCCAGTGTCACAAGATACACCTCATCTTTGCCTCACCCAACCACCCCCAAGTTTTGGTGTTATTTTTCTACAAATGCTTTTACCACTCTTAAATGGGCTGTGCATTGCTGTTCGGGTGTTATTTTCTATAAATCCTATCCTATCCTATTACCATAATGATCCTAACTATTGGGACAGACAGGCCTAAGCAAACAGTGCAGACCCACACTAGACTGCTCCTGGAACAGTCTGATTGAGGTCTACACTGCTTGCAATTTCATTGGGGCTTTTTAAACATGTTTAACAAATTTTCTAAAATTTTATGAGAAGTACAGCAGATCCTATGCGTTTTTTAAGGGTTTTTAACGGTATAGTCACATTATAAAGGTTCATAAAATTTGAGGTGTGAATAGAAAAGAAGTTAAGAACTGATTCATTTTTATTCACACCTCAGAGATTCAAACATAAGCAGTGGGAAATTTCTACAAGGCAGCATCAAAGCACCGACAGTGTCTATACTACTTCAAGCAAACAGTGTAGGTCCTGATCAGATGCCTTATTTCGTGGCATCTGATCTGAGTTTACACTGTTGGCAAATGTTCCATCACATGAATACAACAGGCACAGCCCTCTGATGTCACAATGTGGCTGTTTATGGCTTACCTGGATTGCGAGAACACGCCTATATAAATTTGACCCCCTCATACCCCACTTTTATACAGTAAAACTGTGGTTTAAGGGGGTATACATTATTTTTCTTATTTCTGCTCAAAAACATAGATTGTGGGTACTCGATAGAACCGCCTCAACGAGGCGCTTGGCTGGGCAGCATTATCGGTCAGACGAGGTGATAGCTGCTGTGGAGGAGTTTTTCAGGGACCAAGTTGAGACCTTCTATACCACTTGGATCCAAGGACTCCAGCATCACTGGAGGAAGTGTGTGGACAGGAAGGGAGACTATGTTGAAAAATAAGGCACTTTCAGCATGGACAAACCATTGGATCTTGGTCAGGCTCAGAACTTTTCAGCCTACCCTCGTAATACAGTATTGATCCCTGGACCCTTATTTTCTGCAGCAGCAATATCTCATGAATATCAACAAATATGACATAATTTATCTAAATATGAAGGATAAACATGTTTTTAAGAACTGGAAATGGGTATTGATCCTTGGACCCTCAGATAATTCCCTAGCAACAACAGCTTATCAATCTAAACATTTATGCAAAATGTGATAAGGTTCCTTAGATTATTAAACATGACATTACTGCAAAGTAATTTCAAAATCTAACAAGAAATATTGACTGTGTTAAAGTTTCGAGCAGATGAATAAATTGACAAAAGGACAGGGGCAATGCTATATGCCCTTCTACCATTCTTCGAATGGCAGGGGCTTAAAAAGTCTTTCAAAAAGTCTATATACCGTCACGAAAACATGCCTATATAATTTTGACCCCCTCAAACCCCACTTTTATATAGTAATTCTGGGGTTTACAGGGGTAAACCTTATTTTTCTTATTTCTGCTCTAAAATATATACTCAGAGGCAATAAAAATTATACACTTTTTGATTTAGAATACCGGATCTTGTATTGCTGTCTGTAATAAAATATGCTTATGTCCGCTTTTACCCAAACGTCCAAGTTTGTAGAACTCCAATTCTTTTCCTGTTACAGTCATCCATGATGGAGTTATTGCCCTTAATTAAAAATCAAAATTCCCAATAAAATCTCATGTTGTAAGCGACATTCAAATCTGTGCACACCGCAAAAGTCATGTACGAATGTTCATCGATAAGACCACAATATTACTTTGCCATTAAACCCAAACAAACAGCTTCAAACTCAATTGGAATTTCTGCCTGTTCCGGATTATCTCCCTTTCAATTAAAATCATAGTGAATTAAATGAGTCTTATTCTCAGATCGTGAAAGAGATATTCATTTGAAACTTTCGCATACTTATTGTTTTGCTTGGCATCTTTATGTTTACTCCATAGTAAAACCCCTAAAATTGCACAATGGAAAGTTAATCTTCAATACAAATCCTATAGAAACATAATGCATTTAATAAAAGGAAGAATGTAAAAGGCGAAAATGCCATTTTCTTGGAGAAAAGATGTTGCACTTTACCTTTTGTTTAATTTCAATATGCAACATATTCTTGCCAATCAGATGCCATTCTTTAAATTTTTGCATGAAAAATCATTTATTGAATAACCCTTAATAGAAACACATGTTTAAAGTGAAGCTACTCAAGGCGAAATATTGGATCAGACCCCCTGTCCATTTCAAGTGACACAATTTCATTATCTGTTAATCAAGTTTAACGGAAAATGCTGCAAATTATGCGGCAGTGGTTGTTCTTATTTATGATACCTCATATGTATGTAGAGAGGGAGAGATTGGCACCCAAATTGGCATTCAGTAACCTGTATACTTACTTTTGCCTCTCAGTATAGATTATGGGTACTCGTTAGAACCACCTTGATGAGGCAGTTCTAACATGTACCCACAATCTATATTTTGAGTAGAAATAAGAATATCACAATTTTTCATTTGAAATTTCCGTTTTTAGGGGGTAAAATTCCCACTGTTTTTGTATAAGCGTGTTTTCGTAATGATATTGGCACATACATACTGTGAAATTTTAATGGCTCAAACAACAATGGTTCCTTTGCTATGTTTGTCTCAAACACATTCCCATAACTGCTAATGTTGATATTTTCGTAATTATTGTCTGATTATGTATACCCCCTTTTCGGGGAGACATATTATTTTTCCCCTGGGCGTCTGTCTGTCTGGGCAAACATGTCAGGTTTAGGGGCTAGTTTCCGGATTTGACAACAATAGAAATTGGTAAATAATAGATTTATTCTGTAAATAAAAGGTTTAGGAGGTTAGCCCCTAAACCAAACAAAAGAAAATAACAAAAGAAATAGCCCTTAAACTTGACGTGTTAGAATGTCTGTCTGTCTGTGTGTGTGTGTGTGTGTGTCTGTCTGTCTGTCACAAAATCAGGTACGCTCTATAACTTGAAAACCGTTCAAGCTATCTTCACGAAAATTCATATTCCATAAATATTAATCAACATTAGACAAGGTGCAGAGCGCAAGAACTATAACTCTTGCGTTTATACTTTTTGAGTTATTTTCCTTGGAAGTTTGTCGGTCACAAAATCATGTATTTATGTATGGGCAAATAGTGTCCGGTCAAGTACTTTCTTATTTTTAAATGGATTTTGAAATTACTTGGCAGAAATGTTAACCTTCATGAGACAATGTATCATTTGCATGACTCAGGTCTGTACCTCAAAGGCCAATGTGATACTTAGAGGTCAAAGGTCAAAAAAGGGTCTTTTTTGGGTTTGGTCAATAACTTCCTTATTCCCGGATGGATTGTGAAAGTACTTGGCAGAAATGTTGACCATCATGCGAAAGACTTGTTACGCGCAAGACCCTGGTTGGTTCCTCCAAGGTCAAGGTCATACTTAGAAGTCAAAGGTAAAAAACATGGACCTTTTCATGTTCTGATAACTTTCTTATTTCTGGATGGATTTTGAAATTACTTGGCAGAAATATTAACCATCATGAGACAATGTGTTGTGTGCACAACCAAGGTCACACACCTCTAAGGTCAAGGTCATACTTAGAGGTCAAAGGTCAAAAAAGGGTCCTTTTTGTGTCCGGTCAATAACATTTTTATTTCGGGATGGACTTTATGAAGTAACCTTGCAGAAATTGTCTCCTTCATTATACGACGTGGCGTGTGCACCTCCAATGTCAAGGTCAATCTCAGAGGGGTTTTTTTTGTGTATGATCAATAAATTTCTTATTCTTTGATGGATTATGAAATTACTTGTCAGAAATGTTAACCGTCATGAGACGATGTGTCCTGCCCAAGAGGCAAGTTGGTACCTCAAATGTCAAGGTCATACTTTATAGGTCAAAAGCCAAAAAAGGGTCTTTTTTGTGTCCGGTCAGTAACTTTCTTATTCTTTGATGGATTTTGAAATTACTTGGCAGAAATGTTGACCATCATGAGATGATGTGTCCCCTGCAAGACATGGGTCAGTACTCAGTACCTCCAAGGTCAAAGTCATACTTAGAGATCACAGTTACATTGCAGAAATGTTCACCTTCATTCTGCCCGGACCAAGGTCTGTACCTCCAATGTCAAGGTCATATTTAGAGGGTTTTTTTTGTGTACGATCAATAGATTTCTTATTCTTTGATGGATTTTGAAAGTACTTGGCAGAAATGTTAACCATCATGAGATGATGTGTCCCCTGCAAGACATAGGTCAGTTCCTCCAAGGTCAAAGTCATACTTAGAGGTCGAAGTTACAGTGCAGAAATGTTCACAGAGGTCGAAGTTACAGTGCAGAAATGTTCACCTTCATTCTGCCTGGACCAAGGCCCGTACCTCCAATGTCAGGGTCATATTTCTTTTTTTTTTTTCGTGTACGATCAATAAATTTCTTATTCTTTGATGGATTATGAAATTACTTGGCAGAAATGTTAACCATCATGAGATGATGTGTCATGCCCAAGATCCAAGTTGGTACCTTAAAGGTCAAGGTCATACTTAAAGGTCAAATGTTGAAAAAGGGTCTTTTTGTGTCCGGTCAGTAACTTTCTTATTCTCTGGTGGATTTTGAAATTACTTGGCAGAAATGTTAACTACCATGAGATGATGTGTCCGCTGCAAGACACAGGTTGGTACCTCCAGGGTCAAGGTCATACTTAGAGGTAAAAGGTAAAAAATAAGAACTTATTTTCGTGTCTGGTTAATAACTTTCTTATTTCTGGATGAACTTTTGCAGAAATGTTCACCTTCATTAGATGATGTGTTGCATACAAGACCCAGGTCAATACAGCCAATGTCAAGGTCATTCTTAGAAGTCAAAAAGGATAGAGACATCAGTTTTTTTTTTGTTTGTTTTTTTGGTGTAGAAAAAACAAATTCTAGTTTTTATCTTGAAAATATACATGTACCAGGTATGTTGTGTGTACTCTAATAAGTACACAGGATATACCTTAATTATGGCCCGCTTCGAAAAAGTGGGGGCTATATTCAATTTGCCTTGTCCGTTTGTCATTCCATAATTCTGTAATTCCGTTATTCATGATAACTAAAAACCATTAGAGGTATTTTCATGAAACTTCACACAAAAGTAAAGCACTATGAGACGATGTGCAGAGCACAATCATGAACCATTACTCTGGATTGTCTACTTTTGGAGTTATTGCCCTTTGAACATGGAAAAATGGCAATTTTAACCATGTCCGCTCCATAACTCAAAAACAGTTCAAGGTAGCTTCATGAAATTTCACACAAATGTAAAGCACTATGAGACGATGTGCAGAGTGCATGAACCATAACTCTGGATTGCCTAGTTTTGGAGCTATTGCCATTTGAACATTGAAAAAAGGCAGTTTGAACCTTGTCCGCTCCATAACTCAAAATCATTTGAGGTATATTCATGAAACTTAACACAAATGTAAAGCACTATGAGAGGATGTGCAGTGTGCATGAAACAAAACTCTTGATTGTCTACTTTTGGAGTAATTGCCCTTTGAACATGGAAAAATGGCAATTTTAACCTTTTTAATTCCGTTATTCATGATAACTCAAAAACTGTTTGAGGTATTTTCATGAAACTTCACGTAAATGTAAAGCACTAATAGGCGATGTGCAGAGCACATGCACCATAACTCTGGATTGCCTACTTTTGGAGTTATTGCCCGTTGAACATTGAAAAATGGCACTTGGAATAAACTCAGTACAGCAATAATTCGTTCCTGAAAACATTTTTTTTCTTGTATTTTTCTTTTCTGACAGTTGACCGGTCCGGATAGCTCAGTTGGTAGAGTGTCCGCTCCGGGGAACGGGAGGTCACAGGTTCGATCCTGGGCCGCGACATACCAAAGTTGTTAAAAATGGTACTAGCTGCTCCTCGCTTGGCACTCAGATTTACGGGGTAGAGCTAGGACTTGTCGACCCAGGGTCAGGATAATGTGACTGGGTGTGGTATCATGTAATGTGTCTGGGAAATGATACTTCAGTGAGGCAGCACTATAAAAGTGAGCATTGAGCTCCCTGTCACAACCAGACACCGTCATGATATGACTGAAAAATTGTTGAAAGCGACGTTAAACCCGAATTCACACACACACACTCTTTTCTGACAGTGCTATAGTGGGGCTATAGACAGATCCTCTGACAGTTCTAGTTTTAAACTTATTATGCTCCCTGTCTTGGTACTATAATTACCATATTCCTCCAATTTAGTGCACCTGCTCCTATAAGCGCCCCCTCGTTTTTTTTCCAAGAACAATATAATAAGAGCCCCTTCTGCTGTCAGAGGTACAAATATTTTGATTTACATAAAATAAAGATTTCAGCCTTGCAATCATTGCCGGATATGTCATAAATTGTATCTTGCAAGGTTCTAAACGCCAGCTCTCACAGAGTGTCTGTGTTGACTGCTGGTTGCTTTACATGTTACGATTCTACCATGTCTCATGAATTCTAATGGAAAAACTACCGTGTGCAATATATTTTTAACTCACCGTTCTGGTAAGCTTTCTTTTTGCAATTTTTAAGCACTGGGGAGGAATACGGTAACCCTCAGTGGCTGAACCTATCTCTTGTCTTGAACACATTTTCATGGTCCCAAAGATGTTGGCGTCATTGAAGTTTGACAGTATACAGACCCCACTTTTCTTTATATTACACAGGTGTACTGTTTCTCATCTTGCAATGTATGAGGGACAGTTTATGACTGAGATTGTCCAGAACAAGACAATGGGTTTGGAGGAGAAGCTACACAGTGCCATACAGTCAGGCTGTATAGATAAAGTGAAACAGCTTGTTAGTGAGGGAGCCAATATGGACCATGTTCTAGGTATAGTGCACCACAACCTTTTTATAACACCGTTTGTTATAACACTGTTTTAGATACATGTATAACAAGCTGGCCTCAGTAGCTCAGTCGGATACGCCTCTGACTGATGATCAGGAGGACTCGGGTTCTATTCCTGCCAGGACCGGCAACATTCTTTCGTGGATATTCATCATGAAATATTTTCTGCTGTCATTTTCTCCCTTCCCCTGATTCTAGAAGGGCAGTTGTCACTTTCTGGCGAAAGAATGCGCACTGTACTGGTTATAACAGCTTACATATAAGTCTGCCAAGGAAAAGTGTGGATAGGTAAACTGACCAGCTCAAAAATGACCTACGGTAAATAGTGTTGACTGGGCCATTAAACTCAAATAAAAATCAAATTTAGATAAAACATGGTTTATAGATGGATCCCAAAAATGTATATATAGTATGGTTTTATGGGTAGTCGGACAAAATCCCCCCGGACATAATATCCAAGTTTCATGTTCTGTGACTACATCTGATACTCTCTTAGGACCCTTAGGCTCGAACATGTCCAAAAGCTGTCCGGCACAAGAAACCCTGACCCTAATCTGCTCAGGAGTCAAACCATGGGGTACCCATTGTGCAGAAATCTTTCTTTGTCCCAATTCTTTGTGTAGCGATGAGGCGATTCTAATGTGTACACTCAACATTCCTATACAGTGAAACTTCGACAACTCGAACACAGATAGTTTGTTTATCATGGCTAATTCGAACCAGTTATGGAGTTCCTTGAGAATATTTTCCAAAGCTCAAGATATCCATACATTTAGGATAATATATTGGTATTTTCTCATGTTACCTTGTAAAGGTATTTTGTGTGTACTCATTAGAATCGCCTCAATGAGGGGATTCTAATGAGTACACACAACATACCTTTATTTTATAGAAGATTGTAACTATATCCTAAAGTGATCCACATTATGTCTCATGACCTGACACTGAGAGTTAACCTCAGTAATTCAACCTACCCCAATCGCGAACAAATTTTCTTGGTCCCAGAGGTGTTTGAGCTGTTGAAGTTAGATTGTATTTCATAGATGATCAAAACAAAACCCCCATTATGACTATGATTAACCTCATTACTTCAGTCATCTCAAACACATCATGGTCAGCATAGCACCAGATAAGAGGAGTATCCACATATTATTTTTCTTATTTCTGCACAGAAACATAATTATTTTGTGCATACTCATTAGAAGTGCCTCACTGATGCACTTCTAATGAGTACCCACAACATACGTTTTCGTGCAGAAATAAGACAAATATCAATACTTTTCGGATGAAAACTGTGGCTAATCGGGAGCTTTTGGTCCCAGAAGTAAACAAGTTATTAAAGCTTGACTGTATACGAGTTATACCACAAGAAAACTAGAAGCCTCTTTGGTGTAGTGATTATGTTATTCGCCAGATAAACCAGGGATTGCAGGATCGATCCCGGGCTTCTCTAGACTTTCGGATGAGTCTTTAAACCGAGGTCCCATGTCCGTATGACCTTAGCTGTTGGTGGGATGTAAAACTGAAACACACTCACTCACTCACCACAAGAACACGGGTTCTTGTTCCTCTGACCATGATGGATGCCGCATGGCCTAGCCTGGAAGAGTGCTGATTCTTAATCATTAGGTCTCTCATTAGTGTGGTTCAAATCTCACTTGGGTCATAAGTGAAATGCCATGTTCTGCAATGAAGATCAGGTGCTTTTTCTCTGGGTACTCTGGTTTTCCCTGCCTCTGTTTAACAACTGGTTAAAAATAAGTGAAATAGTCTTGAAAAGGCTGTAAAACCAAAACCAGTGATGGCACAGACCACCTTATACATCTGTTGAGTGAAGAGCTATGGCTTGGTCCAGGCTGCTTGCCCTCAAAAAAAGACTTTGTGCACTGATGCTTCATTCAGAAACAGTGAGTTCTGATAAGAATGATCTGAGCCTTTGCTGGCCATACATGTCACAAGCCACAATTTTAGCTCACCAGAGGCGCAGACTCCGGGGGAGCTTATAGTATAGGCATTGGTCCATCGTCGTCTGCGCCGTCAACATATTCAAACTCTCCTCTGAAACTACTTGGCCAATTGAAACCAAATTACATGTGAAGCCTCTATTGAATGAGGGAACGAAAGTTTGTTCCTGAGGACTGGGTCACATGACCAATATGGCCGCCATGCCCATATATGGTACAAACCTTGAAAAATCTTCTTCTCAAGAAACGAATGGCCGATGATCTTGAAACTTGGTATGCAGCATCAGGGACTCTGGCCCTACCAAGTTTCTTAAAATGATGACCTGTGGTTGACCTTGACCTGTTTTACGTCGCTGTCAAATTTGGTCACTAAGACATTTGAATGGAAAAATGGCAAAACAGTGGATTTTTCTGATTGTATATAAGCTAGTGGCATCAGAAATGGTATTCACAATCAGCTAAATGGAAGTTTATCAGTTCCAAAGGCCAAGGTCATTTACCGACCTTTGTCCAGGACTCCTCAGATTCAGTATTTTTATCTTCTTCTTCACTTAAACTTCTTGGCCAATTGAAACCAAATACATGTACATGTGGAGCCTCTATGGAATGAGAGAACAAAAGGTTGTTCATGAGAACTGGGACACATGACCAATATGGCCGCCATGCCCATATATGGTAAAAAATCTTTTTCTAAAGAACCGAATTGTTGATGATCTTGAAACTTGGTATGTAGCATCAATGACTCTGGACCTACTAAGTTTGTTCAAATGATGACCTTTGGTTGACCTTGACCTGTTTTACGTAAAGGTCAAATCTGGTCACTTAGACATTTGAATGGCAAAACAGTGGACTACTTGGCCAATTGAAACCAAATTACATGTGGAGCCTCTATGGAATGAGGGGACAAAAGTTTGTTCGTGAGGACTGGGTCACATGAGCAATATGGGCCGCCATGCCCATATATGGTAAAAACCTTACAAAATCTTCTTCTCAAGAACCAAATGACCGATGATCTTGAAACTTGGTATGCAGCATCAGGGACTCTGGCCCTACCAAGTTTGTTCAAATGATGACCTTTGGTTGACCTTGACCTGTTTTACATAAAGGTCAAATTTGGTCACTTAGTTATTTGTATGGAAAAATGGCAGAAACAGTAGATTTTTCTGTTTGTGTATTAGCTAGTGGCATTTGAAATGGTATTTACAATGAGCAGGATGGAAGTTTATCTGTTCCAAAGGTCAAGGTCATTTACCGACCTTTGTCCAGGACGGCTCAGATTCAGTATTTTTATCTTCTTCTTCACTTAAACTACTTGGCCAATTGAAGTCAAATTACATGTGGAGCCTCTATGGAATGAGGGAACGAAAGTTTGTTCGTGAGGACTGGGTCACATGATCAATCCCATATATGGTAAAAACCTTTTAAAATCTTCTTCTCAAGAACCAAATAACCAATGATCTTGAAACTTGGTATGCAGCATCAGGGACTCTGGCCCTACCAAGTTTGTTCAAATGATGACCTTTGGCTGACCTTGACCTGTTTATGCCAAGGTCAAATTTTGTCACTCAGACATTTGTATGGAAAAATGGCAAAGTAGTGGATATTTCTGATTGCCTGGTAGGCTGTGACATCAAATATGATGTTTGCAGTTAGCTGAATGGAAGTTATCAATTACAAAGGTCAAGGTCATTACTGACCTTTGTCTTGGATGGCTCAGATTCAGTATTTTTATCTTCTTCTCCAGTAAAAGAGTTGTGCTGATTGAAACCAAATTACATGAAAAGCCTCTATGGGGGTGAGGCAATTAAACATTATTCATGGTATTGTTGTCACATGACCAAGATTGGCACCTTGCCTGTATATGGTATAAACCACATGACCTTTTGTGAGCGTACTGGCCCATGGGCCTCTTGTTTAATTACACGACTCAAACAATATAATGCTTTCTTTTGTGTGCAAGTGAAACTTTGATGTCTAAATCACTGATGGCCTGTTTACCACACGTCTTTTCAGTTTGTTCATGAGTGCTTAAGAAAAACTTTCCAGTAACTTAGTAACAGATATTAATATGTTTGGAACAATTCTCTTAATTTATCTTGAAAATGTATGTTGTGTGTGCTCATTAGAATCACCATGATGAGGTGATTCTAATGAGTACACACAACATCCCTTTACATACTTTGAAGAAACTAGAAAAGATGTCCCTATATACAGAGGATCTTACATGAGTGTTCATATATTAATGAATTTATTGAACGAGTTGAGGAAAAGGGATAAAATGTGAGGCTTTTCCAAGCATTTTATGCCCTTTCCTCAACGAGTTTAATAAATTTAATAATACATGATGAGCACGAATGCGAGATTCTGTTTTTCATATAACATTTAAAAGGCATTTTATTCACCATTTTTTTTACAAGAATGTTAATTTTCTGCCATAACTAAACACAACGTCCTAAAGGATGTCATATGTGTAACAATACAAAGTGTATGTAACTAATTTCAATATTTAATCCACTAGTGGATTACTGAATTTAAAACATGGCGTTATTACATTCTCAGACGTGACATAATATGAAAATAAACATCTACTGATAAAGGAGACAAACATATTTTGAAGAGCTTCTTGTCCTGAAAAAGACTGTATCCCCCCTCACAGGGAAATGATACACCTTCAGGGGAGATAATTCTTTCCAAAAAAATTTTTTTTGGCCTTCTTTGTCAGTAGGGGTCTTTTTTAAACGGAATGATGTTGCTCCTGAGCAAATTCTTCCCTTTAAAAGTTAGCCCCTTTTTCAGAATGTTTCAATCAATAGTAAAGTGACCAAGAATCCAAACAAGTTGTGTCCCTTGTAAAGAATGGTTCAAAATATGTCTGATACAGTAAAAATCTTAAAACTTGGATCCCTTTAGGACACTGTAATTCTCCTAAAATTTTAACAGATTTGTTTCACAATTCAACTAGGAGACCAAAAGGTGCAGACAGAATGGCAAACAGTGTAGACCCTGGTCAGACTGCTCCTTCACTGCACTGTTTGTTCAGACATGTCTGTCCTAATACTTAGGATCATTACTGTATATCCATCCTCCTTGTACATTTCAGGTATGAGAGGCACAGCTCTTTGTGCAGCCATTGAAGCAAGAAATTGTGATATTGCCAAATACCTCATCAAGGCTGGCTGTGATGTTAACGCTCGGGACTTTGATGGGGAACCACCACTTTTGTTAGCATTGCGGAAAGAGAAACCTCTAGCACTCTCTCTTAAGAAAGCAGCACTTGATATAGCTAAGATCTTGATTAGTCACAAGAAGTGTAATGTGAATAAAATTGACCCCCTGACTAAAAAGAGTGCCATTCATTTTGCAACAGAGCAAGGAATGGGAGATGTAATTGACTGGTTGTTGTCAGCAGACTGTGATTTAAACAAAACTGATGCAAATGGAAATACACCTTTGCATTTGGCAGTGCACAATGGATATTTTGAAATAGCAAAGAAGTTAGCATCTGATGCAAGGTGTTTTATCAAATTTTATAACAATGCTGGTTTGATTCCTATGCACATTCCATGTAATAATGGCAATCTGAAATGCCTACAGGTACTAATAGAGCTGATAAAGTTGAAAGAAAAGACAAAGTTCAAATTTGATGATTTTGAGAATACTCTTGACAAAGAGAGTGAGTTATATTTCAATATAAACGCAGAAACCAAGTTTGAAAAGGATACCTGTCTCCATTTAGCTGCAAGAAACCTCTACAGTGACATTTGCAAGGAACTTGTTAGAAATGGTGCTAAGCATAATACAAAGAATAATCTTGGACAGCAGCCTTTGATACTAGCTTGTAGCTCTAATGACCATTGGGCAAATAAAGATAATTCTGTTCCAGAAATACTTTTAAATGCTGGAGCTAGCCCAAATGTTAAAGGATGTGTTAGAAACAGATACATACCAAGGGATACAGAAATTACCCCACTCATAGTCGCTGCCAAAACTGATAATCTGGCATTTGCAAAAATGTTGATACACAAAGGAGCAGATGTAAATCTTTGTGACAACCTGGGACAAACTCCAGTATATCATGCATTGTGGGGGAATTCCAAAAATGTTGCAAGACATTTATTGGTTGAATGTCCAGACACAAATGCAAACTTTCAGGACCATGAAGGGAAAGGATGCTTGAATGCAGTTCTGAAATGTAAAGCAAAATATCCTGGTGAACTTTCTGAACTTGTAAAGGCCATTTTTAGAGCAGGAGGAGAATTGCTCAGTGACAATTTACCACTGATTGAAGCAGTGAGTTGTGAAAATGTAGAAGTCCTTGATACTATTTTAGAAGAAACTGATGTAAACCCAGAAGAAATTATGTTTGACAAAGAAGAAGGCTTTAACTTGTTTCAAACGAGTATTGGACTAGGTAATATTGAACTTGCAAGAACTCTACTGTCTCATGGAGATAATATCAACAGACTGACTGACTTTGGTGAATCCCCTCTTAGAGTAGCCTTAACTACAGAGATGGTTGAAACTGCTGAATTTCTTCTCACAAATGGATATGATTTAAGCCAAGATGAGGTTGTTATTAAGCTGTTACATAAACAACAACTGGCTGGAAAGGAGATCAAACCAAACCAAGGAAACTTGAGTGATAGTGATGATGATGATGATGATGAAAGTGGTACTGATGATGAAGAGTTTGAAGACATTAGTGTGATAAAGTACTATCCAGATCTCTTACAACTGCTGCATGATTATCTTACCTCAGCAAGAAGTCTTAAGCTGTTATGCTTACAAGCAATCAGAAGATATTTTCATGACCACGGAATATCATTCAGGAAAGTCATGAACTTGCCAATTGCAGAGCCACTAAAACTGGCCATTAGGTATAAGAATACTTAAAATAGAAACTTGCAGAAATCAAAAGAATAAAAACCCAAAGTATTGCTTTTCAATGCACAGTGTTTATGTAGCGTTCACACAGTCACGCAATTAGTCGCCTATTTTGTTCTATCCGCTATGTCAGTTGCATAACTGAAACAGCCAACCACTCCACCTGTGCAGATGAAAGAGCCACCTTCCATAGCAGGGCTGAAGAAGTGGTATATTAAGTAAAACTCCTATATTAAGGCCGCTTTTGGGACTATTCCAAAGTGGTCTTTAAGAACACTTTCTAACAGTCCCAAAGGTGGTCTCTGACCAGAGGACACTATACATGTATGCAGAAAACAGGGAGGAAAAATAACTGCAACCTACAACATAAGTTTTTAAAAGCAGAATTAGACTTAATTGTAGGTGGTCTTAATAGCTGAGTTTCACTGTGTCATTGACATAGATTTCTCCCTACATCTCTTGACTTCATCCCAAGGTCACACATGTCTCACTGGGCAGAACCAAGGGCCGAGCCTAAGCAACACACTATAGACACTGTCTTCCATCCCACTGCTGCCATCACATGTGGCATTTGCCGGATCCTGCACTGAGTGAAGCAATGCAATTACCCATTAATGTACTAACCAATATCTGCCCCCCCCCCCCCCCCCCCCCCCCCCTCCATCGGGTCTTGAACAATTAGATGGGCTGCATGATGCTTCCATGCAGAGCTGAAACCAACAGCACATGAGTACCGGTAAACCGCTAAGAGGATCTAAACCTGCCCAGGGAAAGCAGTGGGAGTCGGAGCGTCCATGCTTATAAACCCTATTGGTTTCATTGGACGACAGGGCTTGAGATGTCATTTCATCTCTATGTCGGTTAGAAGTCCCACAAAATTGGAAGCAAAGTCTCCAAAATGACCTATCCTGTGTTGATGGGGACGTTAAACCTCATATCAAACAAAACTAACCATGCTCTCCATTGCTTAACTTGGTGAAAAGGCCAAACAGTCTACCCTTGTTGCTAAAAGAGCTGGCTCCTACAGCAAGAATGCAAATTAGGCTTGTATCAATTATCATTAACCCTAATCTTGCTGTTCACGACAACCCCTATCTTTGCAAACAGTGTAGATCCAGATCAGATGGCTTCTGAAGAAGCCATCTGATCAGGATCTACACTGTTTGGCATTCACTTTATGAATCTGTAGCAATAAATTACATCATGTAATTTGATTGGTTGATAGACAGAAATGGGTGTGGCTTAAATGAATATTCAGCAAGATAAGGGTTAAACACAGTGCTTACACAGAAGACTTGTGTGACCATTGAAGACTCATATCAGCCTATGGATCTGTGCAGTCTGATCAGTCTTCATTACATTAAAGGTATGTGTCTTCTATAGCCTCTGGACTGTCCAAAAGAGCGATAAGCAAACTCTATTGCCGAAGTGGGTAGTTGAGCAGTAGATCTGAGAAAAAATTTCAACCAATTTGCAAATAAATTTTTGAAGATCATGCAACCTGACACCCCTAAATTTAGAAATGGGCTGCTGCTATATATAAGGCAGAAGATTCCAATGAGTCCAAAATGGGTTAATATTTATGAGCATTGAAACCTAATACCCTGCTGGCACTGGTATCACACTCAGATGCAGAACAGACTGAGCATGATCTGCACTATTTGGGCATGCTATATATAAGGCGGAAGATTCCAGTGAGTCCAAAATGGGTTAATATTTATGAGCATTGTAATCTCATACCCTGCTGCTGGCACTGGTATCACACTCAGATGCAGAACAGACTGAGCATGATCTGCACTATTTGGGCATGTCAAAAGCTTGGTGCACTATCAGACAACATGGTGGTCGTATTTAACCCTTCTCTTGCTGAATATTCATTTAAGCCACACCCATTTCTGTCTATCAACCAATCAAATTACTTGATGTAATTTATTGCTACAAATTCATAAACTGAATACCAAACAGTGTAGATCCTGATCAGATGGCTTCTTCAGAAGCCATCTGATCTGGATCTACACTGTTTGCAAAAAAAGGGTTGTCATGAACAGCAAGATAAGGGTTAAAGGCATTTGTCTTCTATAGCCTCTGGACTGTCCAAAAGAGTGATAAGCAAACTCTCTTGCCAAAGTGGGTAGATGAGCAGTAGATCTGAGCAAATATTTCAACCAATTTGCAAATAAATTTTTGATGAGCATGCAACCTGACACCCCTAAATTTTGAAATGGGCTGCTGCTATATATAAGGCAGAAGATTCCAATGAGTCCCGGCAAAATGGGTTAATATTTATGAGGATTGAAACCTCATACACTGCTGGCACTGGTATCACACTCAGATGCAGAACAGACTGAGCATGATCTGCACTATTTGGGCATGTCAAAAGCTTGGTGCACTGTCAGACAACATGTTGGTCGTATTTAACCCTTCTCTTGCTGAATATTCATTTAAGCCACACCCATGTCTGTCTATCAACCAATCAAATTACTTGATGTAATTTATTGCTACAAATTCCTAAAATGAATGCCAAACAGTGTAGATCCTGATCAGATGGCTTCTTCAGAAGCCATCTGATCAGGATCTACACTGTTTGCAAAGATAGGGGTTGTCGTGAACAGAAAGATAAGGGTTAAGGGAAATGGGGACACCTGGCAGATTTTTCTGTCATTTTCCACCTGGTGCCAATTCTTTCCTATATGAGTTGACCCCTATTGACATGGGAGACAAAAATACTTTTGCAAGAGGTACCTCCCCAGAAAGTGTATCCATTCCCCTTAAATTGTGCTTAAACTTTGAACGATGTCTGCTATGCATATACATACAAATGTATTTCCATTGTGCTTTAAAGACTTTAGGAAAATGTTTATGTTGATATTAGCAGTCATGACCGACTATATTTGATACATTCCAAGTGTGTTATTGTTTTCAGTCTTTCATATTGCTGAACACAGTCATTTCATGGTCAAGGTCACAGGCATTTTTATTTGGCTTTTATGATGCTTACATGAGTATTTCTATTTTAGTAGAACTTTGATGACTGCAACTCCAATGACTCGTTAAAACCCATTCTTGAGCAGCTAGAGAAATCCTCTACATAAGAAATTGTGAGGGATAATGAAGGGGATTTTTGTCTTTTATCTTGAAAAACTACGCTGTGTGTACTCACTTTAATCACCTCAATGAGGCAATTCTAATGAGTACACACAGCATACATTTTCATTATAGAATACCGAATAGATGTCCAAAAAAATCTCGTTATGCCTCCTCACTGTAACCCTCAGTGGCTCCAACTACCCTTGTCTTGAAAAGTTTTTTAAGGTCCCAAAGGTGTTCAAACCATTGAAGTTAGACTGTATATTGATCTAATCATCACTCACAAGATCGATTGAAATCAGAGTACCCAGAGAAAACCATCTACTAAAAATCTGTTGCAGTACTTCATGTTGGTGTCTGGTGAAAGAATGTGCTCTGTACTGGTTAACAGCTAATGTATAAGCCTGCCAAGGAAAAGTCTGGTCAGAACAGACCAGTTTGATATGACCGAAATAGTTTTCATTTGGCTATTAATCTAAAAAACAAGAGAGCCATGATGGCCCTGGATCGCTCACCTGATCTATAGTAACAAGTACCTGATCTAGGGTAACAAGTGGGCACGAGGAGCATCATAATTGGCCCAAATTTGAATTATCTTGGTAGTGGTCGAAAAGGTGAAGCTTCATACCAAATATCAAAGACCGGAGCCTTCTGGTTTCAGACAAAAAGATTTTTAGAGGTTTTCCTTCAATAAGACTATATAATACCTGCAGGTCCTGGGGAGGGGCCATTTTTGACCCCAGGGCTATAATTTGAACAATCTTGGTAGAAATCAACAAGACAAAGCTTCATACCAAATTTCCAAGACCTAGGCCTTCTGGTTTCAGACAAGAAGATTTTCAAATATAAGTCTTTGTAAAACCAGTGGGTACGAGGGTGGGCCCAGGGCTATAATTTGGCAGAGGTCCTCTAGATAAAGCATCATACCAAATATCAAAGAACTGAGCCCTCTGGTTTCAGAAAAGATGATGTGTAAAGATTTTCCATGAAAAGTCAGTGTAAAACCAGTAGGCCCTTGGGAAGGGGGCTTTTTTGGCCCCAGGGGTATAATTTCTTTTTTGGCCCCAGGGGTATAATTATGTCTCCCCCGAAAAAATTTTTTTCGGAGAGACATATTGTTTTTCCCCCGGGCGTCTGTCTGTCCGTCCGTCTGTCTGTCTGTCACACTTTCGTGTCCGCTCTGTAACTTGAAAACCGTTAGAGCTATCCTCACGAAACTTCGTGTAAATATTAATCAGCATTAGACGACGTGCAGTGCGCAAGAACTATAACTCTCGCATTTATACTTTTTGAATTATCTCCCTTGGAAGTTTGTTGGTATGTATATATGTATGGGCAAATTGTGTCCGGTCAATAACTTTCTTATTTTTTGATGGATTTTAAAATTACTTGGCAGAAATATTAACAACCATAAAACGATGTGTGGTGCGCATGAGGCAGGTCGGTACCTCAAAGGTCAAGGTCATACTTAGAGGTCAAAGGTCAAAAAAGGGGCCTTTTTTTCGTATTTGGTCAATAACTTTCTTATTTTGAGATGGATTTTAAAATTACTTGGCATAATTATTAACAACCATAAGACCATGTGTGGTGTGCATGAGGCAGGTCGGTACCTCAAACGTCAAGGTCATACTTAGAGGTCAAAGGTCAAAAAAGGGGCCTTTTTTTCATATTTGGTCAATAACTTTCTTATTTTGCGATGGATTTTAAAATTACTTGGCATAATTATTAACAACCATAAGACGATGTGTGTTGGGCATGAGGCAGGTCGGTACCTCAAAGGTCAAGGTCATACTTAGAGGTCAAAGGTCAAAAAAGGGGCCTTTCTTTCGTATTTGGTCAATAACTTTCTAATTTTGAGATGGATTTTGAAATCACTTGGCAGAAATGTTAACCAATATAAGGCGATGTGTTGCGCGCATGACCCATGTTGGTACCTCAAAGGTCAAGGTCATACTTAGAGGTCAAAGGTAAAAAAGGGGCCTTTTTTTGGGTTTTGTCAATAACTTGCTTATTTTTAAATAGAATTTGAAGTTACTTGGCAAACATGTTAACTATCATGGGACGATGTGTTGCGTGCATGATTCAGTTTGGTACCTAAAATGTCAAGGTCATACATAGAGGTCAAAGGTAAAAAAGGGGCCTTTTTTCGTGTTTTGTCAATAACTTTCTTATTGTTAGATGGATTTTGAAATTGCTATGTGTTGCACACATGACCCAGTTTGGTACCTGAAAGGTCAAGGTCATACATAGAGGTTAAAGGTAAAAAAAGGGCCTTTTTTGTGTTCTGTCAATAACTTTCTTATTATGCCCCCAACTTTGAAAAAGTTGGAGGAGCATATTGGTTCTGGTTCATTCGTCCGTTCATCTGTCCATTACGCTTTTGATGCCTAGCATAACTATAGAACCGTGTATGCTAGGGTTTTGAAATATCATATATTGATTCCTCATGGAAAATTAGCTGACGCGTATTTTTTTCGCGTCCGGATTATGTCCCCTTCAAGAGTTATTGCCCTTTGAATTTTTTTTAATAAAATCTTGTCAGCAAGATATCTCAAAAACTATTGGAGTTAGAGCCTTGAAAGTTTGGTGAATATATTGGTGGTGATGAGTAGATGAACTGATTAACTTTTGACAAAATTCCGAAAAATACTTTGTGAGTTATGGCCCTTTGTCATTTTGGTAATTTGTGCCTATTGTAATGTATGCTAAAAGTGATGCATAGCATAACTTAAGAACCATGTATGCTAGGGTTTTGAAATTTCATATATGGATTCCTCATGGAAAATTAGCTGACCCGTATTTTTTTTCTCGTCCGGATTATGCCCCTTTCAAGAGTTATTGCCCTTTGAATTTTTTTAATAAAATCTTGTCAGCAAGATATCTCAAAGACTATTGGAGCTAGAGCCTTGAAAGTTGGAGAATAGATTGTTGGAGATGAGTAGATGAACTGATTAACTTATGACAAAATTCCGAAAAATACTTTGTGAGTTATGGCCCTTCGTCATTTTGGTAATTTGTTCCCATTGTAATTTATGCTAAGGTGATGCATAGCATAACTTTAGAACCGTGTATGTTATAGTTTTGAAATTTCATATATGCATTTCTGATGGAAAATAAGCTGACACATATTTTTTTCTCGTCAGGATTATGTCCCTTTCAAGAGTTATTGCCCTTTGAATTTTTTTAAATAAAATCTTTTCAGAAAGATATCTCAAAAACTATTAGAGCTAGAGCCTTGAAAGTTGGTGAATATATTGGTGGTGATGTGTAAATGAACTGATTAACTTTTGACAAAATTCCGAAAAATACTTTGCGAGTTATGGCCCTTTGTCATTTTGGTAACTTGTGCCCATTGTAGTGTATGCTAAAAGTGATGCATAGCATAACTTAAGAACCGTGTATGCTAGGGTTTTGAAATTTCATATATGGATTCCTCATGGAAAATTAGCTGACGCGTATTTTTTTCTCGTCCAGATTATGCCCCTTTTAAGAGTTATTGCCCTTTGAATTTTTTTTAATAAAATCTTGTCAGCAAAATATCTCAAACACTATTGGATCTAGAGCCTTGAAAGTTGTTGAGTATATTGGTGGTGATGAGTATATGAACTGATTAACTTTTGACAAAATTCCGAAAAATACTTTGCGAGTTATGGCCCTTTGTCATTTTGGTAATTTGTGCCCATTGTAATGAATGCTAAAAGTGATGCATAGTATAAGCGGGGGAGACATCTGTGTTTTTGTAGAAAAACAAATTCTTGTTTGAACAATCTTGATAGAGGTCCGCTAGATGAAGCTTCATTCAAATATCAAAGAGGCCCCCGCCCATCGGGGCGTGAAGAAATAGATGGGCTGCATGATGCTTCCACGCAGAGCTGAAACCGACCAGCACACGAGTACTGGTAAACCTTTTAGAGGATCTAAGCCTGTCCAGGCAAAGCAGTGCGAGTGTCGGGCCGTCCATGCTTATAAACTCTATTGGTTTCATTGGGCGGCAGGGCTTGAGATGTCATTTCATCTCAATGTCGGGTAAAAGTCCCACAAAATTGGAAGTAATGTCTCCAAAATGACCTTTACAGTGTTGACGGGGACGTTAAACCTCAAATCAATCAAGCAAACAAAACCAAATATCAAAGACCTGAGCCTTCTGGTTTCAGACAAGTTGTTCCCTATATAAGTCTATGTTAAACAAAAGGGGCCCATGGCAGGGGAATTTTTGACCCTAGGGCTATTGTAGAATTTGAACAACCTTGATAGAGGTCATAATAGATGAAGCTTCACACCAACTATCAAAGACCTGGTTTCAGAGAATGAGATTTTTAAAGATTTTCCCTATATAAGTCTATGTAAAACCAAAGGGGCCCCAATGGCTGAACAAGGTTTTCAAGGAATGTGACCTAGTTTTTGACCTGACATGACGCATATTCAAACCTGACTCAGATGTCATCAAGTCAAACATTCTGGTAAAGTTTCATGAAGTTTGAAGTAAAACTATGGTCTCTGGAGATAGAACACGGATTTCAAGGAATTTGACCTAGTGACCTCGTTTTTACCTGATATGACCCATATTCAATCTTGACCCAGATATCATCAAGACAAACATTCTGGTAAAGTTTCATGGAGATTGTTGACGACGCAAGTCGCATGATGAATGATGCACGACACACATTTGTTTGTTTGATTTGAAGTTTAACGTCCCCGTCAAAATTGTAAAGGTCATTTTGGAGACGTTGCTTCCAATTTTGTGGGACTTCTACCCGACAATGAGATGAAATGACATCTCAAGCCCTGCCGCCCAATGAAACCAATAGGGTTTATAAGCATGGGGGTGCCGATTCGCACCGCATTGCCTGGGTAGGCTTAGATCCTCTAAGCGGTTTACCAGTACTCGTGTGCGGGTCGGTTTCAGCTCTGCGTGGAAGCATCATGCAGCCCATCTATTTCTTTAAGCCCCAATGCACTGCGCACATACGACGGACAAAAAGTCACCTTGAGCTTGCTCAGGTGAGCTAAAAATTGCGGCCTCTAGAGTTTAAACAAGGTTTTTCTATGATTTGACCTACTGACCTACTTTTTGACCCCACATGACCCATATTCGAAATTGACCTAGATATTGTAGAGATGATCATTCTGAGCAATTTGATGATTGGACCAAAACAGTGGCCTCTAGAGTGTTAACAAGGTTTTTCTATGATTTCACAGTCCTACTGACCTACTTTTTGATCCCACATGACCTGTATTCAAACTTGATCGAGATATTGTCATGATGATCATTCTTAGCAAATTCGAGGATGATTGGACCAAAACTATACCCTCTAGAGTGTCAACAAAGTTTTTCTATGGTTTGAACTACTGACCTCCTTTTTGATACCACATGAATCATATTTGAACTTCACCGAGATATTGTCAAGATGATCATTCTGAGCAAGTTTGAAGATGATTGGACCACAACTGTGGGCTCTAGAGTGTTAACAAGGTTTTTCTATGATTTGACCTACTAACCTACTTTTTGACCCAACATGACCCATATTCGTACATGACCAAGATATTGTCAGGATGATCATTCTGAGCAAGTTTGAGGATGGTTGGACCAAAACTGTGGCCTATAGTCTTTACAATGTTTTCTATGATTTGACCTAATGACCTACTTTTTGACCCAACATGACCTGTATTGGAACTTGACCGAGATATTGTCAGGATGATCATTCTGAGCAAATTTGAGGATGATTGGACAAAAACTGTGGCCTCTAGAGTGTTAACAAGGTTTTTCAATGGTTTGACCTACTGACCTACCATTTAATCCCACATGACCCATATTCGAACTTGACCAAGATATTGTCAGGATGATCATTCTGAGCAAGTTTGAGGATGATTGGACCAAAACTGTGGCCTCTAGAGCGTTAACAAGGTTTTTCTATGATTTGAACTGCTGACCTACTTTTTGACCCGACATGACCCATATTCGAACTTGACCAAGATTTGTAAGGATGATCATTCTTAGCAAGTTTCAGGATGATTTGACCAAAGCTGTGGCCTCTAGAGTAGTTTGATTTGACCTAGTGACCTACTTTATGACCTGACATGACCCATATTCGAAATTGACCCAGATATCATCAAGACAAACATTCTGGTAAAGTTTCAAGAAGATTGAAGCAAAATTGTGGTCTCTACAAGGTAAATGTTGACGACGCACGCCGAACGACGCACATACAACGGACAAAAGGTGATCACAAAAGCTCACCTTAGGTGAGCTAATAACAAATAAAAAATTTAAAAGTAGTTTCTTTTATAATGTTGCAGATCTTGTTTACATACTTGTTTCAACATTGTTTTATTTTGTTTCCAAATTTTATATGAATTTATTGTTTGAAGTTTTACCCCTTGTTCACTTGTCATTTTGAATCCCATTTATAAAATACAGAAGCATAAATCACTTATCACAAACTGACCTGATGCCAAAAATGTTGTTTTGATTTTCTAGTGAAAGTTTGCTATGATGAAAGTCTATATTGCCGTCAAAATCTAAGGCAAACAAAGTCATATACACATGTATATACATTTGTGAAATCCATTGACATTGTTTGTTCAAGGATGAAGGAATGGAATGTGGTCAGTTCACAGGCACTTGAAGTTTGGTCCATCAAGTGTATTGAAAATGTCCAAATACATGTATAAAGACTTTGAAGCAACTTCAAGGAAATGGCATAATGTCAATTTTGATTTTGGACATTATGGAGTACATGTACTGACAGACAGAACTTCAAGTGCCTGTGGTCAGTTAAAGGGAATGGAAACACCTTCAGAGGATGCAACTCTTTCAAAATTATTTTTGTCTCCTGTCAACTGGGAGCTACTCTTATAGACAGAATTTGCTGATGGGAAGCAAACTCTTTCATCTTTTTCTGTTCTAACGACATCAAAGCGGTAACAAAGGAATTAAGCATAGCTGAGAAAAAAATCACACCTATGGTGGGATTCCCCACTGGCTGCTTGGGTGACAGTCCAATGCTCTAATCACTGAGCCAAAGAGTCGACTCCCTGACACAGATGTCAGAGTGGTGATCAACCTATACTGAACTGAAAAAGAAACGAAACTCCAAATATAAATGCGAGTATTTGCAGAAATAATCATGTTTGCAGAAAATCGATTTAATGACGCAATAATATAATCATTCCTGAATGTAACTACCATAGAGAGTTCAATTTCCAGTGAGAATATTTGGAACACAAATCCGGTTTGTCATAGAGGTAGTCATTTCACAAGTTCAAACCATAAGCAGTTAATAGCGAGTATGTCCGTTTGCATTCAGTCCAGCACGCACACGCCTGGTCATGGACTGGATTAAATGATTGATCTCTGCCTGGGGAATAGCATTCCACTCCTGTATGAGCGCGAGATGCAAGGCTTGACGCATTGTTGGCGGCTGGGGACGGTTACATACGCGCCTATCTAAGACGTCCCACAAATGTTCTTTTGGAGAGAGATCTGGACTATACGGAGGCCAGTGCATCACGTCATTTAGGCCTTGCAGTTTCAGAGAAGAAGGTTATTAAAGATTTTCCCTACATAAGCCCATGTAAAACCAAAGGGCCCCGTAGCGGGGGCATTTTTGGCCCCAGCACTATAGTTTGAACAATCTTGGTAGGGGTCGACTAGATGAAGCTTCATACCAAATATCAAAGATATGGGCCTTGCGGTTTCAGAGAAGAAGATTTTTAAAGATTTTCCCTATATAAGCCCATGTAAGCCCCGGGGCTGTTGCATTTTTGGCCCCAGCACTATAATTTGAACAATCTTGGTAGGGGTCGACTAGATGAAGCTTCATATGAAGCTTTGATACCAAATATCAAAGATATAGGCCTTGCGGTTTCAGAGAAGAAGATTTTCCCTATATAAGCCCATGTAAAACCAAAGGGCCCAAGGGTGGGGGCATTTTTGAGCCCAGCCCTATAATTTGAACAATCTTGGTAAGGTCAACTAGATGAAGCTTCATACCAAATAGCAAAGACCTGGGCCTTGCGGTTTCAGAGAAGAAGATTTTCCCTATATAAGCCCATGTAAAACCAAAGGGCACCGGGGCGGGGGCATTTTTGGCCCCAGCACTATAATTTGAACGATCTTGGTAGGGGTCCACTAGATGAAGCTTCATACAAAATAGCAAAGACCTGGGCCTTGCGGTTTCAGAGAAGAAGAATTTTAAAGATTTTCCCTATATAAGCCCATGTAAAACCAAAGGGCCCTGGAGCGGGGGCATTTTCGGCCCCAGCACTATAATTTGAACAATCTTGGTAGGGGTCGACTAGATGAAGCTTCACCAAATATCAAAGATATGGGTCTTGCAGTTTCAGAGATGAAGATTTTTAAAGATTTTCCCAATATAATCCTATGTAAAACCAAAGGGCCCTGGGGCTGGGGCATATTGGGCCCCAGCACTATAATTTGATCAATCTTGGTAGGGGTCCACTAGATGAAGCTTCATACCAAATATCAAAACCCTGAACCTTGTGGTTTCAGAGAAGAAGATTTTTTAAATGGTGAAAAAAAATCTATTTTTGGCTCCTGTGACCTAGATGTGCAACAGACCCGAACCATTTGAACAACTTTGAAAGGGGACCACCCAAGGATCATTCCTGTGAAGTTTGGTCAAAATCTGATCAGTGGTTTAGGAGGAGATGTCGTTTGAAGAAAAAGTTTATGCACGGACACACGCACGCATGGACGCACGACGGACAAAAAGTGATCCCAAAAGCTCACCTCGTCACTAAGTGACAGGTGAGCTAAAAAATAAACATTTATTTTGTTTTACAACCCCACATGAATTTATAACAATGAAAAACTTTTTAACGTGGAACAAACAACAATACATTGTATGTATTTATCACATAAGACAATAAACTGCAGTGCATGTATGATTAAAAGCCATTTCTTATAGAAACAAGAGGCTCAATGAGCCTAAACCGCTCACCTGAGGAACTTAAGTTTTAACAATTCACAGACTTGACTACTAAATCTGCTAATAGAATCCATCCCATTGACCCTTACAGGATATAAGTCATCATTATTGCATTGCATTCCAAGTTTGAGACTTCTAGCTTCTATAGTTCCTGAGAAATCTTTGACGAAAATTTAACATTGGTCAAAATGGAGAGAAAGAAGAATGAAAGAACAGATGAACAAATAAGCTGAGAAAGCCCAATGTCTCTTACACAAAATAAGTCATCATTATTCTATTGAATACCAAATTTGATGCTTCTAGCTTTTATAGTTCCTGAGAAATCTTTGATTAAAAATTTAACATTGGTCTATTATCTCTATATGGAGAGAAAGAAGAATGAAGGAACAAATGAACCAGACTAGCTCCAAAACCTAATGCAGCCTTTCCCCTTGCCCAATGGTGCTACACATAAAATTTAAACAAGATTGGTCGACTGCCTTCTGAGATATGCTTCATTGAAAGTGTGGACGACGGATGGACGGACGACAGACGACGGACTCCGGAGCCTTGGTATACTATCAGCTCACTGGAGCCTTTGGCTCAGGTGAGCTAAAAATTCAAGTCGCTATTTCTGTCACAACATTTTCCCTACGTTAAATCTATGGGCAAATTTTTTTGTCTCTCAAGGTCATGTAACTCCGAGGTCAATATTCCGATTCGGCCCAAAATCGAACTTAACCGAGATTTTATGCCTGTCCTAGTTACCTGCAAGTTTGAAGCTGATATGAATAAAAATAAAGTTGCTATCGTGGTCACAACGTATTTTTTTATGCTCAAGGGCAGGTAACTCCAAGGCAAATATTCCGATTCGGCCCAAAATCGAACTCAACCGATATTTTATATCTGTCCTCGTTACCTGCAAGTTTGAAGCTGATCTGAAAAAAATTCAAGTCGCTATCGTAGTCGCAACATTTTCCCTAATTAAGTCTATGGGCAAATTTTTTGTCGCTCAAGGTCACGTAACTCCGAGGTCAATATTCCGATTCGGCCCAAAATTGAACTTAACCGAGATTTTATGCCTGTCCTCGTTACCTGCAAGTTTGAAGCTGATATGAATAAAAATAAAGTTGCTATCATGGTCACAACATATTTTTTTATGCTCAAGGGCAGGTAACTCCAAGGCAAATAATCCGATTCGGCCCAAAATCGAACTTAACCGAGATTTAATGTCTGTCCTCGTTACCTGCAAGTTTGAAGCTGATCTGAAAACAAGAGGGCCCAATGGCCCTATATCGCTCACCTGTGTACCAGAAAATCATTAGTGTAGGAGACCACTTGACATTGCTACATACTAAATATCTAAGCTCAGGCAAAGCGGTGTCCATGCTTATAAACCCTACTGGTTTCATTGGGCAACAGGGCTTGAGATGTAATTTCATCTCAATGTCTGGTAAAAGTCCCACAAAATTGGAAGAGACATCTCCAAAATGACCTATACAGTGTTGATGGGGATGTAAAACCACAAATCAAACAAAATCTGTGCCTTATGGTTTTGGAGAAAAATGATGCTTTTAGGTTTTTTCCAGTTTAAGTCTATAGGAGCTAATGAGCCCTGGGGCTGGACCAATTTTGACCCAAAGGGCATGGTTGGCAGGATTTATGTAGGCGACCATTTTGTGTTGCTATATACTAAATATCTAAGGTCTGTACTTCATGGTTTCAAAGAAGATGTTTGAAGTCTTTTCCATTATAAGTTTGTTGGAGTTTAGGGGCCACAGGATTTGGACCCAAGGGGCATGATTGGCAGGATTCATGTAGGCGACCACTCGACATTGCTACATGCTAAATACCTAAGCTCTGGGACTTATGGTTTCAGAGAAGATTTTTTCCCCATTTTAAGTTGTTGTTCTTTTTTTTTCATTATAAGGGCCCTGTGGTTTCAGAGAAGAAGATTTTTGAAGTTTCTCCAATTTTAAGTCTATGGAAGCTAAAGAGCCCTGGGGTGGGGCCAATTTGGATCCCAGGGGCATAACTGGCAGGATTTATGTTGGTGGCCACTTGATGTTGCGACATACTGAAAATCTAAGCTCTGGGCCTTATGGTTTCATAGAAGAAGATCTTTTAAGTTTTTTTCCATTATAAGTCTATTGGAGGTGATGAGCTGGGGCGAGGCCAATTTTGACCCCCGGGGCAGGGTTAGCTGGATTTATGTAGCTGGCTATTTTATGTTGCTAGATACTAAATATCTAAGTTCTGTGCTTCACACCTTCTGAGAAGAACATTTTTGAAGCTTTTTACCATTATGAGTCTATGGGAGCTAAGGGGCCCCGGGGCGTGGCCCATTTTGACCCAAGGGGCATGATTAGCAGGAAATATGAAGGTGACCACTTGCCGTTACTACATGCTAAATATCTAAGCTCTGGGCACTGTGGTTTCAGAGAAGAAGATTTTTGAAGTCTTTTTTCCATTATGAGTCTATGGGAGCTAAGGGGGTCCCAGAGTGTGGCCCATTTGGACACCAGGGGCATGATTGGCAGGATTAATGTAGGTGACCACTTGCCATTGCTACATGCTAAATATCTAAGCTCTGGGTCCTGTGGTTTCAGAGAAGAAGATTTTTTAAGCTTTTTTTCCATTATGAGTCTATAGGAGCTAAGTGGCCTCGGGGCGTGGCCAATTTGGACCCTAGGGGCATGATTGGCAGGAATTATGTAGGTGACCACTTGCGATTGCTATGTGCGTAATATCTAAGCTCTGCGTGCTGTGGTTTCAGAGAAGAAGATTTTTTAAGCTTTTTTCCATTATGAGTCTATGGGAGCAAAGGGGCCCAGGCGCATGGCCCATTTGGAACCCAGGGGCATGATTGGCAGGAATTATGTAGGTGACCAATTGCCCTTGCTACATGCTAAATATCTAAACTGTGGGCCCTTTGGTTTCAGAGAAGAATATTTTTGAAGTTTTTTTTTCCATTTTGAGTCTATGGGAGCTAAGGGGCCCCAGGGCCTGGCCCATTTGGACCCTAGGGGCATGATTGGCAGGATTTATGTAGGTGACCGCTTGCCATTGCTACATGTTAAATACCTGAGGTCTGGGCCCTGTGGTTTCAGAGAAGAAGATTTTTGAAGCTTTTTTCCATTATGAGTCTATAGGAGCCAAAGGGCCCCGGGGGGTGGCCCGTTTGGACCCCAGGGGCATGATTGGCAGGAATTATGTAGGTGACCACTTGCCGTTGCTACATGCTAAATATCTAAGCTCTGGGCCTTGTGGTTTCAGAGAAGATTTTTGAAGCTTTTTTTTTCCATTATGAGTCTATGGGAGCTAAGGGGCCCCGGGGTGTGGCCAATTTGGACCCCAGGAGCATGATTGGCAGGAATTATGTAGGTTACCACTTGCCGTTGATACATGCCAAATATCTCAGCTCGGGGCCCTGTGGTTTCAGAGAAGAGGATTTTTGAAGCTTTTTTTCCATTATGAGTCTATAGGAGCTAAAGGGCCCCGGGGCGTGGCCCGTTTGGACACCAGGGGCATAATTGGCAAGAATTATGTAGGTGACCACTTGCCGTAGCTACATGCTAAATATCTAAGCTCTGGGCCTTGTGGTTTCCGAGTAGAAGATTTTTGAAGCTTTTTGTTCCATTATGAGTCTATGGGAGTGAAGGGGCCCCAGGGCGTCCCCCATTTGGAACCCAGGGGCATGATTGGCAGGAATTATGTAGGTGACCACTGGCCATTGCTACATGCTAAATATCTAAGCTCTGGACCCTGTGGTTTCAGAGAAGAAGATTTTTGAAGCTTTTTTACCATTTTGAGTCTATTGGAGCTAAGGGGCCCCGGGGTGTGGCCAATTTGGAAACCAGGGGCATGATTGGCAGGAATTATGTAGGTGACCACTTGCCGTTGCTACATGCTAAATATCTCAGCTCTGGGTTTCAGAGAAGAAGATTTTTGAAGCTTTTTTCCATTATGAGTTTATAGGAGCTAAAGGGCCCCCGGCGTGGCCCGTTTGGACCCCAGGGGCATGATTGGCAGGAATTATGTAGGTGACCACTTGCCATTGCTACACGCTAAATATCTAAGCTCTGGGCCCTGTGGTTTCTGGGAAGAAGATTTTTGAAGCTTTTTGTTCCATTATGAGTCTATGGGAGCGAAGGGGCCCCGGGGCGTGGCCAATTTGGACCCTAGGGGCATGATTGGCAGGAATTATGTAGGTGACCACTGGCCATTGCTACATGCTAAATATCTAAGCTCTGGACCCTATGGTTTCAGAGAAGAAGATTTTTGAAGCTTTTTTACCATTTTGAGTCTATGGGAGCTAAGGGGCACCTGGGTGTGGCCAATTTGGACCCCAGGGGCATGATTGGCAGGAATTATGTAGGTTACCACTTGCCGTTGCTACATGCCAAATATCTCAGCTCGGGGCCCTGTGGTTTCAGAGAAGAAGATTTTTGAATGTTTTTTTTTTCAATTATGAGTCTATAGGAGCTAAAGGGCCCCGGGGCGTGGCCGGTTTGGACACCAGGGGCATGATTGGCAGGAATTATGTAGGTGACCACTTGCCGTTGCTACATGCCAAATATCTCAGCTCTGGGCCCTGTGGTTTCAGAGAAGAAGATTTTTGAAGCTTTTTTCCATTATGAGTCAATAGGAGCAAAAGGGCCCCGGGGCGTGGCCCGTTTGGACCCCAGGGGCATGATTGGCAGGAATTATGTAGGTGACCACTTGCCGTAGCTACATGCTAAATATCTAAGCTCTGGGCCTTGTGGTTTCCGAGTAGAAAATTTTTGAAGCTTTTTGTTCCATTATGAGTCTATGGGAGCGAAGGGGCCCCGGGGCATCCCCCATTTGGAACCCAGGGGCATGATTGGCAGGAATTATATAGGTGACCACTGGCCATTGCTACATGCTAAATATCTAAGCTCTGGGCCCTGTAGATTCCAAGAAGAAGATTTTTGAAGCTTTTTGTTCCATTATGAGTCTATGGGAGCGAAGGGGCCCCGGGGCGTGGCCAATTTGGACCCTAGGGGCATGATTGGCAGGAATTATGTAGGTGACCACTGGCCATTGCTACATGCTAAATATCTAAGCTCTGGACCCTGTGGTTTCAGAGAAGAAGATTTTTGAACCTTTTTTTTCCATTATGAGACTATGGGAGCTAAGGGGCCCCGGGGTGTGGCCAATTTAGGCCCCAGGGGCATGATTGGCAGGAATTATGTAGGTGACCACTTGCCGTTGCTACATGTCAAATATCTTAGCTCTGGGCCCTGTGGTTTCATAGAAGAAGATTTTTGAAGCTTTTTTTTTCCATTATGAGTCTATAGGAGCTAAAGGGCACTGGGGCGTGGCCGGTTTGGACCCCAGGGGCATGATTGGCAGGAATTATGTAGGTGACCACTTGCCATTGCTACATGCTAAATATCTAAGCTCTGGGCCCTGTGGTTTCCGAGAAGAAGATTTTTTAAGCTTTTTGTTCCATTATGAGTCTATGGGAGCGAAGGGGCCCCGGGGCGTGGCCAATTTGGACCCCAGGGACATGATTGGCAGGAATTATGTAGGTGACCACTGGCCGTTAATACATGCTTAATATCTAAGCTCTGGGCCCTGTGGTTTCAAAGAAGAAGATATTTTAATTTTTTCCCATTGTAAGTCTATGGGAGCTATATGTTGCCATGGCAACCACAATTCCCATCTGATCAGCCCAAAAACCTTATGCAGCCTTTCCCCCTTCCTGATGATGCTTCTCATGAAATTTGATCAAGATTGACCATGGGGTATTAGAGATATACTTATTTGAAATTGTTTACGGACGCACGAGACGGACGGACGCACGACGGACGACGGACAAAAAGTGATCACAAAAGCTCACCTTGTCACTACGTGACAGGTGAGCTAAAAATTCAAGTCGCTATCGTAGTCACAACATTTTCCCTATGTAAAGTCTATGGGCAAATTTTTTGTCGCTCAAGGTCATGTAACTCCGAGGTCAATATTCCGATTCGAACTTAACTGAGATTTTATGCCTGTCCACGTTACCTGCAAGTTTGAAGCTGATCTGAATAAAAATATAGTTGCTATCGTGGTCACAAGGTATTTTTTTATGCTCAAGGGCAGGTAACTCCAAGGCAAATAATCCGATTCGGCCCAAAATCTAACTTAACCGAGATTTAATGTCTGTCCTCGTTACCTGCAAGTTTGAAGCTGATCTGAAAAAAATTCAAGTCGCTATCGTAGTCACAACATTTTCCCTATGTTAAGTCTATGGGCAAATTTTTTGCCGCTCAAGGTCACGTAACTCCGAGGTCAATATTCCGATTCGGCCCAAAATCGAACTTAACCGGGATTTTATGCCTGTCCTCGTTACCTGCAAGTTTGAAGCTGATCTGAATAAAAATAAAGTTGCTATCGTGGTCACAACGTATTTTTTCATGCTCAAGGGCAGGTAACTCCAAGGCAAATAATCTGATTCGGCCCAAAATCGAACTTAACCATGATTTTATGTCTGTCCTCGTTACCTGCAAGTTTGAAGCTGATCTGAAAAAAATTCAAGTCGATATCGTAGTCACAACATTTTCCCTATGTTAAGTCTATGGGCAAATTTTTTGTCGCTCAAGGTCACGTAACTCCGAGGTCAATATTCCGATTCTGCCCAAAATCGAACTTAACGGAGATTTTATGCCTGTCCTTATTATCTGCAAGAATGAAGTCGATCAGAAAAAAATTGACGGAGCTACAGTGATGACAAGCTTTTTCCTATGTTAAGTCTATGGGAGCTATATGTTGCCATGGTAACCAGAGTTCCACTCAGATCTGCATGAAAACCTTATGCAGTCTTTCCACTTGCCCAATAATGTTACACATGAAATTTGATCAAAGTCGGCCAAGTAGTCTTCAAGATATACATTTTTGAAATCCACATTAACCCTTATGCAAAAATGCACAAGGGCAGGTAACTCCTAAGTGTATGATCCGATTCTGCCAATTATTGAACTTGACTGAGATTTCATGGCTGTGCTGGTTATCTGTAAGAATGAAGACAATCCGAACAAAATTGAAGCAGCTACAGTGATGACAACATTTTCCCCATGTTAAGTCGATAGGCAATTTTTCGGGCGCTCAAGGGGACGTAACTCTTGAGTGAATTATCTGATTCGGCCCAAAATCGAACTTGACCGAGATTTTATGCTTGTACTGGTTATCTGCAAGAATGAAGTCGATCAGAAAAAAATTGACGGAGCTAGAATGATGACAAGCTTTTTCCTATGTGAAGTCTATGGGAGCTAGATGTTGCCATGGCAACCAGAGTTCCACTCAGATCTGCCTGAAAACCTAATGAAGCCTTTCCACTTGCCCAATAATGCGACACATGAAATTTGATCAAAGTTGGCCAAGTAGTCTTTAAGATATACATTTTTGAAATTCCCATTAACCCTAATGCAAAAACACACAAGGGCAGGTACATGTAACTCCTAAGTGAATGATCCGATTCTGCCAGTTATCGAACTTGACCGAGATTTCATGGCTGTGCTGGTTATCTGCAAGAATAAAGCCAATCTGAAAATAATTGAAGCAGCTACGGTGATGACAACATTCTCCCCATGTTAAGTCAATAGGCAATTTTTTCAACGCTCAAGGGCACGTAACTCCTGAGTGAATAATCCGATTCAGCCCAAAATCGAACTTGATCGAGATTTCATGCCTGTCCTCGTTATCTGCAAGAATGAAGTCGATCAGAAAAAAATTGACGGAGCTAGAGTGATGACAAGCTTTTTCCTATGTTAAGCCTATGGGAGCTCTTTGTTGCTGTGGCAACCAGAGTTCTCATCCGATCTGCACGAAAACCTAATACAGCCTTTCCCCCTACCTGATGATGGTTCATATGAAATTTGATCAAGGCCGGCCCACTGGTTCCAGAGATATACTTCGTTGAAAGTGTTGACTACGGACACCGGCTCGTGGTATACTAATACCTCACATGAGCCTTCGGCTCAGGTGAGCTAAAAATCAACATTTTCAGCCATCAAAGGGACATAACTATATAGTTAATTGGGCAACTTGGCTGGTTTTCGAACTCATCTGAGGTTTTATCCCCAGCCACCTTACATATAAGTTTCAGAAAGATTCGATCAAAACTGAAGGGGCTACAGTGTTGACAAGGTCAAAAATCAACATTTTCAGCAATCAAAGGGACCTAACACTGTGATAAATAGGCCACCTTTGCCGGTATGCGAACTCATCCGAGGCTTTATCCCCAGCCACCTTGCATATAAGTTTCAGAAAGATCCGATCAAAACTCAAAGGGCTACGGTGATGACAAGATAACAAAATCGGCATTTTCAGCAATCAAAGGGACGTTACTCTGTGATAAATGGACCAACTTGGCTGGTTTTCGAACTCATCCGAGATTTTATCCCCAGCCACTTTACATATAAGTTTCAGAAAGATTCGATCAAAACTGAAAGGGCTACAGTGATGACAAGGTCAAAAATCAGCATTTTCAGCAATCAAAGGGACGTTACTCTACGATAAAAGGGCCGACTTGGTCGGTTTTCCAACTCATCCGAGATTTTATCCACAGCCACCTTACATATAAGTTTCAGAAAGATCCGATCAAAACTGAAGGGGTTACGGTGATGACAAGGTAAAAAATCGGCATTTTCAGCAATCAAAGGGACGTAACTCTATGATAAACCAGCGGACTAGGCCGGTTTTCGAACTCATCCGAGGTTTTATCCCCAGCCACATTACATATAAGTTTCAGAAAGATCTGATCAAAACTGAAGGGGCTACGGTGATGACAAGGTCGAAAATGGGCATTTTCAGCAATCAAAGGGACGTAACTCTATGATAAATGGGCCGACTTGGCCGGTTTTCGAACTCATCCGAGTTTTTATCCCCAGTCACCTTACATATAAGTTTCAGAAAGATCCGATCGAAAGTGAAGGCGCTACGGTGATGACAAGCATTTTCCCATAGTAAGTCTATGGGACCTTGTGGTTGCCATAGGAACCAAAGTTTTAGAGCGATTTCAAAAAAAAGTTTATGTCATCAATGCCCCACCAGAGGCATACTACAGGTGAGAAATGATTGAGATCAGCCTGCAGGATACAGAGATATAGCTGCTCAAAAGTGTGGACGGACGGACGACGGACGACGGAGGACCCACTATACTATAAGCTCCCCTGGAGCCTTCGGCCCAGGTGAGCTAAAAATACAGTCCATTCAGCACAACAAATATTATAAACAAAAGTCAGTTTCTATTTTCATTTCCTATTTTCAATTCACTTCTTAGAAAAAGTATATTTTCACTTTCTGAAAAAGTCCGTTGTTGATGTTTGCAATTTCTATTTTCATTTTTTACTTTCAATTCACTTCTAAGAAAAAGTCTATTTTCACTTTCTGAACAAGTCCGTTATTGATGTTTGTTTGCACAGCATCTTTATTTTTCTGAACTCTAAGTGTCATTACAAACAAGCTTGTTAAAACAAATTAGTGAACATATGTCTCCTTTAATGTTTTAATTTATACCCGCTAGCATATTTCACACTTTTCGCTAAAACAACAGTTGGGCAATTAAGTTTCTCCAGGTAAATGCGTTCAAGCGTGCAGCTGTCATAATTGCCGAGCACTTAGGCTGTCATAATTGCCGAGCGCTTATGGCAATAATAATCAAATAATCAAGTGTCTGGAAGATCTGTAAATTGGAAGTTATTGTTCCAGACATTGATGTGTATCGGTGTTCGAGCCAAGGGTGTAAATTTACATTAAAATTGTAGGCAATACGCCGGAACCGGGGCGTGAGTTCGAGTGATACAGGGTGTTCGATCCAACCGAGTTCGAGCCAACGCTGTTCGACTGTAGCGGACAAAGTATATTATGACAAGCATGTACTGCGAATCCTGTTAATACTGGGCATCCTTGACCCAACAACGCAGAAGTAACTGACTTGGCTCAGGTGAAAAGGGCCCTTTGCAGTTTTCAGTCTGATCAGCTTTGTTGTAAGTCATATACAAACAAAACTGTATAGATTACATGGAAAAATGACCATAGTCATTTTTCTACATAATCTATACACTTTTGGGATCCATCTTTAAACCATGTTATATCTGAGCCCCGCCAAGCGAAATTGTGTCTTCAAGCATTCCGTCATGACAAATTTTAACTGCCCATGCCCAGCCATTCAGAGGGGCCAGGGATATGGCTTTCTGTCAGAAGGTTCCTCTTGATTCATTGCTTGTATGAGCGAGCAGCGAAGGTTCTTGCTAGACTGCGCGGATGCGCAGGCTCGCCTGAACCTTCGCTGCTCGCATAGGCGATAAGTACCAAAATCGCTTGACGGGGCCCATCTAAAACTGTATTATAATAAACAGTGCTTTAACCTTTTCCACTCTGTAGGCAAGTTCAGCAGACAACAAATTGCGGATATTTTTCTTATTTTTCCCAGAAAACATGACTTGATCTCTTATGCAAATTGTCTCCACAATTTGCACAAGATATAAAATCTGTTTTTTGGGGAAAATTAAAAAAATAATTCAAAATGTCTTCTGCTGCTAATACCCAGCATGCAGAGCTTTAAAGCAATTGTGATGTAGGAGTCTTGTCATATGACAATGTGATTTTGTAGTTTTTTAACCCTTGTCCTGCTGAATATTCATATATGCCAAACCCACTACCGATTATCAACCAATCAGATTATTTGATGCAAATTATTGCAACAAATTCACAATCTGAATGGCAAACAATGTAGATCAAGATCAGATGGCTTCTGACGAAGCCATCTGATCTTGATCTACATTGTTTGAAAGATAAGACATATCTGGGATCAGAAGGACAAGGGTTAAAGTCTGATCAGTCTTTGCTTGCTCTGTGCTGTATGAACAGCTTTTAACCCTAAGCTTCTGCATGCAGGGAAGGCTGTGTTCTGATTTACGCATAAACTGATCTATGTTGTTAACCCTTGTCCTGCTGAATATTTATATATGCCACACCCACTACCGATTATCAACCAATCAGATTACTTGATGCAAATTATTGCAACACATTCACAATCTGAATGGCAAACAATGTAGATCCTGATCAGATGGCTTCGTCAGAAGCCATCTGATCTGGATCTACATTGTTTCAAAGATAAGGCATATCCGGGATTAGCAGGACAAGGGTTAATGTGTACCATTTTCCAAAGACATTTTCATATGATGTGGCTTAAAAAACTGCACTGTAATGTATAAGGCTGTTTCTTAGTAGGATCAAGTCATGCACACATATGTTTATATATCATCTGGGCAAAACACAGTGATGAGTATCAACACTGTGTCAATCAAGAAATAAAAACAAAATCCCAGCAAATTATCTTCCATTGTTTCAACCAAACTTTTCAAACCATTTTATAGTACATATATGTGTAACATGGACGGAATCTCAGTTACAGACTTAATGTCTGTTGAACAAAACAAAATAACAACAAGAAAGAACAACATGCAAAATCATCAGAATATTATGGATACACCACAACCTCATTGTATAACACAGTTTCAAGATGAATCCCAAAAATGTATAGATTATATAGAAAAATGACCATAAATGGTCATTTTCTATATAATCAATACATTTTTGTTTGGCTATAACATGGTTGTTTAACTAACACAGTTTCTGCTCTGGACCCCATTAACAGTGTTATAAAGAGGTTGTGGTGTACTTGTCGAAAAACCAAGCACAGAAGGCACAAAGCAGACTGTGTATCAGTACTGTCTCACATGGTTTTTGGTTGTTTCAACTGCCATACACATCAAAAGGCCGTGTTGAGGCTTCAAATGGAGAGCAAGAATTCTGGAAGCTGTGCATCCCAATGAGTGAGTGTACTTGAATAAATGGCAGCAAAACTTTTAACTTTCAATGATCATATAAGGTGTTGGAACTCAACAAGGCCTAAACACAATTAAACCTGATGCCAGAAAGCTATGGTTGACAAAAATATTCCTTTTTAACTAGAGCTCGAGACCAACTTGCTATAGTCATGAATATAATAAATCAAGTTATTAGATTAAGAGAACCTGTAGGGCCTGACAAATCCATTTCTCAGTTGCCCAGGACAAGTCCCAAGTTTGGCTGGGCAAGTGATTTTTGTTGCGCCTGCTATTAGCATGGCGCGATATAGGCACCCGGTTTTCCGTCTGTTCGTCCGTTTGTCAAGGCGTCAACATTTGCGACCACCCTAGCGTTCACCCTAATATTCAAGTTTATTTCTCAAGAACTATAAGAGCTTCATTAATGATACTTGGTACAAACTTGAATCTGGGGATGGCAACTTAAATACAACCATCCATATTTGACCTTGTCAGACAGGGCCTGGCAAATCCAAAAAATTTTCACTTGCCCACCGGGCAAGTAAAATATTTTTGCACTTGCCCAGCTCTAAATCCTACTTGCCCAGGATTTTGGAAAAGTGGGTTTGGATGCGGGGGGAGGGGGGGGGGGAGATAATGGTGACGATGATGACCACCAACATTTATAAATACAATATAATCCAAGGTTTCTGTCAAGTTTTAAGCACAACCACTTTCCATTAGGGTCTAGTTATTTCCTGTTTGTGTTTCTTTTCCTTTGGTGTCTCTGATGGGAGCTCAGGGTTAATTGTATCAATTCCTGGTCATTGCATTCACTTATTTTATTTCCCTCTGTGCGGTAATACGGTAGAAAATACTATTGTTGTCACAGTCAATAACGGTACTTTTTCAAGTTAATTGCTGACATAATACCTTAACCGATTAGCAATTTAAGATACAGTTATATAAACTCATTTAGCTTGACACGCATGATAAACACGAGCTGCAGCCGATATAGATCTACTCAAAAGATCAGAAGTGTCAGGGCAGCGAGATAAAAGATTAAAAGAATGCAGCTTATTTAGCTTACAATTTAATGATCCAACAACAAGACGAGGACCCCCTCCATCCCAAACAAACCCAAACTTTCACACCCGCCCTACAAGCAAGTTCAAATCGATCATCATTTACGCCATCCAAATCGTCGTCCACAAACCACCATTCCCATTTTTCTGCACGCGATCGGTAAATGACGTCATCCTACACCAGCAACCCCACACGTATTTAATGCCATTGTTTTATTTTGATGGGGCGTATCTCTTTCATAAAATAATGTTTGGAATCGGTAAAAAAATATTTTCTCGATAGCTAAACGGTTGTGGGTAGAGGCGCGACTAATCCGCGGTTACCAACATTAAAACATTCGACTTTTCCCGCCAGCGTCTGCTATTTGGCGCCAAAACATTACCATTCACGAGATAGTAGAATAGTCCGTTTTTACTACCGTATGATGCAGCAAATCATCTTAGGAGCTATTAAATCATTTTCACATTGATTTTGGATTAAATTTTATGGCAGGGATAAACGCAAATTAGAGACATAACTTAATCTTATTTTCACAACTTGTCACGCTTATCAATAGCACTGGTGGTACAGAAATGAAAGACAAGCACCGCCGGGCAATCATGTTTAAATGGTAATTATATGACAGGGATTAACAATAGTGTCATAATTGAACAGTTATAAAAACATGGTTGGTTTTGTCTCTGAATTGCCGACATAGCGGGAATTATTGTGATTTACTTACTGGTCTAGTTTTACCGTATTTAAGGACTCAAAAGACTGACAGTTGCAGATGATTTTTTTGCACTTGCCCGACCGGGCGTCGAAAGGTCAAAGTGCACCTGCCCGGCGCGATTTTGGACTTGTCCCGGGCGGCCGGGCAATGGATTTGTCAGCCCCTGTCCTACATTTCATGGTTCACTGACTTTGTGAAATATTGCGACCACCCTAGCATTCACCCAAATGTTCAAGTTAATTTCTCAAGAACTATAAGAGCTTCATTAATGATACTTGGTACAAACTTGTATCTGGAGATGGAAACTTAAATGCAAGCATCCATATTTGACCTTGACCTACATTTTATGGTTCACTGACTTTGTAAAATATTGCAACCACACTAGGGTTCACCCCAATGGTTAAGTTCATTTCTCAAGAATTATTACAGCTTAATTAATGATACTTAGTACAAGCTTGCATCTAAGAATGGCAACTTTTATGTAAGCATCTATGTTTGACCTTTGCCTAGATGTCATGGTTCGGTGACTTTGCGCCCCCACAGGCGCGACATAGCCTTCGGCGGAATTCTTGTTTTATTCACTTGCCCAGAAAAATGGATAGAATAAATAGGGAATGAAGTTATTTCATGCTTTTTTGAGGATGCTGTGGACTTCCAGGCAAGTGGCTGAAACTTAGATTTATCAGGCCCTGCAGTGGAAGGGATACATCTTCAGGGGAGGCAACTTTTCTGGTATCCATTTCATTAAAAGTCTACTTGGAAAGAAAAGAATTTGCTCCTCAGGAACAAAGAGAAAAGTGAACATTGTCACAAAAGTTGTCCCCCTTGGAAATATTGTAGAAAGTGGGACAGGTGTATGAAGTCGTCTGAAAAAAAAATATTTTTGTTCTCATCAAATTTGTGAAAAGATTCCTGTTATCTGAGCTGGAAAAGTGAAAATGTACCTTCAAGCATGTAGGCCCAGGGAAGACTCAGATCAGTATCAGTATGATGTGTAGCCTGATCAGTCTTCACTGTGCACTACATTTACATTTGCAAGTATATGTATATGTTTTCCCACTGACCCGTCACTTCTAAATGTAGACTTAATCAGGTACCTAGACTGAATAGTGTCTTCATCGAGGGCAGATGCAAAAAAATATACATTTTCCCTTGTCGTGGCCCATCTATTGCCTTCATGAACTCTCAACAACAGAGCGCAGTTGTTCAAAGCATCATTAGCTTAACAAGCTAGTTGTTCGAAGCAACAATAGCTTAGCAAGCTCATAAGTGATCAAAATGTTACCTTTCTAGCAAGAACGGTATCTAATACTCATTTTTTTTTGCTGGGAAAATGTGAGTAGCTTTTGCAAATGCAAAAGCTACTCACATTTTTTCGGCAAAAATATTAGCATACAATATATTAGCCATTTTAAATGATCAAAGTTTAACTATAACTTAAATAACAACATCATTAGTTTTGAACATCTTGCACCTAAGCACTGATGATTTCAATGTAAAACATTAGGAATATCAAATTAGCTCTCGTGTTCAGATCCAGTGAGGTTTGATTTGTCTGAAAGGAAGTTTGTGATGGAGCTCATTGTCCTCTCAGCTGTGTGCACTCGACAGAATACACATGCAGTGATATCCTTGTAATCTTCTAGCTGGGCCATGGAAAATGGTTTCCCACACTTCTCGCACTGAAACGACAGGTAACAGATTAATCACATTCGATAACACGCCTATACAAATACATTGTAAACTTTACCGCCAAAAGAACGCACAATTTCAGATGAAAAATTGTGATATTTTTCTTATTTCTGCTCAAAATATAGATTGTGGGTGCTCAAAATATAGATTGTAGGTGCTCGTTAGAACCGCCTCATTGAGGCGATTCTAAAGAATACCCACAATCTATATTTTACAGTAGATAAGAACAAGGTTTTGATCATGTTTTCGAATGCATTTTCAGAAAATCAAGGGCCATAGCTCCGTCACAGATGATAGGATCAACGTAAAATTGTGTTTGGCACCTCTTTACCTCACAAGGAATGCATGTGCTAAGTTTCAGCTCAAATGGTGAAGAAATGTGGTAGTAGTTCGCGTCACAAGGTTTTCGAATGCGTTTTTCAGAAAATCAAGGGCCATAACTCCGTCATAGATGATAGGATCAACGTGAAAATTGTGTTAGGCATCCCTTCATCTCACAAGGAATGCATGTGCAAAGTTTCAGCAGAAGAAATGTGGAAGTAGTTCGCATCACAAAAAAAGTGCAGACTTACACACGCACAAACGAATGCACAAAAAACGGACAATGCAAAAACTATATGCCCTCCTACGGGGGCATAAAAATAAGGTTTAACCCTGTAAACCCCAGTTTTACTATATAAAAGTGGGGTTCAAGGGGGTCAAAATTATATAGGCGTGTTTTCGTGATGTTTTTGTAAAGAACCGAATCCCACGGGAGTCCATTTAGAACAAGAGGCCAAAAACTCGCTCACCTGGATGAGGCTGATCATGATGTGTTAGACTGTGCCATAGAGGCTATATTGGCTATCAGATCAGATTGCCTTTAGCAATTGGGAATCTTGTTTGTTTGATTTGGGGTTTAAGGTCCCCATCAACATTGTAAAGGTCATTTTGGAGAAGTTCTTCCAATTTTGTGGGACTTTTACCCGACACTGAGATGAAATGACATCTCAAGCCCTGCCGCCCAATGAAACCAATAGGGTTTATAAGCATGGACGGGCCGACTAGCACCGCTTTGCCTGGGCAGGCTTAGAGTCTCTAAGCGGTTTACCAGTACTTGTGTGCGGGTCGGTTTCAGCTCTGCGTGGAAGCATCATGCAGCCCATCTATTTCTTCAAGCCCCGATGGGTGGGGGCCATTCTCACCTGGATGAGGCTGATCATGATGTGTTACACTGTGCCATAGAGGCTATCTTGGCTATTAGATCAGCAATCTGCATGTTGTCTTGATGCCTCTGACATATAAGTTTCTGAACAGCTCAACCTTACTAAGGACTCAGAAGGACATAATGTTGAAAGCAGAGTGGATCCAGCCAGCGGCCACATTACCAAATCTAAATTCCCTCCATTACACAGCCAGAAATACATGTAACTCAATAGCCAAAAACTAGAGACAGAAATAGTAACAATTTCATGTCTGTTTTGTTCATGTTTTGCAAAATTTCCAGTTTATAATCAGTATAAATAATATGTAAGTAGATGATAAGAAAAATAGATGATAGAGGGGACAGGTGAAACAACTCGCTGTCATTTATTTTTCTTTTGGTACATCCATGCTGAGCTATCTGCAGTTATCATAACATTTTCATTTGCCTCGGTAGCTCAGTCGGATGCGCATCTGACTGGTGATCGGGAGGATGCGGGTTCGATACTACTGGGGTCGGAAACATTCTTTTGTGGAGATTGATCATGTAATCTTTTATACGGTCATTCTCTCCTTTCCACTGATTCAAGAAGGGTAGTTGTCAGTTTCTGGCGAAAGAATGTGCACGGTACTGGTTAACCGCTTAAGTATAAGCTTGCCCAGGAAAAGTGTGGATAGGTAAACTAACCGGCTCAAAAATGACCTAAATAGTGTTGACTGGGCCGATAAACTCCAAAACAAAAAAACAAAATCATCTGCCTATATCAGGCCATGTATAATCTCATGTTTCCCTCTGCTGTAAAGCTGCCTCCTTGAAGCAGCCAGTTTTAGTGTTTAGAGTTTCACCTTGTTGGCTGTTTAACAGAGGTTGTATTGTACAAATGAGCTGTAGAACAATGAAAGGTTATGTTGGCATGTGCAACCAGCAAAGAACTTGAACTCCGGGTCAAGTTGTTCAAAGCATTGTTGGCTTAATGAGCTTGTTAGTGGTGAAAATGTTCACTTTCCTGGTAAGTACAGTATGTATTACAGCTGTATTTTGCTGACAAAAATGTGAGCAGCTTTTGCAAAAGCTGCTCACATTATTTGCAGCAAACATATTAGCATACAAATTATATTAAATGATCTAAGTTTTGATAATATGTTAACTAACAACATTGCTAGTTTTCAACAACAGGGACCAACAAAAAACTTGGATCAGATGTAAAGTCTGATCATAGTCTTTGTCTGGCACTAGAGTCATCTTTGGATAATGTGAGACAGAACAAAAATTGTACACTCAGAGCATCCTGGACATACATACCTTATAGTTCTAGGAGCCTCTGTGGGGCTGTGGTTATGCTACTCACCTCATAAACCAGGGATCATGGGTTTGATCCCAGGCTTCTCCAGACTTTCGGATGAATGTTTAAACCAAGGTCCTGTCTCTGTATGACCTTAGCTGTTGATGGGGCATAAAACTCAAACACACATGCACACACCCCTAAACCCCACTTATATAGAGAAAACTGGGGTTTATGGGGGTATATATTATTTTTCTTATTTCTCCTCCAAAATATAGGTTGTGCATTCTCATTAGAACAGACATTGCCCGACACTGAGATGAAATGACATCTCAGGCCCTGCCACCCAATGAAACCAGAAGGCTTAGTGCGCAATATTTAACGAGGCCATTCTAACGAAGGCAATATACAGTTTATTACCCCGCCCATTTTAATTATTGGATTTATAAACCTCAGGAGGTTTAACATCCGATAAAGAAACTTGTGCGCAAGCACACTAGTTTCTTTATCGGATATTCAACCTCCCTTGATTTATAAATCCCATATTTAACGAGTAACGAGGCCGTTCTAACAAAGGCAGTTCTAACGAGCACCCACAACCTATATTTTCAGTATAAATAAGAAAAATATCATAGATTTTCATCAGAAAAGTAGCCATTTTGGAGATGTGAAAAAATGCATTATGTCGCACGCGTAATGTAGAGAACAATGTAACGTTATTTTAATGTAGAGAACAAATACTGTCATTATAATGAGATTGTGGTATACCTACCTTAATTATCTTGATCCCTATTGCTCTCTTCTTCTCTAAAACAACTGGTATTTTGTCTGAGTCTTCTATGTTCCAAAGTCGGACAGTACAATCCTGTAATATATAGTGAAATTCTGCTATTAGGAGCACCTAAATTTAAGACAAATTATACTTAGAAAATTTCAGGTATATTTTCTTTGTGTTTTCTACCTCCATTGGGGCTTGGAGAAATAGACTGGGCTGCATGGTGCTTCCATGCAGAGCTGAATCTGACCACACAGGAGTACTGGGAAACCGCTTCAAAGAACTAAGCCTGCCCAGGCAAAGCCGTTTGAGTCAGATCATCCAATGCATATAAGCCTTCTGGTTTCATTGGGCGGCAGGGCCTGAGATGTCATTAAATCTCAATGTCGGGTAAAAGTCCTACAAAATTGGAAGCAACGTCTCCAAAATTACTTAAATAGTGTTGACGGGGATGTTAAACCCTATTCAAACAAAACAAAACCTCCAGTGTGCTCTAGTGGGAGACCACCTTTTGGACTGTTCAAAAGTGGTCTTGACCACTTTTGAACAGTCCAAAAGGTGGTCTTAACATAGGAATTTTTCTGTAATTATCAGAAAGTACAATACATGCTGAACAAAAGCAATGGATACAAAGATATTAAATAGCAGACTGGACACTGGAATCTATTTATGCAGATTCCAGAAAAATATAACAACTCATGGCCCCATCCCATACACTACACAAGTAAGTTTAAAAAATTTAATGATCGATGTACAACTTGCAGCATTTTAAATTCAAATTAAATTTAGGGGCTAAAAAATTTCAAAGAACTACATGAAATGGTTTTGTTTGTTTTGGAGTCAAACGGCTCAGTTAACACTATTTAGGTTATATCAAGCCAGTCAGTATCTCGTACCTAACCACACTTCCAGGGCAGGCTTATACGTTAGTGGTTAACCAGTACAGTGCACATTCTTTCGCCAGAAACAGAAATATCTTTCTTGTATCATGCGAGAAATAACAAATGTTGATAGAACTTGTGGCCGAACCCACTTGCTTGTATGCAATTATTGACACTCTCTTTAAATAAAGTCTTTACTTACTTACTTACCATTATGTTATAAGGAACAAAATACAGTAGAACTTCGATGGCTCGAACACCGATGGCTCGTTTACCATGGATGTGTCGAACCCATTCTTGAGCCCCTAGCGAAATCCTCTCCATAAGAAATAGTGGGGGATAATTAAGGAGATTTTAGTCTTTTATCTTGCAAATGTATGCTGTGTATACTCATTAGAATCGCCTCGATGGGGCGATTCTAATGAGTACACAGAACATACATTTTCAATATAGAATGCCGAAAAGATGTCTAAAAGTATCTCGTTATGCTTCCTGGCAGTAACCCTCGGTGGCTCGAACTACCCCTGTCTCGAACAGATTTTCGAGGTCCCAAAGGTGTTCGAGCCATTGGAGTTTGTATGTTCAAATCAAATAACTGTATCACTGGCTTCTTTAACTATCCCAGTGAATTTCTTTTTGGTTTTCGTTTTTTAATTTGTCAAGTACACATGAACCTCTATAACACTATTCATTATAACATGATTTTGGATATTACGTAGTTTAAAGATGAACCCCAAAAGTGTATACATTATACAGAAAAAAATTCTGTATGATCTATATAGTTTTGTTTTAATATTTTTCTGTACAATCTATACATATTTGTCTGGATATACATACATGGCTGTGCAGCTGATCTGAGTCTTAGCTAGTAGCACAAGCTTACTTTAGGTTTTTGTCTTGTGCTAGCTCAAAATGTTAACACAGTCACATGACTAGTAAATAAACCGCAGCCTCTTTATAACATTGTTAATTGGGTCCAAAGCAGAAACTGTGTTAGTTAAACAACCTTGTTATATCCAAACAAAAATGTATAGATTAAATAGAAAAATGACCATTTATGGTCATTTTTCTATATAATCTACACATTTTTGGGATCTAGATTATATAGAAAATGGTCAGTTTTCTATATAATCTACACATTTTTGGGATCCATCTTGAAACCATGTTATATCAAAACCTGTGTTATAAGGAACCATGTTATAATGAGGTTGTGATGTACTGTACCTACCCTAGCACAGGACATAAGCCATTTCTGATCTTGACTAAAAGCTACATCTTCTACCCACGCTGTGTGACCCTGAAATGTTAAATAACTCCATTACATAGGATTTTACCTTTTCAGCCATTCACCCTTATCTTGCTGTTCACAACAAGCCCTATCTTTGGAAACAGTGTAAATCCAGATCAGATGGCTTCTGAAGAAGCCATCTGATCAGGATCTACACTGTTTGACATTCAGTTTATGAATTTGTAGCAATAAATTACATCAAGTAAGTTGATTGGTTGATAGACAGAAATGGGTGTGGCTTAAATGAATATTCAGCAAGATAAGGGTTAAGGGTTAAACAGATACCTTTGCAGACATTATTGATCCAGACCAGGCAGTCTCGTTCTGTATTTTCTTCTTATTATTATCCCATTGTATAATGGTGGATTCTTCCAGTGCTACATGTTGGACAAGTCCATTTGTCATATATGATGTGGTAGGCCTATTTTTTCATTCTTATTCTATTTTTTGATGGAAAATTCTGTTAGCAAATAGTGCAAGCCCTGCGGCGTCTGATCTGGCCCTGCACTGTTTGCCAAGGTACCCCTTTAGGGGTTTCCCACCTACAATGTGTTATTTTGGCTGTTTTGTTGACAGAAATCCCTTAATGCAACAAATGACATATGTCCAAACTAAAAATCTACACACAAGCAAATACAAGGGAAAATTAAACACTCAGCATGCAGTCTGAATCTTCCATAAGGAAAACCACTGTTGTGGAGAGATTTTTTTCTGAGCATTCTAACTTTTCATTCAATAGCTGTAGCAAGGGTCACTGATAAGGCTGCCACGATTAATCGTATAATCGATTAATCGATCGATAAATTCCGCAAAAATGATTATCATTTCTGATGAGCTTTTAATCGATTACCTGATAGGTACAATTTACTACCCAGGGTTATGCCTAAAATAGCTGGATGAGTGGCAAACAGTGCAGACCCTGATGAGACGCCGCATTATGCGGCGTCTCATCTGGGTCTACACTGTTTGCTCAGGCCTGTCTGTTCAAATATACATATGGTAAAGTGCAACATATGGTAAGAGTCATGCTCAGACAGAAAGCCAGACAGGTAAAATGATGACAAAAATCTTAGCGATTACTAATCGATTATCGATCACAATGACAGGACTGATAATCGATTATCTTTTCAGCTTCCATTAGCCAGCTCTAGTCACTGATGGAAGGTGAAGTATCTTATTAACCCTCAAAGAAACAATTACAACTGGACGATGGCAAATACATAGTATTTTTTCCTTCTTTGTTGTGTTGAGGTTTTATGTCCGCGTCAACACTATTTAAGTCATTTTGGAGACATTGCTTCCAATTTTGTGGGACTTTTACCCCAAACTGAGATGAAATGACATTTCAAGGCCTACTACTCAAAGATACCGCTTGGATTTACGCTCAGAGATGGTCTGACTCGCATCATTTTACCTGGGCATGCTTAGATCTTGGGGTTCACCAATACTCAAATATTTGGTCAGTTTCAGCTCTGCGCAGAAACACGATTCAGCCCAATCTATTGCTCAAAGCCCAGCTGGGTATTTTTCATTACGCAAACACGCCTATACAAATACATTGCCACCTTTATCGCTAAAAAGAAATGAAAATTTAAGATGAAAATTGTGATATTTTTCTTATTTCTGCTCAAAATATAGATTGTGGGCACTCGTTAGAACCTCTAACGAGTACCCATAATCTATATTTTAGAGCAGAAATAAGAAAAATAAGGTATACCCCCGGAAACCCCAGTTTTACTATATAAAAGTGGGGTTCAAGGGGGTCAAAATTATATAGGCGTGTTTTCGAGATGTTAACCGTTTTGCTTATTTTCTGAAAAAGAAATAAGGCTTCATATTACATGTGAACTGTCAGCTCGGCGGACAATCATTACGAAAACACGCCTATACAAATACAGTGTAACCTTTATCGGCGAAAAAATGAAAAAGTTTAGATGAAAAATTGTGATATTTTTCTTATTTCTGCTCAAAATATAGATTGTGGGTTCTCGTTAGAACCGCCTCCTTGAGGCGGTTCTAACGTGTACCCACAATCTATATTTTAGAGCCGAAATAAGAAAAATAAGGTTTACCCCTGCAAACCCAAGTTTTACTATATAAAAGTGGGGTTCAAGAGGGTCAAAATTATATAGGCGTGTTTTCGTTATGTTTCTCTGAAAAATAAAAATAAGAAAAAATAGATTGTTATCATCTAGAATTTTCCTTGACATTTAAGTGTAAAGAGACATAGATATACATATTGATCTTGTTTTTCACTCTACATTTATGAGACAAATAGTCATGTTCCACAAATGTGGTGGGTCAACCAAGCAGATTGGCCATTTGCTATATGAGAAAATACCAGTAAGAACCAGTGCTTCAGCTGAAGTGCACGACCCGCCGGATGCTTTTAGCTTTATGAGTGTTACCATATATGGGTATGGCTGCCATTTTGGTCATGTGACCTGAACCTAAAACTGTTCCCCCAATAAATGCGCCTTATCGTAAGGAGCAAAAATATATCTTATACTTTAGTACTGTTTTCTGAATCATTTGCAGGATAAAATGCATTCTTACTTTTCCAATACAAAAGCATACCGTATTCGCCCTAATTACCGCACATGCTCCTATAACCGCACACCAAAGCTATTTTTGAAAAGGAAATGCAAAAGTGCACACTTTACAGTAATCTCCCCTTGAGGCTCTCAGAGTAAATCTATAAAAACTTACCATTATTTCTTCCAACAGTGAAAGCAATGCTTAAGTATCTTTTTTTCGGTCCCATTAAATATCAGTATGCATCATCTTGGAAGCTGTTGTTTTCGTATCAAGTGTGCGCTAATTAGGTAGATTTTTTACCATGATTTTATGACAAGATTTTGAAAAAAAAATAAGCGCACGGTGCGGTAATTAGGGCGAATACGGTATGTGTCAAAGTTTGACCTAGGCACAAAGAATGTCAAGGTCAACCCATGGTCACCATTTTAGCATTTTATGATGGGCCTATGTCCCAGATGCTATTTATCAAGTTTCATGGAAATCTGCCCAGTGGTTCTGGAGAAGACCATTTTTGAAGGGTTTTTACCATATATGGCTTGGCGGCCATTTTGGTCATGTGACCTGGACCCCATGAGCAAATTTTGGTTTTACCCATCCCATAGAGGCTCCATATGAAATTTGACTTCAATCAGCCCAACGGTTTCCGAGGAGAAGCAGTTTGAAAATTTTCACATTTTTCGCCTCGGCGAGGCTATACTAAATGGAATGTAATATTTCGCAAGTTCATTGGTTAGATCTCATTGATATCTATCAGTATGCCAAAAATTATTTAAATATTCCAATCGGTTAAGTCACTATCACCAATTTTCACAAACGGGTTACGGACGGACAGACTGGCAGAATGATACGGTGATTTTAGGGCACTCTTAGAAAATCAACTGACTTCAGGCGGTCGCTTTTTCTGCGGGTCGTGCAATTTTTAAATAGGTATGAGTCACAGACACAAGAATTTCATCTAGTGGTTCACTGTTGGCCGTCAAAACGGTTGCCTTGTAATACCTGAACAGTGATCCCCAGGGACAGATTTTTCTATTTGCACTGAATAGCAATACTTTAAGATTTGTTTTCTTAGCATACTTTTGATTTAAAATTTGGTTTAAACTTGGATTTCATTCTAAATGCCTTGATTTACTATTTCTGTTATTTTTTTTAACCCATTCAGTACCAGAAACCCGTAAACGGGTACCTTGTCAAACAGTGCAGGCCCAGATCAGACGCGGCATAATGCGGCGTCTGATCAGGGCCTCCACTGTTTGCTAAAAGTTTAGCCATTTTCCGAATCAATTTTGAAGAAAACACAACCTGACATCCCTTAATTTTGAAATGGATTACTGCTATATATAAGGAGGAAGATTCCATTTGGTGCAAAAAGGGCTAATATTCTGCTTACCTGTAATTTGACTTTCTGCATCTGATTTTCTACATCCCAAACTACTATTGTCTGATCATATGACCCTGTTACTAACATCAAACCTGCAAACAAAACAATTAACCCTTATCCTGCTATACACGACAACCTCCACCTTTGCAAACAGTGTAGTTCCTGATCAGATGGCTTCTTTAGAAGCCATCTGATCAGGATCTATACTGCTGGACATTCAGTTTGTGAATTTGCAGAAATAAATATCATCAAGTAATCTGATTGGTTCAAAGTCAGAAATGGGTGTGGTTAAATTAATCATTTAGTGGGATAAGGGTTAAGTGGACTGAATATTTTAACTCATATTATCATATGACGTCGCGTCTGAGAGTGTAATAATGTCATGTAATATTTTTGATAATCCACTAGTGGATTAAATATGCAAATTAGCTAGAAACGCCCCGTAACGTTACATGTACGACGTCATTAACGACGTCGCATTTACTAACGGCCGAAAATTGATATTTTTGTAAACAATCGTGAATAAAATGCGTTTTAAATGTCATATGATAAATAGAATCTTGCATTCGTGCTCATGTAATATTTAATTTATTAAACTCGTTCAGGAAAAGGGATAAAATGCTCGGCAAAGGCTCGCAATTTATCCCTTTTCTTGAACTCGTTTAATAAATTCAATAATACATGAACACTCATGTAAGATCCTCTATTTGTATGGGGAAAACAACAAAAAACTTCACTATTTGCAAAAAGTTCAGCCTCTTTCTAAATATATATTTTTTTTTAAATAATTCAACATGACACCCCTTTTAGAAAGGGACTTCTGCCATATACACATAAACCTCTGTTTAAAACTGGTCTTTATAATATTGTCTTTGATAACATGGATCCCAAAAATGTATAGATGCAGAAGAATAACCAACAAGAGGGCCATGATGGCCCTGGATCGCTCACCTGATCCATAGGGTATCAAGTTGGTCCCTGGGAGAGCCATTATTGGCCCTGGGCTATAATATGATTAATCTTGGTAGTGGTCTTAAAGATGAAGCTTCATACCAAATATCAAAGAATGGAGACTTCTGGTTTCAGACAAGATTTTTAAATGTTTTCCTTATATAAGTCATTATAAACCTTGGGGTTCCCGGGTCGGGCCATTTTTGCCCCCAGGGCTATAATTTGAACCATCTTGGTAGAAATCCACAAGACAAAGCTTCATACCAAATATCAAAGACCTTGGCCTTCTCCTTTCAGACAAGAAGATTTTCAAAGGTTTTCATTGCCTTGACTTCTATTTCCTAGGGCTATGTAAAACCAAAGGGCCTGCAGGTGGGGGCATTTTTCGCCCTAGGCCTATAATTTGTACAATCTTGATAGAGGTCCACTAGATGAAGCTTCACACCAAATATCAAAGAACTGGGCCTTTAGGTTTCAGAGAAGAAGATTTTCCCTATATAAGTCTATGTAAAACCAAAGGCCCACGGGGTGGGGGCATTTTTGGCCCCAGGGCTATGATTTGAACAATCTTGGTAAAGGTCCACTAGATGAAGCTTCACACCAAATATCAAAGAACTGGGCCTTGCAGTTTCAGAGAAGAAGATTTTTAAAGAATTTCCCTATATAAGTTTATGTAAAACCAAAGGCCCCGGGGCGGGGGCATTTTTGGCCCCAGGGCTATAATTTGAACAATCTTGGTAAAGGTCCACTAGATGAAGCTTCATACCAAATATCAAAGACCTGGGCCTTGTGGTTTCAGAGAAGAAGATTTTTAAAGATTTTCCCTATATAAGCCTATGTAAAACCAAAGGCCCTCGGAGCAGGAGCATTTTTGGCACCAGGGCTATAATTTGAACAATCTTGATAGAGGTCCACTAGATGAAGCTTCACACCAAATATCAAAGACCTGGGCCTTGCAGTTTCAGAGAAAAAGATTTTTAAAGATTTCCCCTATATAAGCCTATGTAAAACCAAAGGCCCCCAGGGCTGGGGCATTTTTGGCCCCAGGACTATAATTTGAACAATCTTGGAAGAGGTCCACTAGATGAAGCTTCATACCAAATATTAAAGACTGGGCCTTGTGGTTTCAGAGAAGAAGATTTTTAAATATTTTCCCTATATAAGCCCATGTAAAACCAAAGGGCCCCAGGGCGGGGGCATTTTTGGCCCTAGGGCTATAATTTGAACAATCTTGATAGAGTTCCACTAGATGAAGCTTCACACTAAATATCAAAGACTTGGGCCTTGTGGTAAAAGAGAAGAAGATTTTTAAAGATTTTCCCTATATAAGCCTATGTAAAACCAAAGGCCCCCGGGGCAGGGGCATTTTTGGCCCAGGGCTATAATTTGAACACGCTTGGTAAAGGTCCACTAGATGAAGCTTCATACCAAATATCAAAGACCTGGGCCTTGTGGTTTCAGAGAAGAAGATTTTTAAAGATTTTCCCTATATAAGCCTATGTAAAACCAAAGGCCCTCGGAGCAGGGGCATTTTTGGCACCAGGGCTATAATTTGAACAATCTTGATAGAGGTCCACTAGATGAAGCTTCACACCAAATATCAAAGACCTGGGCCTTGCAGTTTCAGAGAAGAAGATTTTTAAAGATTTCCCCTATATAAGCGTATGTAAAACCTAAGGCCCCCGGGGCGGGGGCATTTTTGGCCCCAGGGCTATAATTTGAACAATCTTGGTAGAGGTCCACTAGATGAAGCTTCATACCAAATATCAAAGACCTGGGCCTTGCGGTTTCAGAGAAGAAGATTTTCAAAGATTTTCAGTAAAAAAATCTATTTTTAGCTCCTGTGACCTAGATGTGCAACAGACCGGAACCATTTGAACAACTTTGAAAGGGGACCACCTAAGGATCATTCCTGTGAAGTTTGGTCAAAATCCGATCAGTGGTTTAGGAGGAGATGTTGTTTGAAGAAAAAGTTTACGGACGCACGCACGGACGCACGACGGACAAAAAGTGATCCCAAAAGCTCACCTTGTTACTACGTGACAGGTGAGCTAAAAATAGCCTTTTCCTACATAATCTATATATTTTAAGAGTTGACCCCTATTGACATGGGAGATAGAAATACTTTTGTAAGAGTTGCTTCCCCTGAACGTGTATCCATTCCCTTTAAAGGGGATGGAGACAGTTTCAGGGGAGCAAACTGTGCAGAAAAGGTTTTGTCTCCCTCATCAAAAGGTCTTTGACAAACATAGCTTCTTTATTCCGACAGCTGATTATTTCTGTGGACAGTCTTAACCAGTAGGGGAGCAAATTCTTTCTTTTAGAGAAGCCCTTCTCTTCAAGAATGACAATTCATTCCAGACATTCCTTATTCTGCATAATGATATTGAGCTGTGTCATAAGAAACCCTGATTTAAGGCATTTATAAGCAACAAAAGTGCAGACCAGCCTGTCCATCTGTGCAGTCTGATCAGCACCTTTGTGTCCACTGCTGGGATAGTACAATGCTCCTAGTTTCTGTAATTAAAATTTCAAGACTCTTGCTCCTCTGTGTGGCTGAGCAGGCCGGTTTGTGCCTTACCTGGTCACAAAACCTGAAGACCGATTTTCTTGTGACTGGGCTCATTTTTCTTCTTTTTTAACGCTATGCATGCTGGGTATTTTTTTCAGCAGACAACATTTTGTAATATTTTTCTTGTTCTACTATAAAACAGGATTTGACATCTCATGCAAATTGTCTCCTATGGAGACAATTCGCATGAGATGTCAAGTCCTGTTTTCTGGGAAAAATAAGAAAAATATCAACAATTTGTCGTCTGCTGAATTAGCGGAGAGAGAGGTTAAGGTTAGTATACTAACCATCTGAACTAAACTTGCAGGAGCTTATAGACCCTTCATGTGATGCACAGAGTTTTGAAGGACCTTTTGATCTGTAATAGAAAAAGCACTACTGTTAAGTCAGAAAAAAACATAAATTTTGTGTGACCCACACTATCTCAAAGTCTATGACAAAGAAATTTTCTACTTTGAGATAAAGGTACAGCCAAACCTGTGTTGGTGGTAACTTCAAAAAAAAAAACCAACTTGCATATAATGGCCATATGTAAAATGTACAATCCAGAGTGGGCATTTTACATAGATAATTGTGAACAAGATCATAAAATCAAATTCCCAATGGTGACCATTGCAGACAGATTTGAGATAAAAGTAGCTGAAAAGTAAGATACACGAAACAAACTAAATCCATAAAATTTAATTTGACCTAAGTCGCATTTTAAGAAATCAGTGTTTTTGATAATCAGGGTCACATGTACAGTCCATGCATATATCTGTAATCAACAGACTGACTGAAATTTTCTTCATTCAAACAGTTTTGGACATAACACAGTATAACAAGGGGCCCATGAGCCACTACGCTCACCAGAGGTCATGTGGTTTATACCATATACAGGCAAGGTGCCCATCTTGGTCATGTGACAATACCATGAATAATGTTTAATTGCCACACCCCCATAGAGGCTTTTCATGTAATTTGGTTTCAATCAGCACAGCTCTTTTACTGGAGAAGAAGATAAGAATACTGAATCTGAGCCAAGACAAAGGTCAGAAATGACCTTGACCTTTGGAATTGATAAACTTGCATTCAGCTAACTGCAAATATCATTTTTGATGTCACAGCCTACCAGGCAATCAGAAATATCCACTACTTTGCCATTTTTCCATACAAATGTCTAAGTGACCAAATTGGACCGTGACATAAAACAGGTCAAGGTCAACCAAAGGTCATCATTTGAACAAACTTGGTAGTAACAAACTTGACATAAAACACGTAAAATCGATTTAAGCCCCCCAGTGGAAATCTTCCACTGACCGTTCCAAGGCGGCTCTACTGTGGCGATTTATTTATGTTGTTGTTTGTTACTTACTGTGTGTATCACTTGTGTCTTTTGGTTTTGGATGGCCATATGGCCATTTTGTGGGAAAGTAACTGTCCTTATGGCCTTCCTTTGTTTAGGTTTCCATTATGGTCTGGTCGCTTAATGTTTGTATTTCTTTCCCTTTGGTGTCTTTTATGGGTGGAGTAAGTTAATTGTATCAATTCCTGATCTTTGTTTTACTTCTACTTTGGTAGGGCCAGAGTCCCTGATGCTGCATACCAAGTTTCAAGATCATCGGCCATTCGGTTCTTGAAAAGAAGATTTTTAAAGGTTTTTACCATATATGGGCATGGTGGCCATATTGGTCATGTGACCCAGTCCTCACAAACAAACTTTCATTCCCTCATTCCATAGGGGCTCCACATGTAATTTGGTTTCAATCTGCCAAGCAGTTTACGTGAAGAAGAAGATAAATATACTGAATGTGAGGCGTCCTGGACAAAGGTTGGTAAATGACCTTGACCTTTGGAACTGATAAACTTCCATTCAGCTGATTGTAAATACCATTTCTGATGCCACTAGCTAATATACAATCAGAAAAATCCACTGTTTTTTTCATTTTTCCATACAAATGTCTAAGTGACCAAATTTGACCTTGACGTAAAACAGGTCAAGGTCAACCAAAGGTCATCATTTGAACAAACTTGGTAGGGCCCGAGTCCCCGATGCTGCATACCAAGTTTCAAGATCATTGGCTATTCAGTTCTTGAGAAGAAGATTTTTAAAGGTTTTTACCATATATGAGTATGGTGGCCATATTGGTCATGTTACCCAGTCCTCCCGAACAAACTTTCTTTCCCCCTTCCCATAGAGGCTCCACATGTAATTTGGTTTCAATTGGCCTAGTAGTTTCAGAGGAGATGTTGTTTGAAAATGTTGACGACGCAGAAGCATACACAGACGCAGACGACAAGGACGGACGACAAACCAATGCCTATACTATAAGCTCCCCCGTAGCCTTCGGCTCTGGTGAGCTAAAAATGGATCTCATTTTTGTTTGGATATAACATGGTTGTTCACTTAACAGTTTCTGATTTGGATACAACTATAGAGCTATAAAGAGGTTGTGGTGTAGTTCACGTGAACGATGAATTAACAGAGGGCGTCATGGAAGATTAGCTTGTATTTCTGCTAAATGTGTTACCCTCTGAAAAACAAGAGGGCCAAATGGCCCAATATCGCTCACCTGTGTACCAGAAAATCATTAATGATGTTTTAAGAATGCCCATCAGGGCTTGAAGAAATAGACTGGGTTACATGGTGCTTCTATGCAGAGCTGGAACAGACCACACACGAGTACTGGTAAACAGGTTCTAAGCCTGCCCAGGAAAAGTGATGCCAGTTGGACCATCCATGCATAATGACCCTATTGCTTTCATTGGGTCGAAAGGGCTTTTAAAGATGTAATTTTATCTCGATGTCAGGCAAAAGTCCCACAAAACTAGAAGCAACGTCTCCAAAATGACCTACACTGTGCTGACAGGGATGTTAAACCTCAAATCAATAAACAAGGGCAGGTAACTCCAAAGTTGTTTGTCTCATGCAGCCAAATTCGAACTCTATGTAGACTGTATGTCCCTCCAGGTTATTTGCAAGTTTGATGAAGATCAGATCAGAAATGGCGGAGAAAAAGTGGAGACGTCGTTTTCCCCCATTACAAGTCTAGGGAACCTATTTGTTTACATGGCAACCACAGTTCTGATCAAAACTGGTCCAAAACCTAATGCAGTCAATCCCCCAACCAAGTGATGCTGCACATAAAATCTGTTTGGGTTTGGCCAGCTAGTCACTTAGATATTCAAGTTCAAAGGTGTGGACAACGGACGGAGGTTTTATGCTTGTTCTCTTTTACTGAAAGTTTCAAAAAGATCAGATTAGAAATGGCTGAGAAAAGGTGGAGACACTATTTTTCACTAGTATTTATGCTTAAGGGCAGGTAATTCGAACTAAACATAGACTGTAAGCTCCTTCTGGTTATCTGGAAGTTTGATGAAGGTCAGGTTAGAAATAGCCAAGCAAAGTTGGAGACATCGTTTTCCCATTGTAAGTCTATGGGAAAATTTTTCACCCTCAAGGGGATGTAACTGGAAATCTGGTGGTCAGATTCAAGCCAAAATTGAACTCCTTAGAGATTTTATGCTTATCCTTGTTTACCAAAAGTAACAAAAAGATCAGATCAAAAACAGTTGCGGAAAGCTGGATACACAATTTTTCGCTAATATTTATGCTCCATGGGTTTATTATAAGCTTATAATATTTAATTATTGACGATTTGGATTCCGTCGAAATTTGTTTAGTATATTCGTGTCAACGGTTAAAGCACACCAGGAAATAAACGATGGTTCTTTCATCTGATTGGTTAAAATATTTTCTTTGTTCAACTCAAAATTTGCGCCTTTCTACACAGTTGTTTGATATTGACAGTAGGGGGTAGATCGTCTAAAATTACTTTGAACTTTGTCAATATTTAAAATTTTGTCTTCGGTAGTAAGTGAAGATGCCGATTTGATACTGTAGTCGGCGGCACATTAACATTATTTTGCTTAGTACAGATCTATTTTCACTATGAGTGACATTAATGATGAAGAGCTTGTCGTAAAACCCAAACGAGAAACGAGAGAAAAGAAGAAGGTAGACTATAAGAGAATGCATATGGGAACGATGGAATATGCTGATGATAACGAGTTGACAGTTGGAGCTACTGGCGGGTTGGATATTGAAATTGGTGGTGCGCAGTCTCCTGGTATGTCGATTAACCCGGATGAAATGGAAGTAGAGATGTCAAAAATGGAAGAAGAACTACGACAACTGCGAGAAGAAGAAGAAATGCTGAAAAAATCACAACGACTGAGACAGATGAGACAAGAGCTAGCAGAGAAAAAGAAGTCCGTACAAAAATTAAGAGGTAAAGAGAGCAAAATGGACTTACCTTATGAATCTTTCACTAATAAGACTCCTGTGCCCTCCAAAATGCCAAGTAAAAGGCCTCAGTTTGACAGCATTAGTGAGAATGAATTGACTATTCAGTCATTAAGAAAAGACAATGGGCTTAAGAAATTAGTTAGAAAGGAATTGTGCAAATTAGGGCTCAAATCTGATAATGATTCAGAGAGCAGCACATCAAGTAGCTCAAGCAGTAGTTCAGAATCCTCTGATGAGCCTGATGAAAATACTTGCTCATCACAGGATGACCATCAGTCTCAAAAGAAGAAGAAGAAGAAGAAGAAGAAGAAGAGTCATAAGATGAAATCGGGCATTAATGCTAAATCTTCAGACAAGGTAAAGTTTCCTCAGAAGTGGCCACATGCTCATTTACAGTTTGAGTTTGTTAATAAACAGGTCAAATTTGATGAGCTTGATTTCAAGTTGTTCATAGCGGGTGAACTTGAGATCATTTCTGAGGAGAAATTGCCAAACTCTGAGAAAAAAGGCAGAATTAATCTGTTAAAGAAAATTATTTATTACAGTAACACCTATGAATTTAAAGGTTTGAAGGCCTTTTATGCAGCCTGGGTTAGGGAAATAGAATTGGGAAAAAAGTCTTGGTCTGATGATCCACAACAAATAGAAGCAGCCATTTTATCTAAATATCTCAGGGTGCAAAAAGGCCTTCCAAAAAATAAGCGGTGTAGTGAATATTAATGTTAAATTAATGATTATTTCAACAATTATAGTCTTGAAAATATTAGCATTATATATATTTCAAGACTTATGATTGGACGATGTGACATTAATAGTTTATTTGATTTGAAGTATTAGAATTTATGCCTTGATTATATATCATGGATGTTACAGTCCCCTACTGAACTAATATTATAAGTCAACATTATATATTACATAGAAAACTGCCTTAGTCTTGTTTTAGCTCCTGTTGACACATAAGTTATTAATTCTTAAGAGAAGCTTGCATTTATATATATACAAAAGGAAATAATTGCAGGTAACTCAGAAGTCATTTGACCTGCGTGGCCCAAATTCAAACTCAACATAGACTGTATGCCCCTCCTGGTTATCTGCAAGTTTGATGAAGATCTGATTTGAAAAGGTCAAGAAAAGCTGGAGACGTCGTTTTCCCATTGTAAGTCTATGGGAAAATCTTTCACACTCAAGGAGATGTAACTGGAAAGCCACTGGTCAGATTCAAGTCAACATTAAACTCGCTTGAGATTTTATGCTTGTCCTCTTTACCAAAAGTTACAAAATGATCCAATCAAAAACGGCTGAGAAAAGCTTGAGACACCATTTTCACTTACATTTATGCTCAAGGGCAGGTAACTCAAAAGCTGTTTGTCCTGTGCAGCCCAAATTTGAACTCAACGTAGACTGTAAGCCCCTCCTGGTTATCTGCAAGTTTGATGAAGATTGGATCAGAAATGGTGGAGAAAAAGTGGAGACATTGTTTTTCTCATTACAAGTCTATGGGAAAATTTTTCATGCTCAAGGGGATGTAACTGAAAAAAATGCTTGTCAGATTCAAGCCAAATTCGAACTCACCCAAGATTTTATGCTTGTTCTCGTTTATAAAAAGTTACAAAAAGATCAGATCATAAATGGCTGAGAAAAGCTGGAGACACCATTTTTCACTTATATTTTTGCTCAAGGGCAGGTAACTCAGAAGCTGTTTGTCCCATCCATTCTAAATATGAACTCGACGTAGACTGTAAGCCCCTCCTGGTTATCTGCAAGTTTGATGAAGATCGGATCAGAAATGGCGGAGAAAAAGTGGAGACATCGTTTTCCTCATTACAAGTCTATGGGAAAAATTTTTCATGCTCAAGGGGATGTAACTGAAAAAAAAAAAACGCTTGTCAGATTCAAGCCAAATTCGCACTCGTCCAAGATTTTATGCTTGTTCTCGTTTATAAAAATTTACAAAAAGATCAGATCATAAACAGCTGAGAAAAGCTGGAGACACCATTTTTCACTTATATTTATGCTCAAGGGCAGGTAACTCCAAAGCTGTTTGTCCCTTGCAGCCCAAATTCGAACTCAACGTAGACTGTAAGCCCCTCCTGGTTTCAGATTCAAGCCAAATTCGAACTCCTGCAAGATTTTATGCTTGTTCTCGTTTATAAAAAGTTACAAAAAGATCAGATCATAAATGGCTGAGAAAAGCTGGAGACACCATTTTTCACTTATATTTTTGCTCAAGGGCAGGTAACTCAGAAGCTGTTTGTCCCATCCATTCTAAATATGAACTCGACGTAGACTGTAAGCCCCTCCTGGTTATCTGCAAGTTTGATGAAGATCGGATCAGAAATGGCGGAGAAAAAGTGGAGACATCGTTTTCCCCATTACAAGTCTATGGGAAAATTTTTTCATGCTCAAGGGGATGTAACTGAAAAAAAAAAAACGCTTGTCAGATTCAAGCCAAATTCGCACTCGTCCAAGATTTTATGCTTGTTCTCGTTTATAAAAAGTAACAAAAAGATCAGATCATAAACAGCTGAGAAAAGCTGGAGACACCATTTTTCACTTATATTTATGCTCAAGGGCAGGTAACTCCAAAGCTGTTTGTCCCTTGCAGCCCAAATTCGAACTCAACGTAGACTGTAAGCCCCTCCTGGTTTCAGATTCAAGCCAAATTCGAACTCCTGCAAGATTTTATGCTTGTTCTCGTTTATAAAAAGTTACAAAAAGATCAGATCATAAATGGCTGAGAAAAGCTGGAGACACCATTTTTCACTTATATTTTTGCTCAAGGGCAGGTAACTCAGAAGCTGTTTGTCCCATCCATCCCAAATATGAACTCGATGTTGACTGTAAGCCCCTCCTGGTTATCTGCAAGTTTGATGAAGATCGGATCAGAAATTGCGGAGAAAAAGTGGAGACATCGTTTTCCCCATTACAAGTCTATGGGAAAATTTTTTCATGCTCAAGGGGATGTAACTGAAAAAAAAAAAACGCTTGTCAGATTCAAGTCAAATTTGAACTCATCCAAGTTTTTATGCTTGTTCTTGTTTATAAAAATTTACAAAAAGATCAGATCATAAATGGCTGAGAAAAGCTGGAGACACCATTTTTTACTAATATTTTTGCTCAAGGGCAGGTACAGTACGGCTCAGGTATTTGAACCATTTTTCTTTTTCATTCCGCAGACAATTTTTTAAATCCGCGTTTTTCCGCCGAATGGTTTGGAGTAAACCACTCTGAGTGAAAATATTTTACTCCAAGTTATGCGCTCGATATTCCGAGGAAATTCCGCGGACCTCAGAGCTACCTGTGATATTTGGAGTGTTTGCGAGTGGCGATTTATTTAATTAAACATGTGTCGCCGGTGCGACGTATCAGAGGCCAATAATGGCGGCCGAAACCCGTCAAAATTTCGCTGACAGATATCACTTTGCTAATTTGTTTCTCACTTCGCTGATAATACTTCACATTAAAATTATTAAAGAATGAAAGACAAATGATTATATTATATCAAAATAATTTTCTTTTTTTGAAAATCTTAAAATTACATGGAGAAATTTTGAGTTCAAAATGACCGATTTTGCAGTTTTAAAGAAGCCAATAATGGCGGCTGAAACAGGTCAAAATTTCGCTGACAGTTATCACCTTTGATTATTTGTTTCTCAATTGTCCGATAATACTTCACATTAAAATTATTAAAGAATGAAAGGAAAATGATTATATTATATTAAAATAATTTTCTTTTTTTGAAAATATCAAAATTACATGGAGAAATTTTGAGTTCAAAATGACCGATTTTGCAGTTTAAAAGAAGCCAATAATGGCGGCCAAAATCCGTTAAAATTTCGCTGACAGTTATCACCTTTGATTATTTGTTTCTCATTTGTCCGATTATACTTCACATTAAAATTATTAAAGAATGAAAGACAAATGATTATATTATATCAAAATAATTTTCTTTTTTGGAAAATCTTAAAATTACATGGAGAAATTTTGAGTTCAAAATGACCGATTTTGCAGTTTAAAAGAAGCCAATAATGGCGGCCGAAACCCGTCAAAATTTCGCTGACAGTTATCACCTTTGGTTATTTGTTTCTCAATTGTCCGATAATACTTCACATTCAAATTATTAAAGAATGAAAGACAAATGATTATATTATATCAAAATAATTTTCTTTTTTTTGAAAATATCAAAATTACATGGAGAAATTTTGAGTTCAAAATGACCTATTTTCCTGTAATTTTATGATGTTCAACATGCTTTCAATTACGGACTTGAAAGAGTTGTATGTACTCGTCATGCCCAACTGATTCCCTTGTTTGAAATCACTGTGCAGTTTCACACCCTGGGTAATTAATGATTACCTCTTGGTTGACTTTTGACATTGTTTACATTATAATAACTATCAGTGATAATTATTATCTTATAATTATATATAAATATATATGATGGTAAAAGAACATTAAATAAACCAAAAAAAAAAATGCCCAGGTATTTCATCAAATTCCTCCGAGTATTTTCGCATAACTTCGCGAGAAAATATTGCCTCCAGGTACGATATTACGACTCGGAATAATTTCGCGAAACTTCGCGTACCGCGGACCTTGCAAGTGTTTTCGAGGAGTGTCCGCCGAATATATACATATACTCGGAACAATTCCGAGTGTTTTTGAAAGTACTCGAAACGCCGAGATTCGGAATAAAGAGTTTTTTGGTTCTTATACCTGAGCCGTACTGTAACTCCAAAGCTGTTTGTCCCATCCATCCCAAATATGAACTCGAAGTAGACTGAAAGCCCCTCCTGGTTATCTGCAAGTTTGATGAAGATCGGATCAGAAATGGCCGAGAAAAAGTGGAGACGTCGTTTTCCCCATTATAAGTCTATGGAACCTTTTTGTTTCCATGGCAACCACAGTTCTGATTAAAACTGGTCCAAAACCTAATGCAGTCAATCTCCCAACCCAGTGATGCTGAACATAAAATTTTATTGGGATTGGCCAGCTAGTCAAATTGTTCAAAGGTGTGGACGACAGCTGGACGACGGACGATGGACGGATGCCTACCTATACTATAAGCTCACCTTGTGAGCCTTCAGCTCAGGTGAGCTAAAAAGATCAGATCATAAACAGCTGAGAAAAGCTGGAGACATCATTTTTCACTTATATTTATGCTCAAGGGCAGGTAAGTCCAAACCTGTTTGTCCCGTAAGCCCCTTCTGGTTATCTGCAAGTTTGATGAAGATCAGATCAGAAATGGCTGAGAAAAGGTGGAGACGTTTTTTCCCCATTATAAGTATATGGGAAAAATTTTCATGCTCAAGGGGACTGGAAAACCGCTGGTCAGATTCAAACCAAATTCGAACTTGTCCGAGATTTTATGCTTGTCCTCGTTTACAAAAAGTTACAAAAAGATCAGATCATAAACGGCTGAGGAAAGCTGGAGACACCATTTTTCACTTATATTTATGCTCAAGGGCAGGTTACTCCAAAGCGGTTTGTCCCGTGCAGCCCAAATTCGAACTCAACATAGACTGTAAGCCCCTCCTGGTTATCTGCAAGTTTGATGAAGATCGGATCGGAAATGGCCGAGAAAAAGTGGAGACGTCGTTTTCCCCATTATAAGTCTATAGTACCATTTTGTTTCCATGGCAACCAGAATTCCAATCTGATCAGCCCAAAAACCTTACGGAGCCTTTCCCCCTACCTGATGATGCTTCTCATGAAATTTGATCAAGATTGGCCATGGGGTATTAGAGATATACTTATTTGAAATTGTTTACGGACACACGCACGCACATTCGTACAGATGGACATTTGTTGGGTACTACAGTGTTAATTTTTCACCTATAAGTACCCAACAATCAGCTAAAATTTGCACAAGTACCCAACATGTCCCATCAAATTTGTTGGCTACTTTTTCGGACACTAACGGAATAAACGGCAAGTACCCAACTTATGTCTAACCAACATATGCCCGTGGATGCGCTCGCACTCACACACGCACACAGGGACGCACGACGGACAAAATGTGATCACAAAAGCTCACCTTGTAACTATATGACAGGTGAGCTAAAAAGACTATTATTATTATTATTATTATTATTAACAGTACCCACCTGTAACTGCCTGTAGCAATGTCCCAGACACAAACATTCTTATCCCAAGATACAGTAGCAAATTTTCTCTCATCTTTAGTAATATCACAGTCAGATACAACATTGATATGGCCCCTGCAAGTGGTAAATAACAGTCAAGAGATCACAATATAACTACTGTAAAAATTCTAAAAATTCGGACACCTTCAGGACTTGCTGTAATTCTCCTAAAATTTAAAAAAAATTGATTTGTGATCCAGCAAGGCATCCAAAAGGTGCAGATGGCAAACAGTGTAGACCCAGATCAGACTGATCTGAAAGAAGCAGTCTGCACTGGGTCACACTGTTTGCTTAAGCCTATCTGACCAAATACTTAGGATCGTTGCCATAGAAACAGCCCCTATCAACCTATTTGTGTGCTGTGAAATGCTTCATGTGACTTACCACTAAATTACTGTAAAACACTTATATTTGGCAGTCATTTTATTTTGGCACTACAGGTGGTCAAACAAAAAAAAGCCAAAATAATAGACAGCTAATAAAGATAAAACAGCGTAAGAGGAGAATAACAGACTGGCAGAAATTATTCCCAATGTCCTTCACAAGTATGATGTAGAGAAATAAAACGTCAATTAGCCAAGGGCATTATCCCTGACAGAAAAAAAAGTGTGTCTACTCTTTATGAGTAGGTAAAATTGTTAGGGAGCATAGCTAAAAGTTATTCCATCCAACCAGAGTAAAAGCTAATTTATATTACACTCCACTACCCTGAACTACCCCTGTACCTACCAAATTTTCATGGTCCCAAAGGTGTTTCAGCCTGAAGTTTGACTATATATGCATTTAATTTGTCAGGCATATACTTCCAATTTCACAGATAGCTTTCACAACTTATCATTTCACAGAAAGTTTACACAATTTATCAGGTGTTGGGCTTGATGTATTGATGTCATACCTGATTGAAGAAATGGGAAAACCTGAGGAATTCCAACAATCTTGGACAGGCAACCACAACCCTGTTACATGCTCACCCCAGGGCCCAGTTGTTCAAAGTCATGTTAGCTTAACAAGATTGTTAGTGGTCAAACTTTTAACTGTTGAACTAAGTGCAATATCTAATACAAGAGGGCCATGATGGCCCTGGATCGCTCACCTGATCCTATTATACAAACGTAATTGTGGGTAATATATGGTGAAGTGGAGTGTTTGAGCAATTTTGGTTGGACCCAAAGACCATTTCTGTGAAATTAATTCAAAATCAGTCTGCCTGTTTAGGAGTAGAAGTCATTTTGAGAAGTAGAAGTCATTTTTGATGAAATGACATCTCAAGCCCTGCCGCCCAATGAAACCAATGGCGTTTAAATGTATTGATGGTTCCACTCGCACCACTTTGCCTAGACAGGCTAAAACCTTCAAAGTGGTTTACCAATACTCCTGTAGAAGCACCTTGCAGCCAGGGTGGGTGGGGCCAAAACTTACAAGACATCTGTCTCTAAAAGGAAGCAATTTTATAGGAATGTTCCATGAGTGACCCTCTTACAAAATTGCTAAAAATATTTTGCTTAACTGAGCATGATGGCCACCAGAGCTAAAAACCTAAAACCTCATTCCTGTCAAATAATTTCATAATCCATCCACTGGTTAAGGAGAAGAAGTTGTTTAAAGGTTTTTCTATTTTTAGCTCTGGAGGCCATTTTGTTCACCCGAGCAGAACAGTTTGAGCAATTTTAGTAGAGGGTCACCCAAGGAACATACCAGTGAAATATTTCAAAATCCATCCACTGGTTAAGGAATAAAGTCGTTTAAAGGTTATTCTATTTATAGCTCTGGTGGCCATTTTGTTCACCCGAGCGGAACGGTTTGAGCAATTTTGGTAGAGGGTCACCAAAGGAACATTCCTGTGAAGTAATTTCAAAATCCATCCACTAGTTAAGGAGAAAAAGTCTTTAAAGGTTTTTCTATTTATAGCTCTGGTGGCCGTTTTGTTCACCCAAGCGGAACGGTATGAGCAATTTTGTCAGAGGGTCACCCAAGGAACATTCGTGTCAAGTAATTTTGAAATCCATCCACTGGTTAAGGAGAAGAAGTCCTTTAAAGGTTTTTCTATTTTTAACTCTTGTGGCCATTTTGTTCACCCGAGCGGAACGGTTTGAGCAATTTTGGTAGAGGGTCATCCAAGGAACATTCCTGTGAAATAATTTCAAAATCCATCCACTGGTTAAGGAGAAGAAGTTGTTTAAATGTTTTTCTATTTTTAGCTCTGGCGGCCATTTTGTTCATCCGAGATGAACAGTTTGAGCAATTTTGGTAGAGGGTCATCCAAGGAACATTCCTGTGAAATAATTTCAAAATCTATCCACTGGTTAAGCAGGAGAAGTCATTTAAAGGGTTTTCTATTTTTAGCTCTGGTGGCCATCTTGTTCACCCGAGCGGAACAGCTTGAGCAATTTTGGTAGAGGATCACCCAACTAGCATTCCTGTGAAATTAGATAAAAATCTGTCCAGCAGTTTTGGAGAAGAAGTTGTTTAAAGCAAAAGTTGACGACAGACGCATGCACCGACGAGGGACGACGGACAAAGACTGATCCCAAAAGCTCACCTTGAGCACGTCATGCTCAGATGAGCTAAAAAGGTACTTTTGCTGAAAAAATGTGAGTAGCTTTTGCATTATTTTTTAAGCAAAAATATTAGCATATCTTCTATAATATGGGGTGGGGGTGGTCGAGTGAGGCAAAAGTGTTGTGTATCTTGCGTCACTGGGGTGTCCAACTGATACTGGCTTACAGCTGGACAAGGCCTGCTGTCCTTTCAGCAGGTAAGGACAGCAGGCCTTGTCCAGCTGTCCTGTCCTTTCAGCAGGTAAGGGTAGAAGAGGAGTGATGTTATTCTTCTGTTTCTACAGTTCTGTTCATTTTCCTCTTTCTCCCCTATTCCCAACTTTCATTTCCTCTACTATCTCTTCTATCTCTTTTCTCCCTTTCTTCGGGAGATGACACAAAATGACCCACAAGGGCTGATGTGTCATTAAACACAAAACAATCAATCAATCTTCTATAATAAATGATCAATGTTTTATACTATGTTTACTAATGCCATCATTATTTTTGAACAAATTGGCACAGGAATGAAAACTGGGTTACAGCAGTGACAGGCAAGGGATACAATTGTACTATTCAGGCCCCAGATAATGGTCTTATATCATTGGCATACTCCGAGTACTGATCTACCAACTTACCCCAATTTAATGGTACTTTTCTTTGTCTTCAGATCATAAAATTGTGTAGTTTTGTCCATAGATGTTGTGATCACTTTGTCATCATCAGGAGCAAATATAACACTTGTGATAGTACTACTGTGTAAATCTGAAAATAAATAACCATCTCTTCATAACCCTGTTTTACACAGCTTTTTAAAACACTGTTTTGGATATAACACAGTTTAAAGACGAATCCCCAAAAATGTATAGTTATACAGAAAAGAAAATGACCATTGCTTGACTGAGTGTTTCGGGTTGGGGAAATAGATTGCGCTGCATGGTTCTTCCACAGATAGCTGAAACTGACCGCACATGAGTACTGGTAAACCGCTTTAAGGTCTAAGCCAGCCCAGGAAAATGGTGCATGTCAGACTGTCCCTGCATATAAACCTTATTGGTTTATTTGGGTGCTAGGTCTTGAGACGTCATTTCATCTCAATGTTGGGACAAAGTCCCACAAAACTGGAAGTAATGTCTCCAAAATGACACAAATAAACCTAATTTCAAACTAACAAATTGATCAGTGAAGTGTACATTTTTTTCACCAGAAACTGATAACTGCCCTATTTGATTCAGCAAAATGGACAGAATCAAGAATCAACATATATTTCATGATTAATCTTCATGAGAGAATGTTAACGGCACTGCAGGAATCGAACCCATGACCTCCTGATCACCAGTCTGATATTCATCCAGCTGAGCCACCAGCAGAAACTGAAACAGTATATGTCATTTAGGAGAACAGAATATGTCACTGAGGAAATTATGACAAGTAGCCACAATATATATGTCAATGGAGAAAAAAATTCAGTGCTGCTCCTTATGTGGAGCTAAGGAAAATATGACTATTTGTTTGGTTCAAAAGTTCCTATCAGGACCCAGTGGTTCAAAGCATTGTTAGCTTAACAAGCTCGTTAGAGGTCGAATTGTTAACTGTTCTAGCAGGTACAAATTCTAATATAGGTTTAGTTTTGCTGAAAAAAAAATGAGAGCAGCTTTTGCATTTGCAAAAGCTGCTCACATTTTTTGTGCAAAAATATTAGTGTATCCACCATTTTAAAATATCAAAGTTTTAACCATATGTTAGCTGATGACATTGCTAGTTTCGAACAACTGGACCAGAGCATTAGGGCCAATAATTCTTCATACACCTAAACCTCTTTATAACACTGTTCATTGTTACATGGTTTTGGATACAAGATGGTCTGAACATGAATCAGAAATTTATAGATTATACAGAACAAGAAAAATGCCTAATGGCATTATGGACGGGGTTTTTTTTTCAGTACGGTTAGGATGGTGGTGGCATGGGTGGGGTAGGGTGGGGTGTGCTGGTGTGGGGTAGGGTGGGGTGGGGTGGGATGGGTTAGGAGTCGGGTGGGACGGGTGGAATTTGTGGTAGGGTGGGGTGGGGTGGGATGGGGTGTGGTGGGGTTGTGGGGTGGGGTGGGCTTGGGTGGGTGGGATGGGGTGAGGTCAGGTAAGGTGGGGAGTGGTGGGATGGGGTGGGGTTGGGGGTGGAATGGGGTTGTTTTGGGATGGGGGTGGGGTGGGGTTGTGGGGTAGGGTATGCTAGGGTAGGGTGGGGTGGGTAGGGTATGTATGTAAAACTAAGTATGCATGTATGTACAGAACAAATGCAATATCCTAACCCAGTAACAACTTTTTGTGGAGGGGGGGGGGGTATGATTTGTTTATGTGTTTTAAGAAGAAAAAAAGAATAAAGTTTTTTTTCCATTTTTAGCTCTGGCGGACACTGATTTTAGCGATTTTGAAAAAGGGTCACCTAATGAACATTTCTGTATGTATGTAAAACTATGTATGCATGTATGTACAGAACAAATGCAATATCCTAACCCAGTAACAACTTTTTGTGGAGGTGGGGGGGGGGGGGGGTTGATTTGTTTATGTGTTTTACGAAGAAAAAACAATGAAGTTTTTTTCTATTTTTAGCTCTATTTTAAGCTCTAGTGGCCACTGATTTTAGCAATTTTGAAAAAGGGTCACCTAATGAACATTTCTGTAAAATAATTTTGAAATCGGGCCATTATCCCAGGAGGAGATGTCGTTTAAAGAAATTGTTGACGGACGACGGACATCAACTTACCTTGAGCACTTCGTGCTCAGGTGAGCTAAAAAAAGAACAAAAAAAAAAAAAAAAAATTCCATGCCTGTGCATGCATGTATGTATTATTACTAGCAACTATCAGGGGAGGAAGATAATAATTGTTCATATGTGTTTATGGAGAAGAAAAGAAAAATAAAGAAAAAAAAAGAATGAAAAAAGAAAGGAAAAACAAGAACAAAAAAAAAAAAAAAAAAAATGTCTCCACCGGGGTTTGAACTCACGCCCCTCAGATTCATAGTCAACAATAGGATTCGTATTCCAGCACTCTATCCACTACACTGGCATTTGAAAAAAGGTTAACCAAAAGGTAAACCTGAAAAACACAATTTCAAACTGACAATTTCCGCCAAAATTTTAGTCTTTTGCGCCATTTATGGATAATACATGAAAGCGGTACCTCCACTTATGCATCAGTCCTGATATTAAAACAATCTGCTACAGAATAGATGAAAACTATCACTTTGAAAAAAAGGTTAACCAAAAGGTAAACCTGGGACGACGCCTGCCCGCAGGACGCCCGGACATCGCTATTTTAAAGGACGGATTTTTTTTAAAAACCCGTCCAAAAATGACCAAAAATGGTTATTTTTGTATATAGTCCAAACATTTTTGTTTGGAAGGTAGTTTAGGTCGTAGTACCAAAGCGTTGATCCAAAATCATTAATCAATAAACAAAATGGCAAATATCAATGTTCAGATCAACAGACATGGACTCCAGAAGGGTGTAATCAGGCGTCCACGGATAGTAAGCATTACTTGGTAAGCAAGCTTCGGCCATCAAACACACACAGTTTCAGCTTTGGACCCCAACAATAGTGTCATAAAGAGATTGTGATGTACACCACAACCTCATCATAACACTGTTTGTTATAACATGGTTTTGGATGTAACATGGTTTCAAGATGAATCCAAAAAAATGTATAGATTTTAAAGAAAAATGACCATTATGGTAATTTTTCTATATTATCTATACATTTTTGTTTTGTTTGGATTAACTAACACAGTTTTTTGTTATGAACCCCATTAACAGTGTTATAAAGATGCTTTGAACCCCATCAACAGTGTTATAAAGATGCTTTGAACCCCATTAACAGTGTTATAAAGATGCTTTGAACCCCATTAACAGTGTTATAAAGATGCTTTGAACCCCATTAACAGTGTTATAAAGATGCTTTGAACCCCATTAACAGTGTTATAAAGATGCTTTGAACCCCATTAACAGTGTTATAAAGATGTTGTGGTGTATTTACAAAAAAATCATGACTTACCTGGCACACAGAATATTGTCTCCCCTGAATTTGCATCCCATAATTTCAGCGTGTTGTCCAGGTCTGATCCTGAGGCTACCATCCTCCCATCTCTTGAAAACTTACAGCACATCACCATACCATCATGTCTGCCACTCCACTATAAACAAAGAATATTAACTGTCATATGAAAACTGAGCTTTCCTGTTGCAATCTGTCTACCAAAATAGTGTCAAATATGCAGTCCAACCTGTATTAACCCTTTTCTTGCTGAATATTCATTTAAGCCACACCCATTTCTGTCTATCAACCAATCAAATTACTTGATGTAATTTATTGCTACAAATTTCTAAACTAAATGCCAAACAGTGTAGATCCTGATCAGATGGCTTCTTCAGAAGCCATCTGATCTGGATCTACACTGTTTGCAAAGATAGGGGTTGTCGTGAACAGCAAGATAAGGGTTAAGCAAGCACTTAAAGGATAATCAAAATACATGTATGCTTGCTTGAGACAAATGCTTGCTTTATTTAGGCAAGTATAAAATTCTAATGCATTTGCCTTTTTGTGAACTGCATGTAATCTTCCTTAAACTTTACCACTCTCTGGGCTGATTCAGCAGACAACAAATTTTTGGTATTTTTTCTTATTTTTCCCAGGAAACAGGATGCAACATCTCATGCAAACTGTGTCCTTAGATGTCAAACCCTGGAAACAGGATTTGACATGTCACACAAATTGTCCTCCCCCCCCCCCCCCCCACCCCCAATGTTTCCTCAGAAAAATAAGAAAATATTCCAAAATGCCATCTGTGGAAAAAAAAAAATACCCAGCATGGAGAGTGTTAAGACGGGTTTCCTGCTTAGTACTAGAGGTGGCATTGCCAGCCTCGGTAGCTCATTAGGATGCACGTCTGACTGGTGATAAGGCGGATGTGGGTTCAATACTTGCCGTGTAGGCAACATTCTTTCGTGGAGATTGATCATGAAATCTTTTCTATGGTATTCTCTCCCTTCCACTGATTCAAGAAGGGCAATTGTCAGTTTCTGGTAAAAGAATGTGCACTGTACTGGTTAACCGCTTACGGATAAGCCTGCCCAGGAAAAGTGTGGATAGGTAAACTGACCGGCTCAAAAAGACCTAAAATAGTGTTGACTGGGCTGTTGAACTCTGGAAACAGGATTCGACATATCATGCAAATTGTCTCCATAGGAGACAATTTGCATGACATGTCAAACCCTGTTTTCTCAAAAAAATAAGAAAATAGTCCAAAATGTCATCTACTGAAAAAAAATACCCAGCATGCAAAGCGTTAAGACAGGTTTCCTGTTTAGTACTAGAGGTGGCCACTATGAGATTCCTGACTTCTTGTGTGAAGCTACCTCAAGGTATCTTCTACATTTCTGCAAGAAGCAAAGACTATGACAAGACTGTGTTTATGTACAGGCTCACCTCAGCCTTTGTTTTGTTTGTTTGAATTGAGGTTTAACGTCCCCGTCAACACCATTTATGTCATTTTGGAGATGTTACTTCCAATTTTGTGGGACTTTAACCCGATAATCAGACAAAATGACATCTCAAGCCCTGCCACTCTATGAAAGCAATAGGGTTTACCATATTCCTCCCATTTAGCGCCCCTGCTCCTATAAGCGCCACCTCACTGTTTTTCCAAGAATAAAATAATAAGCGCCCCTTCTGCTGTCACAAGAAAAAAATATTTTGGCTTACCTAAAGTAAAGATTATCCTTTCAATCATAGGTGTATCTGCTGTAAATCCTGTCATGCAAGGTGTTTCTAATCACCCTGCTATTACAGAGTATCTGTAATGACTACATGGTACTTTACATGTCATGATTCCACCATATTCTAATGGAAAACTGCCATGTGTAACCATGTGTAATGGGTTTTAAGCTCTCCTTTCTGGTAAAAGTTTTGTGTCTAATAATGTCCCCTCTTTTTCCATTTTTAAAGCGCCTGGGGTGCTATATGGGAGGAACACCATATATGCATGGATGCTCCGATTCGCATCAATTTGCCTGGGCAGGCTAAGACCTTCTAAGAGGTTTACCAATACTCATGAGCGGTTGGTTTCAGCTCTGAGTGGAAGCCCCATACAGTCCAATCTATTTCTCCTAGCCCCAATGTGATGGGGGCATGTGTGTGTGTGTGGGGGGGGGGGCACTTTTTATCCGAGCCTTTTTTGGTCTCCTATGTCATGAATACATTCTTCTGATGAGCCTCACAATTGTCAAAGTCCATGACTTTAACCCATTGTATACTGGTGGACTCTTCTATTGCTGTATATTGGACAAGTCCATTAGTCATTTAAGGGGTGTCAGGCCTATTTTTTTTTCATTTTTGTTCCTTTTTTGACAGAAAATTCTGTTAGCAAACAGTGCAACCCCTGATCAGATGCCACATTCTGCAGCATGATCTGGGCAATACAGCGTCTGATCTGGGCCTGCGCTGTTTGCCAGGCTACCCTTTTAGGAGTTTCCCACCTAGAATGAGTTAAACCTTTGAACAAATACATTGTATTAAGTAATTTGATTGGTTAATAGTCAAAAATGGATTTGTTTAGCAGGACATCACGTGAACAAGTCCGTGAAATGAACACCCCCTTACACCTCACTTTATATAGAGAAAACTGGGGTTTACAGGGGTAAACAATATTTTTCTTATTTTTGCTCCAAGACATAGGTTGTGGGTACTTGTTAGAACCGCCTCAATGAGGCGGTTCTAACGAGCACCCACAACCTATGTTTGCAGTATTTATAAGAACAATATCACGGATTTTCCTGAGAAAAGTAGCCATTTTGAAATGTGAAAAAATGCACTATGTCGCACAGGTGTGTTATCGTAATGATAAGTGTTACATTCACATGAATTGAAAGATGGAAGTGTTGACTTCAGAAATGCAGGAATTAAAGAGTTAACTTCAGTATGTTTGTTTGTTTGATTGGAGGTTTAACGTCCCCATCAATACTGTAAAGGTCATTTTGGAGACGTTTTCAATTTTGTGGGACTTTTACCTGACACTGAGATTTGGTTGGTTGGTTGATTTGAGGTTTAACGTCCCCGTCAAACTGTAAAGGTCAATTTGGAGACTTTGCTTCCAATTTTGTGGGACTTTTACCCGACATTGAGATGAAATGACATCTCAAGCCCTGTCACCCAATGAAACCAATAGGGTTTATTAACATGGACGGTCCGCCTCGCACCGCGGTTCCTGGGCAGGCTTAGATCCTCTAAGCGGTTTACCAGTACTAGTGTGCGGGCCGGATTCAGCTCTGTGTGGAAGCATCATGCAGCCCATATATTTCTTCAAGCCCGACACTGAGATGAAATGACACCTCAACCCCTGCCGCCCAATGAAACCAATAGGGTTTATAAGCATGGACGGGCCGACTAGCACCCCGCTTTGCCTGGGCAGGCTTAGATCCTTGAGCTCTCAAAGCGGTTTACCAGTACATGTACTCGTGTGTGGGTCGGTTTCAGCTCTGTGCGGAAGCATCATGCAGCCCATCTATTTCTTCTAGCCCCAATGGGCGGGGGCCGAAACTTCAGTATGAATGTGGTATGATTTTAACCCTTTTTGTACCAAATGTAATCTTCCACCTTATATATAGCAAGAGTCCATTTCAAAATTTAGGGGTGTCAGGTTGCGTTTTCTTCGAAATTTATTTGAAAAATGGCTGAACTTTTTGCGAACAGTGTAGGCCTTGATCAGACGTATTCTGCGGCATCTGATCTTGGCCTGCACTATTTGCCAAGGTAACCCTTTAGGGGTTTCCTGAATGTAATGGGTTAAACTCATGATCAAAATCTAGCTATGTCTCCAATTAGCACCTTATCTAAAGAAAGTGTTAAAGTATTTTTCTAAATCTATAATCTGGACTTTAAACAACATACACATTCATCCAAACTTAACCCAGTTTAGATGGGACTTGAGAAAAGGGCACTGGCAAAGAGAATAGGTCCAGATCAGACACCCTGGTTCTATGGCATCTGATCTGGGCTCTCCTTTTGTTTGGGAAAAAAATCCCACCATTTTCAAAATAAATTATCATAAATTACACATCATCATCATCATCATCATCATCATCGTCATCATCAGAGTTTTGATTAACATGCAGGTACAGGGGCAACATCCACATAAGTGGGCCCCTTTCCAGGTAGCTGGCTTGCTGCATACAAGGCAGATCTCACACCAGATCTCTAGATATGTCTATCATGAGGATCGATAGTAGATAGCTTCCACTCTCTGGGATCTCTCTCTGTCAGCTGCTTTTAAGTCATCTTGGGCCTTCTAGGCCCACATTTCCATCCACCTGTTTGTCAAAGGCTGTCTTGACTGCACTCTTGACTGCACTCTTGGTGTGCTCCACATGTCCATACCAGAAGAGCCTTCTCTCCTTCAGATCCTCAATCCCAAGCTGCGCAGGTAGCTCACTGGACCTGTTGTGGCTTGATATTGCAGATCTATCTGATCATTGCTCTGTCATTCCACTGCAGACGTTGAAGGTTTGGTTTTGTCAATGGCCAAGTGTCGCTGGCATGGAGCATTGCGCTCCATACACAAGAGGTGTACACACGGCCACGTGTCTTGAACAAGAGGTGGCGGGAAGAGAGAACTGGTAGCAACTCCTTGAACTTCTTCCAGGCTGTTTGCACATGTGATGTGGCCGACAGATCACAGCCACTGGCTGCAGAGAGCATGTCTCCTTACCGTAATTACATGATTACTGTGTAGGCTTTCATCCTGCAAAACCTAGAGTGCATGTAACATACCCCTGTGGTAATGGTCAAATGTGACCAACGCAGTATCAGTAGATAGATAGATAGATAGTAGCAAAAGGAGGCTACCACCTTTAGCTTGTCAGGTCCGACTTGTGTTCTGCCATCTTAGGGACATGCAGTTCCCTGGCACCATGTACACCAGGCAATCTGACACCCATAAAATTGAAAGCGGGTAATTTCAATATACATGTAAATGGATACTGTGGAAGAATTATCAGGATAAAAAGAGGTTAATTTTGGTAGTATTTTCTTGAGAGAAGATAATCCTAAGAAGAGAGAAGATAATCCAGAGATTTAACATACTTAGTCTAAATATTCAGACACGTCAGCTTCTTACTCTACTCGTCTAAAATTTGAACAAGTACAATTTACTACCCGATCTTCTGTCTAAAAATAGCTGGATGACTGGTAAACAATGTACACCTTGATGAGATGCCACATTCTACAGTTTCTCATCTGGGTTTACACTGTTTGCTCAGAATACATATTGTAAATACAGATCATGAAAACAGCATACACTGATAATGAGACTGAAGATTTGTTTGTTTGTTTGTATTGGAGTTTAACAACCCACTCAACAATATTTAGGTCATTTTTGAGCCGGTCAATTTACCTATCCACACTTTTCCTGGGCAGGCTTATACGCAAGCGGTTAATAATAATAATAATCGTCTTTATTTTCAGAGGGTAACACATTTAGCATACAAAGCTAATCTTCCATGAGGCCCTCCATTATGTGCAATATATATACAGACATATAGTTTACAACAGCAACAGTGCACATTCTTTTGCCAGAAACTGACAACTGCCCTTCTTGAAACAGTGGAAGGGAGAGAATGACCGTAGAAAAGATTTCATGATCAATCTCCATGAAAGAATGTTGCCGACCCCTGCAGGTATCGAACCCACGTCCCCCTGATCAGCAGTCGGACACGCATCCGACTGAGCTACCGAGGTCGGCACTGATACTGAAGAAGGTTAAACAATACTTACTAATGTCTGTCCGGTCTCGATATTGGAAACTCGTATACTCTTGTCCCAACTACCTGACACAAACCTGAAGTAGGTAACACATAGCATAATTTTAAACTCCTGGGCCCAGTTACATGCATTCAAAGCTAACAATGAAATTTGTTAACATTTTGTTAAGATTTAAAGAACCACCATCATCTAATCTGTTCTTGGTTATGCACACGATACAGTAATATTTTACTGAAAAAGAAATTACAAATGCAAAATCTACTCACTTGAACAAGTCAGTGAAAAGAATATAGAAGAGTATAGAGAAAACTGGAGTTTACAGGGGTAAATATTATTTTTCTTATTTCCTGTTCCAAGACATAGGTAGTGGGTACTCGAAAGAGCACCCACAACCTATGTTTTGAGCATTGACAGATTTTCATCAGATTAGTAGCCATTTTGGAGCTGTGAAAAATTTAATATGTCGCACGGGAGTGTTATCGTAATGTGCTGACATTTTTCCAGTGAAAAATACAAGAATAATAGATATTTTACAGGCTATTACCGATAACATGTAGACCAATTATTAGTTCACTGAAAAAATGATGCGTTGAACAACAAAACTCTGGCCTATATATTTTAACACCTTATTCAGCATGGCTCCTTATTCATGATGGATATGCAAACAGTGAAGGTTCTGATCAGCCAGACACATTTATCTATCCACACATACTGCCCCACCACCTTCAGGGAGGTACTTGAGCCCATGTGGAAAAGATCTGGCCCAGTTGCTCATAGCTAAAACTTCAATACGGCAAAAAACTTATACTTTTGCTGTAAAATGTGAGTAGCTTTTGTGTTGCTATTTTTTTCAAAGTTGTTCACATTGCAGCTTTCAGCAACACGACAACAAAACCTGAGAGAATGTTAACATTTTGACCTCTAACAAGTTTGTTAAGCTCTTGTGCTAGAGCCAAAATTACGAAAGATCACAGTCACAGTAATATCACTTTTGTTTTGAGACAACCCAGTCAACAGAAAATGCAAATAAAGTTTGATAAAGATTTTCACCTACCTGGATAAATCATTGTTTGCTCTAGCCTCTGTGATAATCCCAGTATGGCCTGTGCTGTATGTTCGTAGACACTGCCCTTCCTCAACATTGAAGAGTTTCACTGTTTTGTCACTAGAGCCAGTTAGAATTTTTGTATCCTCGTCAAGGTATTCACAGCTATTCACTGCATCGCTGTGAGCTCGTATTACTTTAATCCGTACCTGCAATTAACAAATACTCATTTTAGGAAAAGTCAAAAGAAAAGATACCTAACCCTTATGATGCCTTATTCTGCTAACAAATTAATTTAGCCACACCTATTTCTGACTATCAACCAATCAAATTACTTGGTATATTATGTTCATTCAATTCACAAACAGCACACTATTCTGATTGTGCAACATACATTTTGTGATGGACTTAACAATTTGCTTCTGACAGTTCTGAGTAGACAATCGCAAATAGACATCCCAGAATAATAGACATTGATTACTGTTGTAGTCAGTAGGCCAATGGAATAGTATTTAGCATGCCATTTGTATAATCAAAGCACTGAGAGTACTGGTAGATCGATTGTCTTCAAGCGTAAAAAGGGCAAATAATCATGAACTGAGGGTTAAATTGTGTCATTAAAATCTTTTATTCTTGTTTTGAAGCAAAATTTCACAGTGAAGAGCTTGATCAGACGCTGCATTCAACAGCTTGGGATCTAGGTCTTCACTGTTTGCCAAGTCCACTCTATGATTCAATAATAACCATCTTTAGGCTTACACAACACTCTGACAATACTGCGGCTATTTTCTATATAAAAGTTATTCCGACAAGTCAGTTACAGTCACGTGATCTTCAGCACTGAACGGTTTTTATCCTTTGTAACTTTGACGTCGATTGACAAATAATCGATTTAAACTTATTAAACCGCGTTACTTGTATATAAAGCCACATTACGAAAACATACCTATACAAATACATTGCACATTTGTAAAGACGAAAACAGTAACATTTTAAATGAAAAACTGTGATTTTTTTTTCAGCTCAAAACATAGATTGTGGGTGCTCGTAAGGTGGTTCCTGCGAATATCCGCAATCTATGTTTTCGAACACTGAAAATGTGACAGATAATGTTAAACCCCCTAAACCCCAGTTTGCTCTATATAAAGTGTGGGTTTAGAGTGGTCTTCGATTCACGGACAATGTTTACCATGATCAGATGCCGCAATCAGGGTCTATACTTACTGTATGCAGTTACACGAAACAGTCTAAGTACCAGATCGTTTTTACAGCCTAATATCTATGTGTGCTGTCATTGCTTTGATTTATTTAATCTCAAAACATTTTCTGGAATGCACTCTTCCAACTCAAGTCGGGCACGTCCATTCTGCTAAATTGGTGTCTAGATAAATGGCAAGCGATTTATATAGAAAACACTGGTTGCATGGCTCCACTGACCAGGGTTGAAAGGGATGACCTTTCCGCAAGAAGATGTGTGATCGAGACATGACCTTGAAGTTAAAAAAAGTCTTTCATTCTCTTTTTTTCTAGCCGTAGGTCCTACAGCAGTCTGGTTAAATTGACAGTACTTTACTTAAACACCAGCACAATCATAATCAAACAATGACAGCTGAGCAGACAAAGCTTTCCGATCTGGGTATTCAGTGTATGATAAACCTGTCCAGATTCTATAGATAGTCATCTTGCGCAATACTCTGACCTACAATTGTCACTTCGATAAAAATAGAATGGCTATTTTCTATTAATAAATATAACTGGGTTTTCCAAATTAGTGATGGTCACGTGGACAATTGCAGGAATGGAAATTGTGTGGTATGTAACTTAAGATCGATTGTCGATAACAATCGATCTAAAAAGGGGCCAATGGTGACACCACATCCTTAACCAACCATCTATCTCTATCTATCTCCTTATACATGTACTGTGATTGGTCATATTAGACCATTACTTGGAGGTGTCTATTGCTTACACTCCAAATTTGCAGAATGACAGCCTATACAATAATCACATAATTGTGGTAGGAATGTTTAACCTGCACATGGGATGCCTCTCCATGCACAGGGGGGCTCCAGTAAATGTTACAATCGGAAAGAGGGTACATTAATTTTGATTCCATCTATTCTTGCAAATGATGCCTGCATGTTGAGCATGTTTGGACACAAAAATTTTATAGAGCTCTGCCACCAGGGATCAACCCAGGATCCAGATGTTCAGAGGTAAGTGCACCGACCACTGAGCTATCATGCACCACAACTTTGGTACATCAGGACTGTGTACACTAAGGATAATTTAGGGATAATCTGAAACATTCTGTAAAAGTCCCAAACATTTGGAGGCCTTTAGGACTTGCTGTAAGTATCCTATAATTTTAACAAATTTGTTTCACAACCCAACTGATGGTAAGATCTTATTGCTCTTGTGTTTTGAAGCAAAACTGGCAGGGTGATTCATCACACAGTTTTTGTGCTGTTGGGTAATGATATCACGACGGAAAAAGGGTAGCTGCTCATGTGTAAACTGACTGCGCTGAGTCCACATTTCATGAGCTGATATGCCTGCGAACCTTTCGTGAGTTCAATCTAGCAACGGCTGTAGCGAGTTATAAATGAAAGACAGGACCCCCTCCTGGCTGCTGGCACAGGAGTTCATCAAGTAATTCTGAAATTGCCTTTTCAGCCAAAGGGTTTTTATTGGCATTTTTTACACAGCCAATATCTAGATATACTGAGACGCTGAAGAACGGGGTCATTTTTCAGAGCTACGAATCCCGGCGCGGATCTGTTCTGATAACAGCACTGGGTCCATCTATAGGATGAAGTTCCAAGCACAAACGTGCTAAAGCGCCACGGAGCGTTTCATGTTTTTCGTCGGTGATGAGACAAGCTGCTGTGTATGAAGACACTGACTCTCGAAGAACTAGAATAAGTAATTAAGTTGATGATTTTGTTTTAAAACATCAGCAGGAAATGACATGCCAATCACATCGGGGGGGATCTTCTGAGGACTGAGTCATGAGTGACTCAGGGAACTTTTTAAGTGATGAGCACACATGACAGGAATCTGTAACAGATTTGATTATGCCAGTCATGTCGAGAGCGTAAAATTGGCGTTTCATTACCAGTTGAAGCTGGTGTTTTGAGGGATGATCAAGTTTAAGATGAAGGGCAGTAACTAAACCATAGACAACAGATCTTGGAACTATGATAAGTTCCCTTGTTGGGGACAAAGGGTCATTATGGGGTACAACTAACAATCCATCCTTAGCAATGGTAGCAACAGAAAGGTAACGTTTGACGTCCTTAATGTTTGTGAGTTTCTTCGAAGGGCGCGTACCTTGTTTCAAGTGGGCATGAATGCGACGAAGATCATCACACTCAGACTGGATATTAAGCCATGATGAGCGAGTTGTAAATGGTAACCGTTGCATATTGTCAACTACATCACGTACGGAGCGAACAACTGAATCTTCGGTTTGAACAATAAAGCTACATATCTGACATCTTGGGGCATCACAATCAGGAGCATTGCGACTTGCAAAGTCAGAGGTTACATTTGCAGATCCATTCAAGTGGTGCACGCTTACTTGATGCCTGCTTACTGTTGACAAGAAAGAAGTGACACGTGGACTTGCTGAAAACTCATCTCTAGCTAAATTGTCAATAGCTTGAACACAGGGCTTACTATCTGTCAGGACACAAGTGTTGAGTTTCGATTGAATAATGAAAGGGCTGAAATGTTTCACTGCGGCCGCGATGGATAATGCCTCGATTTCATAAGGTAATCATGTGATTTTATGTTTTCTCAACTTAGCACTGAAAAATCCTGTGTCAGAATGATACGAGGAACACGTGGGAGTTGGTTTTACGGCGGCAACGGGAGGCTTGTCATCACTGGGGCTTGTACTCATTTGGGTAGTTTGACGGATCTGGCAGAAATGTTCGTGCTTAAGAACTATTTGGGGCTCTGTCAAAGAGTTAACTATTCTGACTCTCCCCCGATGCATTCCACCAACTGGGGCTGGGGCCAAAGTTTGGGTGTTTTGGTGCAATCAGGACGGGTTTCAATGGAAAGTGTGCAGTCAGCTTCTTGGGCAATCTCCTGAGGTACGCTAAACTCATAAAAATCTCCAGGCCAGAAAACTGATGTGGTAAGGGATCTTAGGACAATGGCCTGGGTACGACGTATGCAGTTGTATAGGGATTCAGGTAGCGACAAGCTATAATAGACCACTTTGGAATCACCAATTAGAATTTGCTGCTTTGAAGGGCGTACAGTAATGTCATTGGTAGTCATGAATGGAATGCCAGCCAATATATCAATATCAAGATCATTGACAACTGGAGCTTCAAGCTTCAGATCATTATTGTCACGTGACACAAGTAAACGTGTTTCTCCGGCAATAGATAAGGGAGTAATTCAATCAGCCTGCAATGCTTTCTGAGAACTTTTGTTAATGGTAGCACCAATAGACTGGGCAACAGAAATTTTTATCATGGAAATCTCAGCACCAGTGTCTCTAGTTGGCAGATATTGTACCTTGCTTCCAAATCCAACCTAAAACGGTCGTAGAGCTGGGGCTTATAACAGTTTTGGAACCAGCTAAACGGAGGTCTGATTTTAGAAGGACATGTAAGACCAATTTTGAATGAGTTCTTGGGGGGTATCGCCACCATAGTATAAATTGTCGGCAAGTTTGGCAACAATGCCGTCCTGTATCAAATCACCAAGTACGCGACACACGAGCTCGTCAAGAGCCGTCTCGGAACCGGGCATCCCCATTGCACACCAAGTATAAACACGCACGCCGGGAAATGGCGTAGCAGCGCCACAATACTTCATTGACTGTTTTGAAAGCCTTATCTGATAGAACGCACTAGTAAGATCGGTCTGAATCATGTATTTCCACTGTGTGATGGTGCGGAGGGTAGAATCAACATCAGGCATTAACGAGGGTTGCGGTTTACTGTAACGGCCAACCTCAGTGAAAGCTGTTACAAGACGGAAACCACCAGAGGGTTTCTTTACCAAGAACGAGGGGTTTAGGTATTCGGCAGTTATTCCAAGTTCTTCTGGACGCCGACCGGCCCCGATAGCTCAGTTGGTAGAGTGTCCGCTCCGGGGAACGGGAGGTCTCGGGTTCGATCCCGGGCCGCGACATAGCAAAGTCGTTAAAAATGGTACTAGCTGCTCCTCGTTTGGCACTCAGATTTACGGGGTAGAGCTAGGACTGGTCGATCCAGTGTCAGGATAATGTGACTGGGTGTGGTATCATGTAATGTGTCTGGGACATGATACTTCAGTGAGGCAGCACTATAAACGTGAGCATTGAGCTCCCTGTCGCAACCAGACACCGTCGTGATATGACTGAAAAATTGTTGAAAGCGACGTTAAACCCGAATTCACACACACACACTTCTGGACGCCGAAAAACACCTTGCGCCTCTAAATCATCAGACCGTTGCGGTAACTCTACAAGCTTATCGCGGGCATATTGGGGAACCTTGCCTTTCCGTTGAGGAGGTTGAGTGGGACCCATATTTATTGTAGCATCAAATTTACTGAATGCGCCATTATATGTCGTAAATTGTGGACTGAATATGTCATCGTACCTTTGTAATAATTTTTTGAACTCATTGCGCACATCCTCACTTAAGATGTTGCCTGGGTCAAGTTTCACTGTGTCAGAATGATACGAGAAACACGTGGGAGTCGGTTTTACGGCGGCAACGGGAGGCTTGTCATCACTGGGGCTTGTACTCATTTGGGTAGTTTGACAGATCTGGCAGAAATGTTCGTGCTTATGAACTATTTTGGGCTCTTGCAAGGAGTTAACTATTCTGACTCTCCCCCGATGCATTCCACCAACTGGGGCTGGGGCCAAAGTTTGGGTGTTTTGGTGCAATGAGGATGGGCTTCAATGGAAAATGTACAGTCACCTTCTTGGGCAATCTCTTGAGGTATGCTAAACTCATAACAAGATGTGTTTGTGAAACACGAACATGTCCCCGGGCATGGTCATTTTTTATTCAAAGTTGCTCACAGTTCAAGATTTTTGTTTGTGTGGTAAGCCCTTGACACAAGAAACTTACATGCCAAATATGAAAGCTCTATCTTAAACGGTTCAAAAGTTATGAATAATAATATTTTTTCTTTAAAGTAGGTCAAGGTCACAGGTCAAAAACATTTGCATGAATGTAAAGCTATTGTCACAAGCAACCTACATGCCAAATATTAAGGCTCTATCTTAAACGGTTCAAAAGTTATGAACAATTTTATTTTTTCTTTTCAGTAGGTCAAAGGTCAAGGTCATGGTCCAAACATTTTGCATGAATGAAAAGCTCTAATCACAGGGAACCTACATGCAAAATATGAAAGCTCTATCCCAAACGGTTCTAAAGTTATGACCAAAAATGTTTATTTTTTTAAGTAGGTCGAAGTTCAAGGTCACAGGTCAAAATTTTTGCATGAATGTAAAGCGTTTGTCACAAGGAACCTGCATGCTAAATATGAAGGCTGTATCTCAAATGGTTCAAAAGTTATGACCAATGTTAACTTTTTCTTTTATGTAGGTCAAAGGTCAAGAACACAGGTCAAAATTTTTTGTGTGAATGTAAAGCTCTTGTCACAAGGAACCTACATGCAAAATATGAAGGCTCTATCTCAAACAGTTCAAAAGTTATGACCAAAATGTTATTTTTTTATTTTAAGCAGGCCAAAGGTCAAGGTCACAGGTCAAATTTTTTTGCATGAATGTAAAGCTTTTGTCACAAGGAACATACATGCTAAATATGAAGGCTGTATTTCAAATGGTTCAAAAGTTATGACCAATGTTAACTTTTTCTTTTATGTAGGTCAAAGGTCAAGGTCACAGGTCAAAATTTTTTGTGTGGATGTAAAGCTCTTGTCACAAGGAACCTACATGCAAAATATGAAGGCTCTATCTCAAACCGTTCAAAAGTTATGACCAAAATGTCCAACTGTTCAAAAGTTATGACCAAAATGTTATTTTTTTTATTTTAAGTAGGGCAAAGGTCAAGAACACAGGTCAAAATTTTTTGTGTGAATGTAAAGCTCTTGTCACAAGGAACCTACATGCAAAATATGAAGGCTCTATCTCAAACCGTTCAAAAGTTATGACCAAAATGTTATTTTTTTTATTTTAAGTAGGTCAAAGGTCAAGGTCAAGGTCACAGGTCAATTTTTTTTGCATGAACATAAAGCTTTTGTCACAAGGAACATACATGCTAAATATGAAGGCCGTATCTCAAGTGGTTCAAAAGTTATGACCAATGTTATTTTTTTCTTTTAAGTAGGCCAAAGGTCAAGGTCAAAGTCACAGGTCAAATTGCATGAATGTGAAGGTCTTGTCACAAGGAACCTTCAGGCCAAATATGAAAGCTCTATCTTAAACGGTTCAAAAGTTATGGCCAACATTAAAGTTGTCCACGTACAAACCAACAAACCTACAAACAGACAGGGCAAAAACAATATGTCCCCGCTATCGCTACCGGGGACATAAAAATCTCCAGGCTAGACAACTGATGTGGTAAGGGATCTTAGGACAATGGCCTGGGTAGGACGTATGCAGTTGTATGGGAATTCAGGTGGGGATAAGCCATAATAGAACACTTGGGAATCACCAATTAGAATTTGCTGCTTTGACGGGCATACAGAAATGTCACTGGTAGTCATGAATGGAATGCCAGCCAATATATCAATATCAAGAACATTGACAACTAGAGCTTCAAGCTTCAGATCAACATTGTCAAATGACACAAGTAAAGGTGTTTCTCCGGCAACAGATAAGGGAGTAACTCCATCGGCCTGCAATGCTTTCTGAGAACTTTTGTTAATGGTAGCACCAATAGACTGGGCAACAGAAATTTTTATCATGGAAATCTCAGCACCAGTGTCTAATTATACCCCCGGCATACAGAGTATGCCATGAGGGTATATAGTTTTCGTATTTTCTGTGTGTGTGTGTGTGTGTGTGTGTATGTGTGTGTTTGTGTGTGTGTGTCTGTTAACATTTTCGTGTCCGCTCCATAACTTTTCAACCGCTTGATATATTTTCATGAAACTTCACATAAATGTTAAACAACATGAGACGACGTGCAGAACACATGAACCGTAACTCTTACTTTTCTACTTTCAGAGTTATTGCCCCTTGTATGTTTTAACTTGCATTTTCGTGTCCGCTCCATAATTTTTCAACCGCTTGATATATTTTCATGAAACTTCACATAAATGTTAAACACCATGAGACGACGTGCAGAACACATGAACCGTAACTCTTGCTTTTCTACTTTCAGAGTTATTGCCCTTTGTATTTTTTAACTTGCATTTTCGTGTCCGCTCCATAACTTTTCAACCGCTTGATATATTTTCATGAAACTTCACATAAATGTTAAACACCATGAGACGACGTGCAGAACACATGAATCGTAACTCTTGCTTTTCTACTTTCAGAGTTATTGCCCTTTGTATGTTTTAACTTGCATTTTCGTGTCCACTCTATAGCTTTTCAACCGCTTGATATATTTTCATGAAACTTCACATAAACGTTAAACACCATGAGACGACGTGCAGAACATATGAACCGTAACTCTTGCTTTTCTACTTTCAGAGTTATTGCCCTTTGTATGTTTTAACTTGCATTTTCGTGTCCGCTCCATAACTTTTCAACCGCTTGATATATTTTCATGAAACTTTACATTAATGTTAAACACCATGAGACGACGTGCAGAACACATGAACCGTAACTCTTGCTTTCCTACTTTCAGAGTTATTGCCCTTTGAATGTTATAACTTGCATTTTCGTGTCCGCTCCATAACTGTTTAACTGCTTGACATATTTTCATGAAACTTCACATAAATGTTAAACACCATGAGACGACGTGCAGAACACATGAACCGTAACTCTTGCTTTCCTACTTTCAGAGTTATTGCCCTTTGAATATTACGAGTTTTACCATACACTGGTATCCGCTCTGTAACTTTAAAACCGTTTGAGATAATTTCATGAAACTTCAAACAAATGTAAAGCAAGATAATAGGATGGGCAGAACACAGTTTGCATACATTACAAATTATTTCCCTTTGAAGATTGTAAATTATGTGTCTGCTAACATCTTCGTGTCTTCTCCATTACTTTTAAATGGCTTGACATATTTTCATGAAACTCCACATGAATGTTGAACACCATGAGACGCCGTGCATAACACATGAACCATAACTCTTGCTTTCCTACTTTCAGAGTTATTGCCCTTTGAATCTTGAAAATGGCCATTCTATGGAATATGGCCTGTATATGCAAAGAAGCTTTTGACAATGCTATTTTCAGCTGAGGTGATGGCACTGGCCGGGGGTATACGTGCCCCACTGGGCACTTTTGTCTAGTATCAATTGTAATGGATGGTGCCTAAAGAATACCTTTATCTGAGGAGATTGTTTTGATATTACACGACGCGAAGTGGACACACGAAGGTTATGTGTCAGTACAGAGCTCACAGATGCTGCAGAAGGCTCTGGTGGTATTGATTCATCACTGCCTGTGTCTTCATCAGCTACTTCGACATTTTTTCGAATTTTACCAGTTCGAAGATCCTGCTTATCTGCTTCAGGCAAATACTTGCATTTACTCAAGAAATGATTAAATCGACGTCCAGCCTGTTTTTACAATGCACATGAGTGGTCATTCTTCACTGAGGGTTTTGAATCAGATTTTAATGTATAATTTGAAGAGTGGATAGAGAAAGTTTTTGAAGTGCAAAGAGTCTCAGACAGAATCATCATGGTGAAGCTTGTAGTCAGCCAGTGTGTGGTTACCCTTCTGTCTGTATACGCCCCACAGACTGGTTTAAGTGCTGAAGTCAAGGACTTGTTCTTTGACCAACTGCGTGATGTGACTGCCAGGATCCGAACTCCTGATCCCATGCAGAGATTGGAATGGCCATGTAGGCCATGCAGGCACTGGATACAAGGAAGTGCATGGTGGGATCGGGTATGGTAGACCTGAACCAGATGTTGAGGGTGAGAGGATTCTAGAGTATGCCCTGGCATTTGACCTGCTTCTTGGAAACACATGTTTCAAGAAACGTGACAGTCATCTTATCACATACAAGTCAGAAAGCGCAGCGGCGCAGATAGATTTCATCCTTTTCCGCAGGACAATGCGCAAACTTGTCACAGATGTGAAAGTGATCCCTGGCGAGGAAGTAGCCCTGCAACATCAGCTACATGTATGCGACATGAGGATTGATGTGCCACCAAAACATCAGTGCAAGTTCACCCCCAGACTAAAAGTTTGGAAGCTGAAAGAATCTCAGACAAGAAATCATTTCCAGGAGGTTTTCAGCCAGCATGTAAGTGCTCAGCAGGTGTAACTGATGGTACCACTGAGAATATATGGAATAGCATCAAGACAGGTCTGCTCAAGACAACTGAAGAGGTGTGTGGCACAACTCGGCCCCACCGCTGGCGTCGGGAAACCTGGTGGTGGAATGAGGATGTTAATAAGGTCATTGCAGCCAAGCGGCAAGCCTTTAAGGCACGGAAGACTGGTAAGGGGACCCGTGCATCATATCTTGTGGCCAAACGCATAGCCAGACGTGCGGTGGACCATGCTCGCCAAGAAGCTGAGAAGGGGATCTACAAGAATATTGACCCTAAGTCCTCAGAAGTATACCGCCTTGCTAACTAGATGAGAAGAGAGAATGCCGATGTTGTAGGTGACAGACCAGGATAGAATGATGCATGGGAGATGTCAATGAGTGAAGACTCATGGAATGCCATCCCTGATAATATAAAACAAAGTACCTCTGTTGATCAGTTTAAAGCAAGGTGTCTTCAGTGTTTTTCTCCTTAAGTTAAATTACCATTATGAATGAAGTCAACGCTTTAACTTTTTCCAGAACATGTTCTAGCTATGCTTAATTTATGTCATCATCTTTGTAAATGTTGTAAATATTGTATGTTTGTATATGTTTCAAAAGAGGACCCCAGGGAAGATTGGACGTATGTCCAACTGGGCCTTCTCTATAAATAAAGTCAATATTTTTATTATTATTATTATTATACTCAAAGCAGAGGGCCTGGTTAGAACACTACCAAAGGCTACTCAATGTTGAGTTTGACTGGGACCCAGACCACCTGTCTGATGAACCACCAGTGGAAGGGCCGCCCATCCCAATCACTACTGATATGGTTAAGAAGGCTATCTCTCAAATGACGACTGGCAAAGCACCGGGCCCCTCTGGCATAGTGATGGAGATGATAAGAGCTGCAGGTGATACGGGTGCCTTGATGATCCGCGACCTTGCAGCTGCAATCATCCGTGATGGAAAGGTACCCTCTGACTGGGAACAGCGGCCCCCGCCCATAGGGGCTGGAAGAAATATATGGGCTGCATGATGCTTCCACACAGAGCTGAATCCGGCCCGCACACTAGTACTGGTAAACCGCTTAGAGGATCTAACCTGTACAGGAACCGCAGTGCGAGGCGAACCGTCCATGCTAATAAACCCTATTGGTTTCATTGGGGGACAGGGCTTGAGATGTCATTTCATCTTAGTGTCGGGTAAAAGTCCCACAAAATTGGAAGCAACGTCTCCAAAATGACCTTTACAGTGATGACGGGGATGTTAAACCTCAAATCAAACAAACAAAACTGACTGGGAACAAAACTGAGTTTGATTGTCTGTCTCTACAAGGGCAAGGGTGATGCACTGGAACGGGGCAACTATCGTGGTCGCAAGCTGACAGAACAGGTCATGAAAGTCCTGGAGAGGATTGTGGATGGCCTCATTAGGCAGTTAGTGTCCATCGACGATTCCCAGTTTGGCTTCGTTCCAGGAAGAGGCACAACAGACGCAATTTTTGTTGTACAGCAGCTAAAAGAGAAGTATCTGGCGGCCAGCAGGAGACTCTACATGGCTTTTGTAGACCTGGAGAAGGCATTTGACCGAGTGCCTCGGAAAGTCATCTGGTAGGCACTAAGAAAACTTGGGGTGGATGAGTGGATTGTGCAACTGGTCCAAAGGATGTATGCTAATGCTCGGAGCCGTGTCCGCGTTGGTGATGGTTACAGTGAAGAATTTGAGGTGAAGGTGGGTGTTCATCAAAGCTCTGTTCTCAGCCCACTGCTTTTTCATCATTGTGCTTGAAGCCTTAGCACACGAGTTACGCTCTGGAGTTCCCTGGGAGGACCTGTATGCTGATGACCTTGTCATCATAGCTGAATCCCTTGAGGAATGTGTCAGGAGGCTCTTAACTTGGAAAGACGCAATGGAGGCCAAAGGGCTGAGAGTGAATGCAGGAAAGACAAAGATCATGATCTGTGGTACAGGTCTGGACCTCTTGCAGAGTACAGGCCAGATCACATGCGCTGTATGTCGCACTGGAGTGGGCAGCAACAATATCTTTTGTAATGGCTGCAAGTTCTGGGTGCACAAGAAATGCAGTGGGCTCAAACGCCTGATAGAGGACCCTGATTACAGGTGTACACGGTGTAGATGGCAGACCACAGAGGGAAGTCCAAGTCGGATCCGACAAGCTGGAAGTTGTAGCTTCCTTTTGCTACCTAGGTGATATGCTCTCTGCTGCGGGTGGTTGCGACCTTTCAACTACATCATGTGAAAACAGCCTGGAAGAAATTCAAGGAGTTGCTACCAGTTCTCTCTTCCCGCAACCTCTCGATCAAAATGCGTGGCTGTGTGTATAGCTCTTCTGTGCGGAGCACAATGCTCCATGCCAGTGAGACATGGCCATTGACAAAGCCAAACCACCAACGTCTACAGAGGAATGACAGGGCAATGATCCGACAGATCTGCAATGTCAAGCCACAGGACATTGTCACCATCAGGTCCAGTGAGTTACTTGAGCGTCTTGGCATTGAGGACCTGGACCTCATCCTGAAAGAAAGAAGGCTTCGCTGGTATGGACATTTGGAATGCACCAACAGTGCAGTCAAGACTGCCTGTGACATACAGGTAGATGGAAAGCAGGAGCCTGGAAGGCCCAAGATGACCTAGAATGCCTAGAATGGAAGCTCTCTGCTATCGATCCTCATGATAGACAAACCTGGAGATCTGGTGTAAGATCTGCCATGCGTCCAGCAAGCCAGCTACCTGGAAAGGGGCCCACTTATGTGGACGTTGCCCCTGTACCTGCATGTTAATCAAAAATCCGTTGATGATGATGATGAATTTGACTTCCTGGTGACCGAACGCAAAATCTTAGACTCCGCAGATGCACGAATTTCTTCCAGTAGACTGTTAAGAGATTGAGATGTCTCAGGTTTAATGGAGGACAAAGTCTGTGACCTCAACTCAGTCCCATATCGCTGCTTAACTAAGTAACGAGGTTGGGGTGAATCAGGCATAACCATGTCAGTACAACAAAATTTTCAAGTGTAGGTGACAAGTCTTTGTCAATATCAGGGATCTCATCATGGTGGCGGATACCACCATCTGATTTCAATAGGTTGTTGTCCACAAAACTAGAAAGTCGTTGATACAAATCTTCAGGTCGTTCACCTGGTTCTAAATGTATACTATCAAAGTCCAGAAAGTGCGACCCACTGGATTGAAAGCCAAAATGAAGATGATCGACTGTCATATCTGGGCCACCGATGTAGAATTCTTCACAATAGCATTTCTAGATATGGTCGGGCAATAATTAGCAATCTGCCCAAGCATCAGCTCCAACTTGGTCAGTTTCTGTGCTGCTGTATGCCTTGATGCCTCTGGAACAGTCTCTGCATCATCAGTGAATCCACGTAGCAGGTTTGCAGCAGATTTTTTTAACCATGTGGACCCGTCAAGTAGAAATGAGGCAAAATTCGGGTCTAAAGAAAGTGTGTATTGTAAATTCTGCCTCCATGCTTCGAAAGATGTTATTGTCTCATTTTTAGTGAGTGACCATTGCTTTGGGGCACAAACAGCCATCCTGTGAAAGTTTCTGTAGTAATTGTATCTACTATGAAGTATGTCGAAAAACACCACTCGTCGGTAACCAGCTCCAAGACTGAATTGTCTTGCCAATCCGAAGAATCAGTTAAACTGTCACAACAAACCACAAGAACTGAGTCTCTTGCACAAAGGAATGAGTAGAAGGTCGCTGCCACCATGCCAGGAATAAATAGTAACAGTATTAGACGAGAACGATGATGCTAGACAGTTTTATTTAACACAGGTATATCTGACTTTCACAACCCAAAAAGCAAATCATTCAACAGCCGCACTACTCCGGCTAAATGTCCATATCTATAACTGCAACTCCAATAGGCGTTGCTATTGCAACAATACAATATGTTGTGTGAAAACATGTGCTCTGTTTATTTGGTTTGGCTCATATGACTCATTAATCATGCAATTAATGTGACTGATGATGAGCTGTTTCAAACACATGCTCTTTGCAAAGTTAAACATCTTTAATTATCTCTTTAGCACCTTAGTTTTGTTTTCAATTGGTTTGTTGTTTTGTTAACAGTGCCGGCGAGCAACGATTAATAGTGAGGATGAAAATGCGTGCTCTATTAAAAATTTATTGTCTTTATCTCTTTTTACATAAAAATTTATTTATTTATAGTTTGTTTTGTTCATTTTATAGCGTTTTAGGCATTTAATGTTTTCTGATCACACATATTATACCCACTTGATTACTTATTGATTTATTTATTACCAGTACTGATTTAATATTTAGTCTGTTATGCTTTCTAGGTCGAAATAAATATCAGTCAAGCAACACGTTCGTGTTTATTTATTTGTGTTGGTGTATTCTGTCTCGACATTTTTCTATTATTTTGTTAATTGTACTCTGTTTTTGTTATTATATATTTTTTTCAGACCAGACAAAGTACCTGTGAAACTTTATATTGCAAACATAGGTTGTGGGTGCTTGTAACAGCCGCTTTACTGAGGCAGTTCTAACGGGTACCTGTAACATATATCTTTGAACGTAAACAAGAAAAAAATAATGACACGCTTGTAAACCCCAAGACTGAATAAAACAATGAATCCAGTAACAGATGAGAAAGTGACCATTTTTCCTTGATCTTTAATGTTATTGTCCAAACACTTCCTTACGTTAACATGTCTATGCAATAAAATGTGATTGTTTACAATGATTAAAATTGTTTGTAGAAAACAAGCTTAATAATTTTAGTTGCCCCCGCCTATCGGGGCTTGGAAAAATAGATTGTGTTGCATGATGCGCCATGCAGACCTGGAACCCACCGCACATGAGTACTGGTAAACCGCTTACTGAAGGTCAAAGCTTGCCTAGGCAAAGTGGTGCGAGTCAGCCCATCCATGCATAAAACCCTGTTGGTTTTATTGGGTGGCAGGGACTGAGATGTTATTTCATCTCAGTGGTGGTTAAAAGTCCCATAAAATTGGAAGCAACGTCTCCAAAAGATCTAAATAGTGTTGATGGGGATGTTAAACCACAAATCAAACAACAAAATCAATAGTTTTAGTGTAACAAGTACTAGTCACAACTTCCTGAGTGGCCACTTTTAAGACCCATTTTCCTTAGGCTGACGGGATATTTTGAATATTTGCCTCTTCTCTCCTCTGTTCTGTAAAATATGAATAAAAGTTCTGCAGTGGAAATTTAGTTTTACCCTGGAAAATGGGCAAAACGACTAAGGGGACGAAACGACTAGGGGGACGAAACGACAAGGGAGGAAATGTCTTGTGAGCGAAACTACTAGGGAAGGAAATGGTTTGGGGGCGAAACGACTCGGATTCTTTGAAATGTACACCTGTGAGTAATGGTCAAATGTGACCGATTGCAGTATCAGTAGAAAGAAAGAAAGTGTGTGTGCGAGTTTTGGCAGTGGCTAGAGATACGGATCCGTATCTCTAGTCTCCGAGGCTAGGGATACGGATCTGTATCACTAGCATTTTCCAATAGGCCTGGCTAGAGGTACAGTTTGATAAGACTGATAATTGTTTCAAACAGAGATACCATTGCTGTTTTGACGCAATTTGCAAAGTAGCATAACTCCACTACGGTGAAAGGTGGAAAAAGTAATATGAATTCTGAAATGGGACAGGACCAATGGCAGTCCTGTGTATTATTATTATTATTATTATTATTAGGTTTATATGATGTATTTGATTATCATTTTTGATAAATTTGGGATGCGAGGGGGTATGGTGAAGTAAGCATAACGGATCAGATCACCTTTTTCTTATATGTTGGCTGTCATTTTTCATAACTCTAAATAAACATAAAGACAGAGACACAGATCGAATGCGCACATGGGCAGGCTGGTCAGCGCCCTTGCTTTCTCGCTAAATAAAAACAAGAGCTGTCGCCAGACAGCATAGCTCGCCTGTTTCGCGACTTCAAGATATAAGGAAAAATTTATGAACCATGAAATATAGGTCACACTCACCTTGATATATTTGAGATCAATAATCAGGTCACATGGAACATATATTCCAGATATTACATTTCAGGATCAAATTGTATCTGAATTATAAGGCAAAATCATTGAACCATGAAAATAGGTCACAAGGACCTAGATATATTTCCATGTCAATCATCGGGTCGCATGGAACTAATTATCCAGGTAAGACATTTCTCCATCAAATAGTATTCAAGATAATAGGAAAAATCACTGAACCATGAAATATAGGACACACTGACCTAGATATTAATTCAAGCTCAATCATGGGGTCACATGGAATAAATAATCCAGGTATGACATTTCTCCATCAAATAGTGTTCAAGATAATAGGCAAAATCACTGAACCATAAAATATAGGTCACACTGACCTGGATATATTTTGCGGTCAATTATAGAGTCACATGGAACTAATAATCCAGGTATGACGTTTCTCTATCAAATTGTATTCAAGATAATAGGCAAAATCACTGAACCATGAAATATAGGTCATACTGACCTAGATATATTTTGAGGTCAATAATGGGGTCACATGCAACTAATAACCCAGGTATAACATTTCTCCATCAAATAGTATTCAAGATAATAGACAGAATCACTGGACCATGAAATGTAGGTCACCATGACCTAGATATAGTTTGCGGTCAATTATTGGGTCATATGGAACTAATAATCCAGGTATGACATTTCTCCATCAAATAGTATTCTAGATAAAAGGCAAAATCGCTGAACCATAAAATATAGGTCACAGTGACCTAGATATATTTTGAGGTCAATAATGGGGTCACCTGCATTTAATAACCCAGGTATAACATTTCTCCATCAAATAGTATTCAAGATAATAGACAAAATCACTGGACCGTGAAATGTAGGTCACCATGACCTAGATATATTTTGCGGTCAATTATTGGGTCATATGGAACTAATTATCCAGGTATGACATTTCTCCATCAAATAGTATTCGAGATAATAGGCAAAATCGCTGGACCATGAAATATAGGTCACAGTGACCTAGATATATTTTGAGGTCAATCGTGGAGTCACATGGAACTACTATCCCAGATATGACATTTCTCCAACAAATAGACTTCAAGATATAAGGCAAAATCACTGGACCGTGAAATGTAGGTCACCATGACCTTCACCCTTTTACACTTGAACCAATGTCACTTGATTGGCTGATGTATAACCAATTGTGTCTATAACTCGTTAGTATAATGGAAAGGTATACAACAAATTACAAAGGTGTCCTAGATTTTGACCCCAGCCCCACCCCATCCCCAATCCCAGGCATGAACCCAGGGGTGTGTTGTCTTGGAATCTCAGAAGACACTCCCATGTATCCAAGTTGTAAATATGAATGCTTTGTGATGAGTGACTGTTGAGATATAAGCATTTCAAAAACTTTAACACAGAATTACAAAGGTGTTCTAGATTTTGACTCCTAGCCCCACCCCGGGGCATGAACCCAGGGGTCTGTTCTCTTTGAACATCAGAGGACCCTCCCAGGTACTTAAGTTCCAAATATGAGTGGTCTGTGATGAGTGACTGTTGAGATATAAGCATTTGAAAAACTTTAACGCAGTGTGACGGGAACGCAAACCCACACGCGCACGCCATCCGAGGTGACAACAATAGCTCTCCTTGTACTTCGTACAGGCGAGCTAATAATATATTTAGATCAAATACGCAATAATGCAGTATGATCACTACATTTTTGCTTCCTCCAGTACATGTATATGCAACAAACAAATGCACAGATCAGATACACGTCAGCACAGGCTGATCGTAAATTCTAGCTTCTGTCCAACAACACATTGCTAGCGAGAAGAATGTAATTGAGTCGCGTCATGAGAAAACCGTTGTTTGCATATACGAAAACAAAGGCACAGATCAGCTGCGCAGTTGCTGCGCAGCTGATCAGGGCCTTTGTTTTCGCTACATGGATGGTACAATCTCTCTACCTCCTATATCCTAAATTTCAAAGCTCTAGCCATCTTCTGTGGCTGTATAGCCTGGTTTGTGTCGGGCTAGGTCGGTCGGAAACCCCGAAGACAGGTTTTTGTCATGACGCGATACGTTTCTTAGTATGCGAAAAAGCAAACGTGCAGATCAGATACGAATCGGCGCAGGCTGAACAGCGCCTTAGTTTTTAGTTTTTACTCGCTGCCAATATAGTATATATCCGAAATATATAAAAACAAAGCCCGAAATATATAAAAACAAACTAGAGTGTACAGTTGCATGCATTATGCAAACAACCTTGTACAAAAATGACGCTATCATTTCACTGTATCTCTAGTCTAGGAGGCTAGAGCGTATCTCTAGTCTCGGAGGCGTCAAAACAGTAATGGTATCTCTGTTTGAATCAATTATCAGTCTTTTCAAACTGTACCTTTAGCCAGGCCTATTGGAAAATGCTAGGGATACAGATCCGTATCACTAGTCCTCGAGACTGAGATACGGATCCGTATCTCTAGCCTCCGAGACTTGAGATACGGATCCGTATCTCTAGCGACTGCCGCGAGTTTTACGTCCCACCAACAGCTATAGTCAAACAGATACAGGACCTCAGTTTAAAGACCCATCTGAGTCTGGAGAAGCCTGGGATATAAAACCCATAATCCTGTCCAGTAGGTAACTGACTGGCCCAACATGACCATAGCTGTTTGCTGGGCCGTAGAGCATTCTGTGGGATATATTCGCACGACTGTTGTGCGAATAGACAGCACAACTGATTTTTGTCGAAGAGAAACCTGAGCTAGGTCTTCATGTTCCCATGTCGCTAATGGTTCGTTTTCACCAGTGGACTCAGTATCATCAGCGGTGGCAATAGCATCCATTGAATTAGCTATATGCCGTGCATTTTGACTGTTTTTGTTGTTTGTTTACAAAGTTTCGAGGTTGGAAACTAAATGCCGTAAAGCATCAACGAAAGTCGTAAAATTAATTTTAATACATGTTTTTGCGAATTCATAATTGGGTGAAGAATTAAGTCGTTAGGCTAAGCATTATGACAACAATGGCAAATACGTTTAATGATATCTAAATGGCCGAATGATAAATGTAACATTTACGTCATCTCAAAGTTCCAAGATGGAGGACGGGCAGGAACCCCAGTCTGGTAAGATTTCGGGGATATTTTAGTTTGACTGGAAATAGATTTGATTATTTCTGTTACAGGGTAGTGTAAGACACACGGTTTCATATTTAGGAACAGGTAATGCATCCGAAAACTGATGAATATGATTGTTTGACGCTTTCAAGTTATGTCAATTTTGGCCCATACATTGATGATTGAATTTCAGAGACAGAGTAAAGATCTGACTGGCTGACAGGATTTAGGTTGTGTTTGATTGCTAGGAAAACACCACCACCTTTTTATTTTTGTGGCTCTTTCTGAAGAGGGTAAAAATCTGAGCAATGATCTGTTGCTGATATTGAGTGGAGCAATATGCAGGTGCCCCATGCCATGGGTATCTAAAAGGCAACATCAACAAATTTTGGACATATAGCATGGTGGAGCGTGATAGCTCAGTGGAAAGTGCACATGCCTCTGATGCTAGAGGTCCCGGGTGTATGAATGACATTTGAATTTAGACGTGTCACCACTCACCAGTAACAAATCTTGTTTGATCCCCGGCAGCGGTGATAAAATTTCGGTGTCCGAACACGCCTCATTGGCATCATTTGCAGAGATGACTGTCATAAAGTGACTGTCATAAAGTCCACCTTCCTTCGGATCGGGACGCTAACTGGAGGCCTCCTGTGCAGGGAGAGTCATGCCCTGTGCAGGTTAAAGACTGGTGTATGAATGTCATTTGACGTGTCACCAGTAACAATTCTGAAGACCCCTACCACAATTACCTGATTACTGTGTAGGCTCTCATCCTTCAAACCTGGTGTGTGTGTAATGGTCAGATGTGACGGATCACAGTACACCCAGACCTCGTTATAGCATGATTCGTTACAGCATGAATTAGGATATAACATGGTTTTGGTTTGGACCCCATATTTTCCCCAACCAACATTTCTAAATATTATCCAAGGATTCTATCAGGTTTTAAGCACAACAACTTTATTTTCCTCCCACTTTTGACTGCGGTAATACGGTAACTAACACGGTTTATAAAGGTACTTTTTTTAGCTCGCCAAGTACGAAAGTAAGGGGGAGCTATTGCCATACCCCCGGGCGTCCGTCGTCAGCGTCTGCATTTGGTTAAAGTTTACCTGCAAGCTCTTATATGTGATGTTTTACAAGTTTATTTTGAATATATAATTAACAATTAGGCCAAAACAAAATATATGTGTGGTTCCGGTTACCCGACCGTGCCTAGCTTTTTCCCGCCGACCCTAATTATTTTTCTATCATGAATATTCCAAACATTTTATGTGCAAAAACGGTCTTTGAATTTTTCATGGTTAAAGTATTTTAGTACATATTCATTAAAAAGCGCTTTCATTAAAGGACAATCTGGTCGTATTAACGCATGAAAATGGTGTGCGTCTGCCAAAAAACAACAACAAAAAAAACATCAAAAACATCCGTGTTTGTCTCTAAATAACTGTGAGCCTAGAAAAACAATGCATATCGTAAGCATCGCTATTTAAAAGCTGTTTTTTTATCAATTGCCGCGAGCTGCCAGTTAACGGTAAGTGCATGGCCCGTGCTAATCAATAACAATTAGCCAGTTACAGTTCAAATGGGTCAGGGATATGGCACGTGGCTACTTCTGAAGAAGCCGACGCTTTGAAGTAACCCATATTTATAATCCAAATTCTCCAGTACTTAGCGCATTCAAGACCGTTCATGCAAGCCAATAGAACCACCACCGGAAACAAAATAAATAAGAAAAAAACTACTACCAGAGGGTAAAACGTCTGTTGTCTCCTGTGATCAACAGGTATTTTCCATAGACCGGTAAGAGAGGCAAAATTAGGAAGCGGTCGGAACCCACAAATTTTGAATGCAATTTGTTTCCGGAAGCGCAAGATGCATAAACCCATGTCTCGGACGCATAAAAAAGGACAATGGCGCACATTTATTGCGGTATGCAGACCGTGACGGTATGATCCCTCGCAATAATCAGATTACTTTTGTGACAATAAAAATTATCCAAATTATGTTTTACCACCTGTAGCGATAATCAGACAAGTGTGCACGCTTCAACAAACATAAATAATACAGACGGCTTGCGTAAATCTCTCAAGTATTTTCACGTTCTCCATGAACAGAAAGCTAAGCCTCCACAGATGCGCAGGCTGATCGTAGTCTTCGCTGGTCACACATATATAGCTTTTGTCATGCCGCGCTTAATTTCCCGCCGTCATTTTGAACGTGCATTTGTTGCAGTCTGAATTTTTCCCACGTTTTTCAATAACACGTCATCGATAGTTTGCACACACGGTCTTCGCATCCAATTTTTGGAAAACATGACAGTAAACTGTGCGACAGGTGAAGTCACAGATCAGCCTGCGCAGTCTTATCAGTCTTTGCTCTTTGTTCAAAAATGTAGTATGGCTTCTGCGATATGCAGAGAGCAGCAAACGAAAAGCTCGATGTGCAGGCTGATCTTACGTTAAAAGATTTTTTTTCGTGAGTGCACTGTTGTAATATATGTCCGATAAAGACGGTAGTTAATGAGCTAGGATGTCATATGGTGGTGACATCAGAGAAATGCACTGAATGCGTATGTGCACACAGAAAAGACTCAGATCAGCTTGAAGTTCTGCACAGTCTGAACTGAGTTTATTGTTCACAAGGTTTCATTTCTCGGAAAGTTTAGACACTCGCCGATCAGACTGGCCGCATATGCACATGATAACACTGGTCAGGTAAATTTTCACACCTAATCGTTTAATTGGTATCACTTACATGTACACTGGTAATCAAATCTTAAAGTGAGATAATTTGGAACAATAAACAGCGGGATTAGCGGTAAACCATCAAACAGGCAACAATCTATTGCTAAAAAAGTGTCTAAAATATCCATTTTCTCCATTCTTTAAACAGGCATGACGTTGTTATATTTTGGTCATTTGATTTGAGGTTTAACGTTCCCGTCAACACTGTAAAGGTCATTTTGGAGACATTGCTTCCAATGTTGTAGGACTTTTACCCGACATTAAGATGAACAGACTCAATAAAACCGAGTCTGCTATTTTCGTTTATTTGGTGTATTCTTTGCTTCCGGAGGATCTAACTATTCAGAACTTATTTATCCCTGCTCACCCTTGCATGCCCCTAGTTAAAGGGGAAAGCAGACTTAACTGGGGATATATTTTTCCCAATCTCAGCTCCAGAACATACATGTACGTTGTGGTTTCTTATTACAACCACCTCAATGGCATGGTTCTATTGAGTTTCCACACTGTACAAGTTTGGATTAGAGTCATGAAAGAGGCAGTTAGGGAAACATGCAACTATGATGTAGTGTACACGTGTGTAGAAATGTTTATGTTTTTTGTACAATCAAGATCAGGAACTTAACTTTTCAAAATGAAGGATTTTGGACTCCTGTTTTCAGAATCATTGTGAGATCTATCTATCTATCTATCTATCTATCTATCTATCTATCTATCTATCTATCTATCTATCTATCTATCTATCTATCTATCTATCTATCTATCTATCTATCTATCTATCTATCTATCTATCTATCTATCTATCTATCTATCTATCTATCTATCTATCTATCTATCTATCTATCTATCTATCTATCTATCTATCTATCTATCTATCTATCTATCTATCTATCTATCTATCTATCTATCTATCTATCTATCTATCTATCTATCTATCTATCTATCTATCTATCTATCTATCTATCTATCTATCTATCTATCTATCTATCTATCTATCTATCTATCTATCTATCTATCTATCTATCTATCTATCTATCTATCTATCTATCTATCTATCTATCTATCTATCTATCTATCTATCTATCTATCTATCTATCTATCTATCTATCTATCTATCTATCTATCTATCTATCTATCTATCTATCTATCTATCTATCTATCTATCTATCTATCTATCTATCTATCTATCTATCTATCTATCTATCTATCTATCTATCTATCTATCTATCTATCTATCTATCTATCTATCTATCTATCTATCTATCTATCTATCTATCTATCTATCTATCTATCTATCTATCTATCTATCTATCTATCTATCTATCTATCTATCTATCTATCTATCTATCTATCTATCTATCTATCTATCTATCTATCTATCTATCTATCTATCTATCTATCTATCTATCTATCTATCTATCTATCTATCTATCTATCTATCTATCTATCTATCTATCTATCTATCTATCTATCTATCTATCTATCTATCTATCTATCTATCTATCTATCTATCTATCTATCTATCTATCTATCTATCTATCTATCTATCTATCTATCTATCTATCTATCTATCTATCTATCTATCTATCTATCTATCTATCTATCTATCTATCTATCTATCTATCTATCTATCTATCTATCTATCTATCTATCTATCTATCTATCTATCTATCTATCTATCTATCTATCTATCTATCTATCTATCTATCTATCTATCTATCTATCTATCTATCTATCTATCTATCTATCTATCTATCTATCATGTTCAGCTTTAGGACCAAGTAAGACAGATACAAATGGAACAATGACTACGATTTGAAAAGACTATAAATAAAATAGTTTCTGCTGGTGCTAATTGGTGGATGTTTAATTTGCAGCATTAAGCCCTTATAAGAAACTTTCTGATATCCGTTTACTCTGTCATTTCATCTTGATCTTTTGAACTTTTACATTTATCTTCAATGTATATATGGTACAATAACAGTTACAACACTATTCAAGATAAAGCAACCTTCACTAGAACAGCAAGTCCCAAAGGCTGACCTTTTGTAAAAGGCGAACACATACACAGGATGTCCAATCAAAATACTTTGTTCTGACTGAAGAAAACCCTTATTTTTGTAACAATTAGGACAATATGGATGAAAACTAAGCAATATTTATTATACTTTTATTTGTTTACAATGTTTTCAAGTACAATTATACAACAGAAGCAAAACAATATAACAAAAATAAGTGCAGTGTGTAGCAGTATAGAAGGTGAGAAAAAAAATAAAAATAAAAAATAAAATAATTTTCCTACCTACCTACCCTATTTTTGAAAACCATGTAATAGGAACCACACATATAATTTGTTTTGGCCTTGGTAAAAAAAAATATTCAAAATTATCATTGTACTTCATTTTTCAGGTTTTTTGGCTTAAAATAAATTGGGCTTTTTGAGAAGTTAATATTTTCCTCTGTATAGACACATCCAAACACTACAATGTACGTCATCGCTCAATAATACTATTTGCCGGGACGTACCGGTGGTGGGCAAAAAACGTATTTGGCCATTTATCGCCATAGTAAATGCGATGTTATTTTCTGTAAACTTGTATTTTGTTTGGACTCGAAATGACAAATTTGAGCTTTAAACTTTTATAATAGACATTTCTTAGCTAGTAATTATTGGTTTCTAGAAGATTGGAGGATGATGTTTTTGATGATAATTACCTGTTTAACTTATGCAGGTAACGAGGCGGGACAGTCTTAATTATTTGTAATAAAAATGCGCAAAACGAATGACTAAATGCGGAAGATGCATGAATGAACTCTAATATATATATATATCTACCCATTTAAAGTATAATTCGATCGATTTTCTGTGACAGTCAACTAAAATATGCCCGTAATATTAAACCAATTTATAATGTGTTTAAATGGAATCAGGGGCTTTTTGCCAACCACGAAAGATCGTTATCAGAAGGAAAATTTTGCGCATGCGCAATGACAGGTAAACAAGGTCACGTGTCAAAACATTGGATCCGTCTATTACCTCCCTTATTTCCCTGTGTTAAAGTTTACCTGCAAGCTGCGTGAGTTCAAACACCGGGGGAGGCATTTTTTTTTCTTTTCTGTTTCTTTTTTTTTTCTTTTTAAAAACATAGCGGAATGGGGGTCAAGGTCACTGTGGCTAATTTTAGAAAAACATTGTTATCGCTCTAGCGCCTTCATTTATTGATGGATTTTAATATAACTTCACCCAAATGTTGGGTATAATGCTATCTTGAGTGACTTTGACTTTCAGGGTCCGCGGCTTAAGGTCAAGGTCACTACTTTTAGGGTCACAGGGTCAAGGTCACTGTGGCTATTTTTAGAAAAACATTGTCATCGCTCTTGCACCTTTATTTTTAAATGGATTTTAATATAACTTCACACAAATATTGGATATGATGATATCACAAGTGACTTTGACTTTCAGGTTTTGGGGCTGAAGGTCAAGGTCACTGTGGCCATTTTTAGAAAAACTTTGTGATCGCTCTAGTGCCTACATTTGTGGATGGATTTTAATATAACTTTACACAAATGTTGGGTAAGATGATATCTGGAGCGAGTTCGACTTTCAGGGTCTGGCGCTTGTTAAGGTCAAGGACACTGTGGCTATTTTTAGAAAAATTTTGTGATCGCTCTAGTGCCTACATTTATTGATGGAATTTAATATAACTTTACACAAATGTTGGGTATGATGATATCTTGAGTGAGTTTGACTTTCAGGGTCTGGGGCTGAAGATCAAGGTCACTATGGCTATTTTTTAGAAAAACTTGATCATTGCTCTAGTGTCCACATTTATTGATGGATTTTAAGATAACTTCATACAAATATTGGGTATGATAATATCTCGAGTCATTTCATCTTTCAGGGCCTGGGGCTCAAAGTCAAGGTCACTGTGGCAATTTTTAGAAAAACTTTGTCATCACTCTTAAGTACCTACATTTATTGATGGATATCAGAGCTCTCACCAGGATTTTGAAAACAGGATTCCAGGAATCCTTCCTTGTAAAAAGTTGGATTCACAGACAAAAAGTTGGATTCCCACATAAAAAGTTGGAGTTCTGATCTTGATCGCGCATAGAACATAGACAAAAACTTCTGATTATCAGGCTACACGTCCATATGAAAAACTGTATACTTTCATGGCTCTCAAACTCTTTTTTCTGATAAATGCATTTAATAACTTCGTTCCAAAACATGTAGATTGTGGGTACTAGTTAGAAATATTTCACTGATGTGTCTATCCCCCCCCCCCCCCCCAATGCAGTTGCTCAGATTTATTCTCAGTCCAGTCAAATAATGCCACATAAAAATAAGGTAGTATTAGGATAACAGCAGATATAATGTAAACCCAGATCAGAAAAGCAGCATTCTATTTAGCTATATTTGTGCTTTCAAATTCGGACGTATATGTACGTGACAGTAGCTCAATTATTTTTAATTGGTGAAAACAAATACGTAGGGGAAACATCCTAACCACGTCTGACTTCCTGTAATTGTTAAAAATGATTGTATTTTGAAGAATTACATACATTATTGTCACCAGTAAACGTCGAAACACACTTTGATCGAGCGATAAAAAGTATGATCGTGTAATCGCGTAAATACATGACATTGGTAATTTGTCAATTATATCGTCTTCGCTGTAACCCTGGTTTAACTAAACGTGATATTGTACCGACTCATGCTAATCCGTTGATGATATGAACTTACATCAATTAGTAAACTAATTAATTGTAATCCGTAATAACACGGGGATTAGCATGGCGAGATTAAACAGGTACAATCATTTTTAACACGTGCCGCAAACCGACCACTTTCCAATATCGTCTCTCCCACTGACAGGTGCAGAAATACCTGTCAATATAGGTCACACCTACTGGTTTGTGGCACTTGCGCTTTCAACATAAAAAGCGGCGCCCCATTTGATCTTTTATTGGTATTGCATAAGCGGTCTAAATTAGCTTCTGATTTTACCGCTTCTGTAATTTTGGACGCGTGTCACAATAAAAACATGCGTACACAAGAATCGCCAGTTGTGAATTTTATGCGTACAACGGCAAAAGTTGGCGTAAAATACGCAGAATCCTGCGTTTCCGAGAGCTCTGGATATGATGTAATTTTACACAAATGCTAGACTAGGCTTTTTTTAATTTGTCTTGCACTAGGGGATTTGTATCATCTGTGATGCCTTGTTATTACAGTCAAACCTGTTTGAGAGACCACCTGTGAACAAAGACCACCTGTCTACAAAGACCACTTTCAATTCCTCCCATCCAATTACACTATAAAATGCACCTGTTAACAGAGACCACCTGTGCACTAGGACGAGAGGACAGTCAAAATCCTTCCCAAATGCATATTTTTACCGTGAACAAAGACCACTTTGTGCTTTGAATAGCATTGACCAAAGTTTTAATTCGGCCATTAATTGACTGTGGACATCTTTTAATGAGTCATATTATTTTTTTTAGTGATTCATTATTAAAAGCTACATAATGCTACCTTTAGGGGATTTAATCAGTGAATCATTCAGGTGTAACTGGGATTATCCAATACATATCTGCATAAATGCTGTGAAGTAGCCCTTGTCTTCTAAAGAGGTAGAGCAGCTGATGCAAAACTGACCCTCTGAATAAAGACCACCTGTGGACAAAGATCATATTTTTTCTTTCCCTTGAGTGGTCTTTGTAGACAGGTTAGATTGTACTTGGAAGTTTGTAGAATTTTTTTATATTAAATATAGATTTCATTTTCATATTTTTTTTTACAGTGGAAAGGCTTGAAAACAGGATGGTTAGGGGTACTTTTTGGTTCTCTTTCATTTGCTGCAGTCTGTTGGGCTTTTTTACAGAAGAAAAAATTTTGATACTTGCCCTCATCCATCTTAGGCCCCCCAAAGGCGAGCTATGTTGTCTTCTGACAACTCTTGTTTATATTTATTGCAGGCTTCATGCAGAGTTACATATACAGTATATAAACCTGTTTAGCTTGACACACATGATAAACATGAACTGCCATCGGCACAATCAAAAGTGTTGGCTTAGCGAGATAAAGAAATTAAAGAATTCAGTTACGCAACTGAAAAAAAAATATTTATCACGCTCTGTTAAGAATCACTGCTCAGCAGAAATTTTAATCATCGATGCAGACGATGTGATCAGTCAACTGCAATAAAACTGATTTTCTAGAGACACATGAAAATCAGAAAAGCAAATGATAAAACATATTCATGATTGATTTCCGCGGTTAAAAAAAACATTCAAAGACCATGTGCGCCATTAAAAATCGTTTCAATGGCTAAAATATTAAGGGTAAGACATTCCAAGGGAAGTAATTCAAATTTCTCCTAAGCGTTGACCGTTGTCCAGTTCTGAACCACAACCCGGTAATTTTACCATTGAAATCTATTAATGGTACTGTAGTTTGGTACGGTCCCGGACGCTCAGTTACTACAAAGTTAGCCAGGAACCAGCTATCAAAATGGCGTTATAGTCGCTGTCAGATCGGACGATTTTCTGGATATAAACGTGGTTTATCAGCTGATTTCCATTAAAGTGCAGAGTTCCCGCTCTCGCAAAATGTTACGTGAATCACGCAAAGAAAATAAAAATCACGCACAACTTTTTCCGCCGGGCAAAATTGTGCACGTCCTAAATTGACTGGGGCGAATCAGCCAATTTCTCCCGTCGGACAAAATCCGCGCATTCGAAATTGACTGGGGACAAATCGGCCGATTCCCTGAAATAGATTTGGGAAAACTGCAGACTTGAATCCGACTTATGGCTTGACTAGCTAGTAGAGCTTCAAGCTTGGCGTCGGGAACCAATGCACCGGCAACTTTTGCCGTCTCCAAAAGGCATTACGACAAAATCTTGCAGCCCACCCGAATGAATGGCAAATTTGGAGCCGAAATTTACGTTAATTTTTTTTTTTTTTTTTTTTTGGTTTTGGTTTTACGGCCCTTTCGAGATTATTTCACTCATATCAAGCCGATCGTTAATCTGAGGTGGGCGAAAACCGGAGTACCTGGAGAAAAAACGCCTGACCTTCCGTTGCAGAACTTGGCGTCTCACATGTGACCCGAGCGAGGCTCAAACCACAGCGGTGAGAGACCTAATGATCAAGAGTCAGCGCTCTTAATCACTAGGCCATGGAGGCCCGTGAAATTTACCTTAATCGTGCCACTAGTAGTGAAAACTTTGATGTAAAAAATACTGGGATGCTGATTTTTAGTTTTCCTTGTCTTTGGAAGACAAATCTCCATTCACTCAATAAAGTTTCCCAACTCCAATAATCTGCCAACAAGAGCCTACATGGCTTTCATAGACCTGGAGAAAGCATTTAATCATGTACCCTGGAAGGTCATCTGGTTGGCATTGAAAACTTGGAGTGTGACCGGTCCAGGGGATGTACATGTATACAAGCTAATGTGAGGAACCGTGTTGGTGAAGGTTACAGTGAAGAGTTCAAAAGTCCGTGTTCATCAAGGCTCTGTTCTCAGCCCACTGCTTTTCATCATTGTGCTTGAAGCCTTGTCACCCAAGTTCTGCTCTGGAGTCCCCTAGGAGGACCTGTATGTCGATGACCTTTTCATCATAACCTTGTCATCATAGCTGAATCACTTGAGGAAAGTACCTGGAGGCTCTTTACTTGGAAAGAAGCAATGGAGAAAATAGGGCTGAGAGATAATGCAGGAAAGACGAAGATCAGGATCTGTGATACTGGCCTAAACCCCTTGCAGAGTTCAGTTGAGTTCCCATTTGCTGTGTGTCACACTGGAGTGGGCAGAAACAGTATATTTTGCAATCATGCAATGGATGCAAGTTCTGGGAGCAAGAGAAATGCAGTGGGCCCATGCACTTGACAGAGAACACTGATTACAGGCATACACAGTGCCAAGGAAGTACACACCCCTTAGATGGCAAACCCAGTGGGGTACTCTTAACCTTGCCTACTACTTAGGCTTGGACTAATTTTTGGGGTTAAAAAAATTGAATTTTAGTAATTTTTGGGGGGTTTAGGGAAAAGCTGGTATTTTTATGGGTCTGGCCATTCAGCAGAATCTGATATTTTTGGGGGTAACTTCTAAATGTGAATATTTTTTGTGGCTTTCAAATATCTTTGGTATTTTTTGGTTTTAAATGATTAATGCATACTGTTGACACATTATACGGACATGAGCAGATGTCGAGGGCATACATGAGCAGATGCGGAAGGCATCTGCAAGATGTCCAACTATAGACTAAGATGTACATGCGTAGTCATAACGTAACTTCACCACCCTAAGAAAGATTGTTTTCATGGTCAATCACGTGAAATCTCAGAGAGGCTTTGCGAGACAATTGTCTCGAACTGGTTAACGTTGTTTTCCTCTATAAAATGTCTGCCTCTGTCCGGGTCGACCACCGGTCCATTACCATACTGATATTTGAGTTTCTTTAAATGCTCATGTTTTTATTCCTTGTCCTGACTTACTTTGAGTCACCCTTACCTTATTTGTTGACACAAAAACTGAAGTTTTACCATGGGGGAAAGTTTAGAAACTATGTCACAGGTAAAAATGAATTGAAACATTACCACATTAAGCAAAAAAGGTTAGCTGGTAAAAGCTAGCACCGCGCTTGGACCAACGAGTTACCAGAGCTTTTCGGTAGAGTGGAAAGCGCTTCTCCCCTTGCCAAGCAATTTCACCTTTTCACAAACTATTACATTAAAGCCCTGGGATTTGTAAGAGAAATATTGAGCTATCTGGCTACCAGTCCAAGATTTACAAAGTGACGACGAGCACCAGATCCCATAGCATAGCGCTAGTGCTTCATGCTACTTTAAAGTGTCCCTGCTGCATACTAACTTTGAATCATCCTATCTAATTTTCTTCCCATAAAGTGTACACATGACCAACACTGGAGCATCGTCATACTTAGGCTATGTGTAAAGCGGTGGTGAAGCTGAAACAATTGTTTTGGGATTAACGACACATCAACCCTGGTGGGTCATTTTGTGTCGTCTCCCAGAGAAAAGGACGAAAGAGATAGAAGAGGTAGTAGAGGGAAAGAAAGGGAGGGTGACAGGGGAAAAGGGGGAAATGAATAAAAGTGTATTACAACTCCTAAGGAGTAAATTCTTTCTTATGAGAGTAGACCCCTTTCTTTGAAGGGTCAAAGTGTGCAGGAAAGCAAATTCTCCTGCTGTAATTATGCAAGTATGTCTTGGGATCCACCTTCTGTTACCCTCCAGGAGGAACACGAGAAAGTCCAAAAACGTGTGGCCTGTTTTGTAACTGGGAATTACTTGTTTGAAACTGGTAGTATGACTGACATGATGGAACAGTTATAGTGGGAGTCTCTTAAAGAGCAGAGAAAACAAAGTAGGCTGATACTTTTATATAAACGTCTAAAGGGTAAAGCCAGTATACCAATGGGTGACCTCTTCAAAGACAACACTCTGGAAAAAACATTCATTAGCCCTCCAAAAAATTGGCACTAGGACTGACATCTACAAATTTAGCTTCATCCCTAGGACAATCTCAGGTTGGAACAAGCTCCCCTCTTCTCTCTTGATGTCTGCAGAAGGTGCAGATTACTCCATCTCTAGATTCCTCACCCTTGTGAGGTCTAGAGACTAGTTCAGTCGGTCGAAGGTGCTGGTGGACGTGTCACTAGTAAACATTCTGATTCTGAGGGGTTCCTGAAAATTACCTCCCTTGAAAAAACATAGCCCTTAACCTGCTGAACACAACAACCCCTACCTTTGCAAGCAGTGTAGATCCAGATCAGATGGCTTCTGAAGAAGCCATCTGATCAGGATCTACACTGTTTGTCATGCAGCTTGTGAACTGAATGAATACAGTTTATCAAGTAATTTGATTGGCTGATATTGAGCAATGGGTATGGCTAAATTAATTTTTTCAGCTGGATAAGAGTTAACGTAAGATGCAAGTGTCGGAACTACTGTGCTCTGTCCTCCTTTCACCTCATGTTACTCTGTTGGATTTTGGACACTTTTGGATTTGCTGTAATTCTCCTAAAATTTAATAAAATTTGTTTCACAATCCAGCAAGGAATCCAGAAGGTGCAGGGGGAATGGCAAACAATGTAGTTCATGGTCAGTTTTCATATCTTAAGTTGACAGTGTCTTGGTTTAGTTTTGAACAGTCAGACATACTCACAGGTCTGATCATTACTGGTTTGGTTTAATCAGTAAATATTTTCTGTGTTTCTGTGGTCATTCTGAAACAAGGCATGTTTATCAGGGCATATTTCTATAGCCATATTATTAAAATAGATATATGCATTTCCCACAAAAACTATGCTTCTTGTGAGTTGCAGAAGCCTCCGTGGTGTAGTGGTTACACTACTCACCTTGTAAACCAGGGATCGCAGGATCGATCCGGGGCTTCTCCAGACTTTCGGATGAGTCGTTAAACCGAGGTCCCGTCTCTGTATGACCTTAACTGTTGGTGGGACGTAAAACTTATAACACTCACTCACTCTAGTGAGTTGCATGGATTTGTACAGTAGGAAAATGCTAAAAGAAATGACAAAACAACTTCATATGTGTTAAATTACAATAAGACTGGAAATCAGGGTGTTGCAGGTTCAATCCCCACCAGGTCGGCAGCATTGTTTTGTGAAGATTGATCATGAAATATTCTCTGTGGTGAACCTTAACCCATTTTGTACCAATGGAATGTGCCTCCTCATATATATATAGCAGGAGTCCATTTCAAAATTTAGGGGTGTCAGGTTGTGTTTTCTTCAAAATTTATTTGGAAAATGCCTAACCTTTTTGCAAAGAGTGTGGGTCCTGATCAGACGCAGAATGCGGCGTCACACCGCTGATCTGGGCCTGCACTGTTTGCCAATTATCCGTTTTGCGGTTTCCGTTACAAAATGGGTTAGAGAATGTGCACTGTACTGATTTGTTTGATTTGAGGTTTAATGTCCCTGACAACACTGTTTAGGTCATTTTGGAGACATTGCTTCCAATTTTTTGGGAGTTTTCCCCGATATTGAGATGAAATGACATCTCAAGCCCTGTCGCCTAATGAAACCAACAGGGTTTATAAGCATGGATGGTCCGACTCGCACCGCTTTGCCTGTGCAGGCCTAGATCCTCTAAGCGGTTTACCAGTACTTGTGTGCGGTCGGTTTCAGCTTAGCGTGGAAGCATCATGCAACCCATATATTTCTTCAAGCCCTGATGGGCGGGGCGACCACTGTACTGATTTAACCACTTGCCAAAGAAAAGTATGGTTAGGTAAACTTACCAGGCAGACATGACTTAAATAGTGTTGGCTGTGCCATTAAACTCCAAATCAACCAACCAAAAATATCCATTTTTCTTCATATAAATACATGTAGTTTGATTGACATTATATAGGCATGTTGTATAAGCTATTAATCCATCTTGTACCAGAAACCCCAAAACAGGTACCCTGGCAAACTGTGCAGGCCTAGATTAGATGCCGCAGAACGCGGCGTCTGATCAGGGCCTCCCCTGTTTGTGAAAAGTTAAGACATTTTCCAAATAAACTTCGAAGAAAACACAACCTGACATCCCTAAATTTTGAAATGGACTCCTGCTATATAAGGAGGAAGATTCCATCTGGTACAAAAAGGGTTAAAAGAGAACTGTTTTTCTTACCATGTTGAAGTCTGAATGATTTCATTAGTCCGTTTCTTTTTCTTTGTCACAATTTCACTGTTTTGGCAGTACTTGCAATTGTTATATATTCCGATATGTAAGAAACGTCTTCCACTGCATGAATTATTCATGAGTTTAACTTTAATAGTTCCATAATTCAATAGCTAGTTTTATATTGATAATTGAATATTTAGACCCAGCTTCATGTTGTAAGGGTCCTGTGTGAAAATTGTGTTTATTGCATTGGCAAACAGCAAAGGTTCTGGCAAGGCTGTGCATATTTGCACAGGCTTGCCAGAACCTTTGCTGTTTGCACGCTTGTAATATCAGCCTATATGCAGCTTCAAATAAAGATTTAGGGGTGTGATTTCACAAAATGGACACCCATACCTACTTTAGTGAACATTATGCAGTTACAATAAGAACCAGTTTTTTGTCGGCCTGCACATACACGTACGCTCATAAACAAGTAAGATAAGATATTGAAAATTGGAATTTAATTACACTTGAGATCAAATTAAACTTACTCAAAACTTAATGGCACAAAATGAGAATATTTATATATACATACATACTTATGTAACAAACCGGTAAACTCTATTTTAAATGTTTATTAGGGCCCCGCACTGAAAGTGTGGGTGCCCTATAGTAATCACTCTGTCCGTCCGTCTGTCTGTCCGTCTGTCCGTCCACAAATTTTCCTACTCCTCTGATAGCGCTGCCGGGGCCCTAGTCAGTTTCACTGACAGCTCTAGTTACTTAAATTTTCATATCTCCCAATTCACAAAATTGTATAGCTTTTTTTCCAATTCTCGTTTGTTGAATATAAGTTTTGTGTACACATATCTGTATAGAAATTTTATGGACATTTAGAATTATAAAGTGTTGAAAAACAGATTAAACTGTTCTATAGGGCCACTAATAATCCATGGAATTAATATGTAAACAAGTACTGTGTCAAAGCACAGATTTATATGGCTTAACCCTTGTCATGATGAATATTTATATATGCCACACCCACTACCAATTATCAACCAATCAGATTACTTGATGCAAATTATTGCAACAAATTCACAATCTGAATGGCAAACAATGTAGATCCTGATCAGATGGCTTCGTCAGAAGCCATCTGATCTGGATCTACATTGTTTCAAAGATAAGGCATATCCGGGATTAGAAGGACAATGGTTAACTTTTTCATCTTGTATTTGTGTGTGTGTACTGTAATGATCATAAAAAATGGCCACCTTAACCCATTGCATGGGGGAAACCCCAAAAGGGTTACCTTGGCCAACACTGAAGGCCCAGACCAGATGCCGCATTCTGACGACGCAGAATGCGGCATCTGATCGGGGCCTGCACTATTCGCTAACAGAATTTTCTGTCAAAATTAGAATAAAAATTTAGAAAATAGGCCTACCACCCCTTAAATGACAAATGGACTTGCCTAACATATAGCAATGGAAGAGTCCACCAGTATACAATGGGTTAACCTGTTAGGTCCTGAATGGAATCTTCCAACTCCATATATCCGGGCTGGAGAATTCCATTTGTGAAGTTTTTTCATAGTAAGTTGAGTCAACTTACTATGAAAAGTAAAAAAATTGGAGGCTCACTAAATATTTGTTTAGTCCCTTATATTTTTGTTTTGTTTGATTTGATGTTTAACGTTCCCGTCAACACTATATAGGTCATTTTGGAGATGTTGCTTCCAATTTTGTTGGACTTTTACCCGACATTGAGATGAAATGACATCTTAAGCCCTTTGCCTGGGCAGGCTTAGATCCTCTAAACGGTTTGCGGTCGGATTCAGCTCTACATGGAAGCATCATGCAGCCCATTTATTTCTTCAAGCCCCGATGGGTGGGGACCCTCTTGTCCCTAATATGAAATTTGCCAAAATCCACATGCCTTTGGTAATGCAGGACAAGTGAAATTCGTGGCCTAGTGGATAAGAGCGCTGACTCTTAGTCATTAGGTCTCTCACCACCGTAGGTTCGAGCCTCGCTCGGGCCACGTGTGAGACACCAAGTTCTGCAACGGAAGGTCAGGTGGTTTTTCTCCGGGTACTCCGGTTTTCGCCCACCTCTGATTAATGATCGGCTCGATATGAGTGAAATAATCTTGAAAGGGCCGTAAAACCCAAACCAAAAAAAAAAAAAAAAAAAGGACAAGTGAAATTCAGAAGAATTTACCAGGAGTCCATCTTGAAATTTAGGGGTGTCAGGTTGCATTTGTTTCAGGAATTTATTTAGAAAATTGCTAAACTTTTTGAAAACAGTGAAAGCCTGGTCATTCGCCACTCTGTTTGCCAGTTTTTGGATTTTCCAAATGAAAATGGATTGAGCAGTTTATTATGCTTGTCTGAGCAGTATGTTCAGAAGACTTGGAACCTTTAAGATGCCGAGAAAAACTGCATCTGAAAATGTTGTCTGTTTATTAGGGCTGGCTAATCGGAGCTGAAAAGATATCGATTATCAGTCCCGTCATTGCGATCGATAATCGATTAGTAATCACAATGGTTTTTGTCATAATTTTACCTGTCTGGCTTTCTTCTGAGCATGACTCTTATTATATGTTGCACCTTACCATATGTATATTTGAACAGACAGGCATGAGCAAACAGTGTAGACCCAGATGAGATGCCGCAGAATGCGGCGTCTCATCAGGGTCTGCACTGTTTGCCACTCATCCAGCTATTTTAGGCATAACTTTGGGTAGAAAATTGTACCTATCAAGTAATAGATTAAAAGCAAATCAGAAATGATAATCATTTTTGTTGAATTTATCGATCGATTATACGATTAACCGTGTCACCCTTTCTGTTTATGCTGTCTGCTGTATCTTCTTGCAATCTTTTTAAAAATAACATTGCATACAGGCAAAGTGTTGTTTGTTTGTTTTGAAGTTTAACCACCCAGTCAACACTATTTAGGTCATTTTTGAGCAGGTCAGTTTACCTATCCACACTTTTGCTGGGCAAGCTTATATGTAAGCGGTTTACCAATACAGTGCGCATTCTTTCGCCAGAATCTGACAACTGCCCTTCTTGAATGAGCGGAAGGGAGAGAATGACCGTAGAAAAAATTTCATGATCAATCTCCACGATAGAATGTTGCCGACCCCAGCAGGTATCGAACCTGCATCCTCCTGCTCACCAGACAGACGCGCATCTGATTGAGCTACCGAGGCTGGCTGGCAAATAGTGTGGACTCAGATCAGACTGCTCCTCCAACCCATATCAGACTGCTCCTGGAGGAGCAGTCCGATCTGAGTCCACAATGTTTGCAACAATGACTTTTAAAGTAACCGGCAGACAACAATTGTCATGATTGGCATTTTATAGGTTAACTAGACCCTAATCGGATAGCTCTCTCATGTTCAGAACTTCTTTCCCAAAGTTTATGACTTTTATGATAAACACGATTCCTTTAGAAATAGCTCATGCTGACAGAGTTCCCCACCATCTAAATTAAAGGTGCATTATTGAGCTACCGGGTCTCAAATTTTTTTTTCTGTTTTTTATCTTCAATGCATACTCCTTTGTCATGTGTACACTTTTGGAGCCAAATACAGCTTCAGAACTTTGTGAAAATTGTCGTTTACATCCGTGTTTACCCATCGCTCTAAACATGTGTTCGGAATTTCTGTTCTAAAAATAAATCTGTCACTTTACACATACATAGCGACAGTATCGTTTTCTGAGTGTCGTTACTTATGGCATGTATTCAGCGTCATATTTTTTTCCGATTCAGGCATGGCCTAAGCAAACAAGGTCTCACTCAAACTCGTTTACCTGTCATCATAATTGTTCGCATTTTTGCATAAAATGCATTCATTTGTATTGTTTTAAAGAAAAATACCGGCTATATGTATTTTATTTTTGGAAGCATTTTTTCCAGATAGCTCAATAATGCACCTTTAACCCACAGTATGTTACTGTATGTCACAAGAAATGTTAAACATTTCCTGCTGTTCACGCGCAAACAGTGTAGATCCAGATTAGTTGGATCATGATCAGGATCTGCACTGTTTGACATTACATAAACTGTAATCTGATTTCCTCTTTTCATCCATTTCTTAAATGGACAGGACACCTAGAGACTCCCGGAGGTGTTTTCTTGGGCCGTTATACATTAAAATGCCTGCCTTTGTGCTAGTATTGGTCCTCATTATAAAATTGAAAATATATTCTTTATACACATTTTATATCTTTCAATCAATCAAAACTTTATATGAATAGTTGATCATCTGTGCATTGATTTTCATTCAATTGGAATTCTTAATAGATTCGGACATGGCTAAAAAAGTCTTTAACCATGTACAGAAAACAGCCCATAGAATGATCTGATCAGCCATTACCGATGCCTTTTTCCTCTGCTTATAATCCACGTTCCCCATTTACTGTCTTTTTAGCTCACCTGTCACGTAGTGACAAGGTGAGCTTTTGGGATCACTTTTTGTCCGTCGTCCGTCGTGCGTCCGTGCGTGCGTGCGTGCGTGCGTGCGTCCGTGCGTCCGTAAACTTTTCTTCAAACGACATCTCCTCCTAAACCACTGATCGGATTTTGACCAAACTTCACAGGAATGATCCTTAGGTGGTCCCCTTTCAAAGTTGTTCAAATGGTTCCGGTCCATTGCACATATAGGTCACAGGAGCCAAAAATAGATTTTTTTCACCGAAAACTTAAAAAATCTTCTTCTCTGAAACCGCAAGGCCCAGGTCTTTGATATTTGGTATGAAGCTTCATCTAGTGGACCCCTACCAAGATTGTTCAAATTATAGTGCTGGGGCCAAAAATGCCCCCGCACGGGGGCCCTTTGGTTTTGCATGGGCTTATATGGGGAAAATCTTTAAAAATCTTCTTCTCTGAAACCGCAAGGCCCAGATCTTTGATATTTGGTATGAAGCTTCATCTAGTGGACCCCTACCAAGATTGTTCAAATTAAAGTGCTGGAGCTAAAAATGCCCCCGCACGGGGGCCCTTTGATTTTACATGGGCTTATATAGCGAAAATCTTTAAAAATCATCTTCTCTGAAACCGCAAGGCCCAGATCTTTGATATTTGGTATGAAGCTTCATCTAGTGGACCCCTACCAAGATTGTTCAAATTATAGTGCTGGAGCTAAAAATGCCCCCGCACGGGGGCCCTTTGGTTTCACATGGGCTTATATAGGGAAAATCTTGAAAAATCTTCTTCTCTGAAACCGCATGGCCCAGGTCTTTGATATTTGGTATGAAGCTTCATCTAGTGGACCCCTACCAAGATTGTTCAAATTATAGTGCTGGGGCCAAAAATGCCCCCGCACGGGGGCCCTTTGGTTTTACAAGGGCTTATATAGGGAAAATCTTTAAAAATCTTCTTCTCTGAAACCGCAAGGCCCAGGTCTTTGATATAAGGTATGAAGCTTTATCTAGTGGACCCCTACCAAGATTGTTCAAATTATAGTGCTGAAGCTAAAAATGCCCCCGCACGGGGGCCCTTTGGTTTAACATGGGCTTATATAGGGAAAATCTTGAAAAATCTTCTTCTCTGAAACCGCAAGGCTCAGGTCTTTGATATTTGGTATGAAGCTTCATCTAGTGGACCCCTACCAAGATTGTTCAAATTATAGTGCTGGGGCCAAAAATGCCCCCGCAAGGGGGCCCTTTGGTTTTACATGGGCTTATATAGGGAAAATCTTGAAAAATCTTCTTCTCTGAAACCGCAAGGCCCAGATCTTTGATATTTGGTATGAAGCTTCATCTAGTGGACCCCTACCAAGATTGTTCAAATTATAGTGCTGGAGCTAAAAATGCCCCCGCACGGAGGCCCTTTGGTTTTACATGGGCTTATATAGGGAAAATCTTTAAAAATCTTCTTCTCTGAAATTGCAAGGCCCAGATCTTTGATATTTGGTATGAAGCTTCATCTAGTGGACCCCTACCAAGATTGTTCAAATTATAGTGCTGGGGCCAAAAATGCCCCCGCACGGGGGCCCTTTGGTTTTACAAGGGCTTATATAGGGAAAATCTTGAAAAATCTTCTTCTCTGAAACCGCAAGGCCCAGGTCTTTGATATTAGGTATGAAGCTTTATCTAGTGGACCCCTACCAAGATTGTTCAAATTATAGTGCTGAAGCTAAAAATGCCCCTGCACCGGGGCCCTTTGGTTTTACATGGGCTTATATAGGGAAAATCTTGAAAAATCTTCTTCTCTGAAACCGCTAGGCCAAGGTCTTTGATATTTGGTATGAAGCTTCATCTAGTGGACCCCTACCAAGATTGTTCAAATTATAGTGCTGGGGCCAAAAATGCCCCCGCACCAGGGCCCTTTTGTTTTACACAGGCTTATATAGGGAAAATCTTTAAAAATCTTCTTCTCTGAAACTGCAAGGCCCAGGTCTTTGATATTTGGTATGAAGCTTCATCTATTGGACCCCTACCAAGATTGTTCAAATTATAGTGCTGGAGCTAAAAATGCCCCCTGCACAGGGGCCCTTTGGTTTTACATGGGCTTATATAGGGAAAATCTTTAAAAATCTTCTTCTCTGAAACCGCAAGGCCCAGGTCTTTGATATTTGGTATGAAGCTTCATCTAGTAGACCCCTACCAAGATTGTTCAAATTATAGTGCTGGGGCCAAAAATGCCCCCGCACCAGGGCCCTTTTGTTTTACATAGGCTTATATAGGGAAAATCTTGAAAAATCTTCTTCTCTGAAACTGCAAGGCCCAGGTCTTTGATATTTGGTATGAAGCTTCATCTTGTGGACCCCTACCAAGATTGTTCAAATTATAGCCCTGGGGCCAAAAATGCCCCCGCTCCGGGGCCCTTTGGTTTTACATTGACTTATATAGGGAAAATCTTGAAAAATCTTCTTCTCTGAAACCACAAGGCTTAGGTCTTCGACATTTGTTATGACGCTTCAGCTAGTGGACCTCTATAAAGATTGTTCAAATTATAGGCCTGAGACCAAAAATGCCCCTGCCATGTGGCCCTTTGGTTTTACATAGACTTATATAGGGAAAATCTTTAAAAATCATCTTCTCTGAAACACAAGGCTTAGGTCTTTGATATTTGTTATGAAGCTTCAGCTAGTGGACCTCTACCAAGATTGTTCAAATTATAGCCCTGGGGCCAAAAATGCCCCCGCTCCGGGGCCCTTTGGTTTAACATAGACTTATATAGGGAAAATCTTGTTTTACATAGACTTCTATATGCAGGGTAAACCTTTAAAATCTTCTTTTCTGAAGCCAGAAAGCCCAGGTCTTTCATATTAGATATGAAGCTTCATCTTGTGGACCTCTACCAAGATTGTTCAAATTTTAGCCCTGGGGCCAAAATTGACCCTGCCCAGGGCCCACTTGTTATGCTTTGGATCAGGTGAGCGAACCAGGGCCCTCTGGGCCCTCTTGTTTTCATGTCATTAACCCATCTTAGACAGGAAACCCAAATTTGGAACAAGCAGTGCAGCCCAGATCAGGTTTTGTGGTGTCTGATCAGGGGCTTCACTGGTTTTAAAAAGTTCAGCCAATTTCCATCACGTGAACAAGTTCGTGAAATGAACACCCCCTTACACCCCACTTTGTATAGAGAAAACACGGGTTTAGGGGGTAAACATTATTTTTCTTATTTTTACTCCAAGACATAGGCTGTGGGCACTCGTTAGAACCGCCTTAATGAGGCGGTTCTAACGAGCACCCACAACCTATGATTGCAGTATAAATAAAAAAGATTATACCATGGATTTTCTTCCGAAAAGTAGCCATTTTTGAGATGTGAAAAATGCACTATGTCGCACGGGTGTGTTATCGTAATGAAAATAAATAAATATCTATTAATGACTTGACCTTCAAAATGAACTAGTATACCACAAAACCCTTGTCCTGCTGAATAAAGTATTTTAGCCACACCCATTTCTGACTTCAACCAATCAAATTACTTGATGACTTGCTGTTATTCAGCTGAAACAAATTTGTTTCATTATCAATAACAGCAAGTCATCAAGTAATTTGATTGGTTGAAGTCAGAAATGGGTGTGGCTAAAATACTTTATTCAAAAGATGCAGACGCAATGGCAAAAATAGTAGACCATGATCCAACTGCTCCTTCAAGATAATTTGCAAAAGCTATTAACATTTTTCAGCAGAAATGGTAGTATACAGTAAAATCCCGCTATTAAGACCACCTAAAATTAAGACTAATTCTCCTTTACAAAGCTTATTTAGAAGGATGTGGTTATTCTTTCTTCGTGTTTTCTGCATAAAATGTCCTCTGGTCAGGGACCACCTTTGGGACTGTTCAAAAGTGGTCTTAAAGACCACTTTTGAACAGTTCCAAATGTGGTCTTAATATAGGAATTTTACTGTATTTGCCACATTAAGTCATCCAAGTTTCAACAATACTTTGACTAACGACATTGTTAGTTTTTAACAACTCGGCCTTGATTTCTAATTACACCGTTCCAAGGCTGGAAAAATGTTCTTATTCACGATGGTGAATGCCTATAATGCCAGTAAAAATTCTCTTTAGTCCCTGTGAAATTTACCAAAATCTGCATGCCCTTGATCAAACAGGACAGTGAAATTTTTAAGAATTTTCAAACCCTGGGTTCATTTTGATAGATTTCTAACAGTGACCATATCACAAAGCAGTAATGTGTGTGTGTGAATTCGGGTTTAACATCGCTTTCAACAATTTCTCAGTCATATCACGACGGTGTCTGGTTGCGACAGGGAGCTCAATGCTCACTTTTATAGTGCTGCCTCACTGAAGTATCATGTCCCAGACACATTACATGATACCACACCCAGTCACATTATCCTGACACTGAGTCGACCAGTCCTAGCTCTACTTGTAAATCTGAGTGCCAAGCGAGGAGCAGCTAGTACCATTATTAACGACTTGGGTATGTCCTGGCCCGGGATCGAACCCGTGACCTCCCATTCCCCGGAGTGGACACTCTACCAACTGAGTTCGGGGCCGGTCACAAAAAACAGTAAACATGTGGGTGTACTTGGTCAGTCAGCACTCACAAATGACATTTTTGAGGCCATTTCCTCCATCAGACAGCAAGGAATATACCATAACAATCCTTAACCCTTGTTCTGCTATGCCCGGATATGCTTTTTCTTTGAAACAATGTAGATCCAGATCAGATGGCTTCTGAAGAAGCCATCTGATCAGGATCTACATTGTTTGTCATTCAGATTGTGAATTTGTTGTAATAATTTGCTACAGATAATCTGATTGGTTGATAATCGGTTGTGGGTGTGGCATATATGAATATTCAGCAGGACGAGGGTTAACATTTGGACAGCTTGAGGACTTGCTGTAATTTTCCTGAAATTTTAACAAATTTGTTTCACGATCCAGCAAGGAGTCCAACAGGTTCAAACGGAATGGCAAACAGTGAAGAGCCTGATCAGACTGCTCCTTTAGTCTGATCTGGGTCTGCACTGTTTGATTAGGCCTTTCTGTACTTAGGATCATTGAGGTAGATTGTCATGAGTCATCACAAAAATTAATGGTGGCCTAGTAATTTTGTTTTTGTTTGAATCGAGGTTTAACGTTCCCATCAACACAATTTAGGTCATTTTGGAGACGCTGCTTCCAGTTTTGTGGGACTTTTACCCGACATTGAGATGAAATGACATCTCAAGCCCTGCCAACCAATGAAACCACAAGGTATATATGCATTGGACGGTCTGACTCACACCACTTAGTCCTTCTAAGCGGTTTACCAGTACTCATGTGTGGTCAGTTTCAGCTTGCAGCTCATGGCAATCTATTTCTTCAAGCCCTGATAGGCAGTTTTTGTTTGTTTTTGCTTGATTTACGGTTTAACGTCTCCTTCAACACTGTAAAGGTCATTTTGGAGAGGTTGCTTCCAATTTTGTGGGACTTTTACCTGACACTGAGATGAAATGACATCTCAAGCCCTGCCACCCAATAGGCAGGGGCGAGGTGGACTAGTAATAGAGCTAAAATAAAAATGTTAGCCCCTTTCCAGCTTTTATTTGGGACAGAACCATTGTTGCAAATAAAGGATTCATTCACAGAAACAGAATTGTGAAAAATATAGATCCTAATGAGACAGCATAAGTCAGCCTGTGATTAGCATACATCAAGCTAGGGTGGTGGGATGGAGCAAAAGTGTTGTGTATCTTACGTCACTGATGCTTCAAACTGAGTTGGCATACACTTTGGCAAGGCTTGCTATCCTCGCAACAGGTTTTTATTTCTTCTGTTTCTTTATTTCATTCATTTTCCCTGCTTGTTATGTGTCTTTCATCTGCTCTGCTGTCTCTTTTCTCCCTTTCTCTGCAAGACTACAGAAAATGTTTACCTTTTAGATGCCAAGAAAAACTGTATCTGAAAATGTTGTGTGTTTATCTCTCTGCTGCATCTTCTTGCAAGCTTTTAAACCATATTTTTTGTTTACATGCAAACAGTGTGGACCCTGATCAGACTGCTCCTAGAGGAGCAGTCTGATCAGGGTCCACACTGTTCGCAACCATGACTTGTAAAGTAACCAGCAGATGACAAAGCAGACGACAATTGTTGTAATTGGCATCTTCACATAATCAATATTTTTAATACACTTAAAGATTATGAATATGTCGGGAAAGATTTCAAAACCCCAGGTAAGGAGAAGTAATTTTGATAATTTTGAACATCTGCGTGGAAATATATTTTGTTGATACTTGATTGAATTTTGACACATAAAGCAATTTAAACAAGTACCCACAACATCCCGGGTATATAATTATAACTAGAAAGAAATAAAGAAAACGTCCTTTTATTATTGTTGGTACTACGCTACTTATTTGGAGCTCAGGAGTTTAAAGTGTACTTAGCTTGGATTAAAATTTTTCCATCATAACAAAAGATTTTTTCAGAAATTAAATCATAGAAAGTATTCATTGAGAAATTGTTGTTGACTTCTATGTAAAAAAAATAATAATGATAAATAAATAAGGAGCTTTTCTGTCAAAGTCAAGAAAATAGGGACTTATAGAGAGTATATGCCTGCAAACAACAAGGGAAACAACTGTCAATAATATTTGTGGTAGTTGCTAACCTGGTGACATATTATTATTAAGGACTTATCGAAAATGAGACAAGGACTTAACAGCACAGAAATCAAAGAACCGGGTTGGTTGCATTTTTCTATGAAAGTTCTTTGAAAACGATGTCTGCTAGTGGTGATTGTCACCTTAGGGTTAAGAATTATTTGTCCATCTTGGTCCATAACTCTTTCACTTGGTATGTGTACATAGTATTCTATGGACCAATGTGAATGTTACATAGCTCCAGATTAAGCCCCTCCCTCCCCCCCCCCACCCTCCCCAACATTGGGGTTTGGAGAAATAGATTGGGCTGCATTGTGCTTCCACACAGAGCTGAAACCCACAGGACAATTGAGTGCAGGTAAACTGCTTAGAAGGTCTTAGCCTGCCCAAGCAAAGTGATGGGAGGTCGGACCATCCCTTAAATCCTGGGGGTCTTTGGGCGGTAGGACTTGAGATGTTATTTCATCTCAATGTCAGGTGTAAGTTTCACAAAATGGGTAGCAGCATCTTCAAAAAGATCTTAACAGTGTTGATTGACATAAACCCTCAACACAAATAAATAAACAAAAGCTCACTGGAGATAAAGTGGTGTATAAAATTATAAAAGTATAACTTATCTAAAATTATATGTTTTGGTAAGCAGTTTAGTTTCAGACAAGCTTGTACATGTATGTATCGGGATGTTGAGTGTACTATGGTCGCAGTAGAAATTATACCTTCGATAAAAAGGTTTGGAAAGTAAGACATAGTTGGTGACAGAAGAAACTGGGTTTTATGGTGGTCATGATACACATGTATAGGTCATGTCTTGTGTGTACAGTGATTGATTGATTGTGTTGCTGTTTAAAGAGATGGTAAACCTTTATGGGCAATAATGTGTCATCTCCCAGAGAAAAGGGAGACAACAGATATTAGAGGAGATGAAACTGAGGGACAGGGGGGACGCAAGTATATAAACAAGAAATAACAAAATTCTCCCTCTACCCGTACCTGCTGCGAGGACAGCAGGCCTTGCCCAATTGTAAGCCAATACTAAGCAAGCACTTAACCCATTTTGTACCAACTGGAATCTTCCACCTTATATATAGCAGGAGTCCATTTCAAAATTTATGATTGTCAGTTTGTGTTTTCTTCAAAATCTATTTGGAAATTAGCTGAACTTTTCTCAAACAGTATAGGCCCTGATTCTGCAGTCTGATCTTGGCCTGCACTGTTTGCCAACTGCCCCTTTTTGAGTTTCCGGTACCAAATGGGTTAAGGGATAACCAAAATGTGCTTGTTTAGGACAGGTGCTTAATACAGGTGAATTTTTAATGCATTTGCCTTTTTGGGAACCAAATACATGCATGCTTAAGACAGGTTGCTTGCTTAATAGAGGTGGCCTCTAGGACAGGTTTTACTGTATGTTGACAGTTGTATGGAGGTTATGTCTTGATTTTACTTGATTGTGCATTGATTTCATGTCTTGGTTGTACATTGTATCATAATGTATATGGAATGTTCATAGAGGTCATGTCTTGATTGTACATTGAATTTACTTAAAGGCCATGTCTTGAATGTACATGGAGGCCACTGAAAGGTATAAAATAAAATATTTACATTTCAAGTGTAATTACTAATGTAAATCTATAGAAAACAATGTAGCTCATACTTCAATGAATGCATTGTGTCACATGATTTTCAGTGACGTCAAGTGACGTCAGTCTAAACCATGGTTCACTATGGGCGTTGGTGATATCAAGGCTGTTCCGCTCTTTGTAGAAAAAACAGCGTGTAAATGTTTTTCATCTTTAAAAGTTTGCCCTGTAAGCATTTTTTTTGCCCAGTGATGATGAGCAAAGAATGTAAATATAAAAAAACAACTTAATTTTTCTGCTTTTCACGAAATTATGAACGACAGCGGGTCGCTAGCAAAGTTTACATGAACCCCTTACTTTGCATGCGACCCACTGCATTCATACTTTCATGAACAGAAGAAAAACTAGATCCCGCAGTCGATGGTATACCATCGCAAATACCCGCTTTTTCTATTCTGACTTTTGACCTTGGGGCCATGTTGGGGTCAAGATCACACAAAAAGTAGTCCAATATGTTCTACATTCCAAGGGCTATCCACTAATCAAGTTTCCGAAGTGCAGTCCCAACAGTTTAGAAGACATTATAAAGTCCTACTTTTTGACCTTTGACCCTGGGGCCATGTTGGGGTCAAGGTCACAGGAAAAGTATTGAAATATGTTCTACATTCTGAGGGCTATCCACTAATCAAGTTTCGGAAGTGCAATCCCAACAGTTTAGAAGATATGATAAAGTCCTACTTTTTGACCTTTGACCCCGGGGCCATGTTGGGGTCAAGGTCACAAAAAGTAGCCCACTGCCATTTACATACCATGAACTATCCACATGCAAAGTTTCAAAAGTGTAACTTCAGTAGATGATAAAGTCCTACTTTTTGACCTTTGACCCTGGGGCCATGTTGGGGTCAAGGTCACAAAAAAAGTAGCCCACTGCCATCTACATACCATGTACTATCCACATGCAAAGTTTCAAAAGTGTAACTTCAGTATATGATAAAGTCCTACTTTTTGACCTTTGACCCTGGGGCCATGTTGGGGTCAAGGTCACAAAAAAGTAGCCCACTGCCATCTATATACCATGTACTAGCCACATGCAAAGGTTCAAAAGTGTAACTTCAGTGGTTGCAGAGGAGATCCATTTACAAGAAACACGACAGACAGACAGACAGACAGACAGACGGACTGACGCCCATTCAACTCTGGTACGAAAACAATATACCTGATTTTCCTTCGAAAAAGCGGGTATAATAAAATTCAGTTATCAAAAAAATCACATGTAGGTCATAGTCTTGTTATATTTTCAGACATATGTCGTGTATGTCGGTGTGAGGGATCATCAGACAAGCCCCTCTATCATCCGTGTGTCTGTACAGGGAGCATCAAATTCATACATCAAGACTGGTGAGTACTAGTGAAACAATCCTGGACAATGGCTTTACAAACCTCTTTACCCATTTTGTATCAAATGTAATCTTCCACATTATAAATATAGTGTTTCCCCCAGACTTGGAAAAGGGCAGAGTCTGGTTCAGAAAAAAAGGGCACTTTTAACATGTGAAAGTGGTTTTCAAAGGCTTCACATGCTTTATAACCAGTATTTAAGAGCAGGCTTTTATAAACAGGAACTTGTTTTGACAGATTTTTTTTCCAGAAAATGCTTTCACACCAACAAAGGACAGCAGGGTGGGTGAGAAGGGCAGCAGGGTGGGTGAGAAGGGCAGCAGGGTGTAGCACCCTGCTATAACTCATTAGGAGAAATACTATAAATAGCAGGAGTTCATTTCAAAATTTAGGGGTGTCATGTTGTGTTTTCTTCAAAATTTATCTTGAAAATGGCTGAACTTTTTGCAACCAGTGTAGGCCCTGATCAGAAGCCACATTCTGCGACGGCTGATCTAGGCCTGCACTGTTTGCTAATTTCCTGTTTTGGGGTTTCTGGTACAAAAAGTGATGGATAAGTAAATGTTATAGTGAATACAATACACATTTTGTATGGCCCTGTCATTTTTAGTGAGGGGACCACTGTCCTTCCATATTACATGACATCTGATTGGATAATGTAAAAAATTTGTGACAGTATATTCCACGATATACTGTTGGAAACCCGATACCATATAATATCGCTTTCCTTTGGTTGGTATTTGGTTTTATGCAGCTCACTGTGCTTGCCGTTTTGAGTAGAAAGAAAATTCTCTAAACAAAAGAAGTGAATAAGTGCATTAAAATGGGGATAACTGTATTGAAAATTGTCGTTTGGGGAGGTATATTATCTGGTTTTAGGGTTGCAAATTCTGTTTTATGGCTCCGTTCGTGCATCGCTTTAAAACGAAATTCCGTACCTTATTAAAAACTGCCAATTTACCTCCCAAATGACAATTTTGAATACAGTTAACCCCTAATCATAAGGCTAGGTAGGGAGGCATAATTGGGATAAGTAAAGGATAACTTTTTGATCTCTTAGTCTGATGGGTACACACACCCAAGGTAGCTCAGTCGGATGCATGACTGATGATCAGAAGGTTGCACTAGGTTAGATTCTTGCTAGGTCTGCAACATTCTTTCATGGAGATGGACCTTGAAATCTATTCTAGGTTCATTCTCCCCCTTCTGCTTATTTAAGGGGAATTTATACACCATCAGGGGGAGGCAACTCCTTCAAAAGTATTTCTGTCTCCCATGTCAATAGGGGTCAACTCTTAAAGGATTTGGTTTGATTTGAGGTTTAACATCCACGTCAACACTGTATACGTTCATTTTGGAGACATTGCTTCCAATTTTGTGGGACTTTTACCCGACACTGAGATGAAATGAGATCTCAAGCCCTGTCGCCCAATGAAACCAATAAGGTTAATAAGCATGGACGGTCCGACTCGCACCACGTTGCCTGGGCAGGCTAAGATTCTCTAAATGGTTTACCAGTTCTCGTGTGCTGTCGGATTCAGCTCTGCGTGGAAGCATCATGCAGCACATCTATTTCTTCAAGCCCCAATGGGCGGGGGCCAATTGGCAATTTTGCTCCTGAGGAGCAAATTCTTTCCTTAGGAGTAGACCCCATTTTCATTGCAACTAAGCCTATATAGAAAAGTGAACAGAAAGTCATGAAAGTTGTCTCCCTTTGAAAAATGGCAGATAAATCTGCTAGGTGTTCCCATTCCCTTTAAGAAAGGCAGTTTTCAGTTTCTGGAGAAAGAATATGCAATGCCCTGATCAGCTGCTTATGAATAAGCCTTCCCAGGAAAACTGACAGGCTCATTAGAAACTAAAGAGTTGACTGGGCCTTTAAACCCCAAACAAACCAATGAAAATGCAACATACCTTGTAGAAAGAAAAATCCACCAAATTGTCCTAAACTATGTCTTACCTGGAGTGAGGAGGGACTCAAGAATGCATTTGAATCTTTGTAAATGAGCTAACAGTGCAGACTCATTTTAAGGAGAAAGGGAACACCTGGCAGATGATTTGGCCATTTTTCAAAGGGAGACAACTTTTGGGACTTCCTGTTTGCTTTTCTATAAGCCCTTTCCCACAGAAAAAGAGGTCTACTCTTAAAGGAAAGAATTTGCTCCTCAGGAGCAAATTCTTTCCTTTGAGAGTTGACCCCTATTGACTTGGGAGACAAAAATACTTTTGCAAGAGTTGCCTCCCCCGAAGGGGTATCCATTCCCCTTAAGTTTCAATGTATATTGTTCTTCTTTTTCACAGTTTAGTGCAATGGCTGAAGTACAGCAAGAAGGAGTTCTGCGAACTCTGCAAACACAGATTTGCTTTTACTCCTAGTAAGTACGCAAAAATGTTTATTATAACAGTTTTGTCTATAACCAGTTTACAGATGGATCCCAGAGATCCTATACACACAGACAAATATATAAATTATATAGAAGTAACCCTTATCACGCTAAACACAGCAACCCCTACCTTTGCAAGCAGTGTAGATGCAGACCAGATGGCTTCTTCTCTGAAGAAGTCATCTGATCAGGATCTACACTGTGTGTCATTCACTTTGGGAATGAGAATGAATACACTATTTCAAGCGTTTGATTGGTTGATAGTCAGAAATGGGGGTGGCAAATTGATTTATTCAGCAGGATAAGGGTAAAGTTCACAAATGAGCCAGCTCATGAAAAAATGTTACTTATCACACAGGTAACCAGCAAAGACTCAGGTGATGCAGCACATAGACCCAGTCTGACCAGAGCTTTTGCTGCTCACAGACATGTAGTGAAGACCTTGAGATACCCGTAATGATCCTAAGTATTGGAACAGATAGGCCTAACCAAACTGCAGACCCAGATCAGACTGCTCCTGAAGGAGCAGTCTGATCAGGGTCTACACTGTTTGCCACTCCATCTGCACCTTTTGGACTCCTTGCTGGGTCATGAAACAAACATGTTAAAATTTTAGAAGAAATAACAGTAAATCCTCAAGGGGTCCGACGGCCCTGCCTTAAAGGGGCTTGAAGAAATATATGGGCTGCATGATGCTTCCACGCAGAGCTGAATCCAGCTCGCACACTAGTACTGGTAAACTGCTTAGAGGATCTAAGCCTGTCCAGGAACCGCGGTGCGAGGCGGACCGTCCATGCTAATAAACCCTATTGGTTTCATTGGGCGACAGGGCTTGAGATGTCATTTCATCTCAATGTCGGGTAAAAGTCCCACAAAATTGGAAGCAACGTCTCCAAAATGACCTTTACAGTGTTGACCGGGACGTTAAACCTCAAATCAAACAAACAAACAAAAAATCAAGGGGTCCGAATTTTTAGGATTTTTACGGTAACTTCATGCAGTAAGTCATGCCCCTCAGCCCCATTAGTTGACTGAGCATGAATATTTGAAGAACATAAACAGGAAAAAGATGAATGTGCATCTGGCGTGTGATCAGAAGGTTGCGGGTTTGGTTTCTGCCATGTTTTCCAACATTCTTTTATGGAGATGTGTCATAAAATCGTTTCTGTGATCATTTTGTCTCTTCTGCTGTCATATTCAAGAAGGGCAGTAAGTTATGAGTTTCTGGTGAAAGTATGTGTGATGCACTGGCTATCAGCTTATGTATGAGCCTGTACAAGAAAAGTGTGGTCAGGCCCAGAGGTTATAAAACATTTTTTCATGCTCAACTCAGCTGATCATGAAATTTGTACTGCTCATAACAATTAAAATACAAACAAATCAGACACTTTTCCTGCTCTTATTAGCACAGAATGTCATTTATCCTGCTCATAAATTTTAAATGCCAACATTTGTTGGCATTTTAAAATTAATGAGCAGGATAAATCTCATGCTCAAATGAGTTGAGCATAAAAAAGGTTTCATAACTTTGGGGCCTGGTAAACTGACGAGCCCAGTATAACCTGATAGTGTTTACATTGGTTTTGGGTCATAGTATGCTGGCAAAAGACAAACAGTGTAGTCCCTGATCAGATTGCTCCTGTGGAAGCAGTCTGATCTGGCTCTACACAGTTTGCTGAGGCCTGTCAATTCATAATTTTGGCAGTAAATATGTATGATGTCCTTGTTATTGTTTATTCCAGTATATTCACCAGATATGCCAAAGAGATTGCCAATCAAAGACATAGTCAGTGGTTTGTTAGCGAGTGTGGGTAAAGCTATTAGATACTGGTTCCACTACACACTGGTTACCTTTGCTTGGTTAGGAGTGGTACCACTCACAGCATGTAAGTTGATGTCTTTTAAGAGTTGTTTTGTCTTCTGAAATTTTAGCCTGTGCACTTGAAAAGGTGGGATTTGATACAGGCATCCAGTGAAGAATCAAATCAGTTGCACAGCTGCAGAGTTTGATCTTGATCAGATGGCTTCTCCATCTGGTTTAGATCTACACTATTTGCAACGGTAGTGGTTTTCGTGGATTAATCTTCAGTCTTTCCATAGAATGACAAAAATGCAAACTACTGCATTGAACCAGAAGCATTCACTGAAGCATAGAAATCGGTTGAAAAATGTCACACAGAAATGTTCCGGATAATGTCTGCTCTGTGAAGAGACTAATCACACAGAAGCAATATGCATTTGCCTGGACAAATCAAGAGTTTTACTGTACACAAAATACATACATTTAGCCAAGAAGTTGTTAGGATAAACTTTCTCTGGCGCAGTGAATTCTCCCTGACTAAAAAATTGAGATTTTTATGCCCCCGCATCGTATGATGCCGGGGGCATATAGTTTTTCGGTTTTCCGTACGTGCGTCCGTGGGTACGTGCGTACGGTTTCCGAACGTACGAAAGTGTGTACGTACGTAATCCTGTTAGACTCAGGTTAAGGTTTTTGTACAAGGTAGAACTTGAGCTCATATTTTCCAAACCATACAATAGATTTGGTTTATATTTAGTATGATGATAGATATAGGTCCAAAGTTTTATTCAGCAATACCCCCACCCATACCCTAGACCTCAAGGTCAAGGTCGTGGACTTTGAAATTTTTAACGTTTAAGACCCAGGTTGAGGTATTTGTACCAAGTAGAACTTGAGCTCATATTTTCCAAACCGTGTAATGAATTTGGTTCATATTCGGTATGATGATAGATATAGGACTGAAGTTTTATTCAGCAATACCCCCACCCATACCCATGACCTCAAGGTCAAGGTCATGGACTTGAAATTTTTAATGTTTAAGACCCAGGTTAAGGTATTTGTACCAGGTAGAACTTGAGCTCATATTTTCATAACCATACAATGGATTTGGTTTATATTTACTATGATGATACATATAGGTCCAATGGTTTATTCAGTAATACCCCCACCCATACCTATGACCTCAAGGTCAAGGTCATAGAATTAGAAAATTTTTAATGTTTAAGACTTTGGTTAAGGTATTTGTACCACCAATTTTAATAAACTTCACACAAATGTTCCTTATAAAAATATCTCGTGCAGGTTCGACTTTTAAGGTCATGGCCTCAAGGTCAAGGTCACAGAGGTTATTTTTAGAAAAACTTTGTCATTGCTCTAGCGCCTACATTTCTTCACTGATTTCAATATAAGTTCACACAAATGTTCCTTATGACAATATCTTGAGCGAGTTCGACTTTCAAGGTCATCACCTCAAGGTCAAGGTCACAGTGGAAAAACTTTTAGAAAAACTTTGTCATTGCTCTAGCGCCTACATTTCTTCACCAATTTCAATATAACTTCATACAAATGTTCCTTATGACAATATCTCAAGCTATTTTGACTTTCAAGTTCAAGGTCACTGTGGCTATTTTTTGAAAAACTTTGTCTTCGCTCTAGCGCTTACATTTCTTGACTAATTTCAATATAACTTCACACAAATGTTCCTTATGACAATATCTCTAGCGAGTTCCACTTTCAAGGTCAAGGTCACTGTGGCTATTTTTAGAAAAACTTTGTCACCCCTCTAGCGCTTACATTTCTTCACCGATTTCAAAATAACTTCACACAAATGTTCCTTATGACAATATCTCGAGCGATTTCGACTTTTAACGTCAAGGTCACTATTGGTGGAACGCCGAAACTCACACAGATTGGTATTTGCACCACTTAAAGATTAATGTGCTAAGCGGGGGCATCTGTGTACTTTGGACACATTTCTAGTTATGCTGTCAGTTTGTGATGTTTTTCTTATTTCTGCTGCAAACATAATGTTTACTGGTCAGAACTGCCTAATTTAGAAACTACAAAATGCATGCTTTGGAGCAAGTCTATAGGAGGTAGTACATACCATTGTAAACCCACTTTTCTGTATATAAAAGGGATTTTTAAGGGCCTTAATTACATGGGCTTGTTTAAATGAGGGAATACTTCAAGTATTCCAATATGTACTCACTAGCAATCTTTTTGCATGAAAGGACTGTATAAAGTTAAAACATGATTCCAGATAATGATGCATAACAAAGAAAATTAAGGAATAATTTTCCTTCTTTCTTGTCAGAAGTATATGTTGTGGGTACTTGGTAGAATTGCCTTGATGAGTACCCACAGCAGGGCTCAAAAAATGCCGGTTTTCCGGTTCTGGACCGAATTTGACCTCCATAAACCGATTTTGTCTTCAGGAGAAGATAAAAAAATCGGTCCGTGACTCTATAACATTTAAAAAAAATCGGTTCGAAAATTTTCGCTAAATCATTAGGTTGTAAAAACAAGCTGACCGTTTGCCACTGATAATCCAAGCATGTATAGAAAACGCCTGCTGCACAAGGTGTTAGACCGGTTCATTATCTAACTAGGTGAAAATTGGACAAGTCCACGTCGGGTTCTTTGATCTTATCGTGGCGCAATTTGACCTGTGTGTCAAAATTATTAATCCGTGAAAACTGGCCTGAGGCGTTATCGGCAAGCTGGCAAGGTGAGAAAATAAGGTCAATAAATGCAGTACATACGCTAGTTTGTTTAGACAAGTCATTAATTTATGGCTTACTATAGAACCGGTATTTGAATATATATTTTTTTTTTTACAGGGCGCAATTTTCAATACACACCTGTCATGTCTGAACATTGCGTGTTATGCCTTCGAGGGAAAATGCCCTATTTCACCCATTCTAAACGATATTTTTATTTAAGAATACGCTCCATTGAAACCAATAACATAAACCACGTCATTTGTAGACAAAGCGATTTGTTTCAGGCTTGTGTAATCGTGAAATATGTATTTTTATTCTTTTAAACACGGTTCGGCCATGTAAGATTTTCAATCACTCTCGTTCGGCCATGTTTTGTTTCGAGAGTAAAGAAATGTTTTTCGATTTTTTAACCCGTTCAAAACGATTTTTTTTAGAAATACACTCTATTAAAATCAATCACTTAAAACAGGTGTGTGGGTTACGTCCTTGACTGCATTAATGTGTATTGTGTAAACGGAAACCATATGACGTCATTTTCCGACCACGTTGCTGCATGTTGTCGCCATTTGTAAACAACAACAAAGCAATTTGGGCAAAATAAAATGTGTGAAATAAGAGAAATATTTTAAAGGTTTTAAAAAAGGGGGAAAAAATATAGTGACCATCGAACTGGTCTTTAACTGCCCCACGTCGGTTGTTTCCTTTTAGCGATCTTCAGGTTCTGAGTGACCCGGATATTGGGAAAATGAAAGTAGATGAAATCTGGCGTAGAAAATGAAAGTAGATGAAATCTGAACGGTGTGAGCAATAATTGCTGTTTATAATCGAGATACTGGTGCTCATATCCATTGACAAATGTAAGAGCAACATTGGTATGTCATTCGTTACGCTAATAACACATTTTGAAATTGAAAATCGCCAATTGAGTTTACGGAAATTACCGAAACCGATCGGCAATTTCCGTATTTTTTGGCGAAATCTGGCTGGACCGATTTGGATTCTTCAGTTTCTCGAGCCCTGACCCACAGCATATGTTTTTGTGAAGAAATAAGAAAAATAATCACTTGATTATCCTTGTTACGCCTCCATATTATGGTTAACATGCTGAGATGCTGAAAAAATGATTTTCCTGATTAACTTTGTCAACCCTGTAGATCAGTTCAGATACCTATATAAACAGTGTAGATGCAAATGAGCATCAGAATCTACACTGTTTTCCATCCTGCTAATGTTTGACCAAACCCTAAATTTACAAAACTGGACGTGACCAAATTCAGAGACAGGAGAGCCCACTTCAGAAACACAGGGGTGAAAGGGTTTACTATCACTTGAGTTTTGAAAACTTTGTTCTTGCAGGTCGTATCTACAGATGTTTATTCACTGGCTCTGTGAGCTCTCTTCTTACTTTACCTTTAGATATGTTGTCAACGTAAGTATCTTATTTTCGATACCTTGGGGACTATGAAAAATCTGTTTGAGAGAAGTAAGTTGGGGCCACTGATGGTTAGTCATACCACTAGATCATAGAACCTCTGTGGTATAGTGGTTATGCTACTCGCCTGTTCAATCCCCCACTTCTCAAGACTTTCGGATGAGTCTTTAAACCAAGGTCCCATCTCTGAATGACCTTAGATGTGGGTGGGAAGTAAAACTCAAACACACACACAACACCACCAGATCAGGAGGCATAATGTAGATAGTTTTTGTATCTCCTATAAAAGAATGTATGTTGTGTGTACTCATTAAAATCACCTCATTTCGGAAAATCACCTCATTGAGGTAATTCTAATGAGCACAACAACATACATTATTAAGATAAAATAATCTTAAATACTTCAATCTCTGGCGTTATGGGAAGAATTTTTAGGAACTCAAGAAGGAGTTCAAACTAACCATGAATAGGAGCAGTGTGACCTGGGTGCATATTGTTTGCAACAATGGCTTTTAAAGTAACCAACATGCCAAGGCAGATGACAACTGTCGAGGTGGGCGTTTTATGGGTTAACTTTCACAGTACAATATTTTATTTATTCTCCAAAACTTTCCACAGTCTGATAATGCCCCAAGCATACACATTTTATGACTTCTGGCACAAGAAAATCTTTCTTTGAGGTTTGCAACCAGACACAAACCAGCCTGCTCAGCTGCACAGCCTAGCAAGAGTCTTAAAATTTTAAATATAGAAACTAGCAATATTGCAATTTATTATATACCTACACGAAATACTGCTGTCTACAACCAGTTTCCCAACAAAAATACAGAATCCAGTATTACCCTCCTCACATTTTCGGATTCCATACCAACATCCTTGCTAGCTCTAAGCCCCGGCATTTGTTAGGACATAGGAAAGCAGCCATGTATAATGTGAGAAATTATGACATCATTTACATGCAGAGCATAATGTTAACTTTTCCTGCTTATTTACTTATGAAAAATATTTTATTGGGAGAAAATGGGTATATAATAAACATATTAATCACTATACTAACTACCGATGCTCCGTATCTTGTGTGATACATAGATTTGGAAACATCCACTCAACATGATACAATGCGGCACATCAAGTCACTTTAGTTACTATAGTGATAAATACGTTTATTAGTAATTATGTCTATATCCTAGCAAGATACACTAAGATGTGATCAGACTGTGCGGATGTGTGGGCTGATCTGCATTTTTGGTTTTACTCAAACAGCAAAAACGGTTTTTAACCCATTTTGTACTGGAAACCTAAAAACGGGTAGTTAGCAAACAGTGCAGGCCCAGATCAGACGCCGCAAAACGCGGCGTCTGATCAGGGCCTCTACTGTTTGCTTAAAGTTCAGTCATTTTCCAAATAACTTTTGAAGAAAACACAACCTGACGCCCCTAAATTTTTAAATGGACTCCTGCTATATATAAAGAGGAAGATTCCATTTAGTACATGTGGCTGTTAACATAGATGCAGTGTTTTATGTCCACACTCCAGTATTTTGCTGGCAAGTCTCAGAACTTTACAGACAGGAAATCACTATTGTTGAAAATCTTGAAAAATATGGGATAGTTGAAAAGGAGAGAATTTCATCGTGTTACACAGTGCATTCTTTAAAATCCCCAAAACGGTTAATTTTCTGATGGAACTTTGTGATATTTATCTTTGAGTACCCAAAACGATGTAACCCATTGTATGCAGGAAACCCCTAAAGGACATCTTGGCAAACAGTTCAGACGCCACAGAACGTGGCGTTTGATCAGGGCCCGCACTATTTGCTAACAGAATTTTCCATCAGAAATAGAATAAAAACGAAAAAAATAGGCCTACCACCCCTGATATAACAAATGAACCTATCCAACAATGGAAGAGTCCACTAGTATACAATGGATTAAAGGAGATATATGAAAATTATCCACAGCTCATCACCAGGAGCTTTGCTTGCAATGTGTTGTTCAATCTTTGACTTGACAATTTGTAATTTTGTTGTACACTTCCTCTTCAGAGAGAATATAGCCTCAGATTGTTTCCATGGGTGCTTTGTTGTGACATGTACATTATGTGCATTTATAAGCCTGGTCTGGCTACGAGAACAGATTCTGCATGGTGGAGGGCCTGACTGGCTGGAACAAGATGTGCAGGCTGGACAGGCTAGGGTATGTATGTATGTCTATTAAGCTCTCATAGCTCCAGATAACATTGAATCTCAAGACTCAGATTAAGATTGTTCGCCCCCGCCCATCAGGGCTTGGAGAAATAAGAGCCGCATGATGCTTCCACGCAGAGCTGAATCTGAGCACACACGAGTTCTGTTAAACCACTTAGAAGGACTTAGCCTGCCCAGGCAAAGCGGTGTGAGTCAGATAGTCCGATGCATATAAGCCTTCTGGTTTCATTGGACAGCGGGGCTTGAGATGTCATTTCATCTCGGTGTCGGGTAAAAGTCCAACAAAATTGGTAGCAACATCTCCAAAATAACCTAAATAATGTTGATGGGGACATTAAACACCAATTCAAACCAACAAAATCAGATAAGATTGTTGGAGTGATGGCAAGGTGGTTGAGTGTGGCATATGTCAAGTATCTTTTGATATTAGGGGACATGTTCAGTTTTTTGTTTTCTGCTATCCTTTCCTTTACCCTCAATCTCTTTTCCTTCCCCCTTCTTTTTCCTCTGTCTATTCTGTCCCTTTCTCTGGGGGACAGCACAAAATGACCCTAAGGGCTGACATGTCTTTAACTCTTTTTTTACCATCTGAGTTTCTAAAGTGCACTCTTCCACTTAGAACTTGTACATAGTAGTTTAAGTCAAAATCATCATTAGGATGGCAAAGAGTGAAGGTCCAGATGAGACAGCTCTTTATTAGTTATCTTATCTTGATCTACCCTGTTTGCATAGGTATCTATATCAGTCTGCAGGGTTGAAAGTGATTACCCCAAGTCAGTAGCAAAGGAACACAGTCATCACATAAGGCTTTTCAGATATCACAGCCTTATTTGAGCCTATGCTGTTCCCATGTTCAGTAAATGTAAGTAGAGGAAAAGTATGAGAGAGGCACAGAAATCTTTATAGAGTTGTACCTTGTTTACACGATTCTTTGCATGTGTGAACTAATTTTTTGGTCAGTTGATTATCAACTAACCCAAAGTTACTATGTGATCAAGAAGCTTACCTGTGATTATCCATGTGACTATTATAAAGTTTAATGATGCACACATTGCATTTGTGTGAAATCCAGGTAGCAGTTATTAGTAGCCATACTATTCTTGATGGTGTGATGTCAGAGTTCTATGTAAATAGGGTTATCTGTTCTGCTGCTAACTTGAACTTGAACTGGGATCATGTGCTTGGACATTGGCAAACAGTTTAGACCCAGATTAGGTGCCACAGAATGCAGCATCTGATCAGGGTATTCTGCAGCATCTGATCAGGGTCTGCACTGTTTGCTTAACCCTTGCTGAATAAATTTGTTTAGCCACACCCATGTCAGACTACTAGCCAATCAAATACTTGATATATGGTAAACATTCAAATTTGCGAACTGAATAAGAATTATACCGAAGAAGCTATCTGATCTGGATCTACACTGTTTGCAAAGATAGGGGTTGTCGTGTTCAGTAGGATAAGGGATCAAATACAGGAGTTTTAGCATTATACAAAACAGTTCAAGTTCATGACCTTTTTTTCAGCCCACACTCAAAGACAGTCAACCCACTAGTACTGTCAGTGCTTTGATTGTTTAGGAGATAAGTGTGAAGAAAGTTTAAACTATTGTTCTTTCAGAATATATTTGATGGTGGAGTAGGTAATCTTGTTGGATTAGCAGGTGGAGCTAGGGCACCAGCAGCCAATCAAAATGAAGGAAACAATGAAGCTCCACCCATTGATGGTGAGGAGGAGGGAGAAGAAGGAGAAGAAAATGGCAATAATGCTGCTCAAGGTAATGATTGGTTCAGCTTCTAAAATAGGCCTCGTCATTTGTAAGGGCATGACCAAAACAAAATATGTTGTATGCTTACCAAACAAAATTCTAGAAAATCTGTTCAACGTATAGCTTCCAAAATGAAGGTCATACTAAAAAGAAAATATTTACTGCTTTTGGGAGATTTTTTTTAAGAATGGCCCTTATGAGCCATGGTGTGAGAAAATCTGTTTTACACCATTTGCAAAAAAAAAAAAAAATAAAAAAATAAAGCAGATTAGCCTTGACTGCCGGACAGCCTGATCAGCACCTTTATATTAGCTGTGTGGATAGAACAATATCTCTAGTTTTCATATCTAAAATTTCAAGTCTATAGCTTGTCTGTATAGTTGAGCAGGCCAGTTTGTGTCGAACCTGAGTCCTGTTGTTCAAACCATTGTTAGCCCAACGAATTTATTAGTGGTCATATTATAAACTGTTTTAGCAAGTACAATATCTGATGTAGTATTATTTTTGCTGAAAAAATGAGAGCAACTTTTGCATTTGCAAAAGCTGCTCACATTTTTTCTGCAAAAATTATAAGTATATTTGTCATATTAAATGATCAAAGTTTTAACAATACATTAGCTAACACTGTCGTTAGTTTTGAACAACTGGACCCTGGTCATAAACCCAGATGACAGGTTTTCTTGTGTCAAGCTCATTTTAGGAGTCAACTTTGATGATCTGTCTTTTCATTTTTTTCACACTTGCATACTGGTTTTCCGACAGTATAATGTAAATTTTTGATGTTATCCATTCAGATGTCATTTTGCATATGCAAGTACATTAGACTGTCACAAGGGCAATCAGCAAAAGCTCAGGTTAGCCTGCGCATACATGCAGTCTCCCAAGAGCCTTTACTGCTTGAATACCTTGAAGGAGCTTCATCCAAGAAATCATGCATCTAGCCCTATTTGTTGTCTACACGGGCTTAGCAAAACCTTGTCTGATCAGTATTAAGGGAAATAGGAACACCTAGCAAATTTTTCTGCCAGTTTTCAAAGGGTGACAACTTTCGGGACTTCCTGTTTGATTTTCAATAGGCTCAGTCCCAGTGAAAAAAGAGTCTACTCTTAAAGGAAAGAACTTTCTCCTCACGAGCAAATTCTTTCCTTTAAGAGTTGACCCCTATTGACATGGGAGACAAAAATACTTTTGCAGGAGTTGCCTCCCCTGAAGGTGTATGCATTTCCTTTTAAGTGCCCTTTTATCATGAGCTGTTTATTTATAACTAAAGCATAAGGCAAACCTTATTATGTGTTTTTTTTCTCATTTATTTCAGATGATAACAACTGGAATCCAATAGAGTGGGACAGAGCAGCTGAGGAGCTCACCTGGGAGAGGGTAAGCAGTGTACAAGGATTTGCATGTCATATTTTCTATAATATTATCAGTTATATAAGCTAAGAAATGTAAAATGAGTAAATAGTATAAAGAGAATTGCGTAAAGAGAACCACTCAGTTATTCTAACAAAGTTTCTTGGTTGGGCGCCGCCTATCGGGGCTTGGAGAAATAGATTGGGCTGCATGATGCTTCAAGGCAGAGCTGAAACTGACTGCACATGAGTACTGGCAAACCGCTTAGTAGGTTTAAGCCTGCGGCAGTGCCCAGGCAAAGTGGTGTGAGTCGGACCGTCCAGGCATATAAACCCTGTTGGTTTCATTGGGCAGCAGGGCTTGAGGTGTCATTTCATCTCAATGTCGGGTAAAAGTCCCACAAAATTGGAAACAAAGAATCCAAAATTACCTTTACAGTGTTGATGGGTACGTTATACCTCAAATCAAACAAACAAAGTTTCTTGGAGGGTTGAATCCAATATTCTTGTACTTTGAACATCTCCATTAATCCATTTTATCTCAAACTAAGAATTATCACCTCTGAAATGGTCTTTATAAAGAATTTTGTCAATGCAGTCGAACTTCGATGGCTCGAACCCCTTTGGGACCATGAAAATTTGTTTGAGACAGCGGTAGGTCGAACCATAGAGGGGTACTATTAGTGCCATACCAGGAGGCATAATGGAGATGTGGATATCTTTTCAGTGTTCTGTATTATAAATGTATGTTGTGTGTACTCATTAGAATCGCCTCATCGAGGCGATTCCAATGAGTACACACGGCATACATTTGCAAGATAAATGAAGAAAATCTTCCTAAATTATCCCTATATAGTATTTGGAGGAATTCCCTGCGAACTCAAGAACGGGTTCGACTCATCCATGGTAAACAAGCCATCGGAGTTCGAGCCATCAAAGTTTTACTGTATATTGAATGTTGGTATAAAGACGGCTGATAAATATTTTATTATACTTTCAGCTTCTTGGACTAGATGGGTCTTTGGTGTTTCTGGTAAGTAAATTATTTTTCAGTCCTACCAGTAAAATGACATACATGAACCTGTATGTCAACACCTATCATGCCGTTGATTTATTGAGCATTGTAGTGATAGCCTAGGACTCTGTGCAGCTTAAATACGGATTCATTACAGAAATATACCTGTGGCCTACAATGGTATCTTATCTGTAGAACTAGGATTTTTTTTAGATGAATTTTTTTTATATTTTCCTTATTTCTGCTGCAAATACAGTTTGTGGGTTCTCGTTAGAACTCTCTAAATAAGGTGGTTCTAATGAGTACCAACAATCCATATTTTGGATAAGCAAATAAGGAAAATGAATTATTCCCTTGAAAACCACAATTTTCCCTGTATAAAGTGGGTTTCCTTGCTTCCAAAGGATAACCCTTTTATAGAACATATTTAACGTCACTACAGCTGGTGCCTGGGGATGTGTGGCGGCCGTAAAAAGTCTCCCTGCCCTACATCATAGTGTAGAGTATATTTTCTTGTCCTTTGGGATCATTAATTCCATTGTGAAATTTTGAAAATATTTGAGGGTCACTGATGAGGCCTAATTGGCCGAAACTAGCTAGTCTGGCCCAGAAAACATGTACACTTCATATTATTCAGTTCTGTGGTGTATTCCTTGCTTCCAAAGGATAACCCTTTTATAAAACATATTTATAAAGGTATTCATTGCACAGACTTGTTAATGTGATGGCCCACATGTTTGTTTGATTTGAGGTTAAATTTCCCCCTCAACACTATAAAGGTTATTTTGAAGATGTTGCTTCCAGTTTTGTGGAACTTTTACCCGACATTGAGATGAAATGACAACCCTGCCTCCCAATGAAACCAATAGGATTTATATGCATGGACAGTCCAACTTGCACCACTTTGCCTGGGCAGGCTTAGACCCTCTAAGCAGTTTACCTCTACTCATGTGCAGTTGGTTTCAGCTCGAGTGGAAGCACCATACAGCCCAAATTTAGTAATGCTCATAAACATTGAAGTACAAACAAAGGAGGCAATTTTGCTGTTCATATCAGCAGAAAATGTTATTTGTCCTGCTCTTAAATTTTTTAATGTCAATAATTGTTGGCATTTTAATATTTCTGAGCAGGACAAATTTCCTGCTTAAGTGAGTTGAGCTTGAATAGTGTCTTATTGCCTTGAGGCCTGGTCATCTAGTGGATGCATAGGAGTTATTTGGGCTGCAGCATGCATACAGAAAAGAGCTCTGATCCTGCATTTAATAATAACTGGTCAAAGAAAAGATGTACAACATCATTAATACCTCACATGGTTTAGATGTGTAAGACTTTGACTTTTATCTTTTCAGGAGCATGTGTTCTGGGTTGTGTCTCTTAATACTCTCTTCATACTAGTATTTGGTAAGTAGAGTTTTGTACTCACAGAGTAATGTCTTCTTAACCCTTTTTACCCTGTATACTGGATCATTTCCCTATGCAAACAGTGCATATGTTCTTAACAAGCCAGCAGACTTTCGGATGAGTCTTTAAACCGAGGTCCCATCTCCGTATGACCTTAGCTGTTGGTGGGACGTAAAACTCAAACACTCACTCACTCTTAACAAGCCATGAGCCATCTGAAACGTTTCAACACTGTTTGTCATGCTGTTGATGAATTTTACTAAACCCTCTGTTTATCATGGATGAATCCAAATTCAAAGATGGAAGATACCATCAGGGATAGTTTGGTGAGGCAAAGGTGTTGTGTATCTTGCATCACTGAGGCGCCCAATTGATTTTTGCCTTACAGTTGGGTAAGGCCTGCTGTCTTTGCAGCCGTACAAAAAGGGTGAATGAGAGGGTGAATGATAATATTTCTTCTGTTTCTACACTTTCATTGATTTTCCCCTTTCTCACCTGTCCTTCAGTGAAGGACAGGTGAGAAAGAGGAAAATCAATGTGATAGAAGAGACGGTAAAGGAGAAGAAAGTGAAGGACCTTCACTTTCATCTCCTCTACCGTCTCTTCTTTATCATTTCTCCCTTTCTCTGGGAGAGGACACAAAATACCCACAATGGTTGACGTGTAGTTAAACCCCAAACAATTCGTGGAAGAGACCACTTCAAAAATGCAGGAATGAAAGGGTAAAAAACAGGAAAAATGGTTTTTGAACTTTGTAGTTTTACTCTACACCTCATGCTGTCATTATCAGCTACTTCCTATATTAATTGTATTGTAGCACACTGACCTGATAAAGATATTCTATCTCAGGACAAGTGATCTTTATCAGGTCAGTGTGACATTGCAATTTTATGAATGGACCAGACAACTAGAAAAATTGGCAAAAGTATTATTATAACTTGAAAAAATGGAAAAACTACTTGAAAAAATATTGTAGGAAAACAAATGGTCAGCTGATACATAATATATCATCCGCCAGAATGTTGGAATGCACTAAGGACCATCGATAAATAATCGGAAATTGCTAACGCAAGAGTGTACAAGGGCATAAACTGATAAATAGAATACCAGATTCGTGTCATTTGATATCAAGTTTATCAGGCTCGGCTTCGAGACTGCATGTAGAATCGCTCGGCAAGCCTTGCGATTCTACAAGCCTTCTCGAAGCCTTGCCTGATAAACTTGATATCAAAAGACACGAACCTGGTATTCTCTATATCAAAGTTTATTATGTGCATAATTCTCTATCACCGTAATACACATGTAATACTAAAAAATCGGACACATTAAAGACTTGCTGTAATTCTCCTAAAATTTTGACAAATTTGTTTCACAATCCAGCAAGCAGACAGAATGGCAAACAGTATAGACCCTTACTGTTCTGGTTCTGCCCTGTTTGCTTTGGCCTATCTGTCCCAGTACTTAGGATCATTACCGTAAAGCCTGTTTTGCAGGTACTTGTTGGAATTGCCTCTATTAGGTGATTTAACTTATCCTAGAAACACACATTGTGGGTACCTGTTAGAATCACCTAATGGAGGCATTTCTAATAAATAGAGGATCTTACACGAGTGGTCATTTCATATGATATTTATGAAATGAGCCTTTGGCGAGTTTAATAAATATCATATGAAATGACCACGAGTGTAAGATTCTGTTTATCATATGACCCCTTTGAAATGGGTTTTATCACCTTTTGGCAAAACAGTTTTTTCCACAAAAATGCATGGTTGACATGGACGTCGTCATGACGTTACTTAATCCCGCCAAAGTGTTATTACATGTGTGGTCATACGATATTTATTACATGACGTTATCCACTACATATCAACGATGTCATGTGATAACTACCCATAATATATGTTTTAATGAGATTATTCTAATGAGTACCCACAATATATGTTTTTATCCAAAAAATAAGAAAATCTATCCCAAAATTATTCTCATCCCTCCTTATTTGGAGCTATAACTTGCTGACAGGGCTACTGTTAAACCTTATCTTGCTGTTCATGACAACCCCTATCTTTGCAAACAGTGTAGATCCAGATCAGATGGCTTCTGAAGAAGCCATCTGATCAGGATCTACACTGTTTGGCTTTCAGTTTGTGAATTTGTAGCAATAAATTACATCAAGTAATTTGATTGGTTGATAGACAGAAATGGGTGTGGCTTAAATGAATATTCAGCAAGATAAGGGTTAAATGTTTAAACTTGCTCCCTGAGACAAAAATGCTTTCTTTTTAGAGTACCATAAACATCCTAGAAGTTCGGACACCTTGAGAACTTGCTGTAATTCTCCAAAAATTATAACAAATTTGTTCCACAATCATGCAAGGAGTGCAAAAAAAGTGTAGACCCTGATTAGACTGCTCCTTCTCCTTCAGGAGCAGTCTGATCTGGGTCTGCACTGTTTACTTAGGCCTGTCTCTCCCAAAACTTAGGATCGTTAGGGTTAATGTAAGAATTTGCCCCCTGAGACAAAAAATGCTTTCTTTTGAGAGAAGTCATCAGTGCAGAGGGAGACAATAATTTGTCAGAGTTACTTCTCTTTTGGGTCTAGTGATTCCTTAAGGTTTACATTTTGCTGTGTGTAGGAATAGAAGCATCAAAAACATTTATATCTAAACTGATGATTGTACATTTCAGCATTTTGCCCATATCATATTGGACATTTCACAATGGTGGGCTTGAAGATGTATGCTGTTGTAAGTAGCTGTAGTAAATATCAGAAATCTGCCCACTCCCTCTATCAGAAGTTTGATTAGCTATTAACCCATTTCAGTCTGGAAACCTCTAAACGGGTACAGTGGCAAACAGTGCAGGCCCAGATCAGACGCGGCGTCTGATCAGGGCCTACGCTGTTTACAAAAAGTTCAGCCATTTTCCAAATAAATTTTGATGAAAATGCAACCTGACACCCCTAAATTTTGAAATGAACTCCTGCTATTTACAAGGAGGAAAATTCCAAGAACAAAAAGGGTTTGTTGTTTTTCTGCTTATACTTATCCCTTCAATGACCAGTAGAGTCTTTATAGCATTGCAAAGGTCCAGTTATAGGATCAGGGGTTTCAAGTTTATTTAATCATTTTAAGTTTAGCCCATTTGAAAGGGGAACCCCAAAACAGGTCATGGGGCAAATAGTTGCAGCATCTGATCTTGCCAAAGGTTCCATTTTCTTGAATCATCTCAACTTTGGAAATGGGAACATCCTATATGTATTTGTAAGATGGACAATTCCATTCAAGTCAAAATGGGTTAACACCTATTCTGGTATTTTATTTTAAACCAACAGTGAAGAAACTGATCAGATGCACATTCTGGAGTGTCTGATCAGGGTCTTCACTATTTGCCAATGTCCCATTTTTAATGCTAAGCACACATGAGTTAGATTTTGATAATGAAAATGTTTTCGTTGATTTTTTGCCATCAAATGTGGACAGTCAGATGTGCAACATCATCTATCATGTTAAAGTGCGTATCTTCTGAGCCCAGTCACAAGAAATTTGTTTGGTTGGAGTTTAATGGCCAAGTCAACACTATTTAGGTCATATTGAGCTGGTGTTTTTCAGAAAACTCTGCTTCCTTGTTCAATACCATTCTGTGCATGTTTGATTAGTGAAAAAATGAAGATAACAATTTATGTTTTTTTATGAAATACTGCCAATTTTTCAGATAATTTTTTACTCCCCATCGGTTATAAACTTCCAAAATACCATAAAAAAATATCTCATACCACACTCCAATCACAAGAAAACATAACTTTCGGATCTTGTGACAAATGATTCAACAGATCAGCCTTTTTTCAGTGTTTTTGTGTGAAAACAGACAGTAGACAGTGTTATTTTCGGACAGCCTTGGGTCCATAGCAGTCTCAGAGATTGTGAAGGATCAAGTCTGACTGTACCAAGGCAGAAGTTCATCTGAGCCTTTGTTAGCTATGTATGCCATTTGAGGTCCAACTTATACAGTTGACCCTTGTATTCTCAAACACTGATATCTCAAATCACTGGTTAAGTCAAACAACAACAAAAATTGTTGGCAATGTTGTTTTATTTTTGCTGTACCTGTTTTCCTTTTATTTCAACTCCTTTTATTTAAAACTACCTTTATCTAAAACCAAACATACATGTCCCTTAGAGTTTGAGATAATGAGTTTTGATTAATGTGAGATATGCAATTTTAAATACAGTGGCAGATCTTCCCTCATTTAAAATTTCTTGATTGTATATATAGTTAAATTGACTGTTCATATAGTTAAATTGATGATAAATTAATAAAATTGCAAACAGTTTTCATACCTAAATGTTGTCTGATTTGCTGTTTTTGAGATATTTGTTTCACAGAAACTTACGGTTTATCAAACAGTGTAGATCTAATGACATTATTAGTTAAAAAATTATTAAAACTTGGATCTGACATTTAATATGGCAAATATATTTATATTTTTGCTGAAAAAAATGTGAAAGCTACTCATATTTTTTCAGCAAAAATACCATAATTTTAGATTGTAGTTACGAAAAAATGTTAACCCTTATTTTGCTGTTCACGGCAACCCCTATCTTTGCAAACAGTGTAGATCCAGATCAGATGGCTTCTGAAGAAGTCAGATGTCTTCTTCAGAAGCCATCTGATCAGGATCTACACTGTTTGGCATTCAGTTTATGAATTTGTAGCAGAAAATTACATCAAATAATTTGATTGGTTGATAGACAGAAATGGGTGTGGCTTAAATGAATATTCAGCCAGATAAGGGTTAATAATATGACCACTGATGAGCTTGTTAAGCTATTAATGAGGCTTTGAACAACTGGACCCTGGTCTCTTTACACTTGCTAGTATCACATGTTAGATACTAAATTCTGCAATGGAAGTTCAGGCTTTTTCCCACCCTGGGTACCCATTTTCACGCACCTCTCACTAACAATTTACTTGATGCAAGTGAAACACTTTTGAAAGGGTAATAAATCCATAAATCAAAACAACTACAACAAAAAATGTCTGATTTGTTGTTTTTGAGATAATTGTTGTTTCACAGTAATTTAGTGCTATATCAGACTGTAGATCCTGATCAGACTGTCTCTAATGGAGCAGTCTGATCTGGGTCAACACTGTTTACCTTTGCAGTTATGTTCTGATATTGAGAGTAAGCTACATAATGTATATGTATGTTTCAGGTGATTGCATCTCACTTTGAAGGACTGTTAACCACTCTCATTGGCTATGTTGTCATAGCATTCTCTCTCGTCATTCTGTATGTGATATGTTCTATAGTCAGATTAAAAAAGTAAGTGCTTTTGAACTTGTTTCAGCCAGCCAAACATCAGTTATTATTTGCAAGACTTGTTTAACTCATTTAGCACCAGAAACCCCAAAACGGTACCCTGGCAAACAGTGCAGGCCCAGATCAGACGCCGCAAAACGCGGCGTCTGATCAGGGCCTCCACTGTTTGCTAAAAGTTGTCATTTTCCAAATAAATTTTGATGAAAACACAACCTGACACCCCTAAATTTTGAAATGAACTCCTGATATATATAAGGAGGAGTGTGAGTGAGTGAATGTGTTTGAGTTTTACGTCCCACTAACAGGTAAGGTCATATAGAGACAGGACCTCGGTTTAAAGACTCATCCGAAAGTGTGGAGAAGCCCAGGATAGAACCCACGACCCCCTGGTTTATGAGGGGAGTAGCTTATCCACTACACCATGAAGGCTTCTATATTCCATTTGGTACAAAAAGGATTAATAACAAGAACTACCTTATTTCATGTACGTTTCTCTCCCTTCCACTGTCTCAGATCCAAGAAGGGTAGTCGTCAGTTACTGGTGAAATAATGTGTGCTGTAATAGTCTGAAAATCTCTTCTAGAACACACACATATCAAGAGTGCCCAAGAAGGCAAATCAAACTCTTGGGTTCTCAAATGAAACACTTAAATACACCATGAGGACATCAGGGGCCAGTTGTTCAAAGCATCGTTAGCTTAACGAGCTCGTTAGTGGTCATATTGTTAACTCTTCTAGCAAGTACAATATCGTAAATTTTGGTATTTTTGCTGAAAAAATGTGAGCAGCTTTTGCATCCGCAAAAGCTGCTCACATTTTTTTCGGCAAAAATTTCAACATATTTGCCATATTTAATGATCAAAGTTTTAAGGATATGATAACTAACGTCGTTAGTTTTGAACAGTTGGCCCCAGGACAACAGCAGATAAAACCATTGTTTATCTGCAGCTAGAATATGCTTCTAGCATATGGAACCCATACACAGATAGTGCAATACAGCAAATTGAAAAAGTACAATGTCGCGCAGCTAGGTGGGTCAATAGAGACTACAGCAGATCTTCAAGCATGACTGCTATGTTGCAGCCACTTCAGTCGAGAAGTCTGGACCAGTGTGGCATAGACAAATGTCTCTCACTCTTGTACAAAATCACCAATGATCTTGTTGCTATTCCCAGAGACAAGAAACTCAAGCCCTCCTAACAACAACTGTAATAGAGTGTATATGTTATATAGAAAAATTTCTTTATAATCTATAAATTTTTAGATTCATTTTTAGCTCGTCTGTTTTTTGAAAAAAAACTTTCGAGCTATTGTCATCACTCCGGCGTCTGCGTAGTCGTCCTGCGTCGTCCTGTGTCGTCCTGCGTCGTTCCAAAAAAACTTAACCTTGGCTATAACTTAAAAAGTATTAGACCTAGCCTCATGAAACTTCATACACACACTCATCATCACAAGAGCTACATTTTGACCAAGGACCATAACAACATTATTAATTTTGGCTGAATTATCTCCCCTTTTCCAATTTTTTTCTGAAACACATTTTTGCTCTCATTTTAATACTATTCACAACAGAGCCTTCAAACTTCACATGAATGTTCCTTGGGGCAAGACCTTTTCAGTGATACCACACTTTTTGATCTGTGACCTTGACCTTTGAACTTTGACCTATTTTTCGAAAATTTAACCGAAAACCTTAACCTTGACCATATTTCCAAAAGTATTTGGCCTACCTTCATGAAACTTCATACACATACTCACCATCACAAGAGCTACATTCCCTACAAGTTTTATAACTCCATCTTGCAATTTGAATGAATTATCTCCCCTTTTCTCTCCGTTTTTTTTAAATTGTTTTTGTGTCTTATTTCAATACTATTCACAACAGAGCCTTCCAACTTCACATGAATGTTCCTTGGGACAAGACCTTTTCAGTCATACCACGCTTTTTGACCTGTGACCTTGACCTTTGAACTTTGACCTATTTTTCAAAAAATTAACCAAAAAACTTAACCTTGACCATATTTCCAAAAGTATTTGGCCTACCTTCATGAAACTTCATACACATACTCACCATCACAAGAGCTACATTCCCTACAAGTTTTATAACTCCATCTTGCAATTTGATCTGACTTAGAACTTTTGTTTTCTAAATGAAACTGCAGACGAGCGTTGGCACCCGCTTGCGGTGCTCTTGTTAAACCGTATTATATCCAAAACAATGTTACAATGAACAGTGTTATAAGAACTATTTATAGAAAACTTAAGTTATAGTGCAAGGAACTGATTTATTGAAACTTTGATTTTCTGAAGGTTCAAATATTTGTGTTTTGTATGAATTGACTTTGAATTATTGAGTTTTATTATTCATTCAGGCCCTTTTGCTAGAATGCCTGATTTTGATGTATGAAGTATTTACTGTCGTATATGCATGATGGTTGCAGTAAAGTATTTTTACAGATTCCGTCGAGTGCTGGGATTGTGTTACGTTGTTGTGAAGGTGAAGTTACTGGTAATAGTGGAGATAGGAGTGTTTCCTCTCATCTGTGGCTGGTGGCTAGATATTTGCTCCCTGGTAAGATGTTGTCTTTGTGCATAATTTTTTGACAATACCAAAGAAAGAACCCTATTAAGAAACATTGGAGAAAAAAGTTGCTTATGTCATGAGCATCCACGAAAAACTTAGATATGAATATCATTTATGTTGGAATGGAGTTTTCTTTTTAAGATTAAATGATTCTGATGCATGCAGAATACCAGTAAAGATCATGAAATCTTTTCTATGGTCATTTTCTCACGCTGATTCAAGAAGGGCAGTTGTCAGTTTCTGGCGAAAAAATGTGCTGGTTAACCGCTTACGTATAAGCCTGCCCAGGAAAAGTGTTGATAGGTAAACTGAATGGCTCAAAAATGACCTAAAATAGTGTTGACTGGGCCGTTAAAACTCTAATACAAACAAACAAACAAAATAAAAAACAGTAAAGAAGATTTCCTGCTTCACAGATCTCCTTTGGAAACTGAACTTTTATTCCTTTAAAAGTAGACCTGTTGTCACATATATTAACCCTTAAGATGCCAAGAAAAACTACATCTGAAAATGTTATCTGCTTCTGTCGTCTGCTGAATCTTCTTGCAAACTTTTTAAGAATATTTTTGCATACAGGCAAAAAGTGAGTGCCGATATCAGACTGCTCCTGATCTGGGTCCACTCTGTTTGCAAAAAATTACTTTTAAGGTAACCGGCAGATGGCAAGGCAGACGACAGCAGTTGTGATTGGCATTTTATAGGTTAAATTTACAAGAGAGCAGCAAAGCCGCAAAAAAAGGCAAAAAAAAAAAAAAAGCCAGATGCATCCAGTCATTTTAAGACTCCTTCTACATGAAAGTTTGCCTCACTCTTGTTAAAAAGCTTTCTGAAAGGAAAACATGCTCGATTTTTGAAAGAAATCATTAAATAGAGAAACAGCTTCCTTTTTGAAAAAAATATTTTCTGGTGAAATGTTGAAGGTGTATCCATACACATTTTTACAGGTTTATGTTTTATTTCTGTCCTTTTGAAGGGAAATTTTTACACCTGGCATATCTTCCACCAAATTGAACAAGAGACATCAGTTTTTGTTTCTTTTTACTTTGCTCTGAAAAAAGGGTAAACTCTTGAAGGAAAGAATTTGCTCCTCAGGAGCAAATTCTTTCCTTCAAGAGTAGACCCCTGTTGACAAGGGAGACAAAAAAAAAGTTTTGAAAGGGTTACCTGTAAAAGTGCATCTGTTCCCATGTAAAGGTTCTATAGTACAGAAGCCAATTTTATAAAGTATTTTGCATTTTCTTTATCAAGTTTTGGGCAATTCACAAGCTGTCACTTTCTTGCAAAAGAATGTGCACTCTCAGGTATATGCCTGTCTGGATAAATCATGGTTAGGCTAACTCACTTGTCAAACATGGCCGTACCACCCTTGACTAGGCTGTTAAAGAAAGAAATTATCAACATGTGTCATTCTGTATTTCAGTCAATGTTTGATGCTACATTGAAAGATCGTAGTACCAGTTTTCACCTGGCTCCCGGCACTTCTATGTTTATCCACTGGCTAGTTGGGATGGTTTATGTGTTCTACTTTGCCTCATTTATTCTCCTACTTAGAGAAGTACTACGACCTGGAGTGCTCTGGTTCCTGAGAAATCTAAATGATCCAGAGTTTAATCCTATACAAGAGGTATGCAGTTTAGCTGATGCATGTTTATTTCTTCAGCTCCACAGGTGCTTTAATGTGACCTAATAGTGTACAAAAAATGTAAAACATTATGGCCTCTTTATAACACTGTTCATTATCATACAGTTTTGGATATAACATGATTTACAGATGGATTCCAAAAATGTATAGATTAATTCAAGGCGGGCAATTTTCAGATTTTGGTGAAAGAATGCTCTACTAGTTAACCACATATGTATAAGTCTGCAGAGGAAAAGTGTGATTAGGTAAACTGATCAGTTTGATATGACCTAAATAGTATTGACTGGGCTGTTAAAGTCAAAACAAAACGAACAAAAACTTAGTTTGCTGGGGCCAGATGTTCAAAACTAATGATGTTGTTAGTTAAAATATCGTTAAAACTTTGATCATTTAATAGGCAAATATATTGATATTTTTACTGGAAAATTGTGAGCAGCTTTTGGACATATTTTTCAGTAAAAAATACCACTGCATTGCACTAACCAGAACAGTTAACAATTTGACCACTAAAGAACTCTTTAAGCTAACAATGCTTTGAACAAACAGCCCCAGAAAAGCAAATAGAGTGTAGTTGTTCAATACATTGTTAGCTTTACAGTTAGTTAGTGGGCAAATTGTTAACTGTTCTTGTAAATATAATATCTAAAATTTTGTTATTTTTGCTGAAAAAGTTTGAGTAGCTTTTGCATTTGCAAAAGCTACACATATTTTTTTCAGCAAAAATATAAGTATAAGTATATGTGCCATATTTAATGATCAAGGTTTTAACAGTATGTTAACTAATGGAGTCATTAGTTTTGAACAACTGGGCCCGTGAAATTAAAGTTGTCTCCCTTGTGAAAATTGCAGATCCTTCATTCACCACAAAACATGTTACTGTGTTACAGATGATACACCTACCAGTGTACAGACATATACGAAGATTTGTTGCCTCAGTCATCATCTTTGGCAGTACAGTACTACTGATGCTCTGGTTCCCAGTTCGTATGATTAGAAAAGTGTTCCCAGGATTTCTGCCATACCATGTCATGTTGTCAAGGTAAGTAGATCTTAGAATATATACTGTATACTGTTTGTTTGATTTGAGGTTTAACGTCCCCATCAACACTATTGAGGTCATTTTGGAGACGTTGCTTCCAATTTTGTGGAACTTTTACCCGACATTGAGATGAAATGACATCTTAATCCCTGCTGCCCAATGAAACCAGTAGGATTTTATAAGCATGGAAGGGGCGACTCCCAGCAATTTTCCTGGGCAGGCTTAGATGTTCTAAGAGGATTAGCATTACTCATGTGCGGTAGGTATCAGCTCTGCGTGGAAGCATCGTGTAGCCCAATCTATTTCTCTAAGCCCCGATGTATTTACTGATTGTTACAATGGAATCAAGAGGATATTTTACTGTGTTTAGCTGTTCCTGGGAAGTCTGATCAGAGTTTTAAGAAAACTTAACCCATTTTGTACCAGGAACCCCAAAACAGGTAATTGTAAAACAGTGCAGGCCCAGATCAGACGCCGCAGAATGTGGCCTCTGATCAGGGCCTACACTGTTTGCAAAAAGTTCTGCCTTTTTCCAAACAAATTTTGAAGGAAACACAACCTGGCACCCCCTTTCTTTTGAAATGGATTCCTGATATATATATAAAAGGAGGAAGATTCCATTTGGTACAAAAAGGGTTAAAGTCTGCACTGTTACACCTGAATATCCATTAGACATTTGAACAATACAGGTTGTATATTCCCACAACACATTAATTGTATATCAAATATACACTACAGTCCAAGGAAGTTTTGGATTGTTTGAACTTTTCTTCCATTTTACACTATTTATTGGATGCAAAATCATTCAGTTTGAAATTTTCATGACATGTGCTTGCTTGTCATTTCTGCAATTCAACATAATAAGGTATGAACCCTATTTTGTAATTCACATAGGTCTGATTCTGTGATCAGTGAAGCATGAACTGAGCCAGTTCTGGAGAAAAGTATACATATCGTACAGGTCACCAGCAAAGGCTCAGGTGAGCCTGCACATAAAGTGCAGTCTGGGTCTGAGGTTACAAAACTTTTTTCATGCTCAACTCACTTGAGCCATTGTAATGTTGGCATTTTAAAATTTATGAGCGGGACAAATTACATTCTGCAGTTCTGGAGAAAAGGGTGTTTATGTACAGGTCTCCAGTAAAGGCTCTGGTGAGCCTGCACATAAAATGCAATCTGGATCCAAGGTAATAAAACTTTTTTCATGCTCAGCTCACTTGAGCATGAAATTTGTCCTGCTCATAAATTTTAAAATGCCAACAATTGTTGGCATTTTAAAATTTATGAGCAGGACAAATTACTTTCTGTTCTGGTCTGAGCTGGAAAATTGTCTCTTTCATTTCTATCTTATTATTTATGAGCTTTATAAGTTTCATGCTCAGCTGAGTTGATCATGAAAAAAAGTTTTATAACCTCGGGGCCAGACCAAAGCGTTTGCTGCTCACAGACATAAAAGATACCTTGACGTAACACCGTGCAAGAATTCGTCTAGCCCTGTTGGCAAGTGGTTGGGTGAGGCAAAGGTGACGTGTATCTTACGTCATTGGGGCATTCAACTGATCTTGGATTACAGCTGGGCAAGGCCTGCTGTCCATGCAGCAGGCAGGGATAGAGGTGGCTGGGTGGGCGTTATTACTTATTCCGTCTCTACACTTCCATTCATTTTCCTCTGTTTCCTCTGTCCCTCACTCACCTCCTCTACTATCTCATTTCTCCCTTTCTCTGGGTTGAAGTGTCGTTAAACCCAAAACAGTCAATCCATCTAGCCCTAGTAGTTGGTTGTGCAGAAGCATTTGAAGAACATGAATTGGAAAATGCTAGTCCTGCTAGAAAATGCATGAGAAATCATGTATTAGCTATTCTTTTGTTTCAGTGATGCCCCAGTAAGTGAGCTGTCTTTGGAACTTCTTCTACTACAAGTGGTATTACCAGCATTATTAGAACAAGGTCACACCAGGAAATGGTTGAAGGGCTTAGTGAGAGGCTGGTCTGTCAGTGTGGCCTGGTTCTTGAACTTGAGGTCCTACCTCCTGGGAGATGTCCCATTTCAAGATAATGTAAGTAAACTTGGTCAGCTTGTTCAAAGCATTCTTAGCTTATATACCAATAAAAAATTCATAAAAATCCTAAAAATTGGGACACCTTGAGGACTTGCTGTAATTCTCCTAAAATGTAATACATTTGTTTCACGATCCAGCAAAGGGTACAAAAGGTGCAAAGGGAACGGCAAACAGTGCAGACCCTGGTCAGACTGCTCCTGAAGGAGCAGTCTGATCAGGGTCTGCACTGTTTGCTTAGGCCTATCTGTCCGAATACTTAGGATCAATACGGTAACTCACTACCAGCCAAAGCGTTAAATGGTCTAGCAAGTACAGCATCTATTACAGCTGAAAAATGTTTTTTATGTCTTTGATTTGGGGGCATATAGTATTTGCCCTGTCTTTTTGTCTGTCCGCTGTCTGTTTGTTTGTTTGTTTGTTTGTCTGTCCGTCACAAAAACTTTAACCTTGATCATAACTTCAAAAGTATTTGACCTAGCCCCATGAAACTTCACACACTTATTCACCATCACAAGGGCTACATTCTGACCAAGGGCCATAACTCTGTTTTCATTTTTGGCAGAATTATCTCCCCTTGAAATTTTGCAAAAACTCTGAAATAGGCTCCCACGGGGGGCATTGGTCACCTATAGTAACACCTCTAGTTTGAAAATGAAAAAGCTGCTCACATTTTTTACGCCCTGCCATTAGAAGAATGGTGGAATGGGCATATAGTGTTAACTCTGTCTGGCTGTCAGTCTCCGTCCGCATTTGTGTATGAGATGGTGCTAGAAATTTGTATTTAAGTTTTCTTAATTGCACACTGCTCTGAACAACCATGTCTTTTTGACACATTCGCAAAGTTCAGCAATGTATTAGCATACAGTCCAACCTGTATTAAGCAAGGGTTTAAGGGATAACCAAAATGTTCTTGCTGAAGACAGGTGCTTGTTTAATACGGGTAAAATTTTATGCGTTTGCCTAATTTGGGAACCAAATGCTTGCTTGCTTAAGACATGTTGCTTGCTTAATAGAGGTGGCCACTAAGATAGGTTTTACTGTATTTCCCACATTAAATGATCAAAGTTTTAATGAGATATTAACAAAAAGCTGTATTCCCTATGAAGGACTTGGCCCTGGTTTACTTTAATGGTAATGGGAACAGTTCCTCCATCCTTCAAGGGTAGCAGCCGTTTTCAAAACTGATTTTCTTGCACATAAGATAAGGAAATCTGTGGTTTTAGCCTGGGATAGAAATAATGTTCTTGCACACCAGACAAGGAAATCCGTGATTTTACCCTGAGATAGAAATTTATGTTCTGACCCTGGTGTTCTGACCCCAAATCGAATATAATCGCGTGTTTGGTAAATGCACTGGTTGATTACGACCTCATGCGCGGCGTCGTTATGCATGACGTCACTAAACATTCCTGTTGTGTCATCACAAAATGGTGGACGTCGGTAACCGAAGTGACAGCAGCATTAAAAATTCGCAATAGAAATGGAAGGTATGCAAGAAAAAGAATCCTATATGGGTGTGAGGGGTGGATAGAAAAATCCTTCCCTCGGGATCACTGTCCATCATCACTCGGCAAGCCTCGTGATGCCGGCAGTGACCCTCGGGACTGATTTTTCCATCCACCCCGCAAACCCATATAAGATTCTTATATTCTAACCCTGGTGTTCTAACGCAGGGTCAGGGTAAAAATCAAATATTCTCACATGCTTGATAACGACCTCATGGACCGTTGTTAAGGTTGACGTGACAGCATGTTACGGGATGTTTTTAAACCTCACTGTTGTAGTGTTATCACAATATGGCGGATGTCTGCAACTGAAGTGACTGCAATATTAAAAATCCACACTCAGAAATGGAAGATATGCAAGAAAAAGAATCCTACATGGGTGCGAGGGGTGGATAGAAAAATCTGTCCGTTAGGATCAGTGTCTGGCATCACTAGGCAACTTGCCTCGTGTTGCCAGGCAGTGACCCTTGGGTCGGATTTTTCCATCCACCCCTCACACCGGTGTAAGATCCTTAAAATCTGGCCTAGCCAGGCCTGGAGGTGAAAAACATTTTACACATATGCAACTATTCATGAAAGTGTTGAACATGAACTGGTCCCAATATTACAAAACACTTGAGCATGAAATGTGTTCTGCTCATAAATCTTAAAATACCAACAATTCTTGGCATTGTACGCTGTTGGCATTTTGAAATTTATGAGCAGGACAGATAACATTCTCTGCTGATCTGAAGAGGAAAAACGGTCTCATTTCTTTGTATTTTGCTATTTATGAGAAAAATGATGAATGTATCCATACTTAAAGATGGAAGAGGCCACTTCAGAAACGTTTAACTTCCTAATGACAAAGTAGTTTCCAACAATTTACCCTTAACCCGCTGAATAATTAATTAGGCCACACCTACTTCTGACTTTGAACCAATCAGATTACTTGATGTAATTTATTCCTACAAATTCACATACTGAATGTCAAACAGTGTATATCCTGATCAGATGGCTTCTTCAGAAGCCATCTGATCTGTATCTACACTATTTGCAAAAGGGGTTGTTGTGAACAGCAGGATAAGGGTTAAAGTGACAATTTTTTTTTCCTTATTTTTTTTTCAGAGAAAATATGATTTACATGGAATATCTAGCCTTGTTTCCTCTGAAAAAAAAATACGAAATAAAATGCTTGAAAATCATTTCTGCAAATGTCGTGTTTGGCAGTTCAAGAGATAAGCTTTGTAAAATTTTCTTTCAGGATTATATAATACAAGGAGATGCTGCCGTACCAGCTGCCAATAATCAGAATGTACCACCTCAGAACAATCCACCCCCAGCTCCACCCCCTCAGCCACAGGGGGCGGGGCTCGGAGCTGCACATCAGGCTATGCTACAAGGAGGTGGGCCAACAGGATTCCAGAGTTATAAGAGGCCACGCCTCTTTTACTTTAGGGTAAGTTCTATAATTTTCAGTTCGAGGCCCCAGATAAACAGGGTGTGTTTTCCTTAGATAAACAGGTCCAAATTCAGGGGAGAACACATTTACCTGGAGCACCCCTGCCCATCAAGGCATGGGGAAATAGATTGGGCTGCACAGTTAGTACTTCAGTGCAGAGCTGAAAGTAATGATAAACCACTAAGTCTGCCCAGGAATAGTGATGCGAGTCAGACCACTCCTTAAACCGTGGCAGTTTCTTTGGGCGGTAGGGCTTTAGATGTCATTTCATCTCAATGTCGGGTAAAAGTCCCACAAAACTGGAAGCAACAACTCCAATATGACCTGAATAGTATTGACGGGGATGTAATATCTCAGCCCAAACAAAATAAAACTTTAACCTGGCGGTATTTGATGTCCTGAAACATTTTTCACAGGCTGTTGCAAAATATTGTTTGGTTGTCAAGATTATCTGACTGGGTACAAGCCAATCGTTAATCAGAGGTGGGAGAAAATTTGAGCAACAGGAGAAAATATTGTATTGATGTATATTATGTTGTATTTGAAGCAACCAAAGTACTGTTTAAATCAAAATCCACCTGACCTTCCATTGCAGAACTTGGCATCTTGTATGACCCGGGCAAGGCTTCAACCCACAGCGGTGAAAGACCTAATGATTAAGTTAAGAGCCTGTACTCTTAACCATTGGGGCAAGGAGGCCGATTCTGTCTAACCTATTAAATGTGCTTTGATTACTTTTAGCCCTTTAGCCAAAGAGATACTTGTGAAGATCACAATGAGCCATCTTATCTTGATCTACACTATTTACCAGTCTGGGGCCAGTTGTTCAAAACTAATGACATTGTTAGTTAACGAATCGTTAAAACTTTGATCATTAAGTATGGCAAATATGCTAAAAATTTTGCTGAAAAAATGTGAGCAGCTTTTGCATATAAATGACTGCATGATGCTACCACGCAGAGCTGAAGCCGACCACACACGAGTACTGGATCTAAGCCTGCCCAGGCAAAGCGATGCAAGTCTGCCCACCCATGCTTATAAGCCCTATTGGTTTCATTGGGCGACAGGGCTTGAGATGTCATTTCATCACAATGTCAGGTAAAAGTCCCACAAATTTGGAAGCAATGTCACCAAAATGACCTATACAGTGTTGATGGGGTCGTTAAACCTCAAATCAAACAACAAAACCAAACAGCATTGTAAATAAAAACCTTAACAAGAAAAGCACGAGAGAAAATACAACACCAGGTGACAATCATTATTTTTTTCCAAGAAAATAAGGTTTGACATTTCAAATAATGAGTACAAAGATGCTGATCAGACTGCACAGGTGTATTGGCTAATTTGCACCCTTGGTTGTTTGTAAATGGCAAAACAGGTTTTCTGATGATGTCTCTCGTATAAGCTATGACAGGTATGAACATGCTCAGCATAAATTTCATATCAGCTTGCATACCAACTCCAGTAACCCATTCTTACCTGTAAACCTATAAAAGAGACTAAGGCAACCTACATCTGATCAGGGTCTACACTGTTTTGCTAAGAGTTTCCATCAAAAACAGAATAAAAACGAAAAAAAAATAGACTTAATATCCCTTAAATGACAAATCGACTTGTCCAACAATTTCCATCAAAAATAGAATGAAAGCAAAACGTAGACTCAACATCTCTTAATGACAAATGGACTTGTCCAACGACAGCCATCAAAAATTAATTAAAAACAAAAAATAGACCTACCACCCCTTAAATGATAAATGGACTTGTCCAACATATAACAGTTGATGAGTCCACCAGAGTACAATGAGTTAGAGTACAGCCTTCCCTGTTAGCAGGAAGAAGCTATGGGTAAACACCTATCCATATAGCACACATAAGACTATACAGGTGCACTGGCTGAACTTAGACTTTGCTTTCACTTGACTGGTTTATATTATTATTTTTCAGGTGGTATTGCTGGTGGTTCTGATGTGTATGACATTGTTTGCTGCTAGTCTTGTCTGTCTTATTATGCCAGGTTAGTTCTAGAGATCTCGCACAAGTGGTCGTTATACCCCCGCAAACGAAGTTTGAAGGGGGTATATAGGAGTCAGCTTGTCGTCGTCGGTCCGTTACAAAGTCCGTTACAAAAAAATTTAACATTGCTCATAACTTCCTTATTCTTTGACCGATTTCTTTAATATTCACACACCACACACCTTGCCACTAGTACTTAAGATTGATATACACAAACCTGACCTTGACCTTTACGTTGACCTTCCTCAAGGTCAAATACTTGTAAAAATTTGTCGTCGATCCGTTACAAAGTCCGTTACAAAAAACTTTAACATTGCTCATAACTTCCTTATTCTTTGACCGATTTCTTTAATATTCACACACCACACACCTTGCCACTAGTTTCATATGAAATTTATGAAGCTTGCCAAAGGCTCGTTAAAAATGTTAAAAAGTTGGTCATATGAGAAATGGATCTCGCACTCGCAGTCCTTTCATATAAAATTTATGAAGCTGGCAAACGACTCCTTTAACAAATTACATATGAAGTGACCATGAGTGTGAATATGACCAATTCATTAGTAGTCAAAATGTTGACTGTTCCACAATATCACTTTGTAATACAGTTTTGTTTTGTTGACAATGTAAGCAATAGATTTGTGGTTTTGCTGAGAATGGAAATGTGAGTAGCTTTTGCAACAGCAAAAGCTACTCACATTTTTTTTTCAGCAGAAATGCAAGTGTTTCACCTTTGTTAATGGTAGAAGTTTTTAAATAATTGGAAAGATTTTTTCAAAAATCCATGAACAACTAGATCCAGAAGTACCGCCGGTAAGGAAAGGAATGGGAAAAATATAATAAAGTTTTCCCGTTTTTCACAAAAGATCAAATATATTGTGGAAACGTTTTGCTTTAAAGGAAACAATTTGTTCATTCACTGTTGATTGATTCTAATTAATTTGAATTTTCCTCTGTGGTTTATGGAGCAGGAAAAAAATGAACAACATCCTGAATGTTTTTCCTATGTTCCTCATGCATGTGCTTATGCAGAGGATCCGCATTATAATGACAGTATTTGTTCCCTATTATTGTGCCGTTGTACTGAATTTGCCGTTATAAAGAATCCCAGTTAGGAGTATGATAAGTTATAAAAGGTCTTTTCCACATCCTTACTCCCAGAAACAAAGAAACAAATGTTATAGACATTTGTTAGAATCGCCTCAGAGAGGCGATTCTGACAAATATCTATAACATTTGTTTCTTGTAGATTCTAACAAATATCTATAACATTTGTTTCTTGGAGTATTAAATTACAAGAATCTTTCATGACTATAGATTTGATTTGAGCATTTCCAACCCGAGGTTAGCCCACGTCGCTCAGAATTAAGGCTAAGCCTGGAGCTAAGAATTCATTCCTTTGAAATTGTCGTTATAACGAGTTAACAAACAAATGTCGGTATAAAGAGGGTTGACTGTACTCCCCTTGTTTGCTGAGTATCCTTGCATAACTGCCTTTTATTGACTATCTGCAGTTTTTTTGTTTTTTTTGGTTTTGGTTTTACGGCCCTTTCAAGATTATTTCACTCATATCGAGCCGATCATTATCAGAGGTGGGCGAAAACCGGAGTACCTGGAGAAAAACCACCTGACTTTCTGTTGCAGAACTTGGCGTCTCACATGTGACCCGAGGGAGGCTCGAACCACAGCGGTGAGAGACCTTATGATCAAGAGTCAGTGCTTTTAACCACTAGGCCACCGAGGCCCGTATCTGCTTATTATTTTAAACATAAAGCACTATGTCCATGTTTCATTATGTGACTTTCAAGCAGAATTTTAAATGTAAAAAATAAGTTTTGAAAATTGAAATGTGACATTGAGATTGTCTTTGAATTTGAAAACTTCCCTGTGTGGGTCAAGAAATTGATATTCAAAATAATGACACTTTTTCATCATTAAAAAAAGATATATTAGCAGTAATAGAATGCCTGTTTCTCTGTTTCCAGTATTCATGGGTAGGAAGTTGATGTCTCTGTGGATGGGAGAGGCTAAGATTCATGAACTGTACACAGCAGCCTGTGGTCTTTATATCTGCTGGTTGATGTTGCGGATAGGAACAGTATTATATAACTGGATACCGCAGGGCACAGCAGTAATACTAAATAAACTGAAAGAATGGCTTATTTTGGTAAGTGTGACTTTACAAATAATAGAGCCAGCTTAAGAGAATAGGGTACCGTAATGATCCTAAGTATTGGGACAGGCAGGTCTTAGCAAACAGTGCAGACCCAGATCAGACTGCTCCTGAAGGAGCAGTCTGATCAGGGTCTACAGTGTTTGCCATTCTGTCTGCAGGATTTGCTGGAGTGTGAAACAAATTAATTAAAAGTTTAGGAGAATTATACAAAGTCCTCATGGTGTCCGAATTTTTTTAGGATTTTTACTAACAACATAATTGACCAGATAAAAAGCTCAGCTGAGTCTGCATAGGCAACTGATAGGGCTAGATGCACAACTTGCTGCAGGAAACTGTCGCAAGGTTTACAGGACACTTCTGCAAGCCACACTGTGCGTATCCATTGGCTCACCTGAGCCGTTGCAGCTGTCCTAAGTACCCTTTTCTATTGAGCTGGCTCAACTACTTCCATTTACATTGCAAAAACCTGTTTTTGCCGTCTGTGAAGAACAAAGGTACAGATCAACCTGCACACCCAGCAGTCTGATCAGCACCATAGTGTTGGCTGCTTAGATAGTACAATACCCTTAGTTTCTGTGTGTACAATTTCAAGACTCTTTCTAGTTTGGGTAGTGGAGCAGGCCAGTTTGTTTTCTTTCTAGTTATCACATTATATTTCAGTCATGCCTACTCAAGGTCAAGGTCACATTTAATGGTCAACAGATGTAACCTTTGATGTCTCCAGTGGAATTTGAACCCAGGACTCTGTGATCCATAGTTGGGAATGCTAACCATTTGGTGATTTGGCGGCGTCTACAAACAATGGTTTCACCACGCTGACTGTCATTCTGTGGTGGGGATATAGCTGTCATTCAGACTGCCGTTTTGTGTTTTTATGCCCCCCGAGAATCTTTGAATCGGGGGGCATATAGTTTTTGCCCTGTCTGTCTGTTTGCTTGTATGTTTGTCTGTCTGTCCATCACAAAAACTTTAACCTTGATCATAACTTCAAAAGTATTTGACCTAGCCCCATGAAACTTCACACACTTATTCACCATCACAAGGGCTACATTCTGACCAAGGGCCATAACTCTTTTGTCATTTTTGGCTGAATAATCTCCCCCTCGAAATTTTGCAAAAACTCAGAAAATGGCTCGCACGGGGTGGCATTGGTCACCTATAGTGACAGCTCTTGTTTGTCATTTTTATTTCAGACAGATAGGGTGTTTGATGACAGAGCTTATATGCTTATGGCCTATCGTGTATATTTCAGGCACTTAAGACAATATTCGTGGCAGTGATGTTGATGGGTGTAGTTCCACTATTACTAGGGTTACTATTTGAGCTTGTCGTCGTGGCTCCACTACGTGTAGCTCTTGATCAAACACCAGTATTCTTTCCATGGCAGGTAAGGCATGTTACTATTTTATTTGATAATAAAATATTTGATATAACATTAGACAGTGACAAGCAGCGGTTAATCACTAGTGTGAATTGTGGAATTCAAGATCATCACAAATGTTAACCCTTAATCCTGCTGTTCCCGACAACCCTTACCTTTGCAAACTGTGTAGATCCAGATCAGATGGCTTCTGAAGAAGCCATCTGATCAGGATCTACACTGTTTGTCATTCAGTTTGTGAGTTTGAAAGAAAATATTATAACATGTAAACAAATTGGCTGATAGTCAGAAATGGGTGTGGCTAATTATAATATCCAGCAGGATAAGGGTTAATTGTGGAATTCAAGATCCATTTATATTAGCTGCTAACATTCTGCTATAATAGTAGAATTGTGGAATTTTGAAAGTACAGTCAAACTTCAGTAATTTGATAGGAAGATATTGTGTCCTTCGATATCTCGATGAGAAGATACTATTCACGAATACCAGTGTAATAACTCTCTACTTTGAATGACACAAGTTATTTCATTGATATTATTGAGTATTGTCCTTCGTTTGGATATCGAAAGACACAAGCAAGAAGGACACAAGCTTGTGTCTTTCTGGCTTGTGTCATCCGATATCCCCAGGAGAAGACAATATTCACCTTTCAATACCAGTGCAATAACCCTCTATTATTCATTGTAGGACTGGGCTCTTGGAGTTCTTCATGCTAAGATCATTTGTGCTGTAACAATGATGGGCCCTACCTGGTGGTTGAAGAGAGTTATAGAACAGGTATAATTTTGTTGACAATATTTAACCCTTTTTGTACCAATGGAATCTTCCTTCTTATATATAGCAGGAGTCCATTTCAAAATTTAGGGGTGTCAGGTTGTTTTCTTCAAAATTTATTTGGAAAATGGCTGAACTAATTGCAAACAGTGTAGGCTCTGATCAGATGCCATGTTCTGTGGCATCTGCCTGGGCCTGCAATGTTTTCAAGGGTACCATTTTGGGGTTTCCGGTACAAAATGGGTTAAGGCCATATGTACTCAAAACTAGTCTTTGTCAAATAAATTCAGCTCTATTGAATTCAGTTCAGATGTCCATAGACAAATCAACTCAAGTTATCTCAAAGTCCAAAAATCAACTCAAGTTATCTTCAAGTCCAAGGGACTGGATTTTGGGTTTAGGATAACAGTAGTTTAAGATAAAAGGAGCTGAAACCAAGGGAACATATGGCAAAACTAAAACATTGCCCAAAATTTACTTTGACTTAAAGCAGTAGGTTGGGAATCAGTGTTTCAGATAGCACAGGTCAGGTATGTACCATAATGACAGACAGGCCTTAGTAAACACTTGACATCTCATTCAAATTGTCTCTATAGAAGACAGTTTTTATGAAATGTCAAATCCTGTTTTCTGTTGTCACCACAGAGATGAAATGTCAAATTTTGTTTTCTTGAATAAATAAGAAAAACCTTACAGAATGTCATCTACCGAAAAAAGTACCCAGCATTCAGAGCGTTATAGAAAATTTTATATGTATTTATGTCCTACTGAAACAGAGCCTAATTGAGTTTTCTTTGCCTTGCAGATTTACAATGATGGTTTACGAAACATGAATCTCAAGTTCATCATGTATAAATTATGTTTTCCTGTTATTGGGGTCCTAGGAATGTCTCTATCTGTGCCATATGTTGTAGCTAGAAGTGTTGTTCCAGCTTTAGGTAAGTCTTTGGATCTAGGTGCTGTGCCTAGGCTGCACCACTCCCGCAAATTCTGCTGCATTGTCCCACTAGAAATAAATGGAAAATGCAAAGAAAATTTGGTGCCCAGAAAAAAGTCTGTAAATTTTTACATTCATTTGGTCCATTTCATGCCATTAGCTTCTTCACAAACAATTAGAACAGTGAAAAGGGACGTTACTGAAACTTGACTAAAACATGTCGGGTTCATGGTAAACACCATTAATTTTTCTGATAGTTACTGCACAGCTACTTGTTTTATCATATGACGTCGCATCAGAGAGTTTAATAACACATTGTAATATTTTCGATAATCCACTAGTGGATTAAATATGCAAATTAGTTAGATACGCCCCGTAACCTTACATGTACGTAGTCCTTAACGACGTCGCGTTTAACAATGGCGGAATTTTGACATTTTTGTTAACAATCGTGAATAAATTGCGTTTTAAATGCCATATGATAAATAGAATCTTGCATTGGTGCTCATGTATTATTGAATTTTATTAAACAAGTTGAGGAAAAGGGATAAAATGCTCAGCAAAACCTCGCATTTTATCCTTTTTCCTCAACTCGTTTAATAAATTCAATAATACATGAGCTCTAAGCCTCGCATTTTATCCCTTTTCAACACTTGTTTAATAAATTCAATAATACATGAGTACTCATGTAAGATCCTCTGTATGTAAACCAGACTGAAACCTGAAACTTCAAAAATAGGAAGAGGCAGCTGCATATTATGTAGTTTTTGGCTCTTATGGCTAGTGGTATGATTTCTGAGGCAGTAGAGTTCTGATATGAGTTGTCCATTTACAAAAATTATTCCCCCCCCCCCCCCCCCCCCCCAAAAAAAAACAAACAAAAAAAAACAATACCATAGATTACAGAAAAAAATACCATAATGCAAAAAAAAATAATAATGATAAATTACTTACTTGACCTCAGTCTGGTAAAATTTATTTTGACTTAACAGCACTGTCTCTGTGAAAATTTAAAAAAAAAAATACGTTTTAACCCTCACCAAGCTGAATATTTCAGTATGCAACATTCCTCCTCAATTTTCAGCCATATGAGTTGCATGCTTTCAATTTTTGTAAAACAGTATAGATCCTGATCAGCTAACTTCTCAAAAGCCAGTTGATCTGGATCTATACGGATATATCCAGGCTCAACATGTTCAGAGTACCCCGCCACATCGTGGCTTGGAGAAATAGATTTGGCTGCAAGGTGCTTCCAACGAAGAACTGAAACAATTTAGGGGTTTCAGGTTGTGTTTTCTTTGAAATTTATTTGGAAAATGGCTGAACTTTTTGCAAACAGTGTAGGCCCTGATCAGACGCCGTGTTCTGCAGCGTCTGATCTGCGCCTGCACTGTTTGCCAACTACCAGTTTTGAGGTTTCCAGTGCAAAATGGGTTAAATGTGAAGTCCTGTGAATACATTTATTGTTCGTGCACACTATTTTTTCTTATCGCCCCCCGCCCATCCGGGCTTGGAGAAATAGATTGGGCTGCATGATGCTTCCACACATGACCACACACGAATACTGGTAAACCACTTAGAAGGACTAAGCCTGCCCAGGCAAAGCGGTGTGAGTCAGATCATCCAATGCTCATAAGCCTTCTGGTTTCATTCCGTGGCAGGGATTGAGATGTCATTTCATCTAAATGTCTGGTAAAAGTCCCACAAAATTGGAAGCAACGTCTCCAAAATGACCTAAATGGTGTTGAAGGGGATGTTAAACACCAATTCTAAGAAACAAATCAAACAAAACACTATTTTTTCCACTTTTCCCTGGCAAGAGGTAAGTTACAACTTGCTACCTATGATAAACATGACAGTGTGACAGGGTTATTATTGTGTATTTTTCAGGATTTGATTTCACCACTCAGAATTTGGTTTTAAGAAGAATCTATCCATTCCTGCTTTCATGTGTTGTGTTTGCCGTCGTCTGTGTGTTCCAGGCACGACAGTTTAAAAGATTATACGAACATATAAAAAATGATAAGTAAGTATTGCTGAAATATGAAAACCGTAATGATCCTAAGTATTGGGACAGGCAGACCTAAGCAAACAGTGCAGACCCAGATCAGACTGCTCCTGAAGGAGCAGTCTGATTAGGGTCTACAATGTTTGCCGTTCGGTCTACACTTTTTGGAGTCCTTGGTGGATTGTGAAACAAATTTGTTAAAATTGTAGGAGGGTAACAGCAAGTCCTCGATGTGTCCGAATTTTTAGGATTTTCATGGTACTCTTATGAGAAAAATCATGATTTTGCCCCTTTTTTCAAAGATGACTAGTATTAATGCTTCAAGTACTGCTGAAAATTCTATAGCAGATGGCTACTTAATTAATTTTTTTTATTATTATTTTCCAGTGAAAATGAGTTTTAACTTTCTTGCTCAGTAGATGTCAATCTGAATAGTTTGGTTTCATTGGGTGGCAGGGCTTGAGATATCATTTCATCTCAATGTCGGGTAAAAGTCCCACAAAATTGGAAGCAACATCCCCGAAATGACCTTTACAGTGTTGACAGGGATGTTAAACCTCAAATCAAACAATCTGAATAGCAGCCTCCGCCCATCGGGGCATGAAGAAATAGATGGGCTGCATGATGCTTCCACGCAGAGATGAAACCGACCCCACATGAGTACTGGTAAACCGCTTAGAGGATCTAAGCGTGCCCAGAGGATCTATGGTTGTAAACTTTATTAGTTTCATTGGGCGACAGAGCTTGAGATATCATTTCATCTCAATGTCGGGTAAAAGTCCCACAAAATTGGAAGCAATGTCTCCAAAATGACCTATACAGTGTTGACAGGGAGGTTAAACCTCAAATCAAACAAACAAACAAACAATCTAAATAGGGACAATTCCTTCCTGCTCTGTTCAAGGGGTGGTTGGGTGAGGTGATTTTTGTTTGATTTGAGGTTTAACGTCCCTGTCAACACTGTAAAGGTCATTTTGGAGACGTTGCTTCCAATTTTGTGGGATTTTTACCCGCCGTTGAGATGAAATGACTTCTCAAGCCCTGTCGCCCAATGAGACCAATAGGGTTTATTAGCATGCACAGTCCGCCTCGCACCGCGGTTCCTAGACAGGCTTAGATCCTCTATTCGGTTTACCAGTATTAGTGTGCGGGCCGGATTCAGCTCTGCGCGGAAGCATCATGCAGCCCATATATTTCATCAAGCCCCTATGGGCAGGGGCCTTGGGTGAGGTGAAGGTGTTGTGTATCTTACACACCAGGGCCCAGTTGTTCAAAACTAACGACGTCGTTAGTTAACGTATCGTTAAAACTTTGATCATTAAATATGGCAACTATGCTGAAATTTTTGCTGAAAAAATGTGAGCAGCTTTTGCGGATGCAAAAGCTGCTCACATTTTTTCAGCAAAAATACCAAAATTTATGATATTGTACTTGCTAGAAGAGTTAACAATGTGACCACTAACGAGCTCGTTAAGCTAACGATGCTTTGAACAACTGGCCCCAGGGACATCCAACTGATACTGCCTTATAGTTGAGCAACACCTGCTATTCAGGTAGTGGTAAGGGTAGTCGGGGAATATTTTTATTTCTTGTTTATTTCCCTATTTCTCCCCTGACCCTCTCTTTCATGTCTACTACCTCTTCTATCTCTTTCCTCCCTTTATCTAGGAGAAAACACAAAATGTCCCACTGGAGTTGACATCTTGTTAAATCCCAACACAATTAAGAAGTTTTTGCAACTTAAAAAACTCTTTCTTTTATAGTTTTTGTTGAATTCAACAAACATAAATGTTAACATGTTTTATAACACATGTACATATCATTTTCTTTTATTATTTCAGGTATTTAGTTGGTCAGCGTTTAGTGAACTATGACCACAAACGACGGCAAAGATTAGTGGCAGAGCCAATCCCAGTACCTCCTACATGAACATAAATATTGCTCATTAGTATACATGTACATTAAACAGCTTTAAACACATCCATTGCTCCAGATAAGAAGGTGTACCAAAGATAATTCTTGGATAATTTTTGTTATTTCTGGTTAAAAACCTATGTTGTGGGTACTTGTTAGAATCACCTCAGAACCTATGTTGTGGGTACTTGTTATAATCGCCTTAGAACCTATGTTGTGGGTACTTGTTAGAATTTTCTCAGAACCTATGTTGTGGGTACTTGTTAGAATTGTCTTATAACCTATGTTGTGGGTACTTGTTAGAATCGCCTCAGAACCTGTGTTGTGGGTTCTTGTTAGAATCGTCTCAGAACCTATGGTGTGGGTACTTGTTAGAATCGCCTCCCTGAGGCGATTCTAACAAGAACTCACAACATAGGTTTTTGACCAGAAATAACAAAAATTGTGTGTGAGCCGATTCTTACAAGTACCCACAACATAGGTTTTTAACCAGAAATAAAAAAAAATTTTGTGTGAGGTGATTCTAACAAGTACCCACAACATAGGTTTTTTCCCGAAATTACAAAAATTTTGCCTTGAATATCCTCATTACACTTCTGTATCTGGAACTATGTATCATTTCTGTTTTGTGGGCATTTTCTGTCTACAATGAGTCCATCATAACCCTTAGAATGTTATTAAGCAGAAATAGGGCAGACAATATATTATTTTATTATTTTTTTCTGAGAAAATCCAGTGTGAATTTTCATTTGCATACAGTTCACATAATGAATTGACTCTGATTTTCTCTTATAAGTAAACAAAAATATAAAAATATTGTGTGCTGAAGTTGTGCTGAATGGGTACATCTCCCTAGGAGGTAACTGTTATCTGGTATCATACTGGAGAGCTTACACTAAAGAATAATTTACACCATTACGATAACACGCCTGTGTGGCACAGAGCATTCTTTCATATCTCCAAACCTGTCATTTTTCTTATGAAACTTTGTAATATTTCCTTATTGATACCCCAAACATTGGTTGTGGGTGCTCGTTAGAACTGCTTCATTGAGGCAGTTCTAGCGAGTACTGAGTGCTAGTTAGATTCTTAAGAGTACCCGCAACCTATATCTTTGAACAAAATTAAGGAAAATAACATCTATCCCTGTACATCTCAGTTTTCTATATAAAATATGGGGTTTAGTAGGGTGTTCATTACACAGACTTGTTATAGGGATATTATGAATATTTTGCTCATACAGTTGGAATCATTTTACTCCATCTATTCCAATTTTATAATGAAAACTGAAATTAACACTGATCAGCTGCTGCAAAATATGGTCTGGCTATTGTGGCTCAACTTGTTTAAAGCATTGCTTAACGAGGTTAAGAGCTTGTAAGTGGTCAAATTGTAGTAGAAATTACTAGATCGCACTGCTAGAAAAATGTGAGTAGCTTTTGCATTTGCAAAAGCTGCTCTCATTCTTTCAGCAAAAATGTTAGCATATTTACCACAGTAAATGATCAAAGTATTAACAATAAGTTAACTAATGACATCGTTAAGTTTGAACATCTGGCCCCAAATATTTATACATGTGTTAACTTTTATAAAAAGCAAAAGCAAGATATCTGTGTGCACTATAACCTCTGCATAACACTGTTGTTGGTATTCAAACAAACCGTGTTAGTAAAACAACCATGTTATACCCAAGCAAAAATTTATACATAATATTGAAAAATGACCGTTTATGGACATTTTTCTATATAATCTATACATTTTTCATTGATTTCTGGTCATTTTTATGTCCTCACCATTCGAAGAACGGTGGGAAGGGTATATTATAGTGTTTATCCTGGCCATCTGTCCACCGGTCTCCGTCGGCTTGTATCCAAAATGGTGTGTTAACGAACCATGTTGTTTGCTGGCCTTAGTAGTTCAGTCAGATGCGCGTCTGACGGGTGATCAGGACGTGGGTTCGATACCTGCCAGGGTCGGCAATATTCTTTTCTGGGGTTTGATCATGAAATCTTTTCTATGGTCATTCTCTACCTTCCATTGATTCAAGAAGGGCAGTTGTCAGTTTCTGGCAAAAGAATGTGCACTGTACTGGTTAACCGCTTACATATAAGCTTGCCCAGCAAAAGTGTGGATGGGTAAACTGACCGGCTCAAAAATGACCTAAATAATGTCGACTGGCCCTTTAAACTCCAAATACAAACAAACCATGTTTTAATGAGGTTCTAGTGTAATCTACCAGTGTGCGATTTAGAGAGCAAACAAATTTCCTCATTTCAGCAGTGCAAAAACAAAAGTAAATAAGGGAGGTAATTTGATGAAAAATAGTTACCCTTAGTACCTCCTATTAATTTTTTGGAAAATAATAGGGTACTACCTCCCTTTAAAAATAGAACATGGAACATTCCACAAGACCATATGTAATCTTCTATTAGCACTTTGCTTATACGTGAATGTTTTCGGAAAATGTGTAGCAGAGGTTACATTGTGATGGCTCTTGTAATTACCTGAAAACTTCTAGTCAAATGAGAAATTGAAGACAATGTAGTGGTAGAATGTCGTACGGGTGTTAATGATACTTATTGAGTTCAAGAAATAAAAAAAAGGACAGACTAAAACGACAGTAATTTACTATTTTTGTCCATAAAAACCTGTGTTGTACATACTTCTTAAGAGATGCCTCTGAGAGACATTTTAAATTACTACCACCAACATATTAGAAGATGTATAGAGTATTAATAAATGATTGTCAGAGTTATCCTCAGTTTACCCCCAACTCTTTATAACACTTTTGCTGGACTCCAAAGCAAAAACCATATTAGTTAAACCAGTTTACATCCAAACAAAAATGTTAAGATTATCCAAAAATGACCATCTATTAGCATGGCACGATATAGGCGTCTGACTTTTCATCTCCACTTTTCAATCCATCAACATTTGTGACAACCCTAGCTTTCACCCAGATAGCCAAGTTTTACTACAGATGTGGGATAGCCTTCGGCAGAATTCTTATTGTCTATAATCTGTACATTTTTGGGACCCATCTTTAAACCATTTTTTATACCGCAACCAGGCATTCTAGTAACCTAATAAAGGGGGTCAAATAACTGCACCCTATAATCGGTAGTGACCTATAATACCTTCTACTGTCAGACCTATAATATGTCTAGTGACCGTTTATAGGACGGACCTACTTTTCATGTCACATATTTCAACAGACATGGACTCCAGAAGTGTAAGCAATAACATGAAACCTTTTACACATGGGAAAACAATGAAACTGCAAGTTAAATTCTTTGCAATATTTATTTGAACATAATTTCAGAAATTTTAGCTAAATTCTTACCTTCTCCGCCTTTCCTAGTTTGAATGGCCCGTTGGAATAACTGTGCACTGGTACTGCAGTTGCGTCTCAACCTCGAAAATAATTTCTAAAGCTAAAATAAACTATTTATTTGCAGATTTTCATACAGAATGTTAACAGCTCAGAAACCATTATTTGAGCGCCCATGTTGTTTCCTAAGTCTTTGTGGCGCGGTGACGTCATAAACTTTGCACTCATTGACGTCACGTTATACTACTTGTGTACGCCATGGCTCTGCATATAGTTTAACATGCCGCACTGTCTGCAGTCTTTTTTGCTTAAATTGCTTATTTATTGCAAAATCCCTCGATTGTTTTGAATTGCGGTATAAGCTAAATACATGATTAGTGTCTTTAATAATAAAATATAATCAAAAATTTTATAGTGGCTCGCTAAAACTCGCCCCTATAAAATTGTCTAAAGCTCACCGATTATATTTTATTATTAAAGACACTAACCATATATTTACTATATATCCAAAACAGTGTTATATAAAGAGGATTAGGTGAACTTGTACTTGACTTATCAGATGGCTACTATTGCCTTGTTGAGGCAAGAACATATGATTTCACAGCAAGATGATTGTAAAGAAATCATACAGCATGAAGTTTCTATTTTGTGTAAGTTTTTAAAGGGAAACAATTCAATGCAAGATTTTTATATACAAGTGTGTATGTATTGAGGTTTAATGGCCCCATTTACACTATTTAGGTCATTTTGGAGACATTACTTCTGATTTTGTGGGACTTTTACCTGACACTGAGATGAAATGCCGTCCCAAGGTCTACTGCCCAGAGAAACTGCTAGGGTTTAATGTACCCACTCCCATCTCTTTTCCTGGGCACTCTTAGACCTAAGTGGTTTACCAGTTCTCAAAAGTTTGGTTGGTTTCAGCTCTATAGGAAGCACCATGCAGCTATGGACTGGGGTGCTTTATATACAAATATGTCATTCTGTGATTGGATTGTTGAAAAGCTTTCTACAGCTAAAAGTATTTGGGTCTCGACAATCAGAACTGTGACTTTGAATATGTTCATTCAGCAAAGACAGACCGTGCAACGGACTGTGCATCTGATGGCCATTGACACAAAAGGCTTCTTTATGCGGAAGGGAATGTATTATTCAGACTACCGTAATGAGTATTATGACAGATAGGCCTGAGCAAACAGTGAAGACCCTGACCAGACTGCAGTCTGATCAGGGTCTACCCATATCAGACTGCTCCTGAAGGAGCAGTCTGATCAGGATCTACCCTGTTTGCCATTCCGCTTGCCCCTTTTGGACTCCTTGCTGGATTGTGGAACAAATTTGTCAAAATTTTAGGAGAATTATAGAAAGTACTTAAGATGCTGAGCCCAGTTGTTCAAAGCTGAAGGTGTTCAGGGCTGGAAAATTTCTGCTTGTTCGTCACCATGACGAGTAAAAAATTTGGAGGTGTTAAAAGAATTTGTCTTGTCCAATGCAATGAAGTTTAGCAAAATTTACATGCCCTCAGTCATGCAGGTCGAGTGGAATTTTGAAGAGTTTTCCAGCCCTGGACTGTTACTTAATGTCACAGTAAAATTCTGCTATTAAGACCAGCTAAAATTAAGATAGATGCCTTTTTAAGAACATATTTAAAACATATCAGTTTTTCTTTGTGTTTTTATTGTCATATGAGTAAGAGACCACCTTTGAGACTGTTCAAATTTTGTCCTAAAGACCATTTTTGAACAGTCCAAAATGTGGTCTCCATCTATATTTTACTGTATATTAACTGTTAACTCTTTGGCTCAGTGGTTACAGCACTGGATTTTCACCCGAGAGACCCGGGTTTGAATCCCACCATAGACAGGAATTCTTTTAAGCTGTGCTTCTTTCTTTTGTTATAGCTTTCATGTCGTAAGTTGGACTTGGTCGGTATCAGACTTTACTTCAATGAAAATGGCTTCTCACCATCATAAATTATGACTTTCTTGAAGCGGGGGAGTGTTATGGACCACAATCCCATCTTGAATTATCTACATTCATAGATTTACGGGCCTCAGAGGCCTAGTGGATTAGAGCACTGACTTTAATCATTAGGTCCCTCTCCACTGTGCATTCGAGCTTGGCTCAGGTCACATGTGAGACGCTAAATTCTGCAATGGAAGGTCAGGTGGTTTTTCTATGGGTACCCCAGTTTTAGCCCACCTCTGATTAACGATCGACTTGATATGAATGAAATAATTTGAAAGGGCTGTTTCCCCCCCACCCCCCAAAAAAAAAACCTTCATAGATTATGCATATTTCTCTTACTGTAGGAAGTCAAAATTATATGTCTGCAAGTACAGCAGCAGTATACCAGTATCATATGTGATGCGCAGATTTTTTTGATTTATTACATTCACAAGGCTAAGATTTTGGCCAATTTCTGAAGCAGGTAAGGCTCAACAAGGAGGGAATTCGTGCTTTGAACACTCTAATAGTATTGTTAGTTTCCAAACTCACAGTCATTTAAAAAAAAAATGAGCAATGCAACTTCAATGCAAACAGACAAGTAAAATATATATTTTTTTCAGTACCAGGCTTGGACAATACCTGCAAATTGTTTTAACAAATGCAAGTTCAATGCATGTGGGTGCCACATCTTCAGATAAGGAGGAGTAATGAGGTTGTGTGGAATGGGAACCCCTGGAAGATTTTCAGCCATTTTTCAAAGGGAGATAACTTTTGGAACTTCCTGCTCGCTTTTCTATAAGCCCTGTTTCACTGAAAAAGCGGTCTTCTCTTAAAGGAAACAATTTGCTCGTCAGGAGCAAATTCTTTGCTTTAAGAGTTGACTCCTATTCACATGGGAGACAAAAATACTTTAGCAGGAGTTGCCTCCCTTGAAGTGTTCCAATTTCCCTTATGATTGATTGAAACGTCCCCATCAACACTGTATAGGTCATTTTGGAGACGTTGCTTCCAATTTTGTGGGACTTTTACCCGACATTGAGATGAAATGACATCTCAAGCCCTGTCGCCCAATGAAAACAATAGGGTTTATAAGCATGGATGGTCTGACTTGCACTGCTTTGCCTGGACAGGCTTAGTACCAGTAAGCAGTTTACCAGTACCAACAACATATACAATTACCAATAACATACGTTTTGGTGGAGAAATAAACAAGTTTGCCACATCACTTCTTTAGGACCTATGATGGGCAAATAGTAGTAGCATTTTCAGTTTCCAGAACCAGCTGTTTCCAGAACCAGCTGTGGACAGTACCTGTTGATAATCCTTTGTTTTTAAAATTTCAAGTTCAATGCAAATGAGCAGGTAAAAATATCATTTTCGGTACTCACCACTGTCAAACAGTTAAACTACTGTTTAGGACTAGAAGCCTTCATTTTGTGGTTAAAATACTCACTTCATAAACCAAGGATCCTGGGTAAAAAATCGGGCTTCTCCAGATATTCAGATGAGTTTAAACTGAGGCCTCATCTCCATATGACCTTAGTTGGGATGTAAAACTCGAACACACACCAGTTAGGGTGCCCCTGCCTATCGGGGCTTGAAGAAATGGATGGGGCTGCATGATGCTTCAGCAAAGAATTGAAACTGACCGAACTTGATTACTGGTAAACTGCTTAGGTCTAAGCCTGCCCACTGGTGTGAGTCAGACTACTTCCGAAACCCCTAGTGGTTTCTTTAGGCAGCAGGGCTTGAGATGTCATTTCTTCTCAATGTCGGGACAATGATGTAAATAATGTTGACGGGGCCATAAAGCCTCAACACAAACAAACACGCCGATTAGGACTAGCAGATGATATTTTCAAAGTTTTCTTGGCTTATTTTTTCAGAGAAACATCACGTGAACAAGTCCGTGAAATGAACACCCCCTTACACCCCACTTTATATAGGGAAAACTGGGGTTTGCGGGGGTATATATTATTTTCCTTATTTCTGCTCATAGACATATTTCTGCTCATAGACATAGGTTGTGGGTACTCGTTAGAACCCACAACCTATGTTTGCAGTATAAATAAGAAAATATATAAAATGTTTCTCTGATTTTCGTCAGAAAAGTAGCCATTTGGGAGATGTAAAATTGCACTATATCGCACGGGTGTGTTATCGTAATGATAGGGTTTGACATTGCTAGTAAATCATTTGCTGGGCAAATGACCCACATGAGATTTCAAGCCACAAATATATTATGATTTGCATCAAAATTCTTGTTTTGGGATAGTTTTATTCTTCTTTATTAGCCTTGAAAATTGATGTAATCACCAAAAAGTCCATTTTATCCCAGTAATTTAATCTGCCAGATTTGGTCAGAATCCGTCAATTTGTTCCAAAGGTTGGTTCTGTATGAGCCATATAGAGCAAACATTTTTGGGAAAACTGCCTTTAACCCTTAAGCTGCCAAGAAATACTACACCTGAAAATGTCGTCTGCTGAATCTGCTAATATTTTTGTATACAGGCAAAGAGTGTGGACCCTGATCAGACTACTCCTCTATAAGCAGTCTGATCTGGGTCCACACTCTTTGCAACAATTACTTTTAAAGTAACCAGCAGGCGACAATGCAGAGGACATGGGTCCTGATTGGCATATGTTAAATCTGTCTATTGAAGAGGTAAATTGTTGGTTTTACGAGTTATCACATGGGAAGGCTTCAATTGGAATTTACAACTGTATAACTGACAATTTACCTCACCAAATGACAATTTTCAACACAGTTTCACACATTCTAAAGCACTTATTCACTTTTTAAATTTTTTAGCTCACCAGATCCGAAGGCTCCGGGGAAGCTTATAGTATAGGCATTGGTCTGTCGTCATCTGCGTCATCAACATTTTCAAACAACATCTTCTCTGAAACTACTTGGCCAATTGAAACCAAATTACATGTGGAGCCTCCATGGAAAGGGGGAACAAAAGTTTGTTCGGGAGGACTGGGTCACATGACCAATATGGGGGCCATGCCCTTATATGGTAAAAACCTTTAAAAATCTTCTTCTCAAGAACCAAATGGCCGATGATCTTGAAACTTGGTATGCAGCATCAGGGACTCGGGCCCTACCAAGTCTGTTCAAATGATAACCTTTGGTTGACCTTGACCTGTTTATGTCAAGGTCAAATTTGGTCAGACATTTGTATGGAAAAACAGCAAAACAGTGGATCTTTCTGATTGTATGTTAGCTAGTGGCATCAGAAATGGTATTTGCAATCCGCGGAATGGAAGTTTATCAGTTTCAGAGGTCAAGGTCATTTACCAACCTTTGTCCTGTAAGGCTCAGATTCAGTATTTTTTTTATCTTCTTCTTCACTTAAACTACTTGGCCAGGTGAAACCAAATTACATGTGGAGCCTCTATGGAATGAGGGAATGAGTTTGTTCGTGAGGACTGGGTCACATGACCAATATGGCCACCATGCCCATATATGGTAAAAACCTTTACAAATCTTCTTTTCAAGAACCTAATGGTTGATGATCTTGAAACTTGTTATGCAGCATCAGGGACTCTGGCCCTACCAAGTTTGTTCAAATGATGACCTTTGGTTGATCTTGACCTGTTTTATGTCAAGGTCAAATTTGTTCACATAGACATTTGTATGGAAAAATGGCAAGTAGTGGATATTTCTGATTGCCTGGTAGGCTGTGACATCAAAAATGATATTTGCAGTTAGCTGAATAGAAGTTTATCAATTTCAAAGGTCAAGGTCATTACTGACCTTTGTCTTGGATGGTTCAGATTCAGTATTTTTATCTTCTTCTCCAGTAAAAGAGCTGTGCTGATTGAAACCAAATTACATGAAAAGCTTCTATGGGGGTGAGGCAATTAAACATTATTCGTGGTATTGTTGTCACATGACCAAGATGGGCACCTTGCCTATATATGGTATAAACCACACGACCTCTGGTGAGCATAGTGGCCTATGGGCCTCTTGTTATACAGTAAATCTTCAATTGTACGAACACCGATGGCTCAATTACCATGTTTAATCCTTATCCTATTGAATAAATGACTTTAGCCACACCCATTGATGACTCTCAACCAATCAAAATACTGAATACAATGTATTCGTTCAATTTACAAACTGCATGACAGTGTAGATCCTGATAATATGGCTTCTGAAGAAGCCATCTGATCTGGATCTACACTGTTTATCCTGTCTGATCTGGATCTCACTGTTTCCAAAGATAGGGGTCACTTGGAATTGATAAACTTCAGCAGGATAAGGGTTGACTCGAACTCAACCTGAAGTCCCTAGATCTGATAGCTTATGGTAATTAACCCTTTTTGTACCAAATGGAATCTTCCACTTTATATATGGCAGGAGTCCATTTCAAAATTAAGAGGTGTCAGGTTGTGTTTTCTTCAAAATTTATTGGGGAAATGGCTTAACTTTTTGCAAACAGTGCAGGCCAAGATCAGACGCCGCAGAACGCGGCGTCTGATCTGGGCCTGCACTGTTTGCCAAGGTACCCCTTTAGGGGTTTCTGGTACTGCATGGGTTAAGGGAGTTTTTCTTGTTTTATCTCAAAAAGGTGTGCTGTGTGTACTCATCAAAAAAGCCTCAATGAGGTGATTCTAATGAGTGCACACAACATTCCTTTATTTTAAACAAGTCAGAACTATTTTCACAATTCTGTCTTCTCATCTTGCACTATAACTAATGCTCAGTGACTTGACAAACCTCAAACAAAATTGATGGTCACAGATTTTAATATTTGTGCCATTGACGTTTGTATACTCAGTCAAAAAAGTTCCTATACCTAAAATTGCTTCTCTTACTATAGCTACTACAGATAAAAACTACACAAAGTTTGTTATGTTTGAATAAGAAGACTCATTTTTTCGTGCAAAAGCACCATTCGTTTTTGTTTTCGTAAACACATCATCATAGACTATTGCTTTAAACACCCAAGGGGTCACTGTGTCATTTTCGCAGAGAAAAATCAGTAAAACATGCAATGATTTAACTTCACAAAATTTCACTGTACCCTACATTTCTAAAATTTGATACCTGTGACATTTCTTTAGATACCATTTGCGTCTATTCACAAAAGATTTGGAACTTTAGTTGCATCAGCTACGAGAAACAGGCTATCACATACTGAACTCCATTCTTAGAAGTTGTGTGCAAATGCTGCTTTCAATGGGAACTCCATAGAAAATCGCAATCGATAGTGCTACATGCTACATGAATTTTCTGTAATTTTTAGCATCATGATGAACAGCAGTGGTGGACACAAAGCGTTTTTTGAAAAAATGGCAAAAAATTATTGATAGGAATAAAAATTACAGCAGTTCGAAAATTGCTATATTTTTAATTGCAAGGGAGATAATTTGAGAATTTCACAAATTAAAACCTCGCTTATAATGCGAGATCATGAGATATTGTAAAAGTAAAGTGTTATCCGATGTTCAGAGGATATTGTCTTCCATCTTAGACAAAAAAGAACTTTCTGCGCATGCGCAATGTCCATTTTCTACCAAAATCTTTCTAGGCACATATTGGAAGACAACTCTGGAGCAGAAAGGTATGGACAAATGCAAGTTTGATCATTCTCGAGCTAAACGTCCGATTTAAATGTCTACAGCCAAATTTAGCTCAATAGCTACCAGATATCTAGTGAGTTTCACCCGAAAGTTGGTATAGTTACTTTTTTGACTGAGTATATTAGCATAAGCACAGCAAGGTAAGCACTGTTAGTACCTGAAACAAAATGTCTGCTTGATTGATTTATTTGAGGTGTAACATCCCCATCAACACTGCATAGATCATAATGGAGACATTGCTTCCAATTTTGTGTGACTTCTACCCGACATTGAGATGAAACATCTCAAGTCCTGCCACCCAATGAAACCAATAGGTTTTATATGCATGGCCGGTCCAACTCGCACAGCTTCAACTGGACAGGCTCAGATTCCATAACTCATGTGCAGTTGGTTTCAGCTCTGTCAAAAGGTCTGACAACGAAAATAACGATTCAAGTCCTATTTTCTACAGTACAGTAAAATTCCGCTATTTAGACCTAAAAGTAATAGATATATCCATTGTTTTTGTGAAATATTGGTAAATATTTGTACTGATTGATATCTGTACTGGATAATTTGACGAGCCCGCCAGGGCGAGTCTAATTATCCTGTACAGATGTCAATCGGTACAAATATTTACCAATATTTCTCAAAAACAATTGGATATATCTGTTTTAATCCACAGCTTATTGTAACTTCCACTTAAAGGTAATAGATAAAATCTATTAAAGCATATTTGTTTTATTTACGGTTAATTTCAATTTCTTTTATTTGACCTGATTTACCCCGTCTGGAAAATGGAGTGTCCTGTCTGAAAGGACACTGTCAGCTTCTCTGCTTCATTAATATTCAATTGGATTTGATTGGTCTAAATCCAACTGACCACAGGTTATTTGATCATGCATTTTTAACTTGATGTTTATCACTGGGGCATTTTAATGATGAACCTTCAAGTGAAAGGACTTACTTTGAACTCAGATGTGTGTTTTTGCTGCATGCAAATGTTTCATAAAATGTTTGGCACCAGTAAATGGGAGTGTATTTTGTGATAATTCAGGGATATTTTTTTCTCCATTAAAAGGTATGTTGTGGGAACTCATTTTAACTGCCTCATCCCACAAAAACATGTTGTGGGTACTCATCGACTTGCCTAGATAAGGCGGTTCTAGCGAGTACCTACAATTTGATTTTATGGAGAATTGGAGAAACTTAATCAGAAGGAGCAGTCTGATCAGGGTCTGCACTGATTCGGTGAAAGCTATTTTAAATGTTGGTACCCATTCAAATAACCTCTGCGAGGCAATTTTAATGAATACCCACAATGTTAATTTTGTCATGCAGAGCTAGAAGCCCCTTCCCATTTTAAGATCAGAAGGAGCAGTCTGATCAGGGTCTGCACTGTTTGCCATTAAGTAAAAGCTATTCTAAATGTGGGTACTCATTCAAATAACCTCGGCGAGGCTATTTTAATGAATACCCACAATGTTAGTTTTGTCATGCAGAGCTAGAGGCCCCTTCCCATTTTAAGATCAGAAGGCGCAGTCTGATCAGGGTCTGCACTGTTTGCCATTTAGTAAAAGCTATTCTAAATGTGGGTACTCATTCAAATAACCTTGGCGAGGCTATTTTAATGAATATCCACAATGTTAATTTTGTCATGCACAGCTAGAGGCCCCTTCCCATTTTAATTGTAGCTCAGCTGATTGGTCCATTCAAAACTGTAAATGACAACAGTACATGATAACAGTACATGATATCAGTACATGATAACAATACATTTATCAAAATTTATCAGTACTGCCAACATCAAAGGAAAGTACTGGGAGCTGTGGATTAATTAAGACTAAACTTGCTTTTAACCCTTATCTTGCTGTTCACGACAACCCCTATCTTTGCAAAAAGTGTAGATCCAGATCAGATGGCTTCTAAAGAAGCCATCTGATCAGGATCTACAGTTTGGCATTCAGTTTATGAATATGTAGCAAGTAATTTGATTGGTTGATAGATAGAAATGGGTGTGGCTTAAATGAATATTCAGCAAGAGAAGGGTTAAGAGCTTACTGAGCAGGTATCAGTTATTCTAGCTTTGTCACCCAGTGTCTCCTAATAAGAGACCACTTTGGTACTGTTCAAAAGTGGTTCAGTCCCAAGCTGGTCTTAATATAGGAATGTTTGCTGTATATTGCAGAAAGTAGTCCCATTTTTTAGCTCACCGTCACGTAGTGATGAGGTGAGCTTTTGGGATCACTTTTTGTCCGTCGTCCGTCATGCGTCCGTCCATGCGTCCGTGCGTAAACAATTTCTTCAAACGACATCTCCTCCGAAACCACTGATCGGATTTTGATCAAACTTCACAGGAATGATCCTTAGGTGGTCCCCTTTCAAAGTTGTTCAAATGGTTCCGGTCCGTTGCACATCTAGGTCGTAGGAGCAAAAAACAGATTTTTTTCACCAAAAGCTTAAAAAATCTTCTTCTCTGAAACCACAAGGCCCAGGTCTTTAATATTTGGTATAAAGCTTCATCTAGTGGACCCCTACCAAGATTGTTCAAATTATAGTGCTGGGGCCAAAAATGCCCCCGCCCCGGAGCCCTTTGGTTTTACATGGGCTTATATAGGGAAAATCTTTAAAAATCTTCTTCTCTGAAACCCCAAGGCCCAGGTCTTTGATATTTGGTATGAAGCTTCATCTAGTGGACCCCTACCAAGATTGTTCAAATTAAAGTGCTGGGGCCAAAAATGCCCCCCGCCCCGGGGCCCTTTGGTTTTACATGGGCTTATATAGGGAAAATCTTTAAAAATCTTCTTCTTTGAAACCGCAAGGCCCAGGTCTTTGATATTTGGTATGAAGCTTCATCTAGTGGACCCCTACCAAGATTGTTCAAATTATAGTGCTGGGGTCAAAAATGCCCCGGCCCCTGGGCCCTTTGGTTTTACATGGGCTTATATAGGGAAAATCTTCAAAAATCTTCTTCTCTGAAACTGCAAGGCCCAGGTCTTTGCTATTTGGTATGAAGCTTCATCCAGTGGACCCCTACCAAGATTGTTCAAATTATAGTGATGGAGCCAAAAATGCCCCCGCCCCGGGGCCCTTTGGTTTTACATAGGCTTATATTGGGAAAATCTTTAAAAATCTTCTTCTTTGAAACGGCGAGGCCCAGGTCTTTGCTCTTTGGTATGAAGCTTCATCTAGTGGACCCCGTACCAAGATTGTTCAAATTATAGTGCTGGGGCCAAAAATGCCCCCGCCCCAGGGCCCTTTGGTTTTACATAGGCTTATATAGGGAAAATCTTTAAAAATCTTCTTCTCTGAAACCACAAGGCCCAGGTCTTTGATATTTGGCATGAAGCTTCATATTGTGGACCTCTACGAAGATTGTTCAAATTATTGCCCTGGGGCCAAAAATGCCCCTGCTCCCGGGCCCTTTGGTTTACATAGACTTATATAGGGAAAATCTTGAAAAATCTTCTTCTCTGAAACTACAAGGCCTAGGTCTTTGATGTTTGGTATGAAGCTTCATCTAGTGGACCTCTACCAAGATTGTTCAAATTATAGCCCTGAGACCAAAAAATGCCCCCGCCTCGGAGTAGTTTGGTTTTACATAGACTTATATAGGGAAAATCTTTAAAAATCTTCTTCTCTAAAACACAAGGCCTAGGTCTTTGATATTTGGTATGAAGCTTCATCTTGTGGACCTCTATGAAGATTGTTCAAATTATAGCCCTGAGACCAAAAATGCCCTGCCTAGGGGTCCTTTGGTGTTACATAGATTGATATAGGGAAAATCTTTAAAAATCTTCTTCTCTGAAACCACAATGCCTAAGTCTTTGAAATTTGGTATGAAGCTTCATCTAGTGGGTCTCTCCCAAGATTGTTCAAATTATAGCCCTGAGACCAAAAATGCCCCCGCCTTGGGGGCCCTTTGGTTTTACATAGACTTATATAGGGAAAATCTTTAAAAATCTTCTATTGTGAAACCACAAGGCCTAGGTCTTTGATATTTGGTGTGAAATTTCATCTAGTGGACCTCTACCAAGTTTGTTCAAATGCCCCCCGCCCCGAGACCCTTTGGTTTTACATAGACTTATATAGGGAAATCTTTAAAAATTGTCTGAAACTGCAAGGCCCATGTCTTTGTTATTTGGTATGGAGCTTCATCTAGTGGACCTCTACCAAGATTGTTCAAAGTATAGCCCTCGGGCCACAAATGCCCCTGCCCATGGGCCCTTTGGTTTTACATAGACTTATGTAGAGATAATCTTTGAAAATCTTCTTCCCTGAAACAGCAAGACCCAGGTCTTTGATATTTGGTGTGAAGCTTCATCTAGTGGACCTCTTTAAAGATTATTTAAATTATAGCCCTGAGGCCAAAAATGCCCCCACGCCGGGGCCATTTGGTTTTAAACAGGCTTATGTAGGTAATATCTTTAAAAAAATCTTCTTCACTGAAACCACAATGCCCAGGTCTTTGATATTTGGTGTGTAGCTTCATCTAGTGGACCTTTGCCAAGATTGTTCAAATTATAGCTTTTGATTATATTTGGTATGAAGCTTCACCTTTTTAGACCTCCTTCAACATTATGCACATTATAGCCCTGGGGTCAATAATGGCCCTCCCCAGGGCCCACTACTTTATGGATCAGGTGAGCGATCCAGGGCCATCATGGCCCTCTTGTTTTTACAATAATATCCAGTCATATGTGGTATTATATTTGCATTTATAGAATGGATGTTGAGCTCATCTTATATTAAATGGGCCTTTCCTGTTGTTTATTCATAAAAATGTTGTATGATTGTTAGAAGCATATTTATTCTCAAATCAGGTAACATTAGATAACCTCTGTTGTTATTATTGACAGCAAAACTCAGGTCATGGTCATGTTAACTCTAACTCTGCAGAACCTTTTACTATGAATTTCATTCATGTGGATTTTATCAATGTGTAAACTCCGGCCAATTTTCGGGCTTCATGCTAAGTTTGTGAGTGATTTTCCGAAGTTAACACATTGATAAAATCTATAAAAATGATCATTCATTTCTTATAATTCCAACTTACTCATCAAAATGTATGCCCCAGTCCCATCTGGGCTTGAAGAAATAGATGGGCTGCATGATGCTTCCAAGCAGAGCTGAAACCAACCCGCACATGAGTACTGGTAAACCACTTAGAGGATCCATGCTAATAAATCCTATTGGTTTCATTGGATTGCAGGGCTTGAGATGTCATTTCATCTCAAGGTCAGGTAAAAATCCCACAAAATTGAAAGCAATGTCTTCAAAATGACCTTTACAGTGTTGACAGGGACATTAAACCCCAAATCAAACAAACATCAAAATGTTAAAAATTGCACCAGAATGGTAATTAAATACTGCAAACATAGGTCGTGGGTGCTCGTTAGAACCGCCTCATTGAGTACCCACAAGTACCCACAACCTATAACTTGGAGTAAAAATAAGAAAATAATGTATACCCCCGTAAACCCCCGTTTTCTCTATATAAAGTGGGGTATAAGGGGGTCTTCATTTCATGGACTAGTTCACACGATGTTAGGAATTATTTCGAAAGTTTAAGAACGAACTAGGCAGAATGATTATTCAATAAAAGGCTGTCATCTTTGAAAGAAACCCAAGAGAAAAAACGTCTTATATTCAATTTATTTCTCTTCTAACAGTTACATTTTCAATATTTTTCTGAGGAAATTCCGCATACCTCAGAGCCTACCTGCGATATTCGGAGTGTTTGTTGGGAGTATTTTTGAGTGGTGATTAATTTAATTAAACTTGGACAACGGGACCGTCTTTTTTTTTTCTCTGTATCAGAGGCCAAAAATGGCGGCCGAAACCCGTCAAAATTTTGCTGACAGTTATCACCTTCGAGTATTTGTTTCTCAGTTGTCCGATAATACTTCACATTAAAATTATTAAAGAATGAAGGACAAATGATTATATTATATCCAAATGATTTTCTTTTTTTGAAAATATAAAAATTACATGGAGAAATTTTGAGTTCAAAATGACCGATTTTGCGCTGTTGTCTGAAGGGAAGCTTGCCGGTTGATTGACAGTTTACTAAGAGAGACAACTCTAACTGACTGCAGACAGGGACCACATATTATGCAATACGACGTTATCTTACGGGCCTCCGTGGCCTAGTGGATAAGAGCGCTGACTCTTAGTCATTAGGTCTCTCACCGCCGTAGGTTCAAGCCTCGCTCGGGCCACGTGTGAGACGCCAAGTTCTGCAACGGAAGGTCAGGTGGTTTTTCTCCGGGTACTCCGGTTTTCGCCCACCTCTGATTACAATCGGCTCGATATGAGTGAAATAATCTTGAAAGGGCCGTCAAACCAAAACCAAAAAAAAAAAAAAAAAAATACGACGTTATCACATGGATTGATTCTTACAATTACCTAATTAACATTTCTAAGGTAATTACACTGAATTTAACCATAATTTTTTAATGTTCAACATGCTTTCAATTACGGACTTGAAAAAGTTGTATGTACTCATCATGCCCAACTGATTCCCTTGTTTGAAATCACTGTACAGTTTCACACCCTGGGTAATTAGTGATTACCTCTTTGTTGACTTTTGACATCGTTTACATTATAATAACTATCAGTGATATATATTATCTTATAATTATATATGAATAAATATGATGGTAAAAGAAAATTAAATAAAAAAAAAATTGCCCAGGTATTTCATCAAATTTCTCCGGGTATTTCCGCATATCTTCGCGAGAAAATATTGCCTCCAGGTACGATATTACGACTCGGAATAATTTCGGGAAACTTCCCGTACCACATACTTAGCGCAGACCTTGCAAGTGTTTTCGAGGAGTGTTCGCAGAATATATACATCTACTCGGAACACTTCCGAGTGTTTTGGAAAGTGCTCGAAACGCCGAGATTTGGAATAAAAAGTTTTTTGGTTCTTATACCTGAGCCCTACTGTATAGTTCTGAGATTCTTGCTCATGGAATTTATTGAAGTAAAAAACTTCTATTTCAACTAATCAAATTGCTCGAAATGTATATAATGATAGAGAATAGGAATTATAAACAGTTAAGATCCAGATCAGATCAGGATCTACACTGTCATTCAGTTTGCCACATAAAGTATGTTATCAAGTAATTTGATTTGTTGATAGTCAGAAATGTGAGTGACAAAATTAATTTATTCAGCAGAACAAGGGTTAATGGCACCATCACATTCTTAACCCTTGTCCTGCTGAATATTCATATATGCCACTCCCACTACCGATTATCAACCAATCAGATTACCTGTAGCAAATTATTACAACAAATTCACAATCTGAATGACAAACAATGTAGATCCAGATCAGATGGCTTCTTCAGAAGCCATCTGATCTGGATCTACATTGTTTCAAAGAAAATGCATATCCAGGTTCAGCAGAACAAGGGTTAATTCACAGGTCAGTTCAAGAGGTAGGATGCCATCCTCTTTCCATTTCTGTATTTTTTCATATTTTAAAAAGATATAATACAGACAAGTTTTATAAGACCATTTGTGGTTTCCTTAATATCATCAAGACATTTATTGAAAAAGGCATATAGCTTTATCAGATTGGAGACGCTTAACTATATTGTACTTTATTTACGGCTATCTTGTAGTTTATGACATGAATTTTGGATTTCTTCCACATATTTAGGAGAAGCCTCCGTGGTGCAGTGGTTATGCTACTCGCCTTGTAAACCAGGGGTCACAGGATCAATCCCTGGCTTCTCCAGACTTTCAGATGAGTCTCTGAACCAAGCTCCCCTCTCTGTATGCTGTTGGTGAGACGTAAAACTCAAGCACTCACTCACTCACACATTTAGGAATGTTCCAAATTACATGTATTTGTAAAATCTGGCCATCACACAGACATTAGTTATGTTGCTAAATTTACTGTGTCTAGTATATTTACCATAATGATCCTAAGTATTGGGACAGACAGGCCGAAGCAAACAGTGGAGACTCAGATCAGACTGCTCCACTGTTTGCCATTCCATCGGCACTTTTTGAAATCCTTTCTGGATTATGAAACAAATTTGTTAAAATTTTAGAATTATAGCAAGTCCTTAACCCTTGTCTTGCTGAATATTTAAATATGTCACACCCACTACTGATTATCAGCCAATCAGATTACTTGATGCAAATTATTGCAAAAAATTCCTACACTGGATGGCAAACAATGAAGATCCTGATCAGATGGCTTCTTCAGAAGCCATCTGATCTGGAACTACATTGTTTCAAAGATAAGGCATATCCGGGCTCAGCAGGACAAGGGTTAAGCTGTCCGAGTTATCAGGAATTTTACAGTACATTCTTTTCTGTCCAAAATTTGAAAACTTCATGTCTTTATTGAAGTATGAAGAACATCACTTTCCACTGTTTAACCTTTATCCTGCTGAACACGACAAGTCCTACCTTTTCAAACTGTGTAGAGCCAGATCAGATGACTTCTAAAGAAGGACTATATAAGTACTTGAACTGTCGTTCTAATCCTGTTGTTGCTTGTGTCACATTTGAATGCATATTATTTACTACTTTAATGAATATGTTTAAACTAAACAATTTGATCAGGATCTACACAGTTTGTCTTTCAGTTTGTAAATCTAAATGAATATATCAATTAATGTGATTGGTTGATAGTCAGCAATGGGAGTGGCAAAATCAATTATCCAGGGGCCAGTTGTTCAGAGCATCGTTAGCTTAACAAGATCGTTAGTGGTCAGATTGTTAACTGTTCTAGCAAGTTTAATATTTAAAATTTTGGTATTTTTTGCTGAAAAAATGTGAGCAGCTTTTGCATCCGCAAAAGCTGCTCACATTTTTTCAGCAAAAATTTCAGCATATTTGCCATATTTAATGATCAAAGTTTTAACGATACGTTAACTAACGACGTCGTTAGTTTTGAACAACTGGCCCCAGGAGGATAAGGGTTAATCATAGGTCTTTTCTGTAAATGCATCGAGAATGTAAAAACATGTACATGTGTATGAACAGTGATAATTTTTCAATCTTGCAGTATTGAACGAGTGGACAGTTTCCGAGCACAAGATAAGGAGCAGTAAAAAGCTGGAAAAATAACGTCACATTAGAAACTTGTGTTGTAGGTGCTTGTTAGAATTGCCTCTAAGAGGCGATTCTAACATGTACCAACAACATGTTTTAATCTGGAAATAAGAACCCCAGATTTCGACTTATCTGGAGCTTTAACCCTTATCCCCCTGCATAATTAATTAAGTCACACCCCATTAGTCACACCCCATTTCTGACTTTGAACTAATCAGATTACTTGCTGTGATTAATACCTGCAGTCACAAACTGAATGTCAAACAGTGAAGATCCTGTTCAGATGCCTTCTTCAGAAGCCATCTGATCTGGATCTACTCTGTTTGCAAAGATAGGGCTTGTCTTGAACAGCAGGATAAGGGTTAAGTTTAGTCTAACCAATACTTCATTGTTTGTGCATCCGTGCCCAGGACCGTGTATGTGTACCCCCGCTTGATTCATTTCACATTTTATTGTTATTATTGTGAACACCGATTTCAAAATCAGACTCACAATTGAATGATGTTATATACTGCAGATTATGTTATTTATATATGTTTAATTATGTTCGTCATTCAGTGTGCTGTAATTGTTCCTTTCGTTTATCATGGAACTAAAATTCATCAAAAATATCATTAAAACAGTATTGTTAATGCATCTGAGTACTTGTTTTTTAACTTCCAAGATTCAGTACATTCTAGTCTACGAGGGCTGATTGATATGTTGTGAGCCTCATATTCAACCATTTGAATTTTGTCGGGCATCTTGTATTATTTTTCAACATAATCCCCTTCAGTATCTACACAGCAGTGTTTAAGGGCCTCACTACCACTTTGATTGAACTCATTTTCTTGGCTATTCAGAAAGTCATCCACCGCATATATGTCGTGTTTAAGGGCCTCATTACCACTTTGATAGAACTCATTTTCTTGGCTATTCAGAAAGTCATCCACCGCATATATGTCGTGTTTAAGGGCCTCATTACCACTTTGATAGAACTCATTTTCTTGGCTATTCAGAAAGTCATCCACCGCATATATGACGCGTTTAAGGGCCTCATTACCACTTTGATAGAACTCATTTTCTTGGCTATTCAGAAAGTCATCCACCGCATATATGACGTGTTTAAGGGCCTCATTACCACTTTGATAGAACTCATTTTCTTGGCTATTCAGAAAGTCATCCACCGCATATATGACGCGTTTAAGGGCCTCATTACCACTTTGATAGAACTCATTTTCTTGGCTATTCAGAAAGTCATCCACCGCATATATGACATCATCATCTGACTGAAAGTGGGTGCCTGAAATAGCCTTTTCTGTTTTGGAAATTGAGGAGTCTGATGGAGCGAGATCATGTGAATAAGGTGGATGTTCAATTAATTTAAAGCCACAATTGTGAATGGCAACCATAGCAATGACTTGTGAACAGAACATAATAGAACAACACACCATTAGTGAGTTTTCCGCGACGCTTAAGTTTAATAATTTCCTGTAACTGCGTCAGAAGTGAAGCATAGTATCTGCTATTGGTTGTTTGTCCCTTTTGGAGATAATCTATCAGCAGTATACCATCTGCATCCCAGAAAAAATCTGAGGTCATAACCTTCCCAGCTGATGGAGCAGTCTTTGCCTTTGGTGGAGGTAAGCCAAGGTGCTTCCATTGTTTTGCCTCTGGGCTAAAATGATGGACCTGTTTCATCCACAGTGACAAATCACTGAAGAAAGTTGGCAGGATCTTCCTCAAAAAGGTTAAGATTAGCATGCAATAATGTGTGCCTGGTGTACTTCTAATCAACTGTCAGAAGTCTTGCTAGCCATCTGGCCGAAAGCTTTCTCATTGTAAGATCCTCTGTCGGAATGGAATGTACTCTTTCCTGTGAAATGCAAACTCTACTGGATATATCTTTCTGTGACTCATCTGTCAGTCATAACAATATCATGGACTCTGTTGACCATTTCTGGGGTTGCAACATTGAAAGGCCTTCCAGGATAGGGGTCATCTTCAAGGCTCTGTCTGCCGTGTTTAAATTCTGCCACCCTTTTCACTGTGGCATATGATGGGGCATCTTTCCATAGTGTTGCTGCCACACTATGGATATCCTTAGGTGTTCAACCTTTTTTTATGCAAATATTGGATCACTGCTCTTTCACCGATTATGTCCATTTTGCAAAAACTGCTTGTCTTGTTTTCTTTAGAGTGCTACCTCGTCGATATAAACTGACCAAATGAGACCAGTGAACATGGCCCTTGTTTGTTTGTTTTGGAGTTTAACGGCCAAGTCAACACTCGGTCATTTTTTAGCCGGTCAGTTTACCTAGCCACACTTTTCCTGAGCAGGCTTATATGTAAGTGGTTAATCAGAACAGTGCACTTTATTTCGCCAGAAAATGACAACTTTCATGATCAATCTCCACGAAAAAATGTTGTGCATCCGACTGAGCTACCGAGGCCGGCTAAACAGGGCTCTATATAGACAGAGAATAGTAGAACTTAAAAAGAACACCTTCAATACGAGGCTCACAACATATCGATCAGCCCTCGTATGTCTTGAGAACTGTTGGCTTGTTTACCATGGCTATTTCAAGCTAGTCCTTGCCTCCCTAGGAAAAAATCCCCATAACTACAAATACAGTAACTCCAAAACTGACTGCTTAAGGTCGGTGACTGTTCAGCAGAGGAAAATGTCTATGATGTATGGATTGATATACGGGTAGGCCATTACTTCAGACAGCTCAACATAATTGTACAAGAAGAAAAATAAATTGACACCTCTCCATTTATTTTTTTTTCTTTTCAATGCCTATCGTCCCCCGCCCATCGGGGCTTGAAGAAATAAATGGGCTGCACAATGCTTCCACGCAGAGCTGAATCCCACCATACACGAGTACTGGTAAACTGCTTAGAGGATCTAGGCCTGCCCAGGCAAAGCGGTGGGAGTTGGACCATCCATGCTTATAACCCCTATTGGTTTCATTGGGCGACAGGGCTAGAGATGTCATTTCATCTCATGTCTGGTAAAAGTCACACAAAATTGGAAGCAACCGTCTCCAAAATGACCTATATAGTGTTGGCCTGGACGTTAAACATAAACTCAAACAAACTTTTCATTTCCTTTCATATTACATTGTATTAATGCATATATAAGGCAAAGCCAGTTTTGAGGTAAACACACCAGAAAAGAAATTCCTATTTTTCATCCAAGTTTTCCCTGTTGAGTCAACTCTGGCTGTAATTTAGATTTGGTAAAGTGGCTGCTGGCTGGTTGAAAGAGGTGGCTACTCAGCAGAGGTTAAATATATAGTAAAATGCTTTAAAGGTGAATTATTGTGGCTGCTGCTTAGAAGTGGCTGTTAAACGGAGGCCACCATTAGTGGAGGTTATACTTCATATTTTGGATAATTTTTTTGGTGTTAAAAATGTATGCTGTGTGTACTCGTTAGAATCACCTCATTGTTCATAAGCATAGCCTGGATAAGGTGATTCTAATGTGTACACACAACACCTCTTTTGCTCCAGGGGAGCTTATATGATAGGCAGTTGTCTGTCTGTGTTGTCCGTCAACACTTTCAAACGACATCTCCTCTGAAGCCATTGGGCTGATTGTTTTTCGTCAAAGCATCCAGGTTCCAACAAAAAAAAAAAAATGCACCAATGAGGAAGATGTGTATGTGTGTGAATTCGGGTTTAAAGTAGCTTTCAACAATTTTTAGCTCGTCTGTTTTTTGAAAAAAAACTTTTGAGCTATTGTCATCACTCCGGCGTCTGCGTTGTCGTTGTCGTCTGGCGTCGTCGTTCCAAAAAAACTTAACCTTGGCTATAACTTAAAAAGTATTACACCTAGCCTCATGAAACTTCATACACACACTCATCATCACAAGAGCTACATTTTGACCAAGGACCATAACAACATTGTTGATTTTGGCTGAATTATCTCCCCTTTTCCAATTTTTTTCTGAAACACATTTTTTGCTCTCATTTTAATACTATTCACAACAGAGCCTTCAAACTTCACATGAATGTTCCTTGGGACAAGACCTTTTCAGTGATACCACACTTTTTGATCTGTGACCTTGACCTTTGACCTATTTTTCGAAAATTTAACCGAAAACCTTAACCTTGACCATATTTCCAAAAGTATTTGGCCTACCTTCATGAAACTCCATACACATACTCACCATCACAAGAGCTACATTCCCTACAAGTTTTATAACTCCATCTTGCAATTTGATTGCTCTTGTTCAGTCATATCACGACGGTGTCTGGTTGCGACAGGGAGCTCATTGCTCACTTTTATAATGCTGCCTCACTGAAGTATCATGTCCCAGACACATTACATGATACCACACCCAGTCACATTATCCTGACACTGGGTCAACCAGTCCTAGCTCTACCCCGTAAACCTAAGTGCCAAGCGAGGAGCAGCTAGTACCATTATTAACTACTGTGTCGCGGCCAGGGATCGAACCTGTGACCTCCCATTCCCCAGAGCGGACACTCTACCGAGCTATCGGGGCCGTTAATGAGGAAGATGCATTCATGGTAATCCTAAGGAGAACACTTGATGAGCCAGCCTTGTCAGCTTAACCCTTGTCCTGCTGAATATTCATATATGCCACACCCACTACCAATTATCAACCAATCAGATTACTTGATGCAAATTATTGCAACAAATTCACAATCTGAACGGCAAACAATGTAGATCCTGATCAGATGGCTTCGTCAGAAGCCATCTGATCTGGATCTACATTGTTTCAAAGATCAGACATATCCGGGCTCAGCAGGACAAGGGTTAAATAGATGCATGTCTGACTGGTGATCAGAGGCCAGTTGTTCAAAGCATTGTTGGCCTAACGAGAGCGTTAGTGGTCAAATTGTTAACTATTCTGTCAAGTACAAAATCTAAAATTTTGGAATTTTTGTTGAAAAAATGTGAGCAGCTTTTGCATTTGCAAAAGCTGCTCACATTTTTACTGCAAAAATATCAGCATATTTGCCATATTAAAAGATCAATGTTTTAACGATTTGTTAACTAACCTGGTAAGTTTTGAAAAACTGGCCTAGGAGGTCACAGGTTCAGTACCGTATTGGTCAGCAACATTGATCATGAAATCTTTTCTATGTTCATTTTCTCCCACTGATGCCAGTAGGGCTGGTGACAGCTTCTGGCAAAATAATGTGCAATATACTGGTTAATCATTTAGTATAAGCCTGCTAAAGGAAAAGTGTGGTAAGGTAAACACTGGCTCGATATGACCGAAAAAGTGTGGACTGGGCTGTTAAACTCCAAGCTCAATGGACTTGCCAGAGGCTTGTTTCAATCATATGAAAGAAGCCTCCGTGGTGTAGTGGTTACGCTACTCACCTTGTAAACCAGGGATCGCAGGATCAATCCCGGGCTTCTCCAGACTTTCATTTGAGTCTTTAAACTGAGGTCCCGGCTCCATATGACCTTAGCTGTTGGTGGGACGTAAAACTCACTCAATCATATGAAATGACAACATGCGTAAGATCCTCTTTTTAAGGGCAATGGGAACACCTAGTAGATTTTTCTGCCATACCACCGAAAAAGGGGTCAAGTCTTAAAGGAAAGAACTTGCTCCTCAGGAGCAAATTCTTTCATTTAGGAGTTGACCCCTACTGATATGGGAGACAAAAATACTTTTGCAGGAGTTGCTTCCCATGTGGTTATATCCATTCCCCTTAAACAACTGTCCTGCAGACGTCCAAAGTATAAACTTGGTCCACCTTACTGACCTTGGTGTTTGAAAAATAAGTCTTTAGAAACTATAAGACAAAACCTAACCAATCTTGTAGATGCAGGATTATGCGGTGGGGTATAAATAGTTAATCTTTTGGAGAGAGTGAGTATTTCAGTTTTATGTAGCACCAACTGCTAAGGTAATACGGAGACGGGACCTCCGTTTAAAGTCTTATCTGAAAGTCTGGAGCAGCCCGGATCAATCCTGCGACCTCCGGTTTACAAAGCGAGTAACATAACCACTACACCACGGAGGCTTCTTTAATCTTTTGGAAGCAACTGAAAACTGGAGTGTGCAAGTTATTTTTCTGGACCATACCAGCCTAGGAAAAGTGTGCTACTAAGCAAACTACCGGTACCTGCTTGACATGACCTAAGTGTTGAATGGGCCGTAGTCCAAAACAATTCATGCTGAGTCAGTTTTTTGTGCATAAGAGGGGAGTAGGGATGGGTGCTAAATGAGACCGAAGACATTTAATTTCACTCTACATGTATTTATGGCACACAAAGAATGTGAAAATACATGATTTCATGTCAACTACAACAACAGTTAACCCTTATCTTGCTGAATATTCATCTAAGCCACACCCATTTCTGTCTATCAACCAATCAAATTACTTGATGTAATTTTTTGCTACAAATTCATAAACCGAATGCCAAACAGTGTAGATCCTGATCAGATGGCTTCTTCAGAAGCCATCTGATCTGGATCTACACTGTTTTCAAAGATAGGGGTTGTTGTGAACAGCAAGATAAGGGTTAAGATAACATGATAAAATACATAAAATGAGCAGCTCTTGAAAAATGTCAATACCATAAAATCCTTAAAATTTGGACACCTTGGGGACTTGCTGTAATTCTCCTAAAATTTTAACAACTTTGTTTCACCATCCTGCAAGGAGTCCAAAAGGGGCAGACAGAATGGCAGTGTAGACCCTGATCAGACTGCTCCTTCAGGAGCAGTCTGATCTGGGACTGCACTGTTTGCTTAGGCCTATCTGTCCCAATACTTAGGATCATTATGGTAAAACATGATCTGAAATACAGTAGAACTTCGATGGCTCGAACACCGATGGCTCATTTACCATGGATGTGTCGAACCCATTCTTGAGCCCCTAGCGAAATCCTCTACATAAGAAATAGTGGGCGATAATTAAGGAAATTTTAGCCTTTTGTCTTGCAAATGTATGTTGTGTGTACTCATTAGAATCGCCTCGATGAGGCGATTCTAATGAGTACACACAGCATACATTTTCATTATATACCCCGAAAAGATGTCTAAAAGTATCTCATTATGCCTCATGCAGTAACCATCAGTGGCTCGAACTACCCCTGTCTCGAACAGATTTTGGTGGTCCCAATGGTGTTCGAGCCATTGAAGTTTGACTGTAGCTCCAGATGAGGAGAAACAAGGATGATTTGAGGATATTTTTTCTTAATCCTCAATAAAACCATATGTTGTAGATACTTAAAAGTACCCACAACACGTTTAGCATAAGCTGTAAGGCAAATTAACCCTTAATTTTTTGTGACTCCTCGGTACTCCTCCTTACCCGAAGATATTTTCTGAGTATGAAAAGACGACGCCCTCCCATAGGGGCTTGAAGAAATATATGGGCTGCATGATGCGTCCACGCAGAGCTGAATCCGGCCCGCACACTAGTACTGGTAAACCGCTTAGTGGATCTAAGCCTGTCCAGGAACCGCAGTGGGAGTTGGACCGTCCATGCTGATAAACCCTATTGGTTTCATTGGGCGACAGGGCTTGAGATGTCATTTCATCTCAATGTCGGGTAAAAGTCCCACGAAATTGGAAGCAACGTCTCCAAAATGACCTTTACAGTGTTGACGGGGACGTTAAACCTCAAATCAATCAATCAATGAGTATGAAAAGAATGACTGACTGCACATGAAACATATGCTCATTAATCTCATTTATAGCCAGTTTGAAATAGAATGAAGGATTTCAAGATCCCGATCTTTTAACTCCTGATCATATTAACTAATGTGAATGAACATTTTTATAAATTCAGCGGACAGCCCTCTGAAAAAAGGTCTCCCATTAATAGAAAAACACCGTTTCTCAGGGGCAAATTCTTGCCTTTATAAAATCCCTACTGATAAGGAAGACAAAAATATATTCAATAGGAGTTACCTGCCCTAGAAGGTCTAGCCATTCCACCATAAAGATCTCCAGGGCCCGAGGTTAACCCTTTTTTTTTTCCCAAGCTCAACTCACTTGAGCATGAAAGGGCTTGGTTCACGAAAGGCCAAAAATGGCCCTGTTTCAAAAATTGTTAAAAACTTTTTTGTTAACAGTATATGGCGTGGTATCTTAAAAAACGGCAACAATAAGTTCCAAGCTTATGTAGTATGGTTGCTATAGCAACAAAAGAACATCAGGTGAAATCTTCATTTTTGATTAAATTTCATCCCGTGTGTGGTCAGAAAACAAACAAAGGTAACACAAATATTTGTAATTACTAGGAAGATGCATTCCAGGTTCTGCAACAATTTATATGGAACAACATATCGTTAAAATTTATGTTGCCATGGTAACGAACGGGTTTACATGTTTATTAAATACACATTATTATATCATAACTTGATCTGCTGCACTGTATCACAAATGTGACTGTTTCTGAATGAAAGATCACGAGATACAATAATGAACGGCAGATCAAGTTGACATAGTTATAATGTGTTTATTATATACCCTTTTCTTCCAGTAAAAGTATTTTAAGCTCACCAGAACCGAAGGTTCTTAGGACGCATATAGGAGGATAGGCAATTGTCCGTCGTCGTCTGTCTTCCGTCAACACTTTCTAACCACATTTCCTCTGAATCCACTGGGCCGATCGGGCCCAAATTTCATCTGTTAAATCCTTGGACTGGGGGATTGAAAGATTATGTATTTTTATGACATTTGGTGCATTAGTTTGGTTGCTATGGCAACTTAGAGTTAGAAAAAAATGAAAAACGGTATTAACTACCAAGTCATTGCAGATACTATGAAAAACCTTCCATAGAAATGTTCCTTAAGCCATGTTCTATTTGCCATATGATTTTAGGCTGCTGCTCCTTTTTATTGGCTGCCAAAGAAACGGAAATAAATACATAAATAAATAAATAAATAAATAAATATGCATATCTACAGAAACCATAGAATGCTCTACGCTTTATAACAATGGGCTCCTCAGCAACCATCATTGATATTTTTGTAGATACTTCCATGAATCACAGGAGATAACTTTGATGTAAGCAAAAGCTTACTGTCAGATCCTGTTAGTTGCTATTGTAATTGATTGTACATGTACATTATACTTGACAAATAAATACTGTTTAAACCAACCATATGCTGCGTGAATCTGAGACTATAGAAATATTGACCATATTAGCCATTACAGGTTTGGCTGTTGTTGTTTTTTTATCTGACCAGAGCCGAAGGTTGCTAGGGGAACTTATAGGATGGGCATTTGTCCATTATCATATGTCGTCACACATTCAAAAACCATCTCTGAAGTAACTGGGTCGAATGGGTTCAAATTTCATCCGAAGCATCCTTGGCTGGGGTCTGCCTCTGCTTGATAAAACAGATGGCTTCCAGTGGGCAGTACCCACCTGAACACTGGTGAGCATATTGGCTCATCTGAGCTCTGGTGAGCATAGTGGCCCATGGGCCTCTTGTTGAATGAACTTTTGACTTTACGTTACTTTAAGTAAGAAAGAAAGAAGGAAAGAAATTAATGAAAAATTATTAACTTCAAAAACGTTTCAATGCAAAAATATATATCTTACTTCAATTACACAGAAAGCAAATAAACGTCGTATACACTGCAGGAATATCTGGCATTTCGGATATATTTTGCTGGAATACCACTCAGATGCTTGTATTTTCTTCCTTTACTGAATATGCATTCGATTGTTAAATGTCATTGTAAAATCAGGGCTGTGCGCTTTTTCTTATGTTCTGTTTATGGCTGGAAAACCCTGTTGCAAAACCCTGGAGCATATATAAGTTAGCAACATCAACAAACATTTAACCTTTGAGAGCATTCTTGCTGACTGTCAACATGTTTTACGAAGTCAAAGGTCTTGCGAAACTCAATTAGCTCAATTTTACAATGATAAAGTGAACAATCTGGATGGGGCCATAAACCGTGCTACAAACAGACTGACATGATCACCATGGACTTCGTCAAGGCCCTTGACAACGTACCTCACGGAAGGCTATTGTATTTATTGTTCAACTATCGGATAAGAGGATCTACACATAGATGGGTTTCGGACACCCACAATAAGTTGTACTTCTGATTCAGTCCCAGTTTTATCTGGTGTCCCCCAAGGTTAAGTCCTTGGGCCGGTTCTTTTCTTGGTATTCATGAATGTTCTCCCTGATAATATTAGGTCATCTGTCCGTTTGTTTGCTGATGGTTGTGTCCTGTAAAGGAACATATATTCTCCTTCTGACTGTCTTATTTTACAAGATGGCCTGGATCGACCAGCACAGTGTGAGGCGGAGTGGCAGATGAAGTTCAATGTGGCCCAATACCATTCAATGAGGGTGTCACGACATCCTCCGGACAAGCAAATTAAGTTTGATTATACATTATACAAAGAAAAAAATGAGCCATTAAACATCTGGGTATCACCATCACTGACGATCCTGATTTGGGTCAACACATTTAAGAGAGAACATCGAAAGCAACTAGGACTTTGGCATTTCTTAGACGTAACTTTGCCTTTGCATCTAGGCAGACAAAGGATGTTGCATATAAAACACTGGTTCGCCATAAACTTGAATATGCAACACCCATTTGGCATGTCTATGTTAAAACTCAGATTCAGCAAGTGGTGGAAGGTGCAGAGGACAGCTTCGTGGGGCGCTCTGGTGCAGTGGTAAAGTATCGGACTCGTGATCGAGAGGTACCGGGTTCGAACCCCACGAGCGGCAAGTGTTCTTTCCTTGAGCAAGAGACTTCATCCACATAGCTTAGTACTGATTCCAACCCAGGAAAAGAGGGCCACATGGAAGATCAGTACTAGTTCTAAATGTGTTACCCTCTATAAATAAGGTCGATTATAATAATTATTATTATTATTATTATTATACCCCCACAAAAGAAATTTGGGGGGGGGGGGTATATAGGAGTGAGCTTGTCGGTCGGTCGGTCTGTTGACTTGGTTTCCAGACGATAACTCAAAAAGCGCTGCTCCGATTTTTATAATTTTTGGTACACTGATGTAACATAATAAAATACAGGTCAAGTTCGATTTCCACTACAATTCGTCAATTTTCGACATAGTTATGGCCCCTTTCAAGTGAAAAAATTGCAAAATGCCGCTGTTGTACTATCAAGGCAGTTTTTGTGGGGGTATTCATCACCTTTAGTGATAGCTCTAGTTATTATTATTATTATCTTGCATCGAAAACGCCACCGCTCACATAATGGAAACCGATAACATGAATACGTCGGGCACCAAAGGGGTACACACCGCAAAAAGCGAGAACCCCCAATCACCTACAGAAGCAACAAAGGAAAAAGAAATAAGCACCGCACCCGCACCTGCACCCGCACAAAATAGGCGGAAAAATAGAACAACAAAAAACATCGGCCTCATCAACATGAGAACAATGTTTTTGAGATGTTTTGTTAACTAATCTACTGCAAGAAAACTTATGCTATTGTCATCATTGCCCCCGTCTATAGGGTGCTTCAACCTAGAGCCTAAACGAGCGCACAAAAGTACAGGTAACTGCCTGCCCAGGCAAGGCGATGCAAGTTGGACCATCCATGCATATAAACCCATTGGTTTCATTGGGCAGCAGGGCTTGGGTTGTCATTCCATCTCATTGTCGTGTAAAAGTCTCACAAAGTTAGGAGCAACGTCTCCAAAATACCATAAATAGTGTTGATGTGGACGTTAAACCACAATTCAAATGAACACGTCGTCAGCAGACCACATCAGTAAGTTATGACAGCATTTTTTTGTTGTTTTATTTTTTTCCTTTGAGAAACATAATACATTCATAAAACTCGCCAATTTAGTAGCATGGCAATAAATAAAAAAATCAACTGTGAAAAATGAAAACAATGGTCCAAGCATAAAAAGTGTTTTTCAAAGCATAACAGAAATTGAAAAAAAAAGAAGGAAAGAAAAAAAAACATGTCGGCAGTAGGGATCGAACCGGGGGCCTTTTAGATGCTAACCGAAGTATGTAACCATTAGGCCATTAAGACTGACGACGTCAACATATTATACTAAGATAGATATTGATATAGACGTGACGTAGCTGTCATAGTATTAAATGAATCAAATCGTCTGTCACTGTACTCTGTATGAATGTCAAGGGTCTGTAAACTCCGAAAATATGCAAGGTAAATGGCTCTGTTGTCAGGCAAGCCTATTTTGAACTTGTAACATGGAATCAAGTCTCTTATCCGTCACCAATGACGCACAGCGACTTGCAGTATGAGTAATGTCCCTTGTTTGGTTGACGGCGTTCTTGCTAAAATACCGTGATTTTTTGGACAAACAATAGCGTTAGAAATAAAACATCATAAGCAAAACCTTCTAATGGGTCTCCTTTTCTTTGCCTTGATCTTGATTTAATTTTTTCTTCTAAATTTCGGCTATTTGTCAGTAAAATCAGCTCGAGCCCTCGTACAAATTAGGTAGGGGGGGGGGGGGGGGGGGGGGCAGGGTACATTTCCTTTAATTTAACAATGAATGCACATCTTCGACACCTTGAAACTTTAATCAAATGTTTTTCTTGTACTTTCGTAGCTTTCAACCAAAAATCTTTGTGTCGCATGTGTGCCTTCATATTTTTTTCTTGATTTCTTTATGATAAATAAGGAGAAAATGTTCGATTTTGGTGTAGACTGTGTCTATTTTTACATAATTTTCATTCAGATATTGGCAGTTTTGATGATTATTTCATACATTGTCGGAGACACAAGAGGTCATAGTATACAAAAATTAGAAGATCAGTTTGTATTGAACAGGTTGCTCACATAGGAATTTACAGGGCAGTAAACTGGCCTTTGTGAACCAAGCTCTTTGTCCTACTCACAAATTTTAAAATGCCGACAATTTTAACTAGAGCTGTCAGAGGATCTGACTATAGCCCCGCTTCAGCGCTGTCAGAGAAGAAAGTTATTTAAGCTGCAGAGAAAACAGTTATGAACAAGAAATAACTGTTGAAAATTTTACATTATCTGGAAAAACTCTAAGAGTTGTGAGCCCTTGTCCCTCATTTCAATGAGCATGATACATTACCAGAATGTCCATGTTTATACTAAATTTCATCTTCCATTTTTCAATGTTCAAAGGGTAATAACTCCTAAAGTAGGCAAATCAGAGTCAGGGTTCCTGCGCTCTGCACATTGTCTCATGGTGCTTTACACTTGTGTGAAGTGTCATGAAAATATCTCAAATGGTTTGTGAGTTATGGAGCCGACACAGTCAAAATTGCCTTTTTAAATGTTCAAAGGGCAATAACTCCTAAAGTAGGCAAACCAGAGTTATGGTTCCTGCACTCTGCACATCATCTCAAGGTGCTTTTCATTTATTTGAAATTTCATGAAAATATCAGAAACGGTTATGGAGCAGACATAGTTAAAATTGCCATTTTTTAATATTCAAAAGCCTATAACTGAAAAAGTAGACAATCCAGAGTTTGGGTTCCTGCGCTCTGCACACGTAATATGGTGCTTTACATTTGTGTGAAGTTTCATAAAATTATCTCAAACGGTTTTTGAGTTATCGAGCAAAGACGGCTAAAATTGATATTTTTCAATATTCAAAGGGAAATAACTCAAAAATTAGGCAATCCAGAGTTATGGTTCCTGCACTCTGCACACCATCTCATGGTGTTTAATGTTTGTGTGAAGTTTCATGAAAATATGTGAATGGGTTTTAAAGTTATGGAGCGGACACGAAAATTGTTAACAGACACAGACAGACACACAGAAAATACGAAAACCAGAGTTATGGTTCTTGCGCTCTGCACATTGTATCATAGTGCTTAACATTTGTGTGAAGTTTCATGAAATTATCTCAAACGGTTTTCGAGTTATGAAGCGGACACTGTTAAAATTGCCATTTTTCAATGTTCAAAGGGCAATAACTCCAAAAATAAGCAATGCAGAGTTATGGTTCCTGCGCTCTGCACATCGTCTCATAGTGCTTAACATTTGTGTGAAGTTTCCTAAAAATATCTCAAACGGTTTTCGAGTTATGAAGCGGACACAATTAAAATTGCCATTTTTCAATGTTCAAAGGGCAATAACTCCAAAAGTAGGCAATCCACAGTTATAATTCCTTCGCTCTGCACATTGTCTTATGGTGTTTAACATTTGTGTGAAGTTTCATGAAAATATGTTGAGCAGATACAAAGTTATGGAGCCAACACAAATTAACGGATTTACGGAATTACGGAAAATGTTCAAAGGGCAATAACTCCAAAAGTAGGCAATCCACAGTTATAATTCCTTCGCTCTGCACATTGTCTTATGGTGTTTAACATTTGTGTGAAGTTTCATGAAAATATGTTAAGCAGATACAAAGTTATGGAGCCAACACAAATTAACGGAATCACGGAATTACGGAATGACAGAAGGACATGGCAAATCCAATATAGCCCCACTTTTTCAAAGCGGGGCTATAAAAAATAGCCATAGGAAGAGATGGCAAATCCCCCGACCAAAAGCCAATATGGCCTTCAGAAGATTGTTCACCACTAGAAAGTGCACCAGAATTAAACCAGCAATATATCACAAAAGTATTGCAGTTAAGGCCATCACAAGATTATACTTCAGGAGAGATAACTAAAAAACCAGGGTACTCAGAACTGTGGTTCTTGCGCATGGTATGCCTGCTTAAGCTCATGCATTTCTGTACAAAGTACCATCAATATGTCTCAAAGGGTGTTGGAGATCATAAGCTGGTCATACTGTTATATTGGAAGGGCAGATAAATTGTGGTTCTTAGGCATGAAGCGCCGTCTCAACCTTGTATACAATTGTACCAAGTACCATCAATATATCTCAAAGGGTATTGGAGCTATGGCCATCAAAAGGTTATATTGTCAGGGGAGATAATTAAAAAAACAGGGCACCCAGAGTTGTGGTTCTTGCATGTGACACACCTGCTTAACCTCATGTACAACTGTACCAAGTACCATCAATATATCTCAAAGAGTATTGGAGATGTGGCCATCACAAGGTAGTGATTCTATATTATTGGAAGGGGATATAACTAAAAAAACATGGCACCTAGAGTTGTGGTTCTTGTACATGACACACCGTCTCGGCCTTGTGAACAACTGCGCCAGGTATCATCAATACATCTTAAAGGGTATTGGAGTTATGGCCATCACAAGGTTGTCACTCTTTTTTATTGGAAGGGGAGATAACTCAAAAACCATGGCAGCCAGACCTGTGGTTCTTGTGCATGACACACTGTCTCAGCCTTGTGAACAACTGTGCTAAGTATCATCAATATATCTTAAAGGGTATTGGAGTTATGGCCATCACAAGGTAGTCATTCTATTTTATAGGAAGGGGAGATAACTAAAAAACCATGGCACCCAGAGTTGTGGTTCTTGTGCATGACACACCCTCTCGGCCTTGTGAACAACTGTGCCAGGTATCATCAATATATCTTAAAGGGTATTGGAGTTACGGCCATCACAAGGTAGTCACTCAATTTTATTGGAAGGGGAGATAACTCAAAAACCATGACAACCAGAGTTGTGGTTCTTGTGCATGACACGCTGTCTCAGCCTTGTGAACAACTGTGCCAGGTACCATCAACATATCTCAAAGGGTATTGGAGTTATGGCCATCACAAAGTAGTCATTCTATTTTAATATGAAATAAAGGCACTGCCTTTTGAGCAAACACACTCATTTACACCCCTATTTATCTATCTATCTATATTCATATATTGAGTTGGTGAGTCAGTTAATTTGCAGCGTGGAAACTTTAAAGTACCCTGAAGCACTAGCGTTAGTACTATAGATTTGGGGCTTATCATCATTTTGTAAATCTTGGGAAGGAAGAAATCCACAGGTAGCCAGATAGCTCACTGTGTCTCATACAATTGCCATGGCTTTATTTTATACCCCTGAGTGATAGTTTGCGAAAAGTTGTAATTGCTTGGCCAGACGAGAATCGCTTTCCACCCTACCGAGAAGTTCCGGTAAATGCTTCGGCATATGCTCCGGTTACTCGTTGGTCCAGTCGCGGTGCTGGGTTTTACCGTCTAACCTTTGCGGTTCAGTGCGGTACTTTTCAGTTAATTTACACGCGTGACGTATTTTCGTAGCTTTCCCGCGATCAAACTTCAGCGTTTGATGCATCGGTCTTGAAAAGAGCTTTTTAAAATTATTTTGACGCATTTTGTGTTTCTCTTGTAATAGATCGTAACTCCTTTTGGTTTTGAGAAGCATTTTTTGGATAGGAATACAATTCTCATGAACTCTGTAAAGATGGCGGATTATCGCGAGAAATTGAACGAGATTCCAGGCGAGATTTGGGTGCCTAAGTATGTTGTTCCAGTCTCCCTACAGTAAAGCAAACACTTCGTGTGTTTGCTATTAAAAGGGGAGATAACTAAAAAAGTATGGCACCCAGAGTTCTGGTTCTTGCGCATGACACACCGTCTCAGCCTTGTGAACAATTGTGCCAAGAACTATCAATGAATCTCAAAGGGTATAGGAGTTATGGCCATCACAAGGTTGCGTCTACGGACGGACGGATGGACGGACGGACGGACGGATGTCTTTACGGATGTATACTTGTGTGTCTTCATCCCTACAAAGTACCCTTGTGTGTCAAATTTCCTGGAAATTTCTTGGAAAATAAGACACACAAGTAGCTTTTTTTGACACACAAGTCAGTGACTTGTGTGTCTACGGAATAAATCGCATTGTGTTCAATGGAAGTGTCCATAATTTTAAACACACAAGTATACATCTGTTCCTGCGGACGGACAGACGGACGGACGCCAGGCTGATCGCTATATCCCCCGAAACTTATTCGGTCGGGGGATAAAAATTATGAGCAGGACAAACAACATTCTTCACTGATTTGAATAGGAAACAAGAGGCTCAATGAGCCTAAACCGCTCACCTGAGGAACTTAAGTTTTAACAATCCACAGACTTGACTACTAAATCTGCTAATAGAATCCAGCCCATTGACCCTTACAGGATATAAGTCATCATTATTGCATTGCATTCCAAGTTTGAGACTTCTAGCTTCTATAGTTCCTGAGAAATCTTTGACGAAAATTTAACATTGGTCAAAATGGAGAGAAAGAAGAATGAAAGAACAAATGAACAAATAAGCTGAGAAAGCCCAATGTCTCTTACACAAAATAAGTCATCATTATTCTATTGAATACCAAATTTGATGCTTCTAGCTTTTATAGTTCCTGAGAAATCTTTGATTAAAAATTTAACATTGGTCTATTATCTCTATATGGAGAGAAAGAAGAATGAAGGAACAAATGAACCAGACTAGCTCCAAAACCTAATGCAGCCTTTCCCCTTGCCCAATGGTGCTACACATAAAATTTAAACAAGATTGGTCGACTGCCTTCTGAGATATGCTGCATTGAAAGTGTGGACGACGGATGGACGGACGACGGATGGACGGACGACAGACGACGGACTCCAGAGCCTTGGTATACTATCAGCTCACTGGAGCCTTTGGCTCAGGTGAGCTAAAAATTCAAGTCGCTATTTCTGTCACAACATTTTCCCTACGTTAAGTCTATGGGCAAACTTTTTTGTCTCTCAAGGTCACGTAACTCCGAGGTCAATATTCCGATTCGGCCCAAAATCGAACTTAACCGAGATTTTATGCCTGTCCTCGTTACCAGCAAGTTTGAAGCTGATATGAATAAAAATAAAGTTGCTATCGTGGTCACAACGTATTTTTTTATGCTCAAGGGCAGGTAACTCCAAGGCAAATAATCCGATTCGGCCCAAAATCTAACTTAACCGAGATTTTATGTCTGTCCTCGTTACCTGCAAGTTTGAAGCTGATCTGAAAAAAATTCAAGTCGCTATCGTAGTCACAACATTTTCCCTATGTTAAGTCTATGGGCAAATTTTTTGTCGCTCAAGGTCATGTAACTCCGAGGTCAATATTCCGATTCGAACTTAACTGAGATTTTATGCCTGTCCACGTTACCTGCAAGTTTGAAGCTGATCTGAATAAAAATAAAGTTGCTATCGTGGTCACAACGTATTTTTTTATGCTCAAGGGCAGGTAACTCCAAGGCAAATAATCCGATTCGGCCCAAAATCTAACTTAACCGAGATTTTATGTCTGTCCTCGTTACCTGCAAGTTTGAAGCTGATCTGAAAAAAATTCAAGTGGCTATCGTAGTCACAACATTTTCCCTATGTTAAGTCTATGGGCAAATTTTTTGTCGCTCAAGGTCACGTAACTCCGAGGTCAATATTCCGATTCGGCCCAAAATCGAACTTAACCGGGATTTTATGCCTGTCCTTGTTACCTGCAAGTTTGAAGCTGATCTGAATAAAAATAAAGTTGCTATCGTGGTCACAACGTATTTTTTCATGCTCAAGGGCAGGTAACTCCAAGGCAAATAATCTGATTCGGCCCAAAATCGAACTTAACCGTGATTTTATGTCTGTCCTCGTTACCTGCAAGTTTGAAGCTGATCTGAAAAAAATTCAAGTGGCTATCGTAGTCACAACATTTTCCCTATGTTAAGTCTATGGGCAAATTTTTTGTCGCTCAAGGTCATGTAACTCCGAGGTCAATATTCCGATTCTGCCCAAAATCGAACTTAACCGAGATTTTATGCCTGTCCTTATTATCTGCAAGAATGAAGCCGACAAGTTTGAAGCTGATCTGAATAAAAATAAAGTTGCTATCGTGGTCACAACGTATTTTTTTATGCTCAAGGGCAGGTAACTCCAAGGCAAATAATCCGATTCGGCCCAAAATCGAACTTGACCGAGATTTTATGCCTGTACTGGTTATCTGCAAGAATGAAGTCGATCAGAAAAAAATTGACGGAGCTAGAGTGATGACAAGCTTTTTCCTATGTGAAGTCTATGGGAGCTAGATGTTGCCATGGCAACCAGAGTTCCACTCAGATCTGCCTGAAAACCTAATGAAGCCTTTCCACTTGCCCAATAATGCGACACATGAAATTTGATCAAAGTTGGCCAAGTAGTCTTTAAGATATACATTTTTTAAATTCCCATTAACCCTAATGCAAAAACACACAAGGGCAGGTAACTCCTAAGTGAATGATCCGATTCTGCCAGTTATCGAACTTGACCGAGATTTCATGGCTGTGCTGGTTATCTGCAAGAATAAAGCCAATCTGAAAATAATTGAAGCAGCTACGGTGATGACAACATTCTCCCCATGTTAAGTCAATAGGCAATTTTTTCAACGCTCAAGGGCACGTAACTCCTGAGTGAATAATCCGATTCAGCCCAAAATCGAACTTGATCGAGATTTCATGCCTGTCCTCGTTATCTGCAAGAATGAAGTCGATCAGAAAAAAATTAACGGAGCTAGAGTGATGACAAGCTTTTTCCTATGTTAAGAACGCTCAAGGGCACGTAACTCCTGAGTGAATAATCCGATTCAGCCCAAAATCGAACTTGATCGAGATTTCATGCCTGTCCTCGTTATCTGCAAGAATGAAGTCAATCAGAAAAAAATTGACGGAGCTAGAGTGATGACAAACTTTTTCCTATGTTAAGTCTATGGGAGCTATTTGTTGCCGTGGCAACCAGAGTTCCAATCCGATCTGCCCGAAAACAGTATGCAGCCTTTCCCCCTACCTGATAATGCTTCACATGAAATTTGATCAAGATTGGCCCACTGGTTCCGGAGATATACTTCTTTGAAAAAGTGGACGACGACTGACGACGACGGACGCCGGCTCGTGGTATACTAATACCTCACATGAGCCTTCGGCTCAGGTGAGCTAAAAAATGCCATATAGATTGTATTTCAAAATTTATGAGCAGGACAAACAACATTCTTCACTGATTTGAATAGGAAAAAAAATGCCATATAGATTTGTATTTTAAAATTTATGATTAGGATGAATTGCATGCTGAAAATGAAAATTTCTATAACCTCAGGACCATGGCTCAACTCACTTGAGCATGAAATTTATCCTGCACGTAAATTTTAAAATGCCAACAATGTTGGCATCTTAAAATTTATGAGCAGAAAAATGAAATTCTGTGCTGATCTGAGCAAGAAAATTGGCTGATTTGTGTGTATTATATTAGTTATAAGCACAATAAATTTCATGCTCAGTTAAGTTGAGCATGAAGAAAGATTTTTAAACTCAGGGCCAGACACTAGGATTACAAAGTTTTCATGCTCAACTGAATCAAACATAGCGTTTGTCCTGCTCAACAATTTGTTTTGACATTTCAATATTTATCATCAGAATAAACACCACATTTGACTGTACATAGCATGGAAAACATGGATGTTGTTTCCCTAACTACTAAGAAATGTCACTGTGTGAAAACATAACTAGCATAGCAAGACGACATCTATGCTTTTGATGACGTCCGATGAATCATTTACTTCTGTTGGCACATACGTCCAAAGAATCCTTCAAGACATTGCGATAGCACACCTGTGCGACATAGTGCATTTTTTCACATCTCCAAAATGGCTACTTTTCTGATGAAAATCCGTGATATTTTTCTTATAAATAATGCAAACATAGGTTGTGGGTGCTCGTTAGAACCGCCTCATTGAGGCGGTTCTAACGAGTACCCACAACCTATGTCTTGGGGCAAAAATAAGAAAAATAATGAATACCCCCGTAAACCCCAGTTTTCTCTATATAAAGCGGGGTTTAGTGGGGTGTTCATTTCACGGACTTGTTCACATGATGAAATGTGGCTAAATCAAAATATTTCTTTTCACTAACATAATACAAGTGAAGGAAATGATCAAGAATCAATACAATTTCCTCACACCTCTCATCCAAGACAACAAAGGGAAAGAAACACAAACATAAAAACACTTCAATATTATGAAAACGTCACAAGCTGAAAGTTAGAAGGACAATTACTTTCCCACAAAATGGCCAAAACAAAACAAAAAGATATTAACCCTTATCTAGCTGAATATTCAGTTAAGCCACACCCATTTCTGTCTATCAACCAATCAAATTACTTGATGTAATTTATTGCTACAAATTCATAAATTGATTGTCAAACAGTGTAGATCCTGATTAGATGGCTTCTTCAGAAGCCATCTGATCTGGATCTACACTGTTTCCAAAGATAGGGGTTGTTGTGAACAGCAAGATAAGGGTTCTTCAGAAGCCATCTGATCTGGATCTACACTGTTTCCAAAGATAGGGGTTGTTGTGAACAGCAAGATAAGGGTTAACAATACACATACCTGCCAACTATGAGAAAATCCAAAGAGTGAGACTGCGCGCGACGGACCATTTTTTACCTTCTTTTTTAGTATTTAGCTTGGGGGGAAATTTCAGGAAAAATTTGAAAGAGTGAGATTTTTTCCCTAACCATATGGGGTTGGTGATGGGTGCTACCTTTTACAAAGACCCACTAACCATCAAAAAATAAATTGAACCCCACCACTAATAAATTTACATTTTTAACCAGATCAAGCACCCATTAAAAAAGAAAGTGCTAGCTTACCCACCTAGCATAAAACGTTTATTTTTTGCGGGGGTGAAATGTACGAAACTGTGTACTGTCCGAATATATGTTACTTAGTTTCAAAGGTTGCTTTACAATTCAGATACAATGATTCATTTTACCACAGAACTTCATCAGAACTTATTAAAAACTGAACATATTAATGCTAAAATGGATAATTGATTAATACTTTGAGCGATTTTGCTAATGTTTGACTTTTTCATAGATTCATAAGCAAAATGCAAGATAGGACATCGGTCTCCACACAACATTTTGTGTGCCTTGTAAAATGTCAATAAAAAAGAAAAAGATCTTTTTTTATGGAAGATTATTAGTATGTAATGAAGAAATTAAATGGCTAAATATGATTTCTGTAACATTTTTGTAACGCAGGGATGCCTCAATATCTGATTATTCTGAGGACCATATCCCTGGCCCCTCTGAATGGCTGGGCATGCGCAGATAAAATTTGACATGACGGAATGGTCAAGACACAAATTCGCTTGGCGGGGCTCATTTGATCTGTTTGGTCTTCAAAGGATGTCAACTGATTTAACAGGTAATATGTTACAAATGCAGTATTTCTGAGCCAGATGACCATGCTCTTTTCTGCAACAACAGGTAAACCTCTTTGTAACACAGTTCATTAAAATACTGTTTTAGATATATAATGCTTCATGGAGCAATTCCAAGGCATACCTAGACATTTACTAAAGGTGATGAATGCTCCCGCCATATACCTCACTAGATGAGTAACTTGTTGACATATGGGGTAGACAAGCACGCATTCTAACTAAACTAGAAATAGCAACATTCTCCATGAAGCATATGAACAAAATGTTTTTAAGTCATTTAAAGGGACATAAATCTCCAATAAGGGGCTGGATCAGAATTCTGTTTCCTTGCAGCTGTTCAATGCATGTCTGAATTATGTTGCAAGTTTCAATGTCCTTCATCAAATACTGCAAAAGTTGCAGAGACAAGAACACTACTACAAACTGTGATGTACGTACGTATGTACGTACGGAAAAGGGCAAAACTATATGCCCCTTCCCACTTTGTGGCGAGGGTATAAAAATACAAACTGTCACAAAAATGTAATTTTTTACAACTATGAAAGAATTATTGTGTGATTTTGTTGGTTTCATCTGTACTAAATGTATGCACAAATGAAATTTGGCCTCTAAGTAGAACCAAACTCTTTCCTCCAACAGCAGCCCTACCTCCACAAGAAAGAAGCCAACTACAGTCCAACCTGTATTAAGCAAGCACCTCTGGGATATTCCAAAGAGCTTGCTTAAGGCAGGTGCTTGCTTAACACAGATGAATTTTAATGCATTTTCCCTTTTCGGGAAGTGAATGCCTGCTTGCTTAAGACAGGTTGCTTGCTTAATAGATGTGGCCACTAAGGCAGGTTTGACTGTACTTCTGAATCTGTCACTGCTCCTGAAGGTGCTTTCCCCTCTAGTCAAGCTTAAGAGCAATGGATACAAGTATTTTGGGTTCCCTTACCAACAGGGGTCTACTCTTAAGGGAAGGAATTTGCTCCTAAGGAGCAAATTCTTTCCCTTAAGAGTAGACCCCTTTTCAGAGAGGACTATGTTTATGGGAAAACAAATAGGAAGTTAAAAAAAATTCTCCCTTGTAATAGTGGCTAAAAATGATATCAGGTGTCTCCATTTCCCTTAAGGTTTTTTATTTATTTTTTTTTTTTTTTTGTCAGCTTATTTGAAGTTGAACTCAATTTTCAGTAGGTACTTCATTCTGATCTGGTTGGTATTGTACACGATAAACTCATTATAGTTGAGTGTGTAACCTTTGGGGTTGCTCACACCTGTGTTCTTTCCCTTACCCCATGGTACCAGTACACCATCAGACCTGCAAATAAACAGAAAAGATTCAGTTGGAGTAGTTAACCCATTGTATGCTAGTGGACTCTTCCACTGCTATATTCTGGACAAGTCAATTTGTCATATAAGGGGTGTATGGCATATTTGTTTATTTTTGTTCTATTTTTGACGGAAAATTCTTTTAGCAAATAGTGGAGGCCCTGATAAGATGCCACGTTCTGTGGCCTCTGCCGCGTTCTGCGGCCTCTGATCTAGGCCCGCACTGTTTGCCATGGTACCCTTTTAGGGGTTTCCCCACATACAATGGGTTAATAACCCATACAAGTATTTTGATACATAATTAACAGTTGTTCACATTTCCACTATCAATACAAATAAAACCTGTAAGTATCATACATCTTATTCTATAGCCACACGCATCAAAAACTTTCTAAGTATGAACATCTGCAAGTCATTCACTTTTCATTCCAACATCTACCGCTCTTTGATTTCCTGAATCATCTACCCAGACTTCTGTCTCCAACCCCCTTTACCACCACCTGCTCATAACCCATTAAACCTACATTTCCCACTCACATTTAATGCTTTCAGCATGTCCAATGGCTCATGTGAACATAACAATGGCTCAAAGACAACAGTAAGGTTGCCCACCATGAACAAATCTGAATAAAGCTTTCCAATGAAACTTCATAAACCGTACATGCACGGGCAAACAGCCCTTATCAATATAGGTCAAAACAGGTGTAAATGAGCCGACATATAAGAAAGGGTTGAAAATCTCCAATTTATGATCTTCAAATCTGAGAGTGCTGCCAATTACTAAGGCTAGAACAGCATATTGCATGAAACAACCAAAAGGTCTCTTTTAAATCAAGGTGAGCAGCACAGGCTCTAGTGATACTTCAGTATAAATCCTAACAAGAAAGCAGTCTGAAGGACAGCCAAATCCCCCGCCGCACTTTGTATCAAGGCTCAACCTTGTGACCTTCACCTGTGACCTTCACCTTTAGTTGGCATGGTTTATTTATGGTTCTGCAAATCAGCTCACTTTGGGGTATATTTCACAAAAGTTTAATGAAAATCCTTCTGGGGGTAAAGGAGATACGGAACTGACAAAAATTCAAAGTTTTAAACTCGTGACCTTCAAATGTGACCTTGACCTTGAGTCGGCATGGTTTATTTATGGGTTCTGCACATCAGCGCACTGAGAAGAATATTTGACCAAAGTTTCATGAAAATCCTTCCAAGGATAAAGGAGATGTGGAACGGACACAAAATTCCAAGTTTCAAACTCATGATCTTCAACCGTGACCTTGACCTTGAGTCGGCATGGTTTCTGCACACCAGTTCAATGAGACGAATAATTGACAAAAGTTTAATGAACATTTATCAAAGGGTTCAGGAGATATGGAGCAGACAAGAAAGTGTTACGGACAGACAGACGACGGATGGACAGAAGGACGGACGGACATGATTCATTTATGGGCTCTGCACATGAGCTTACTGAGGGGAATAGTTGACCAAAATTTAATGAAAATCCTTTGAGGGGTAAAGGAGATACGGAACAGACAAAAATTCAAAGTTTTAAACTCGTGACCTTCAAATATGACCTTGACCTTGAGTCGGTATGGTTCATTTATGGGTTCTGCACATCAGCTCACTGAGAAGAATATTTGACCAAAGTTTAATGAAAATCCTTCCAAGGGTAAAGGAGATATGGAACGGACAAAAATTCAAAGTTTTAAACTCGTGACCTTCAAATATGACCTTGACCTTGAGTCGGCATGGTTCATTTATGGGTTCTGCACATCAGCTCACTGAGAAGAATATTTGACCAAAGTTTAATGAAAATCCTTCCAAGGGTAAAGGAGATATGGAATGGACAAAAAATTCCAAGTTTTAAACTTGTGACCTTCAACCGTGACCTTGACCTTGAGTCGGCATGGTTCATTTATGGGTTCTGCACACCAGCTGACTGAGACGAATAATTGACCAAAGTTTAATGAAAATCTATCCAAGGGTTCAGGAGATATGGAGCGGACAAGAAAGTGTTACGGATGGACGGACGGACAGACGAAGGTCATTCCTATAATCCCCACTCCGCTTCGCGGCGGGGGATTAAAAAATTCAGACACATTGAGGATGAAATCTTTCTATGGCCATTCTCTCCCTTCTGCTGATTCAAGAAGGGCAGTTGTCAGTTTTGGCGAGAGAATGTGCACTGTACTGGTTAACCGCTAACGTATAAGCCTACCCAGGAAAAGTGTGGATAGGTAAACTGACTGGCTCAAAAATGACCTAAAGGGCCATTAAACTCTTATACAAACAATCAATCCTGCAAGGAGTCCAAAGGGTGTAGACGAAATGGCAAACAGTGTAGACCCTGATCAGAATCTACACTGTTTGCTAAGGCCTATCTGTCCTAATACTTAGGATCATTACGTTATACGTGTTTTCTCTTGATTTTGTCTGTTTGAGTTGCAAGCCCTGTCAACACTATTTAGGTTATTTTGAGCCAGTCAGTTTCCTGGACAAGATAATACGTATGGTTAACCAGTATATACAAAGAACATTCTTTTGACTGACAACTCCCCTTTTTGAATCAGCAGAAGGATTTGATGTTCAATCTCTATGAAAGCATGTTACCACCTTATCACGAGATCCATATCCGGCTGACCTACTATTGCTGACTTTCTTTTCTGAACCGGGTCAAATAATTATTAAACATAGTTTTAATTTCATTTTTACAAGCAGGCTTTTATCTACTTACGTTTTGTGGCTATCTGAAGGGTCAGGGGCAATGGCTCCTGATCCCTTCACACTGTGCATACCAGTGGGCAGTTTGTCCGCGGCATAATCAGCATTGAGTAATTCATTCCACTTCCCAAGAGCAACCTGTCAATTAAAACATACAGAGTTTATTTACAGGAAATGGACACACCTATCATGTTTTATGCCAATATTACACAGGGGTGGCAAATTTTGAGACTTCCTGTTCGCTTTCCTATAATGTGAGATCATCTAAACAAGAGGCCCATGGGCCACTATGCTCACCAGAGCTCAGGTGGGCACTGCCCAATGACAGCCATGTATTTTAACATGATATCATTTTAATCTACCAATTATAAAATCTCCCAAATGAACCCCTATATCCAAATGAGCATCCATCTAGACTCAGTATCTAAAACATTAGGCCTTTTATTAAGTAGAGGGTGTAGGGCATGGACCCAATGGAGCCCTGGTTGGTATCACTAAATGCGTCTTATCATAAGGAATAAGAATATATATGGTGCAGCAGTGGGGATCTGTATACAGGAGTTATAAGGCCACTTAAGCGGTGGAGGGGTTGGGGCATGTCCTGTTGATCCCAGGAAAGCCCAAGATTGTTGTCCCTATAAGGACCAAGAATATATATATATATGGTTTATGGGTGGGAATCTGAATGGTTTCTGATACATGTATATGAGGCCCTTCTATCAAGTTCTATGACGTGGAGAGGAGAGGAATGGCCCCTGCGACCCCAAAGTGGGTGTGCTATTGATAAGGAACAAGAACATATCTGAACAGTTTCTGAGATATATAGCCTTTTGTGAAGTGGTGGGGTGGGGCAAGGCCCTGGCTTGACCGGGAGACCTTCAGGTTGACGTCAGTGAATGTGTCTTATCATAAGGAACAACAATATATATGGTTAGAGGTGGGGATCTGTAAGGTTTCCAAGATATTGGGTCTTTAATGAAATGAAGGGGTGGGGCACGACTCCGGCACATCCTGGGGGACCCCCAGGTTAGTGTCAATGAATGCTTCAAATCATAAGAAACAAGAATATATAAGGTTTTGGGGCGGGGATCTGAATGGTTTCTGAGATAGATGGCCTTTTGTGAAGTGGAGGGGTGGGGCAAGGCCCCGGCGCACCCAGGAAGACCCCCAAATTGGTGTCAATGAATTAGTCTCTTCATAAGGAACAAGAATATATAGGGTTTAGGGGTGGGGATCTGTAAGGTTTCCAAGATATTGGGGCTTTTATGAAATGGAGGGAGTGGGGCATGACCCCGGCACAACCCGAGGGACCCCCAGGTTGGTGTCACTGAATGCGTCTTATCATAAGGAACAAGAATATGTATGGTTTTGGGGTGGGGTTCTAAATGGTTTCTGAGATATATGGCCTTTTGTGAAGAAGAAGGGGTGGGGCAAGGCCCGGCGCATCCCGGGAGACACCCAAGTTGGTGTCAGTGAATGTATATTTTCATGAGGAACAAGAATATACAAGAATATATATGGTTTAGGGGTGGGGATCTGTAAGGTTTCCAAGATATTGGGGCTTTTATGAAATGGAGGGGGTGGGGCATGCCCCCGGCACGTACCGGGGGACCCCCAGGTTGGTGTCACTGAATGCATCTTATCATAAGAAACAAGAATATATATGGTTTTGGGGTGGGGATCTGGATGGTTTCCGAGGTATATGGCCTTTTATGAAGTGGAGGGGGTGGGGCATGGCCCCGGCTTAACCTGGGGTACCCACATGTTGGCATTAAAGCATATGGCTGAGAGACATTTACTCAAGCAACATTTCTATAAAAGTTTTGTCAAAATATCTGCAATAACTTGGCAGCAAATGCCATTTTTCATTTTTCAATTTTCCCCATTATAAATCTATAGAAAATCTAAGTTGCCATAGCAACCAAATTAAAGAGCCAAATTTTATAAAAAACACAAAACTTTTAAGGGCAAATATGGTGAATATTTCCAAAAACTCTCAGCCTAATAGAGCATTCGGTTTCTGAGGAGATGAATTTTGAAGTATTTTTTTTTCTATTTTTTTTTATTTTGTTTCCATGGCAACCCATAGAAATGAGCAGTAGGCCTAAAATCATATGGCAGATAGTAGGAACATTTCTATGAAAGTTTTGTCAAAATATCTGCAGAGGCTTGGCAGTAAATGCCATTTTTCTATTTTTCCCATTTTAAGTCTATGGAAACTCTTAGTTGCCATAGCAACCAAACTAATGAGCCGAATTTCATAAAAAAACACAAACTTTCAATCCCCCAGCCCAAGGATGCTACAGTGAAATTTGGGCTGAATTGGCCCAGTGGTTTCAGAGGAGATGTCGTTTGAAAGTGTTGACGCAGACACAGACGCAGACGACAACGACGACGGACAACTGCCTATCCTATAAGCTCCCCTGGAGCCTTTGGCTCTGGTGAGCTAAAAAGGGGGTCTACTCATAAGGGAAAGAATTTGCTCCCAAGGAGCAAACTCTTTCCTTTAAGAACGGACTCCCTTTCAAAGCTCCACAGTTTAAAGAAAAGTAAACAGGAAGTTCAAAACATTGTCTCCCCTTGCAAAATAGTGGGAAAGTATGTCAGATGCATCTGTAGCCTTAAAGTGAAAACAGCTCAAATATTTCAAATCTTATCCTGCTGAACACAACAATGCTTACCTTTGCAACGTGTAGATCCAGATCAGATGGCTTCTGATCAGGATTTACACTGTTTGCCATGCAGATTGTAAATTGAACGAACATATTATATCAAGTAATTTGACTGATGGATAGTCATGAATGGGTGTGGCTAAATTAATTTATTCAGCAGGATAAGGATTAAAATGCTTATATGAAAATGTTTATATGTAAATTCTGCAGGTCAAACAAGTTCTTCAAATCATATACATGGTGACATGGAGATTCAGCATTATATGAAAATGCTTATATGTAAATTCTGCAGGTCACACATCAAGCATAAATAAGTTCAAACAAAGCCACCACCAATGGGCATACTTACATCACAGAGAAGTAGAAGACCAGTTTTCTTTGTTCTTGAGGCAAAGCAATAGTTGGCACTTTTACTGGACATGTCGGCAAAGTATACACCCTTGCCAAACTGTAATGTAAAATACAAAATGTAATACAAGAGTTGTCAGAAGACAACATAGCTCGTCTTTGGGGGCCTAAGTTGGATGAGGGCAATTAAGTTATCAATAATGAAATTTTTCTTCTGTAAAACAGCCCAACAAACTGCAACAATTAAAAGAGAACCAGATTATAGTACCTCTAAAAATCACTGAGGATGAAATCTTGTTTTAAGTGTTTTTATTTGAAAAAAAAAAATCCAATTTTGCAGCCCCAGACCCTGAACGTCAAACTCGCTCGAGATATGATCATTACCAAGATTTGTGTCAAGTTATATTAAATTCCATCAAGAAATGTAGGCACTAGAGTGATGACAAAGTTTTTCTAAAAATAGGCACAGACAGCTTGACCTTCAGCTCCAGACCCTGAAAGCTGAACTTAGTAGAGATATTATCATACCCAACATTTGTGTGAAGTTATCTTAAAATCCATCAATAAATGTAGGTGCTAGAGCGATGACAAAGTTTTTCTAAAAATAGCCACAGTGACCTTGACCTTCAGGCCCAGACCCTGAAAGTCAAAACTTGCTTGAGATATGATCATACCCAAAATATGTTTGAAGTTATATTAAAATCCATCAAGAAATGTAAGGCACTAGGACGATGACAAAGATTTTCTAAAAATAGCCACAGTGACCTTGACCTTGTGTCCAAGACCCTAATAGTTGAACTCAGTCGAGATATCATCATACCCAACACTGTGTGAAGTAATCTTAAAATCCATCAATAAATATAGACACTAGAGCAATGACAAAGTTTTTCTAAAAATAGCCAGTGACCTTGACCTTGAACCCCTGACCCTGAAAGTCAAAGTTGCTCAAGATATCATCAAACCCAACATTTGTGTGAATTTATATTAAAATCAATCACAACATGAAGGCGCTAGAGCGATGACACAGTTTTTTTTCTAAAAATAGCCACAGTGACCTTGACCTTGAGCCCCGACCCTAAAAGTTGAACTCGCAGTGTTTTAAAAAAGAAGAAAAAAAACATTCCTCCCCTGGGATTTGAACTCACAGCCTCTTGATCCAGAGTCCAAAGCCTTATCAATTGCACCACAGAGCTTGCAGGTACACTTTAAGAAAGGGAAATAAGGGAGATAATACTAAGGAAAATATTAACTTCTCAAAAAGTCTGATTTAAGGCAAAAAACCTGGGAAATGGAGTAAAATATTGGTTTTTACATACTGTTAATTTTATTTGAAAATAAGTTTGTAGAACATGACAAATAAAAGCTTGAAGGTAAAATTTAATCTAATGCGGAAGCCAACGCTGGATGCCGGGGTATAGCAATAGCTCCCCCTTACTTTCGTAAGGCGAGCTAAAAAGTACACAGCAATATATGCTGTATGTACAGCTGGGAAGGTCTATCAAAGTCCAAGGTTAGAAAACATTTATTCATGTTCAAATGAGTATGAAATTTGTTCTGCTCATATATGCCAAAATGCGAACAAAACGTTTATAATCAATTTAAGACGACGCCCACACAAACAAGCTTTATCTTATGTTATTTCATCCAACATTATTCCATTCCGCTTTCTAAAAGATTCAAATCATAGTGTTTGAATAGAAATGCTAATGGTAAAAAAAAAATTGTTGGTATTTCAATATTTCTTAAGATTATAACTTTCCCAGAAAACACATACAACACAATGAAAGAGAAATGACCCAAAAGCAAACTCTCCTAGTATTCTAATGATTATCTACATAATAATCTTTACAAAATGAGTCATAGAAACCTCTGTGGTTTCGTGGTTATGCTACTTGCCTTATAAACCAGGGGTCGTGGGTTTGATCCTGGGCTTATCCAGACTTTCGGATGAGTCTTTAAACCGAGGTCCCATCTCCGTTTGATGTTAGCTGTTGGTGGGACATAAAATTCAAATGCACACACACACAATATGAGCCATACAGGAGAAAATGTGTCTTACAGTGACAACTCAGATCACTCAATGTGTCTGTAGAGCAACATAGAGGTCACTGTTGCATGCCAGACAGACAGCATGGGCAATATTGAAGATTCTTGCTGATATCTTCTACAATATCAGCAGCACGTAGATAATGAGCAGCACGCAAGAAAATGTGCCTTCTGGGTCCTATGACCAGGGATGACACAGAGCAGTATATGAGTACAGATAAGGAGGAGTAACAAGGGGTAAGTTGCTTAATTCTCCATTAAACATATGTTGTGGGTACCTGTTTGGATTGTCAACATGAGGCGATCCTAACAAGAACCGACAACACTCGTATGTTGTGGGTACTTGTTTGGATTGTCACCATGAGGTGATCCTAACAAGCACCGACAACATAATGAAACTATGTTGTGGGTACTTGTTAGGATCGCCTCGTTGAGGCTATTCTAACAAGTACCCACAACATATGTCCCTTACTAGAATAAAGAAAATTATCCCCTAATTATCCTCCCTACTTATCCTTACCTGAACCTATCAGTTATTTTCTTATTTACACCTGCATTACATTAACAAGCATAATGCCAAAAAAATCTGCAAAATAAAACAGCAGTCTCTTTCAGACTGAGCTCATATGCAGGCTGATATGAGCCTTTGCTGGCTGTCTATATCAGGAAGCACAGTTCCTAGAGACACGACACATGTATAACCAATTACCACACCTCAATTGAGCCCATACTCACCATATATCCTGTGACTGGAGCCTCAGGAGGAGCTATTCTTAGTCCTTGACTCAATATTCCTACCCAGTTGGTGAGTCGGGATCCATGCCATAATAACATTCTGCAAGAAAAACAGGGAATAAATTTCAATTACCATGATAAAAGTTCATGTCACACAAGATAAGCCAGTAAATACTTTAAAATAGATTGGGCTGCATGAGTCTTCCAAGCAGAGCTGGAACAGACCGGATATGAGTACTGGTAAACCGCTTAGGTCTCAGCTTGCCCAGGAAAAGTGGTATGTGTTGGACCGTCCCAGCATATAAACCAAATTGGTTTGTTTGGATGGTAGGGCTTGAGATTTCATTTCATCTCAAAGTTGGGTAAAAGTCCTATAAAATTGGAAGCAACGTCTTCAAGATGACCTAAATAGTGTTGCCAGTGTTTTCATAGATGTGAAGTAAGTCTATGAAGATGAGACTTTTAAAAGATGTTTTAAGCGGTGAAATTCTTTTATATTGGTGTTCCTTTCCCTCTGGTGTCTTTGGATGGGTGGCGTAAGGTAATTGTATTGATTCCTCTTCTATTATTCAGTAAAAAGTAATGTTATCTCCCTTTAGCTGTATCTATTAACCTTTATTGCAGTGAAATTGAATAAAACTGATTTAAGCACAAACCTGTTTCCACAGTCATTGAATTTTGAGACCTCCCCATGTTTTTCCATGTCAAATACATCTAGTATTTTCATCTTATACTGATTGTGAGTAGCAGCGTGGGTATTCTGGAGATATTTGTCAATCATCTGTAATAAAAATGACAAGATATTTAAGACAGCTGGTCCATCATAACAGTTTTGAGCTCAAATCAGTTGAGCATAAATGAGTGGAACGTGAAATCTATCTTGTTCATATTAAAATGCCAACAATTGTTTGCGGCCAACAATTGTTGGCATAACTGTTGACAGTGCATTTTAATATTTATGAACTGGACAAATACCATTCTCTGCTGTTTGAGCTAACCTCAGTTAGCACATAGTCTGTCCTGTTAATGCCAATAATGACTGGCATTTAACTATTTACGAGCACGAACTGAATAAATGCCATGCTTTGCTGATAAGCGCTGAGTTATTCATCAGCTTAAGAGATGGACATACACCATTCTCTACTGATAAGAAACAAGACATATTTGTTGGTTTTGTTTGTTTGTATTGGAGTTTATTGGACTAGTCAGCACTATTTAGGCCATATCAGGCCAGTCAGTTCACCTAACCACACTTTTCCTGAGCAGGCTTATACCTATTAAATTGGTTCACAAACTCACAAATGCCCTTCTTGGCTTGTTCGTTCGTATTTAGGTGTTTATAAGCAGCACAACTTTCATGCTCTGACAGTTGACTTGACCAAACTATGGGACCAATGTAAAGGGGATTCAATAGAGTCAGGGAGGTTAAGTCTTTCAAAAATACTTGTTCTATCTTAGCAACAGGGATCTATCCTTAAAGGTAAGAATTTGCTCCTGAGTTTACTGGAAAGCAAAAAGGTAGGCACAAAAGTTGTCTCCTTTTGAAGAATTGCTCAAAATCTATAAGGTGTATCCATTACCCTTAATATCAATTCAGATACAGTAATTACTGGAAGCTCGGAATATAATCAAATATGTTCTATAAAAGGGTTATCCTTTGGAAGCAAGGAATACACAACAGAACTGAAAAATATGGAGTGTACATGTTTTTTGGGCCAGACTAGCTAGTTTCGGCCAATTAAGCCTCATCAGTGACCCTCAGATATTTTCAAAATTCCACAATGGAATCAATGATCCCAAAGGACAAGAAAATATAATCTACACTATGATGTACAAGACTGAATTGGGGTTCTATTGTATTAACGCATTCAGTACCAGAAACCCCAAAACGGGTACCCTGGCAAACAGTGCAGGCCCAGATCAGATGCAGCAGAATCAACATCGGATCAGAGCCTACACTGTTTGTCCAGCCCTAAATTTTGAAATGGACCCCTGCTATATAGCTACACTGTTTGTCCAGCCATTTCCTGAATAAATTTTGAAGAAAACACAACCTGTCACCCCTAAATTTTGAAATGGACCCCTGCTACATTTATTTGGTGCGAACAAATTGAATGGACTGTCATTAATGTGTCATGATTGCAGCTTCAGGGTGGCTTGACCTCTCATTATTTAGGTTTAAACAATGTCTGATCGCAATTTCGATCTCGTCATCCACCATGACAGTTGGTCCAGGTTACTGGACGCTTGCACCGTGTTTGTTATTCAGCAGTCAAGCGTCTTAAGGGCCAAACTATGGTTTGGCGTCTTGCGCATGCTCAGGGAAACCTTCCTTTTCCGTTTTCAAATCCAGCAAAAGAAAGTTGTATTTTTAAGAGGAATCTAAAACTAAAAATCCAGCAAGAGAAAGTTGTCGGGACTCGGTTGAGATATGTTTCATAATACAAGAGGGCCCAGAGGGCCCTGAATCGCTCACCTGAGAATTAGTGTCTCTAGTACATTCTAGGCCCAAGGGTAATGGTCCACTAGATGAAGCTTCATACCAAATATCAAAGACCTGGACCTTCTGGTTTCAGACAAGAAGATTTTTAACAGTTTTCCCTATATAAGCCTATGAAAAACCAAAGGGCCCCGGGGTGGGGGCATTTTCTGGCCCCTGGGTTATAATTTGAACAATCTTTAAAGAGGTCCACTAGATGAAGGTTCACACCAAATATCAAAGATCTGGCCTTTCTGTTTCAGAGAAGAAAAGTTTTAAAGATTTCCGCTACATAAGCTTAGGTAAAACCAAAGGCCCCCTGGGCGGGGGCATTTTTGGCTCCAGGGCTATAATTTGAACAATCTTGGTAGAGGTCCACTAGGTGAAGCTTCATACCAAATATCAAAGACCTGGGCCTTGTGGTTTCAGAGAAGATTATTTTTAAATGTTTTTCCCTATATAAGCCTATGAAAAACCAAAAGGGTCCCAGGGTGGGGGCATTTTCGGCCCCCAGGATTATAATTTGTACAATCTTGAAAGAGGTCCACTAGATGAAGCTTCACACCAAATATCAAAGACCTGGGCCTTGTGGTTTCAGAGAAGAAGATTTTTAAATGTTTTTTCCCTGTATAAGCCTATGTAAAACCAAAGGCCTCCTGGGCGGGGGCATTTTTGGCCCCAAGGCTATAATTTGAACAATCTAAGTAGAGGTCCGCCAGGTAAAGCTTCACACCAAATATTAAAGACCTGGGCTTTGTGGTTTCAGAGAAGATGTTTTAATGATTTTCCCTACATAAGCCTATGTAAAACCAAAGGTCTCCAGGTGGGGGCATTTTGGCCCCCAGAGCTATAATTTGAACAATCTTGGTAGAGGTCCACTACATGAAGCTTCATACCAAATATCAAAGATCTGGACCTTGCGGTTTCAGAGAAGAAGATTTTTAAAGATTTTCCCTATATAAGCCAATGTAAAACCAAAGGGCCCCATGGCGGGGGCATTTTTTGTCCCAGCACTATAATTTGAACAATCTTGGTAGGGGTCCACTAGATGAAGCTTCATACCAAATATCAAAGTCCTGGGCCTTGTGGTTTCAGAAGAAGATTTTTAAAGATTTTCCCTATATAAGCCTATGTAAAACCAAAGGGCCCCGGGGCGGGGGCATTTTTGGCCCCAGCACTATAATTTGAACAATCTTGGTAGGGGTCCACTAGATGAAGCTTCATATCAAAAAGCAAAGACCTGGGCCTTACAGTTTCAGAGAAGAAGATTTTTAAAGATTTTCCTTATATAAGCCCCTGTAAAACCATTGGGCCCCAGGGCGGGGGCATTTTTGGTCCCAGCACAATAATTTGAACAATCTTGGTAGGGGTCCACTAGATGAAGCTCCATACCAAAAAATCAAAGACCTGGGCCTTGTGGTTTCAGAGAAGAAGATTTTCGAAGATTTTCCTATATAAGCCCATGTAAAACCAAAGGGCCTCGGGGTGGGGGCATTTTCGGCCCCAGCACTATAATTTGAACAATCTTGGTAGGTGTCCACTAGATGAAGCTTCATACCAAATATCAAAGTCCTGGGCCTTGTGGTTTCAGAGAAGAAGATTTTTAAAGATTTTCCCTATATAAGCCTATGTAAAACCAAAGGGCACCAGGGCGGGGGCATTTTTGGCCCCAGCACTATAATTTGAACAATCTTGGTAGGGGTCCACTAGATGAAGCTTCATACCAAATATCAAAGACCTGGGCCTTGCGGTTTCAGAGAAGAAGATTTTTGAAGTTTTCAGTGAAAAAATCAATTTTTGGCTCCTGTGACCTATATATGCAACGGACCGGAACCATTTGAACAACTTTGAAAGGGGACCACCTAAGGATCATTCCTGTGAAGTTTGGTCAAAATCTGATCAGTGGTCTAGGAGGAGATGTAGTTTGAAGAAATTGTTTACGCACATATGACAGACAAAAAGTGATCCTAATATAAAACACAAGAGGGCCATGATGGCCCTGGATCGCTCACCTGATCCATAGTGTAACAAGTGTGCCCCAGAGAGGGCCATTATTGGCCCCAGGGCTTTAATGTGCATAATGTTGAGGGAGGTCTTAAAGGATAAGCTTCATACCAAACATCAACAAAGGCTATAATTTGAACAATCTTGGCAAAGGTCCACTAGATGAAGCTACACATCAAATATCAAAGACCTGGGCCTAGCGGTTTCAGAGAAGAAGATTTTTAAAGCTTTTGCCTATATAAGCCTATGTAAAACCAAAGGGCCCCTGGACAGGGGCATTTTTTGCCCCAGCACTATAATTTGAACAATCTTGGTAGGGGTCCACTAGATGAAGCTTCATACCAAAAATCAAAGTCCCGGGACTTGTGGTTTCAGAGAAGAAGATTTTTAAAGATTTTCCCTATATAAGCCTATGTAAAACCAAAGGGCCCCGGGGCCGGGGCATTTTTGGCCCCAGCACTATAATTTGAACAATCTTGGTAGGGGTCCACAAGATGAAGCTTCATACCAAATATCAAAGACCTGGGCCTTGTGGTTTCAGAGTAGAAGATTTTTAAAGATTTTCCCTATATAAGCCAATGTAAAACCAAAGGGCCCCGTGGCGGGGGCATTTTTTGTCCCAGCACTATAATTTGAAGGGGTCCACTAGATGAAGCTTCATACCAAATATCAAAGTCCTGGGCCTTGTGGTTCAGAGAAGAAGATTTTTAAAGAATTTCCCTATATAAGCCTATGTAAAACCAAAGGGCCCCGGGGCGAGGCATTTTTGGCCCCAGCACTATAATTTGAACAATCTTGGTAGGGGTTCACTAGATGAAGCTTCATACCAAATATCAAAGACCCGGGCCTTGTGGTTTCAGAGAAGAAGATTTTTAAATATTTTCCCTATATAAGCCTATGTAAAACCAAAGGGCCCCTGGGCGGGGGCATTTTTTGTCCCAGCACTATAATTTGAACAATCTTGGTAGGGGTCCACTAGATGAAGCTTCATACCAAATATCAAAGTCCTGGGCCTTGTGGTTTCAGAGAAGAAGATTTTTAAAGATTTTCCCTATATAAGCCTATGTAAAACCAAAGGGCCCCGGGGCGGGGGCATTTTTGGCCCCAGCACTATTATTTGAACAATCTTGGTAGGGGTCCACTAGATGAAGCTTCATACCAAATATCAAAGTCCTGGGCCTTGTGGTTTCAGAGAAGAAGATTTTTAAAGATTTTCCCTATATAAGCCTATGTAAAACCAAAGGGCCCCGGGGCGGGGGCATTTTTGGCCCAAGCACTATAATTTGAACAATCTTGGTAGGGGTCCACTAGATGAAGCTTCATACCAAATATCAAAGAACTGGGCCTTGTGGTTTCAGAGAAGAAGATTTTAAAAGATTTTCCCTATATAAGCCTATGTAAAACCAAAGGGTCCAAGGGCGGGGGCATTTTTGGCCCCAGCACTATAATTTGAACAATCTTGGTAGGGGTCCACTAGATGATGCTTCATACCAAATATCAAAGACCTGGGCCTTGGGGTTTCAGAGAAGAAGATTTTTTAAGTTTTTGGTGAAAAAATCTATTTTTGGCTCCTGTGACCTAGATGTGCAACGGACCGGAACCATTTGAACAACTCTGAAAGGGGACCACCTAAGGATCATTCCTGTGAAGTTTGGTCAAAATCCGATCAGTGGTTTAGGAGGAGATGTCGTTTAAAGAAATTGTTTACGCACGGACGCACGCACGCACGGACGCACGCACGACGGACAAAAAGTGATCCCAAAAGCTCACCTCGTCACTACGTGACGGTGAGCTAAAAAGAAGAAGAGGGTGTCCTTTAGCTATAATATAAGAATTTCCATTGGTTGACCTCGAACAACAATAATATTATCGGTACTTTCGTTTTGCAACCGGAAATGATAAAATGCGTTAGTGACGAGGTACAACTAAATAGGGAAAAAGGAAAAGCTAAGACAGTTCACCGTTACGAAAATATTAGGAAAAGTGACACTACGGCGGCATAAAAATCGCCATTTTAATTGCAAAATATACATGGGTGACAATGTGGCCCAGCGAGTTTTTGGTACCTTATAAAGCTTGGGAAAAAATGTTATTATGGAAGATAAATAGTATGCAGCGAAGAAATTAAAGGGCTAAATATGATTTCTGATATAAGGACGGTCGGCAGGGAACTCTTCAGTAAAAAGAAACAAAGAACGGATATCTTTCCCGCCAGTTTCTCATTTGGTGGAGGTGAAAGCTTCGGTTTTATTGCTAAAATTTGATCATTTTTGAACAGTTTTAAAAGCAAAATCTTTGCCAGAGGTGTGGGACTGATTGAAAATATTTCTTGTGTACATTTGGTAAGGTCATATAGCAGAATACCTTTGTTTGAACCTCCGAAAACGGCGGACCTCAGTGGAAGTGACTTCACGCCGACCGTCCTTATATATTTTGTACCACAGGGACGCCCGGTATCTGTTTATTTTGAGTGCAAATCTTGGGAATTTATCTGTAGATAGATTGTAGACAAGATGGTGGCCGATATTTACAAACTGACTGGGGAATTTCCACAGGGGAATGACCTTTGGCACTCATTGTGTAACGCTAAATTAACTTAAAATACCATATTTTAAGTAAATGCGCTTTTAGAATTTTCTTTATATTTTTGAAGGGATTATGCCTCGACTTTCGGGTATAATAGCGTCAGTTTGGGTTGTCAGAGTTAAACAGCGCAGGCATTGCGGGATAGCTTGACGGCTCGGCTGACCAGCTATGTTAATTTTAAATATGCAAATGACCATGTGTTGTCGAATGTTAGTTTATTTATGAACACCCGACCTACTTTTGAGCCGGACATAGCCGCTTGAATCACAGGTGTGATATACCGGTATTATCGTTAGTAACCTGTCAATTAAACATATATTGGGAATTCAATGACCACAAACAATATATAATTTCTAAAGGTAATTTTATTGACTTTCAAAACATATTTGAAGCCACAAACCGCATCTGATTAGATATGAGTCTGCCAATATCAAGCCAGACATTGTAAAAAAAAAAAAAAAAAAAAAAAAAGTTAAAGCAGACAGAGTGGCTGGACCTTTTGACTCTTGTTCGCTATGAACTCTGCACATATCACCATTAGGTCTTGTATATTATATTGTGCAAATGGTACAAGCTTAAGGCTGTGGTTGCCTTTTGGTAAATTCCGATATAAAAGGAAAATTTGGGCTATTACTCGTCTCTCCTTTAGACTCTGATCAGCTCAGATTCAAGCTTGACGGGAAGTTTTATTTTGTTTAAGCAATGCCATTTGGTTGCAGCATAGCACGCCAGACTTTCGAGACTGTCGCTACTTTTTTAGAATTCTGGGTAGCTAGACATGTTTCTGAGGGACGATTCATGTGTTATCTTGACAGTTTCCTGCTTGGTACTGGGGAGTCCATTTTGTGGGCAATTTATGAATGCTACATGTGGTTTATCAAAGATACACTGTCACCTTCGCATCACAGCAGATATGAAGGAATTTGAACTTTGGGTACAATTTTTTCAAAAAAAAAAAAATTATGGTATTTCCGTTTCTCATGACCGGTTCTGGATGTCAAATGAGGACTTACAGCACTGCACCATTCGTGCAAGGGGTTTGAACTCGGTTTTGGTGCCTACTTTGTAGGTAATGATATAAGACCAGTGGTCCAGTAGATAATTTTTCCATCTTTGGAGCATCTTCTGTTATTTATTTTTGATTTATAAAAAAAAAAAAAAAAAACAGTAGTGTACTGGGAACTGCACCCTGCAGTACACCACATTCTATTCAAAATTACAGACCAACCTTACCAAGTCACGGAAGGCAATGTTAATCGAGATATTTCCATGACATATTAAATGTAGAGTGCCGAGCACTGAACCTTGCAGTACACAACAATCTTTTCAAATCTACGGATCAACCTTACCACTCACGGAGGGTAATGTTTAATGATATATTTCCATTTATGTATTTATTTATTTATTTTAATTTATGCATTTATTAAAATGTAGAGTACTGAGCACTGCACCTTGCAGTACACCACATTCTAATCACACATACCCACTCACGCAGGGTAATGTTGGTTGAGATAGTTCTAATCAGATAAATAAACTGCATAAATATATACTTCATCTTTAGAATTAGTTGAGACATAACTGCCCTCCAACAATATCGTGCATCCCACTTGCAATCAATGCATCTATATGTTGCCTTGGTTGTCAAACAATATATGATGTGGAAGCCTGATGGTAGTCTAGACTTCTTTTGCCTCCGGAATGGCTATTCATTAAAACACTGTCAGCTCAGTGGCATTCTTGTGACAGCTGTAGAAAATCAATTAGGACTTCCAAGGCAACTTTATGCTGCACATTCCTTTAGAATTGGAAGGGCTATTAATTTGGCAGCTAAGGGTATTCTAGTATAGCCATAAAAGAACTTGGTTGATGGACAACTGGGGCGGTAACATGGTACATACGTTTTTAAATTGTCTGTTACAGATATATTGCTTATCGGTGATTCCCTGGTTTCACACCTTGCTGACAGTGTATCTATCAGCTCTCAGACCTCCAGCTAATGCAGTGATTGTTAGCTAAAATTTTTATTAGGGTAAAGCGGTGCACTGGTATCACTACGACACCGAGCTCCAATGGTTGCTGCAGTTTCATTCAACCCTTGTGATGATAATTATTCACCTCGAGGGCAACAACCTTGTTGAGTGGTCCCAAAGCAAACTTCTTAAAGACTTTTAAAAGCTAATTTGCATACATGGCTTCTATCTATCCCGAAGCCCAAACGGTATGATCAGACATCCTCCCTAATTGTCAGTCGTGGCTGGGGGCGGACAACACTCATGAAGGGCTTAAAAAGCTGGATCATAGGAGGCGTATAAACCAATCGGGTAGACAGCCTGCTTTAAATGTAGTGACCGAACAATCAAGCATGTGCTCGATTTCAATACAACAGGGCTATTTAAGACGGATAGGGTTCATCTCACTGCTGTGGGCAATATCATATTTTTAAATACATTTGAGGAAGTAGTCAATCAATTTGTTACAGACCCTTCTTCCCAAATGTAAAATCCTAATATGTAGTTAGAATAACAGGACAAGGATAAAAAGGCTATATTCATAAAAATGTTGACTTGCTGAATTGGGGGACAAATTTATGTGGGGCATCATAAATTTGCTGTGGCGGAATTCAGCATTCGATAGGGGGGGACAGCTGTTTGGTTGTAATGAAACTTTACGCCTTGAGCCTAGATTCCAAATACTGGTTGCTGGGGGCAAGGCTGAAGTTTGTTTCTTTCAGGACTTCTACTTGGACTGGGTGGCATCTCCTTCATGGAAGTGGTTCGCCATAGCCTGAAGATTTGTTCTTGAGCCTAGATTCCGGGTACTGGTTGCTGGGAGCAGAGCTGAGGCTTGTTTCTTTCAGAACTTCTTGAACTGGGTGGCGTCTCCTTCAGGGAAATGGTTCGCCATAGCCTGAGGATGTGTTCCCCCCAGGGTCATACTAAAAAATTTCTAAATTGCAAGTCATAAGTAAGGTTCGCACGTGCAGCCGGGGCTATTTGAATATATGTAATATGGGATGGATTACATGGTATGCATTGCATAATGCAGAAGATGGTATGGAATGCGTGTCATGGAATGCATTTTGGAGTGCACATTACGGAGTGCTCACTGTCAAGATTAGTTGGAGTGCACAAATTGGAGTGCACAAGAGTTGGAATAGAGTGGAGCGTACAAATAGGATGTGCGCAATATCTGGATTGTTACATAATTTGGAGCGTACAGTCAGGATGTGCGCAATATTTAGAATGTGGAACGTACAGTCAGGATGTGCGCAATATTTAGAATGCTAAAAATTGTAAAGCATACAAACAAGATGTATGCAATATTTGGAATACTTGGAGCGTACAAATAGGATGTGCGCAATATTTGGATTGTTACAAAATTTGGAGCGTACAAACAGGATGTGCGCAATATTTGGAATGTTAAAAAATTGTGGAGCGTACAAACAGGATGTACGCAATATTTGGAATACTCTGTTACAAAATTTGGAGCGTACTATAGGAAGTGCGCAATTTTTGGAATGTTACAAAATCTTGGAGCACACATTTGGAGTGTGTGCATATTTTGGAATACTCAAAATTCAAAATTGGACTGCACAATATTTTGAGTGCAAACAAATTAATAGTTTGGTGCCCGTTTTCGTGCGAGCAAGGTTATATGCTGTCACTGCGTCCCCCCTTTGACCTGAATCTACTCGGTGTCCATATACTGCCAGAGATTGTAGAGACTAAAACACATTATTGAAATAATGTTTTATTTACTATGTGAAAAAGGAGATAAACAAAAGTAGTTGTATCTATCTATATATTTTGTTGTATGAGTGAGCATCCTTAATAATAGGGATTATCAATTAAATGATAATCCCATTTATTTGGTGCGAACAAATTGAATGGACTGTCATTAATGTGTCATGATTGCAGCTTCAGGGTGGCTTGACCTCTCATTATTTAGGTTTAAACAATGTCTGATCGCAATTTCGATCTCGTCATCCACCATGACAGTTGGTCCAGGTTACTGGACGCTTGCACCGTGTTTGTTATTCAGCAGTCAAGCGTCTTAAGGGCCAAACTATGGTTTGGCGTCTTGCGCATGCTCAGGGAAACCTTCCTTTTCCATTTTCAAATCCAGCAAAAGAAAGTTGTATTTTTAAGAGGAATCTAAAACCCACCCACCCGCCGCTGTCGTTGTGATCTTATTGGCAGTCCAGGAAGTTTAATACCTGATACTGTCTTAAGTTCTTTTCATTTCAGGCTTGTTTGGTTCCTCCTGGTGCTGAGGCTGGCATGTCCTAATTAAAGATGGCCTTTGGAAGCAAGGAATACACTACAGAAGTGAAAAATATGGAGTGTGCATGTTTTCTGGGCCAGACTAGATACAAGATACAAGACATAAGAAGCTTTATTTAAAGTCGACATTCATAATTTACAACAATTTATCATTAGCCTAGGGCTATTTTGTCGACAAACACATATTAAGACTATACAAGTATAAAGTTATAACAAAGATCACAGATAAATCTAGACTAGCTAGTTTCGGCCAATTAGGCCTCATCAGTGACCATCTGATATTTTCAAATTTCCATAATGGAATCAATGATCCCAAAGGACAAGAAAATATAATCTACACTATGATGTAGACTCTGGATCTGTTGTTTATGGCCACCTAATTTCTTCACCGAGAGATTCTGCTGACTTTTGATCAGCTGAGCTTCGAGGTGCAATGCGGAATTCAGCATTCGATAGGGGGGACGCTTTGCTTAGACAGCTGTTTGGTTGTAATGAAACTTTACGCCTTGAGCCTAGATTCCAAATACTGGTTGCTGGGGGCAAGGCTGAAGTTTGTTTCTTTCAGGACTTCTACTTGGACTGGGTGGCATCTCCTTCATGGAAGTGGTTCGCCATAGCCTGAAGATTTGTTCTTGAGCCTAGATTCCGGGTACTGGTTGCTGGGAGCAGAGCTGAGGCTTGTTTCTTTCAGAACTTCTTGAACTGGGTGGCGTCTCCTTCAGGGAAATGGTTCGCCATAGCCTGAGGATGTGTTCCCCCCAGGGTCATACTAAAAAATTTCTAAATTGCAAGTCATAAGTAAGGTTCGCACGTGTAGCCGGGGCTATTTGAATATATGTAATATGGGATGGATTACATGGTATGCATTGCATAATGCAGAAGATGGTATGGAATGCGTGTCATGGAATGCATACATCTGTGACATGCATAAAAGTCTCCTAACCCTTGTTCTACTAAACACAATAACCCCTATCTTTGCAAAGTGTAGATCCAGATCAGATGGCCACTGTTTGTCATTCAGACTGTGAACTGAATAAATAAATAATATCAAGTCATCTGATTGGTTGATAGTCAGAATAGGTGAGCCAAAATTAATTTATTCAGCAGGACAAGGGTTAAACTTACCTTGAATTCATCAGATTTTCTGTCAAGTGGTTCCAGATCACACTTGAGTGAGTGGTAGTGTCTGTCCACTGGATTCTCGGTCCTGTCACCCATTTTCAACATCTTTATAGCAATCTCAATATCACCAAGAGCCTGGGAAAAAAAACATGATCAATAACTAGTCTTCACAGTTACCAGCAAGGTAAATAATGAAACAAGTCATCTAAATGCTGTTTGTTTGATTATTTGATTTGAGGTTTAACGTCCCCGTCAACACTGCATAGGTCATTTTGGAGATGTTGCTTCCAATTTTGTGGGAGATTGAGATGAAATGACATCTCAAGCCCTGCGGCCCAATGAAACCAATAGGGTTTATATACATGGACGGTCCAATTCACACTACTTTTCCTGGGCAAGCTTAGAACCTCTTAGCGGTTTACTACTCTTGTGCGGTTGCTGTGCTTACAAGGGCACACTAATGTTAAACCTACCTAAGTATTGGGACAAACAGGCCTAAGCAAACAGTGCAGACCCACATCAGACTGCTCCTAAAGGAGCAGTCTGATCAGGGTCTACACTGTTTGCCATTCCATCTCCACTTTTTGGACTCCTTGCATGATCATGAAACAAATTTGTTATAATTTTAGGAGAAATACAGCAAGTCCTAAAGGTGTCCGAATTTTTAGGGTTTTTACGGTTTTACTGGGATTCAAAACAAAATTTGTCAGCTTAATCCATTTTGTACTGAATGGAATCTTCCCATTTATATACAGCAGCAGTCCATTTTAAAAATTTAGGGGTACCAGGCTGAGTTGATTTTAGAAACTGATTCAAAAATGACACAAGTTTTGCCAAACAGTGATACATAGGATTCTGAAGCATCTGATCTGGGCCTTCACTGTTTGCCAGTGAGCTGTTTTGGGGATTCCTGTATAAAATGAGTTTTGTTTGTTTGATTTGAGGTTTAACGTCCCCGTCAACACTGTAAAGGTCATTTTGGAGATGTTGCTTCCAATTTTGTGGGACTTTTACCCGACATTGAGATAAAATGATATCTCAAGCCCTGTCGCCCAATGAAACCAATAGGGTTTCTTAGCATGGATGGTCCGCCTCGCACTGCGGTTCCTGGACAGGCTTAGATCCTCTAAGCCGTTTACCAGTACTAGTGTGCGGGCCGGATTCAGCTCTGCGTGGAAGCATCATGCAGCCCATATATTTCTTCAAGCCACTATGGGCGGGGGCCGATAAAATGAGGTAATAACCCTTTGTGTACCAAATGAAATCTTTCTCCTTATATATAGCATGAGTCCATTTCAAAATTTATGGGTGTCAGGTTGTGTTTTCTTCATAATTTATTTGGGAAATGGCTTAACTTTTTGCAAACAGTGTAGGCCCTGCGGCGTCTGATCTGGGCCTGCACTGTTTGCCAGGGTGCCTGTTTTGGGGTTTCTGGTACCAAATGGGTTAAAGGAGTTGCATTAAAAAAACAATGTTTACTTAAAAATGATCTTTTTGTATGGTCTTCTTACTGTAACATACACACATTTATGCTCACATACAACAACATTCTTTGGAACTGCGGAACCATTTCCATATCATGGTTTCTGTGCCCATTGATGCCAGATGTGAGTATAGGTTCCTTGTATAACACTCAGCCAAAATTAGTTGTATCATTTTCAGCCAGCAAATGTAGAAATGCCATATGTTGTCAACACCAGCCCACGAAACTCAATACTTTTCAGTATCCAATATGTTCCTTAAACAGAATCATTTGGCACATAAAGGGGAAATAATATTTACAACTGAGTGAGTGAGTGTTTGAATTTTATGTCTCATCAACAGTTAAGGTCATACAGAGACGGGACCTCGGTTTAAAGACTCTTCCGAAAGTCTGGAGAAGTCCGGGATCGATCCTGCGACCCCTGGTTTACAAGGCGAGTAGCATTACCACTACATCACAGGCGCTTCTAATCTTTACAACTGTAATCTTATATATCAGGGTTGCTATGGCTGAATGATATTGCAAAGACTCTGATCTGCCTGCAAATTAGTTTTTGGTAATCAAAATTACTCTGACAGAACAAGGAGTCACCTTCACCCATTATAGTAATCATCCAGATAGAAGTAATGAGGAAATTTTTGGGATAATTTCTCTTATTTGCCACAAAAGCATATGTTGTGGGTACATGTTAGAATCGCCTCAATGAGGCGATTCTAACAAGTACCCACAACATATGATTACAACAAGAACTAAGTAAAGTTATTTATTTTCTGGTTAATCCTTACCTAGAGCTATGATGGCAATCATAACAAATTTTGATCAAGTTCTTTCTACTATGTATTGAGGTCTCAAATTGTATAGACAGAAAAGTTTGACACTGCCAGTCCTGAGCAGAAACCTCTTAAAATTACCTCTAGCAGTTCTATTTTTGACTTCACAGCAGCTTTGGTTGTGATCTTTGTTGGAGGTTTCATCCTAAAAAAATAATATAAGCAAACAGAAATGAACAACATCATAGAAGTTCGATGTCAGTTAAAGATAAAGACACTTTATCTAACATTGTGTATTAATACAGACAATATAAGCTCTATAGAGTTTTTAGTGTGACAAAGAATTCTTCAACAAATCTGCATTCACTTACCTTCCTACAACTATTCACCCCAACCCTCTGAAGTTTTTCCTCTTTTTTTCTCTTTTTTCCTTTTTGGTTTTATGGCCTTTCACGATTATCCACTTACATTGAGCTAATTGTTAATCACATGAGCAAAAATCCGAGACCCTGGAGAAAAAATACCTCACTTTCCATTGTGGAACTACAGTGGTGAAAGACCTAATATTTAAGGGTCAGTTCTCTTAACTATTAGAGCATCCTAGAGCAACCCTAGTTTGTAAAACTTCATTATAACAGACTTTGCCCCACCCTCAAGCCTGACCCAGGAGTTTGGTAGTATGGAAGAAGAGGTAAACCCATTTAAGGCAATATTCCAAGCACGAAAGGAACTAGAGCTGTCAGAGGATCTGACTATAGCCCCGCTTCAGCGCTGTCAGAGAAGAAAGTTATTTAAGCTGCAGAGAAAACAGTTATGAACAAGAAATAACTGTTGAAAATTTTACATTATCTGGAAAAACTCTAAGAGTTGTGAGCCCTTGTCCCTCATTTCAATGAGCATGATACATTACCAGAATGTCCATGTTTATACTAAATTTCATCTTCCATTTTTCAATGTTCAAAGGGTAATAACTCCTAAAGTAGGCAAATCAGAGTCAGGGTTCCTGCGCTCTGCACATTGTCTCATGGTGCTTTACACTTGTGTGAAGTGTCATGAAAATATCTCAAATGGTTTGTGAGTTATGGAGCCGACACAGTCAAAATTGCCTTTTTAAATGTTCAAAGGGCAATAACTCCTAAAGTAGGCAAACCAGAGTTATGGTTCCTGCACTCTGCACATCATCTCAAGGTGCTTTTCATTTATTTGAAGTTTCATGAAAATATCAGAAACGGTTATGGAGCGGACATAGTTAAAATTGCCATTTTTTAATATTCAAAAGCCTATAACTGAAAAAGTAGACAATCCAGAGTTTGGGTTCCTGCGCTCTGCACACGTAATATGGTGCTTTACATTTGTGTGAAGTTTCATAAAATTATCTCAAACGGTTTTTGAGTTATCGAGCAAAGACTGCTAAAATTGATATTTTTCAATATTCAAAGGGAAATAACTCAAAAATTAGGCAATCCAGAGTTATGGTTCCTGCACTCTGCACACCATCTCATGGTGTTTAATGTTTGTGTGAAGTTTCATGAAAATATGTGAATGGGTTTTAAAGTTATGGAGCGGACACGAAAATTGTTAACAGACACAGACAGACACACAGACAGACACACAGAAAATACGAAAACCAGAGTTATGGTTCTTGCGCTCTGCACATTGTCTCATAGTGCTTAACATTTGTGTGAAGTTTCATGAAATTATCTCAAACGGTTTTCGAGTTATCAAGCGGACACTGTTAAAATTGCCATTTTTCAATGTTCAAAGGGCAATAACTCCAAAAATAAGCAATGCAGAGTTATGGTTCCTGCGCTCTGCACATCGTCTCATAGTGCTTAACATTTGTGTGAAGTTTCCTAAAAATATCTCAAACGGTTTTCGAGTTATGAAGCGGACACAATTAAAATTGCCATTTTTCAATGTTCAAAGGGCAATAACTCCAAAAGTAGACAATCCACAGTTATAATTCCTTCGCTCTGCACATTGTCTTATGGTGTTTAACATTTGTGTGAAGTTTCATGAAAATATGTTAAGCAGATACAAAGTTATGGAGCCAACACAAATTAACGGAATCACGGAATGACAGAAGGACATGGCAAATCCAATATAGCCCCACTTTTTCAAAGCGGGGCTATAATCAGACTTGCAGTGACTGGACTTGGCTGAAGTTCTGTATCAATCATCAGCTTTTGCAGGAATTTATGATTGATTAAACACTGATCAATGTAATGACTAGAAATATGTAAGGTTCTATGTTTAATACATAGTTTTGGATATAATGGATACAAACTGAATTGGCTATAATTACAGGTTTAGCAGTGTAACAATGTTACTACAATGTATACTGAGACAAGTGTTTGAAAAATCAGAATAAAACTACGATGCAACAGGAGCTGTCACTATAAGTGAGCAATGCCCCCGTGGGAGCCATCACCAAAAAAATGTGGACTTACAAACGCACAAACCCACAAATGGACAGTGCAAAAACTATATGCCCACCTAAAGGGGCATAAAAATTTAACAAAATTGTCGAAGAAATATGGAAGTAGTTCCGTCAATAGGTTTAAGAACGCGTTTTTCATAAAATAAAGGGCCGTAACTCCTAAGGAACCACTTTACCTCACAAGGAATGCATGTGCAAAGTTTCAGCTCAATCGGTGAAGAAATGTGGAAGAAGTTCGCGTCACAAGGTTTTCCAACGCGTTTTTCAGAAAAACAAGGGCCGTAACCTGTCGCAGGTGATAGGATCGACTTGAAAATTGTATTAGGCACCTCTTCACCTCACAAGGAATGCATGTGCAAAGTTTCAGCTCAATCGGTGAAGAAATGTGAAGGTAGTTTGCGTCACAAGAATTTTTTAGCGCATTTTTGAGAAAATCCAAGGGCCATAACTCCAAAACACTTCATCCGAGCAGAATGAATTTTGTGTTAGGCACATCTACATATCAAATGCATATGCAAAAATTTAACAAAACCGTTGAAGAAATGTGGAAGTAGTTCGCGTCACAAGGTTTAAGAACACGTTTTTCAGAAAATAAACGGCCATAACTCCTTCGCAGATGATAGGATCAACATGAAAATTGTGTTAGGCACCCCTTTACCTCACAAGGAATGCATGTGCAAAGTTTCAGCTCAAACGGTGATGAAATGTGGAAGTAGTTCGCGTCACAAGGTTTTCGAACGCATTTTTCAGAAAATCACGGGCCGTAACTCCGCCACAGATGATATGATCAACGTGAAAATTGTGTTCGGCACCCCTTCACCTCACAAGGAATGCATGTGCAAAGTTTCAGCTGAATCAGTGAAGAAATGTTGAAGTAGTTCGCATCACAAGAGGTTTTTAGCACATTTATTAGAAAATAAAGGGCCGTAACTCCTTTGAAAATGATAGGACCAAAGTGAAAATTATGTTAGGCATCCCTTCACCTCACAAGAAATGCATGTGGAAGTAGTTCGCATCACCAAAAAAATGCGGACTTACAAACGCACAAACCCACAAACGTGCAGTGCAAAAACTATATGCCCTCCTGCGGGGGCATAAAAACTGAGAAGTGACTGTGTCATGGATGTGGTTGCCAACACTAGAGTCCAGAGCTCCTGATAAGGGTGAGGAACAAGAATAAGGGATAATTTTCCTTACTTCTCTTTAGAAACTTTGTTGTTGGTACTTGTTAGAATCGTCTCATCGAGACGATTCTAACAAGTACCCAAAACACAGGTTTTTATGAAACAGAAACTGAAATTTTCCATTAAACATCCCTCTTACTACCCTTTATCTGGATCTATGACTGGTTACAACAGTTCCCTATAGGCAAGCAAATGATTTGAAACAGCCTTCCCCTCATAGAGGGCTGCTCAACATATAGTATTCTTTTTCTCTTCACCTACATCAGTTTCTACCTCTCACTTGATCAGTTGGTACATACCCAAAATCATGAGGTATCCTGGTGTAGAATTCATCACAGGCTTGTGTTAGGCTGGTACCAAAGTCCCCTTTCTCTATACACGCATCTATCTTTTTCAGAGCTGCATACCCTGCCTTGATCTGATCTGTTGTAAGTTTTCCTGCAAGTTTAAATCTGAAGTTAAACAGCCCCAGTTAAAACTACTAGGGTCATATCGAGACAATCGGCTTGCCTAGCCACACTATTCCTGGGTAGCTTTACTGTTGATACAACGTTTTCATTTTCACAGCATGTCAGTGTACTTTCACTTTGATGGGAAAGTGACGTCATAGCTGCATTGTGGGATTTGTGAGCGTACAGAACATAAACAAACAAATCGATTAACCGTAGCTGTCAGATTCGAAAATTCAACTTTCAAAGAGAAATTACGGCGAGAACCAGTTCTAATTTTATAACCATTGTAAGGGTCATTTAGTAAATTCATTTCTTGATTGCCCCATAGTAAGTTCGGGCTGGATTTTATCGGTTTTGATGGATAAAACCGTGTTTTAATGCAGTGACCCATGGTTTTGTAGGATGATTCTACGGCTCGTAGGACGTCGGCGATGTTTTCCTGCATACTCTTTCATGTAGGGTCGCGCGCATATACATGGCAATCGTGTATGACGCGATCCTGCGACTGCAGACGGGTAGGACGTAGGACCGTAGAGTATATAAGAAAGCAGCACAATCCTACGAGGACTTCACTCTTTTGGCCATTTTTCAGAACGGAAAGCTTTATGAATCAATCTCAGAACTTTTGAGAATCACTTGAATCTCTAACTAGATCAACTAGATATAACTATCTACGATCGTATTTGGGTAAACAGTTTTCTTAATGCATATTTTTGCACTAGAAATTGTTTTCTTTTGCATTTATTTCGGAAATTAAGACAGAAATTGTGTTGCCGCTGTGGCCTAGCCCACTAACAAACAGGAGGCATTTTCTAACGTGTTTCACTCGTATTAGCGACTCCTGAGGATTGTTGTGTTATTTTTAAATATCCTAATCTTAATATTTAACTTGTTTATCTCCCCCTATTGTGACCACTGCCATTCCAAGCTCATATACCCACAGTGAACCTATGACATGCCCTTGGGTCCTAACGTAAGGCGTTAACTTGTTGCATTGGATGTAAGGATTTTACTTGTAAATATCACATATTGCTTGCGGCTCTGTCTGGCTTGCTGATGCCTGAACCGTTGATGTAAAGCTTTGCATGTGCAGGCATACGGAGCAAATGTAACACATGATTTTTTTCTCGTTTATGTTTTCATTAAATTGTGAAATTTCTGTCACTCTTCATGTTGTAATTGTCTTCCCATTGAATTATAACAAGCATTCACTTTCTTAAAATAAACTTTATTTGAAGTCCACCCTATTTTCCCGAGCACTCTTATCCCAAGGCGTATTATTTGGGTATACACCCTTAGCAAAAATTGCTAACTGTTTAGCCAGCGCACCGCACCGTCACCCCAAGCTACAAAAGAAAGCCACGAGAAGCCAAGGGAGGTAACTCGCAACATATTCATCCATTTTGCTGTAGCGGTTCATCAGTTTCATCTATTTGTTGCTTTTCCGATGCCGGAGACACAATTATCCTTGCACAATGAAGACTGGTATGCTACTTTGTTATCAGAATATTGTAAATACGTACAATGACAAATTTTTGAAAACCAGTCAAAACTTTTGACTTGTTTTCATTTGCGCATAATAAAATTACATGCAGAAGATGTAATTTTTCTTGAATACGAAAATAAGTCTGCATTTGGCGGTGCATAAATACAAATTTCTCCATATGATGAAAAATACCCCAACATGAAATTTATCAACGTTTTTCTTATTTCGCCATAATTTCGATCTTTGCAATCGTAATGCAGAACTTCGACCTAAAAAAATTCTATCAGGGTAATTCAGCGAAAAATCGTAATAGTATGCATCTATGTTTCTGCAGTGCTTTCAGACTTCCATACTTGTTAACAGGGGCTTAGATTGAAATCATTTACATATTGATAAACAGCATACTGTAAAAATCCTAAAAATTCAGACATCTTGATGACTTGTTGTAATTCTCCTAACATTTTAACACCTTGTTTTTCGATCCAGAAAGGAGTCCTAAAAGTGCAGATTTAGTGGCAAACAGTGTAGACCCTGATCAGACTGCTCCCTCAGGAGCAGTCTGATCTGGGTCTGCACTGTTTGCTTAGGTCTGTCTGTCGCAATACTTAGGATCATTATGGTAGATCCTGATGAGACAGTAGTTTTTGAGCAGTTACATGTTGATCTACACTGTTTGCATAGCAGTCTAGAGGGCTGAAAGGGCTCATATGATGTTAACGAACACATTCAACCTGAACCCAGCTGATTTTATTTTGGTTCTTACCTAAAGGAGCCTTCTTAGCATCATACTGCATTTCTACAACTGCCTCTTCCATTTGTTTTACATCACAGATCAGCTCTATCAGAGACTGAAAACATTAAACATGATTTTAATACAGCTGACTCTTGTTATCTCAAACCCCAGGGAACTGGAATTTTGTATATAGACAACAGCAGTTTGAGACAGAAGGAGTCGAAATCTAAGGAAAATATAAACCAGAGGACCAGTGGTCCTGTAAACCCTCACCTGACACCTGGTCCTGGTGTACATTTTAATGTTTTTATATATGTATATAGCCTCAGAGCAGGGGTACACAACTTGTGGGGACAAAATTTTGATGTCTAACAATGTGATAAAACTTTCCACCTATTCCTACCTTTCTGACACTTCGAAGGCCATGCTTTCATTATGGTTTATTCCATTTGTCATATTTTTTTTAACTTTTCATATTATTTAGGGAATGTCTGATTGACAATGTGCTGGGAAATGGCACTTGACTCCTTGATTTCAACTTGTACAGTTTTACTTAATACCATCTACATTATAGGTGTTTCTTTGCAGTATGGTGGCTGGGACACAACGTGAATTTGTTTTATCAGTTCCTGGTCATTGCATTTTATCTACTTTGTGACCAGAAACAGCAGATGATGGTTTCCTAAATATTCATTATTTTCACTTTTTCCCATGCAAAAGCCCAAGTCTGCAAATTTGACATAGCCATAAAATAGGTCAAGGCCATCCCAGGGTCACCATTTTTACAAACTATGATGGGCTCAAGTACCAGATGCTACAAGCCAACTTTCAAGGTCATTGGCTTCATGGTTCTGGAGAAGAAGATTTTTGAAGGCTTTTTACCATATATGGGCATGGCTGCCAACTTGGTCATGTGACCCAGACCCCGCAAACAAACTTTCGTTCCCCCATCCTACTGAAGCTCCACATGAAATTTGGCTTTGATTGGCCTCCCTGTTTTGGAGGAGAAGATCTTTGAAAATGGTGGACGGACGGACAACGGATGGACGGACGACAGACCATGGCTATACTATAAGCTCACCTATGAGCCTAAAGGCTCAGGTGAGCTAAAAATCAATTATTTTCACTTTTTCCCAAGCAAAAGCCTAAGTCCGCAAATTTGACATTGCCGAAAAATAGGTAAAGGTCAACCCAGGGTCATCATTTGAACAAATTATGATAGGCCCGTATACCAGATGGTTCCTGCCAAGTTTCAAGGTCATTTGCCTTACGGTTCTGGAGAAGAAGAATTTCGAAGTGTTTTTACCATATATGGGCATGGCCACCATCTTGGTCATGTGACCTGGACCATATGAGCAAATTTTCATTTGTTCATCATATTAAGGATCCATATCAAATTTCACTTGAATTGGGCCAGCGGTTTCTGAGAAAAAACTGTTTGAAATATGGAACCTGGTTAATCTTGGTCCCAGGTCACTGAATGATGACTTTTCTTACCCATGAATCTTCATGTATTCATTTACTTTACCTGATCTACCAATTTGGTGACATTGTCTTCAATGGTTTCCTAAAAATCCATTATTTTCACTTTTTCCCATGCAAAAGCCTAAGTTGACAAATTTGACACTGCCATAAAATAGGTCAAGGTCAACCCAGGGTCAGTATTTGTAAAAACTATGACGAGCCCGAGTACCATATGATATATGCCAAGTTTCAAAGCCATTGGCCTTACGGTTCTGGAGAAGAAAATTTTTGAAGGCTTTTTACCATATATGGGCGTGGCGGCCATCTTGGTCATGTGATCTAGACTGTACTGGCAACTTTTCATTTGTTCAACTCACAAAAGCTCCATATTGAATTTCACTTAAATTGGCTCAGTAGTTTCTGAGAAAAAATGTTTTTTTTTTAAATATGAAATCGGAGTGACCTTGGTCTAAGGTCAATGAATGACCTTGACCTTTCTTACCCATAGATCTTCATGTATTCAGTTACTTTACCTAATCTACAAATTTTGGTGACACTGTCTTCAATGGTTTCCCTAAATATCCATTATTTTCACTTTTTCCTATGCAAAAGCCTAAGTCAGCAAATTTGCCATTACTGTAAAATAGGTCAAGATCAACCCAGTGTCACCATTTGAACAAATTATGATAGGCCTGAGTACCATATGCTACATGCCAAGTTTCAAGGCCATTGGCCTTACGGTTCTTGAGAAGAACAATTTCGAAGTTTCTTTACCATATATGGGCGTGGTGGCCATCTTGGTCATGTGATCTAGACCATGTTGGCAGCTTTTCATTTGTTCAACTCCCAAAGGCTCCATATTGAATTTCACTTCAATTGGCTCAGTAGTTTCTGAGAAAAAATGTTTGAAATATGGAACCTGCGTGACCTTGGTCTAAGGTCAATTAATGACCTTGACCTTTCTTACACATAGATCTTCATGTATTCAGCTACTTTACCTTATCTACTAATTTTGGTGAAACTGTCTTCAATGGTTTCCTAAAAATCCATTATTTTCACTTTTTCCCATGCAAAAGCCTAAGTCGGCAAATTTGACATTGCTGTAAAATAGGTCAAGGTCAACTCGGGGTCACCATTTGTACAAACTATGATGGGCCTGAGTACCATATGCTACATGCCAAGTTTCAAGGCCATTGGCCTTACGGTTCTGGAGAAGAAGAATTTTTAAGGCTTTTTACCATATATATAGGCGTGACGGCCATCTTGGTCATGTGATCTAGACCGTATTGGCATTTTTTCATTTGTTCAACTCACAAAGGCTCCATATTAAATTTCACTTAAATTGGCTCAGCAGTTTTGGAGAAAAAAATGTTTGAAATATGGATCCTGAATGACCTTGGTCTAAGGCCAACTAGAGCTGCCGCCTAACGGGCGCCAATTATACCCCCGCATGCGTTGTCCGACAAATTTTTACAAGTATTTGACCTTGAGGAAGGTCAACGTAAAGGTCAAGGTCAGGTTTGTGTATATCAATCTTAAGTACTAGTGGCAAGGTGTGTGGTGTGTGAATATTAAAGAAATCGGTCAAAGAATAAGGAAGTTATGAGCAATGTTAAAGTTTTTTGTAACAGACCGACGACAAATTTTTACAAGTATTTGACCTTGAGGAAGGTCAACGTAAAGGTCAAGGTCAGGTTTGTGTATATCAATCTTAAGTACTAGTGGCAAGGTGTGTGGTGTGTGAATATTAAAGAAATCGGTCCAAGAATAAGGAAGTTATGAGCAATGTTAAAGTTTTTTGTAACTGACTTTTTTGTAACGGACCGACGACAGACGACTACAAGCTGACTCGTTTGCGGGGGTATAATGAACTAGAGCTGTCAGTGAAACTGACTAGGGCCCGGGCAGCGCTATCAGAGGAGTAGGAAAATGTTGATGTTAAAAAAGACGTTTTTCTTTTCCTTTCACCTCTAAGTATGACCTTGACCTTTGAGGTACGGACCTGGGCCTTGCGCGTGACACACTGTCACATTATGGTTAATATTTCTGCTAAGTAATATTTAAATCCATCCAGGTATAAGAAAGTTATAGATTGGACACAATAAAAAAGACGCTTTTTTGACCTTTTATCTCTAAGTATGACCTTGACCTTTGAGGTACGGCTGTGGGTCTTGCGTGTGACACTTCGTCACATTATGGTTAACATTTCTGCCAAGTAATATTTAAATCCATCCAGGAATAATAACAAAGTTATTAATTGGACACAGGAAAGACCCTTTTTTGACCTTTAACCTCTAAGTATGACCTTGACCTTTGAGGTACGGACCTGAGTCTTGCGCGCAACACTCCATCACATTATGGTTAACATTTCTGCCAAGTAATATTTAAATCCATCCAGGAATAAGAAAGTTATGGAGGATAAAAAAATTTGTGGACGGACAGACGGACAGACAGACGGACGGACAGAATGATGCCAAGTAATATTTAAATCCATCCAGGAATAATAAAAAGTTATGGAGGATAAAAAAATTTGTGGACGGACAGACGGACGGACAGACAGACAGACAGACGGACGGACGGACGGACAGAGTGATTACTATAGGGCACCCACACTTTCAGTGCGGGGCCCTAATGACCTTGACCTTTCTGACCCATAGATCTTCATGTATTCAGTTACTTTACCTGATCTACAAATTTTGGTGACACTGTCTTCAATGGTTTTCCTATAAATCCATTATTTTCACTTTGCCCCATGCAAAAGCCTACTTCGGCAAATTTGACATTGCTGTAAAATAGGTCAAGGTCAACCCGGGGTCACCATTTGTACAAACCATGATGGGCCCGAGTACCATATGCTACATGCCAAGTTTCAAGGCCACTGGCCTTATGGTTCTGGAGAAGAAGATTTTTGAAGGCTTTTTACCATATATGGGCATGGCGGCCATCTTGGTCATGTGATCCAGACCCCGCGAACAAACTTTCGTTCCCCCATCCCACTGAGGCTCCATATGAAATTTGGCTTTGATTGGCCCTGCAGTATAGGAGAAGAAGATCTTTGAAAATGGTGGACGGACGGACGGACGGACCATGGCTATACTATAAGCTCACCTATGAGCCTAAAGGCTCAGGTGAGCTAAAAATCTTAGACAATATTGTCCAAAATTAAGTTTGACTTCAGCAGTAGTTTCACGTAACAAGTCAACCACCATACTTGATAAAGCCAGATTATCTGCTAATGCACTGTGAAAGTAACCTGAAATCTAATTGGAAAATGTCAACATTTCATGAGAGCATGTTCTGCAATTACCGTAACTGTTGGAAACTCCATGCAAATCCATAATGTCACTTTTTTGTGTTTCTTTTTATCAATAGATCCAAAGCTACCAAGTGATCTAGAAGCTTCCCTGCAGTTCCACACGTGATCAGTTAACCCATTGTATACTAGTGGACTCTTCCATTACTATATGTTGGATAAGTCCATTTGTCATATATGGGGTGGTAGGCCTATTTTTTTCATTTTTATTCTATTCTTTATGGAAAATTCTGTTAGCAAAAAGTGCAAGCCCTGATCAGACGCCACATTTTGCTGCGTCTGATCTGGGCCTGCACTGATTGCCAAGGTACCCTTTTAGGGGTTTCCCTCATGCAAGTGGTTAAACTGCCACACAGCAGTTATACGAAATCCAGGTATTAATGGGTTATCTGTAAAATCTGGACAGGGCTAATGGGCATACGCCAATAATGTAAACCAAGATCAGACGCTGCAGAATAAAAATAGAAGTGAAGGCAATGATCAGGAATTGATACAATTACCTCACACCTCCCATCCAAGACACCAAAGGGAAGGAAACACAAACATAAAATAACTTCACTTTATCATATGACATCGCGTCTGAGAGTGTAATAACGCCATGTAATAAATTTGATAATCCACTAGTCGATTAAATATGCAAATTAGTTAGATACGTCCCGTAACGTTACACGTACGCCGTCCTTAAATACGTCGCTTAACTAATGGAGGAATACTGACATCGTGAATAAAATGCGTTTTAAATGTCATATGATAAATAGAATCTTGCCTTCGTGCTCATGTATTATTGAATTTATTAAACTCGTTGAGGAAAAAGGATAAAATGCTCGGCACAGCCTCGCATTTTATCCCTTTTCCTCAACTCGTTTAATAAATTCAATAATACATGAACACTCATTAAGATCCTCTATATAATGAAAACATACCAAGTGGAAAGCCAAACAGACAGTTACTATCCTACAACATGGCCAAACGGCTATCCAAAATAAAACCTGCCTTGTTGGCAACGTTCTTTTGCGGAGATAAATAATGAAATATTTTCTACTGTCATTCTTTCCCTTTCGCTGATTCAAGAAGGGCAGTTGTCAGTTTCTGAAAAAAAGAATATGCACTGTACTGGTTAAGCACAGTAGAACTTTGATGGTTCGACTGTATGAATAAGCCTGTCAAGGAAAAGTGTGGTTAAGTAAACTGAACTGCTTAATCTGACCTGATTAGTGTTGACTGGGCTGTTAAACTCCAAACAGCCCCACTTCTAATATTAAGGTAAGCAATGGAAAGCAGATAAGATTTAGCACATAGATTACTGATTAAAATCCCAAGTGAGTGAACCATAGCATCATGTATGGAATGGCTACCTGTAAAGATTTCTCAAGTTTAGAGTCAGGTACTTTAACATCTTCTGTTTTTTCCCTCTTCTTTACTGGTGCATCAGTTTCATCTGTATCCTGTTAAAACAAAAACAATTAGGGGATAACCATACTGAAAATTGTCATTTGGGGAGGTAAATCGGAGGTTTTACGGTCCGAAATTTCGTTTTACGGCGACGCGTTAGCGGAGCCGTAAAACGTAATTTGCGACCGTAAAACTGATGATTTCCCTCACCAAATGACAATTTTCAATACAGTTATCCCCATTCTAATGCGCTTATTTGGTTGTTAAGTTAAAAACTGTACTTGCACAAGGCAGCAAGCTGCGTAAAACCAAATGACAACCAATGAAAAGCGACGTTACATGATGACGTCTGATATCCGACAGTATATCGCAGAAAATACTGTCGCAAATTTTTGACGTTATTCAATCAGACACCGGGTTACATACGCAAGTGCATTAGAATCATGGATATATCCAGCAAACTGCCCACCTTCTTTTATAAAGGAAGCAAGTTTTATGACTAATTGTTCTGAAAATAGGGTCTATTTTCAAACGTCATATATAAAGGTATGGAAATCCATTAAGTTTAAAAAGACACAGATTCAAGGAATCGAAGGGCTAAAACAGTATCAAATTATCTTTATTAGTTTCCGAGATATATCAATTTGAAGTGTAAAATGTTTCATGAAAACAGAGCAAACTGCCTCATTAATATTCATGAGGTATTCTGTGATGTCATAGATGCACATCAAAATTTTTAAACTTTTTAAATATGGAATGTCTTGTGTTTTATAGTCCTCAGGAACTGTATAATCACTTTGTTGAATTACTGAAAATGATCGTAACTGATATGCTAAACCAGTTTCCTCCTATTTTCAATTGCAAACTTTAAGATTCTCTAGAATCTGATCTGAGCCTGCACTGTTTGCCAAGGTACCCCTGTAGGGGTTTCCCGCATGCAATGGGTTAATTTAGCCTTGTTCTAAGCATGAACCTGAGAGAAGAAATCTAAATAAATTTTGTAAAACATCATCTATCTTGTAGAATTCACAAGAAGTGTCAAGCCTGGTTTCCTCTCAGAATAACAATAAAAAAATAAAGCCATCTACTTTCATTTTGGGGCTTTATGGGTAAAAATACGAGTTACCTTGGCACTATAGTCCATCTGGAGAAGATCATACTTGCCAGCGACTTTTACAAACTTTTTCCTGTTCGCCCAGTCATTACGTGTCTTATCAGTGAATCTGAAAAAAGTTAATATTACATTTCAAAAATAAGATTATAAGAATCTTATATGGGGGTGAGGGGTGGATGGAAAAATTTTTAATGCTGCAGTCACTTTGGTTACCAACGTCCACCATATTCTGTTGACACTGCAGGAATGTTTAGTAATGTTGCTGTGATGTCAACCTTAACTACGTCGCATACGAGGTCGTAATCAACCGGTGCATTTATCAAACACGCGATTATATTCGATTTCGGGTCGGAACACCAGGGTCAGAACATAAATTTCTGTCCCAGGGTAAAATCACGGATTTCCTTGTCTGGTGTGCAAGAATAACCCTTTTTGTACCAAATGGAATCTTCCTCTTTATATATAGCAGGAGTCCATTTCAAAATTTAGGGGTGTCAGGTTGTGCTTTCATCTAAATTTATTTGGAAAATGACTGAACTTTTAGCAAACAGTGTAGGCGTCTGATCTGGGCCTGCACTGTTTGCCAGTACCCGTTTTGGGGTTTCCAGTACAAAAAGGGTTAATAACACACCGGTAATGGCACAACGGTTCAAAAGTTTTTTTGTTTTGTTTTTTTTAATTTCTGGCAATAACTTTTTCCTCAACTCTTACAAACAAACAGGAAAGAATCATATTTGTTTGGAAGAATTGAAGAAAATCAAGTGATTGTATGTTATCATTCCCATATGGAAAAGATTCTACAACTGAATAACTTTTTATCCCCACGCTTTTCGAAGAAAAAGTGGGGATATTGTAATTGTCTTCGTCGTCCGTACGTCCGTACGTCCGTCCGTCCGTCTTACCGGACAACTCCTCCCACACTTTTACAGCTAGAAACTTAAAACTTTGGGAACTCATAGGTCTTTGGTCTGAGGAGTGCATGACACTTTCGGAATTTTGATCCTACCCCTAGGGGCCAGGCCAGGGGGTGGAGTGCCCCGGGGGTAAAAAATCAAAGTTATCAGAATCTGGTTGTGTGACATATCTCATCGAACAGCATAATGAGTAGAATACATAACAATCAAAATTTGACCCCTAGGGTCAGGTTTGAGGTCACCAGAGGTCAAAAACTTGGATTTTCACCCCCATAACCCCCTTTTTAACGATTACCGGATAACTCCTCCTACGCCGTTTCAGATAGAAACATGAAACTTTGGGAACTGATAGGTCTTTGGTCTGAGGAGTGCATGACACTTTCGGAATTTTGATCCTACCCCTAGGGGCCAGGCCAGGGGGTGGGGTGCCCCGGGGGTAAAAAATCAAAGTTTTCAGAACCTGGTCGTGTGACATATCAAATCGAATGGCATAATGAGTAGAATAGGTAACAATCAAAATTTGACCCCTAGGGACAGGTTTGAGGTCACCAGAGGTCAAAAACTTGGATTTTCACCCCCATAATCCCCTTTTTAACGATTACCGGATAACTCCTCCTACGCCGTTTCAGATAGAAACATGAAACTTTGAGAACTGATAGGTCTTTGGTCTGAGGAGTGCATGACACTTTTGGAATTTTGATCCTAACCCTAGGGGCCAGGCCAGGGGGTGGGGTGCCCCGGGGGTAAAAAATGAAAGTTTTCAGAACCTGGTTGTGTGACATATCAAATCGAACGGCATAATGAGTAGAATACATAACAATCAAAATTTGACCCCTAGGGACAGGTTTGAGGTCACCAGAGGTCAAAAACTTGGATTTTCACCCCATAATCCTTTTTTTAACGATTACCGGATAACTCCTCCTACGCCATTTCAAATAGAAACATGAAACTTTGGTCTGAGGAGTGCATGACACTTTCGGATTTTTTATCTTAAGATTGGTTGGGATTTGCAATTGAGAACTTATATAGTGGCGTATCTTTAAAAAAGCGTGGGGATATGCGATGGCGTGCCATCGACTGCGCGATTCTAGTTCAATTTGATTTTGGAACAACACATTCAGCAATAACCCATTGCAGGTGGTAAACCCCTAAAGGGGTACCTTAGCAAACAGTGCAGGCCCAGATCAGAGGCCAAATGCCACCCCTTATATGACAAATGGACTTGTCCAACATATAGCAATGGAAGAGTCCACCACAATACAACTGTATACAGTTGTAGGGAGTGAGTGAGTGTTTGAGTTTTACATCCCATCAACAGCTAAGGCCATTCGGAGACAGGACCTCGGTTTAAAGACTCATCCAAAAGTCTGATGAAGCCCGGGATCGATCCTGCGACCCCTGGTTTACAAGGCGAGTAGCGTAAGCACTACACCACTGAGGCTTCTGAAGTTGTAGGGAAAAGCTTCTCCAACTTCTCAGTAAGGTTACATATCGCAGTCATCTGAGCAAAGCAGATATCAGATGAGGATTTTATATGAAATAATCCCCGATCTGCTTTGCGGCGGGGGATTAATTAGCAAGAGTGCAAGATTCTATTTATCGATTAGCCATTTTAAATCAGATTTTATTGCCAGAGAAATTCAGTGGAAAAAAATGATGGTACTTGCCAGTAATCATATATTATCACGTGCGGACATATGATTTTTATGATATGACATTATCCACTAAATAACAGCGACATTATATGATTAAGAGTCATCTCTCTGGATCTACAATGTTTGCCATACTTTAAATGATCTTGACTACCATATCTTATGTATTTGTACAGACCGGCCTGAGCAAACAGTGTAGACCCTGATTAGACACTGCAGAATGTGGTGTCTCATCAGGGTCTACACTGTTTGCCATGCGTTGTCTCATCATGGTCTACACTGTTTGCCACTCATCCCGCTATTCTTAGACACAACATGGGTATTAAGTTGTACTTGTTCAAACTTAAGAACAAGTATGTTAAGGAGTTGATGCGTCCTATTGATTGTGTTGGGATTTAATGACATGTCAACCCTTGTGGGTCGTTTTGTGTCATTTCCAAGAGAAAAGGTGAAAGAGACGGTAGAGGGACAGCGAGAAAGAGGAAAATGAAGGGAAGAGCAGAAAATGAAGAAATAACAACATTCCCTTTCTACCCTTACGTACTTCAAGGACAGCAGGCCTTGCCCAACCGTAAGCCAATATTAGTTGGACACCCTGTAGACATGAGGTTTTGTTTGATTTGAGGTTTAACGTCCCCGTCAACACTCATTTTGGAGACATTGCTTCCAATTTTGTGGGACTTTTACCCGACATTGAGATGAAATGACATCTCAAGCCCTGTTGCCCAATGAAACCAATAGGATTTATAACCATGGACGGTCCGACACTCACACCGGTTTGGATGGGCAGGCTTAGATCCTCTAAGCGGTTTACCAGTACTCGTGTGCGGGTTGGATTCAGCACTGCCCTGGAAGCATCATGCAGCCCATCTATTTCTTCAAGCCCCAATGGGCTGGGGGCGCATGACAGGAGGTGTCCTAATACTTAGGGTTAATAAGGTAAACTCCGAACTAACATGGATGGGTGTGTCCAAATTCAAAGACACAAGAGTCAACTGCAGAAACTTAGAGGGGAGAGGGATAGCATTCACCATATGGCAATAAGACTACACCACCACAAAAATCCTAAAAGTTTGGACACCTTGAGAACTTGCTGTAATTCTCCAAAGACTTTTTAACAAATTTGTTTCATAATCCAGCAAGCAGTCCAACAGAGGGGCAGACAGAAAAGCAAGCAGCTAGACACTGATCAGACCGCTCCTTTAGGGGCAGTCCTATCTGGTTCCGCACCGTTTGCTTAGGTCTATCTAAGCTAGTACTTAAGGTAAACCTTTTTATTACACCGTTTAAGGTGAGAATAAAAAAACATGCAGTTTCTATAGAACAAGAATTTCGCCAAAGAGTATGTCCCGCCTTGAACATTTGGGTTGAAGTTAGGTTTGATGCAAATGTTGATGGCTTGACAAACAAATGGAAATAAATAGCTTTTGCAGATGAAAAAGCTACCCACGATTTTTCAGCAAAAATATCTGAGTATTAGAATTTTACTTGCTAAAACATTTAACATTTTCATCGAAAATGAGTTGGTTAAGCTAATCATGCTTAAACAACTGGGCCCTGACTGATAGAGATATCTTTAAGGGCAATCAAAACACCTTGCAGATTTTTTTGGCCTTTTTATAAAGGAAGACAACTTTTGGTACTTCCTATTCACTTTTCAAAAAGCTCTGTCCCACTTAAAAGGGTGTCTACTCTTAAAGGAAAGAATTTGCTCCTCAGGAGCAAATTCGTTCCTTTAAAGTGGACCCCTATTGACATGGGAGACAAAAATGCCTTTGCAGGAGTTGCCTCCCATGAAGGTGTATCCATTCCGTTATGCCAGCAAACAACTGAGATACACTATTTCAATTTACATCTTACTTTTTAAAGAAGTGTTTCTTAGCAGCCTCGAGGCTGCCGCCACATGGCATCAGGGCATTCTGCCCCTTGTATCCCACTCGGCCCCATCTGAACCAGGTGTAGAACATTTTCTTATTGTCGTCTTCGAGGAGCTGAATTATGAAGTATTTGTTGTTGTTGTTGGAAACGTTTGTCTGAAATAAACACAAAACTGAGCCACTGATTGCTTGTGTTGGGGTTTAACAACACGTGAAAAAACATAAGTAGCTTGCATTTTTTTTTTTCAGTAAAAATACCAGTATACCCAGCAACCTCTTTAAAACTTTACTATGATCCATTCCGTGTTATATCCATATAATTCCAATTCTCTATCGTTATATACATTTCAAGCGATTTGATTGGTTGAAATAAGTTTTATACTTCGATAAATTCAATGAGCAAAAATCTCAGACCTGTTTCACATAGCGACCGGTAGTAATATGATGTGACGTCAAAGAGAATGTTTAGAACCCGAGTGTTTAGTCATTATATATGACAGCGTTTGATTAAAAGATGGAAAACTATTCCAAATGTAAATGTTAGAAGACAAATAAACTGAATTTAAAGACTTGATGTTTTTACACTTGGGTTTCTGTCAAAGATGGCAGCTGCTAATACAATAATTATTCTGCCGTGGCCGTTGGTAAGTTAATTCTTACGCTTTTTAAATAATTCCTTAACTTTTTGTGATCATTTTAATATTTCGATATGAAAATTGGAATTAAAAGTAATGAATTATCATTTTTGTGGATTTTATCAATGTGTAAATTTCGGCGAATCACTCACAAACTTAGCATGAAGCCCGATTTTTGTGGATTTTATCAATGTGTAAACTTCGCGAATCACTCACAAACTTAGCATGAAGATTTTATCAATGTGTAAACCTAGGCGAATCACTCACAAACTTAGCATGAAATCGGGCTTCATGCAGTTTGTGAGTGATTCGCCCGAGTTTACACATCGATAAAATCCACAAAAATGAAATTCATTCCCATATTATGGTAATTTTTCTGTATATTCAATATATGTATTTTTTAAAGTGTACTATACAAAAAGCCGATATAAGGATCAGTATTATAAAGATGTTAACATTGCATGTCAAAAAAAAATTTAACCCTTGTCCTTCTGAACATGACATCCCCTGCTTTAGCAAACAGCCATCAGATCAGGATCTACATAGCTTGTTATACAGTTTGTGTATACATTATATCAAATAATATGGTTGGATGATAGTCAGAAATGGGTGTGGCTAAATTAATTTATTCAGCAATACAATGGCTAACAATCCATTACTTACAACTTAACAAAGTTGAGGATGCTTTGAATGGGTCCAGATGGCTATTTTCCCACATTTTGAGTTGCATCAATTTAGATTCAAAATGCTTTTTTTCTTTTCAACTTTAAAATTTTGATATAAAAATATCAATCTTGTTTGGTTTGATTTGGGGCTTAAATGATTTTGTGCAGGAAACCCCAAAACGGGTACACTGGCAAACAGTACAGGCCCAGATCAGACATTCTGCAGCCTTTGATCAGAGCCTACACTATTTGCAAGAAGTTCAGCTATTTCCAAAAAAAATTTAAAGATAACAAGAAAGCAGTCTAAGGGACAGCCAAATCCCCCGCCGCACTTTGTATCAAAGCTCAAGCTTGTGATCTTCACCTGCAACCTTGACCTTGAGTTGGCATGGTTTATTTATGGGTACTGCACATCATCTCACTGAGGGGGTATATTTCACAAAAGTTTAATGTTTTGTTTGTTTGATTTGATGTTTAACGTCCCCGTCAACACTATAAAGGTCATTTTGGAGACATTGCTTCCAATTTTGTGGGACTTTTACCCGACATTGAGATGAAATGACATCTCAAGCCCTGTCGCCTAATGAAACCAATAGGGTTTATAAGCATGGACAGTCCAACTCGCACCGCTTTGCCTGGGCAGGCTTAGATCCAAGCTGTTTACACAAAAGTTTAATGAAAATCCTTCCAGGGGTAAAGAAGATATGGAACAGACACAAAATTCCAAGTTTCAAACTCGTGACTTTCACCTGTGACCTTGACCTTGAGTTGGCATGGTTTATTTATGGGTTCTGCACATCAGGGGGGGGGGATATTTGATGAAAGTTTAATGAAGATCCTTCCAGGGGTAAAGGAGATCAGGAACGGACACAAAATTTGAAGTTTAAAACTCGTGATATTCAACTGTGACCTTGACATTGAGTCTGCATTTGTTATTTATGTGTTCTGCACATCAGCTCACTGAGGGGGACATTTGACTAAATTTTAATGAAAATCCTTTGAAAGGTAAAGGAGATATTGAACGGACACAAAATTCAAAATTTAAAACTTGTGACCTTCCAATGTGACCTTGACCTTGTGTCGGCATGATTCATTTATGAACTCTGCACATGAGCTCACTGAGGGGGTTAATTGACCAAAGTTTAATGAAAATCATTTGAGGGGTGAAGGAGATATGGAACGGACACAAAATTCAAAGTTTTAAACTCGTGACCTTCAAATGTGACCTTGACCTTGAGTCGGCATGGTTCATTTATGGGTTCTGCACATCAGCTCACTGAGGGGGATAATCAACCAAAGTTTAATGAGAATCCTTGCAGGGTACGGACCCTAAATTTAATTGACCAAAGTTTAATGAAAATCCTTTGAGGGGTAAAGGAGATATGAAACGGACACAAAATTCAAAGTTTTAAACTCTTGACCTTCAGATGTGACCTTGACCTTGAGTCGGCATGGTTCAATTATGGGTTCTGCACATCAGCTCACTGAAAAGAATATTTGACCAAAGTTTAATGAAAATCTATTAAAGGGTTCAGGAAATATGGAGCGGACAAGAAAGTGTTACGGACGTTCCAACATGTCGGGTTTAAGGGCTATTTCTTTTGTTATTTTCTTTTGTTTGGTTTAGGGGCTAACCTCCTAAACCTTTTATTTACGGAATAAATCTATTGTTTACCAATTATTTTCTATAATTTTCTATTGTTGTCAAATCCCGACGCTAGCCCCTAAACCTGACATGTTTGCCCGGACAGACAGACAGACATTTGTTGGGTACTACAGTGTTAATTTTTCCCCTATAAGTACCCAACAATCAGCTAAAATTTGTACAAGTTCCCAACATGTCCCATCAAATTTGTTGTCTACTTTTTTGGACACTAACGGAATAAACGTCAAGTACCCAACTCGTGTCTTCCCAACATATGCCCGTGGATGGGCTCGGACAGACCGACAGACGGATGGATGGACAGACAGACGAAGGCCATTCCTATAATCCCCGCTCCGCTTCACGGCGGGGGATTAACAAAACCTGTCACCCCTAAATTTCAAAATGGACTCCTGTCATACATGAGGAAGATTGCATCTGTTACAAAAAAGGATTAATGGCTCAGTCAACATTATTAATGGTGGTGTTGAGAAGGTCAGTTCACCAAACCAAGTTTTTCCTCGGCAGGCTCATATGTAAGGGAATAATCATTATTTTGCCAGATACTGACAACTTCCCTTCTTGAACAAGAAGAGGGGACAGAATGGCCATAGAAAATATTACATGATCAATCATGAATGAAAGTTGCAGACTCTGGCAGGGATCACGACCACTTAAATATGCATCTGACTGAGGCATTGAGACTGGTAAATATCAGTTTTGAAGTTCTGTTCATTTGGCTGTGCTGGTGATGTGTACCTGTAATGTACTCCTGCATGGTGAATGAGATGCCATTTCATCTCAATCTCAAGTAAAAGTCTACAAAATCGAAAGCAACGTCTCCAAAATGACCTTAATTTTGTTGGCGGGGAAATAAAACCAACACTCAAGACATGCCCTTCAGAAAACAAAAATACCTGATTTAGCATACAGTCATAAACATCTGAACCCTCGTAATACACATGTGTTTTGCCAAGCATTGGACACTCTGTGTCTACAGGAGCTTTACCAGACATAACCACCGTCTTAACTGAAATAAAGGAAGATATGGGGTAACAGAAGAACTAACAGTAACAGAACACAGCCGTCGATTTTCAATGGCCGAAACACCTTTGGGGCCATGAAAATTTGTTCCAAGATGGTGGAAGTTCAAGTCTCGAATTCCTAGGGAATTTCATCACTACATATCTCTACATAAGAAATAGTGAGGAGAAAATTTAGGATATTTTCATCTTTTATCTTGCAAATGCATGTTGTGTGCACTGATAAGAATCACCTCATTGAGGTGATTCTAATGAGTGTGCAGTTCTGCAAATGTATGCTGTGTGTACTCATTAGAATCACCTCAATGAGGTGATTCTATTGAGAACACACAGCATACATTTATATTATAGAACACCTAAAGGAAGTCCCATAGTTATCCCATTTATGCCTCCTGGAAGTAGCCCTCAGTGGCTCAAACTACCCCTGTTTCGAACAGATTTTTGTGGTCCCAAAGGTGCTTGAGTCATTGAAGTTCGACTGTATGTTGTGTGTACATGTGTGAACAAATTAGAATCCCATAACCCCAAGCAATGGACACTCTGTGTCTACAGGAGCTTTACCAGACATAACCACCGTCTTAACTGAAATACAGGAAAATATGGGATAATAGAATAATTAACAGTAACAGTACACAACCGTTGATTTTCAATGGCTGAAACACCTTTGGGGCCATGAAAATTTGTTCAAGATGGTGGAAGTTCAAGCCACTGATGGCTACTTCCAGGAGGCATAGATGGTATTCTTTGGGACTTCCTTTCAGTGTTCTATAATATAAATGTATGCTGTGTGTACTCATTAGAATAGCCTCACTGAGGAAATCGCCTCACTGAGGCAATTCTAATGAGTACACACGGCATACATTTGCAAAATAATTGCCTCATTGAGGCGATTCTAATGAGTACACACAGCATACATAAGATAAAAGATGAAAATATCCTAAATTTTCATATCGCTATTTCTTATGTATAGAAATTGCTTTGGGACTCAGGAACAGGTTCGACTCAGCCATGGTAAACGAGCCATCAGTGTTCGAGCCATCGAAGTTCTACTGTACCTGTATTTGGTACAACATTACGATAACACACCCGTGCGATATAGTGCAATTTGTACATCTTCAAAATTGCTACTTTTCTGTCGAAAATCTGTGATATTTTTCTTATTTATACTCCAAACATAGGTTGTGGGTTCTCGTTAGAACCGCCTCAATGAGGCGGTTCTAACGAGTACCCACAACCTATGTCTTGGAGAAGAAATAAGAAAAATATTGTTTACCCCCCTAAACCCCAGTTTTCTCTATATTAAGTGGGGTGTAAGGGGGTGTTCATTTCACGGACTTTTTCAGGTGATGAGATAATCCCCATTCTAATGCACTTACGTATGTAACGCGACGTCTGATTGGATAACGTCAAAAATTTGCGACAGTATATTCCACGATATACTGTCGGAAATCCAACGTCACCACGTAACGTCGTTTTTCATTGGCTGACATTTGGTTTTACGCAGCTCACAACGCCTGCCGCTTTGTGCAAAATAGTACAATTTTAAACAAAACAACCGAATAAGTGCATTAGAATGGGGAATTCCGCTGACGCGTCGCCGTAAAACGAAATTTCCGACCGTAAAACCACCGATTTACCTCCCCAAATGACAATTTTGAATACAGTTATCCCCTAATTATACCTCCTGATCTGGTGCAATAATAATCCTCGGTGGCTCGAACCACCCATCTCAGTCAGATTTTTGTGGTCCGAAAGGTGTTTGAGCCACTGAAGTTCCACTGAATGTTGTGTGCACATGTGTGCCTCATGCGATTCTAATGAGTACACACAACATACCATTTCAAGATTAAAATAAGAAAAACCTCCCTAAATATCCTAAATACATGGATATCTAGAGCTACTAGAAGAAATCTCTAGTGTCTCAAGGATGAGTTCAGATTTAGTCACGGTAAACTGGGTATCAGTGTTCCAACCACTGAAGTTTCAATGATTGTACTTTTATTTGTTTTAAAGTACTTTCAAAATTATTTCCATTACATTTAGTTGAACATTAATAAGAGGTGGGTAAAAATTAGAGTGCTAGGAGAAAAAACGACTGAGCGAGCTTTGAACCAGCAGTGGTTACAGACATAATAGCTGAAGCAATGAATCATCCCCAATTTTAGAAAATATCTAAAATTCTTGTTTTTAACAGTTACTTTTCATGGAAAAAATGTTTAACTTTGAAGAAAAATTATGTCAAATTTTGTTTCTTCAAAAAAAAAATTTGATCTGAATAAAAACATATCGTAAAACACTGCTAAAGTTAAAATAACTGCAATATGGAATTATTCAAGCGTAAGCAGAACATCTTTGGAGGGCAGTGTTTTATCATAAAAAATCTGACAGTACCTGCTGGTCTTGGTTTGGCCCCTGATTTTGCTGCCTTGGACCCACTTTTAGCTGCTTTACTGTCTTCTTCTTCCTCCTCCATGGGCTCCTCCTTGACCTTTGACCCTGCTTTACTCTTACCCCTCCCACTCTTGGCAGCCTTATCTGTGGTATCTGAGGTTGAAGCCACAGGGGCAGGGGCTCCTGGGTCTGCCTTTATTGCTTCTGCAATAGAAAACAATGTTTTTAATACACATTAATTCCTTTTTACAACACAGTGCATTATAACATGGTTTTGGATATAAAGCAGTTTAAAGATATATCCAAACAAAATGTATAGAGTATAAAGAAAAATGACCATAAATGGTCATTTTTCTTTATAATCTATATATTTTTGTTTGGATATAGTACATGTAACATAGTTGTTTAAATAACATTGTTTCTGCTTCGGATCCCAAAAGAAGTGTTATATTGTAAATACACGGTTAGTGTCTTTAATAATAAAATATAATCGGTGAGCCTTAGACAATTTTATAGGGGGGAACTTCAGCTAGCCCCTATGAAATTGTCATGGCGAACCGATTTATTTTATTATTAAGGACACAGCAGACAACGCGTCATGTTAAAGGACATTTGCCAAGGCGCGCACATGTAGTACAACTTGACGTCAAATAGTGCAAAGTTTCTAACGTCACCGTGCCACAGAGACGTTGGAAGCAACATGAACGCTAAAATTAAAGTTTCTCAGCACTTTACATTCTGTACGAAAATCTGCAAATTTAACAGTTTATTTTAGCTTTAGAAATTATTTTCGAGGTTGAGATGCGACGGCAGTAGCAGTGCGCAATTATTCCAAATCCTAAACCAGGAAAGCCCGAGAAGGTAAGAATTTAGCTTAAATTTCTGAAAATCTGTTTCAATAAATATTGCAAAGATTATAACTTGCTGTTTTCCCGTGTATAAAAGGTTGCATGTTCTTGTTTACATTTGCAAATTAGGGACCCGAAAAATAGGTCTTGTCTATAAACGGTCCCTAGACGTACTATAGGTCAGCAGAAGGTATTATAGGTCACTACCGATTATAGCGTGCAGTTATTTGACCCCTTTTATTAGGTTATTAGAATGCCTGATTGCGGTATAAAAATAGATTGTTGTGTATTTGACCTCGACACTGTCTTCCCTGGGACTGACTTTACTGTTTCTGCAAGACTGTGTTAACACAATCAATCGTTCGCAAATTTGACAATACTGAAGTTAAAGACAAATTTCTGTCAAATTTAAACCTTAAGATGCCGAGAAAAACTGCATCAAAAAATGTTGTCTGTTTGTTTGATAATGTTGTCTACTGAATCTTTTTCCAAACTTTTTAAAAATATTTTTGCATACAGGCAAACAGTGTGGACCCAGATCAGACTGCTCCCAAAGGAGCAGTCTGATCTGGGTCCACACTGTTTCCATCAATGACTTTAAAGTAACTGGCAGATGACAAAGTTGTGATTGGCATTTTATGGCTTAACAGATTCAACAGTTTGATATGTTTAATGCAGACACAAAAAGTTGAATTTCAATGCATATGCAAATGTAACACAACATCCTATTGGATAATGCCATAATTTTTTTATGGTATATTCTTCAATGTACTTTTGGAAACCTGACATCATCATGGAAAGTCAGTTTTCAGTGGCCTAGTCTTTGGTTTTACAAAGTGGATTGCACTTGCTGTTTTTTTCAACAGAGACCTTAACCCTTATCTTGCTGAATATTCATTTAAGCCACACCCATTTCTGTCTATCAACCAATCAAATTACTTGATGTAATTTATTGCCACAAATTCATAAACTGAATGCCAAACAGTGTAGATCCTGATCAGATGGCTTCTTCAGAAGCCATTTGATCTGGATCTACACTGTTTCAAAAGATAGGGGTTGTCGTGAACAGCAAGATAAGAGTTAAGATGCCAAGAAAATATACATCTGAAAATGTTGTCTCTTTATGTCGTCTGCTGCATCTTCTTGCAAACTTCTTAAACATTTTGTTGTATACTTGCAAACAGTGTGGACCCAGATCAGACTACTAAAGGACAGCTGCACCTGCAGTACCGATTCCCAGACCACTGGCTCTGCCTTAATGGCTTCTGCAATATAAATTATACCTGAAAGCATGACCTTAACCTTTATCCTATATTAAGGGGGTAAGTTTCTTATTCTTACCTTTTTACTTTTTTGTTCACTTTATGCTTTTAGAAATAATAGTGTGTGTGTGTGAATTAGGGTTTAACGTCGCTTTCAACAATTTTTCAGTCATATCACAATGGTGTCTGGTTGCGACAGGGAGCTCAATGCTCACTTTTATAGTGCTGCCTCACTGAAGTATCATGTCCCAGACACATTACATGATACCACACCCAGTCACATTATCCTGACACTGGGTCGACCAGTCCTAGCTCTACCCCGTACATCTGAGTGCCAAACGAGGAGCAGCTAGTACCATTATTAACAACTTTGGTATGTCGCGGCCCGGGATCGAACCCGTGATCTCCTGTTGCCCGGAGCGGACACTCTACCAACTGAGCTTTCTGGGCCGGTAGAAATAATAGTGTAAAGATGGATCCCAAAAATGTAAAATAGAACAAGAATTCTGTAGAAGGTGGAGTAGCACCTGCTGGGGGCAAAAGTCACTGGAGCCACCATCAGAATGTAGTTATTAAATAAGCAAATTTCATTCTAAGCATTTGATAGTTGATGTAAAATGTGTCAAAGTCACTGGACAAAACAATATAGGCCATGGTCACCATGTACAGGTATGTACCAAATGAGTACATCGACGAGAAGCACTATGCAAGGTTTGGTTGCTGTTGGCCATTTATTTTAGGACATATCCAACATTGACGTAAAATGTGTTAAAGTCACTAGAGTGCATAATATAGATCAAGGTCACCAGGTCAAGGTATCCGCAGAGTCAGTAAAGGAGAAGCACTATGCAAGGTTTGGTGGTCGTAGGCCTTTTTGTTAAGAAGATTGGAACATCAACCTAAAATGCGTAAAAGTCAATGGAGTGCAAAAAAAGGTCAAGGTCACCAAGTCAAGGTACCTGCACAGTCAGTACATCTAGGAGAAGCACTATGCAAGATTTGGTTGTTGCAGGCCCTTTACTTGAGAAGATGCGGAACACTGACGTAAATTGTGTCAAAGTCACTGAAGCGAAAAATATAGGTCAAGGTCACCAAGTCAAGGTACCTGCACAGTCAGTACATCTAGGAGAAGCACTATGCAAGATTTGGTGGTTGCAGGCCCTTTACTTGAGAAGATGCTGAACATTGACGAAAATTGTGTCAAAGTCACTGAAGCGTAAAATATAGGTCAAGTCCACCAGGTGAAGGAACCTGCAGAGCCAGTACATCTAGAAACATTATGTACAATTTGATGGTTGCAGGCCTTTTAGTGAGGTGATCTGAAACTTTGATGTAAAATGTGTCAAAGTCACTGGAGCGTAAAATATAGGTCAAGGTCACCGGGCCAAGGCACCTGCAGAGTAAGTACATCTATGAGAAGCACTATGAAAGATTTGATGGTCGTAGGCCTTTAATTTGAGATCTGGAAAATCAATGTAAATTCTGTCAAAGTCACTGGAGTGTAAAATATAGGTCAAGGTACCTGCAGTGTCAGTACATCTAGGAGAAGCACTATGCAAGATTTGATGGTTGTGGGCCTTTTATTTGAGTAGATCTGGAACTTCGAAGCAAAATGTGTCAAAGTCACTGTGGCATAAAATATAGGTCAAGGTTACCCGATCAAGATACCTGCAGAGTCAGTAAATCTAGGAGAAGCACTATGCAAGATTTCATGGTTGTAGGCCTTTTATTTGAGAAGATCTGGAACATCAATGTAATTTATGTCAAAGTCACTGGAGCATAAAAAATAGGTCAAGGTCATCGGGTCGAGGTGCTTGCCTAGTGATGTTTCATGAAAGGTTTGATGGTTGTTTATTTAGTCTTACAGTTGATTACAATACAAACTTCGACATAAATGTTGAACTTCGACATAATGGTCAAAGTCACTGGAGCACAAAATATAGGTCAAAGGCACCAGGTCAAGGTGCCTACAAAGTCAGAATGTCAGGGAGATGTTTCATGTAAGGTTTGATGGTAGCTGAGGTTTGTAGTTGACTTAAATAACAACTTTGACGTAAATGTCGACCTTCGACGTAAATATTAACAGATGGACGAACAGATGCATGCACGAATGGAAAAGCGGATGCCTATGTCGCACCCTGCTGCAAGCAGGTGCGACAAAAATGACATAATTCCACAAATTTCATTTTACTATACAGTCTATTCATTTCTGGTTGGATATATCATGGCTGTTTAACAAAGACGATTTCTGCTTTGGACTCCAAACAAAAGTCTTATTGAGAAGTTGAGGTGAAATATTACGAGTATCAACAAATCCTTCAATATATCATACTTGATTTTTCTCTTGCGACTTTCCTTGTGACGTTTGTAACAGTATTAGTTTGTTCCATCTTCCCCATGTCTATTTTGTAAGATCTGTGACAAGCCTCTAGGTCGTAAGTGGATTCTCCAGCAGTCTGTGCCTCTTCTAGGTCAAGAGTGGCAGCTGCTGAATATGCGTTATAGTTGCCCTTTTCATCCTCCCATTCCCATATGTAGAATGCTGAAAGATGACAGAAAAAATTGAGGCAACAGCTGAATATGCATTATAGTTGCCCTTCTCATCCTCCCTGTCCCATATGTAGTATGCTGAAAGATGACAGAATAAATTGAGGCAACAGCTGAATATGCATTATAGTTGCCCTTCTCATCCTCCCATTGCCAGATGTAGTATGCTGAAAGATGACAGAATAAATTGAGGCAACAGCTGAATATGCATTATAGTTGCCAGGGGCTGACAAATCCATTGCCCGGCCGCCCAGTACAAGTCCGAGATCGCGCCGGGCAGGTGCACTTTGACCTTTCGACGCCCGGTCTGGCAAGTACAAAAAAAAACGTCTACAACTGTCAGTCTTTTGAGTCCTTAAATACGGTAAAACTAGACCCGTAATATCTAATATCCGCTATGTCGGCAATTCATAGACAAAACCATCTATGTTTTTATAACGGTTGAATTATGACAATATTGTTAATTAATACCTGTCATATAATTACCAAATAAACACGATTGCCCGGCGGTGCGTGTCTTTCATTCTGGTGTAGTGTGTACCACCAGCGCTATCAATAAGCGTGACAAGGTGTGAAAATAAGATCAAGTTATGTCTCTTATTTGCGATTATCCCTGCCATAAAATTTAATCCGCAATCAATGTGAAAATGATTTAATAGCTCCTAAGACGATTTGCTACATCTTACGGTAGTAAAAACGGACTATTCTACTATCTCGTGAATGGTTATGTTTTGGCGCCAAATAGCAGACGCTGGCGGGAAAAGTCTTTTTTTTTTAATGTTGGTAACCGCGGATTGGTCGCTCCTCTATCCACAACCGTTTAGCTAGCGAGAAAATATTTTTTACCGGTTCCAAATATTTTTTTAATGAAAGAGATACGCCCCATTAGAATAAAATACGTGTAGGGTTGCTGGGGTCGGATGACGTCATTTATCGATCGCGTGCAGAAAAATGGGAGTGGTGGTTTATGGACGACAATTTGGATGGCGGAAATGGTGATCGCATTAAACTTGCTTGTAGGGCGGGTGTGAAAGTTTGGGTTCGTTTTGGATCGAAGGGGTCCTCGTCTTTTGGTTCAAGCTAAATAAATTGCATTCTTTTAATCTTTTATCTCGCTGCCCTGACACTGCTGATCTTTTGAGTAGATCTATATCGGCTGCAGCTCTTGTTCATCATGCGTGTCAAGCTAAATGCGTTTATATAACTGTATCTTAAATTGCTAATCGGTAAAGGTATTATGTCAATTAACTTGAAAAAGTACCGTTATTTACTGTGACAACTATCTACCGTATTACCCCATACAGGGAAATAAATAGACGTGAATGCAATGATCAGGAATCGATACAATTAACCCTGAGCTCCCATCAGAGACACCAAAGAGAAAGAAACACAAACATGAAATAACTAATCCTAATGGAAAGTGGTTGTGCTTGAAACTTGACAGAAACCTTGGATTATATTTATAAATGTCGGTCGTCATCATCGTCACCATTGTCACCCCCCCCACACCCCCCCGCATCCAACTTCACTTTGAGTTCCAAAATCCTGGGCAAGTAGGATTTTGAGCTGGGCAAGTGCAAAAACATTTTACTTGAAGTGAAAATTTTTTGGATTTGTCAGGCCCTGCGTTGCCCTTTCCATCCTCCCATTGCCAGATGTAGTATGCTGAAAGATGACAGAATAAATTTGAGGCAACAGCTGAATATGCAATATAGTTGCCCTTCTCATCCTCACATTGCCATATTTAGTACGCTGAAAGATGACAAAATAAATTTGTCTGCTTGATTTGAGTTTAGCGGCCCAGTCAACACTATTTAGGTCATATCAAGTCGGTCAGTTTACCTAACCATACTTTTCCTTGGCAGGCTTATATGTAAGTGGCTAACTGTACAGTGCACATTCTTTCACCAGAAACTGACAACTGCCCTTCTTGAATCAGCAGAATGGAGAGAATGACCGTGAAAAAGATTTAGTGATTAATCTCCTTAAAAGAATGTTGCAAACTTGGCAGGTATCGAACCCACAATCTCCTGCTCACCATAGACCAGTCAGACGTGCATCCAACTTAGCTACCAAGGCTAATGACAGAATAAATGAGCCGGGACAACAGCTCTGGATAAGGAGTAACAAAGATAATTTGGTTTGGTGTTTATCCCTTATCCTGCTGAATATATTAATTTAGCCACACCCATTACCAGCTATCAGCCAAACAGTTTACTTAGAAAATATTATATTCAATCAAGTCGCAAAGTGCATGACAAACAGTGTAGATCCTGATCAGATGGCTTCTTCAGAAGCCATCTGATCAGGATCTACAGTTTGCAAAGGTAGGGGTTGTCATGAACAGCAGATAAGTGTTAATGGCCCGGTCAACACTGCTGAAGAAATGTTGAGCTGTTCTGTTTTCAAGGACAGGCTTATACATAAGGGGTAAACAAACACAGACAAATGCTCTTCTTCAGTGAGCGAAAGGGCCAGAATTACCACAGAACATATTTCATCATCAATCTCCATGATAATGTTGCCAACCAGATAGCCTAGGGAAATGATTTTGTTTTAACTGAGGTTTAAAGTCCCCATCAACACTTTAGGTCATTTAGGAGATGTTGCTTCAAATTTTGTGGGACTTTTGTCCAACATTGAGATGAAATGACATCTCAAGCCCTGGGGCCCAATGAAACCAATAGGGCTTATATGCATTGGACAGTCCTAGTACAGGCAGGCTTGCAGTATGTTTCCTCTGGCTTTCTTTGCCAGATCATTACAGGGTCACTGATGAGGCTTTATTAGCCGAAACTACGTAGTATGACCCATCTTCTTTCTTATGAATGTTTTCATTGCTCTTAAAGAAACTCATTTTTTATTTTTATTAGTATTCACATGCAGTCAGTTTCAGCTCTGCGTGGAAGGATCATGCAGCCCAATCCATTTCTCCTAGTCCAGATGGAATGGGGGCCTAATAGAAGGAATTGAACCTATATTTTCTGATCCCCAGTCAGACATGCATCCTGCTGAGCTTCTGATATGAGGTTACCGTAAAAATCCTAAAAAACTCGGTCACCTTGAGCCCTTGCTGCAATTCTTCTAACATTTTAACAAATTTGTTTCACGCTCCAACAAGGAGTTCAAAGGGTGCTACAGTGTAGACCCTGATCAGACTGCTCCTTCAGAAGCAGTCTGATCTGAGTCTGCACTATTTGCTCAGGCCTAACTGCCCCAATACTTAGGACCATTACGGTAGTGCTAATTTAGAGATAATTCTTCTTATCTCTCTAAAATATGCTGTGGGTATTTATTAGAAATGCCTCATGGAAATGAGTCAAATAAGTACCCATAACATATTTTTCTAAAAAGAAAATTACCTACCCACATGTTTCTAACAAGAAATAGAAAGCTCCATGGTGTTGTGGTTATGCGACTCGCCTTGTAAACCAGGGGTTGCAGGATCGATCCCGGGCTTCTCCAGACTTTCGCATGTCTTTAAACCGAGGTCCTGTCTCCATATGACCTTAGCTGTTTGTAAGACGTAAAACTCAAACACTCACACACTCATTCTGACAAGAAATACCGAAAATCATCATTCATTATCCTCATTGTCTTGTCTTAATTACTCTAAAACCTAAAAATTCAGACACCTTGATGACTTGCTGTAATTCCCCTAAAATTTTAAGAGATATAATCTTAATTTTAGGTAGTCTTAATAGTGGAATTTTTACTGTATTTCTTTTTTGTGTTTTTGTGACTTCTGCAGGCCAATAAAATGACGTAGATCACGATAACCATGCAAACATATCTAACAGTGTGTATGTGAAGGGTGTGTGCTTGGTGTGTGTGTGGGTGTGTCAAGGGAGGAATTTAAATCCTTAAAATGTCATGAAAAATGCACTTAATGTCATGAAAAATGCACCTGAGATGTCTTCTGCTTATGTAATCTGATGAATCTTCTTGCAAAATTTTTAAAAGTATTTTGCACATCAGCAAACAGTGTGGACCCAGATAAGACTGCTCCAACAGGAGCAGTCTGATCTGGGTCCACACTGTTTGCAAAAATGACTTTTAAAGTAACAAGCAGACGACAAAGTAGACAACAATTGTTAATAAACTTACAGTCATCCTTGTCATCTTTAACGGCTATTCTAACTGGTCTTTCCCAACCTGTCTTCTTGTTCTTTTGTACCATCTTTTCGAAGTTTATTGCCATTTTAACTCCATTGTCTAGCTCAAACTCCACCTAAAGCATTTTACAGTAACTCATTTTACATTGTGAACCCCAAAATGGGACACTGTACAGAAAGTCAGGAACCCCTAAATGGGACACTGTACAGGAAACCCCAAACTGGGACATTGTACAGGAAACCCCCAAAATGAGACACTGTAAAGGAAACCCCCAAAATGGGACACTGTAAAGGAAACCCCAAAATTGGGCATTGTACAGGAACTCCCTAAATGGGATACCGTACAGGAAACTCCTAAATAAAACACTGTACAGGAAACCCCTAAATGAGATACTATAAGGAAACCAAAAAATGGGACACTGTACAGGAAACCTCTAAATGGGGCACTATACAGGAAACCACTAAACAAGACACTGTACAGGAACGCCCAAGATGGAACACACTGCAGGAAACCCTAAATGGGACACTGTACAAGAAATCCAACTAGAGCTGTCAGAGGATCTGACTATAGCCCCGCTATAGCGCTATCAGAGGAGTAAGACACATTGACTCTAAAAGCTTTTAACCTATCAGGGGAGCTTTCTTAGTTCCAGAGAAAACTTTAATATTTTTTTTTTTCTTTGCTGGGGAGATAACCCCAAGAGTAATGTTGTTGGCCATTATTTACTTACATCCACCTAATGTTCATGTTTATACAAAGTTTCAGCTTTCTAGCTTTCTTAGTACCTGAGAAAACTGTATCGAAAATATTTTTCATGGTTTGATGGTTAGAAAAGTGAAATGATTTTTTTACTTGCAGAAAATATCCTATCAGGGGAGATAACTCCAAGAGTTATGGGCCTTTGGCCATTATTTTGGTAAGGGCCATACATCCACCCACTTTTCATGTTCATACAAAGTTTCAGTATTCTAGCTTTCTTAGTTCCTGAGAAAACTGTCACCAAACCTTTTCATTTATTAAAAAAAACTATACTATCAGGGGAGATAACTCCAAAAGTAATGGGCCCTCGGCCATTATTTTGGTTAGCTCCCTATATCCACCCATTGTCCACATTTATGCAAAGTTTGAGGTTTCTAGCTTCTTTAGTTCCTGAGAAAACTGTGACCAAACATTTTCATTTAAAAAAAACCTATATTTTCATTTATTTAAAAAACCTATCAGGAGAGATAACTCCAACAGTTATGGGCCCTTGGCCATTATTTTGGTAAGCTCCCTATATCCACCCATTGTCCACATTTATGCAAAGTTTGAGCTTTCTAGCTTCTTTCGTTCCTGAGAAAACTGTGACCAAACATTTTCATTTAAAAAAACCTATCAGGGGAGATAACTCCAAGAGTTATGGGCCCTTGGTCATAATTTCGGTAAGGTCCGTGGAGGCACCCATTGTCCACGTGTATACAAAGTTTTAGTTTTCTAGCTCTCTTAGTTTCGGGGAAAACTGTGACGAAAAAATAACGGAATAACGGAATTACGGAATTACAGAATTACAGAATTACGGAATTACAGAATTACGGAATGACAGGGCAAATCCAATATAGCCCCACTTTTCAAGCGGGGCTATAATAATAAAAATGGGACACTCTACAGGATGTCCGAAAATGGGAAACTGTATAGGAAACCCTATAATGATAAACAGTACAGGAAACCCCAAAATGGGACACTGTAGAGGAACCCCCTAAATGAGACACTGTACAGGAAACCCCAAAATGGGACACTGTACAGGAACTCTCTCAATGAGACACTGTACAGGAAACCCTTAAATATGACACTGTACAGGAAACCCCTAAATGTGACAAAGTGCAGGAAATCCCTAAATGAGACACTGTACAGGAAACACCAAAATGGGACACTGTACAGGAAACTCCAAAATGAGACACTGTACAGGAAACCCCTAAATGAGACACTGTACAGGAAACCCCTAAATGGGAAACTGAACAGGAAACCCCTAACTGGGACACTATACAGGAAACCCCAAAATGGGAAACTGTATTGAAAACACCAAAATGGGAAACTGTACAGGAACACCCAAACTGGACACTTGCAAACAGTGCAGGCCCAAATTAGATGCTGCAAAATGTGGCACCTGATCTTGGCCTTCACAATTTACACAAAGTTCAGCCAGTTTAAAAGCAACTCAACCTGTCCCCAAAATTTCACACAGGAAACTACAAAACAGCAGGCCATGATTAAATGCTGCAAAATGTGACATCTGATCAGGGCCCTCACTGTACATAGAAATTTCAGATGTTTTCCAAATAAATGTTAAATAATCTACGCAACCTGACCCCTAAATTTTATATGGGTAACCCTAAAATATGACACTGGCAAACAGTGCAGGCCCTGATCAGATGCTGCTAAGACAGCACCTGATCAGAGCCTTCATCATTTGCAAAGTACTGGTAAACCACTAAGAGGATCTAAGCCTGGCCAGGTAAAGCGGTGCGAGTCAGACCGTCCATGCTTATAAACCCTATTGGTTTCATTGGGCAACAGGGCTTGAGATGTCATTTCATCTCAATGTCGGGTAAAAGTCCCACAAAATTGGAAGCAACGTCTCCAAAATACCTTTACAGTGTTGACGGGGACGTTAAACCTCAAATCAAACAAACAAATCATCATTTGCAAAAAGTTCATTTTCTGAAGAAAAAAGTTTAGGAACAACTCCACCAAATTGAACCAATGCCTATTTGTTTTAGAAATAGGCTAATGCTATATACATGTACATGAATAAGGAGGTAGATTCAATTAACCCTTATCCTGCTGATCACTGCTGATGACAATGCCTACCTTTGCAAACAGTGTAGATCTAGATCAGATGGATTCTGAAGAAGCCATCTGATTAGGATCTACACTGTTTGTCACTCAGTTTTCAAATTCAAATGAATAGAATGTATCAAGTAATTTGATCGGTTTAAAGTCAGAAATTGGTGTGGTCAAATGAATTATTCAGCAGAGTAAGGGTTAAGCACAAAATGAGATAATTACAAAAGAACATCTTTCAATGTGTGTCAACATGACCAATGCTTGTCCAATTCGAAGCTCTGAAAATTGACTCTTTAAATTAAATTGAGATGTCCACACATATCAAACTGTTGAATCAAGCTATTGTATACTTCATCTATCAAAGACAAGAAAAATGCCTAATGGCATTATGGACATTTTTAGTACAATCAGTCGGCTCGAAAACTGTACCGAAAAAAAGGTAGAGGTTCATCCACCAGAGCTACAATCTCTGTACAATCCTCTGGAAAATGTAGTAGTACAGTTGAACCTAGATGGCTTGAACACCGATGGCTCGTTTACCATGGATGTGTAGAAGCCATTCTTGAGCCCCTAGCGAAATCCTCTACATAAGAAAAAGTGGAGGATAATTAAGGAGATTTTAGTCTTTTATCTTGCAAATGTATGCTGTGTGTACTCATTAGAATCGCCTCAATGAGGTGATTCTAATGAGTACACACAGCATACATGTTCATTATAGAACACCGAAAAAATGTCTAAAAGTATCTCACTATGCCTCCTGACAGTAACCTCAGTGGCTCGAACTACTCCTGTCTCGAACAGATTTTCGAGGTCCTAAAGGTGTTCGAGCCATTGAAGTTCGACTGTATAACACTTCCGAAACCCAGAAAACAAAAGATATGTAAAAAAATGTTATTTCCAAACCAAATTTTGGTGACTGATGGAATCACAGGTCACTGAGGTGTGTATAGTGAAGGAGTACCTCTTATGAGGCAACAGGCAAAATATGGAAGCAATCTACTGAAGAAAAAAAGAAGATATAGTACTTTGAAAAAAAAAACAAGAGGGCCATGATGACCCTGGATCACTCACCTGATCCATAGAGTAACAAGTGGGCCCCGGGGGAGGACATTATTGACCCCAGGGCTATAATGTTCATAATGTTGAGGGAGGTCTGAAAAGGTGAAGCTTCATACCAAATATCAACAAGAGCTGTCGCCAGACAGCATAGCTCGCCTGTTTCGTGCCTTCAACATAAAAGGTAAAATTACTGAACCATGATATAGGTCACACACACCTAGATACATTTTGAGGTCAGGGACCAGGTCGCATGGGACATATATGCCAAATATTACATTTCAGAATCACAATGTGTATGAATTATAAGACAAAATCAATGAACCATGAAAATAGGTCACACTGACCTAGATATATTTCTATGTCAATCATCTCGTCACATGAAAAAAAAAAATAGTATTCAATTTGGCAGAGTCACCGAATCATGAAATTTAGGTCACGCTGACAAAGATATAATTTCGAGGTCAATCATGGGGTCACATGGAATAAATAATCCAGGCATGATGTTTCTTCATGAAAAATTATTAAAGATAATAGGCAAATCACTGAACCTTGAAATATAAGTCACAGTGACCTAGATATATTTTGAGGTAAATCATGGGGTCACATGGAACTAATAACCCAGGTATGACATTTCTCCATCAAATAGTAATAAAGATAATAGGGAAAATCACTGAACCATGAAATATAGGTCACAATGACCTGGATTTATTTTGTGGTCAATAATCAGGTCACATCGAATAAATAATCCAGGTGTAACATTTCTTCATCAAATAGTATTCAAGATAATAGACAAAATCACTGAACCATGAAATATAGGTCACACTGACCTAGACATATTTTGAGGTCAAGCATGGGGTCACATGGGACTAATAACCCAGGTATGGCATTTCTCCATCGAATAATATTCAAGATAATAGGCAAAATCACTGAACCATGAAATATAGGTCACACTGACCTAGCTATATTTTGAGGTCAATCATGGGGTCACATGGAACTAATAATCAAGGTATGACATCTCTCCATCAAAAAGTATTCAAGATAAAAGACAAAATCACTGAACCATGAAATATAGGTCACACTGACCTAGTTATATTTTGGGGTCAATTATCCAGTCACATGGAACTTATAATCCAGGTATGACATTTCTGCATCAAATAGTATTCGAGATAATAGGCAAAATCACAGAGCCAAGAAATATAGGTCACACTGATCTAGATATATTTTGCGTCAATTATCAGGTCACATGGAACTAATAATCCAGGTATGACATTTCTCCATCAAATAGTATTCGCGATAATAGTCAAAATCACTGAACCATGAAATATAGGTCACAGTGACCTAGATATATTTTGAGGTCAATCATGGGGTCACATGGAACTAAAATCCCAGGTATGACATTTCTCCAAAAAAGTCTTCAAGATAAAAGGCAAAATCACTGGACCGTGAAATATAGGTCACCATGACCTTCACCCTTTTACACTTGAACCAATGTCACTTGATTGGCTGATGTATAACCAATTCTGTCTATAACTTGTTAGCATAAGGGAAAGGTATACAACAAATTACAAAGTTGTCCTAGATTTTGACCCCTAGCCCCACCCCATCCCCACTCCCAGGCATGAACCCAGGGGGGTGTTGTCTTGGAATCTCAGAAGACACTCCCAGGTATCCAAGTTGTAAATATGAATGCTTTGTGATGAGTGACTGCTGAGATATAAGCATTTCAAAAACTTTAACACAGTATTACATAGTGGTTCTAGATTTTGACCCCAAGCCCCACCCCGGGGCATGACCCCAGGGGTCTGTTAACTTTGAACATCAGAAGACCCTCCCAGGTACCAAAGTTCCATATATGAGTGCTCTGTGATGAGTGACTGTTGAGATATAAGCATTTGAAAAACTTAAACGCAGTGTGATGCGCACGGGCACGCCATCCGAGGTGACAACAATAGCTCTCCATGTACTTCGTACAGGCGAGCTAATAAAGGCTATAATTTGAACAATCTTGGCAAAGGTCCACTAGATGAAGCTACACACCAAATATCAAAGACCTGGGCCTTGCAGTTTCAGAGAAGAAGGGTTTTTTTTTTTAATATTCCCTATATAAGCCTATGTAAAACCAAACGGGGGCATTTTTGGCCTCAGGGCTATAATTTACACAATCTTGATAGAGGTCCACTAGATGAAGCTTCACACCAAATATCAAAGACCTGGGCCTTGCTGTTTCAGAGAAGAAGATTTTCAAAGATTATCTCTATATAAGTCTATGTAAAACCAAAGGGCCCCAGGGCGGGGTCATTTGTGGCCTGAGGGCTATAATTTGAACAATCTTGGTAGTGGTGCACTAGATGAAGCTCCATACCAAATGTCAAAGACATGGGCCTTGCAGTTTCAGAGAAGAAGATTTTTAAAGATTTCCCTATATAAGTTTAAGTAAAACCAAAGGGTCTCAGGGCGGGGGCATTTTTGGCCCCAGGGCTATATTATGAACAATCCTGATAGAGGTCCACTAGATGAAATTTCACACCAAATATCAAAGACCTAGGCCTAGTGGTTTCACAGAAGAAGATTTTTAAAGATTTTCCCTATATAAGTCTATGTAAAACCAAAGGGCCCCGGAGCAGGGGCATTTTTGGCCCCAGGGCTATAATTTGAACAATCTTGGTAGAGGTCCACAAGATGAAGCTTCATACCAAATATCAAAGACCTGGGCCTTGCGGTTTTAGAGAAGAAGATTTTTGTTAAAGATTTTCCCTATAGAAGCCTATGTAAAACCAAAGGGCCCCAGGGCAGAGGCATTTTTGGCCCCAGCACTATAATTTGACCAATCTTGGCAGGGGTCCACTAGATGAAGCTTCATACCAAATAGCAAAGACCTGGGCCTTACGGTTTCAGAGAAGATTTTTAAAGATTTTCCCTATATAAGCCCCTGTAAAACCAAAGGGCCCTGGGGTGGGGGCATTTTTGGCCCCAGCACCATAATTTGATCAATCTTGGTAGGGATCCACTAGACGAAGCTTCATACCAAATAATAAAGATCTGGGCCTTGCGGTTTCAGAGAAGAAGAATTTGAAAGATTTTCCCTATATAAGCCCATGTAAAACCAAAGGGCCCTGGGGTGGGGGCATTTTTGGCCCCAGCACTATAACCTGAACAATCTTGGTAGGGGTCCACTAGATGAAGCGTCATACTAAATAGCAAAAACCTGGGCCTTGCAGTTTCAGAGAAGAAGATTCTTAAAGATTTTCCCTATATAAGCCCATGCAAAACCAAAGGGCCCCAGGGCGGGGGCATTTTTGGCCCCAGCACTATAATTTGAACAATCTTGGTAGGGGTCCACTAGCTGAAGCTTCATACCAAATATCAAAGACCCGGGCCTTCTGGTTTCAGACAAGAAGATTTTTAAAGATTTTCCCCATAAAAGTCTATGTAAAACTGGTGGGCCCCGGCGCGGGGGCATTTTTGGCCCCAGGGCTATAATTTGAACAATCTTGGTAGAGGTCCACTATGTGAAGCTTCAAACCAAATATCAAAGACATGGGCTTTGAGGTTTCAGAGGAGAAGATTTTTTAAGTTTTCATTAAAAAAAATATATTTTTGGCTCCTATGACCTTGATGTGCAACGGACCGGAACCAATTGAACAACTTTGAAAGGAGACCACCTAAGGATCATTCCTGTAAAGTTTGGTCAAAATCCGATCAGTGGTTTAGGAGGAGATGTCGTTTGAAGAAAAAGTTTACGGACACACGCACGAACGACGGACAAAAAGTGATCACCAAAGCTCACCTTGTCACTATGTGACAGGTGAGCTAAAAACACTAATCAAAAGGTAAACATGAAATAAAAGTAAGTTCGAATAAATGGCAATTTCCACCAAAAGTTTGGTTCTTGGTGCCATTAATGGATAAAATATGAAAGAGGTCCCTCCAGTGAATCAACATTCTCAATATGAAAGCAATCTACTGAAGACTGAAAGTAACATACATGTATCACTTTGAAAAAAGGTTAACCAAAAGATAAACCGCGGACGACGCCCACATGCCCACCCAGATGTTGATATTTTATAGAACAGATTTTTTAAGAACCCATCCAAAAAATAATGCATACCCCTGTAAACCCCAGTTTTCTCTTTATAAGGTGGGGTTTAATGGGGTGTTTCATGAACTGGTTTATGTGATGTAAAGAGGTTTTGGTGTATGCTCTTCAGAAAAAATGTTATTTTCAGTCATGAAAGATTGATTGATTGTTTTGGGTTTAAAGACACGTCAACCCTTCTGGGTCATTTTGTGTCGTCTCCCAGAGAAAGGGAAAAACAGACAGAAGAGATAGTAGAGGAAATGAAAGTGAGGGACAGTTGGGAAAGAGGAAAATGAATGGAAGTGTTAGGAGACAGAAGAAATAACTACGCTCCCCTTCCATCCTTTCCAGCTGCAAGGACAGCAGGCCTTGCCTAACTGTAAGCCAATATCAGTTGGACACCCCAGTGACACAAGTTACACATCACCTTTGCCTCACCCGACCTCCCCACGAGTCATGAAAGAATGCAGTATGTCAAACAAGGGTGTTTTTTCTAAGGTTCAACTGTTTTAAGCACCTACCTGAGATTTCTTCGCTTCAAAAGCGTCTGTAACAAGTTTGTTAAGAGCATCTGAATACTGTGTCCACGTTCTTTTATCCCCTTCATATTCCCATCGGAACTCATGCTTACTGACCCTGGCTTTCTTGGCTGGACTCGCAGTATCTCCTTCTGACTTGGCTTTGGATTTTCCAGCTGAAAGGTATGAAAATCACACAGAAACAGATGTGACCGATTTGGTAATAATTAAATGATGATTTTCGTCAATTCTCCATAAAACCCATGCTGTGAGTATTCTTTTGAACCGCCTTGCCAAAGTGGTTCAAACAAACACCCATTCAAATGAACACCCACAACACTGGTTTATATGTAGAAATAAGGAGAACTTTCCTTAAATTACCGTATTCGCCCTAATTACCGCACATGCTGCTATAAGCGCACACCAAAGACATTTTTGAAAAGGAAATGCATAAGCTCAAACTTTACAGTAACCTCCCCCTGGAAGCTCTCACAATAAATCGCTAAAAAACTAACCGTTATTTCTTCAACAGTGAAGGCAATGCTTTAGTATCATTTTCCGTCCCATTAAATATCAGTATGCATAATCTCGGGGGCTATTGTTTTCGCATCGAGTGTGCTCTAATTAGGTAGATTTTTCACTGTGCTTTTTTGACATGATTTTGAAACAAGAGCTGTCGCGTGACAGCATAGCTCGCCTGTTCCCCGACTTCAAGATATAAGGTAAAATTTATGAACAATGAAATATAGATCACACTCAGCTTGATATATTTGAGATCAATAATTAGGTCACATGGAACATATATTCCAGATATTACATTTCAGACTCAAATTGTGTCTGAATTATAAGGCAAAATCATTGAACCATGAAAATAGGTCACAAGGACCTAGATATATTTCTATGTAAATCATCGGGTCACATGGAACTAATAATCCAGGTGAGACATTTCTCCATCAAATAGTATTCAAGATAATAGGAAAAATCACTGAACCATAATATATAGGACACACTGACCTAGATATAATTCAAGCTCAATCATGGGGTCACATGGAGTAAATAATCCAGGTATGACATTTCTCCATCAAATAGTGTTCAAGATAATAGGCAAAATCACTGAAGCATGAAATATAGGTCACACTGACCCGGATATATTTTGCAGTCAATTATCGGGTCACATGGAACTAATAATCCAGGTATGACGTTTCTCTATCAAGTAGTGTTGAAGATAATAGGCAAAATCACTGAACCATGAAATATAGGTCATACTGGCCTAGATATATTTTGAGGTCAATAATGGTGTCACATGCAACTAATAACCCAGGTATAACATTTCTCCATCAAATAGTATTCAAGATAATAGACAAAATCACTGGACCGTGAAATGTAGGTCACCATGACCTAGATATATTTTGCGGTCAATTATTGGGTCACATGGAACTAATAATCCAGGTATGACATTTCTCCATCAAATAGTATTCGAGATAATAGGCAAATCGCTGAACCATGAAATATAGGTCACAGTGACCTAGATATATTTTGAGGTCAATCGTGGAGTCACATAAAACTAATATCCCAGGTATGACATTTCTCCAACCAATAGACTTCAAGATATAAGGCAAAATCACTGGACCGTGAAATGTAGGTCACCATCACCTTCACCCTTTTACTCTTGAACCAATGTCACTTGATTGGCTGATGTATAACCAATTGTGTCTATAACTTGTTAGTATAATAGAAAGGTATACAACAAATTACGAAGGTGTCCTGGATTTTGACCCCTAGCCCCACCCCATCCCCACTCCCAGGCATGAACCCAGGGGTGTGTTGTCTTGGAATCTCAGAAGACACTCCCAGGTATCCAAGTTGTAAATATGAATGCTTTGTCATGAGTGACTGTTGAGATATAAGCATTTCTAAAACTTAAACACAGAATAACAAAGGTGTTCTAGATTTTGACCCCTAGCCCCATCCCCGGGGCATGAACCCAGGGGTCTGTTCTCCTTGAACATCAGAGGACCCTCGCAGGTACTTAAGTTCCAAACATGAGTGGTCTGTGATGAGTGACTGTTGAGATATAAGCATTTGAAAAACTTTAACACAGTGTGACGGGAACGCAAACGCAAACGAAAACGCTAACGCACACGCGCACGTCATCCGAGGTGACAACAATAGCTCTCCATGTACTTCGTACAGGCGAGCTAAAAACTAAGCGCCCCGTGCGGTAATTAGGGCGAATATGGTATCCCCAAATACAAACCCTACCTGGATCTATGTATACAAATCTGCCATGCAGTTTTAAGCTGACTTCTACATGTACAATGTACCTGTACCACAAATTCATCTCTGTTTCAGTGTTAGTCAGATCAGCTCTCATGTTACAAGTCCATATTATGAACTAGGGATGCAATGATTCACTGAATTGTATTGTAATCGCAATACATCTGCTGATGATTATGAATCGTATTGTGAAGCAGTTTGACGATACGCTTATGATACAGCAAACAGAGTAATTTGATAGAGATGAGATGTAAACTTTTGCTGGTTTCGCTAAAGGGGGGGTGCCCATAAGGCCCTTTTCCTGCCCTGGAACAAAAGTCTTCATTTTCTCCTGATATATTGCCTATAGTATCCCATTTACCACGGGCCTCCGTGGCCTAGTGGATAAGAGCGCTGACTCTTAGTCATTAGGTCTCTCACCGCCGTAGGTTCGAGCCTCGCTCGGGCCACGTGTGAGACGCCAAGTTCTGCAACGGAAGGTCAGGTGGTTTTTCTCCGGGTACTCCGGTTTTCGCCCACCTCTGATTAACGATCGGATCGATATGAGTGAAATAATCTTGAAAGGGCCGTAAAACCAAAACCAAAAAAAAAAAAAAAAAAAAAAAAAAAAAAATCCCATTTACTAAAATAGTATTGGTTTTGTAACGTAAGCCCTAGTTATTGAGAAACACGATAATAAAAGTGGGTGGGGTAATTCGGCATTAATCTGAGGTATCATGTTTTACGCACTGTTTCTTTTTCAAAATATATCACACCCACTCATTATTTCCACTGTTTGTTAGACAAATGTATTGGGTAAATTCCTACTTAAATTTTCTTCCTCTAAAGTAAATTATTACATCTGCAGCAACTATTTTATGAACATCGTCAATTTTTGTTAATTTTGCATCTTCAAATTCAATAAATCCTAGCCTATCTCCGAAACTAAACGGCAAATTATTTTCAAACTTCCTTGAATTTAACATTGGAAGAGTACAAAGTGTTGATCAGGTTTTCGTGACCTTGACCTAATATTAAAAGGTCACTTGGGCTGGTCAAATGTCAAAATTAGGGGTGACCATTTTGGCCATTTTTCTGTTCCTGAACAAAAAGCTTCAAATTCTCCTAATACATTGCCTATAGAATTCCTTTTACTAAGACAGTTTAGGTTTTGCAAAGTAAGTCCTAGTTTTGGCGTTAAATGATCATGAAGCTGGGTGCGGTAATTCGATACGATGCTGAGGTATTGTGTTGTATGCACCACATCTCTTTTAAAATATAGTAAATGCAGTCATATCTTCCTCTGTTTGTTTGTTTACTTTAGGTAACATCCTACCTAGTTTTCTTCCTCTAAAGTTAAGTATGCCATTTGCAGCAACTCTTTTATGAAAACCTTCTATTTCTGAGAATTTTGCATCTTGGAATTCAATAAAACATATTTTTTTTCTGGAATTAAATGAAAGATTCAATTGAAATAAATCTGAAGACAGTATTTGGAGAAAACAAAATGTTGCCTAGGTTATGGTGACCTTGGTTGCATGGTCTTTGAAATTATCAGACAGGACCAATAAGGTCATATTCTGCCGACCCCGCCCATTGCCGTCCCCGCCACAACCGATCTTCATTTACTCAAGCGCATATTCCAGTCTTATTATTTTTCCCTTCTGAGGAAAATATAAGGACTGCAGCTTTATTACATGACAGTGTGTATTTTGCTTATTTTAAGTCTTGGAATTTGCAGTATCTTTGTTTATTTCTCACTTCTGAATTCTTTTGAAACGTGTACATGTATGCAGATATTATTGTGAGTACACAGTTGATTAGGTTTTGGTGATCTTGACCTTATTTTAGGGTCAGACTGAAATCGGACATTGGTAATTGTATCAAAGCCTAATATTGTTTGTTTACCATTACTTATTCAGCCCCTTGTTCTGTCCTGGTGACTATGCCAGATAAACTAGCACCCATTCCACTCAATTGATGCCACAAACTGTGCAAACAAGCTTAAGTTTACTAAACGTCAATCTACTTTGACCTTTGATGACCTTGAAATGAGGTTAATGTTAACCAACTTGAAATCATGGCCCAATAATTCATCGAAGCCAGTTTCTAAGAATCAAGTCAGGAGTTCCAAAGAAACTATACTCGAAGCTTAAAAATTTTGACCTATTTTGTTCTGTGGTGACCTTGAAAACAAGGTCCTTGAAAATAAGGCCAAGTTCACTGAACATCTAACCAACTCAGAGACATGTCCAGATGCTACATCCAGCCAAGTCTGGTGTAATGCTGCATTATTTAAGTGACAGCTCAACTAAAGGGTAATATGAGTGCAATTATAGATATCAAGCCTGTCCTGACCTTGAAAATGAGGTCAAGATCACCAAAATCTAAGCTCAAAGGCAAGTTCTAATGATATAGATATCTGGGAAAGTCAATGAAATGTCACAGGATTTGAATTTAATAATTCCCAAATAAAGACAAACATTCTTTTCGATTTTGAAAATCTCACAGACCATGTGACCTTCAAGATAAGGTCAAGGTCACGCAAACCTTGTCGGCCCTTTATATTCTCAAAATCTTATAATATATTCAGATTAATTTCAAAAGAATCCCTTGTGTAGTTCAAAAGAAATAATATGATTTATTGAATTCCAAGATGCAAAATTCTCAGAACTAGAAGGTTTTCATTAAAGAGTTGCTGCAGATTGCATGCTTTACTTTATAGGAAGAAAACTAGGTAGGGTGTTACCTAAGGCAAACAAACATGGCTCCGTATGCTATATTTTAAAAGAGATGTGGTTCTTAAAACACAACACCTCAGCATTGTATCAAATTACCCCACCCAGTTTCATGATCATTTAACACCACAACTAGGGCTTACTTTGCAAAATCTAAACTGTCTTAGTAAAAGGAATTCTATAGGCAATGTAACAGGAGAATTTGAAGCTTTTTGTTCAGGAACAGAAAAATGGCCAAAATGGTTACCCCTAATTTTGATATTTGACCAACCCAAGTGACCTTGAATATTGGGTCAAGGTCACCAAAACCTAATCAACACTTTGTACTCTTCCAATGTTAAATTCAAGGAAGTTTGAAAATAATTTGCCATTTAGTTTCGGAGATAGGCTGGGATTTATTGAATTTGGAGATGCAAAATTAACAAAAATTGAGGATGTTCATAAAATAGTTGCTGCAGATGTAGTATTTTACTTAAGAGGAATAAAATTCAAGTAGGAATTTACCCAATACATTTGTCTAACAAACAGTGGAAATAATGAGTGGGTGTGATATATTTTAAAAAAGAAACAGTGCGTAAAACATGATACCTCAGATTAATGCTGAATTACCCCACCCACTTTCATTGTCATGTTTCTCAATAACTAGGGCTTACGTTACAAAAACAATACTATTTTAGTGAATGGGATACTATAGGCAATATACCAGGAGAAAATGAAGACTTTTGTTCCAGGGCAGGAAAAGGGCCTTATGGGCACCCTCCCTTTGTGACAACACATTACAAATAATGTTACTATTTTAACTTTTATTTCCATTGTTCATGTATATTACAGTTAATTTCTACCAAAGAATTATATTTGAATATTGCTTACAGCCAATTTTAAGGTATTTCTTTGCTTTCACTTGTACATGCCAGAAAGCGAATCGCGATACATATTGTATTGTGACACAAATATCGCGATATGTTTCATATTGTGAGGTAACTGTATCGTTGCAGCCCTATTATGAACAGAAATAACAAGAAATTCGGTGAAACTGAAGGATGCTCCCCCAAGATGTTCCCCATTATCAGTCAATGGAAACTTTAAGTTGCCATAGCAACAAAACTAAAAGGCCAAATTTAATAAAAAACACAAAACCTGTAAAGGCAAATATGGTGAATATTTTCATAAAGTCTCAGCCCCATTGAACATATTGTTTCTGAGGAGATGATTTTTAAGTATTTTTTTCTATTTTTTCATTTTGGTTTCCATAGCAACCAGCAAAAATGAGCAGTAGGCCTTAAATCACATGGCAGATAGTAGATTGCATTAGGCACACTTTTATGAAAGTTTTGTCAAAATATCTGCAAAGGCTTGGCAGTTAATGCCATTTATCAATTTTCCCCATTATAAGTCTATGGAAACTCTAAGTTGCCATAGCAACCAAACTAAAGAGCCGATTTTCATAATAAACACAAACTTTCAATCCCCCAGCCTAATGATGCTACAGATAAAATTTAGGCCCAATCGGCCCAGTGGCTTCAGAGGAGATGTTTTGAAAGTGTTGACGGACGCAGACGACGGACAACTGCCTATCCTATAAGCTCCCCCGGAGCCTTTGGCTCGGCTCTGGTGAGCTAAAACACAAAACTTGTAAAGGCAAATATGGTGAATATTTCCATAAACTCTCAGCCTCATAGAGCATACGGTTTCTGAGGAGATGATTTTTAAAGTTTTTTTCCTATTTTTTTTTTCATATTTGTTTCCATAGCAACCAGCAAAAATGAGCAGTAGGCCTAAAATCACATGGCAGATAGTAGATTGCATTAGGCACACTTTTATGGAAGTTTTGTCAAAATATCTGCAAAGGCTTGGCAGTCAATGCCATTTTTCTATTTTCCCCATTATAAGTCTATGGAAAATCTAAGCTGCCATAGCAACCAACCTCAAGAGCCGAATTTCACAAAAAACACAAAACCTGTAAAGGCAAATATGGTGAATATTTTCATAAAGTCTCTGCCTCCTAGAGCATATGGTTTCTGAGGAGATGGTTTTTTTATTTTTTTTTTTCTATTTTTTTGCATTTTGGTTTCCATGGCAACCAAAACAAGAATTCCGCAGAAGGAGGCGTCGCACCTGCTGGCGGCAAAAGCCATAGAAGCCACAATCAGAATGTTGTTATTAATTAAGTAAACTTTCCATGCTTCCTGTGCTAATGCATAGTTACCCTTTGATAAATACCGCTGTGTAAAAACACACATTCCTTATCACTTTTATTATCACTGGCTTACAGACAGCTTGCGGATTAGCGTAATCAAAATATGCGGGGTCATCTGTGTCAATTATTTCGAAATGAATTAACATCAAAGTGTTAACTGTTGAAATGTGCTTCAGAAAGCTGTAAATTAAGCAAGTTCAATGAAGGAATTTTCAGCATACTGCCTCTATACAGACATTCTGTGTAAAGTGGATGCATAAACGTGTGACCGCCAAATCACGATTCGGCTGTAATCTATTGTCTTTATCTGGCGACAATAGGCAATTGACTCCCACTAATTATTGGATTAAAATTAGGACAATATACAGTTTGACGCTTGACCGGTTACAAGACGCAGGTAGATTAAAGACTGAAAACAACTTCGGGAATTACCTGAAAAAACTTGTGTGAAATAAAAAAAAAACTATCGAAACTATCGATAGTTCAATACACTATCGGCGATAGTCATCGATGTTTAACTTTACCATCAATGCAGTACTATCGGCCCAGTGCCTAACGCAATGCATCGATAGGCCAATGCATTGTTACACTTTTAACTGATTGACCTGATTTTCTCACCCTGTCACATTGTTTGGCAGCTTACCGATAACTCCTGAGGCCAATGTTCACGGTTTAATAGTTCAATCATTTTGACACACGGGTCAAATTTCACTGCGATAAGATCAAAGAACCCGTTGTGGACTTATCTGATTTTCACCTAGTTTGATAATGAACCGGTCTAACACCTTGTGCTCTAGGCATTTTTGGGTTGGATTATAAGTGGCAAAAGGTCAGCTTGTTTTTCGAACCGATTATTTTTTAAAATGTTACTGAATTATGGACCAATTTTTTAATCAACTTCTGAAGTCAAAATCGGTTAAGGGAATCCAAAAACGGTCCGGAACTGGCAAACCAACATTTTCTCGAGCCCTGGTTCATTCCAGAGTTTGAATTTGCTATTTTCAGGCTTCAGCTGCCTTGGGCAAACTGTGCAATCATTGCAAACCAAATGTTGCACAATCGAAATAGGTTGAGGATTTGTTTGTTTGATGTTTAACGTCCCTGTCAATGCTATTTAGGTCATTTTGGAGATGTTGCTTCCAATTCGGTTTTACCCGACATTGAGATGAAATGACATCTCAATCCCTGCCGCCAAGTGAAACCAATAGGGTTTATATGCACTCACAACACTTTGCCTGGGAAGCCCTTGACCTTCTAAGCGGTTTACCAGAACGCCCCAATGGGCAGGGGCATACTTTAATTTAGCTCATAAGGGACACAGATACTTGGGGTCAGGTCATATGCTAATGTTTTTTTTTTTCAAAAGTATTTTTGCATTTTGCCGTAATTGGAACACTTACATGTACCATCATCATAAAATGTGTTTAGAAACTTTTTGACAAAGTTTTAAAAAATGTCTTTTTTACTTTCAAGAAACTTCTAGACAAAGTTTGAAAAAAAGGGTCTAACACCTAGGCGTTTGTTGGTTGCATTATCAGTAGCAAAAGGTCAGCTTGTTTTGGTCCACAAAACAGTCCACAGTGGAGCGCTGTGTTGCAGTGGTAAAGTATCCTACTCGGGATCAAGAGGTACCGGGTTCAATCCCCACGAGCGGCAAGTGTTGTTTCTTTGAGCAAGAGACTTTATCCACATTGCATAGTACTGGTTTCTACCCAGGAAAAGAGGGCCACATGGAAGATTATTACTAGTTTACTAAATGTGTTACCCTCTATAAATAAGGTCGACTACTGTGTGTGTGAATTCGGGTTTAATGTTGCTTTCAACAATTTTTCAGTCATATCACGATGGTGTCTGGTAGCGACAGGGAGCTCAATGCTCACTTTTATAGTGCTGCCTCACTGAAGTACCATGTCCCAGACACATTACATGATACCACACCCAGTCACATTATCCTGACACTGGGTCGACCAGTCCTAGCTCTACCCCGTAAATCTGAGTGCCAAGCGAGGAGCAGCTAGTACCATTTTTAACGACTTTGGTATGTCGCGGCCCGGGATTGAACCCGTGACCTCCCATTCGCAAGGTCGACAGCTACTACTACTAAAAATGTCTTTTTTACTACCGAGCCTTGATACAGACATGTTAAGTTTTGAAAATAAAAATGAGGGAGACAGCGCGTGCGAGGAGGATTGGCGAGCGGCAAAAGGGCAAAGCCTTGCAAGGGGGTGGGGGTCCGGGGGCATGCTCCCCGAAATTTTTTTTAGGAAAGGTTAGAAAATGGTGCATTCTTATGGCTTTTTGAACACTTTTTTGTTTATTCTTTAGACTAACTCCTGTACATGGATAGCTAATAAATATTTTCAAAATCATTTCCTTACGAAGATGCCTTCAAGCTGACACCAAGTCATACAAGTGATAGATAGATAGATAGATAGATAGATAGATAGATAGATAGATAGATAGATAGATAGATAGATAGATAGATAGATAGATAGATAGATATTCAAAGCGTTAGAACACTTTTGCACCCAACAATAACGATTACTTTCTTACTTTGAGAGATGTGTGGTCACAAAAACATAATTATGACAATGCTCACTCGCTGGTAAATACTTACTTGCAGTCTGGCTGAAAGCGATAGAATAGTTGATCCTAACGTATTCCCATGATTATATCAGCATGGAACCTCGAATTTTTTAGAAAAAGGAAATTTAATAAAAGAAAGAAGGAAATTTACCAGTATGATTTACTTTTATTTTCGATTGCAAACCTGCTATGAAACGACTGTCTTCTTAGGTTTATTTGATTGATTTTCCATTATTTAAAATAATGTATATAATATTTTTGGGTGGCCTTTTTTTTACATTTTTCACCATTTTTAATGTCCATTAATCCTCTCCTCATTTTTAATGAATAGTAATTTTCTCTTATCTAAATAATGGCCAATGAGATAATGGAATTAAATAGTGTATGCATTATTTAATGGCAATTAATTAATGACTACCTTCACATTTTAATGGGCATTACATTTTGTTACATTTCTGGAGTAATGGCCAAAACAATTAATGGCCATAAAAATCCTTTAATAATGGTCCTATTAATGGCTGTTTTTCATGGTCATTAAAAACTAAAAAATCATTGGGCATTAAAACTAATTTGGAATTGATGATTTAATGGGCATTTATTTTTTCAAACGATACTATAGGACCATTGGTTTTATTTTGGAATAGTTTTAATGTCTAAATAATTGCCATTAATATTTAATGGGTTTATTTAATGGTATTTTGATAACCATTTTAACAGATTTTTAACATTTTTGGTGTCTGTCCCTGTTAAAATTGCCTATTAACAGATCCATTATTGATGGATTTCAATGGTATGTTTTAATAGGAATACTTAACAGGATTTCAATTGTAGTTTGTGCAGTAGTGATACGTGGATGATTTGTCTTTTAATCCCCGATAATATGGGAGAGTGCATTTACTATTATCAGTTTACCTATTTACTCTCAGATTATGTAGAATTTTCTGCTGGATTTCACGAAAATGTAAGCGTGGCTTTTAAAAAAAACAACGGAATTTTCATTTTTTTTTCAGGAGTTTTTTCCTGAATTTCGTGAGGCGAGAGAATACCTATTTTTTCAGGAGTCTCCCGCGATTTTCAGGAGACTTAACATGTCTGTTGATAGTAAAAAAAGACTTTTTTAAAAACTTTGTTTAGAAGTTTCTAAACATGTTTTATGATGATGGCAAGTGTTCCAATTATAGACGGATCCAATGTTTTGACACCTGACCTTGTTTACTTGTCACTGCGCATGTGCAAAACTACTTTTCCTTGTAATAACGATCTTTCGTGGTTGGCAAAAAAGCCGTTGTTTCCATATAAACACATTGTAAATAGGTTTAACATTACGGGCATATTTTAGTTGACTGTTACAGAAAATCGACCGAATTGCAATTTAAATGAGTAGATAAATATATTCTAGACTTCATTCCTGCATCTTCCGCATTTTACTACAAATAATTAAGACCATCCCGTCTCGTTACCTGCCTAAGTTTAACAGGTAATTATCATCAAAACATCCTCAAATATTCTAGAAACCAATAATTACTAGCTAAGACATGTCTATTTTAAAAGTTTAAAGATCAATTTTGTCATTTAGATTCCAAACAAAATACAAGTTTACAGAAAATAACATTGCATTTACAATGGCGACAAACGGCCAAAGACATTTTTTGCCCACCACCTGTAAGTCCCGGCAAATAGTAATATTGAGTGATGACGTAGTGTTTGGATGTATCTATAGCAAAATGCAAAAATAATTGAAAAAGCATTAGCAAGTGACCTGACCCCAAGCATCTGTGATAGGGGACCCAAGCTGGTTCAACTTATATATCCCCCTATCGGTTAGATACCCAGGAATTTTCCGGATATACTGCGAATTGCTTGTTTCCAATGAATTTGTCCTAACTGTTCTTGAACGTGTTCAAGGTCGCTGCAGTTACCACTTGATTAGGCAACTGGTTCCACAGAGAAATAACTCTCACTGAGAAAGTCTTTTTGCGAATACCGTATTCGCCCTAATTACCGCACATGCTCCTATAAGTGCACACCAAAGCTATTTTTGAAAAAGAAATGCAAAAACGCACACTTTAAAGTAACCTCCCCCTGGAAGCTCTCACAGTAAATCTATAAAAAAAACTTAACGTTATTTCTTCAACAGTGAAGGCAATGCTTGAGTATCCTTTTCTGTCCCATTAAATATCAGTATGCATCATCTTGGAAGCTATTGTTTTTGCGTGTGCGCTAATTAGGTAAATTTTTCACTGTGATCGTTTGACACGATTTTGAAAAAAATAAGCGCACTGTGCGGTAATTAGGGCGAATACGGTATCTTTCTGCAATAGACTGAGGATTCTTTTTTTTGTTTTATCTACATATCTGTTCAATTTCTTTTAACTGTTTGCTGTGAAGAGGTCATGATTTTTGTGCTCCATAGTTTCCTGGGTGTCTGAAAAGTAAGGTCGGGTATAAAAGCCAAGGCCGCGCCGGGCCCGCCCGAGCAAAAATGCCGATCCGAAGATTTTGATTTTCGTCACTTGTTACAATTAAGATACATACATGTATTGTAGTCCGTTGGGTATCAAATTATTATAAATAATATATTTGATAACTGCACGAAGTTTTATCTCTCTACATTGTTTTATTTTCTTGTAATAACTGTTTTTCTGAAATCGAGGGGTATAAAAGCCAAGGCCGGGAAAAATGATAATATTTCTTAATTTCTTTCAAATTTACAGGTTAAAGTGCTTCTTTTTGTCCTGAAAATATTTGAATTTGATTATTGGCATCGTTTGTCTATAGAAAAACATAACAAACATATATATAAGACATTCTATTTTTAGATTGACTTAAAGAAAACGACCGAAAAGGACCGAAAGGGAAGAAAGTTTTGTTTACTGCTAGCTGGAATTAAAGAAAAATAAAAATTACATTTTTTCTCTTTATCATTTTAATATACACATACATGTGAACAAATATAACAATCAATTTTTTATATTTCTTTAATTCAAGCCAGCAGTTGAATACTTTTTTTCCTTTTCGCTACATTTTCAGTCGTTTCCTTTAGTAAAACTAATCTAAAAATAGACACCATTAGAAAATAAGAAATTTGATCATTTAAGATTTTTGAGATTGTAAATTTTCCTTTTTTGGATGGTGATGTTCCTCGTGCGCCATCCTATGGCGTTTATATTTCGCAATTAATTCGATTTGCTAGAGTGTGTAGTCATGTAACTGACTTCAACACTCGTAATAAATTATACACGGCTAAACTTCTTAATCAGGGTTATCGGTACCATAAACTACGCAAAGCCTTTTCAAAATTTTATAGACGCCATTCTGATTTAATTTCAAAATTCAATATTGGACTTAAATCTCTTCTGCAACAAGGTCTATCGGAACCCAAATTTTATGGTGACTTAGTATATAAATTCAGAAAAATATATAACCGCAATGACATTAGCACCCAATTTCGTAAAATCATTCTTCGATATAAAAAGATTGGGTACAACATGGATATTATACGACAGACTGCATGCATGGTAGTTAACCCAATCATGGTTGGCAACTTTGCTTCCCTCTTTAATTGCACGCCGGTGGGCCAGGCCTCAGATTCTATGACGGTTCCAACGTAAAGGCTTATTGAGAATTAGAGAGATCTAATTCAAGGTAATGTTGGTTGGTGCCTGATGCTGTCTCTGGTTGGTCCCATCGGAGTCTAACTCTTGGTTTTCTTTTGCTCCAGCATTTCAGTGGTTTCTTGCTGTCGAGTCCTCACCGTTGTCTCACCTCTGTGATTCTTTGATTATTTGTGTTAACGGAGATGTTGCACCGATGAGTTAGGAGGCCTTCATGCGGACTGAACAAATTATTTGTCTGAATCGCGACGGAAGTATTAAAGGGCGAGGATTGTGGCCATGTAAAATCGATTTAAGCCCCCCAGTGGAAATCTTTCAACTGACCGTTCCAAGGCGGTTCTTCTGTGGCGATTTATTTATAAATGTTGTTGTTTGTTACTTACTGTGTGTATCACTTGTATCTTTTAATTTTGGATGGCCGTATGGCCAATTTGTGGGAAAGTAACTGTCCTTATGGCCTTCCTTTGTTTAGGTTTCCATTATGGCCTGGTCGCTTAATGTTTGTGTTTCTTTCCCTTAGGTGTCTTTGATGGGTGGAGTAAGTTAATCGTATTGATTCCTGATCTTTGTTTTACTTCTACTTTGATATTTTTGTTATAGTTTCTATATGCACATGATAAAAATAATCAAATTTAAATAACATCAGGGCAAAAAGAATTTCTTTAACCGATAAAATTTAAGAAATTAAGAAATGTTTCCATTTTTCTCGGCCCTGGCTTTTATACCCCTCGATTTCGGAGAAATACCGTAATTCCCTGTGTATACCACGCACTTTTTTCACCCAAAAAACGGTGAAAAAAATCCCCTGCGTGTAATACAATGGCATAGAAAAATGACATTGTTTTTCTCGAAAAGTCGTTAGGTCACGAAAACCCATTACAAATACAATGTGACACTTTGAGACCCTCATAAAGTTCGTTTGACATATTAATTCATTGAATCATTCATACCATTAAAAATGCAATCAGTATTCCTATCTCAGACATCAACCTTTCATCCATATTACCACATATGCCCCCGGCCCTTTTTTGGGACATCGGCAAACAGTGCAGTCCCAGATCAGACGCCTCAGAAAGACGCCGCAGACGTTTCTTTTTTGGGACATCGGCAAACAGTGCAGTCCCAGATCAGACACCTCAGAAAGACGCTGCAGCTGTCTGATTTGGATTTTCACTGTTTATTGATTTATAACGGTTCAATTATGACACTATTGTTAATCCCTGTCATATAATTGCCACCCTGTGGTGCGTGTCGATAAGGTGTGAAAATATGGTCAAGTTATGCCTCTAATTTGCGTTTATTCCCCAATCATAAAATTTAATCCGCAATCAGTGTGAAAATTATTTAATTGCTCCTAAGACGAGTTGCTACGACTATTCTGCTATCTCATGAATGGTTATGTTTTGGAGCCAAATAGCAGACGCTTGGCGAGAAAAGTTGAACTCTTTGTGTTAACACATCTGTATTCTGTTGTTGGTTATTGACACAGAGCTTACAGAAAGCGCTGTTTTGCTAGCGAGAATACTTTTACCGTTTCCAAACATTTTTTTATGAGACAGATACGCCCCATTAAGATAAAACAATAGACACGTGTGGGGTTGCTGGGGTACGATGACGTCATTTACCGATCGCGTGCAGAAAAAAAAACAAGCGGTGATTTGTGGGCGGCAGTTTGGATGCCGGAAAACTTTGATGTTCGCATTGAACTTGCTTGTTTATTTTGTTTAAAATCAGAGTTTTAGGAATAATTTGTTAACAGTAAATGGGCTTCTTTAATTGAGTGAGATGTTTGACTCACGCTGAGGTGTTAATTATGGGATTTGCATAGAGAACTTGTGAATAACCAGAGGTGTCAAAATACTCAATCTACCTGTAGAAATTTCTGTCAATAACGCTATGGAGCACCTGCCTTGGAGGCATGTTGTCACAATTTTACCTTTGGAAAGAAACCTGTTTCTATCTTTCCTTGTGAAAGAAAACTGGGAAAAAACATTGTCATCTTTCATAACAAATGAATAACCGCACCCTTAAATGTCACCTTGTCACACACCACCGTTATGGGTAAACGGAAAACTGCCTATGCTGCAAGAGAGAAACTAACCACTATTCTATTCTATAACTACTGGGAAATATACCTATAACCAGTCAGGCTATTTTGATAGTAGCCAATCAAAATTCGTGTACTTTCATTTTCAATCAAAATGGCGTCTGAGAAAAGCATTCTGTGATACTGGGGAAAAGCATGTGCGTGTTTTAGACTGGAATATTTTTTTCTTACATATCTTGGACTCAGAATTGAGGTGCGTGTTATAGATGAGTGCGTGGTATACACAGGGAATTACGGTAGTTATTTCAAGACAAGAGGGCCATGATGGCCCTGGATCGCTCACCTGATCCATAGAGTAACAAGTGGGACCCGGGGAGGGCCATTATTAACCCCAGGGCTATAATGTGCATAATGTTCAGAGACGTCTTAAAAGATGAAGCTTCATACCAAATATCAACAAAGGCTATAATTTGAACAATCTTGGCAAAGGTCCACTAGATATGCTACATACCAAATATCAAAGACCTGGGCCTTGCGGTCTCAGAGAAGAAGATTTTTATTAAAGATATTCCCTACATAAGCCTATATAAAACCAAATGGCTCCAGAGCGGGGGCATTTTTGGCCTCAGGGCTATTATTTAAACCATCTTGATAGAGGTCCACTAGAGGAAACTTCACACCAAATATCAAAGACCATGGCCTTGCTGTTTCAGAAGAAGATTTTTAAGGAATATCTCTATATAAGTCTATGTAAAACCAAAGGGCCCCAGGTCGGGGGCAGTTTTGGCCCTAGCACTATAATTTGAACAATCTTGGTAGGGGTCCACTAGATGAAGCTTCATACCAAATAGCAAAGACCTGGCCCTTGGGGTTTCTGAGAAGAAGATTTTTAAAGATTTTCCCCATATAAGCTCATGTAAAACCATAGGGCCCCGGGGCGGTGGCATTTTTAGCCCAAGCACTATAATTTGAACAATCTTGGTAGGAGTCCACTAGATGAAGCTTCATACCAAATAGCAAAGACCTGGGCCTTGTGGTTTCAGAGAAGAAGATTTTTAAAGATTTTCCCTATATAAGCCCATTTAAAACCAAAGGGCCCCGGAGTGTGTGTGTGTGTGGGGGGGGGGGGGGGGGGGGGGAGAAGGACCATGGATGTGTGGGATGAAGCTTCATACCAAATATCAAAGACATGGGCCTTACGGTTTCAGAGAAGAAAATTTTTAAAGGTTTTCCCTATATAAGCCCATGTAAAACCAAAGGGCCCCGGAGCGGGGGCATATTTGACCCCAACACTATAATTTGAACAATCTTGGTAGGGGTCCCCTAGATGAAGCTTCATACCAAATATCAAAGACCTGTGCCTTACGGTTTCAGAGAAGAAGATTTTTAAAGCTCTTCCCTATATAAGCCCATGTAAAACCAAAGGGCCCTGGAGCGGGGGCATTTTTGGCCCCAGCACTATAATTTGAACAATCTTGGTAGGGGTCCACTAGATGAAGCTTCATACCAAATATCAAAGACCTGGGCCTTGCGGTTTCAGGCAGCAAGATTTTTAAAGATTTTCCCTAGATAAGCCCATGTAAAACCAAAGGGCCCCGGAGCGGGGGCATTTTTGGCTCCAGCACTATAATTTGAACAATCTTGGTAGGGTCCACTAGATGAAGCTTCAAACCAAATATCAAAGACCTGGGCCTTACGGTTTCAGAGAAGAAGATTTTTAAAGATTTTCCCTATATAAGCCCATGTAAAACCAAAGGGCCCTGTGGCAGGGGCATTTTTTGTCCCAGCACTATAATTTGAACAATCTTGGTAGGGATCCACTAGATGAAGCTTCATACCAAATATCAAAGACATGGGCCTTACGGTTTCAGAGAAGAAAATTTTTAAAGGTTTTCCCTATATGAGCCCATGTAAAACCAAAGGGCCCCGGAGCGGGGGCATATTTGACCCCAGCACTATAATTTGAACAATCTTGGTAGGGGTCCCCTAGATGAAGCTTCATACCAAATATCAAAGACCATGGCCTTACGGTTTCAGAGAAGAAGATTTTTAAAGCTCTTCCCTATATAAGCCCATGTAAAACCAAAGGCCCTGGAGCGGGGGCATTTTTGGCCCCAGCACTATAATTTGAACAATCTTGGTAGGGGTCCACTAGATGAAGCTTCATACCAAATATCAAAGACCTGGGCCTTGCGGTTTCAGAGAAGAAGATTTTTAAAGATTTTCCCTATATAAGCCCATGTAAAATCAAAGGGCCCCGGAGCGGGGGCATTTTTGGCTCCAGCACTATAATTTGAACAATCTTGGTAGGGGTCCACTAGATGAAGCTTCATACCAAATATCAAAGACCTGGGCCTTATGGTTTCAGAGAAGAAGATTTTGAAAGATTTTCCCTATATAAGCCCATGTAAAACCAAAGGGCCCTGGAGCGGGGGCATTTTTGGCCCCAGCACTATAATTTGAACAATCTTGGTAGGGGTCCACCAGATGAAGCTTCATACCAAATATCAAAGACCTGGGCCTTGTGATTTCAGAGAAGAAGATTTTTTAAGTTTTTGGTGAAAAAAATCTGTTTTTGGCTCCTATGACCTAGATGTGCAACGGACCGGAACCATTTGAACAACTTTGAAAGGGGACCACCTAAGGATCATTCCTGTGAAGTTTGGTCAAAATCCAATCAGTGGTTTAAGAGGAGATGTCGTTTAAAGAATTGTTTACGGACGCACGCACGGATGCACGGACGGACGGACGGACGGACGCACGACGGACGACCGACGAAAAGTGATCCCAAAAGCTCACCTCGTCACTACGTGACGGTGAGCTAAAAATAAAACAATGTAGAGAGATGAACCTTCGTGTGGTTATCAAATATGTTATTCATAATAATTTTATACCAAACTGACTACTAGTGTTGTCCCGATTGTCGCTTCAGGGGTGTAAAATTCCACTCGCCCGCTCGCATTTGCGAGTAAGTTTTAAGGCAGGGCGAGTAAGGTTTTCAAAACCGACCTTACTTTTTCTTCATTTTTAGCACCTAAATGAAAAGTTTAGTTGATAAGGGCGAGTAAGTTTGAGGGAAATTTTACACCTCTGCGCTGAACATCGAAAACTAATCGTTCTGAGCAACGTCGGCGACAATCAATAGCACTTTTGTCACTATCGATTGCAAACGAAGCCTGCCGGGCACAGTCTTTTTATCGCAGAAAAAAAAACAATCATCATGCCATCTTGATTAGGTTTCTTTCCTTTGAAGTTTATCCGCATTATTTTCATCCTCTTTAAATTAACCCGGCACATGTTTTTGCACCTGACACCTGTGACTTCAATGCTTCAGCGACCATAATTAGTGCCTTTGAAACTGATTATAAATACTGTTATGTAAACACGTTTTTAGCATGTGACACCTGTTGACTGTCCACACTTCAGCGACCATTATTTTTTCTGAATCAATGTCAGAGGAAATATCATTAATGTACAGGGAGAATAACAGGAGACCAAGAACAGTCCCTTTTGGGACACCAGGTAAAACTAGAGCCCACTACCTCATTAACTATGAGCTGTTTTCTGGAACAAATTACGCTCTGTAATTGGGTGGGAATGTATAAATGGAGGCTCTGAAAAAGCCTTTGCTATCATTAAATATTGTTGAAGCAAATGATGGGATATCCGATTGTACAATCGATAATCAGAATCAGAATTGTTACTGGTGACACGTCAAATGACATTCATACAACAGGACCTGCAGGGTTCGCACTGGGATTTTTTTTTCTTTCGCCAATCTAATTTTTTTTTGTGCCAAAATCTTAAAACCTGAGCCAGTTGTAGAAACTTCTTCGCAAAATGCAGAACATGGATAAAAAATGATTGTCATCTGCTCTACAATTTTCATTGGCACTTAAAGGGTTAAGGCTTAAATGTACAGACTGTCCGTTTGTGGCCTTTATGGATGTGTGTAATGGTGCATTATCCAAGAGTAGATGCAAGCAAACATTCAAAGGGAAACAACCTAAACAGGCATAAAGAGCGTGTTCGATTAGCCATTTGATAAATCATCGGAAAGCAAAGGGATTTCATAAACCAATCAAGTTTTTATCGCAAACACGTAAACTTAGAGATGAAATGGTAGAAAAAGAGGCTACCAAACTAATTATTTCACACCATTTTTAAACAAACAAAATAAGTAATGACCGATCGCAGCAACGATAGATAGATAGAAAGAACAACATTTATTTTTATAACCTGAATAAGCCCGCTCATATTTCTGAATATTCAAGCCGAAATTTATAGAATAACAAAAGAATTTAACTTTAGGTCAAACAAGAGCTAATTTGTATTGAAAACCCAATTAAGGACACCTGCCCAAGCGTTGGTGATAATTACCGTTACGCTTGTTGAGCAGCAATTAACGTCTACATTTTACATCATCGGTCATTGTCGCCCATCTCTTCATTGATCAACCTTGACTGCAAAGTCAATCGGATGACTAGATTTAACACCGGGTATTCAATTACGTTATGCGGGACAGTAATAATATTTTTCACCCACTGGTTGCTATTCGACCTAGCCGCACCTTTTTATAATAAGAAGGCGGAGCTAAATTGTTGGCGCGTGTCGATAATAAAACAACCTCCAATTTTGCTAATATGTTCAATAGTCAAAGGTGTTAATTGTCGAGTGAGTGGAAGAAAAGGTGTGAAATAAACGTGTCAGACGGCTTAAGTCGGCAATAACCGGGATGGGACTTTCTTTTTTATAGTTTTTTTTTTCGCCACTAGTTTTCGCCAAATGACACAGAATTGCGCCAGATTTATTTTCTTTTCGCATTTGGCGACTTTGGTGACCGCTAGTGCGAACCCTGACCTGTGATGTGGGAAGGATGTGAAGAGCGTCGCCTACACCTCACTTGTTCGTCCGACGTTGGAGTACGCATCCCCAGCATGGGACCCTACTAAGGTAGAAGACATCAACAAGCTTGAGAAGGTCCAAAGACAGGCAGCTCGCTTCGTACACAGAAACTACGCTGAGAAGAATCCTGGTTGTGTGACACGTATGGTCAGAGATCTTGGGTGGGAGACACTACAAAGCAGGAGAGAAAAAGACAGACTGACAACGCTGTACAAAATTCAACATGGCATTGTCGACATGGACACTGGTGACATACTGAAGCTAAGTGACAGACGCACCAGAGGTCAGCAAAGACTCTACCAGCCTACAGCCACGGTCAACGTCTACAAGAACTCCTTCTTTCCAAGGACCACCCAAGCCTGGAACCGCCTACCAGCATGCGTCACAGACTCTCAGACCATCGGGGAGTTCAGAGCCGGTCTACAGTCAGGGTCGACTCGTTAACAGGGGGGAGACGTCTGGATTTTATGCTTTTAACCAACACACCTGCTTTTATCTGTTTTTAACCTAGAAAGAAGAGGCTGTCTCCTTTCCCTAAGCTGGTCAACAGTACATTCCAGTAGTGAATCCTGACCAATTTCCGGAAGAAGAAGAAGAAGTTAGTACCTAGCACTAACCAAAGAGGTAAATTTAGCTACACAATCATCAGCACCTACAGCTGTCGAAATAATCGAATCGGGAAGGGCATCAATCAGTTATACTTTACCAATAATCGATTGTAATTTTTCTGTCCGATTCACAACACTACTCACTACAATATTTATCTTCATTGTGACAAGAGACGAAATATAAAATCTTTGGATCCGCATTTTTGGCTCGGCCCGGCCTGGCGCGGTCTTCGATTTTTAACCGACCGAAAAGTAATCATGAGAAAATTGCAAGTGGTAAAAAGCCGGGTAAAATTAACGAGGATCTGTTTACATCAACATCAGTTGCCAAGTACAGTCAAGGAACAATTTTCGTTACCAAATAAAGGCCCAGATCATCAGAAAATCAGTGAATAGATATGCTTCTTTGTATTGTTAATTTGAGCACAATACCTCCTCGTTTTGGTCCCATCTTGACTGTTTTTGAAGTTCCCGCAAACTCGGCACTTTCCTCGAAACCGGTGATTGCACAATTTTTTATTGGGCGTGCTTTATTGAAATAGGTGCACACTAATGTCCGGAAATTGTCCGGGAAATGTCCGGGAATTCGCCGGGAAATGTCCGGGAAATTGGAGGTAGTGGTGTGTTGTCGCTAATATCTCCACTTCGGGTTGTCAGAAATTAATAAAATTAGTATCAAATAAAATTTTTAGCTCTATTATAAAAGATCAAAAAAAAATAATTTACTTTTTTAACGTTTAAGGGGTCCATTTTTTAAGTCAATTTGTCCGGGAAATTATCGGATTTTGTCCTGGATGTTGGGGTATTGATGCGTTAACCCTAATATCTCCACTTTCGGTGGTCAGAAATTAATAAAATTAGTATCAAATAAAAATTTTAGCTCATTTGAAAAGATAGTTAAAAAATATTTTTCATTTTGAATATTTTAGGGGTCCATTTCTGAAGTTAATTTGTCCGGGAAATTCCCGAATGTGTCCTTGACCTTGCGGTAGTTGTGCGTTTTCATAATATCTCGGTTTGTGGTGATCACTTATTGATAACAATTGATATATGTTGAAATTTTAAGTTCGATTCTAAAAAATAATATAAAAAAAAATCTCTTTATACACATCAATGAGGCAGTTCTAATGAGTACCCACAACCCGGATTGTATCCAGGATGCTGGGGTATTGGTTCGTTTTCCTTAATATATCGACTTGTGAGAACGAAAGAAAGACTGCACACCCCTTATAAATCCTACTTTTTGCTGTATAAAGTTGGATTTACATGGGTTTCCATTACACAGATTTCTATGATTCCACACATGTTGCTGCTCACAAGACGGACACTGCCATTGATTTGATGATGAATTCAGACCTAAACATATTCTATAAAAACAAATTTTGCACTTACGATTTTTACAGCAAATCATGTTATCAATATACTTAGGCATTTTGCAGAATCACCACACTGGAATTTTTACGATTTTACAAGTGAATGAATGAAGTATTTCTACTATTTCAATCCAGGTAAGCAGCACACGCCAACTTATTATGAGTGAAAACAATTAACTTAACACATTTTTAATCTCGTTAAAAAATTAATGGCCCGTAAAATCGCTCAAAGTCCGTACACCTAATTCATCGTCAGGAAGAAATTGATGCGCTTAAATTTCGTTGTTAAAGCAAACAGTATAGAACCAGATCAGATGTCGCATTTTGCGGCTGAGATCAGACGCCAAGTTTTGCAGCGTCTGAGCATCATTGTCCGTCAAATCAGTCAAAGTCCGTACATCTAATTCATTGCCAGCAAGAAATGGATGCGGTTAAATTTCCTCGTTGTTTAAGCAAATAGTGTAGACCCAGATCAGATGTAGCATTTTGCGGCCCGGATCAGACGACACGTTTTGCAGCGTCTGATCATTTGAGTCTACACTGTTTGACTATGTCCCACAAATGGGACGCTATATAGGCATATATGGATTAAATATCTGGGTTAAATATCTGATCTGCCAGTGGATCTACACTATCTGCCAATGTCCCACAAGTGGGAGTCAAGGCATATATGGGTTAAACCTTTGATCAAGATCTACACTGTTTGCCAATGGCCCAACAATGGGGCGCTAGGCATATATGTGTTAAACCGTTGACCAAGTTCTACACTGTTTGCCGAAATTAAAGATTCTTTGAGATCTTCTATAAATTAGTCATGTTGTGTGCACTCATTAGAACTGCCTCAGTGAGGTGTATGAAAATATTTTTTTTTATATTCTTTTAGAACTGAACTTAAAATTTTAATATATACCAATCGTTATCAATAAGTGATCACCACAAACAGAGATACTATGAAAATGCACAACTACCCCAACATCCAGGACACAACCGGGAATTTTCCGGACAAATGAACTTCAGAAATGGACCCCTAAAATATTCAAAATGAAAAATATCTTTTAATAATCTTTTAGAATGGAGCTAAAAATTTTATTTGATACTAATTTTATGAATTTCTGACCACCCGAAGTTGAGATATTAGGGTTAACGCACCACTACCCCAAAATCCAGGACAAAATCCGAGAATTTCCCGGACAAATTAACTAAATAAATGGACCCCTAACACGTTTAAAAAGTAAGTTATTGTTTAATAATCTTTTAGAATGGAGCTTAAAATTTTATTTGATACTAATTTTATTAATTTCTGACCATCCGAAGTGGAGATATTAGGGATAACGCATCACTACCCCCCATTTCCCGGACAATTCCCGGCGATTTTCCGGACAATTCCCGGACATTAGTGTTCGCCATTGAAATAGAGATATTTCACGGTACCAGCCGGAAAAGACCTGTGCCCAAGTCTTGGTGACACGTCAAATGGCATATCAAACACTGGGTATTTCTATATGTCTCCCCATAATTCATAGCTTTTCTGAATAATATTATGCAGTTGCAGTTGACTTCATCGGAGCGGTTGGTCCAAATAGCGAAAGGAACCTTCCTTTCGCGAAAGGAAGGTTCCTTTCGCGAAAGGAAGTTTTTTTCTACGAAAGGAAGTTTTTTTTTTTACCGATAATAGGCAATCACTGGATGACAAAAACATGTTTTAATAACATTTAATTATAAAATGGAGTTATATACACTTTTTGTGATATGATAATGATATAATTTAATGTCTAGAGCCCCGCTTTCTTGGGGGGAATTTCTCCTAGGTAACGGCCTGTAATTACGAATGAGAATCACATAAATTCCTATGATCCTGTCAAATTAGTACTAACTGAAAGTACTTATAAATCATTGCATTTTTTTTTTGTTTTTAAATTGTTGAATTGTCACTAAAAATAACGGTATGAACCTACGTTCCGCGTAATAAAACGTTCCTTTCGCAAAAGGCTCCTTTCTCCCGAAAGGAGGATTTTTTTTTTTTTTTTTTTTTTTTTTAATATTTAATCGATATTTATTTTAGAAAATATATTTTAAAATAAACCGAATGTGTCAACATATTTCAATCTCACAAGATGTATGGGTTTTGTTTTCTCACAAGATGTATGGGTTTTGTTTTTCATATATGAAATAAAAATCTTCAATTTTTCTTTCTTGTTCCTTTCTTAACCCTTTTCTTTCCATCGGAGCGTGATAGCTCAGTGGTTAGTGCACTTGCCTCTGATGCTAGAGGTCCCGGGTTCGATCCCCGGCAGCGGCGATTAAATTTCGGTGTCATTTGCATCATTTGCAGGGATGAATGTCATAAAGTGCACCGTCCTTCGGATCGGGACGTTAACTGGAGGCCCCTGTGCAGGGAGAACCATCCCCTGTGCAGGTTAAAGATCCCTACCGTAATTACATGATTACTGTGTAGGCTTTCATCCTGCAAAACCTGGAGTGTATATAATATACACCTGCGGTAATGGTCAAATGTGACCGACGCAGTATCAGAAGATAGATAGATAACCCTTTCGCACCTTGGTTTATAAAATGCACTTAAATTACATCACCGAATTTGGGGATTTCCATATTACTAAATGTGGCATCTTGCATAAGATCGACAACAGGATGCCATGCTATGTAGATCCCTCTATGTTGCTGATTAGAGGAAATTTCATCAGGATTTACCGGCCCCGCCCGTCGGGGCTTGAAGAAATATATGGGCTGCATGATGCTTTCACGCAGAGCTGAAACCTACCCGCACACGAGTACTGGTAAACTGCTTACAGCATGCTTACTATTGGTTTCATTGGGCGGCAGGGCTGGAGATATCATTACATCTCAATGTCGGGTAAAAGTCCCACAAAATCGGAAGCAACGTCTCCAAAATGACCTTTACAGTGTTGACGGGGACGTTAAACCGCAAATCAACCAAATCATCAGGCTTTACACTGTTTGCATAGGTATCTATACCTGCCCACGGGGTTTGACAGGTTTTATCGACTGCATTAATAATTGAAAAATCACACCTTTATAGCTTAATGCAGTTACATATTAAAATAATGAAGTGCATTAACGATATTGTCCGTTAGAATCAATGCTTAAACTTCAAAACGCACAATATTAAAGACATTTGCCGATTTGTTTAAACATCAAAGACGAGCTGGGGGCAGCGTAGGTCCAAGTGTATAATCCAAAAGAAATCCAGAATTACTTCGAACAAGAAGAGATCTATTTCATCCTGTTTTTTTATTGACTCATCCTCGTACATACTGGGGATATCCCTTATGCATTATTTTTTTTCATGGACAAAACGAATACGTTCGATCTTGTGCGGTGCCAGGTGGAAACTATGGATAATATATTATCTACATGATATGTCGCTTATTACTTGTTTGACATCAAATTATCTCATAATTGTTCCAGCTAAACATTTGGAAAACGAACTCTTCCTTTTGCAAAAGATTTCATATTCACGGAAGGAAGGTAGATATATAAAGATAAATATTGCGTGTAAGATATGGAACTATGACGGGCATTATTTTCAGAATTTCTAAAGAAGAAAATTTCATGTAGTGTTATGTTTTCCCAAATAAAATCTACTCAGCAAAAGTTTGTTTGTTTGAGGTTTAACGTCCCCGTCAACACTGTAAAGGTCGTTTTGGAGACGTTGCTTCCAATTTTGTGGGACTTTTACCCGTCTCGCCGTTCTATGGAGTTCGTATACTGTCTGTTTAGATTAGAAATATGAAAAATATGTTGTTGTTTTTTTGTTGGTTGTTGTTTTTGTTGTTTTATCGGAATTTCATTTTAGGGTTGCTAAAATTACATTTTCTAGATCTTTGATTAACACGCACGGTATGGTTACTCATCAGGACAGCCTCGGCGAGGTGATTCTAAAAGGTACCCACAATCGATTTTTAGCAGAAATAAGGAAACTAATAATTAACTACATTTTATTTAAAGAAAACTGGGGTTCATGGGGGGTAAAATTATTTTTCCTATTTCTGATCCAAGACATAAGTTGTTGTTACTCGTTAGAACCGCCTCAACGAGAATGTTCTAACGAGCAATCACAACCCATGTTTGCAGTATAAATAAAAAAAAAATATGACGATTTTTTTTTTTTTTATCAGAAAAGTAACCATTTTGGAAATGTGGAAAATGGACTATATCTCGTTCCGTTAAGTCCTACAAAATTGGAATGCAAAGTCTTCAAATTGACCAAAATAGTCTTGACGATGATGTTTAATCCAAATTCAAATAAACAAAATGATAGCATTCATTCAAAATATCAGTTGGACACGACTTTTGTGGAAGTCATTTTCTTCTATGGTATCCAGGTATGCGGCACACGTCAACTTATTATGAGTTAAAGCAATTAACTTAACACATGTTTAATCTCGTTAGAAAATTAATGGCCCGTGAAATCGTTCAAAGTCCGTACACCTAATTCATCGGCGGCAAGAAATTGATGCGGCTCAATTTCGTCGTTGTTTGAGCAAACATTGTAGAACCAGATCAGATGCCGCATTTTGCGGCCCAGATCAGACGCCAAGTTTTGCAGCGTCTGATCATAATGGTTCGTAAAAACACTCAAAGTCCGTATACAGCTACTTCATCGTCAGCAAGAAATGGATACGGTTAAATTTCGTCGTTGTTTAAGCAAACAGTGTAGACCCAGATCAGATGCCGCATTTTGCGGCCCAGATCAGACGCCACGTTTTGCAGCGTTTGATCATTTGGGTCTACACTGTTTGCCAATATCCCACTAGACGCTAGGAATATATGGGTTGAATATCTAATCTGGATCTACACTGTTTGCCAATGTCCCACAAATTGGACTCTAGGCATATATGGGTTAAACTTTTGATCAAGAGCTACACTGTTTGCCAATGTTCCACCAATGGGCGCTAGGCATATGTGAGTTAAACCTTTGATCAAATTCTACACTGTGTGCCAAGGCGCTTATAATGAGCACACGACATGCATTATTATCATTATTTGGTACTAATTGCATTAATTTCTGACGACCCGAAGTGGAGATATTAGGGATAAGGCACCACTACGCACAACATCCAGGACACAATCCGGGAATTTCCCGGGCAAATCAACTTAAAAAACGGACCCCTAAAATATTAAAACTGAAAAATATTTTTTAATATTTTTTTTTAGAATGGAACTAAAAATTTTATTTGATACTATAATTCTATTAATTTCTGACCACCGAAGTCGAGATATTAGGGTTAACGCACCACTACCCCAACTTCCAAGTCACAATCCGGGAATTTCCCGGACAAATGAACTTCAGAAATGGACCCTTAAAATGTTAAAAATGAAAAATAATTTTTAAAAATCTTTTAGAATGGAGCTTAAAATTTTATTTGATACTAATTTATTAATTTCTGACCACCCAAAGTGGAGATATTAAGGATAACGCACCACTGCACCCCCCCCCACCCCCCCCCCCCCCTCCCTCCCCGCATGACAAACAATGTATGTATCCCATAATAGTCAAATACTTCCATGGCACTAAGTATTCACAAAGGTAATGGAAATATTGTTGTTGTTTTTTTTCCAAACTGCGTCTATTTACAAAAAAAGTTCTTTTCGTAGCAAAACTCTTCCTTTCGCGAAAGGAAGGTTCCTTCCGCAGTATAGACCAACCCTCATCGGAGGTATAGATTTCATGGTGTTATTAACGTGAAATCTATCTATCTCTATCTATCTTCTTATACTGAGTCGGTCATATTTGGCAATTACCTCATTTGGGTGCGTAGCTAAAATTTAGCTAAAAGAAAAAAAGAAATAGAGAGAAGTCACTCAGAATCAGAATCAGAATTTTTACTGGTGACACGTCAAATGACATTCATACACCAGGACCTGTGATATGGGAAGTTAGTCCCCAGCTCTAACCAAAGAGGTAAACTTAGCTACACAATCCTCAGCACCTTCAGCCGTCGAAATGATCGAATCGGGAAGGGCATTCCAATCTCTAATGGTTCGGGGGAAGAACGCTTCTTTATAAATGTCCGTTCTTGCAGTAAGGGTCTGAAACGTCATTGAATGGTGTAAGGGTCTGAAACGTCATTGAATGGGGCTTTCACTGGATAAGTCCTTAAAACTATTTACAATCTGAATAACAGAGGCATACCTCTGGGTCTCAGTCTTACACTGTACGGGCTTTGAACTCCTCTGCAGTCTTAGCATTCACCACAGAAGAGGGGAAACTATTCCACTGGGGAATAGTCCTATGTCATGTGCAATTTGAATTAATTCCTACTCCAATTTCTAAACTATGTGAAGAAACCCTCATTTTTTTTCATTGCAATTCTGAACGTCTTCACACTAACAGACTCTTGATATAACTGATATTCCAAATTAAAAAAAAGTGACTGAAAAATTTCGCTACTTGAGTCTGCAATTCTAGTACCAGTCCTGCATGAAATTATCATTTAATCTTTGTTTGAAAACTTTAAAAACGCGCTATTATTACCAACTCCTTGATTAACCCACACTTCATAAAAACCTAAAGAGGATAACATATATTTGACTTTAGATGCCCAGTTCATACTATTTGGTTTGTTTTCAATATTACTTAACAATAACTAATATGCATGATTTTTCCACCCTTTACACTACACTTCCCCACAATCTTATAAAAGAAAATCTTAACGATTTAATTGAATGGACATTTCATAGGGAAGACTCCCTCTATCTTGCATGTGATGTAAGAAATGCTTTTTTCACTTCTGAAGAGCATGAAAGTTTTACTTTATGGTCATGTCAGAAAGTGTGTGAAGCTCTCACCTTTTTACTTGACAATAATTACATAAGATATGGTACTAAGTTATTTAGACAAGTTGTGGGTATGCCGATGGGTACTAATTGCGCACCACTTGTGGCTGATCTGTTTTTGTTTTGTTATGAGAGAGACTTCATCTATCTTTATCTATTGCAGATGGATTTGTTTCTTGCACAATTTATGATAAACGTGATGATTTTGATTTCGAGATTCTAAATTTTCCTTTTTTGGATGGTGATGTTCTTCGTGCGACATCGTGCGGGGTTTATATTTCGCAGTTAATTCGATTCGCTAGAGTGTCTAGTCATGTATCCGATTTCAACACTCGTAATAAATTATTAACCATAAACTTCTTAATCAGGGGTATCGGTATCATAAACTACGTAAAGCCTTTTCTAAGTTTTATAGACGTCATTCTGATTTGGTTTCAAAATTCAATGTTGGATTAAAACACTTCTGCAACAAGGCCTATCGGGACCCGAATTCTATGGTGACTTAGTATATTAATTTAGAAAAAATACATGCCTGTAATGACTTTAGTACCCAATTTCGTAAAATCGTTCGTCGATATATAAAGATTGGGTACAAGATAAATGTAATAAAACAGACTGCATGTATGGTGGTTAACCCAATCACGGTTGGCAACTTTGCTTCCGTCTTTGATTGCACACCGGTGGGTCGGGCCTAAGATTATATGACGGTTCCAGCGTAAAAACATAAATGGAATTTTATTTTAGTATTCTTTATGTTTGTTGGCACATGATGCTCCATCTTTGGTCGGGCCCCTCGGAGTCTAACTGTTGGTTTTCTTTTGCTCCAGCAATTCTGTTGTTTTATGTTGTCGAGTCTTCAACTTTGTTTCATCTCTGTAGTTTATGATTTGTATGTTCTCGGAGATGTTACACTGATGAGTTAGGAAACCTTCATGCGGACTAAACAAAATTAGTGTATACCGCGACAGAGGTAAGGGCGAGGATTATGGCCATGTAAAATCGATTTAAGCCCCCCCCCCCCCCCCCCAGTGGAATTCTTTCCACTGACCGTTCCAAGGCGGTTCTTCTGTGGCGGTTTATTTATGTTGTTGTTTGTTACTTACTGTGTGTATCACTTGTGTCTTTTTGTTTTCGATGGTCATTTTGGCCATTTTGTGGGAAAGTAACTGTCCTTATGGTCTTCCTTTGTTTAGGTTTCCATTATGGTCCGGTCGCTTCATGTTTGTGTTTCTTTCCCTTTGGCGTCTTTGATGGCTGGATTAAGTTAATTGTATCGATTCTTGATCTTTGTTTTACTTCAACTTTTCATGATGTCCCTTTCTGCTGAAAACCAGTCTGAAACCATTGAAGCTTTTAGCTCCACTTCAAGATATTTGGATGATTTATTAAATATTGATAATACCTATTTCGATGGTTTGATCAGTCAAATTTACCCCCAGAACTTCAGTTAAATATAGCAAATTCTTCTGATACCGAGGCCCCGTTTTTGGATTTACATCTATCCATTGTAGATGGGTTTGTTTCGTGCAAAATTTATGATAAACGCGATGATTTTGATTTTGAGATTGTAAATTTTCCTTTTTTGGATGGTGATGTTCCTCGTGCGCCATCCTATGGCGTTTATATTTCGCAATTAATTCGATTTGCTAGAGTGTGTAGTCATGTAACTAATTTCAACACTCGTAATAAATTGTTAACGGCTGAACTTCTTAATCAGGGTTATCGGTACCATAAACTACGCAAAGCCTTTTCAAAATTTATAGGCTCCATTCTGATTTAATTTCAAAATTCAATATTGGACTTAAATCTCTTCTGCAACAAGGTCTATCGGAACCCGAATTTTATGGTGACTTAGAACATAAATTCAGAAAAATATATAACCGCAATGACCTCAGCATCCAATTTCGCAAAAATCATGCTTCGATATAAAAAGATCATTAAATGTTATACGCTTCTGTCGCGGTTTATTTTTGTTATAATTTTTCTTTGAGAGTTTGTATCGCTTATGTTATTTTGTTTTGGACAGACAATTGGCCATTCTGTGGGAAAGTAACTGTCCTTTTGGCTTTCCGCTATTGATGTTTCCATTAGGGTCTGTTGGTTCATGTTTGTGTTTCTTTCCAATAGGGTTATAAGCATGGACGGTCTGACTCGCAGCGCTTTGCTTGGGTAGGCTTATATCCTCTAATCTGTTTACCAGTTATGACTCAAGTGCGGTCGGTTACAGCTCTGTGTGGAAGCATCATGCAGCCCATCTATTTCTTCAAGCACCGATGGGTGGGGCTTCTTTACCGTATCATCATGGATGATAAGCAAAACCCAAACCAGGGAATTTTAACTAGAAATGTTTTCAGGGGAAAACAATGTCACCCCTCACCCCACTCCACCATAAATATATCTTAAACGCCTATTTGACTTTAATAACTAGGTTATGGTCACCAAAATGTAAGCTGCAAACAAGACATTTTTTGCCAAAACTGACAGTTTTCGGGAGCCTGTGACCTTAAACAAACAGTCATTCAAAAGGTCAGATCACTAGAATCTAATCAAATTTGAGAGACTGTAATTAAATATTGTACCGAGTTTGACCAACATTCATCAATTCTTAAATGATATAGGGTATAGATAAGCCATTTAATGAACCCCAAAGAACAGGTATCGGGGGCCCTTGACCTTAGAGTGCAGACAAGCCATTTTTGGCCCAACTTTGACTGTTTTGGGGGGCCTGTGACCTTGAAAAGAAAAGTCAAGGTCATCGAAATCTATTCAAATCCGAGTGATATATTGTACCAAGTTTGACTAAAATTAATCAATTCATTAATGAGATATAGTGCATACAAAGTAGAAGTAAAACAAAGATCAGGAATTGATACAATTAACTTACTCCACCCATAAAAGAGTACAAAGGGAAAGAAATACACACATTAAGCGACCAGAGCAAAAGAAAACAAGCCATTTTCGTTACAAAATTGTCTGTTTATTTTTTTTTTTTTTTTTGGGGGGGGGGATGTGACCTTAAAAAAGGTCAGGATCACCAAAATCTTATCAAATCTGTGGTAAATTGTAATGATACACTGTACCTACCAAGTTTGAATAAAATTAATCAATTCGTTAATGAGATGTGCAGACAAGCCATTTTTGGCCCAAAATTGAATGTTTTTGGGGGACTGTGACCTTGACAAAAGGTCAAGGTCACCAAAATCTTATCAAATCTGCGGTTTGACTAAAATTAATCATTTTTTTAATGAGAAAGATTGCAGACAAAGTAGAAGTAAAACAAAGATCAGGAATCGATACAATTAACTTACTCCACCCATCAAAGACACCAAAGGGAAAGAAACACAAACATTAAGCGACCAGACCATAATGGAAACCTAAACAAAGGAAGGCCATAAGGACAGTTACTTTCCCACAAAATGGCCATATGGCCTTCCAAAACAAAAAGACACAAGTGATACACACAGTAAGTAACAAACAACAACATAAATAAATCGCCACAGAAGAACCGCCTTGGAACGGTCAGTGGAAAGATTTCCACTGGTGGGGGGGGGGGGGGGGGGGGCTTAAATCGATTTTACGGCCACAATCCTCGCCCTTACTTCCGTCGCGATTTAGGCAAGTAATTTGTTCAGTCCGCATGAAGGCCCCCTAACTCATCAGTGCAACATCTCCGTGAACACAAATAATCAAAGAACGACAGAGGTGAGACAACGGTGAGGACTCGACAGCAAGAAACCACTGAAATGCTGGAGCAAAAGAAAACCAACAGTTAGACTCCGATGGGCCCGACCAGAGACAGAGCATCAGGCACCAACCAACATTACTTTGAATTAGATCTCTCTAATTCTCAATAAGCCTTTACGTTGGAACCGTCATAGAATATGAGGCCTGACCCACGGCGTGCAATTAAAGAGGGAAGCAAAGTTGCCAACCGTGATTGGGTTAACTACCATGCATGCAGTCTGTCGTACAATATCCATGCTGTACCCAATCTTTTTATATCGAAAAATGATTTTACGAAATTGGGTGCTAAAGTCATTGCGGTTATATATTTTTCTGAATTTATATACTAAGTCACCATAAAATTCGGGTTCCGATAGACCTTGTTGCAGAAGAGATTTAAGTCCAATATTGAATTTTGAAATTAAATCAGAATGGCGTCTATAAAATTTTGAAAAGGCTTTGCGTAGTTTATGGTACCGATAACCCTGATTAGGAAGTTTAGCCGTTAATAATTTATTACGAGTGTTGAAATTAGTTACATGACTACACACTCTAGCAAATCGAATTAATTGCGAAATATAAACGCCATGGGATGGCGCACGAGGAACATCACCATCCAAAAAAGGAAAATTTACAATCTCAAAATCAAAGTCATCGCGTTTGTCATAAATTTTGCACGAAACAAACCCATCTACAATAGATAGATGTAAATCCAAAAACGGGGCCTCGGTATCAGAAGAATTTGCTTTATTTAACTGAAGTTCTTGGGGGTAGCTCTGACTGATCAAACCATCGAAATAGGTATTATCAATATTTAATAAATCATCTAAATATCTAGAAGTGGAGCTAAAAGCTTCAATAATTTCAGATTGGTTATCAATGGAAAGCGACAGCATGAATAAGTTCTGAATAGTTAGATCCTTTGGAAGCAAAGAATACACCAAATAAACGAAAATAGCAGTCTCTTTCATAACAATACAAGAATAGATCAGCCACAAGAGGTGCTTAATTCGTACCCATCGGAATGCCCACAATTTGTCTAAATAACTTAGTGCCGAATCTAATATAAATATTGTCAAGTAGAAAGGTGAGGACATCACACACTTTCTGACATGGTCAAAGTGTATAATTCTTATGCTCTTTAGAAGTGAAAAATGCATTTCTGACATTACATGCAAGATAGAGAGAATCTTCTCTGTGAAAAGCCCATTCAATTAAATCATTAAGCTTTTCTTTTATAAGATTATGAGGAAGTGTAGTGCAAAGAGTGGAAAAATCTTAAGTAGACAAACTTGAAGCATGAAAATGTCTGGATTTTGATTTATTTAAAACCTCATTCGAATTGTTTTATAGACCAAAACAGATTTCTTTCTGATCTTTCAAAGACTTTATCACAATATTTTATCACATGCGTTTTAATAGCAGTAAGACAGGAAGTTAATAATTTAGAAAGTCCAGTGGTAGTGCAAGAGCTAGAATTTGCAATAAACCGTGCTTTGTAAGGTCTTTTATGAAGTTTTGGTAACCAGTATAGCGTAGGAAGCTTGTCTTGGCCTTCGGTAACACACACAGCAAACTTGGTGGCTGAATGACAAATATGTTTATTTACTATATCTCTCTCTTCAGCTAAAAGCTGAAGTTCATAGGCCTTAGTACCACCAAGCTCCTGCTTAAGCGTGTTAACATAGTGGAGCCGTCACACAACGACGACGTTGTTAGCGGCCTTGTCGCAGGGGCCAAAACAAACTTCTTATGAAATTCTTGAATACCTAGTTTTAGATGACGTAAAGACGTCTTAGGCTTAGGAGGTAATAAGTTAGTATTTTGAGAATAGAAAGAAATGCGTTTATTCACAAGTTTTAAAATGCTAAGTTTCCAGTCCTTAAGGGCTTTATGCTCAACATACTCTCGCTTACATCATCGATTACCGAATTCATTCAAGGAAGCAGCGATTTTATCTCTACATTTACTGAAATCAATTTTAGAAGGAAACCGATATTTCGGTCCTTAAGAAATTATATTCCTTATCCTAGAATCAGGAATAATTTTCAAATTGCCAGTAATAGACATTTACCACGAAGACCGAATTAGGACTTCGAAGATCGAGAACGGAGTTACACGCTGGGATGTTCTCAACGTGACCTTTAACTATATAATTTACCGGTTATAAAAGGCGTATCTAGCAAAGCGTAGAAAATCTGTGTAGTGACCCAAGGGAACTTGCCTGAACATTTTACAATGGAACTCACCTGATGCGAGTGAATGAGTGTTTGAGTTTTACGTCCCATCAACAGCTAAGGTCATACCTTGGTTTAAAGACTCATCCGAAAGTCAGGAGAAGCCCGGGATCGATCCTGCGAACCCTGGTTTACAAGGCGAGTAGCTTAACCACTACTAATCACCTGATGCGAAAATATACAAACATGAACCTGGGTTGCTTTGTCCTATTTTTCGTTTGTTTCAGTTATGCTGACTCAAAATTAAACCGTCTCTCAAAATAAAAAAAAGAATGGAATGGAGTTTTGTTTGTTTGTTCGATTTGAGGTTTAACGTCCGAGTCAACACTGTAAAGGTCATTTTGGAGACGTTGCTTCCATTTTTTAGGGATTTTACCCGACATTGAGATCCCTGCCGCCGAATTGAACCAAAAGGGATAATATGCATCGACGTACCGACTCGCACCACTTTTCCTGGGCAGGCTTAGAACCTCTAAGTAGTTTATCAGTACCTATGTGCGGTCGGTTACAGCTTTTGTGTGGAAGCATCATGCAGCCCAATCTATTTCTTCAAGCCCCGATGGGTGGGAGCTAAAATGGAATGGAATGGAATGAAGTAAACTAATATTACGGCGCTGGAAAAATCCATCTTCTATCATGCATCATATTTACTACAAAATACTATACGTATTTGCTATGTTTTTACTGAGATTTTTCAATTGCTGGCTAGGGTTTTTCAAAAGACTTTTCATTATGACAACACGCCTATTCAAATATATGTGTAAAGTTTTACAACCAAAAATGTGGTAGCATGAAAAATATCAGGATTTTTATCTAAAAGAATCCTGATATTTTTCATGTTACCACTAAAACATAGATTGTGGGTACACGTTAGAACTGCCTTGGCAAAGAAAATTAATGTATACCCCTGTAAACCCCCGTTTTACTACAAATACGGGCGGTTTAAAGGGGTCAAAATTATATAGGCATGTTTTCGTAATGGGAGCATATTCGCTGCTTCATGATTACGATCCTGAAAAACAAATAGCTAATACAAATCACAGTATATGTGCTGACACATATTATGATGATTAGTATACTGATATTTCACCTTGTCGACCGGAGAGGTCATCATTACGAAAATACACCTATGCAAATAGAATGTAATTTTAACCCCGCAAACCCGAAAGTTTTCAAATGCAACAAACAAACAAAAAAACAATGTTTTCCCTATTATGGCACAAACACACAAACTGCGGGTACTTTTTTTAAACCGCCTCGATTCCGCGGTTCTCACGAGTACCTTCAGTCTACGTTTGATATAGTTGGAAAAAGAAGAAAAATAACGTTTATTTACCCCCGTAAACCCCAGTTTATATTTTCTTGTCAACTGGGATCATTTATTTCCGTGCTAAGTTTAGAACATATTTGAGGGTCAATGATGACACTTTTGTTTGTAGGGGCTAAGTCAAATCCCTTAACCCTTAAGATTCCAGTCACAACAACTGTCGTTTGCTCTGTCGTCCGTTGGTTACTTAAAAAGTTACTGTTGGGACAGAATGGTACATGGCCCCCGCCCATCGGGGCTGGAGGAAATAGATTGGGGTGCATGATGCTGCCACGCAGCGCTGAAACCGACCGCACATGGGTACTGGTAAACTGCTTGGAGATTCTAAGCCTGCCCAGGAAAAGTGTTGCGAGTCGGACCATCCATGCATATAAACTCTATTGGTTTCATCAGGCGGCAGGGCTTGAGATGTCATTTCATCTCAATGTCCCACAAAATTGGAAGCGACGTCTCCAAAATGACCTACGAAGTGTTGACGGGGACGATAAACCTCAAATCAAACAAACAAACAAACGGAATGGAACAAGACCAGACTGATCAGTGCATACTCTGTTTGCCGGTATGCAAGAATATGCTTGAAAAGTTTGGAAGTAGATTCATCAGGCGACAAAATCAGGCGGCATCTTAAGGGTTGTTAGGATAGCGAACAGTTTGTACCAAGAAGAGCCATCTTGTTTACATAGGTATCTTTACCAGTCTGTAGGGTTGAAAGTATTAAATTCCAATTCTAGCACAGCCTGACAGCGCGCATGTAGATATAGGCAACGGAAAGGAACTGTAATTAATCTACGTGAAAGAGGGTGCCGAGTGGCGTCATTAAAAGTCGAAAATTCATGACGTAACGCGTAGATTCATTGACGTTAGGTGGTGAAACGTTATTTCCTCGTGTCAGAAAATTACACAAGAACATAAATGTGTGTGGTACAGTCAATATATTGGCGGGATTTCTTCAAAAAATGGTGGAAGATTGGGAAAACTTCAAAGATATAGATCAGCTCTAGCAGTGATTTGTTGAGTAATAAATCATGGTTTGTCGGTCAGTTATAAGTAGATAAATCATTCGCGCTGCGCGCTCTTGAGTTGAGCCACTTTAGAACTGACCTCCAAACTGTGATTTATTACTCAACCCAAATCACTGCCAGAGCTGATCTATTCCTTATCAAAATACACCCATCGGGTATACACAACATGTTTGTAGCGTCGTATTCGCGTCGATACGGGTGCGACGTTGCATACGTTGGGCAATTATTCAGACAAAAAGACTTGTTCGAACGAACACTGAGAACTCTATCTAAACTGAACTGTCATCGAGATAATTACAAACGCAATCAAAGACCATAATAAAACAGCGCATTTAAGTTTAAGTGTGTTCTTACGTTACTACACTTCCTCTCTCTCTCTCTCTCTCTCCCTCTCCCTATTAAATATAATAAATACAGAAATGTATAGTGACGGATTGTGAGTGCGCTTCACATTATGGACTCAGCTGATACCATTACGGTAACACACCCGTGCGACATAGTTAATTTTTCACATCTCCAAAATGGCTACTTTTCTGAAGAAAATCCGTGATTTTTTCTTGTTTATACTACAAACATAGGTTGTTGGGTGCTCGTTAGAACCGCCTCATTGAGGCGGTTCTAACGAGTACACACAACCTATGTCTTGGAGCAGAAATAAAATCAATAAGGTATACCCCCGTAAACCCGAGTTTTCTCTATATAAAGTGGGGTTTAGGGGGGTGATCATTTCACGGACTTGTTCACGTGATGACAACTTTTGTCAAAGCTTGGTAGTCACGTAGTAGAAAGTTTCGAATCTATCCGCACTGCTCTGGTATTCGGATCTGAATGATTGTCTGCTCGATTTGTAACAAAATGTCTGATATATCAAAGAGTGATAGCATTTCACCCCGATCGAGATCAACGAAATAAGTTTAATCGCTATAGTTGATGTACATCGTACGTTGTCGGCCCCCGACGAAATAGATGAGCTGTATTATGCGTCCACGCAGAGTTGAAACCCCACGCACAGGAGAACTGATAAACTGCTTAGAGCAAAGAAGCCTGCCCAGGCAAAGCGGAGCGGGTCGGACATTCATGCTTATAAACCCTTTTGGTTTCATTGGCCCATAGGGCTTGAGAAGTCATTTCATCTCAAGTGTCATATAAAAGCCCCACAAAATTGGAAGCAATGTCTCCAAAATGACGTATACAGTGTTGATGGGGACGGTAAACCTCAAATTAAACAAACAAACAGTGTATGTTGTCTGCAAGTTATATGCAATGCTAACGACTCGGTTCGTATTGCACTGATTATGGTCGAACTAATTATGTCACGGTCTAGCAACCGGTTATTCTCCAAATCTACGATTTAGGGGATTTTATTCGAGTCAGAGGCAAACCGGGAAGATCGTCTTGAAATTCGATAGTTTGACAGCAAATCACAATGGATCTGGGAACAGAATCGTATGTCACGCCAACTGGTAAATCGCTTAGATGATATAAGCCTGCCTAGGCAAAGCAGTTCGAGTCGGACCGCCCATGCTGATAACTCCTTTTCGTTTCATTGAGCGGCAGGGCCTGAGATGTCATTTCATCTCAATGTTGGGTAAAAGTCCCATAAAATTGGAAGCAACGTCTCCAAAATGACCTTTACGGTCTTGACAGAACGTTAACTTCAAATCAAACAAACAAGCACTGCCTCTTTATCATTAGGTCTGTCATCGCTGTATAATATAGGTCTTTATCATATGACGTCGCGTCTGAGAGTGTAATAATTAGAGATTATTACATGGGATTTTGGTTATTGCCCTATGTATCAACCCGAGACACCATTATCTGCCCGAAGGCTTTAGCCTGAGGGCAGATAATGGTCGAGGGTTGATACAGAGGGCGATAACCAAAACCCCATGTTATAATTTATCACATATTCAGATCCTATTCTTACTGTGTTTGACGTTCATAAATGGAAAAAAAAATGTGATAAAAAGCTTAATTCAAGCAAAAAACCGCGTAACGTCACGCCTTACTATTCGCGTTACGTCATGTAATTGGCAACGTCACAATAACGTCATGAGTGGGCTGATAACCGCTGTCCGTTCAAAATACACTGTTTCCGGTTATCAGGCCGGGCGGGCTGATAACCGGAAATGGAAACAAGCATTATCACACATGCAAAACACGGGTTATCATGTTAAATATAGTACTGAATATGTGATAACGCCATTTATCATATGACGTCGCGTCTGTGAGTGTAATAACGCTATGTATTATTTTCGATAACCCACTAGTGGATTAAATATGCAAATTAGCTAGATACGTCCCGTAACGTTACATGTACGACGTCCTTAACGACGTCGCGTTTACCAACGGCGGAATATTGACATTTTTGTAAACAAATCGTGAATGAAATGCGTTTTAAATGTCATATGATAAATAGAATCTTGCATTCGTGATCATGTATTATTGAATTTATCAAACTCGTTGAGAAAAAGGGATAAAATGCTCGGCAAAGCCTCGCATTTTATCCCTTTACCTCAACTCGTTTAATAAATTCAATAATACATGAGCACTCATGTAAGATCCTCTATGTAATATTTTCGATAATCCACTAGTGGATTAACTAGTGGATTAAATATGCAAATTAGGTTGATACGTCCCGTAACGTTACATGTACGACGTCCTTTACGACGTCGTGTTTCCTAGTGGCGGAATATTGACTTTTTTGTAAACAATCATGAATAAAATGCGTTGTTAATGTCATATGATAATAGAATCTTGCATTCATGCTCATGTATTAATTGAATTTATTAAATTCGTTGAGGAAAAGCGATAAAATGCTCGGCAAAGCCTCGCATTTTATCCCTTTTTTCAACTCGTTAAATAAATTCATTAATACATGAGCACTCATGTAAGATCCTCTATAGCATCCTTGTAGTTTAGAGCCTCCCTCGAGTCTCATGTCAGACGCCAAATCCTGCAACGAAAGTTCAGGCGGCTTTACTCCGGGTACTCCGGTTTTCGCCCTTCTTTTTGGTTGACGATCGGCTCTAAACTTGAGAAATACTCTTGAAAGGGTCGTAGAAATAATAAAAACAAAATATTTCGTCATTGGCTTTTATTCAACTGGATACGGATTTTAGATATAGGAACAAATAACGTTGAGATGATCCCAGCTGATAAAGTCCATTTCCATCTCCTAAGTCCGTTCTCCGTCTGCGTGAAAAATGTCTAATTACATGACCAGCAGCAGGATAGCAATACACTGAGTTTTTACAATCAAATGAATCAGGAGTATTAGTATCAATATCAAGATCTGAAACAAGTTTATTGAAATTAAAAATTATAGATCTAACAGGTTTGTTATATTAATAGCAAATTATAGGTGTTTCAGTATTTTGAAAATAAGCAGGAATGGAAGAAAGCACCAAGCTCTCACGGAAGATACTGGGGAAATCTATAAAATCCATACCCTTATTAATGAAGGATATTTTGAAGAAATGGCGTTTATGATTAATTTTAGAATCAATGTAAGGACGGAGAGTATGCTGAGTATAGCCTCTAGTTAAGAGAGCCGCATCATATAACTGATTAGAACTATCGTAGAATTTATTCGCCTCGGTGTCCAGCAGACGTAAAACAGAAACGGGTAATGAACTTAAAAATGAAAGCATAAAGTGGCGTCCATGATTTAATAATATAATTGACAGTCACTTCAGTCTATTATTGTTTCGTTTAAACGCACGTAATTTACGTTTAACTTGAAAAATGACTATTTTTTTATTTTTTTTTTTTTGGGGGGGGGGGGGGGGGGGGCATGTGACCTTGCAAAAAGGTCAAGGTTACCAAAATCTAATCAAATCTGCGGTATGATGTAACGATATACTCCACCAAGTTTGACTAGAATTAATCAATAATGAGGTCAAGATCTAATGACTGCTTTTCCCTATCCTATAGGCCAGTACATTTAGCCGGAACCGGAAATGACCCTTGACCCACAACTAATTCCTTGAGAAATGTTATCAGCAGTTTTAGTATCAGGAAGGTGTCCTGATTTATTGAAAAAAAAATCCTCAAAAAAAAATCCGAGGGGAAAGGGTATTTTTGGGGGGTGAAAAAAAATACGAAAAATGAAGAAAAATCACAAAAACCAGGCGTATGTTAAACAATTAATACTTGACTTCATTAAATCATCCAAAATGAAAATTTCTATCTGGGGAAAAATACTAAAAAATCTGAAGATAAAAGTTTTCTTTTAATTTTTTTTTTGTATATTTTTTTGTGTGTGAAATTTTTCTAAAATCAAGTATTAGCTTTTATAAAAAGCTTGAGTCTATGCTAAGCGCACATTAATTTGTGTAGAACTAAAATGTGCCAGTTACCACAAAGTGTAAAAAAGTCACAGATATCAAATGAGGATTTCCAAATCTTATCCCCAATGTCACATAAAACAAAATTTCCGATTTTTTTCACTATCAATTACAACTAATTGTACTACATGCCTACATTTACGGTTTCTTCATTTCGCATTCTATATATAGTTTAAACTTTCATTTTACATTCTAGGTTAACGTCATGAAAAAACAATCTGCCAAGATTGCCGTCTAGAAACATTAAGAATTGGATGTGGGAAGAACTAGATAAGGGCAAATATATGTTAATTTTGCAAGTGTGAGAGCAGTCGTGCATATCCATGAGATAAACTTTAGGCAGCTTTCAGGTAATTGCTGGGTTTCAATATGCAAGTGGGCGTTCCAGTATGACCAGAGTTGGGGTGTCCTGGGATAACCAGATGGAAAATGAAAAGTAGAACCAGTCAACAGACTAACAGTGATGACCTTTCATTAAATGCTTCCGGAGAAAAAGCTATCATTAAGATTGTCTACACCCGTGGGCGTAGACAATAAAGGAAATTCGCTTAAAACAAGATAAAATTAATATCGCTGACATATATCTTAAAAGTAAATCCATATCGGTACTTAACGTCATGAAATCATTGAAAAAATGATAATTTCTGTGCAAAAGATGTTTTTTTTTTTTTTGGGGGGTGGGGGAACATTTCGACATCTAGATTTAAAGGACAGATAGGAGTGTGATTTTCAATGTTATCTGAATAAAGCCTTCACAAATTTATCAAGCGTAGCAGGGGAATAATGTCTAAGTAAACGGGAAAATCCCCACTACCCGTCTATTGATGAACCCCCTGCATACGGAGGCCGGACCTCGGTTTAAAGACTCATCTGAGAGTCTGGCGAAGCCCTTGGATCGAACCCACGACTCCTGGTTTATGAGGCTAGAAGCTTATCCACTACACCATGGAGGCTTCTTTTAGCAGAAATAAGAAAAATAATGTACATGTACACCCCCTTAAACTCCCCACTGCCCCACCCACCCAGGTGTAAATGGGTAGCAGTGGTGTAAAAGTCAACTGCCTCTCCCTCGTGCGCGTGAAAACATCCGGAATGAGTGTTCGAGAGCGATTAATTAAGCTTGAGGCTTTCATCGCAATCGAACTAAAATAAATTAGTATAACTAAAACTCCAGTAGGAGGGGTTTCTATATAGTACCCACAATCTATGCTTTTGAGCAGACATTACGAAACACGCCTAAAAAACATTGTCAATTGTTCAGCCCAAAAATGGAATTTTAAGATAAAAAAAAATCTTATTTCTTCTCAAAACATAGACTGCGGAGCTCGACAGAACCGCCTGAACTTGGCGGTTCTATCGAGTACCCACAATCTATGTTTTTGAGCTGATATAAGACATATAATATTTATCCCTGTACTATGTAAAAGTGGGGTTCGAGGGGTCAAAATTATATAGGCTTGTTTTTTTACCCCAGCCATCTGGGCTTGGAGTAATAGATTGGGCTGCTAATGCTTCCGCACAGAACTGATACCGACCGCAAATGAGTACTGCTAAACCGCTGAGAATATCCAGAAAAGTTGCTGCGAGTCAGCCTGTCCATGCATGTAAACCCTTTTGGATTCATTGGGCGGCAGGGACTGAGATGTCATTTCATCTCAATGTCAGGTAACAGTCCCACAAACTTGGAAGCAACGTCTCGTTTTAGTGATGAATAAGAAAAACCTCAGTATTTTTCTCTGGATTTTTTGTGGAGTGATCAAATCTTCCAATAGATTTGAATATGCGTGTTTTCGTAATGTTTTTTATGACCCCAACTTTAAAAAAGTTGGAGAGGCATATTGCTTCTGGTTCGTCCATTCGACTTTCCGTTACGCCTTTGATGCATAGCATAACGCAAGAAACGTGAGCATGCTAGGGTTTTGAAATTTCATATATCGATTCTTCATGGAAAATTAGCAAACGTGTATTTTTTTTCTTATCCGGATTATGCCCCTTTCACAAATTTAATGCCCTTTGAATTTTTTTTTTAAATCTTGTCAGCAAAATATCTCAAAATCTATTGGAGCTAGAGCCTTGTAAGTTGGTGACGAGTAGATGTCCTGATAAACTTTTGACTAAATTCTGAAAAATACTTTGTGGCTAATGGCCTTTTGTCACTTTGGGTACATTGTAGGCCTATGCTTTGTGATGCATAGCAAAACTTTAGAACCTTGTATGTCAGGGTTTGAAATTTCATAAATGGATTCCTCATGGCAAATTAGCTGAAAGATATTTTTCTCATCCGGATTTTGCCCCTTTTAAGGTTGTTTGAGTCAACCTTTGTGTTCATTCAGCTCAAAACAGTTATTGTTCGCAATGTTGGGAGGCAAAATTTGTAAATCAATTTCAAGGGGGTACACCCTATTATTTTTCCTGCCTGTTAAAAAGTCAGCGGCCAATTTCTATTGCAGTAAGTAGATAGGACAGTGTTGCAATTGTTCTGATTGTGATTTTTGAGTGGTTGCTTCCACAAAGTCACACATAGCTATCAAAATCTTACGTGCGCCATGGTACAGGAATATGTATGCACATATTTACGATATTAAGTCAGTTGATTCTGATGGCACAAATGTGCTTCCATACATTAAAATTTAAACGGGCCTCCGTGGCCTAATGGATAAGAGCGCTGACTCTTAGTCATTAGGTCTCTCACCGCCGTGGGTTCGAGCCTCGCTCGGGTCACGTGTGAGACGCCAAGTTCTGCAACGGAAGGTCAGGTGGTTTTTCGAGAGGGGAAAAACTCTTAGTCATTAGGTCTCTCACCGCCGTGGGTTCGAGCCTCGCTCGGGTCACGTGTGAGACGCCAAGTTCTGCAACGGAAGGTCAGGTGGTTTTTCTCCGGGTACTCCGGTTTTCGCCCACCTATGATTAACGATCGGCTCGATATGAGTGAAATAATCTTGAAAGGGCCGTAAAACCCAAACCAAAAAAAAAAAAAAAAAAAAAAAAAAAAAAAAATACATTAAAATTTTGTCATGAGACATTGACAAATGTATTTTCCGACCCCAAAAAATGTTTATTCTTACAACTTGAACATAGATCTTGTTTATCAATAGCATACAATGAAAATATAAATGGCATGTATTAAAAAAAATAGAATGTAGAAAGACCAGTCAGGTATCTTACGGAAAACCGTGACCATCATTTGTCACGGTTTTCCATGACACATTAGTAAAAGCCAAAGTAATGGTTTTCCATGACGTTAACGTTTTCTCTATGTAAATGACCACGTGATAGTTTGGGAGAAATTATTTTCTCGAATACAGGTAACGGAAAACCGTGAACTGTCTTTAAATTGGGCTTTGTCATGGATAACCGTGACTATTATGTTTTTAAAGTTGGCATTGTCTACCGTGGTCTGATTCCTATGTTCACAAGCATGACAAGTATGTAGAAATACTCAGGAGAGGTTGGTCGGACCACACAGCCGTATCCTCCACAGCGTTTTCAAAGAAGATTCGGCCAGGAGAGCCTTCCGGCCAGCGGCATTGAAGGGGGTGGTGCAGAGCTGAAATGCTCCTATATCATCAAACATACTGGCAAAATGACAAATATGTTACTGTTACTGGGGAAAAATGGAGAAAAAAATACTTGAAAAAAAATATCATAGAAACAATATGGCCTGTTGATACTGAATATATCGACCACAAGAATGCTGGTACGCACTGAGGACCATCAATAACTGATCATAAATCGCTAAGAGTGTACAAGTGGATAAACTGATAAAGAGAATACCAGATTCGTATCATTTGATATCAAGTTTATCAGGCTCGGCTTCAAGAACGCATGTAGATTCGCTCGGCAAGCCTCGCGATTCTACAAGCGTTCTCGAAGCCTTGCCCGATAAACTTGATATCAAAAGCCACGAACCTGGTATTCTCTATTTCTCTTCTCTTTGTTTTGACTACATATGTCGGCTGTTGCAATTCTGTAGCATAATAAATAGTAAACCCCATTAATTGTTTTATCTTTTTTTTTTTGCAAGAAGTCAACCATGGTCACTCCCTCACAGTCTCAGAACCTTGCTAACGTATGCAACTTGTTTAAACATTTTGGAAGGAGAGTCCCGAGAAGTTCCCATTGTTTACTTTGGGACTACAATTCAGGATCAAAATGGTCACCCCATGTTTCATCCAGGATCACAAATGTCTTATAGAATTTAGCTTGGTCTGCCTGAAAACAATCTTAAAGTTTTCTTGAAAAATCTACAGCATGTAGGGGAACCCATCTTACTGGCAGTTTGATCGTCTCTAGATTGTCAGTCAAAGCAATATTAACAGAGCCAACACCGACACCCATAGTGTCTTCAATATGTTAGGCTGTTTCATGTCGGCATCACGAAAACACGCCTATATATTTTGACTGCTTTAAACCCGACTTTTATATAGTAAAGCTGGGGTTTACAACGGAAACGACCGCCTTGCGACGGCCTGTAGCAATACCAATTGGGTCTGCTAACAGAATTCTAAATTAAGGGATAAGCAGTATTCATGGTAACTACTTCAGCAAAAAGTAGGAACATTTCTTTAATAAACCCAGAGTCCTAGAGCAAAATGAATAGCACCATATGAGACGCGTCACAAGAAACCCTGTTTTATTGTGCAGCCAGCAAAGGCTCATATTAGCCTGCATGTATGCGCCTTCAGTCTGCATGAGCCATCTTTGGTTCTCAAGAGTGAACATTTATGTTTCTGGTCAGAGTACACAGCGACACAGGCTGGTGAGTCTTTACAAGTCAGACAAGTTACCATCTAAATTGCAGTTATAATTTCTCATGCCATTTCACTGACATTCATAGTCAGATTTTCTTTTAGGGCCACTGATGAGGCTTTGATAGCAGAAACTAGTATTGGCTGATATAAGTTGTCAGCATTACTGCGGGGGTCAGTGATGAGGCCTTGATGGCTGAAACTAGCTAGTCTGGCCCAAACAACAAATGGCTATGTATATTTTCGTTTTTGGCTGCGTTCATGGTTCTCAAAGGGCACCTTTTTGGACTTTTTCAATGGTACCTGGCAGTTGAAATGCCGTTTTAAAAGACACTGATCCGCAGTCATCAACTGACACGGCAGTTTAAAATTGCTGCCTATCATTAAGTGCAGCGATCAAAAATTTCCATGGTAGTTGCTGAACGCGGATCAATAAGCCTTGTCACACTATGCCGCGTTTTCACTGCGATGGGACGGCGTTGTTTAATTTTTCAGAACGCCGCGAGATCGCAAGAAATATGGGATATTTTTTTGTGAACATGGAAATGTCATGGCGTCCCTACAGCGACCAAGACGTTGCTACGGAGCTTACATGGCGATCTATCGCGATCCTACTGCGTTCTTGATGGCGATTGTATGCGCTCTCACGGCGCTTCCTCCGCGCTTTTACGGCGCTCACAATGCGTGTACTGCGCTTTTACGGCGCTCACAATGCGTGCACTGCGCTTTTACGGCGCTCACATGTTGAAGACGTTCTCAAAGTGTATACAGACAGCTTCATCAGTCGAACAGTTTTGTTTGATTTGAGGTTTAACGTCCCATCAACACATTATAGGTCATTTTGGAGACGTTGCTTCTAATTTTGTGGGACTTTTACCCGACATTGAGATGAAATGACATCTCAATCCCCGTCACCCAATGAAACCAATAGGGTTAATAAGCATGGACGATCCGTCTCGCACCGCCTTGCCTGGGCAAGCTTAGATCCCCTAAGCGGTTTACCAGTACTCCTGTGCCGTCGGAAGCAAGTCCACCGCATTTACCGCAAGCAGGAGCAAGTCCACCGCCATTACCTTACCCGGGATGAGTCACCTCAGAAGTAGGTTTTTCGGGACAGTACACAATCAAACTCTACTCTAGCCACTATTTATACAAGCGGGCGGCCCCCGCCCATTGGGACTGGAAGAAATAGATGGGCTGCATGATGCTTCCACGCAGAGTTGAAACCGACCTCACACGAATACTGGTAAACCGCTTAGAGGATCTAAGCCTGCCCAGGCAAAGCGGTGCGAGAAGGACCTTCCATGCTTATACGTGTAAACTCTATTGGTTTCATTGGGCGACAGGGCTTGAGATGTCGTTTCATCTCAATGTCGGGTAAAAGTCCCACAAAATCGGAAGCAACGTCTCCAAAATGACCTATACAGTGTTGACTGGGACGTTAAACATCAAATCAATCAATCAGTTAATCAATTATGCAAGCGGAGCTTATATGGCGTTGTAGGAGACCTCTGTGCGCCCCTGCCGAGCTCCCGTAGCGTTGTAAGAGACCTTACTGTGCTGCTATGGCAACCCTACGACGACCTCACTGCGCTCTGATCAGAACGCCGAGCGACGGCGTTTGTTTTGAGCATGCTCAAAATGCGCGCCGTCGCTTGGCGTTCTATGCGATCCCAACGCGCCTACTGGCGATGCCACTGCATTGCCACGGCGATGTTTGCGATCGTACTGCGCGCACCTCAGCGTTCTGCATTTTTCTTGGACGCCGTGAGGAAGCAGCCCTGGTGTGACAGGGGTTTTAGAAACAACGTTTCGAATGTAACTGGCAATCGAAAATGCTGTTTTTCAGTCTCGTTGATCTGCCTGGGTTGACTCTTAGGTTTTGAAGAAAAGACATCGTGTAGCTGCATTGGAAAGTTTAGGACTAAACATTGTGCTTGTATTTCATATTTGAAATACGACATACGGAAAAGATACTAGGTTCGTGTCTTTTGATATCAAGTTTATCGGGCAAGGCTTCGAGAAAGCTTGTAGAATCGCGAGCCTTGCCGAGCGATTTTTCATGCCTTCTCAAAGCCGAGCCTGTTAAACTGTCTCCTACAACGCCATATAAGCTCCGCTTGCATAATTGATTAACTGATTGATTGATTTGATGTTTAACGTCCCAGTCAACACTGTATAGGTCATTTTGGAGACGTTGCTTCCGATTTTGTGGGACTTTTACCCGACATTGAGATGAAATGACATCTCAAGCCCTGTCGCCCAATGAAACCAATAGAGTTTACACGTATAAGCATGGAAGGTCCTTCTCGCACCGCTTTGCCTGGGCAGGCTTAGATCCTCTAAGCGGTTTACCAGTATTCGTGTGAGGTCGGTTTCAACTCTGCGTGGAAGCATCATGCAGCCCATCTATTTCTTCCAGTCCCAATGGGCGGGGGCCGCCCGCTTGTATAAATAGTGGCTAGAGTAGAGTTTGATTGTGTACTGTCCCGAAAAACCTACTTCTGAGGTGACTCATCCCGGGTAAGGTAATGGCGGTGGACTTGCTCCTGCTTGCGGTAAATGCGGTGGACTTGCTTCCGACGGCACAGGAGTACTGGTAAACCGCTTAGGGGATCTAAGCTTGCCCAGGCAAGGCGGTGCGAGACGGATCGTCCATGCTTATTAACCCTATTGGTTTCATTGGGTGACGGGGATTGAGATGTCATTTCATCTCAATGTCGGGTAAAAGTCCCACAAAATTAGAAGCAACGTCTCCAAAATGACCTATAATGTGTTGATGGGACGTTAAACCTCAAATCAAACAAAACTGTTCGACTGATGAAGCTGTCTGTATACACTTTGAGAACGTCTTCAACATGTGAGCGCCGTAAAAGCGCAGTGCACGCATTGTGAGCGCCGTAAAAGCGCAGTACACGCATTGTGAGCGCCGTAAAAGCGCGGAGGAAGCGCCGTGAGAGCGCATACAATCGCCATCAAGAACGCAGTAGGATCGCGATAGATCGCCATGTAAGCTCCGTAGCAACGTCTTGGTCGCTGTAGGGACGCCATGACATTTCCATGTTCACAAAAAAATATCCCATATTTCTTGCGATCTCGCGGCGTTCTGAAAAATTAAACAACGCCGTCCCATCGCAGTGAAAACGCGGCATAGTGTGACAAGGCTTATTGATCCGCGTTCAGCAACTACCATGGAAATTTTTGATCGCTGCACTTAATGATAGGCAGCAATTTTAAACTGCCGTGTCAGTTGATGACTGCGGATCAGTGTCTTTTAAAACGGCATTTCAACTGCCAGGTACCATTGAAAAAGTCCAAAAAGGTGCCCTTTGAGAACCATGAACGCAGCCAAAAACGAAAATATACATAGCCATTTGTTGTTTGGGCCAGACTAGCTAGTTTCAGCCATCAAGGCCTCATCACTGACCCCCGCAGTAATGCTGACAACTTATATCAGCCAATACTAGTTTCTGCTATCAAAGCCTCATCAGTGGCCCTAAAAGAAAATCTGACTATGAATGTCAGTGAAATGGCATGAGAAATTATAACTGCAATTTAGATGGTAACTTGTCTGACTTGTAAAGACTCACCAGCCTGTGTCGCTGTGTACTCTGACCAGAAACATAAATGTTCACTCTTGAGAACCAAAGATGGCTCATGCAGACTGAAGGCGCATACATGCAGGCTAATATGAGCCTTTGCTGGCTGCACAATAAAACAGGGTTTCTTGTGACGCGTCTCATATGGTGCTATTCATTTTGCTCTAGGACTCTGGGTTTATTAAAGAAATGTTCCTACTTTTTGCTGAAGTAGTTACCATGAATACTGCTTATCCCTTAATTTAGAATTCTGTTAGCAGACCCAATTGGTATTGCTACAGGCCGTCGCAAGGCGGTCGTTTCCGTTGTAAACCCCAGCTTTACTATATAAAAGTCGGGTTTAAAGCAGTCAAAATATATAGGCGTGTTTTCGTGATGCCGACATGAAACAGCCTAACATATTGAAGACACTATGGGTGTCGGTGTTGGCTCTGTTAATATTGCTTTGACTGACAATCTAGAGACGATCAAACTGCCAGTAAGATGGGTTCCCCTACATGCTGTAGATTTTTCAAGAAAACTTTAAGATTGTTTTCAGGCAGACCAAGCTAAATTCTATAAGACATTTGTGATCCTGGATGAAACATGGGGTGACCATTTTGATCCTGAATTGTAGTCCCAAAGTAAACAATGGGAACTTCTCGGGACTCTCCTTCCAAAATGTTTAAACAAGTTGCATACGTTAGCAAGGTTCTGAGACTGTGAGGGAGTGACCATGGTTGACTTCTTGCAAAAAAAAAAAAGATAAAACAATTAATGGGGTTTACTATTTATTATGCTACAGAATTGCAACAGCCGACATATGTAGTCAAAACAAAGAGAAGAGAAATAGAGAATACCAGGTTCGTGGCTTTTGATATCAAGTTTATCGGGCAAGGCTTCGAGAACGCTTGTAGAATCGCGAGGCTTGCCGAGCGAATCTACATGCGTTCTTGAAGCCGAGCCTGATAAACTTGATATCAAATGATACGAATCTGGTATTCTCTTTATCAGTTTATCCACTTGTACACTCTTAGCGATTTATGATCAGTTATTGATGGTCCTCAGTGCGTACCAGCATTCTTGTGGTCGATATATTCAGTATCAACAGGCCATATTGTTTCTATGATATTTTTTTTTCAAGTATTTTTTTCTCCATTTTTCCCCAGTAACAGTAACATATTTGTCATTTTGCCAGTATGTTTGATGATATAGGAGCATTTCAGCTCTGCACCACCCCCTTCAATGTCGCTGGCCGGAAGGCTCTCCTGGCCGAATCTTCTTTGAAAACGCTGTGGAGGATACGGCTGTGTGGTCCGACCAACCTCTCCTGAGTATTTCTACATACTTGTCATGCTTGTGAACATAGGAATCAGACCACGGTAGACAATGCCAACTTTAAAAACATAATAGTCACGGTTATCCATGACAAAGCCCAATTTAAAGACAGGTCACGGTTTTCCGTTACCTGTATTCGAGAAAATAATTTCTCCCAAACTATCACGTGGTCATTTACATAGAGAAAACGTTAACGTCATGGAAAACCATTACTTTGGCTTTTACTAATGTGTCATGGAAAACCATGACAAATGATGGTCACGGTTTTCCGTAAGATACCTGACTGAAGACTGCACTTCATCAATTTCTGACGTAAGTTTTGTTATTGATGACGTCATTTGTTTGCGCGTGAGGAGCCTTACAGCCGGTAAAACAGTGTATGGTGCTCTTATCTGGCCATTACTTATTTAATGCTTTTTCTGCGGATTAAATCCTAATTTTCTCAGAACTGGCACGGATATTTTTTGAGGACTTTTTTTTTGGTAATTAATATAACATAGCCCTGTGTTTTGGTGTTAAAAGAATTTCTCAAGGAATTAGTTGGACCATAAAAATTAAAGTACCTCGCCTACTAATGATGATGATGATTTCGTGTTTAACGACGCGTCAACCCTCTTTGTGGGTCATAAGCGTCAAGCGGGATGTAACTATGCAAGTTTGGTTAGACTCATTCCATAGGTTCAGGAGATATAGTGCATCAAACAGGCTACGCCGACGCAAACGAGATTCGCACCAAAAACAATATGTCCCCCTCCCATCCGTTTGGGGGACATAAATATCCAAACCGTTCCTTTGGGCAGAAGAATATGTTCTATAAAACCTGAACTGAGGACGTTTACTCATCAATGGTTTATCCAAAGACCGTGGCTGCATTACGATGAGGTACTTACAATTCGGACATTTATCGTTTTCCAAAACGAAAACACGCCTATGCAAAAACATTGAAAATTTTACCACTTAAAAATGAAAAATTGCAGATGAGAAATTCTGATATTCTTCGTATTTCTGCACAAAGATGGATTGTGGGAACTCGTTAGAACCGCCTCGAATACCCACAATCTATGTTTTGAGCAGAAAGAAGAGATATAATATATATCAACGAGGCGGTTCTAAAGAATACCCACAATCTATGTTTTGAGCAGAAATAAGAAATATAATGTATACCCCTGTAGAACCCAATTTTTACAATATAAAAAATGGGATTTTCGGGGGTTAAAATTAAAAAGGTTTGTTTTCGTTATGCTAAGTCTTATATCTAACCTTCTAATTCATTGGGTGGCAGGGTTTGAGATGTCATTTCATCTCAGTGACGATAGGAGGACAAAGATTCTTATTTTTCTTTTTAATTTAATTTATTTTTATCACTTTTTTGAATCTACAGGCGTCAAAAATTTCAAAATTTCTTTCGGGGGAATCTCTCCCACCGCGAAAGTGGGGAAACCGCGTCTCGTGCTCTTTGTGCTCATCATGATTCGCCTTCCCAATTTCATCTACAGGCAACTTCGTGAAGACTTCTTTCTGAAGCTAAATTGAATGGGTATTAATATCATTGGCAATAGCTCGGCAAGAGCTTCTTGTAAATGGCACTGACTCCTAAATAGTAAAAATGCCACTGTTATAAAATATTGATTAAATACATCAGATCTCCTTTTGAAACAGATGAAAGCTTGTTATAAGTAACTTCCATGGTTTCAAATACATAATCACCATTATTTCATTTGAATTCATTTTTCGTGTTTAAATTAATGTACTTTGTTTTATAGGCTCCTGATCGTCGCATTCACTTCTGTGTTGCCATTACCATTCATTGTGAATGTGTTAAGTGCAAATAAATCACGGCCATTGTCATTGTTCAGCCACCCCTCCCCCATTTTTATGCCCCCGGAATCTAAGAGATTCGGGGGCATATAGTTTTTGGACTGTCTGTCTGTTTGTCTGTTTGTCTGTCTACAAAAACCTTAACATTGGGCATAACTTTTGAATGGTAATAGATAGAGCTTTCATATTTCACATGTGTATACCTTATCACAAGACCTTTCCAGTGGTACCATAATTTTTGATCTCGTGACCTTGAACTTGACCTTTGACCTATTCTTTACAATTTTTTTAAAAACATTAACATTGGCCATAACTTTCGATTCGTAAGTGATAGGGCTTTCATTTTTCACATGTGCATTCCTTATCACAAGACCTTTCTAGTGGTACCATAGTTTTTGACCTTATGACCTTGACCGTGATGTTTGACCTACTTTTATAAACTTTAACATTGGCCATAACTTTCGATTGGTAAGTAGTAGGGCTTTCATATTTCACACGTGCACTCCTTGTCACAAGACCTTTCTAGTGGTACCATAATTTTTGTCCATCCAGACACCCCCCTCAAGGTCAAGGTCACTGTGGCTATTTTTAGAAAAACTTTGTCATCGCTCTAGCGCCAACATTTCTTTACTGATTTCAATATAACTTCACACAAATGTTCCTTATGACAATATCTCGAGCGAGTTCGACTTTCAAGGTCATGATCTCAAGGTCAAGGTCAATGTGTCTATTTTTCGAAAAACTTTGTCATCGCACTAGCGCCTACATTTTTTCACCAATTTCAATATAACTTCATACAAATGTTCCTTATAAAAATATCTTGAGCGAATTCGACTTTCAAGGTCATGGCCTCAAGGTCAAGGTCACTGTGGCTATTTTTAGAAAAACTTTGTCATCGCTCTAGCGACTACATTTCTTCACCTATTTCATTAGAACTTCACACAAATGTTCCTTATGACAATATCTCGAGCGAGTTCGACTTTCAAGATCAAGGTCACTGTGGCTATTTTTAGAAAAACTTTGTCATCGCTCTAGCGCTTACATTTCTTCACCGATTTCAATATAACTTCACACAAATGTTCCTTATGACAATATCTCAAGCGATTCGACTTTCAAGGTCAAGGTCACTGTGGATATTTTTAGAAAAAACTTTGTCATCGCTCTAGCGACTACATTTCTTCACTGATTTCAATATAACTTCACACAAATGTTCCTTATGACAATACCTCAAGGTCAAGGTCACTGTGGCTATTTTTAGAAAAACTTTGTCATTGCTCTAGCGCTTACATTTTTTCACCAATTTCAATATAATTTCATATAAATGTTCTTTATGACAATATCTCGAGCGATTTTGACTTTCAAGATCAAGGTCACTGTGGCTATTTTTAGAAAAACTTTGCCATCGCTCTAGCACCTACATTTATTGATGGATTTTAATAGAACTTCACACAAATGTTTCTTATGATGACATCTCGACTTGCTTTGACTTTCAAGGTCATGACCTCAAGGTCAAGGTCACTGTGGCTATGTTTAGAAAAAACTTTGTCATCGCTCTACCGCTTATATTTATTAACAGATTTTAATATAACTTCACACAAAAGATGCTTATGATAATATCTTGAGCAAGATCTACCCAGCGGGCAATAATCGGTTGATTCAACGTTGAGTCAACGTTGAAGGCAAACGTTGAATAAACGTTGATTTTGGGTTGAATATGAAATTTGAATCAACGTTGCACAGTCAACGTTGACTCAAAGTTGACAATCCAACAGTGAATCAACGTTGATATTACAGTGTTGATTCAACGTTAAGATATTAATGTTGAATAAACGTTGATATTCGGTTGAATATGAAAGTTGAATCAACGTTGAGCAGTCATCTTTGAACCATAGCTTAATTTTCAACCTTGCATCAACGTTGAAATATCAACCATTAAATCAAACTGATCATAACTACAGAAACAGCGTTTAAGAAACCATGATTTATTAAAGAAACGAAACTAACATATAAATTTGCAAACTGTAAATATTTCATACGCATGCAAGGGCGCCCACTTTTTCACTTAAATTTTCTTTTAAGATATTACGAGCCACAAACACTGTTGTACTTAAAGTTTGTAGAACTGATCACTGTGTTTTTTTTTTTTTTTTGTTCGACATTAGCTACCGCCTGTTCTGTAAGCTGTCTATTTTAGTCGGACGCTAATTTCTTTTCTTTTCTTTTTTAATTCTGTCGGGGTCAAGGGTGGTCCTATTCATAACACTATCTGAAAAACAAGAAAGGCAATTCTTCAAATTACACCACAGATGTATTTTCTCCTATAGATGCATGTTTAGTTTCTGGAAGGAATTATTGCGTATTGTGTAGAAAATCCGTACACTTTAGAAATGTATTTTATCTTTCTGCTGTTTATGTAAATATGAACGCAGTGGGTCGCATGCAAATTAAATGAACCCCGAAGTGGTTCGCCTAAACTTTGACCGCAATCCGCTGTCGTTCAAGGTTTCTGGAAAAGTATGTTTGTGTAAGTGCTGTATGCTCTGAAGTATCAATACCACCTCGCATAAGGACCATCTTCTAAAAAGCCACCTCTCCTCGACAGACTGGTGTGAGGATCGATCGAAAATTGAAAAAAAACATGAGCATAGAGAAGTTTAAATTCTAAGTTAGTATTTCCTTACTTCATGTGCTAATTACGTAAATAATGAAACCATGCTTGTAAACCGAAAGTATGTATGTGTAAGTGCTGTATGCTTTGAAGTATCGATACCACCTCACCGTGAATGCAGGGCATGAGGATCGTTTTCTAAAAAGCCACCTCTCCTCAACAGACTGGTACGAGGATCGATCGAAAATTGAAAAAAAAAACATGACCATAGAGAAGTTTACATTCTGAATTAGGGTTTCCTTACTTCATGTGCTAATTACGTAAATAATGAAATCATGCTTGTGAACCGAAAATATGTATGTGTAAGTGTTGTATGCTTTGAAATATCGATACCACCTCACCATGAATGCAAGGCATGAGGATCGTTTTCTAAAAAGCCACCTCTCCTCAACAGACTGGTATAAGGATCGATCGAAAAATGAAAAAAAAAAAACATGCGCATAGAGAAGTTTAAATTCTCAATTAGCATTACCTTACCTCATGTGCTAATTACGTAAATAATGAAATCATGCTTGTAAACCGAAGGTATGTATGTGTAAGTGTTGTATTCTTTGAAGTACCGATACCACCTCACCATGAATGCAAGGCATGAGGATCGTTTTCTAAAAAAGCCACCTCTCCTTAACAGACCGGTATGAGGATCGATCGAAGATTGAAAAAAAAAAACATGAGCATCGAGAAGTTTAAATTCTGAATTAGAATTTTATTGTGTTTAATTCCTTACTTTATGTGCTACTTAAATAGTGAAATCATGAGTGGTGTATGCTTTGCAGTATCGATACCACCTCACCATAACTGCTAGGTATGAGGATCGTTTTCTATGTTGTAAGCCACCTCTCCACAACAGAATGGTTTGAGGATCGACCGATAATATAACTATATATGCAGCAAGAGTTTTAATTATGAATTAGTAATTTAAATCGCACATCATGATAAGTTCTTATTTATGAACAATTTACACTGGACCCTCAATTTTACACCAAAACATGCGGAAAATAACGTTTAATCTTGAAAATGCCATAACCAAAAATAGTACTGAACTAAAAATCTGAGTTAATTAACCTTACAATGACCAAACATTTTTTTCGGGTTTACTTATCGTGGTAGACTGGAATCAGTCCAAATGTTCACTCTAATTCACTCTAGACCTATAAATGTCTCTCTGATTACCTACCATATCCCTCTCTGAAACCTGTTCCTTCATCTTCAAAATTTCATTCATTATAAAGAAGTCATTATTTATTAGAGGAGAGAAAGACAAATATGCTTAGGAACAAACTTGCTAAATAAATGTGGCTGCATGCAGGTAGTGTTTGTTAATGCCATACGCTTTGCTGCGTTTGTACCACCTGACCATGAATGCTGAATATACTGTTATTGCCATTATGTATGACACTGCATCGGAATTGGGGGCGATGGTGACAATTTAGTAAACTCCGGATTTGAAACCCAATCAGTAGTTTAACTACTGGCGGTCACATCATGTTAACAAGTCCATGCAATGATTACCCTTTTAAACACTACTTTATATAGAGAAAGGTGGGGTTTACATTATTTTACTTATTTCTGCTCCAAAACATAAATGCGCTGGGGTGCAGTGGTAAAGCATCGGGTTTTAGATCGAGAGGTCGATTATTATTATTATTAATAATTGTGGATACGCGTTAGAACCTGCTCTAACGAGCATCTACAATCTATGTTTGGAGCAGAAATAAGAACAAATCACCAATTATCATCTCTGGATCCATAAAATATTGTCCTGCATTACATAGGCATGTTGTCGTAATGATTCCGTTGCAGTTTCTGGTTTTGTACTGTTGGTGCACGCACATTTCGATTGTGTATGTGACGTGTCGTCTCATCATTTCTAACTGTTATTTTGGTGGCTTGTGGTGGCTGTGGTCTTTGATTGTGGCTTTTCCTGAGTAACGTTTTCTTACTTAATAAAATTAACGTCTATCATGTTCCATGCATACGTACCCGTAGCTTGTTGTTGCTTGTTGGAACCGCCTTCTAACGGGTACCCACGACCTATGTTTTGAGAAGAAATAAGAAAAGTAAAATAATAATAATAATAATAATAATAATAATAATAATGCAGGGGTAGGCCTATATGCTTCTGTTTATTTCACTATTAATTTTTTTCTAGATAAAGTGTTATGATTTTAGTTTTGTTTTATTTGAGGTTTAACGTCCCCGTCAACACTGTATAGGTCATTTTGGAGTCGTTGCTTCCAATTTTGTGGGACTTTTTCCCGACATGGAGATGAAATGACATCTCAAGCCCTGTCGCCCAATGAAACCAATAGGGTTTATAAGCACGGACAGTCCAACTCGCACCGCTTTACCTGGGCAGGCTTAGATTCTCTGAGCGGTTTACCAGTACTCATGTGCGGTCGGTTTCAGCTGACTCTGCGTTGAAGCATCATGCAGCCCATTTATTTCTGTCAGCCCCAATGGACGGGGGCCGCACATGTCTTGTAACAAACGTTTAAATATGCATTTTTATTCTAAACCCTGTTGGATTACATTTGCACATTATAATGTCTATATAGGGTACAATAGATGAGATTTGGGTAAATAGTGTAGACCCACGTACTACGTACACCCAGGGCATCTTACACTATTTGCATAAAAATACATGTATAATAACAGTAACATATAATAGGGAACGGGATCATCCAAACAAACCATGTACAGGCATAAAACATATGGGCCTCCTTGGCCTAGTGGATAAGAGCGCTGACTCTTAATCATTAGATCCCTCACCGCTGTTGTTCGAGCCTGGCTTGGGTCACACGTGAGACGCCAAGTTCTGCAAGGGAAGGTCAGGTATTTTTTTCTCCGGTTACTCCGGTTTTCGCCCACCTCTGATTAACGATCGGCTCGATATCAGTGAAATAATCTTGAAAGGGCCGTATAATCCATCACGTGAACTCGTCCGTGAAATTAACACCTCCTAAACCCCACTTCATATAGAGAAAACTGGGGTTTACGGGGTATATATCATTTTTCTTATTTCTACATTTCGGCTTCAAAACATAGGTTATGGGTACTTGTTAGAACCGCCTCAATGAGGCAGTTCTAACGGGCACCCACAACATATATTTGAAGTAAAAGTAACAAAAATATCACAAATTTCATCAGAAAAGAAGCCATTTTTGAGATGTGAAAAAATGCACTATGTCGCACGGGCGTGTTATCGTATAAAAAAAGCATAAAACTTGTGGCATAAGCTGGGGATCATAAACACCAGACGCTCTAATATCACACGCCTATAATGTGGAAAAAACTGATAAGCACAGTTATGTATACACAAAGGAGTAAAGCCAGAGCATAACAAAATTTTAAGTAGTTGGCTGAAAATCACATATTTTCTAAAAAGGTTCCCAGTGACTTAAAATAAGCATTACATGGCCCAGAAGCTTGATTTTACTGTTAAGTAATAGAAATAGAATCGTGCATTTTACCGGGCATTTTAATTTATATATTTTTCCTTTGACGGGCCAATTATATTATTCATCATTGCACTTCGTTTCGTTCGATTTAAAAGTTAACTGGAAATATGAAAAGTTTCTCTTCATTTAAAAGTTAATTTTAAAATTTATAAAGAACAAAGCTATTACTACATCACTTTTAAATGATATTTTGTATTAACTGCAAGTTGAGAAGCCCGTTTCAGTTTCTGGCGGTGTATTTTCATAACTGCGCGTCTGCGTGCATGCGCTTGTAATGCGCACTTGAAAGAGTACAAACTTTATGAATCAAAAGTTTTTTCGTTTCCATTGTATTGTGTGTAATAACACATGCTATTATGAAAATGTATGCAGTAATAATGATAATAATAAATCTTACCTCGCACAATGAATACTTTTTTCTGTTGTTTTTTTCCCTCTTTGTCTCAAGTTCACGAAAAAACTTACACGCTCTGTGAGCATATGATTTTCCCGGCGCGTCACGTCACGACCAAAGGATCAAAAGATAAGAAAATAAGATCTAACAAAGCCTGCATTTTTTATAAGAACCATCTCATCAACTAGTATTCGTTTAGACGCAGGATAAGCCGAACACTGGCTATGCCTGCGACGTACGTTAGGATAAAACTCTAAATACCTTTTTCTGTTCGGCGCCGCCATTTTTTGTTTCTGTGAGCTTCGTGGGAAAGTCCATTCAAAACTTACAAACTGATCAGATCCATATATAATTGGTATTTGACAAGCAAACAGCGTAGACCCTGATCGTTTGCCGCACCTGCGCGCCTTCTGGATTTTTATCCCAGTGGGCACATGACGTTTAGGTAACGTCGCATCAACGTCGATGCGACGACGTTGATACGACGTTGACCCGACGTGATGTGCTCTTTCATATTTGCGAGTGTTGTTTTAAAGCAGCAGCAGCAGCAACAACAACAATAATAATAATAATATCGTTGCTGTTGTTGTTGTTTATTATGTAGTAATAACCAAATGTTGGTTGTCAGCCAAATTTCAACGTTGATTAAATAATAAGGACATCAACGTTTAATCAGCAGAGTTTTACCAACTTAAGTTCAACTTTGCGGAATCAGTTGTTTATATACAACAACATATCAACTTTGATTCAACGTTATACTGCCAACGTTTAATCAGTGTTGATAAATCACCGTTGAACAGAGGTTGATATAAGGTTGATCAACCAATCAACCTAATTTCAACACAAACTCAACGTTGATTCAACGTTGAGTGCCTGCTGGGTACTTTCGCGGCCAAGGTCACTATGGCTATTTTTAGAGAAACATTGTCATCACTCCAGTTTTACCTCGTTACCTTGATGTTTGACCTTTTTGTTTAATTTAACATTGGCCATAACTTTCAATTGGTAAGTGATAGGGCTTTCATATATCACATGTGCATACTATGTCACAAGACCTTTTCAAAAATCCCATATTTTTTTACCTTGTAACCTTGACCTACTTTTTTAAGACTTGAACATTGGCCATACCTTTTGATTGCTTAGTGATACTGCTTTCATATTTAACATGCGCTGTCCGGGGGCATCAGTGTTTCACAAACACATCTTGTTTTTTTTATATCTAAATTCTAAATTTAGCCACCCACACAACTGGGGTAATGGCCAAATGTGACCGGCACAGTATATGAAGATAGATACACCTGTATTAGCTGCATTACCTGTATATCATATAAACTGCAGGCCAATATGGCGAGGTTTAACCAATTTAGTTTAAATCCAATCACGAAAACACACCTATGTAATTTTAACCCCCTTGAACCCCACTTTTGTATAGTAAAACTGGGGTTTGCACGGTTAAACCTTATTTTTCTTAATTCTGCTCTAAAATATAGATTGTGGGTACTCGTTAGAACCGCCTTGATGAGGCGGTTCTAACGAGTATACACAAGAGGCGGTTCAAACGAGTATACACAATTTATATTTGGATCAGAAATAAGAAAAAATAACAATTTTTCATCTTAAAATTTTCATTTTTTCGGCGATAAAGATTACACTGAATTTGTATAGGTGTGTTTTCGTAACGTCAACGTCCTCTTTGTAAACAAGAACCTGAAAATATAGAACACTTAATAGTATCATGTAAATCCTTAAAATACATCCGATTACCCTATCTTAGAAAAATAAGAAAGCTTCTTCTGGATTCAAGCCATCCGTGTGTTTCTCAACGCCTGAAAATTTCTGATAAACAGACAGAGTTAGTGGAATTGCGTAGTCAGGGACTTATTTACGAGTTACACTTAAATCGTGCTAGGATATTGAACCCTTAACAGTGAGATATACCAGGGAGCATTGCATGTTTAGTGTTAATCTTACTATCTATCTGGTCACATTTGGCCATTACTTCAGTTGAATAGGTGGCTAAATTTAGAATTTAGCTAAAAAAAGTCACTGGACCAGTCCTTAAAACTATTTACAGTCTGAATATCAGAGGTATCCTTAAACGCATACCTCTGAGTCTCAATCTTACACTGTACGGGCTTTGAACTCCTATGCGGTCTTGGCATTCACCCCAGAAGAGGGAAGACTATTCCATTGAGAAATGGATCTATGAAAGAAAGAGTTTTTCAGGGCATCGTTGTAGGACTGGTACCTACGATATTGTGAGTGGTTTACTTTTATGCCATTGTTTGGGTTGACGCTGCTGCAGGGGTCAAGTACCAATCTTTATTAATAGACACTGTATCAGAATGTATCTTATAGAATAAGGTTAAACAGAACTGCTCACGACGGGCCTCTAGGGACGGCCACTCTAGCTCATTAAGCATGAAGCATGTTAAGACCACTATTTAACTCTGACAATTCAATAACTGTGCAATTTTGTTTACTTCACGGCTTATGCGAAGGTGCCAGGTAAAATAACCATGAGAACATTACGAGCTGCGTTTTCCCTATATATTTAACATCAGAATCAGAATTGTTACTGGTGACACGTCAAATGATATTCATACACCAGGACCTGTGAAATGGGAATTTAGTCACTAGCTCTAATCAAAGGGGTAAACTTAGTTACACAGTCATCAGAATCTTCAGCTGTCGAAATAATCGAATCGGGAAGGGCATTCCAATCTCGAATGGTTCGGGGGAATCTTGAACGATTCTTTATGTCAGTTCTTGCAGTAAGGGTATGAAACGCCAATGAATGGTGATTTCTACAGTGCCTAGCTGGGGGTGGGGGGGACAATATCATCTGTTGGAATGCTGGCAGCACCCTTTTGACCTTTGTGTAAAAGGATGAGCCTACTGTCTTTCCTCCTTTTCTTGGGAGACTCCCATTTTAATTTTCTAGTCATGCTCCCAGTTTCAAAGCAGTAATAATTGCCTGTTACAAATCTAGCAGTTCTATTCTGAACTTTTTTTTTCAATTTCTTCGTTAAGGACCACTCCGCTGGGGTCCCAGATACAACTACCATATTCCACGATTGGCCGAACAAGACCTTTTATATGCTGCCTCTTTTACATCCTGTGGGCACTGATGAAGATTTTGCCTCAGGAAACCAAGTGTTCTATTTGCCTTAGCACATATGTTGCTAATATGAGTATTCCATCTCAAGTTTTGTGTGATTGTCACACCAAGGTTTTTAATTGAGTCCACATTCTCGAGGACCGTTCCCTCTAAGCTGTAAGAAGCCTCAGTTTTATTAGATCTCTTCCTAGTTATCTGCATAATGTTGCATTTAACTGGCTGAAATCTCATGCCCCATTTTCGGGCCAACATCATAATCTATATGTTTCAGTGAGTCAGCTTTATCTCTCATTTCCCGATTGCAAACACAGTCGTCTGCGAACAGTCTTATTTCTGTGTCAATGTCAGTGGAAATACCATTGGTGTACAGGAAAAACAATAATTATTGTGGACAAAGAACAGTCCCTTGTGGGACTCCAGACAAAACTGGAGCCCAGACTGAAGATTCACCATTAACAACAACGCGCTGTTTTCTGTAGCAAAGAAAGGAATATATCCATTTGAGAGTCTTCCCCCAAATTCCGTAACCAAATAACTTAGATTTAAGTAGTTCATGAGGTGGGGTGTCAAAAGCCTTCTCGAAGTCCAGAATAAATGTGTCCACATGCCCCCCTTTGTCTATCTATCTATCTTCATATACTGAGTCGGTCATACTTGGCCATTACCTCAGTTTGAATGAATGTCATTTGACGCGTCAAGATTGTCTTTTCCAAGATTTGACTTGTCCAAGATTTTTGTCCAGTCATCAATAACTGTGCTCAGAATCAGAATCAGAATTGTTACTGGTGACACGTCAAATGACATTCATACACCAGGACCTGTGATAGGGGAAGTTAGTCACTAGCTCTAACCAAAGATGTAAACTTAGTTACACAGTCATCAGCACTTTCAGCTGTCGAAATAATCGAATCGGGAAGGGCATTCCAATCTCTAATGGTTCGGGGGAAGAACGATTCTTTATAAATGTCAGTTCTTGCAGTAAGGGTCTGAAACGCCAATGAATGGTGATTTCTACAGTGCCTAGCTGGGGGTGGGGGGGTGGGGGGGGGGGGTGGGGAACAATGTCATCTGTTGGAATGCGTTTTCCTAAAACAATGTTGTCTGTCTGATATAAGTTTATATTCATCCAAGTGGGTCATGATGTTCGAGCAGACTATATGTTCAAGCAATTTACACAGAACACTTGTCAGAGCCACATGGCGATAATTACGGGCAAGAGCCCTATCTCTTTTTTTTTTAGAGTGGACAAATGTTCGCTATCAAGAAACTGTTGAAACAGGTGTGCAAAAACTGGACAACACAAAGCCTAGTAGAAAAGAACAAAGAAATAAACAATGAATACATGAAGGGTAAATAACTATTTCTCCACGAGACCAGCCGGGCGGCACACCAGGAGGGCCTATTTTAAACTTCTTTATCGAGCAGCAATTTTAACAGATTTTAATGTGTCTCTGATGGGAGCTGTGGGTTAATTTATCGATTCCTGATGATTGCCTTCACTTCTTGGGTATTCCGATGGGTACTCCTTGTGGCTGATCTGTTTTTGTTTTGTTATGAGAGAGACTTCATGATGCCCCTTTCTGCTGAAAACCAATCTGAAATCATTGAAGTTTTCAGCTCGACTTCTAGATATTTGGATGGTTTATTAAATATTGACAATACCTATTTCGATGGTTTGATCAGTCAAATTTACCCCCCAGAACTTCTGTTAAATAAAGAAAATTCTTTTGATACCGAGGCCCCGTTTTTGGATAAACGCGATAATTTTGATTTCCTTTTTTTGGATGGTGATGGCCATCTTATGGTGTTTACATTTCGCAATTCATTCGATTTGCTAGAGTGTGTAGTCACGTAACTGACTTCAACACTCGTTTTAAATTGTTAACTGCTAAACATCTTAATCAGGGTTATCGGTACCATAAACTACGCAAAGCCTATTCACAATTGTACAGACGTCATTCTGATTTAATTTCAAAATTCAATATTGGACTCAAATCTCTTCTGCAACAAGGTCTATCGGAACCCGAGTTTTATGATGACATAGTATATAAATTAAAAAAAATTGATAACTGCAATGACTTCAGCACCCAATTTCGTAAAATCATTCTTCGATATAAAATGATTGTGTACAACATAATGTTATACGACAGACTGCATGCATGGTAGTTAACCCAGCCACGGTTGACAACTTTGCTTCCCTCTTTAATTGCACGCCGGTGGGTCAGGCCTTCGAAACTATGACGGTTCCAGCCATTCCGCCATTGATGTTTCCATTAGAGTCTGCTGTTTCATGTTTGTGTTTCTTTCCTTTTGGAGTCTCTAATGCGAGCTGTGGGTTAATTGTATCGATTCCTGATCATTGCCTTCACTTCTATTTTATACCATGCATAAATGTACAGTATATTATAAACAGTAAGTGGAGCGCTTTGGTGCAGTGGTAGCGCATCGGATTTGTGATCGAGAGGTTGCGGGTTCAGGCCTCACGCTGACCAAAGTGTTGTGCCCTTGAGCAAGGCACTGCTTACAAAAGTACTGGTTACCACCCAGAAAATCCTGCTTGTAATGCTCAGATGTGAGCGAGTAGCAGTAATAGGAGAAAAAAAAGAGAAAAAAGAGAGCAAACAAACTGTAAATAGGGTGGTGAAAGGTTCACCAGTTTAGCATTGAGGATATCCACTCCATTTGAGGTGTGTCGAGAACGACAACAATAACAACAACGACCCCGCCCATCGGGGCTTGAAGAAATATATGGGCTGCATGATGTTTTCGTGTAGAGCTGAAACCGACCCGCACTAGAGTACCTGTAAACCGCTTAGAGGATCTAAGCCTGCCCAGGCAAAGCGGTGCTCTATTGGTTTCATAGGGCGTCAGGGCTTGAGATGTCATTTCATCTCAATGTCGGGTAAAAGTCCCACAAAATTGGAAGCAACGTCTCCAAAATGACCTTTATAGTGTTGACGGGGACGTTAAACCTCAAATCAAACAAACAATACCAACAACAACATACGGTAGCTGCGTTTATACGGCCCGGATTTTTCCTTATCAGTACCGTCAAATATAATGCGACTTTAGCGATTCGTTATACCTAAAGTGAACACACTACTTTTTTACACCACAGCCCTCGAGAAATACACCGGCTGCCAATACATCCTGAGGCCATCCTGAATGGTGAGAAGTTATGTTGAGTGCTCAATGAAAATGCATTATCTTCATGGTCGCGGGACGTTTCGGTCTTGAGGCGTTTCGGACCCCGGGTCGTTTCGGTCCTGGCTCGTTTCGGCCGGGTCGTTTCGGCCCAATTTTTTGGGGTTGGTCGTTTCGGCCAAATTGGTGGGGTCGTTTCGGCCCTAACTTTTTCTTACCATTTCAAAGCATTGCGTTGTAATCTTGCATATCAGATATCAGTCTGTGCTATTCATATCTTCACTTGTTTTGTTATAAATGACACAGAAGCCATAGAGGTCTCCTTTGAACAGTGTATCTATCTATCTTCTTATACTGAGTCGGTCAACAGTGAAGACTGATCACAACGGTCACGGATCGTTTTGCCCATGGGTCGTTTTGCCCAGAGTCGTTTGGCCTGTGGGTCATTTCGCGCTGAGTTGGTGTGTCGTTTTGCCCTTATTTTTTTTCAAGCCCTATGGATTGAGGTTAGATAAGTTTTGGTGTAGAATGTGGTTGATGGGGGTATTAGAAGTCCCAGAAAATGTTGTAATATATATATATACTCGTTTGGTGCTATATTTGACCTTGATCTATTTTTCGTGGTTCACTGACTTTGAAAACTATTGCATCAAACCAAACGTTCACTCTACTGTTTATGTTCATTTCTCAAGAACCGGTACTGGTAATTACCAAAACGAAACCAAAACACCGGAACGAAGCCGAAATACCGGAACAGACTATTAAATATATAGGGGTAATGTCTGTGGTGAATTGTAATGCACTGAACGTAATGATTTAATTAATGTTATTGCATAAATTTATTATATGAACATATATACAGTATAAATTGGCACAGAGAAGGAATTTAATGTTAACAAATAATCCTAATTCACGATTTAGACGCATGCATAAAGTTTATGCAATGTTAACTTTTCTATGTAAATGAAATAAAAGCTATTGTAAAAGTATGTTTATTTCATTTCCAATTTAATGTTTTTTAATCTCATATAAAAGGAAACGACAAGCAGAGTCAAAATTGTGGGAGAATTAACCATATTTTGTCGCAAAATGAAATGATTCTTTCTTGTCATATATGAATAAATAAATGAACCTGCTCATGGCAAAACCTGCTACCTGTGCGACCACCATCCATGCAGTCTGATCAGAATCTTCTGTTCGCATGAGCCTTCTTAGGCCTCCGGGTTACACAGAGAGCAGCAAGCAAAGACTGGTCAGACTGACTGTATGCACAGGCTGATCTGAGTCTTCACTGGTTGCGCTAATCTTATAGTAAGTTTTGTCATGGGCAGACTCAAATAAATAAATAAATGTCCCATAAAAAAGGTTAAAAGCAGTTTAAGCACTAACAGGTCTTTCATTGCTACTTAATTTTAATCCAATTAACTGATTATTGATATGGTGACAGGTAAGATAGAGTCATTAATACCACATTACATGGCTTAGATAAGCTGTTTGATCAAAATTAAAAAAACAACAACAAAAAACACTGTATAGATCATTTTGGAGACGTTGCTTCCAATTTTGTGGGAACGAGATCAAATGACATCTTTAGCCCTGTCGCCCAATAAAACCAATAGGGTTTATAAGCATGGTTTGGCCGACTTGCATCTCTTTGCCTGGGCAGGCTTAGATCCTCTAAGTGGTTTACCAGTACTCGTGTGCGGTCGGTTTCAGCTCTGCATGGAAGCATCATGCAGCCCATCTATTTTTCCAAGGCCTGATGGGCGGGGGTGGCGCAAGTGATGTCAATCATCAGGAAAACATGCCTATATAATTTTGACCTCCATCAACCCCACTTTTATAGGAAAACTGGGGACCCAGTGGTATACTATATATATCCTTATTTCTGCTCAAAACATAGATTGTGGGTACTCTTTATAGAACCGCCTCGCCAAGGCAGTTTTAACTAGAGCAAAGTCCATTGGGGGCCAATCGCAAATAGCCGCACTTTTGACCTTGACCTTTGACCCCGGAGGTCACAGCCAGCATCCGAAACCTTAAGTGTAATCTACACATCCCAGGCAATCATCCTGTCAAATATGAACACCATCCGACGACCGGTGTAGGAGGAGTTAGCGTTACGAGGAAATGTGCACTGACTGACGGACGGACTGACTGACGGACGGGACCGATTACAGTATATCCGATTTTTCTTCGAAAAGTGCGGATATAACGAGTTCTCACATCCAAGTTTGGAGCAGAAATATTGACAATATCAGATTTTTTTTATCAGAATTTCTTTCATTTTATGGTGGTAAAATTTTCCAATATATTTTGTATAGGCTTGTTTTCGTAATGTAGAATCATTTTTGTGATGTGACAAGTTTGTTAAAAATTGTAGCTTAGCTGAGTTTACTATCTGTTGAAACGTTTGAAATAGAGTAAAAAGATTATTATCTAATTCAAAAAGTTTTCTTTTATCTCGAACCGGCCCCGATAGCTGAGTTGGTAGAGTGTCCGCTCCGGGGAACGGAAGGTCAGGGATTCGATCCCGGGCCGGGACATACCCAAGTCGTTAAAAATGGTACTAGCTGCTCCTCGCTTGGCACTCAGATTTACTGTGTAGAGCTAGGACTGGTCGACCCAGTGTCAGGATAATGTGACTGGGTGTGGTATCATGTAATGTGTCTGGGACATGATTCTTCAGTGAGGCAGCACTATAAAAGTGAGCATTGAGCTCCCTGTCCTAACAAGACACCATCGTGATATGAATGAAAAATTGTTGAAAGCGATGTAAACCCGAATTCACACACATTCTTTTATCTCGGACCCATCAATATTGAGCTTTTATGTTTCGATTCCCTGTATGAATGTTTTACAAAATAACCCCATACTTATTGCGATTTCGCTTGTTAGCGTGATTTTTAGCTTCGGCCACTTCATCAAAGTTAGTCCAATTGTGTCTTAGTATGCCCATGTGCGTTTCGTTCTCTGAAATAACTAAACAAAGCTGAAAATTATTGCCAAAAAAGAAAAATTGGACTCATTCCCTATATTTTTAATAGTCTGTTCCGGTATTTCGGCTTCGTTCCAGTATTTTGGGTCTCATTTTGGTAATTGCCAGTACCCCTCAAGAACTGTAAGAGTTTCTTTAATGATACTAGGTACACATTTGCATCTTGAGATGGCAGCGATAATTCAAGCATCCATATTTGACCCACTTTTCACGGTTCACTGACTTTGTTAAATATTGCGTCAAACCTAGCGACCATCCTACCATTCAAGTTAATTTCTCAAGAACTATAAGAGCTTCGTTAATGAACTTTGTAACAAGCTTGCATCTACTGATGACAATTATAATGCTATTATCCATATTTGACATTGATATATTGGGACTTATGGCTGTGAAAATTATCATTTTGTAGGAAAGAAACGAAGTAACTCCTTTTGGCTTTCCGCTTGAGATGTAGTTTCATCTCAATGTCGGGTAAAACCCCCACAAAACTGGAAGCAACGTCTGCAAAATGACCTATACAGTGTTGACTCGGACATGAAACCTCGATCAATCATTCATTCATTAATTTACTTATCCTGGTCCATCTCTGCAGGGTTCGCCATTAACCCAAGACTGATGGACATTGTCTAGTGAAAAGCTGGTCAGGTCTAGTAAGGTCAATGGCTGACTTGTCCGAATGGTCCAGTTAAAAATCTGCCATCACAGTTATTGAAATCCATGTTTTTAACTTATTTTCCATAAATGTTCCTGCGTTCAGTTTGTTACTTTGTTTTACTATGTAAATAAATAATAATAGAAATAATCTGGTGACTGTAGAACTTTAGATCAGGTCCAGTGCATCCCAAGAGTTATAAGACCACCTTGTCCAGTTACTTAAAAAGTTAATGTTGAACCCTGCTCCGTATATTCAACCGTTCGTCCATCCGTACATCTACCAATACACAACTCCTTTCATTTATTCATTTGTTTATCCGTTCAACCGTCTGTCCATTAAACCATCCACTCCGTTTGTCACTCCCTTAAAAATATAATTAGTCTTCAACAAAAACTGTTCCAATCTTCAAGAACGATTCGAAATTCATCTATTCATGAATGATGGCATTTGTTTTTAATTGCGCTGAAACACTTCAACCTTACCTTTTGACGATCATAAATTGAATACCGATCCGCTGAAATTTAATCAGCCTCAAGTTATGACAATTATCAACATGATTAGGAAACCGATTATTGATGCGTGATTACATAACGGTATTTATTATCTAAGGGAAAGCCGCCCGCATTATTAACTTTATTAACAATGCCTGAAGCTTGAACAGTAACTTTATGAGAAGCGTGCAAAGAAATACGATCCTGAATACCGTTAGGCAACCACATTGACTTCTACGGAGTGTCTTCTTCGAGAAAAAAAATTGGGTTGGACAGATCTACAGATTCACATTGCCATGTAGTTAGGAATTAAATATCAAAACAGACGCGCAGACGATAAAAAGTTAGGACCACTTTTTCTTTTTGTGGAGAACCTGACAAAGTTTCTCCGGAAAAACGCAAGAAAAAAAAATCAAATGCAGGAGAAATTTCTAGCGGCTATTTCTCCCAAATCGCAGAAATAGCTCTTTCTGCTTAGCGTCCGCAGGCCGCAGGTGCAAGAAAATTTGCGACCATGACTCATTTTTTTCGCGTCCTTTGGCCATTGGCGAAAACTCTTAACCGGAGGCTTAAAAACCTTGTTTATTGCCGTTTTCCGACACGTGTATATTGGCGCCTTTGATTATTGCATCATGGTGGTTGTTTACTTTTGACTCCACTTTATTTTTCATACTTTTATCATCCCGACGTATTTTTTCCTCGCAACATTGTCGTCAATGCACGTCTGAGATAGAACCACCGCTGCACAGACGTGTTCCGTATACATTTGACCAAACTTAAATTTTTTGAGTCACAATGGCAGGATTAACCTGTAATACTTGGGTAGTCATATATCTAATTGTGAATCACAGGTGGTCAGCATGCAGTGCATGCTTATTTACCGCTATCTATCAAGTAGCCGATTAAATTAACACCCTTAGATGTCTCGCCGGCGTCTTTGAACATTAAGCAGAATGACTGGCAGCGCATCATAAAAGAACGCAAACACAGCAACCGGGACAGACTGATTAGCTTTCACAGATGCGCTTGCTGATCTGAGTCTTCACTGGTCGCCCGTTTTATTGTATTGTTGCTGAGCGCTGAATTTCTCGCCTTTTACCAATCGCATGCAGTTGCTACAATTCGTGGAGATTTCCCGCCTTTGAACACGTAGGACATAAGGCCGCTGCAGACCCAAAACATGGGTTTGAAAACGTTTTGATGACAATATGATCTGTGTGACGGCTGAAGACTCCGACTAGCCTGCACAGTGTGATCAAAACGAGCCTTCAATGGCGTCTGGGAAATTCTAAAAACACATGCGAAGTAGACGACCACATTGGCTGGATTTAAATTCTTTAGAAGAAAAAGTAATTTTTCATTTTGCTGTCCGCCAGCTTATTAACATGAAAATGTATATCGGTATGTTACGATGATAGAATATGTGTTTAACGTCTTTTACATATGGCCATTGCCACGTCTGACATTATTATAAGTGCACTTAGCAGCCATCCTGTGAGGACAGATGAAGATACGACCCTAGTTTTGAATTTAGGAGTACCGATACTCTCAAATAATCACAGGATACGCCTATGTCTTTGGTTGAAGGAGTAACAGTACTCCTCGGGCACAAGCTTATCAATAACACCGTTATCCATCTCTGCAGGGTTCGCCATTAACCCAAGACTGATGGACATTGTCTAGTGAAAAGCTGGTCAGGTCTAGTAAGGTCAATGGCTGACTTGTCCGAATGGTCCAGTTAAAAATCTGCCATCACAGTTATTGAAATCCATGTTTTTAACTTATTTTCCATAAATGTTCCTGCGTTCAGTTTGTTACTTTGTTTTACTATGTAAATTAATAATAATAGAAATAATCTGGTGACTGTAGAACTTTAGATCATGTCCAGTGCATCCCAAGAGTTATAAGACCACCTTGTCCAGTTATTTAAAAAGTTAATGTTGAACCCTGCTCCATATATTCAACCATTCGTCCGTCCGTACATCTACCAATGCACAACTCCTTTCATTTATTCATTCGTTTATCCATTCAACCGTCTGTCCATTAAACCATCCACTCCGTTTATCACTCCCTTAAAAATATAATTGCGGCGAAATGACTCACCTGATAAGGGCGAAATGAACCCCACCCGCCCCCAAAATCAGGGCGAAATGACCCGGCGAAACAACCCACAGGCGAAACGACCCGGATTCATCACAACGACAGGTGCAGGTGCATCATATAAAATTGTTGGAGCCGATTTGCCTTTTTCGCAAATTTCAAAAACTTACCAGTTCAATCAGAATTGTTACTGGTGACATGTCAAATGACATTCATACACCACTGTGTGACCAGTTAGCACATATTCAACCCATTTCATTATTTATCATTTGATAAGCTCACAGGGCTACCCAGAGAATGTTTCGCATGCTGTTCTGAAACTCTTCATGCCACAGGGGTGTAAAATTCCACTCGCCCACTCGCATTTGTAAGTTTTAAGGCAGGGCGAGTAAGAGTTTCAAAACTGACCTTACTTTTTCTTCATTTTTAGCACCTAAATGAAAAGTTTAGACAATAAGGGCGAGTAAGTTTGAGGGAAATTTTACACCTCTTGCCATTGTGATACTAGCGAATACTAATCAGTCTGCAGATCAGTGCAGTATGATCAGTATTTGCAGATCGCATCCACATGGCTATCAAGAAAAAAAATCTTTTAGAATTGATGCGCATCATGATCTTAAATTGTGCACATCTGTATGTGACACATGAAGAAGTAGACCATTGTTCACTTGTATGCAGTCTGATCATAATCTTTGAGGATTGAATGAACCTTCAAAATCTTTGAGACTTGCACGAACTTTCTACAGCCACAGCAACATACAATCAGAATCAGAATTGTTTACTGGTGACATTTCCTTAGACAATCCTTCACCAGGATTATACAAAGAGATAATGAATGGATGGATATATTGATTCAAGTTTGCATGTAGTTTTTTGATCAGGAAAGACTCAGATCATCCTGTGCATGCATGCAGTCTAATCAGATTCTTCATAGATATGAACCTTCTGCAGTCGCAATGCCATCCAAGGTGTTTTTTGTTAGCTTTTTAACCCTTGTCCTGCTGAGCCCAGATATGCCTTATCTTTCAAACAATGTAGATCCAGACCAGATGGCTTGCCATCAGATCAGGATCTACATTGTTTGCCATTCAGATTGTGAATTTGTTGCAATAATTTGCATGGAGTAATCTGATTGGTTAATAATTGGTAGTGGGTGTGGCAGATTAAAATATTCAGCAGTACAAGGGTTAAGTAGTGAATTAAATCTTCACAGTTAATGATCCCTTTATCAATCACCTGTTAGTCAATTTTGATTGAGTTATCTAATCCCCTTCTTTTTGTTTATCGGTGATTAACTGAGTACCGGTGCATGACCTTAATTAGGCTTGAAGAATTATATGGGCTGCGTGATGCTTCCACACAGAGCTGAAACATGAGTACTGGTAAACAGCTTAGAGGATCTAAGCCTGCCCAGGTAAAGCGGGTTGGCCCATCCATGCTTATAAACCCTATTGGTTTCATTGGGCGGCAGGGATGTCATTTCATCTCAATATCGGGTAAAAGTCCCACAAAATTGGAAGCAACATCTCCAAAATGACCTTTACAGTGTTGACAGGGACGTTAAACCTCAAACAAACAAACAAACAATGACCTTAATTAGGTGTGAAAACGTTAAATTTGAGGGTCTTTAATTATGGGGTGGGGGTGAGAAAATTTTTAAGTCCTTTGACTTTGTTGGCGAATTTCGTTAACCTAAAAATATCCTTATAATAAGGTTATATGTTATAACTGATATGCTTTCGCTTCTAGGAAGTCTTTTAAATGTCAGCAATCAATGTATATGAGGTGCTCAGAGACACCATCCCATCACTTATGTTTGTAATCGCTCATAATGATTCTCAAAGGATTAAAAAAAAAAAAAAAACATTTTTTTATTGTGCATTGCAAATAGACAAAGAATTCACAGGTTTATGCAACATCGCACCTGCGTCGATGCAACATAATGACGTTGTGCAGATTTGATTTGATGTTGCCCTAGCGCCGTGTGCCTGCTGTGTGATTGTTATCCAATATACAATTTTATATATAATTGTAGTGAAGTTGTTTTAAGACAGTTATTAAATCCTAGTTACACCACCTCGTTGGTGCTAACTGGAAACATGACTATGAAAAGAACTTAAAAAATTCTTTATTTGGGCTATCATTAACATGGCTAACGTGAAATGCCATGTAAAAATATTCCCAAATATATAAAATAATTAATATTCAACAGGTACTCTGCTGATAAAAATCTATCTAACAAAATCTGGCCGAAACGACCCAGGACCGAAACGACCCGGCCGAACGACTCTGGACGGAAACGTCCCGGATTCATCTTTATTAGGAGTAACTATTTTCCTCTTTTACACAAGCTTTGCAGACCTAAGCGTGTTACTTCTGCAAGCATTTGCTTTCACAAAAGCTTTAGGCCCTGATGAGTTTCATCCTACAGCCCCAAAGGAACTTGCAAATGAGCAAGGTCCAGTTTCGCACATCTATTCCAACAGTAACTTGATATGGGTGAAATCGTGAAAGAATGGCTTTAAGCGAACATTTGTCCGCTCCTTAAAAAAGGAGCTGGAGTCATTGCTTGTGTTCCATGTAAATTGCTCACATATACAGTAAAACCTGTCATAGTGGCCACCTCTATTAAGTAAGCAACCTGTCTTAAGCAAGCATGCTTTTGTTTCCCAACAAAAGGAAATGCATTAAAATTCACCTGTATTAAGCAATCACCTGTTTTAAACAAGCACATTCTGATTATCCCTTAGGTGCTTGCTTAACACAGGTTGAACTGTAGTCTGCTCAAATATCAGAATCAGAATTGTTACAGGTGCGACATTGAATGACAGTCATATACCAGGACCTGTGATGGGATACAATTGACCCACACCTCCCAACAGAGACACCAAAGGGAATGGTGAAATCCAAAAGACACAAAATGCTGAAATCCAAAATTTCATTGAGTATTTTTCCACTCAAATTAAATTGCAATGCTGATTTTCAAAAATTCAGTGCTGAATTACCCTTTACTCCCTTGTTCTAACTCTTATCTTGCTGTTCACGACAACCCATATCTTTGCAAACAGTGTAGATCCAGATCAGATGGCTTGGAAGCCATCTGATCAGGATCTACACTGTTTGACATTCAGTTTATGAATTTGTAGGAATAAATTACATCAAGTAATCTGATTGGTTCAAAGTCAGAAATGGGTGTGGCTAAAATGAATATTCAGCAGGAGAAGGGCTAAAAGTGGAACGAGTTCAGTTTACTAACCAATGTTGTTTGTAGAGGTGGCTGGATGAGTTGCAAACAGTGTTTGATTGATTGATTTGGGGTTTAACCCTTTTGGTACCAAATGGAATCTTCCTCCTTGTATACAGCAGGAGTCCATTTCAAAATTTAGGGGTGTCAGGTTGTGTTTTCTTCAAAATTCATTTAGAAAATGACTGAACTTTTTGCAAACAGTAGAGGCCCTGATCAGACGCCGCATTCTGTGGCGTCTGATCTGGGCCTGCACTGTTTGCCAAGATACCCCTTTAGGGGTTTCTGGTACTGAATGTGTTAACATCCCCATCGACACTATTAAGCTCATTTGGGCGATGTTGCTTCCAATTACGTGGGACTTCTACCCGACATTAAGATGAAATGACATCTCAAGCCCTGCCACCCAATGAAACCAAAAGGGTTTATATGCATGGATGGTCTGACTCGCACCACTTTAGGGGTTTCTGGTACTGAATGTGTTAACATCCCCATCGACACTATTTAGCTCATTTGGGCGATGTTGCTTCCAATTACGTGGGACTTCTACCTGACATTAAGATGAAATGACATCTCAAGCCCTGCCACCCAATGAAACCAAAAGGGTTTATATTGCATGGATGGTCTGACTCGCACCACTTTAGGGGTTTCTGGTACTGAATGTGTTAACATCCCCATCGACACTATTTAGCTCATTTGGGCGATGTTGCTTCCAATAACGTGGGACTTCTACCTGACATTAAGATGAAATGACATCTCAAGCCCTGCCACCCAATGAAACCAAAAGGGTTTATATGCATGGATGGGCTGACTCGCACCACTTTGCCTGGGCAGGCTTAGAGCCTCTAAGCGGTTTACAAGTACTGTATTTGCCCTAATTACCGCACATGCTCCTATAAGCGCACACGAAAGCTTTTTTGAAAAGGAAATGCATAAGCGCACACTTTACAGTAATCGCTCCTTGAAGCTCTCGTAGTAAATCTATAAAAACTTACCATTATTTCTGCCAACAGTGAAGGCAATGCTTAAGTATCTTTTTCCGTCCCATTAAATATCAGTATGCATCATCTTGGAAGCTGTTGCTTTCGTTTCAAGTGTGCGCTAATTAGGTAGATTTTTCACCATGATTTTATGACACGATTTTGAAAAAACTAAGCGCACGGTGCGGTAATTAGGGAGAATACGGTACTCATGTGCACGGTCGGTTTCAGCTCTGCATGGAAGCATCATGCAGCCCAGTCAGTTTCTTCAAGCCCTGATGGGTGGGGCTGATGGCAAACAGTGTAGACCCTGATGAAATGCTATCTTCTGTGGCATGTCATCAGTCTGATCAGGGTCTACATTAGCTGTTTGCCAAGCCCAACACATGATCCCATATTTTATAACTAACACTCTGACATAGCAGTGATAACAGTAGTGCTGCTATTTTCTATAAATAACCATTACCTGGATTTCGTACAAATCTTGCAGTGACAGTCATGTGAACATCAGCCACAAAAAGCTATTGTGCTTGGATACTTTGGCTTGAGTCACAAACAACTGACCCAAAAACTGTATTCATGACCAAAACTTGGTCCTTTGTATACTCTTGACTCATTCACCTTTTTTGCATTATCTGCTGGTTCCTAGTCTGAAGATTATAAGTGTTGGAAAAACAGGTAACCAGACCCCTGACCTTGAAAGGTCAGTGGGGTCTGGTTACCTGTTTTTCCAATATTGAGCCAGCAAATAATGCAAATATGGTGAATAAACCACCAGTCACAACTTTTGTGGATGTCAGCCTTGTCAATATACATTTTTCTGTTTAAAATCAGACATTTTTTTTTTGTCAAATTAAATTTACCCTTAGAAGTAAGGAAAAAAATTGAGCGCCTTCTGCTGTGCAATTTTTCTTTGTGCTTTTAGGGTGATGTAGATTAATGATTTCTTTATTTTTGACCATCAGCTGACCTGTATACAAGTCAACACATAGTTAATTATTACATTGCCTTAAGGTCATAGGACCAGGTAAGGAGGCACAGTGAAGATAACATTATGTTTTTTTTTTTCTTATTTGTCCGTAACACTGTAATGTTGTTGTTACTTGCGTCTTCATTCTCTGACCTTGGCCCAAGGTCATTCAGATATGAAAATTAAAACTTATTTTTTTCACAGAACTTGCTGCTAAATTTGCAGCCAAATTTCATGTTAAAGCTACATCTATTAGGAACAAACAAATGAAAATTTATCAATATGAATTTGGTCACATGACCAATATGGCCCATGGTCATTCAGATATGAAAATTAAAACTTATTTTTTCTCCACTTGTAACCAGAATTGATATTAAAGCTTTTAGGAACAAACAAATGAAAATTTATTTGCATGACCAGTATGGCCACAATGCCCATATAAGGTTAACCCTTATCTTGCTGTTTGCGACAAACCCTATCTTTGCAAACAGTGTAGATCCAGATCAGATGGCTTCTGAAGAAGCCATCTAATCAGGATCTACACTGTTTGGCATTTAGTTTATGAATTTTTAGCAATAAATTACATCAAGTCATTTGATTGGTTGATAGACAGAAATGGGTGTGGCTTAAATGAATATTCAGCAAGATAAGGGTTAAAACCCTTCACAAACACTCAGGACTCAGGTGAGCGGCTCAGGACCAGTGGTCCTCTGGGATAGGGACAAGCTTTAAAAATCTTCTGGTCTGAAACCAGAAGGCCCAGGTCTTTGATATTTGGTATGAAGCTTCATCTAGTCGACCTCTATTAGTGTTAAAATTGTAGCCCTGGGGCCAAAGGTGGCACCGCCTTTTCATAGACTTGTATATGGAAAATCTTTAAAAATCTTCTTCTCTGAAACCACAAGGCCCAGGTCTTTGATGCTTTGCATGAAGCTTCATGTTTGGGGACTTCTATCAAGATTATTCAAATTATTGCCCTGGGGCCAAAAATGGCTCCACCCCGGGGCCCACTGGTTTTACATAGACTTATATAGGGAAAACCTTAAAAAATCTTCCTGTCTGAAACCAGAAGGTCCAGGTCTTTGATGTTTGGTTTGAAGCTTCATCTAGTGGACCTCTACCAAGATTGTTCAAGTTACTGACCTGCCCTAGGGTCCACTGTACATGTATTTATAAGTGTTAAAACATTTTATTGTTAGTTAGAGTGAGTCCCCCACCCCATGGGGCCAAACCTGGACCAGCCTCAGGGCCCACTGTAAGGCATTATATTGTTAGTAAGAGTGAGCTTCCCCACCCCCATCATTGTATTTTAGGCTGAGCCATTTCAACTCTGTCTGGTGCACTAGGACCTGACTCTCAATGTCCACAAGGTGTTGTCCAGATTGTGACATGCAAGTCAGCTCTGAATTGTCAAAGGGAACCACTGACTCATAAGTCTAGCTCCTGATGCCAACTCCCCTCCCCCACCCTTGCCACCACATGACATTGTAAGTAAGAGTGAGCCGGTTCATCTCCATCTGGTGCACTAGGACCTGACTCACAATGTCCACAAGGTGTCCAGATAGTGACATTAAAATCAGCTCTGTATTGTCAAAGGGAACCATTGAAAGAAAACAGTTGAGATGGAATGTTCCATGGGTGACCCTCTGACAAAATTGCTCAAAAGGTTTCGCTCCACTGAACATAATAGTCACCAAAAACCTTTAAAATGACTTCTACTCCTAAATAGTAAGACTGATTTTGAAATAACTTCACAGAAATGTTCCTTAGGTCACTGTCAACCAAAATGGCTCAAACCATCCACCCCACCTTATATTACCTACCATTTTATATGACAATAAGTATCAGGTGAGTGATCTAGGGCCAATATGGCCCTCTTGTTCTGTTTTTGGCCAAAAATTCTATTAGCAAATAGCACAGGCCCTGATCAGAGGCTGCATTCTGATTCTGCAGCATCTGATCTGGGCCTGCACTCCCTTTAGGGAACCGCATGCAATGGGATATTTACCCTATGTATGTGGACAGTTATGCCTGTACAAACAGTGTAAATCCAAATGAGACGCCACAGAATGCGGCATCTCAACAAGTTATATACTGTTTGCCACTCATTCAGCTGTCTTACCCTTGTCCTACCTCATCATTTAAACAATATAGATCCAGATCAAATAGCTTCTGAAGAAGCCATCTGATCAGGATCTTCATTGTTTGCCATTCAGTTATGAATTTGTTGTAATAATTTGCATCAACTGTAATCTGATTTGGTGATAATCAGTAGTGGGTGTAGCATATTTAAATATTCTGCAGGACAAGGGTTAAGCCACATCAAATAGTAAATTGTACTTGTTCAAAGTTTAGAACAAGTATGGTAGGAAGTTAACCCTTGTCCTGCTGAGCCCGGATATGTCTTATAGATCCAGATCAGATGACTTCTGAAGAAGCCATCTGATCAGGATCTACATTGTTTGTCATTCAGATTGTGGATTTGTTGCAATAGTTTGTATCAAGTTATCTGATTGGCTGATAAGCGGTAGTGGGTGTGGCAGAATGAGATTAAAATATTCAGCAGGACAAGGGTTGATGTATCCAAATATTTAGGATAAATATGGTACAGCATTTTCCAATTTTGCTTATGACCTTGCCATGAAATTGGGGAGGGCATAAAATTTTACCTGGTCTTTCCCAAACATTATGTCTGTATGTGCATGCATCTGTCTGTTACAGGAGAAGATGATTTTGGGTACGAAACATTTTAATATTAGAATGACAAGCGGTACAGACCCAGATCAGGCTGTTACTATAAGCAGTCTGATCTGGGTCTACATTGTTTGCTCAGTCATAATTGTCCCTATACTAAAATAACTCTTGTCATGCTGTTCACGACAACCCTTTTCTTTACAAACAGTGTAGATCCAGATCAGATGGCTTCTGAAGAAGCCATCTGATCAGGATCTACACTGTTTGGCATTCAGTTCATGAATTTGTAGCAAAAAATTACATCTAGTAATTTGATTGGTTGATAGACAGAAATTGGTGTGGCTTAAATGAATATTCAACAAGGTAAGGGCTAAAATACTGATAACTGCAGTAGTTGTGTCTGCTGTGATAGTGATCACTTTGGTAGCGAAACTAATATAGTCAGTTTTATTACCGTCAATTATTGTTGGTATCAACAAATAACCATGAATTTACGTATACCATAATTGCCTATATTTTATAAGTAGGGTAGTATAGTCTGTCACCTGGCTGTTTCTTGCCCACAAAGTGGCAGTTTGAAACAGTATCTTGTAGACAGCTCGGTTGAAGTTATGTATAATTGAGATTCAAGTGTGGATTGTTAACTTATCCCTAAAGACAACGAGAAAAACTACATCTGAACATGTCGTCTGCTTATGGCATCTGCTGAATCTTTTTGCAAACCTTCTAAAAATATTTTTGCATACAGGCAAACAGTGTTGGCCCAGATCAGACTGCTCCTACAGGAGCAGTCTGATCTGGGTCCACACTGTTTGCAAAAAATTACTTTTAAGGTAACAGGCAGATGGCAAAGCAGACGACAGTAGTTGTGATTGGCATTTTATGGGTTAATTTGTCCATATATTAGGGATAATTACGCTTAGATCTGAGGTAAAATAACCACTGTTCAGTGGCCGTGAATTTGCTACTGTGATACATTGTGTTTACCTTGTAATGTCTATGATGGTGAAAGTTGAGTGGAAGTTTATGTTGTCACTGAGTGAAGGTAAGTTTGTCTTTAACCCATTATATGCTATTGGACTCTTCCATTGCTAAATGTTGGACGAGTCCAACTGTCATATAAGGGGCATCAGGCATTTTTTTTCGTTTTTATTCTATTTTTGTAGGGAAAAGTCTGTTAGCTAATAGTGCAAGCCCAGATCTAGATCAGAGGCATCTGATCTGGGCCTGCACTGTTTGCCAAGATAGCGTTTAGGGGTTTCCTGCATACAGTGTGTTAAGTAACCCCAAAATGGGATATTGATCAGTGGCCCAGATCAGTGGCATCTGATCAGGCCCTTCACTGATTGCAAATAGGGAAGCTAGAATATAACAGTACTTTTTCTGGATTCTGGTTAACCCATTGCATGCGGGAAACCCCTAAAGGGGTACCCTAGCAAACAGTGCAGGCCCAGATCGGATTCAACAAAATGTGGCATCTGAGCAGGGCCTGTACTATTTCAGTCAAAAATAGAACAAATATGAAAAAAATAGGCCTGTCACCCCTTATATGATGAATGAACTTGTCCAACATATAGCAATGGAAGAGTCCACTAGCATACAATCAGCCACTGCAGTGGTGTGAGATGTTGCCACATCTGTGCCTGATTCAAATGACAGAAATGCATATAATGTTACAACAAGACTGCAAACAGTCTGTGGCATCTGATTTGTTTGTTTGTTTGATTTTAAGTTTAACGTCCCCGTCAACACTGTAAAGGTCATTTTGGAGATGTTGCTTCCAATTTTGTGGGACTTTTACCCAACACGGAGATGAAATGATATCTCAAGCCCTGTCGCCCAATGAAAGCAATAGGGTTTATTAGCATGGACGGTCCGCCTCCCACCGCGGTTCCTGGACAGGCTTAGATCCTCTAAGCGGTTTACCAGGACTATTGTGCGGGCCGGATTCAGCTCTGCGTGGAAGCATCATGCAGCCCATATATTGCTTCAAGCCCCTTTGGGTGGGGGCCTCTGTGGCATCTGATGTGGGCCGAAACTTTTTACCATAATGATCCTAAGCATTGGGACAGAATATGCTTAGCGAACAATGAACACCTAGTTTAGACTGGTCCAAAGGAGCAGGCTGATTTTGCCTTTCTGTCTGCACCTTTTGGACACCTTGCTAGACCATGAAACAGATTTGTCAAAATTTTAGGAGAATTATGCGCTGTCTGCGCTGTTTGCATAGGCCTATCTGTCTTAACTCTTATCATGCTGTTCATGACAATCCCTATCTTTGGAAACAGTGTAGATCCAGATCAGATGGCTTCTGAAGAAGCCATCTGATCAGGATCTACACTGTTTGACATGAAGTTTATGGATTTGTGAGAATAAATTACATGAAGTAATCTAATTGGTTCAAAGTCAGAAATGGGTGTTGCTAAGCTGAATATTCAGCAAGAGAAGGGCTAACACTCAGGATCATTGCGGTAAGGCTTTCTCTCCTGGGTTTCTGAAGTAGATTCTGCCATCTTTGTACATGTATGTGGACACATCCATTCTAAGACACTTGTAAATAGGAAACCATTCTTACTGGGAAACCTGTAAATGGGACATACACAAAAACAATGCAGCGTAATACAGCATCTGATCAGGGTCTACACTGTTTGCTAACAGAATTGTCTGTCAGAAATAGTCTAGAATGAAAAAAAAAAAAAAAAAATATACATGTATAGCTATGAAAAGAGTCCACCACCAGTATGCTGTGGGTTATTTACTGGTAAGCACCAAAGAAAATTCTGGAGCAGACAGCAGTCTATTTTCAAATTAATTTTTCAGAGGAAATAAGACTCGACTTGTCATGTGAATCATCTGCCCAGCAGCTGATCCACATGAAATGTTAAGTCTCATCTCCCCCCCCCCCCCCCCCCCCCATCAAAAAAAAAAAAAAGCGGAAACATTTGAAAGTGCTGTCTGCAAGTTGTGATTGGAGCTTTAAGGAAGGTTTAAGGCAATAAAGATTTCAATATTTGATTTTCTTAGGGTGATTTGATCTTCTTTTCCTAAAATCTTCTTAAACTGTCTTATTGTTAAAACCAATATTGTTGCTCCTGTAATCAGATTGACAGGATCAGATCGAGCCTCCGGGCGAAAGTGGACTTCTTTGAAAGAACGTCAAGTATGCGAAATATTTCACCTTACTTTGTACTAGTGTCTTATTGTCATCTTGTAATTGATCACAATATATTGTTATTTTGAATTTTATTCTGGATATATTAGCTTTATACAGGTGAAATTGTATTTTATTTGTGACCCTTTTTGTACACCACAGCCTCTTTAACTTGTGTCCTGCTGTTCACAAGAACCCATACCTTTGCAAACAGTGTAGATCCAGATTGTTGAAGCTATCTGATCAGGATCTACAGTGTTTGCCATTCTGTTGGTGAATTTGCAGGAAAAAATAACATCAAGTAATCTGATTGGTTCAAAGTCAGAAATGGGTGTAGTTAAATTTATTATTCAGCAAGATAAGCGTTAACCCATTGCATGTGGGGGATGGCAAAGAGTGCAGGCCCAGATCAGACGCTGCAGAACGCGTCGTCTGAATAGGGCCTGCACTATTTGCTAACATAATTTTTTGTCAAATATAGGATGAAACTGACACCTCTTATATGACAAATGGACTTGTCCAACATATAGCAATGGAAGAGTTCACTAGGTATAGTGGAACGGGCCTCCGTGGCCTAGTGGATAAGAGCGCTGACTCTTAGTCATTAGGTCTCTCACCGCCGTAGGTTCGAGCCTCGCTCGGGCCACATGTGAGACGCCAAGTTCTGCAACGGAAGGTCAGGTGGTTTTTCTCCGGGTACTCCGGTTTTCGCCCACCTCTGATTAACGATCGGCTCGATATGAGTGAAATAATCTTGAAAGGGCCGTAAAACCCAAACCAAAAAAAAAAAAAAAGATATAGTGGATTAATTATTCAATGGGAAAAGGGTTAAACCTTATCATGCTGTTCACGACAGCCCCTATCTTTGCAAACGGTGTAGATCCAGATCAGATGGCTTCTGAAGAAGCCATCTGATCAGGATCTATACTGTTTGGCATTCAGTTTATGAATTTGTAGCAATAAATTACATCAAGTAATTTGATTGGCTGATAGACACAAATGGGTGTGGCTTAAATGAATATTCAGCAAGATAAGGGTTAATATAATACTTTTAAACAGAACTGTTGGGCCGATTGTTACTGCGCCGCGAAAGGGGTCCTGAACAGAAAATTCAGAGCTGCTTTGTTTAACCCTTCTCTTGCTGAATATTCTTAGCCACACCCATTTCTGACTCTTAACCAATCAGATTACTTGATTTAATTTATTCTTACAAATCCATAAACTGAATTTCAAACAGTGTAGATCCTGATCAGATGGCTTCTGAAGAAGCCATCTGATCTGGATCTACACTGTTTCCATAGATTGGGGTTGTCGTGAGCAGCAAGATAAGAGTTAAATTTCTTTTTTTTTAAGCAAATAGTTTAGACCTTGATCTGGGATGCTGCATGTTGCGACATCTGGTCTGAGTCTGAACTGTTTGCCAGTGTCCCAGGGTACATGCCAAGCCAGCCAATGTTTTACAATAAGCATTCTTTTAGTCACAACAAGACATGTGCTTCTCTATTTTCTATTAAAATCCGGGCTTGAAGAAATATATGGGCTGCACAATGCTTCCACGCAGAGCTATTAATTAATCCCAGCTGCACACAATTACTGCTAAATTGCTTAGAGGATCTAAGCTTACCCAGGCAAAGCCGTGCGAGTCGGACCGTCCATGCTTATAAACCCTATTGGTTTCAGTGGGCGGCAGGGCTTGAGATGTCATTTCATCCCAATGGTGGGTAAAAGTCCCACAAAATTGGAAGCAAAGTCTCCAAAATGACCTTTACAGTGTTGACGGGAACATTAAACCTCAAATCAAACAAAAATTAAAATAACCCTGAAATGGATTACCTACAAATCAGTGAAAGTCACATGGACATAAGTAATTTTGGTTGATTGACAATCGAGCTAAAATGTGTAAGTTGAATAGCCTTGTTATATAAAATAACTATTTACCATAAAAATCCTAAAAATTAAGACTCGCTGTAATTGATCCAGCAAGGAGTCCAATAAGTGCAGACGGAAAGACAAACAGGATAGACCCTGATCAGACTCAGTCTGATTTGGGTCTGCACTGTCTGTAGCAACACTTAGGATCATTATGGTATGGTAGGTCAAGTTGGCAACATCATGTTACCGCTTCCCCAGTAAACCAAACCTGCCTACATGACCCCATTATAATACGGTCCATTGTAACGCGGATTCGTATATAACATGGTTTCAAGATGGATCCCCAAAATTTATAGATTATATAGACAAATGACCATAAATGGTGATTTTTCTATATACAGTCCAACCTGTATTAAGCAACCACCAATGGAATATTCAAAAAGTGCTTGCTTAAGACAGGTGCTTTCTTAACACAGGTGAATTTTAATGCATTTTCCTTTTTTATGCCCCCGGAATCTAAGAGATTCGGGGGCATATAGTTTTTGGTCTGTCCGTCTGTTTGTCCGTTTGTCCGTCTGCAAAAACTTTAACATTGGGCATAACTTTTGAATGGTAGTAGATAGAGCTTTCATATTTCACATGTGTATACCTTATCACAAGACCTTTCCAGTGGTACCATAATTTTTAATCTCGTGACCTTGAACTTGACCTTTGACCTATTTTTTTCAAAATTTTTAAAAACATTAACATTGGCGCTGTCCGGGGGCATCAGTGTTTCACAAACACATCTTGTTGGGAACTGAATTCCTGCTTGCTTAAGACTGGTTGCTTGCTTATTAGAGGTGGCCACTAAGACAGGTTTTTCTGTAATCTATACATTTTTCTTCGTATATAACACAGTTGTTTAACTAACATGGTTTCTGCATTGGACCCCTTAAATAGTGTTATAAAGAGGTTGTGGCGTAGTTTGACTATCAGAATGAAGCTTGATTTGCATATTTTCACCTTGTTTGCATATTTTGGTTACTTACTGTGGGTTTTGCCCACATGTACAGGTAAAAGGCTATGAAGACTTCTCAGAAAACTACTTTAACTTTAGGCAATAAACTACTAGGAAGGATAGGTTTATGGACACCTAAGTTTATGGACACCCACAGGATGAAAGAATCAGGTCTTTTTGTCAGACTACAGTTAATAAGTACCATATTTAACCTAAATTTTTTGAGAAAATTTCGAGAATATTTTGAAGTAAAAACAACATGTAAAACTACATTTAACGGGCAGCCATGGCCTGGTGGTTAGGAGCACTGATGCTTTAAACATTAGGTCTCTCTCTCACCACTGTGGGTTTGAGTCTTGCCAGGGTCGCATATGGGATGCCAAGTTCTTCAATAGAAGATGAGGTAATTTCTCCGGTTACTCTGGTTTATGTCCACCTATGATTAACGATGAGATATGATTGAAACAGTCTTGAAAGGGCCTTTAACCCATTTAGTACCGGAAACCACAAAACGGGTACCAGGGCAAACAGTGCCGGCGCAGATGAGATGCCACAGAGCGTCTGATCAGGGCCTACACTGTTTGCAAAAAGTTAAGCCATTTCCCGAATAAAACACAACCTGACACCCCTAAATTTTGAAATGGACTCCTGCTATTTATAAGGAGGAAAATTCCATTTGGTACAAAAAGGGTTAAATGATAATAATATTAAAAACAGATAGTCGTTTGATTAGTACTGGTAGTGTCAAGCAAATTTCACAGTGCAGACCCAGAGCAGATGGCCCCTAAGGAGCAGTCTGATCTTAGCCTACACTGTTTGCCATATACAGTCATCATACCTTCATGGCACTAATGAGTATTGGAAGATGGGAGGTATTCTTGTAGGCCCCCGCCCATAGGGGCTTGAAGAAATATATGGGCTGCATGATGCTTCCACGCAGAGCTGAATCCGGCCCGCACACTAGTACTGGTAAACCACTTAGAGGATCTAAGCCTGTCCAGGAACCGCGGTGCGAGGTGGACCGTCCATGCTAATAAACCTATTGGTTTCATTGGGCGACAGGGCTTGAGATGTCTTTTCATCTCAATGTCGGGTAAAAGTCCCACAAAAATTGGAAGCAACGTCTCCAAAATGACCTTTACAGTGTTGACAGGGACGTTAAACCTCAAATCAAACAAACAAGGTATTCTTGTAGGATGAGTAAGTGAATGTTCTTGTTTTAAGCACATTTACGGGGTACAGTGTCTGTTTCTGGTGAAAGGATATACGTTGTTCTGGTCAATAGCAATATAAGTATAAGCCTGACCAGAAGTAAACTGACAAGCTTTACATGACCTAAAAAGTGTTGACAGGACCAAACGAACAAACAAATAATAGTTCTGCAAATTTTATCTGCAAAATAAGTACCATCACGAAAACGCACCTATATTATTTTGACCCTCTTAAACCCTACTTTTATTTTTTAGTGAAACTGGGATTTACAGGGGTATACATTATTTTTCTCATTTCTGCTCAAAAACATAGATCGTGGGTACTCATTAGGACCACCTGCGTGAGGCAGTCCTAATGAGTACCCACTGTCTATGTTTATAGCAGAAATAAGAAATATGAAAAATATCAGAATTTTTCATATGAAAATGTTCATTTTTTTTTTTTTGATGGTAAAACTTTCAATATATTTGAATAGGCGTGTTTTCGCAATAATCTCTTTAAATTTGGCCCCATTCATTATGTATCTTCTTTTTAAAGTACGATTTAGTGTATTTATGGTAGTTTAGATAGCTATAATGTTAAACCGGGTATGCAAACAGTCGATAAAAATCTTGTTCTGGGGTATTAGTTCTTTAAGACAAAATATTTGTAACTCCATGGTCGGAACACTTTTATGGATTTTTCGTAAACAGTGTTTATTTGTTGAAGAAGTTTAATGTGTTTTAAATATTCTGTCGGCAATGTACATGGTATGTTTAACTGTTAAAGCATTGAACTTTGTGCCTGCTATGTTTAAACTTTAACCCATTTAGTACCAGGAGCCCCAAAACGGATACCCTAGCAAAGAGTGCAGGCCCAGATCAGACGCCGCAGAACGCGGCGTCTGATCAGGGCCTCCACTGTTTGCTAAAAGTTCAGCCATTTTCCAAATAAATTTTTGATGAAAACACAACCTGACAACCCTGAATTTTGAAATGGACTCCTGCTATATGTAAGGAGGAAGATTCCATTTGGTACAGAAAGGGTTAATAAATATCAAATGGTGGTATTTTAGCCAGACAGGATATATTTGGAAGTTGTTTGTATGATATTACAAAACAAACTTGGCAAACATACATGTATATGTTTGTATTCACCTTATTTGCATTACCTGCTGGTTCCTAGTCTGAAGGTTATCAGTGTTGGAAAAACAGGTACCGGTAACCAGATCCCCCTGACCTTGAAAGGTCAGGGGGGTCTGGTTACCTGTTTTTCCAATATTGACAATGTGCGAGCTGGGAGCCAGCAAATAATGCAAATATGGTGAATGAGGATTATTCAGTATGTTGCCCCTGAAGGACTTGTTCGTATTTCATTGAAATCTTCAGATTCAAAACAGTTTTCAAAGTTGTTTCTGCAGTGTGGCAGTCATTAAAAGTCCTGGTAAGTCAGTTAACATATAGAGGATATTTGATTTTTACGGCGTAGCCGTTATGGTTTTGCTTTTGTCCTACATTTTTTGTTACTCCATTGGTCAATAAAACAACATGTCCAAGGAGATGACCATTTCATTGGTCAATGATTTGCATAAATAAATCTACTCAAAAAATACGACAGTTTACCGAAGTTTTAACCTAGGAGATGTTTCATTTTTTATGTGAGACATGAATGAAAAATATATACAGTTTCGGCTTGCTCACCGTCTTGTCCTTTGATGACCATACGTCATATGTATAATTGGGATTCTAGTGAATTCTGTAACTGCTGCGGTGAATAGCTATTTTTACATAATTTCACGTGGTTGGTCTATATAGCGAAAGGAACCATTATGCGAAAGGAAGGTTCCTTTCGCGAAAGGAAGAATTTTCTGCGAAAGGAATTGTTTGTTTGATTTGAGGTACAACGTCCCCATCAACACTGTGTAGGTCATTTTGGAGACGTTGCTTCCAAGGTTGTGGGACTTTTACCCGACATTGAGATGAAAGACACCTCAAGCCCTGTTGCCCAATGAAACCAATAAAGAGATATAGCATGACAAAAACATGTAATAATCGCATTACAAATTGACAGATGTTTAATTTACAATATATGCTAAATAAAAGTTGCAGTGTATCATTTGTCTTCAGCATACTTTATCTCCTCCATTTTAACACAAAATGGACATTTTCGAATATCATTAATGTTATATAATTTCTGAAAAGGAATAAGTGTAATTTGAGTTTTAGTTAGGAGCACATAAGATCCAAGTTTCCATCCGTTTGTCTGCTCGTCCGTTTGTTCGTCCGTCTATGCGTTTACGTTCACCATAGCGACAACCCTAAATGTTAACCCTAGAATTTGTGTTCAAAAACAGTGAATGATAACGTTTTCTTATTTTTTGTGCATATACTTGAGATCATATGCTGTTGAAATGAGGTCATGTTTTTAACCTTGACCTTTTACATTGACCTTAGCTCAAACAGGCGGGACACCGCCCTCTGCAAAGCTATTTTTCCTCGGCGTGACATCTGAATTGTTTGAATACAGTAAACTATTTCATAGCTAGACAATTGTTGCTGTCACTATTGTAGCTCATATTGCACGACCCGCAGAAAAAGCGACCGACTGAAGTCGGTTGATTTTCTAAGAGTGCCCTAAAATCACCGTGTCATTCTGTCAGTCTGTCTGTCCGTCCGTAACCCGTTTGTGAAAATTGGTGATAGTGACTTAACCGCTTGGAATATTTAAACAATTTTTGGCATACTGATAGATATCAATGAGATCTAACCAATGAACTTGCGAAATATTACATTCCAATTTAGTATAGCCTCGCCGAGGCGAAAAATGTGAAAATTTTCGAACTGCTTCTCCTTGGAAACCGTTGGGCCAATTGAAGTCAACTTTCATATGGAGGCTCTATGGGATGGGGGAAACCAAAATTTGCTCATGGGGTCCAGGTCACATGACCAAAATGGCCACCAAGCCATATACGGTCTGTCTGTCTGTCTGTCCGTCCGTAACCCGTTTGTGAAAATTGGTGATAGTGACTTAACCGCTTGGAATATTTAAACAATTTTTGGCATACTGATAGATATCAATGAGATCTAACCAATGAACTTGCGAAATATGACATTTCATTTAGTATAGCCTCGCCGAGGCGAAAAATGTGAAAATTCTCGAACTGCTTCTCCTCGGAAACCGTTGGGCCGATTAAGGTCAAATTTCATATGGAGCCTCTATGGGATAGGGGAAACCAAAATTTTCTCATGGGGTCCAGGTCACATGACCAAAATGGCCGCCAAGCCATATATAGTAAAAACCCTTCAAAATAGTCTTCTCCAGAACCACTGGGCAGATTTCCACGAAACTTGATAAATAGCATCTGGGACGTAGGCCCATCATAAATTGCTAAAATGGTGACCCTGGGTTGACCTTGACCTTCTTTGTGCCTAGTTCAAACTTTGACACAATGCTTTTGTATTGGAAAAGTGAGAATTCATTTTTTCCTGCAAACGATTCAGAAAACAGTACTAAAGTATAAGATATATTTTTGCTCCTTACGATAAGGCGCATTTATTGGGGGAACCGTTTTAGGTCCAGGTCACATGACCAAAATGGCCACCATACCCATATATGGTAACACTCATAAAGCTAAAAGCATCCGGCGGGTCGTGCACTTCAGCTGAAGCACTGGTTTCTAAACAACCTTCCAATTAAATCTACGCCGCATATCTTTTTTAAAGATATTTCTTGTTTCAATGTAAGATCGATTTTTATTTCACCGAATGAACATCAAAAGGTGTATTTTCACGAGTGGCGTAGCCACGAGTGAAAATACAACTTTTGGTGTTCATGAGTGAAATAATAATTGATCTTACACTAAAAAAATCAAATTTTCTGTTTCTTTCATGCTTTAAACTGTAATTTGTAACGAATTTTCAAAGCAACAGCCATCATCACTGAGATAAAACTTTTTCCAGGGCGATTTCGCGTTGATTTAGAGGTGTTCAGCGTGTTGACTGGGTATAATATTGGGTGTAAACTGACAATTTGCACCTGGAAAACAGCTTAGAATGTTACTTTTTCAAATGGTTTTGTTTGAAATTTGCATTTAAAGAATTTCCGCAGTTGCTACGCTCGTCTGGCGTCGCGTGCTTTATTTATGTTGCGTAGGTGCTAAAAGTGACGTCATCAACGTCTGAATGACTTGAAAACTTGGGTGACGTATTTTCCGACCCTGTTTATAACGTTTAGTTAATTGACATCTAACATCCAAAGAAATAATGTGAAATTTTTCGAAGAAACATCGAATTCACAAACAGTGAAAATAAAAATCGTATTGTCACTGTTTCAAACAGTGAGATTATAGATTCTGATATCACTGATAAATCTCTATATTTCACTGAAAAGCATGTAAGAAATTGTGGCCAGCAGCTTAACCACGGTGATGCTGAATATTCAGTTTAGCCACACCCATTTCTGACTTTGAACCAATCAGATTACTGGATGTAATTTATTCTTACAAAGCCATAAACTTAATGTCAAACAGTGTAGATCCTGATCAGATGGCTTCTTCAGATCTGGATCTACACTGTTTCCAAAGATAGGGGTTGTCGTGAACAGCATGATAAGAGTTAACTATCGCATGCTTTCAATCTTTACCACAGCTGATCTGGATTTATACTGTTGTAAAAAAAAGAATATATATCAGGAATATATCAGGATTCAGAATGGTTAGGGTTTAACCCTTGTCCTGCTGAGCCTGGATATGCCTTATTTTTCAAACAATGAAGAGCCAGATCAGATGGCTTCTGAAGAAGCCATCTGATCAGGATCTTCATTGTTTGCCATCCAGTTTCTGAATTTGCTGCAATAATTTGCATCAAGTAATCTGATTGGTTGATAATCAGTAGTGGGTGTTGCATATTTAAATATTCAGCAGGACAAGGGTTAAATACAATTATTCAAGCTCTGTTAGGAGAAAACAGCTGTCTTTGTGGTGTCGGACAAGGTAAAAAACACAAACTACACAGACTACGTAGACCCTTGAAATTTTAAATCTAGAGTGCTGTCCTAGCGGTAGGGCTGTAATGATAGTTACCTCACGATATGGTACATTTCCCGATATTTGTGTCACGATACAATATTGATGGCGATACACATAATGGCATGAAAAAGAATCTGTAAGCAAAGAAATTCCTTAAAATCAGCTGTAAGCAATATTCAAATATAATTCTTTGGTAGAAATTAACTGTAATATACATGAACAATGGAAATAAAAGTTAAAATAGTAACATTATTTGTAATGTGTTGTCACAAATTTATGCAAAACCAGCAAAAGTTTACATTTTATCTCCATCAAATTAACTCACCTGTATCGTAATCGTATCGTCAAACTGTTTCACGATACGATACATGTATTGTCAGCAGATGTATCGCGATTACGATATGATTCAGTGAATCATTGCACCTCTACCTAGCAGTGAATGCAATGATGTTGATCAGACTGCTGGGATGGGCAGCCAGGTCTGCACCTTTAATTGTTATTCTCAAATGACAAAATTAGGCTTTCTCATGACCTGGACAAGTGGGATCTGAACCCACTGGTGCTGACCTGACCAAATGGGGCTGACTGAACCCATGGTGCTAGGAGTAGGCCTCTGAGTCCTAGCAATCAACAGAAGAGCAAAGGTTACTCCATTTAGCTGCAACATTAATCAAAAAATGATTTCCTAATTGTTAGATCAAAAGATTTCGTTTAACCTCTGTCTTTGATGGCACGAATGTACAAGGATTGTCACAAAGCACTGTGGAGACAAGTCAATCATGTTTGACAGTCAAGTTTGACAACTTTGCTTCTGTGACCTCAAAAAGGTATGTCACATGGTGTAAATTTGAACATGTACATGTATCATATTGACACAGCACATTGATCAGTCAATGGTCATCACTTACAAGTGGGTGGGCTCTTAATCTAGTTGGGTGGACCTTGTGATGGTGAAAAAAAATTCAGTTCATGTGTTTGAGCTTTATATAAAAAAGAAACATTTGATAGCAGTGCCAGAATTAGAATGTTGCAGCTAAAACAAAATGTGTAACCAGAGTACATGGAGAAAAACCACAACTGGCAGACAGAATTGTTTGCTTCTTATTCTTCAGAGGAAATAAAGCTTGACATTACATACAGCAAAATTAGCTCACAGTATTCTTTTTTTCTAATTATTATTTTTCAGAGAAAATAAGGTTTTAAGGGCCTCTGTGGCCTAGTGGATAGGAAAGCCTGGAAGCCCGGGCTTCAACATTATTTTTTCAAGTATGCCTTTTCATACTCAAAATAATTAAAATGTTTTGAGCATAAAAAATCAAGTTATACAAATCATTGTGTCCCATAATAACCTAAAAATGGTCAAAATTTGACGGGTAAAAAGTCCGTCTGGACAATGACAGAAGCTTCAAAATGGCATGAAATTAATGCGAGGGGGTGGGGGCTCTGTGCCCTCTCGTGCTCACCCACCTTGTGCCTTCGGTACTCGTCAAACGCCTTTTGCGTGTGCTTTGACAGAGGTCCCCACAAGAAACTGGGTTTCCTATCAAAGGGGACATACAATTTATGTTTGACATTTTTGGTAATAAAATTTTCAACTTTCTGATCAATATGAAAGTTTTTATAGACATTCCATGTGCTTTGACTATTTGTTTGCGATTACTTCAACCCTTATAGCATCAGTCACAAGACTCACAACTGGCAGACAGAATTGTTTGCTTCTTATTCTTCAGAGGAAATAAAGCTTGACATTACATACAGCAAAATTAGCTCACAGCATTCTTTTTTTTCTAATTATTATTTTTCAGAGCAAATAAGGTTTTAAGGGCCTCTGTGGCCTAGTGGATAGGACCACTGACTCCTAATCATTAGGTCTCTCACCGCTGTGGTTCAGGCCTTGCTCAGGCCACATGTGAGAGTCCAAGTTCTGCAACAGAAGGTCAGGTGTTTTTTCTCCACATACTCTGGTTTATGCCCACCTGATTAACGACCGGCTCGAAAGGACTGAAATAATCTTGAAAGGGCTGCAAAACCAAAACAAAAAAGAAAAGGGCTTGACACAACTGTAATTCAGCATTTTCCATTTTTTTTCTTCTCATTTTTCAGAGAATATAAGGCTTTTGATCACATGTGAATCGTCTGTTGGACAGGGGCCAGTTGTTCAAAGCATCGTTAGCTTAACGAGCTCGTTAGTGGTCATATTGTTAACTCTTCTAGCAAGTACAATATTGAAAATTTTGGTATTTTTGCTGAAAAAAAATGAGCAGCTTTTGCATCCGCAAAAGCTGCTCACATTTTTTCAGCAAAAATTTCATCATTTTTGCCATATTTAATGATCAAAGTTTTAACGATGCGTTAACTAACGACATCGTTAGTTTTGAACAACTGGCCCCAGATGATTTCTATGAAATGTCAAGCCATTGATTCTTCTTAAAAAAAAATATTGAATGTCGTAACTGCTGTGCAATATTGCCTTAACCCATTAGATGCCAGTTACAACAGTTGTTGGCTGCTGGTAACTTTAAAAAGTCACTGTTGCAAACAACGGCTCCCGCCCATCAGGGCTTGAAGAAATACATGGGCTGCATGATGCTTCCACACAGAGCTGAAACCGACCCGCACACGAGTACTGGTAAACCACTTAGAGGATCTAAGCCTGCCCAGGCAAAGCGAGTCACACCATCCATGCATATAAACCCTATTGGTTTTATTGGGCGGCAGGGCTTGAGAAGTCATTTCATCTTAATGTCGGGTAAAAGTCCCACAAAATTTGAAGCAATGTCTCCAAAATGACCTTTACAGTGTTGACTGGGACGTTAAACCTTAAATCAAACAAACAAAATCAAAACAAACTGTTGCAAACAGTGTTGACTCAGAGCAGACTCTCAAGGAGCAATTTATCTGGGTTCACACTGTTTGCCTGTATTCACAAATATGTTTGAAATGTTTGAAGAAGATGCAGCAGACGGCATAAACAGACAACATTTTTGGATATAGTTTTTCTTGGTTAAGGAGAATAGATTCTTCCAATTTATAGGTTTTGGACATTTCCATATTTAGCTTGCCTGTACGAAGTACATGGTGAGCTATTGTTGTCACCTCGGTCGTCTGCATGCACATTTGCGTGTGCGTTCCCGTCATACTGCATTAAAGTTTTTCAAATGCTTATATCTCAACAGTCATTCATCACAGAGCACTCATATTTGGAACTTAAATACCTGGGTGGGTCTTCTGATGTTCAAAGAGAACAGAGCCCTGGGGGTCATGCCCCGGGGTGGGGCTAGGGGTCAAAAACTAGAACAGTTGTGTTAAATGTTTTTGAAATGCTTATATCTCAGCAGTCACTCATCACAAAGCATTCATATTTAGAACTTGGATACCTGGGAGTGTCTTCTGAGATCTCAAGACAACACACCCCTGGGTTCATTCCTGGGAGGGGGGATGGGGTGGGGCTGGAGATCAAAATCTAGGACAGCTTTGTAATTTGTTGTATACCTTTCCCTTATGCTAACAAGTTACAGACACAATTGGTTATACATCAGCCAACCAAGTGCCATTGGTTCAAGTGTAAAAGGGTGAAGGTCATGGTGACCTACATTTCACGGTCCAGTGATTTTGACTTAGATCTTGAAGACTATTTGTTGGAGAAATGTCATACCTGGGATATTGGTTCAATGTGACCCCATGATTGACCTCAAAATATATCAGTGTGACCTAATTACCGCACCGTGCGCTTAGTTTTTTCAAAATCGTGTCAAAAAATCATGGTGAAAAATCTACCTAATTAGCGCACACTTGATAGGAAAACAACAGCTTCCAAGATGATGCATACTGATATTTAATGGGACGGAAAAAGATACTTAAGCATTGCCTTCACTGTTGGAAGAAATAATGTTAAGTTTTTATAGATTTACTATGAGAGCTTCAGGGGGAGATTAATGTAAAGTGTGCTCTTATGTATTTCCTTTTCATAAATAGCTTTGGTGTGCGCTTATAGGAGCATGTGCGGTAATTAGGGCGAATACGGTAGGTCACTGTAACAATATTTCATGATTCAGTGATTTTGCCTATTATCTCAAATACTATTTGATGGAGAAATGTCATACCTGGATTATTAGTTCCATGTGACCCGATTATTGACTGCAAAATTTATCCAGGTCATTGTGACCTAGTATATTCCATGATTCAGTGATTTTGCTTATTCTCTTGAATACTATTTGATGGAGAAATGTCATACCTGGGTGATTATTTCCATGTGACCCCATGATTGACCTCAAAATATATCTAGGTCAGTGTGACCTATATTTCATGATTCAGTGATTTTGCCTATTATCTTGAATACTATTTGATGAAGAAACGTCATACCTGGATTATTTATTCCATGTGACCCAATTATTGACCGCAAAATATATCCAGGTCATTGTGACCTATGTTTCATGGTTCAGTGATTTTTCCTATTATCTTGATTACTATTTGATGGAGAAATGTCATACCTGGGTTATAAGTTCCATGTGACACCATGATTTACCTCAAAATAGATCTAGGCCATTGTGACCTATATTTCATGGTTCAGAGATTTTGCCTATTATCTTGAATACTATTTGATGAAGAAATGTCATACCTGGATTATTTATTCCATGTGACCCCATGATTGACCTAGAATTATATCTAGGTCAGTGTGACCTTAATTTCATGTTTCAGTGATTTTCAATATTATCTTGAATACTATTTTGGTGGAGAAATATTATACCTGGGATATTCAATGTAACCAGATGATTGACCTCAAAATATAATAAATTATGTAGATCAGTGTGACCTATATTTCATGATTCAGTGACTCTGCCAAATATTTTGAATACAATTTTTTTGGAGAAACTTCAATCCTGAATTATAAGTTCCATGTGACCAGATGATTGGCATAGAAATATATCTAGGTCAGTGTGACCTATTTTCATGGTTCAATGATTTTGCCTTGTAATTCAGACACAATTTGATTCTGAAATGTAATATCTGTGACCTGATCATTGACCTCAAAATATATCTAGGTCATTGTGACCTATATTTCATGGTCCAGTAATTTTACCTTATATCTTGAAGGGGTGGTGTCCAGTATGCTTTATTATACCCCCGGCATATGAAGTATGCTATTGGGGTATATAGTTTTCGTCCTGCCATTCGTTTGTCCATCCATCCATCCATCCATCTTTCTGTCCGTCCGTCCTTTAACATTTTGGTTAAGGTTTTGCGTCAAAATTTCTAAGAGATTGTATCTTCTGAACCCTTTGATAAATTTAGTTGATACTGGTCTAAAGTTTTCGTTGATGCATGTCCCATCCCCCACAGTGCCCTTGAGGTCAAGACTTAGAAATTTTACATTTGGTTAAAGTTTTATGACAAAGTTTATAAATGCGTGTATATTCTAAACTAAGACAAATTCAGTTGATACTTGCATCAATGTTGCATACCAGTCCAAAGATTTCATGATGTATGTCCCTTCCCCCACCTGCCGTGACCTTGACCTCAAGGTCATGAACTTAGAAATTTTACATTTGGTTAAAGTTTTATGACAAACTTTATAGATACCTGTATGTTCTAAACTCTAAGACAAATTCAGTTGATACTTGCATCGATGTTGCATACCAGTCCAAAGATTTCAATGATGAATACCCCACCCTACTGCTTCAGTAACATTGATGCCCCCACCCCTTCAGTAACTTTGATGCCCTCACTCCCTTGGTCCATTTAGAAATTTTATGTTTGGTTTAGCTTTTACAATAACATTTATACATTCTTATAGCTTCTTGACTTCTTCATTCATATTACATACAAGCTTGGGGTGGCACTGGCCAGGGGTGTATGTGACCCACTGGTTGCTTGCTCTTGTTTGTAAGTTTTACAGAAATCCCTGTATTTTAGGAAACAGTGTAGACTGTTCATAGTCCATTGTTTTGCAGCATCTGATCAGTGTTTACATTGTTTTCATGGGACGCATGGCATATATGGGTTAAATTTGTTTTGCCAGATAAAAAAGCTTCTGGGATTTATGTTGGATTTTATTTATCTATTCATGTCTATAAGTAGTTATGAGGATCAAAAGAGGCTTTTCTTTAGCCGGAGCTTGTGAAAAAAGGTCTTTCCGAATGTAATATTAACAAACCAAACACTCTGTGGTTTCACTGATTGGACACTGCTTTGAGAAAACAACACAAACTTTAACATTAACAACAACTACCACTGCTGCCTCTTAATACAAACAGTATTATCCTGAATTAAATGATCTGTGCCCTTTTCCTGGGTGGCCTTCGAGTATTAGTGAGCCCAATAAAAATTGATTTTCAAAAAGTCATTCTGCCCTTTCAATCCGGTAGTCTGGTACAAATACCTATGCAAACGAAGTAGATGAGATTGTTCATAATTGTGCAGTTTTATCAGGATCTGCTTGTAAAGGTTTTTTAACCCATTGTGTACTAGTGGAATCTTTCATAGCTATACGTTGGACATGGACAAGTACATTTGTCATATATAGGTTAGTAGGCCTATTTTTTGGTTCTTATTCTATTTTTGACAGAAAATTCTGTTAGCAAATAGTGCAGGCGCTGCTCAGACGCCGCAAAGGTTTCCAACATACAGTGGGTTAATAGCCCCCTGTTTACAAGGGTGAACTTGTCCAAATTTAAAGATCAGAAATTCAGAGGCAAAAGGGTTAAAACCTGGATTGTGGGAAATTTATTTATTTTCATTCACACTATTGAAGCAGTGAAAAAATATTTAAGGAAAATGGGCATACATGGAAAAGTGGATTAAATCTCCCTTTTCCATCACAATAAAAAGGCCGTGAAATGAACACCCCTCTAAACCCCACTTTATTCAGATAAAACTGGGGTTTACAGGGTATACTTTATTTTTATTGTTTCTGTTCCAAGACACAGGTTGTGAGTACTCGTTAGAACCGCCTCAGTGAGGTGGTTCTAAAGAGCACATAAACCTATGTTTGGAGTATAGATAAGGAAAATATCACAAAGTTTCATTGGAAAAATAACCATTGAGTGCACTATGTGTCAAGGATGTGTTATTGTAATGCAGTAGGAAAGTGTGTCCCTTAACCCCTATCCCACTGAATAATCAATTTAGCCACATCCATTTCTGACTTTGAACCAGATTACTTGAGGTAATTTATTCCTGCAAATAAACTGAATGTCAGTGTAGTTCCTGATCAGAAGGTTTCTGAAGAATCTGTCTGATCTGGATCTACACTGTTAGCAAAGGGCCACCCCCGCCCATATGGGCTTGAAGAAATATATGGGCTGCACGATGCTTCCACGCAGAGCTGAATCCGGCCCGCACACTAGTACTGGTAAACCGCTTAGAGGATCTAAGCCTGTCCAGGAACCGCGGTGCGAGGCGGACCGTCCATGCTAATAAACCCTATTATTGGTTTCATTGGGCTACAGGACTTGAGATGTCATTTCACCTCAATGTCGGGTAAAAGTCCCACAAAGTTGGAAGCAACGTCTCCAAAATGACCTTTACAGTGTTGACGGGGACGTTAAACCTCAAATCAAACAAAAACAAAAGTTAGCAAAGGTAAGGAATGCTGTTTAATGCTAATCACGACAATTGTCGTCTGCTTTGCCGTCTGCCGGTTATCTTAAAAGTAATTTTTTGCAAACAGTGTGGACCCTACCCTGTAGGAGCAGTCTGATCTGGGCCCACACTGTTTGCCTGTATGCAAAAAATATTTTTAAAAAGTTTGCAAAAAAAATCAGCAGGCGATATTTTCAGATGTAGTTTTTCTCGGCATGTTAATGTTTAACCCTTGTCCTGCTAATCCCGGATATGCCTTATCTTTGAAACAATGTAGATCCAGATCAGATGGCTTCTGACGAAGCCATCTGATCAGGATCTACATTGTTTGCCATTCAGATTGTGAATGTATTGCAATAATTTGCATCAAGTAATCTGATTGGTTGATAATCGGTAGTGCGTGTGACATATATGAATATTCAGCAGAACAAGGGTTAAGGTTTAAGCTGGAACAGCACTGGCGGTGTGTAGGCTGGAAAAAGTGTTTCATTTGTACTGTAAGCAAACAGTGTAGACCTTGATCTGCTGTGTCCAATCTGGGTCCACACAGTTTGCCAAACTCAACACATTTCCAGTCCAGACTTTATAATTCAACCCTCTTATGCAACCCTCTTACCTAATTGTGATAAGAAAAATAGCATGGCTATTTTCTATAAATGACTATTGCCTGAATTTCAAACAAGTCAGTGGTAGTCGTGTGGATTTAACCCTTCTCTTGCTGAATATTCAGTTTAGCCGCACCCATTTCTGACTTTGAACCAATCAGATTACTTGATGTTATTTATTCTTACAAAGCTATAAACTTAATGTCAAACAGTGTAGATCCTGATCTGATGGCTTCTTCAGAAGCCATCTGATCTGGATCTACACTGTTTCCAAAGATAGGGGCTGTCGTGAACAGCAAGATAAGGGTTAAATTCCGTTTTATAACTTTGGGTCGATTGATAAAGAATCTTCCCCCAAAAATAAGAAAGTTTAAAATGTAAGTTTCAAGTGCATATATACCGTAAAAATTCTAAAAATTGGGACACCTTGTGGACTTGCTGTAATTCTCCTAAAATTTTTACAAGTGTCTTTCACAATCCAGCAAGAAGTCCGAAAAGTGAAGATGGAATGGCAAATGGTGTAAACCCTGATTGGACTCTCCTTCAGGAGCAGTCTGATCTGGGCCTGCACTGTTTACTTAGGCGTATCTGTCCCAATACTAGCATCATTACGGTATTCGGCTTTCCATGATGATTCCATAATTCTGAGACTATATGTAGCTTGTGTGTGTCCTTTTTTGTACTATAATATATTAGACTATATATAGTACTGAGTGTTGGGTACCTCTCTTTCATTCGTGGACCATTCTTTTTGAAACTTTGAAGGTGTTGATAATGTGTGTGTGCCTTTAGCCCATTGTATACTGGTGGACTCTTCCATTGCTATATTACGGGCAAGTCCATTTGTTATATAAGGGGTTGGAGGCCATTTTTCATTTTCCTTTTGTTTATTGACTGAAAATTCTGTTAGCATCTGGCCTGCACTGTTTGTCAAAGTACCCCTTTAGGGGTTTCCCACATGCAATGGGTTAGTACATTCATGATTTGTTTTTTGATCACATTGACCATAAATGATCATTTTCTATGTAAACTCTACATTTTTGTTTGGATATAACATGGCTGTTTCACTGTTTCTGCTTTGGACCCCAACTATAGTATTATAGTTTGATGAACAAGCGAATTATACATTGCAGCTACGAAGTCAATAGACGTGTCATTGAAACCAATTTGTTTTATTCACTAATTTGTATGCTTTTACTGTTTTTATTTTAACCCTTTCATCCCTAACTTATAGAAGTGCAATCTTCCATCTTTGAATTTGGACCGGTCCATTCTGGTAATATTGGCGTTCGGTCAAGATCATTAACCCATTGTATGCAGGAAACTCCTAAAGGCCTGGTTACCTTGGCAAACAGTGCAGGTCCAGATCAGATGCAGCAGAATGTGGCGTCTGATCAGAGCCTGCATTATTTGCTAACAGAATTTTAAGTCAAAAATAAAATAAAAATAAAAAATAGGCCTGACACTCCTTATATTACAAATGGACTTGTTTAACATATAGCAATGGAAGAGTCCACTAGTATACAATGGGTGAACTGGATGGCGAACAGTAAAGGTCCAGATGAGATGTTCTTTATGAGTGTGAGTGTGTTTGAGTTTTACATCCCATAAACAGCTAAGGTCATAATAACGAAGAAGGGACCTTGGTTTAAAGACTCATCCGAAATACTAGAGAAGCCCGAGATTGAACCCACGACACCTGGTTTATGAGGCGAGTAGCTTATCCACTACACCACAGAGGCTTCTGGATCATTATGAGCCATTTCATTTGGATCTACACTGATTGCATAGCTATCTATAACAGTTTGTGGGCGGCCCCCGCCCATCGGGGCTTGAAGAAATAAATGGGCTGCATGATGCTTCCACGCAGAGCTGAAACCGACCGCACATGAGTACTGGTAAACCGCTTAGAGGATCTAAGCCTGCCCAGGCAAAGCGGTGCGAGTCAGACCGTCCATGCTTAAAAACCCTATTGGTTTCATTGGGTGACAGGGCTTGAGATGTCATTGCATCTCAATGTTGGGTAAAAGTCCCACAAGATTGGAAGTAAACATTTCCAAAATGACCTAAACAGTGTTGACGCGGACATTAAACCTCAAATCAAACAAAACAGTCTGTAGGATTGTGTCTTCATCACATCAATCAGGTATAATTGTAGCTGTTAAGATGTTGCAGGTGTTTGTTGTTTTTTATAAACAAGAAATAGCTTTGAAAAAAAAGACAATCAGTGAAGGTAATAGTTTCACCCTGAAAGTTCTGACTCTGTATGATTATATACACCGCAACCTCGTTATAACACGGTTCATTATAACACGGTTTGGATATAACACAGTTTCAAGATGGATCCCAAAAATGTGAAGATTATATAGAAAAATGACCATAAATGGTCATTTTTCTATATAATCTACACATTTTTGTTTGGATATAACACGGTTGTTTAACTAACACGGTTTCTGCTTTGGACCCCATTAATAGTGTTATAAAGAGGTTGTGGTGTACAGTGAAATTTTGCTAGTAACCCATTACATGCAGGAAACCCCCAAAAGGGGTACCTTGGCAAACAGTGCTTGCCCAGATCAGAGGCCACAGAACACAGCGTCTGATCAGGGCCTACACTATTTGCTAAGAGAATTTTCCGTCAGAAATAAATACAAACAAAAAAATAGTCCTGGTACCCCTTATATGACGAATGGACTTTTCCAACATATAGCAATGGAAGAAGAGTCCACTAGTATACAATGGGTTAAAACCCTACTTGACCCGAGCATAAGCTGGGATTGTCAAGAGAAATTATTGTAAAAACATGTTGATATGGTGAGTATATGTGATTTAAAGTATGTGATATTTTTTTTTCTTTGTGGTAGTATAAGTGAAAATTTTAATTGGTTTCAAAATGTGTGGTCCAAAGCCCGCCTTTATAATTGGGCAATGACATTAGAAAAGATATGTATAAAATGGCATAAAAGCATAGAAAATATCATATAAAAAGATATGAAAACAGGGTAGCTCTGGACCGGCCTAAGGAACCACGCAGTATGGCCAGTGGTTGAGGTCTGATACAGTCTTGGGAATCTGTGGTTTGTGGAAAACCTTTGACCTTATTGATTAACCCTTATCTTGCTGTTCACGACAACCCCTATCTTTGCAAACAGTGTAGATCCAGATCAGATGGCTTCTGAAGAAGCCATCTGATCAGGATCTGCACTGTTTGGCATTCAGTTTATGAATTTGTAGCAATAAATTACATAAAGTAATTTGATTGGTTGATAGACAGAAATGGGTGTGGCTTAAATGAATATTCAGCAAGAGAAGGGTTAAGAACAGAATGGGATTTTTCTTCTACAAATGTTAATTTGCCTTGACTCGCATACTTTTATGGTTATATCTACCCCCTGATCTCTTGCTTTTGTATATGAAAATCTTTTAACCCTTCAAGCATTGCAGAAAATTCTAGAGCAGACTGCATTATCTTTTTTTTTTCAGTATTCAGGGCTAGAAAGTTCTTCAAAATTTGACTTGTCCTGCATGACCAAGGGTATGTAGATTTTGATAAATTTTGATAAATTTCACAGGGACTACACAAAATTTTTTACTCGTCCTCCAAAATATTTTCTCGTCATGACGAGTTGAATTTTCCAGCCCTGGTATTGCACAGCCCATCAAGGCCAATTTTGGTTAGTGCTCTTTAATCAAGCTGACTTAACCCTTTTGTACCTCTTCCTCCTTGTATGTGGCAGGATTCCATTTTGAAATAGAGGTTGACAGGTTGTGTTTTCATCAAAATTTATTCGGAAATTAGCTGAACTTTTTGCAAATAGTTTAGGCCCTGATCAGAAGCCATGTTCTGCGGCGCCGGATCTTGGCTTGCACTGTTTGCCAGGGTACCCATTTTGGGCTTTCTGGTACAAAATGAGTTAATATTGGTTTTGAAAAACGTCTATTTTAAATATTGGTCAATTCTATGGTCGGATTGTGCATAGCTGCAAAGCTGTTTTTTTTTTCAGCAAAAATAAGGCAGCAGACAATTCAAACCTTTAAATTTGCAGTACAGATGATTCACATGAAATGTCAAACCTTGCCATCAGCTGAACTTTACAAAATCACGCGGCAGGCCTATTCACATACAGTAAAATTCCTATATTAAGACCACCTTTTGGACTGTTCAAAAGTGGTTTATCTTTAAGATCATTTGGTGATCACTTTTGAACAGTCCCAAAGGTGGTCCCTGCATGACCAGAGGACAATGTGAGCAGAAAACACAAAGAAAGATTTAGTGCAGCCTTTAAAATAAGCTTTAAAAGCAGAATTAGTCTTAATTTTAGGTGGTCTTAATAGCGGAATGTTACTGTATATTGAGTTTGACCACCAAAAAAGAATTTTTTCAGATTAAAAAATTCTTATTGTTTTCATATTTCTACTCAAAACATAGATTGTCAGAACTCGTTAGACTAATGAGTACCCCACCATCTATGTTTTGAGCAGAAAAAAGAAAAATTATAATGAATAATAATGTGTACCCCTGTAAACCGCAGTTTTATGATATAAAACTGGAGTATAAGAGGGTCAGAATTATATTGGCGTGTTTTTGTGATGACTTGCTTAGCACTTGAAAGGTTAACCTCAAATTTTATGTCAGCACATTATGTGTGAGCATGTGCACAAGAAGAAGTAAAACCTGGCTTCAGAAATACTTAACCCTTGTCCTGCTGAATATTCAAAAATGTCCCACCCACTACTGATTATCAACCAATCAAATTACTTGATGCAAATTATTGCTACACATTCACAAATTGAATGACAAACAATGAAGATCCTGATCAGATGGCTTCTTCAGAAGCTATCTGATCTGGATCTTCATTGTTTGAAAGATAAGACATATCAGGGCTCAGCAGGACAAGGGTTAAATGCTATTTTGTAAGAAGCCTTGGGTGTGTAGGGACCTGTGATCAGGGTCTTCATTGCTTGAAATACAGCAGTTAAAGGGTTAAACAGAACAGTCTGATCTCTATTCAGGACCAGTTTCCCAGCATACTTCCAGAGCTTTCTGGACTTCCTGTTACTTTTCTGTGAATTGAGTTCTTCTGAAAAAGGGGTCTACTGTTGAGATGGATACACGTTCAGGGGAGGCAGCTGGTGCAAATGCATTTTTGTCTCCCATGTCAATAGGGGTTATGTAACTCATAAAGGAAAGAATTTATTCCTGAGGAGCAAATTTTTTCCTTTAAGAGTAGACCCCTTCTTCAGGGGGACTGTCTGTATAGAAAAGCAACCAGTCTATCCAAAGGACATGCCTACAGAGCTACATGTAACTACATCTACTGATTGGCTGCATGACTATGCATATTTGAAGACGCTTTAAGTGTTTTGTCATAGCTTATGATAAGCATGATTAACCCTTATCATGCTGTTCATGACAACCCCTATATTTACAAACAGTGTAGATCCAGATCAGATGGCTTCTGAAGAAGCCATCTGATCAGGATCTACATTGTTTGTCATTCAGTTTGTGAATTTGAACAAACTCATTATATCATGTAATCTGATTGGCTGAAAATCAAAAATGGGTGTGGCTTAGTTAAATATTCAGCAAGATAAGGGTTAAAGCAGATGATTTGATGATAATTTTTTTTATTTCTTCATAAAAGCATAATTATGTTAGTTTATACTTATTAATATTTATTTCAATTATGATGAAAGCTTCAAGCTTATTTGAATCGCTCTTGAACACTCATTTCGGGTGTTATTACGTACACGAGAGAGGGGCAGTGACTTTTACACCACTGCTACCCACTCCGGTGGCCGGATTCAACCGCACAACCTCTCTATGATAAGTCAGCCACGCTAACCACTGAGCTATCGAGGCTGCCATGTTTTCTATAATTGTTGGAATTGGCTCAATGAGGCAATTCTAACAAGTGCCCACAACAAATGCTTCTATGAAGGAACAAGGAAAATTATCCCATAGTTGATTAACTTTTGTACAAGAAACCCAAAATGGGTACCCTGTCAAACAGTGCAGGCCCAGATCAGACGCCACAGATTGCGGCCTCTGATCAGGGCCTACACTGTTTGCGAGAAGTACAGCCATTTTCCAAATAAATTTTGAAGAAAAACACAACCTGTCACCCCTAAATTTTGAAATGGACTCCTCCTATATATAAGGAGGAAGATTCCATTTGGTACAAAAAGGGTTAATTATTCTTGTTACTCCTCCTCATCTGGAGCTATGATGTTTTGACAAGTTTGTTTGTTTGATTTGAGGTTTAACGTCCCCGTCAACACTGTAAAGGTCATTTTAGAGACGTTGCTTCCAATTTTGTGCGACTTTTACATCACATTGAGATGAAATGACATCACAAGCCCTGCCGCCCAACGAAACCAATAGGGTTTATAAGCATGGACGGTCCGACACTGCCACCGCTTTGCCTGGGCAGGCTTAGATCCACTAAGCGATTTACCAGTACTAGTGTGCGGGTCGGTTTCAGCTCTGCATGGAAGCATCATGCAGCCCATCTGTTTCTTTAAGCCCATGGGCCGTTTTGGCTCGTAGGAATTGCCAGAAAAAACTTCCCTTGGGTCATCAACAGAAAAAATGATGGCACACAGTTTGTATATGATTATGAGTGTCAGTCCAAAGTCTCCTTCAGCGTCACATACTGGTAAACAGGTTCAGGAAATAAACACCATTTTATCATATGATTAACCCTTGAGATGCCGAGAAAAACTACATGTGAAAATGTTGTCTGCTTATGTCGTCTACTGAATCTTCTTGCAAACTTTTTAGAAATATTTTTTCGAGGCAAAAAGTGTGGACCCTGATCAGACTGCTCCTAGAGGAGAAGTCTGATATGGGTCCACACTGTTTGCAACAATGATTTTTAAAGTAACCAGAAGACAACAAAGCAGATGACAATTGTCGTGATTAGCATTTCATGGGTTAGCATTCTAAGCAGTGTCAGGGATTCATTCCGTACTTTCCTTTATATATAACATATGCGGCCCCAGCCCATCGGGGCTTGAAGAAATATATGGGCTGCATGATGTTTCCATGCAGAGCTGAATCTGACCCACACACGAGTACTGGTAACCCGCTTTGAGGATCTAAGCCTGCCCAGGCAATGCGGTATGAGTATCTGACCGTCCATGCTTATAAACCCATTGGTTTCATTGGGCAACAGGGCTTGAGATGTCATTTCATTTTAATGTCAGGGTAAAAGTCCCACAAAATTGGAAGCAACATCTCCAAAATGACCTTTACAGTGTTGACAGGGATGTTAAACCTCAAATCAAACAAACAAAATACTACCGTATTCGCCCTAATTACCGCACCGTGCGCATAGTTTTTTCAAAATCGAGCCAAAAATCGTGGTGAAAAATCTACCTAATTAGCGCACACTTGATGCGAAAACAATAGCTTCCGAGATGATGCATACTGATATTTAATGGGACAGAAAAGGATGCTTAAGCATTGCCTTTACTGTTGAGGAAATAACAGTAAGTTTTTATAGATTTACTGTGGGAGCTTCGAGAGGAGGCTACTGTACAGTGTGCGCTTATATGCATTTCCTTTTCAAAAATAGCATTGGTGTGCGCTTATAGGAGCATGTGCGGTAATTAGGGCGAATACAGTATATAACATACGTAATGTCGTCGCAAAATGCTATCACACATTATGTTTTCTGTTTGATTTAAGGTTTAATGTCCCCGTCAACACTATAGGTCATTTTGGAGATGTTGCTTCCAGTTTTGTGGGACTTTTACCTGACACTGTGATGAAATGACATCTCACACTCGTCGTTTCAGGTAATTTTTGAAACTCGCCAAGGCTTGTTTCATATATTTTTAATATTCTCTATGTATACCTAGTTTTATACAGGGAAAGGTGGGGGTAACAAAAACATTTACATGCATTGTTTTTGTCATGCCTGTAATGAGCATGGCAGATCTAAGGGTAGAAGGTGTGACTTAGCCTTCGGCTGAATTCTTGTTCTTATTTTTGCTCTGTGACATAGCTTTTTGGTTAGTTGTCTGCCTCAATGAATTCCCAAAACATACATTTTTATGGAGCAACAAAATTATCCCAAAGTTAATCGTCAAAAGAGTTGTCTGTAAATGTGACTATAGGCTCATATGCAGGGACACTGACAATCAGCATAGCCCCAGATCAGATGCCACATAATGTGAAATCTGAACAGGATTTACAGTTTGCTTTAGGAATTGCCTAGGAATTTATAGGCAAAAGAAAAAGGTCAAAGTGACTCCATTCAGGACCATTTTCCCTACACTCAAGAGGCATGTTTTTCGACTCACCAGTAGAAGCCTCAGTGGCGCAGTGGTTACGCTACTTGCCTTGTAAACCAGGGGTCGCAGGATCGATCCCGGGCTTCTCCAGACTTTCGGATGAGTCTTTAAACCGAGGTCCCGTCTCCGTATGACCTTAGCTGTTGGTGGGACGTAAAACTCGAACACTCACTCGACTCACCAGTGCTGTCAGTGCTTTGCTTACATGATCTACTGTATGCTTCTTTATACCGTAAAAGTCCTAAAATTTGGACTCGTAATTTCTCCTTAAATATTAAGAAATTAGTTTCATTATCCAGCAAGGAGTCTAAAAGGTGCAGATGGAATGCAAACAGTGATGACCCTGACCAGACTGCTCCTAAAGGAGCAGTCTGATCTGGGTCATCACTGTTTGCCTAGGCCTACCTGTCCCAATACTGAGGATCATTACAATATATTAATTTTCATATTTCAACATAAATTGGTGCTTGCTAACAGTACAAAGCTGTATTTTAATATGAATATAATTATCAGTTTTGTATGAGGAAGTTTCACTGTAGATATAAGATTACAATAATGATCAGTTGGCAGAAATATGATATTACCAGACTAAAGACATTGGGATTGCTCTTGAACCATTAAAATAATCAAAGCAGGTACAGCACTAGTGGATCGAATGTTTCCAAGTGTAGGCTGGAAATATGGTCTGTAACCTGGGTTTATAGCCTTTAAACATTCCTGTATGTTAACCCTTATCTTGCTGAATATTCATTTAAGCCACACCCATTTCTGTCCATCAACCAATCAAATAACTTGATGTAATTTATTGCTACAATTTCATAAACTGAATGCCAAACAGTGTAGATCCTGATCAGATGGCTTCTTCAGAAGCCATCTGATCTGGATCTACACTGTTTGCAAAGATAGGGGTTGTCGCGAACAGCAAGATAATGGTTAAGAAAGCAGTGTAGACACTTAACCCGTTTTGCACCGGAAACCCCTAAAGGGGTAATTGGCAAACAGTGCAGACCCAGATCAGACGCTGCAGAATGCGGTGTCTGATCAGGGCCTACACTGTTTGCAAAAAGTTAAGCCATTTTCCAAACAAGTTTGGAAGAAAACACAACCTGACGCCCCTAAATTTCTAAATGGACTTCTGCCATATATGAGGAGGACGAATCCATTTGGTACAAAAAGGGTTAAATTTCGGTTTTTTAGCAAACAATGTAGACCCTGATCAGATGCCATGTTATGCGGTATCTCATTGGGTCTACACTGCTCAGCCCTGTCATCTGAATACATAAGGTATATACGGTACTTTTAGATATTGGGTGATGGTAATCTAATAATGGTTATCAGGCAGCATTTTTAAGGTATTTTTTTATTTTTCAGCAAAAATGGGGCTTAGCAGACACGAAATGTCAAGTCTTATTTTGCTAAAAAATAATGAAAAAAAAAGATTAGATTGCCATCTGCCCTAAAAATCTGCAGTGCTTGAAGGGTCAATGTCTTTTAACCCTTGTCATGCTGAATATTCATATATGCCACACCCACTACCGATTATCAACCAATCAGATTACTTGATGCAAATTATTGCAACAAATTCACAATCTGAATGGCAAACAATGTAGATCCTGATCAGATGGCTTCGTCAGAAGCCATCTGATCTGGATCTTCATTGTTTGGAAAATAAGGCATATCCAGGCTCAGCAGAACAAGGGTTAAAATAATGTGTTAATTTCATTGTTTTATATACTTTCAGATGGTATCCAGCTTCTGAAATTATGAAAAATGGGAGTAACTGAATTCATAGGTAAAACTGAAGGATTATGGGACCATGACAATGGATTTGTTACCTAGAATTTTGCAAATGGGACATTACACAAAATGCGAAGAAGGGCTAACAGCACAAGGTTTGTGGTAAAAAAAAAAATGAACCATAATAAAAATGATACAAATATAACATTATTATAGTTATGACTTACCGAACAGTGTCGGACTTTTGGGTTTGTCAGCAAATTATACTACATTTTATTTAACTGTGAAGCAAATATCTGTGATACAAAATGTGTACATTAGCAACTGATAAAGTGTAATAATTCATGTGCCCGTATAGGTGTCTACGTCCTCTTGGATATACTGAGTTACTCTGGAATTCTTTATTTGGAGAGTTTTAAATATGAAGGATTTTTTTTCTCTCTTTTCTATCCTATTCTATTTGTGACTGAAATTATTGATCCATTTCCCATTTATATTTAATTGGTTTATTATCCAAAGATAGATATTCAGTGCATAAAGAGACTTTTGTATTCAAGTGAAAGTATAATGTTTAAGTGTGCAGGAGGATATCACTTGGAGTTATGAAAATGGAGGCCTCTATTGTTGATATTCCAAGACATAAGTTTCACAGTTTTTGATAGGATGATGCAAGTACAATGAAGTGGCATGTTTTGATTGGCTGGATGCTGGTGGTGGTTTGTTTGCTTGAAGCGGAATCAAGATGTTTGACCAATAGACCAGGTAAGACATTGTTTTTACCCGTGACTTAAGCAGACAGCATGTACCAAATTTTTCTTTAGCTTGCCTGTCACGCTGTAACGTAGTGACAAGGTGAGCTTTTGTGATCACTTTTCGTCCGCCGTGCATGCATGCATCTGCCTGCCCATAATCAATTTCTTTGAACGACATCTCCTCCTAAACCTCTGAATGGATTTTGACCAAACTTCACAGGAATGATCGTTAGTACTTTCAAAATTGTCAAATGGTTCTAGGATGGGCCTCCGTGGCCTAGTGGATAAAAGCGCTGACTCTTAGTCATTAGGTCTCTCACCGCCGTAGGTTCGAGCCTCTCTCGGGTCACGTGTGAGACGCCAAGTTCTGAAATGGAAGGTCAGGTGGTTTTCCTCCGGGTACTCCGGTTTTCGCCCACCTCTGATTAACGATCGGCTCGATATGAGTGAAATAATCTTGAAAGGGCCGTAAAACCCAAACTAAAAAAAAAAAAAAATGGTTCTGGTCCATTGTACATCTAGGTCACAGGAGCCAAAATATTTTTTATTTCCCGGTAGCGATAGTGGGGGACATTGTTTTTGCCCTGTCTGTTTGTTTGTTTGTTGGTTTGTACGTGGACAACTTTAACGTTGGCCATAACTTTGGAACCGTTTGAGATAGAGCTTTCATATTTGGCCTGAAGGTTCCTTGTGACAAGACCTTCACATTCATGCAAAAAAATTTGACCTGTGACCTTGACCTGTGACCTACTTAAAAGAAAAAAATAATATTGGTCATAACTTTTGAACCACTTGAGATACAGCCTTCATATTTGTATGTATGTTCCTTGTGACAAAAGCTTTACATTCATGCAAAAAATTTTGACCTGTGACCTTGACCTTGACCTTTGACCTACTTAAAATAAAAAAATAACATTTTGTTCATAACTTTTAAACGGTTTGAGATAGAGCCTTCATATTTTGCAAGTAGGTTCCTTTTGACAAGAGCTTTACATTCATGCAAAAATTTTGACCTGTGACCTTTGACCTACATAAAAGAAAAAAGTTAACATTGGTCATAACTTTTGAACCGTTTGAGATACAGCCTTCATATTTAGCATGTAGGTTCCTTGTGACAAACGCTTTACATTCATGCAAAAATTTTGACCTGTGACCTTGACCTTTGACCTACCTAAAAAATAAACATTTTTGGTCATAACTTTCGAACGGTTTGAGATAGAGCCTTCATATTTTGCATGTAGGTTCCTTGTGACAAGAGCTTTACATTCACACAAAAAATTTTGACCTGTGACCTTGACCTTTGACCGACATAAAAGAAAAAGTTAACATTGGTCATAACTTTTGAACCGTTTGAGATACAGCCTTCATATTTAGCATGTAGGTTCCTTGTGACAAACGCTTTACATTCATGCAAAAATTTTGACCTGTGACCTTTGACCTACTTAAAAAAATAAACATTTTTGGTCATAACTTTAGAACCGTTTGGGATAGAGCTTTCCTATTTGGCATGTAGTTTCCCTGTGATTAGAGCTTTTCATTCATGCAAAATGTTTGGACCTTGACCTTTGACCTACTTAAAAGAAAAGATAAAATTGTTCATAACTTTTGAACATTTTAAGATAGAGCCTTAATATTTGGCATGTAGGTTCCTTGTGACAAGAGCTTTACATTCATGCAAATTTTTTTTACCTGTGACCTTGACCTACTTTAAAGAAAAAATATTATTGTTCATAACTTTTGAACAGTTTAAGATAGAGCTTTCATATTTGGCATGTAAGTTTCTTGTGTCAAGGGCTTCCCACAAACAAAAATCTTGAACTGTGAGCAACTTTGAATAAAAAATGACCATGCCCGGGGACATGTTCGTGTTTCACAAACACATCTTGTTTAACTGAAAACTGGCCCAGGTCTTTGATATTTTGTATGTAGCTTCATTTAGTGGACCACTATCAAGACTGTTCAAATTATAGCCTTGGTGGCAGAAATGGTCCGCCCAGGGGCCAAGATGTTTCACATAGGCTTATATAGGGAAACCTTTAAAAATCTTCTTGGCGGAAACCAGAAGACCCAGGTCTTTGATATTTGGTATGAAGCTTCATCTAGTGGACCACTACCAAGATTGTTCAAATTATAGTCTTTGGGCCAAAAATGGCCCTGCCCTGTAGCCCACATTTTATATAGACTTATATAGGGAAAATCTTTAAAAATCTTCTTGTCTGAAATCAGTAGGCCCAGGTCTTTGATACTTGGTATGAAGCTTCATCTAGTGGACCTCTACCAAGATTGTTGGAATTATAGCCTAGGGGCCAAAAATGGCCCCGCCCTGGGTCCACATGTTTTACATTAACTTAAATATGGAAAACCTTTGAAAATCTTCTCGTCTGAAACTAGAAGGCCCAGGTCTTTACTATTTGGTATGAAGCTTCATCTAGTGGACCTCTACCAAGATTGATCAAATCATAGCCTTGGGACCAAAAATGTCCCCGCCCTGGGGCCCATGTGTTACTCAGACTTACATTGGGAAAACCTTTAAAAATCTTCTTGTCTGAAATCAGAAACCCCAGGTCTTTGATATTTGGTATGAAGCTTTATCTAGTGGACCTCTACCAAGATTGTTCAAATTATAGCCTAGGGGCCAAAAATGGCCCCTCTCCGGGCCCACGTTTTGCATTAACTTATACACCCGGACCACGTTATAGCATGATTCGTTACAGCACGAATTCGGATTTAGAATGGTTTTGCTTTGGACCCCGTATTTTCCCCAACCACCATTTATAAATACAATCCAAGGTTTCCCTCCTACTTTTAACTGCGGTAATACAGTAGTTAATACTTAGTTGTCACTCAGTAGCAGTACTTTTTCATGTTAATTGCAGATATGTCATAACATCTTTTCCAATTGGCAATTAAAGATACTGTTCAGCTTGGCACGCATGATAAAAATGGGCTGCAGTCCATATACTCAAAACATCAAAAGTGTCAGCTTAGCAAGTTTAGAAATAGCGTCGGAGGCCTGTGTTTACAGTATAATAGTAGAATAGTCTGATCCGTGACAAATAGGGTCGGCGTTTATAGCACAATTTGGTTCCATGTTATATATAAGTTTGAGGTGTATAGGGAAAACCATTAAAAATTTAATTGTCTGAAACCAGAAGGCCCAGGTCTTTGCTATTTGGTATGAAGCTTTATCTAGTTGACCTCTATAAAGATTGTTCAAATTACAGCCTTGGGGCCAAAAATTTTACATAGACATATAAGGGAAACCTTTAAAAATCATCTTTCTGAAACCTCAAAGCCCAGCTCTTCGATATTTGTTATGTATCTTCATCTGTTGGAACTCCATCAAGATTTACAAATTATAGCCTTGTTGCAAAAAGTGGCCTGAGAAGCCAGCTGTTTTCCATTCTGCTTCTGAATCCATGGTTAAAATTGAAATCTTGCAACACAAATGGCTGAAAATTGGGGAGCAGTGTAGCATAATGAAATATTCTGCATGGTGAGGGTTAAGGAATTTATTGTTTATATGGGCCCCGTCAAGAGATTTTGGTACTTATCGCCTATGCGAGCAGCGAAGGTTCAGGCGAGCCTGGGCATCCGTGCAGTCTCACCAGAACCTTCGCTGCTCGCTCATACAAGCAGTGAATCAAGAGGAACCTTCAGACAGAAAGCCATATCCCTGGCCCCTCTGAATGGCTGGGCATGCGCAGTTAAAATTTGTCATGACGGAATGCTCGAAGACACAAATTCGCTTGGCGGGGCTCATATGTCAGTAAGTAAGTACAGTCAACCCTCTTTATACTGATATTCGTTATAACGACAAACTAGTTATAACGGCAATTTGAATTGAATGACTACTTAGCTAAAGGCTTAGCCTTGGTTCCGAGCGGTGTGGGCTTCCCTCGAGTTGGAAATGCACAAATCGCATCCTTTTTCAATGGGACAGGGCTTCTAGAAAAGTGAACAGGAAGTCCCCAAAGTTGTCTCCCTTTGAAAAATGGCAGAAAAATCTGCCAGGTGTTCCTACTCCCCTTAAGTCAACTTTTGGCATGTTTGGTCAGAAGTTGGCATAAGGATCATACGAATGCACTGGACCGATGGAAAGTCCTTCTAGGGTTCTTTTTCTCATTAACTCATTATCCCCTAGCGTCGCTTTTATGCGGCCGATAAAATATCGATGTAGTCCCGCGCGCCGCATAAAAGCGACAGGTAAATTCTTATCGGTATACCGTCCGTCGCTTATAAGTGGGCCGTAAACAAGTACTCCATTTCCCGAGCGTCGCGTATATGCGGCGCTTACCATTGGTCTACAAAACTCAAAAATATCGGCAAGTTCAATTTTTAGCCAATAAAAACGCAGTTTATATACACTGTTCGAATATTTTTCTTGCCAAAAATAGAAAATTCCACGTGTTTACCGGGAAGGAAAAGCGAGAATTTTGTGGTAAAAAATCATGGAAAACAGCGAAAATACGCGACCACAGCTTGCGATCGGTAATAATATAATGGAGTCTGATGTCAGTGATGGCGAATTCTCCGGTTTTGGCTCAGATGCGGCTGGAAGGGACATAGAATTTGACGGAAATTCGTCAGTTTCAAGTGTGCACATGGCAGGCTTGTCCAGTTTGGATGAGGATTTGGCGGCTCTTGAGAGCGATGGCTCAGATGAGACATGTTTTTAATGTCGTGAAAAAATATATATATATATATTATATGTGTTTTGAGTGGTTTGGTGTTTACGTGTTTTTAATGTAATATATTAGTGCTAAAAGTGTTTCTTCGGAATTTTTTATTCTCGTTTTGGAGTATAAATGTATTCCTGGAGATTCTCATTGAAATTATGGAAATTATGAAAGAGTAAGTCATTTTCTTTATCACCCACCCTGCATGTAATTAAGAATTTTGCATGTGTTAGGTATGCTCTTGTAGATAATTTTTTCATCTACCTTTGTATCAAATTTCAAAGTCCAGACACTTGTAATAATTGAATTATACATAAAATAACATTGCAACCCCCAGTTTCAAAATTCATTTCTAACCAAAGCTAGAAAATGTCTAGGGAGATAGGCACTGGAATACTGATAAGCCTCCCAGGTATCAGCTGCAGCAGTATTTGCCAGGGAAAGAGTGGAGATAAGAGTCTAGGGGATAATGAGTTAAAATGAAATGCCTAAGTACAGGTCAACCTCGATATCTCAAAGTCCAAGGGAATGGACAAAATACTTCGAGTTATCAGTAGTTCGAGATAAGCAAACAGTGACGTCATCCATTTTTTTTACTGGACCGATTGTACATGCTGCGTCATCCCAAATCTTTTACTGGACCGTTTGTACATGCTGTGTCAAGGCTATTTTTAGAAGCAGTATTGCCAGTCCATCATACGTTTGTATGATTGAATAGTAAAACTGTTTCTACTTAAATGGGATTGAAATAAAGTAACAAGAAGATTGAATTGACTTTGTTTTATTTACATTTTAAAACATAACAATTATGACACAAAACAACACAACACTTTGAGCATATACATACATGCACAAACAAAAAATGCACGAAGCACTGAAATAAACCTAGCACATAGTACATGTAATACTAAAGTAAGATGTCCAAGCACTGAGAAAAACATTGTCCGTTTTAAGCACCATTAAGTCACATTTTCACATTCTAAAAAAGTCAGTGATCACAGATTGTTTTGCACAACGCTTACTCAAGTCAATTTGGTTCACACATTTGTCAACGTGGCACAATTTCTCAAGGACGTCAGTCATATCTGTCTGTTGTTGAAGAAACCGTCGTAGCGTATCACAGGCCTTCAGGGCCATATCAACAGTCGGAGGTGGCACCAGGCTGGTGTTATGCTCGCCTGTCTGGTCGTCGTCGTCGCCCTCGTCGTCGTCAGGTGTTGTGTCCCTAGCGGCGATGATTTCCTCGACGATAGCGTCGTCAGTCAGTTCGGCGCAGGTCGGTAGGTCGTCGTCGACGCTAACGTACTCACTCATTGTGAAGTTGGCCCCAACCAGTCGAGCTAGTGGTAGGTCGTCAAGGGGGTCCTCGTCGTCGATCTCGGTCGGTACGTCGGCTATTTCCACGTCGGCGGTAACCTGAAACCCAGCTTTTCTGTAACAGTTGGCGACGGTTGTTTCAGTCACGCTGTTCCATGCTTGTTGGAGGTAGTGCATGGCGTCGAGTACAGTGATTTTCTCCACTTCTCTTTTCCTCTCAATGGCGCGGAGGTGGCGGGTGATGACTAGCTTTCGGTAGTGGTGTTTCAGGCTGCGAATCACACCCTGGTCCATCGGCTGTGTCTTACTGGTTGTGTTCGGAGGCAAGAAGAATAGGGTCACATTCTTCAAACCCTTCACTCTAGGGTGGGCGGGGCAGTTGTCGACGATCAGCGCACACTTCCGTCGTTGTCTCTGACAGGTCTTGTCAAACTTTGTGACCCATTTCACAAAGATTTCGCTCGTCATCCAGGCTTTTTTGTTGGCGTCATACTCTGTCGGGAAGGACTTGACGTTGTTGAAACACCTGGGTTTCGCCGATTTGCCGAGTACCAACAGAGGTCGTTTTTCTGTGCCGGACATGTTTGCACAAACGAGCGCGGTGATTCTCTCTTTACTCTGTTTTCCGCCGTGGCAGTCTTTGTTCTTGAACTCTAGCGTCTTGTCAGGCAGGCAGCGGAAGAAGAGACCCGTCTCGTCGGCGTTGTACACATTGTCAGGCGAATATTCTTTCAAAATTATGGAGAGAGTCTTGTGCCACTCCTCCATTTGGGCACTGCCCGTGTCCACAGAATTTTCTTCCCCGCATATTCGCTTGAAAGAAATCCCGTGTCTGGTCTTGAAGCGGTCTAACCAGCCATTGGAGCATTTAAACTCTCCCTCAGGTACCCCCAGTTTCTTGGCGAGCTCGCCGGCCTGTTCCATCATAAATGGGCCGGATATGGGTACGTCGTGGTCCCGAGCAGTCTTGAACCATTTGAGCAGGGCCTCCTCTACCTCGGGGTACCCGGCCGTACGGAGCTTCTTGCGTTTGGTGCTGAAATCACCCGTCAAAAAAGCGTTCTTTATTTCGTCGGCTTTCTTTACCCATGTGGACAAGGTGCTCTGAGCCAGTCCGTAGTCTTTAGCGATCTGTGTCTTGGATCTGGTACCCTTCTCCACTTCCATGAGGACTTCATATTTCGTCTCAAGGGATTTGTTGTCTAATTTTCGCTTTACACCCTTCTTTGCTGATCCAGTTATCCCCCCTGAAAAGGGTCCTTGGCTGGATTGCTCAGCAACAGGTGTAAAGTTTACCGATCTAACTATCCCCCCAGGATCAGACCTGGGTCCTTCATTAGATTTCTCGGTGTTAGACAATGACATTGTAAAGGCTTAAAGAGTGAATGCCATTTGGACAACTTGCTTTAAATATCTTCGGCCTGATTTACTCATTTATGACACTAATTTTGAGATGGTTTTGACAGAAATTAAAGAATGTTTGCGATTTCTAGCATCAAAAAGGCCGCTTAAGCAGTGCTCAGTCTATTAAACTTCAACAGTACCGCTAATTGTTGTTTGGTCCCATTCGAATGCAACTATGACGTATCACTTTACACCTGATCAGTTCAAGGTCAATTACTGTACACAAACAGCTGATCAGTGTGAATCAATTAAATATCGGAATGTGTTTACGCTAAATATTACAAGACATCGCATGAATGGATTTTAATTGATCATCATTAAAAAGGATATTATTCAATGAATTAAAGGTAAATTGCTTTGTTTATCGTTTGCTTTGATCGACCTTAGCATGATTGCGAAAGTGACAAAAAAATTTGTCCAACACGGAAAAAAGTGTTTCGTTTTTTATGGAAATGTCGGATCTTTGGCCAAAAACTTTCGACTTCGACATAAGTAGTGGTAAAATCATAGAAAGCTGCTTTTCAGGAATGAAAAACTACTTCGACAAAGCCGATTTATCGACATAGCCGACTTTGACATAAACAAGGTCGAATTGCATTAAGAATATAGGAAAAACGTTCGGGAATGGCAGATCACTTCGACATAAGTGGTATTATCGAGATAAGCATTGTCGAAATAGCGGGGTCAACCTGTACATTGTGTTCATATTAGGGAGAATATGGTAGAAACATATGTTACTTGTTTGTTTGTTTGTTTGATTTGAAGTTTAACGTCTCCGTCAACACTGTATAGGTCATTTTGAAGACGTTGCTTCCAATTTTGTGGGACTTTTGCCTGACGTCGAGATGAAATGACATCTCAAGCGCTGTTGCCCAATGAAACTAATAGGATTTATAAGCATGGACAGGCCTACTCGCACCCCTTCCCCTGGGCAAGCTTAGATCCTCTAAGCGGTTTACCAGTACTTGTGTGCGGTCGGTTTCAGCTCTGCGTAGAAGCATCATGCAGCCCATCTATTCAAGCCCCGATGGGCGGGGGTCAACATACATTACTTGTACATATCTCCTTTCAGCTGTGCAATACATGCGTCATCTTTTCTATCATGGCCAGAGTATCCCAATCGTTCTGGAGAACTCATTCAGAGCATCTCACAATATCACCAATCATATCCTCAAGATTCTGCTGGAAGAAGTGGTGGGCTATGAGTCAGTGCAGATCTTGACCAGAGATTCAATGAATGCTACAGCCATCATGAACAGGATCTCAGGATGCCGAGTGGAAGGGTAAGGTGTTAGAAGAGCCTTGAGAAGTGCAAATACCTTTTTATACCCCACCACACGATAGTGGCGGGGTATTATGTTATACCCTCCGGTGTCTGTCCGTCCGTCCGTCCGTCCGTATGTCCGTCCGTCCGTCCGTCCGTCCGCACCATTTCCGATCGATAACTTGAGTAATTTTTAACGAATTTTTTTCAAATTTTGCATACATGTATATATCGGGAATGAGTGGTATGGGATTGTTAATGGGCAAAATCCGTTAACATTTGACAGAGTTATGGCCCTTTTTAGTTCAAAATAAGGGGTTTTGGGGCGTTTCCGATCAATAACTTTTTTTTTCACGGATTTTCTTCAAATTTTGTATACACATTGGCATTGGGTATGAGTGGTTTGGGATTGTAAATGGGCAAAATACATTAACATTTAACGGAATTATGGTCGTTAAAAATTCCGATTAAATGGTTTTTGGGGACTTATTCCTTTACTATATGGAATATTTGGATGAAACTGCACTGATGTATAAACGACCATAATAAGCAGGTTTTGTGTTGTGAATACACAAAATGCGTTAACATTTAACGAAAAATTGGTCGTTAACAATTCCCATTAAATAGTTTCTGCGCATTTATTCCTTTAATTTATGAAATATATTGATTATCACTGCCAGTGTAGTGGTTAGAGTGCTGGACTACAAATCCTATTGTTGACTATGAATCTGAGGGGCGTGAGTTCAAATCTCCGTCGAGGAATGGAAATTTTTTTTTTTTTCGTTTTTTCTTTCTTTTTTTTTGTGTGTGTTCTATTTTCTTTTTCTTTCTTTTTCATTTTGGCAATGAATTTATTTATTTTTTTTTATTTTTTTTAATTTTCCTCATTTTTGGTTTTTCATTCCTTTTTTTTTCCCCTTTTTTTTTTTTCACCCTTTTCTTCTTTTTGTTATACCCCATCACACGATAGTGCTGGGATATTACAATATACCCTCCGGTGTCTGTCCGTCCGTCCGTCCGTCCCCACCATTTCCGACCAATAACTGGATTAATTTGTGCTATGAATCTGAGGGGCGTGAGTTCAAACCCCCGTGGAGGAATGGAATTTTCTTTTTTTTTTCCTTTTTTTCTCGTTTTTTCTTTTCTTTTTTTTCCGTTTATTTTTCTTTTCTTTCTTTTTGCAATGAATTTTTTTTTTTTTCGTTTTTTTTTCTCATTTTTTGTTTTTCATTCCTTTTTTTACCTTTTTTTTTTTTTTCCTTTTCTTCTTTTTGTTATACCCCATTACACGATAGTGCTGGGATGTTATAATATACCCTCCGGTGTCTGTCTGTCCGTCCGTCCGTCTGTCCATCCGTCCATCCCCACCATTTCCGACCGATAACTTGATTAATTTTTCACATTTTTTTTTTTCAAATTGTGCCTACATGTTTATATCGGGAATGACTTTTTTTTCTTTTCTTCTTTTTGTTATACCCCATCACACGATAGTGCTGGGGTATTATAATATACCCTCCGGTGTCTGTCCGTTCATCCGTCCATCCACACCATTTCCGACCGATAACTTGATTAATTTCTCACAATTTTTTTTGGAGTTTGCGATCAATAACTTAAGAATCTTTTCATGGATTTTCTTCAAATTTTAAAACACTAAAGGACACATATTATTGCCAAGGACAGTCACTCTGCTTTTCTGGTTATTGTATTATCTGCCCTTTTGATATACATGTATGTAGTTCCTTTACTATATTGAATGCCTTAGTGAAGTTTTACAGATAACTATAACACTTAAAAGTACCACTATTATGGGCAAGGCTATAACCATATTATCTTGCAGTGGTGGGGTATCATGCAGTGTTAGCGTGCTTTTATTGAACTTTGGTGCACAACAAAAACTCAGATCAGACTACACATCCTGCAGTCTGATCACAGACTTTGCTGGGAGCTAACCTTTTGATATATTAAAAATCCTAAAAATTTGGACGCCTTGAGGACTTCCTGTAATTCTCCTAAAATTTTAACTATTTTGTTTAACGATCCAGCAAGGAGTCCAAAACGTGCAGACAGAATGGCAATGTAGACCCTGATCAGACAGCTCCTTCAGGAGCAGTCTGATCGGGGTCTTCACTGTTTGCTTAGGCCTGCCTGTCCCAATAGTTCGGATCATTACAATAGCTCAGTTGGATACAAGCCTGACTGGTGATCAAGAGATGGCGTGTTTGATACCTGCCGGGTTTGGCAGCATTGTTTCATGAAGACAGATCTTGAAATTTTTTGTATGGCCATTTTCTCCCTTCTTCGATAAATAAAGAAGGGCAGGTGTCGATTTCTGATGAAAGCATATGCACTGTAGTGACTGTACTAGTTAACCGCTTACATATATGTATTAATATGCCCAGTGGCCCTCGCTCAGCAGGGCTTTGAGAAATAGATTGGGCTGCATGATGCAAACAGTATATGAGTACTTGTAAACCCCTTTGTTGGTCTAAGCCTGCCCAGGCAAAGTGGTGCAAGTTGGGCCGTCCCTACATATAAACCCTTTGGTTTGTTTGGGCAGCAGGGATTTAGATGTCATTTCATCTCCGTGTCGGGTAAAAGTCCCACAAAATTGGAAGCAGCGTCTCCAAAATGACTTAGTGTTGATGGGATGTAAAAACTCAATTTAAACAATTAACCCTGATCTTGCTGAATATTCATTTAAGCCACACCCATTTCTGTCTATCAACCAATCAAATAACTTGATGTAATTTATTGCTACAAATTCATAAACTGAATGCCAAACAGTGTAGATCCTGATCAGATGGCTTCTTCAGAAGCCATCTGATCTGGATCTACACTGTTTGCAAAGATGGGGGTTGTTGTGAACAGCAAGGTAAGGGTTAATCTGCCAAGGTAAAGGATGGTTAGGTAACCTGACTGGCTTGATATAATTTAAATAGTGTTGACTTTGGTATCAGAGAGGGTTGACTGTACACTGATTATGGTTAAACTTGTGCCTACTGTTTAAAAATCTGAGCAAGATGCCTGCTTTCTGGTGAACTATTAACCCTTTTCATACCAAATGGAATCTTCCTCCTTATATATAGTGGGGAGTCCATTTCAAAATTTAGGGGTGACAGGTTGTGGTATCTTCAGAATTGATTTGGAAAATGGCTGAACTTCCGGCAAATAGCATAGATCCGGATGAGACGCCGCATTCTGCGGCATCTCATCTGGTTCTGCACTGTTTGCCAAGGTACCCTTTTTTGGGTTTCTGGTACAAAATGGGTTAAACCTTGCAGATTAAGAAAAATGGTAGGCCTTCATCAGACTGCTGCTGATCACTTTTTAGCTCACCTGTCACGTAGTGACGAGGTGAGCTTTTGGGATCACTTTTTGTCCGTCGTCCGTCGTGCGTGTGTGCGTGTGTGCGTATGTGCGTGTGTGCGTGTGTGCGTGCGTAAACTTTTTCTTCAAATGACATCTCCTCCTAAACCATTGATCGGATTTTAACCAAACTTCACAGGAATGATCCTTAGGTGGTCCCCTTTCAAAGTTGTTCAAATGGTTCCGGTCCATTGCACATCTAGGTCACAGGAGCTAAAAATAGATTTTAAAATGAAAATTTTAAAAATCTTCTTCTCTGAAACCGAAAGGCCCAGGTCTTCGATATTTGGTATGAAGCTTCATCTAGTGGACCTCTACCAAGATTGTTCAAATTATGGCCCTTGGGCCAGAAATGCCCCCACCCCGGGGGCCTTTGGGTTTACATAGGCTTATATAGGGAAAATCTTTAAAAATCTTCTTCTCTGAAACCACAAGGCCCAGGTCTTTGATATTTGGTGTGAAGCTTCACCTAGTGGACCTCTACCAAGATTGTTCAAATTATAGCCCTTGGGCCAAAACTGCCCCCGCCCCGGGGGCCTTTGGTTTTACATAGGCTTATACAGGGAAAATCTTTAAAAATCTTCTTCTCTGAAACCGCAAGGCTCAGATCTTTGATATTTGGTGTGAAGCTTCATCTAGTGGACCTCTACCAAGATTGTTCAAATTATAGCCCTGGGGCTAAAAATACCCCCGCCACGGGGCCTTTGGTTTTATATAGGCTCATATAGGGAAAATCTTTAAAATCTTCTTCTCTGAAACCGCAAGGCCCAGGTCTATGATATTTGGTGTGAAGCTTCACCTAGTGGACCTCTACCAAGATTGTTCAAATTATAGCCCTGGGGCTAAAAATACCCCCCCCCCCCCCCACGGGGCCCTTTGGTTTTACATTGGCTCATATAGGGAAAATCTTTAAAATCTTCTTCTCTGAAACAGCAAGGCCCAGGTCTATGATATTTGGTGTGAAGCTTCACCTAGTGGACCTCTACCAAGATTGTTCAAATTATAGCCCTGGGGCCAAAAATGCCCCCGCCCGAGAGCCTTTGGTTTTACATAGGCTTATACAGGGAAAATCTTTAAAAATTTTCTTCTCTGAAACTGCAAGGCTCAGATCTTTGATATTTGGTGTGATGCTTCATCTAGTGGACCTCTACCAAGATTGTTCAAATTATAGCCCTGGTGCCAAAAATGCCCGTCCCGGGGCTCTTTGATTTTACATAGACTTATATAGGGAAAATCTTCTTCTCTGAAACCACAAGGCCCAGGTCATTGATATTTGGTGTGAAGCTTCATCTGGTGGACCTGTATCAAGATTGTTCAAATTATAGCCCTAGAGCCAAAAATGCTCCCTTTGGTTTCAAATTGACTTATATAGGAAACATCTTCTCTAAAACCGCAAGGCCCAGGTCTTTGATATTTGGTGTGTGTGTGTGTGTGTGTGTGTGTGAATTCGGGTTTAACGTCGCTTTCAACAATTTTTCAGTCATATCACGACGGTGTCTGGTTGCGACAGGGAGCTCACACTTTTATAGTGCTGCCTCACTGAAGTATCATGTCCCAGACACATTACATGATACCACACCCAGTCACATTATCCTGACACTGGGTCGACCAGTCCTAGCTCTACCCGTAAATCTGAGTGCCAAGCGAGGAGCAGCTAGTACCATTCTTAACGACTTTGGTATGTCGCGGCCCGGGATCGAACCCGTGACCTCCCGTTCCCCGGAGCGGACACTCTACCAACTGAGCTATCGGGGCCGGTTTGATATTTGGTGTGTAGCTTCATCTAGTTTACCTCTACCAAGGTTGTTCAAATAAAGCCCTTGGGCCAAAAATGCCCCCGCCCAGAGCCCTGGGATCAAAGGTCCCCCCCTGCCCGGGGGCCCTTTGGTTTTACATAGACTTATAAAGGAAAAATCATTAAAAATCTTCTCTAAAATCCCAAGGTGCAGGTCTTTGATATTTGGTGTGAAGCTTCATCTAGTGGACCTGAACCAAGATTGTTCAAAATATAGCTCTTGGGTTTTACATTGACTTATATAGGGAAAATTAAAATAAAAATCTTCTTCTCTGAAACCGCAAAACCCAGGTCTTTGATATTGGGTGTGAAGTTTCATCTAGACGTCTACCAAGACTGTTCATATTATAGCCCTGGGGCCAAAAATGCCCCTGCCCGAGGCCCTTTGATTTTACATAGACTTAAATGGGGAAAAATCTTGTCTAAAGCCACAAGGCCCAGGTCTTTGATATTTGGTGTGAAGCTTCATCTAGTGGACCTCAATCAAGATTGTTCAAATTATAGCCCTGGGGCCAAATATGTCCCTGCTCCTGGTCCCTTTGGTTTTACTTTGACCTATATTGGAAAAATCTTCTTCTCTAAAACCACAAGGCCCAGGTCTTTGATATTTGGTGTGTAGCTTCATCTAGTGGACCTCTACCAAGATTGTTCAAATAAAGCCCTTGGGCCCAAAATGTCCCCAACCAGAGCCCTTTTGATTTTACATCGACTAATACAGTTAGGGAAAATTAGAAAAAAATCTTCTTCTCTGAAACCGTAACGCCCAGGTCTTTGATATAGGTGTGAAGCTTCATCTAGTGATCTCTATCAAGACTGTTCATATTATAGCCCGGGGGCCAAAAGGCCTCTGCCCCGGGGCACTTTGGTTGTACAGAGACATAATATAGGGAAAATCTTGTCTAAAGCCACAAGGCCCAGGTCTTTGATATTTGGTTTGAAGCTTCATCTAGTGGACCTCAATCAAGATTGTTTAAATTATAGCCCTGGGGCCAAATATGTCCCTGCTCCTGGGCCCTTTGGTTTTACTTTGACTTATATAGGAAAAATCTTCTTCTCTAAAACCACAAGGCCCAGGTCTCTGATATTTGGTGTGTAGCTTCATCTAGTGGACCTCTATCAAGATTGTTAAAATAAAGCCCTTGAGCCCAAAATGCCCCCACCCAGAGCCCTTTTGATTTTACATCGACTAATACAGTTAGGGAAAATTAAAAAAAAAAATCTTCTCTGAAACCGTAAGGCCCAGGTCTGAAGCTTCATCTAGTGACCTCTATCAAGACTGTTCAAATTATAGCCCAAGGGCCAAAAGGCCTCTGCCCTGGGGCCCTTTGGTAGTACAGAGACTTATGTAGGGAAAATCTGTAAAAATCTTCTCTGAATCCACAAGGCCCAGGTCTTTGATATTTGGTGTGAAGACTCATCTAAAGGACCTCTGCCAAGATTCTACAAATTATAGCCCAAGGGTCATAAATGCCCCTGCCATGGGGCCCTTTGGTTTTTCATAGACTTGTACAGGAAAATCTTCTCTAAAACCCCAAGGCCCAGGTCTTTGATATTTGGTGTGAAGCTTCATCTAGTGGACCTCTACCAAGATTGTTCAAATTATAGCCCTTGGGCCAAAAATGCCCCGCCCCCGAGCCCTTTGGTTTTACATTGACTTATATAGGGAAAATTAAAAATTTGCCGTCTCTTCTGATGGCTATTTTTGTCGCGCCTGCTATTAACATGGCGCGATATAGGCGTTTGTCAAGGCATCAACATTTGCGACCACCCTGGCGTTCACCCTAATGTTCAAGTTTATTTCTCAAGAAATATAAGAGCTTCATTAATGATACTTCATACAAACTTGTATCTGGGGATGGCAACTTAAATGCAAGCATTCCTATTTGAACTTGACCTGTATTTTATGGATCACTGACTTAATAAGATATTGCGTTCCCCCTAATGGTCAAGTTTATTTCTTAAGAACTATAAGAGCTTCATTAATGATATTTGGTACAAACTTGAATCTGGGGATGGCAACTTAACTGCAAGCATCCATATTTGACCTTGACCTAAATTTCATTGTTCACTGACTTTGTAAAATATTGCGACCAGCCTAGTGTTAACCCTAATGGTCAAGTTAATTTCTCAAGAACTATAAGAGCTTCATTAATGATGCTTCCTACAAACTTGTATCTCGGGATGGCAACTTAAATACAAGCATCCATATTTGACATTGACCTACATTTCATAGTTCACGAACTTTGTAAAATATTGTGACCACCCTACCGTTCACCCAAATGGCCAATTTAATTTCTCAACAACTATAAGAGCTTCATTAATAATACTTGCTGCAAATTTGTGCCCGGGGGTAGCAAGTTAAATGCAAGCGTCCATATTTGACCTTGACCTACATTTTATGGTTCTCTGACTTTGTAAAATATTTTGACCACCCTAGCGTTCACCCAAATGAAGCTCTTATAGTTAATAACGCTTCATTAATGATACATGGTATGAATGAAGCTCTTATAGTTAATAACTCAAGAACTATAAGAGCTTCATTAATGATATATGGTACAAACTTGTATCTGGAGTGGGGGGGGGGGGGGGGGGACTTAAATGCAAGCATCCATATTTGACCTAGACCTACATTTTATAGTTCACTGACTTTGTAGAATATTGCAACTTCCCTAGCATTCACCCTAACGGAGTAGTTCATTTCTCAAGAATTATTAGAGCTTCATTAATGATACTTAGTACAAGCTTGCATTTAAGAATGGCAATTTTTAAGGAAGCTTCTATAATTGACCTTTGCCTAGATGACATAGCCTTCGGCAGAATCTTGTGTAGAAATGATAAACAAAACAGAAGGTAATAATAATCATAATTGCAGCTGCGCTTTGAAAAAGTGGGGCTATATCGGATTTGCCTTGTCGTTCTGTATTTCCGTTATTCATGATAAAAACTAAAAAGCTTTTGAGGCATTGTCATGAAACTTCACAGAAATGTAAAGCACTATGAGACAATGTGCAGAGTGCATGAATCATAACCCTGGATTGCCTACTTTGGAGTTATTGCCCTTTGAACATTGAAAAATGGCAACCATAATTCTGTTATTCATAATAACTAAAAAAACGTTTTGAGGTATTATCATGAAACTTCACACAAATGTAAAGCACTATGAGCCGATGTGCAGAGCGCATGAACCGTAACTCTAGATTTCCGTCTTTTCAAGTTATTGCTCTTTGAACATTGAAAAACGGCAATTTTAACCTTGTACGCTCCATTAATCAAAAACCGTTTGAGGTATTTTCATGAAACTTCACCCAGATGTAAAGCACTATAAGAAGATGTGCAGAGTGCATGAACCATGACTTTGGATTGCCTACTTTTGGAGTTTCTGCCCTTTGAACATTGAAAAATGGCACTTGGAATAAACTCAGTACAGTAATAGTTTGTGTCAGTTCCATAACTCTGAAACTATTTCAGATATTTTCATGCAACTGTAAAGCAAATGTAAAGCATGATGAGTCAAGGTTTCTTGTATTTTCCTTTTCTGATAGCGCTATATCGGTGCGAGAGTCAGGTCCTCTGACAGTTCTACTTTTAATTACTAACATTGACACTATGATAGTCTTTTTCAGATTCAAGGCATCATTTCAAATCCTCAAAGATCTGTTGTTCCGAGCTTGGTGAAGAACAATACTGGTGTTATTTATAGTCGTACTCGGCCCATTGTTAATTTTGGCAAAAGAATATTAATGATGATTTATCTTATGATACTAGCTCATCTAAGCTGGCCTTGATAGTTCTGTTGGATGCACAATTGACCGGTGATCAAAAGGTCAGTTCTGTCCCTTCCACTGATTCAAGAAGGGTGGTTGTCAACTTCTGGCAAAAGAATGCACATTGTACTGGTTAACCACTTGTGCATAGGCTTGTCTGGAAATATTGTTAGTTAAAAATGACCTTAATTGTGTTTGCTGGAGAAAAAATGTAAAAAACGAGCAAACAAACCTTGACAATCTAAATTTAACACTAACAATGAATACCCACAGAAGGGGTAATCGCAGACATACCAGGTAAGTAAGATGAAGGTTGTATGGCATTGTATCGCCTTGGTGATTTGTCTTGTTTGGATAGTGTTTGTTGTCTGATTGAAATTGCAAAAATCAAATATGCATAAACTGAAATGATTTACAAACTGTTTTATTTCCTGCAACCAATTTAGTGGGGGTATATAGCAAAATTCAGTTTGTCTGAAGACAATTTGTATTTGCTGCATATCTCCTATACCATCTGAAGATTTATAATTTTCATGAAAGTTGTATCTGATGTTCACCATTTGTGCTCAATTTGCAGAGTGCAACGCTTAGGACATTAGTCTACAGGTCAAGGACACAGGTCAAAAATAGGACATAAATTCATAGCATTTGAATTTAAACATACCATCCTGTGACACGTCAGTGTGTTATGTGTGGTATTAATCACTTCGGTGATCCTTTTGCCTGTTGGAAAACCTTCATCTTTGCAGAGAGGGTCTCTTTCTGGAGTGAAACCACCTTGCTGATCATGTTTTATGCTCCCGGTGGGGAGGCATATTATAATACCTTTTTCACTTTTTAATGAATCAAAATATTTTTCAAATATATACTAAGCCAAGGTCAAACCAAATCCACTTTATATCTAAATATAATGATAACTATTTGTGAATTTCATTTTAAATACCTTTATAAATTTGAGTTCAAAGTAACTGCAATATTCAAAATGGTGTTTAGCTAATTTGTAATTTAAACAACTACTTTTCTTAATATATTGAAAGTAATTTTTTAGGATGCTCATAAATAGTTTGCTTATACTAGTATAACTAATTGTCTAATAAAGTTTTCTTTTTCTTCTAGTATCAACAAGATTCTAGATTAGAGATCATTCACATTGTGTTTGGATATATTATATGTATATGACAATATTAAATATATGACAGTGACATCTTATTCTTTAATAACTACTGTTGTGAAATAGTGTGAAGTTTGAATTTCTGTGTTCAGAGAGTACAAGACTGTCCTTGAAACATCTCATCACTGTGTTCCAAGGTAAATGTATGTTTAGTTAATGAACAAGTAACAGTTTAAATGATTTTGGCAGAATCAGTGTGCATTACACTTCTTGTTTGGTAGAAGAATAGTTTGTATAATACAGTCCTCAAAACGGCCCCCGCCCATAGGGGCTTAAAGAAATATATGGGCTGCATGATGCTTCCACACAGAGCTGAATCCGGCCCGCACACTAGTACTGGTAAACCGCTTAGAGGATCTAAGCCTGTCCAGGAACCGTCCATGCTAATAAACCCTATTGGTTTCATTGGGCGACAGGGCTTGAAATGTCATTTCATCTCAATGTCGGGTAAAAGTCCCACAAAACTGGAAGCAACGTCTCCAAAATGACCTTTACAGTGTTGACGGGGACATTAAACCTCAAATCAACCAACCAACAGTCCTCAAAAGAATGGAGACAAAGGTTGTACTAGTAAAAAAGTACAATTACTAACATGAAAATCCTGGATATTGCATGCTGATAATTTGATGCAAGTTGTCAGTAATGGTTAATGCTATTGTGTTTGAGATCTGAGTTGTATGTCACTTTTACTTCAGTAACTTAAAATGGTAGAAGAATGCTTGTAGAAATAGATTGGCAGCACAATGCTTCCACTCAGAGGTGAAACTGACCATATATGTGTACTGGTAAACCACTTACAGGATCTAAGCCTGCCCAGACAAAGTGTTGCTAGTTGAACTGTCCATGCTAATAAACCCTACTGGTATTATTGGGGAGCAGGGCTTAAGATGTCATTATGCCCCTAACTTCGAAGAATTTGGGAGGGCATATTGCTTCTGCCCTGTCCATCCGTCCGCTATGCTTTAAGTACAGATTGGCTTGAGCTAGGATCTTGAAATTCCATATATGACATGAGCATGAAAAATAAGCAGACTCATATTTTTTTTTTTCTTTTCCGTCTGACTTGTCCTTGCGGAGTGATGCCCCTTTTTGACTTATGCATTGTGACTATAGGGAAACCTTGTGAACAAAATATCTGGAGAACCGCTTGAGCTAGGCTCATGATATTTGGCATACAGTTTGGTTCTAATGTGTAGATGACCTGATTAATTTTTGACGAAATTCCAGAAATAATGGAGTTATGCCCCTTTTTATCCCCTCGGACAGCGTAGTTGTGAAGGGGGGATATAGCATTTGTCCCGTACGTACGTACATACTTTTGTCATCGCTCTAGCGCCTACATTTCTTGACCGATTTTAATATAACTTCACACAAATGTTCCCTATGACAATATATCGAGCGAGTTCGACTTTCAAGATCATGACCTCAAGGTCACTGTGGCTATTTTTAGAAAAACTTTGTCATCGCTCTAGCGCCTACATTTCTTCACCAATTTCAATATAACTTCACACAAATGTTCCTTATAAAAATATCTCGAGCGAGTTCGACTTTCAAGGTCATGGCCTCAAGGTCAAGGTCACTGTGGCTATTTTTAGAAAAACTTTGTCATAGATCTAGCGCCTACATTTCTTCACCAATTTCAATATAACTTCACACAAATGTTCCTTATAAAAATATCTCGAGCGAGTTCGACTTTCAAAATCATGACCTCAAGGTCAAGGTCACTGTGGCTATTTTTAGAAAAACTTTGTCATCGCTCTAGCGCCTACATTTCTTCACCAATTTCAGTATAACTTCACACAAATGTTCCTTACAAAAATATCTTGAGCGAGTTCGACTTTCAAGGTCATGGCCTCAAGGTCAAGGTCACTGTGGCTATTTTTAGAAAAACTTTGTCATAGATCTAGCGCTTACATTTCTTCACCAATTTCAATATAACTTCACACAAATGTTCCTTATAAAAATATCTCGAGCGAGTTCGACTTTCAAGGTCATGACCTCAAGTCAAGGTCACTGTGGCTGTTTTTAGAAAAACTTTGTCATCGCTCTAGCGCCTATATTTCTTCACTGATTTCAATATAACTTCACACAAATGTTCCTTATGACAATATCTTGAGTGAGTTCCACTTTCAAGGTCATGACCTCAAGGTCAAGGTCACTGTGGCTATTTTTAAAAAAACTTTGTCATCGCTATAGCGCCTACATTTCTTCACCAATTTCAATATAACTTCACACAAATGTTCCTTATAAAAATATCTCGAGGGAGTTCGACTTTCAAGGTCATGGCCTCAAGGTCACTGTGGCTATTCTTAGAAAAAACTTTGTCATCGCTCTAGCGCCTACATATTTCACTGATTTCAATATAACTTCACACAAATGTTCCTTATAAAAATATCTCGAGCAAGTTCGACTTTCAAGGTCATGACCTCAAGGTCACTGTGGCTATTTTTAGAAAAACTTTGTCATCGCTCTAGCACTTACATTTCTTCACCAATTTCAATATAACTTCACACAAATGTTCCTTATGACCATTTCTCTAGCGAGTTTTACTTCCAAGGTCAAGGTCACTGTGGCTATTTTTAGAAAAACTTTGTCATTGCTCTAGTGCTTACATTTCTTCACCGATTTCGATATAACTTCACACAAATGTTCCTTATGACAATATCTTGAGCGATTTCAACTTTCAAGGTCAAGGTCACTGTGGCTATTTTTAGAAAAACTTTGTCATCGCTCTAGCGCCTACATTTCTTCACTGATTTCAATATAACTTCACACAAATGTTCCTTATGACAATACCTCGAACGAGTTCGACTTTCAAGGTCAAGGTCACTGTGGCTATTTTTAGAAAAACTTTGTTATTGCTCTAGCACTTACATTTTTTCACCAATTTCCTAAGGTCATTGCTTTCCTTTAACCTTTAGCCTGCTGTTGGCGACAAGCCCTATATTTGCAAACAGTGTAGATCCAGATCAGATGGATTCTGAAGAAGCCATCTGATCAGGATCTACAATTTGACATTCAGTTTATGAATATGTAGAAATAAAAAGCATCAAGTAATCTGATTGGTTCAAAGTCAGAAATGGGTGTGGCTTAATGGAATATTCAGCAGGTTAAAGGTTAACTGATTCAAGAAGGACACTTGTAATTTATAGCATGTACAGAATATAAATTTCTTTGAGCTGAAGTCTAAAGGACAATCTTATGTCTCCAAAATGACCTTTACAGTGTTGACGTGGACGTTAAACCTCAAATCAAACAATAAAGGACAATCATTAAATTTTAGCAATTTGGCTGTCAAATTTCATTGCTCCAGTGAGAAAAATTAATTTTTTGTGGTACAAAAATCCATCTAGAATGAACATGATTTTGAATAGTTAAAGATACATCATTTCCCCTTTATATCTGTATATTCCCTGTTAAAGCAGTTATTTACTTCTGTATCTTTCAGGTTGAGGCATGCCACGTAAGCAGAATTGGAAGAAGTCGTTGGCAAAGACAGTGGTGAGGGCTGATGGTGGCAGCCCTGGGTTACAATTTTCAGATGTGGGCCTCACCCACCTCTTAGATCATGGAGGATCTAAGCTCCAATCGCCTGTAGCGATGGGGACATCTGAGCCAGGGTCGCATATCTTGTCAGATGTGGGTATGACCTGCCTCAGTGTATCATCTGACCCAGGGTCGACAAATATATCAGATGTGGGTATGACCTGCCTCATTGTAACATCTGATGCTATTAAAACACATGTTGCTTCGGCGCAAAGTACAAGTAATATTAAAACACATGTTGCTTCGGCGCAAAGTACAAGTGATAAATATGTTCACAGAAAACAACCAGTACAAACTGCCAAAGTTTTGAAAAGTACAAATGACAAAAATATGAAAACACATATTGCCACAGTTTTGCAAACTACAAATGACAAAGATGGTAACAGAAAAGAACCAGTACAACATACCAAAGTTTTGCAAAGTCCAAATGACAAAGATGTAAACAGAAACCAAGTTGTACAAGATATCAATATCCATTCACCTATAGAGGTTACAAACACTGTATTTTCAAGCTCTACACAAGTTGTTGAAAAAGCTATGTATACTGCTTTTCCTTTAACGGAACAAACTGAAACAATGCTATGGAAACCTTCGAATGGTCCATTTAACTCTGTCAAATTTGAACTAGGATCTTTTCACCAAGGTTCAGAAATATTTAGCAATGATTCCAGAGGATGTCAATGTACAACAAATGCACTTTGTTCATTAATATATGCAGCATACTCAGACATTTCTTGCAGTACAGATCTAGACGACATTCTTTTAGCTGGAGATTGCCTTTATAATAAAGTAATATATGAACTTAAGGCAAAAGGTAAATTCAGAAGTAAGTTACTTAGCTTTGATGAACTTCCAAGATTAGTTCCAATTTTAAACAAAGACGTTGTTGTGAAAACATCTGCTGTTGTGACCGGTCTTTGCACAGAACAGTTTGCCAATACGAGTTTACCTACCCTTCACCAAGCATTGTATACTGCTCTGCAATCTTGTCCAGGTGTTTTACTAATGATGGGTTCAATTTGTTGTTCTGTGTTCAAGAGAAATTGCAAATATTTTATATTTGATTCACATTCACATGGTTTCAATGGGCTATCGGCGCCAGATGGAAAATCATTACTAGCTGGTTTCAATTGTTTAGATGATATAGTTTCATTTCTGTATGCGCTGTTTGACAGCATGATGATTTCAATTTCAACCCAGTTTGAAATTCTTCCTGTAGATTTTGACTTATCTGATCTTGAGCATAATTCAGTATTTCCTACAGACTGTCAGACTGACACCCCATGTGACTATGATTGGAAAACTGTAACTTACAAGAGAAATTTGGCTGAAAGCCATATGAGGAATGCACATGCAAGAGAAGACTTTTTTGCTCGTTCAGACAGTGAGAATCATGCAACACTTATTGGCAAATACTTTAAGGATCAAAAGCATAGACTTGAGGAGAAGACCTGTAATAGTACAAAGGTAACAAAAAATAAAAAGAATAGGAACAAAGAAATAAAAATGAATAAGAAAAATGTTACAGAAAGAAAAGAGTATATGAAAGTTTATATGCAGAAACGAAGGCAAGACACTAGCTTCAAAGTCAAAGACAAAAAGTATACTCTTAAATCTATGCAGAGTGCAAGACAATCTAAAGAATACCGTAAAAAGGACAAGGAATATACGCTTAAATCTATGCAGAGTGCTAGGCAATCTGAAGAATATCGAAAAAAGGATAGAGAATTGAATCTTAAATCTATGCAGAGAGCTAGGCAATCTGAAGATTATCAAAAACAGGATAGAGAATATACTCGCAAATCTATGCAGAGTGCTAGGCAATCTGAAGAATATCGAAAAAAGGATAGAGAATTTAATCTTAAATCTATGCAGACAGCTAGGCAATCTGAAGATTATCAAAAACAGGATAGAGAATATACTCGCAAATCTATGCAGAGTGCTAGGCAATCTGAAGAATATCGAAAAAAGGATAGAGAATTTAATCTTAAATCTATCCAGACAGCTAGGCAATCTGAAGATTATCAAAAACAGGATAGAGAATATACTCGCAAATCTATGCAGAGAGCTAGGCAATCTGAAGAATATCGAAAAAAGGATAGAGAATTTAATCTTAAATCTATGCAGAGTGCTAGGCAATCTGAAGATTATCAAAAACAGGATAGAGAATATACTCGCAAATCTATGCAGAGTGCTAGGCAATCTGAAGAATATCGAAAAAAGGATAAAGAATTTAATCTTAAATCTATGCAGAGTGCCAGAAAATCTGGAGAATACCGGAGAAAAGACAAAGATATGACAAAGGCATGTATGAGAAGAGCCAGATTGATAGATGAATACAAAAAATGGGAAAGTGACAAGAAAAAAGAATCTCGAAAATGTCCTGAGTTCAAACAAAAAGATATTGAAATACAAAATCGATCAAGGAGAAAGGCAAGATCAGATCCATACATATTAGAACAAGAAAGGGTTGCAAAACAACAACGGAGATTAAATGAAAGAAACAAGAAAGCTGAAAACATTAAAGACTGTACAAGAAAGGCTACTAAGCGTAAAGATCCATCCTTTTCACAAAATGAAAAGTTAACTGCAAAGCACAGAAAATGGGGCAGTGATATTGATGTTTGTATTGAAAGGTTTCACAAAAATATATCAGTTGGACCTCTCTATGTATGTAGTTGTTGTCACCAGACATGGTTTAAAGACACTGTATCAAAAGTTAAAACATTTGCTTGTAAAGACAAGGAAAAATACTTAACAGGTGTAAAATCAGTCAATGAAGAAGAATGGATATGTTGTACATGCAAAGCCAATATTAAATGTGGTAAAGTCCCAAAATTGTCTGTTTTCAATGGAATGAAGTGGCCACCAAAACCGAAAGAATTGGAGCTGTTTCCACTTGAAGAACGCCTTATTGCTTTACGTATACCGTTCATGCAGATGCGAGAATTACCCAGAGGTCGCCAGTTATCAGTAAAAGGAAATGTTGTTAATGTACCTGTTGATATACAACCAGTTGTAAATGCTTTACCTAGACCTTTTGACGAAAATGTTACAGTTGCAGTGAAATTGAAGAAGAAAATGTCATTTAAGTCATATGTATTTTCAGAAAATGTTCGACCATTCCATGTGCTTTGTGCTTTGCACTGGCTAATGAGTGGTAGTGAATTGTACAAACATGCAAATGTTGAAATTGACCAGCAGTGGATAAAGAAAATCACAGAAGAAAGCAATGAAACGCTGCATGCTTTTTTGGAGTCACAAAAAACAGCCCATTCAGAAGCGAATAATGTTGATTGTGGTGGTGCTTTGGATGAATGTCTTCAAGATGTTCCACATGATGAAAACCAAGCTGAGATTATACATAATTTTTTTGAGTGGTGCACAAAGGAATGTTCAAAATATGATATTGTCGATTTTGATGGTGTTGTCAGTGAAATGTGTGACAGTTGTTTAAACGATCAGATTGGTGATATTTCAAATGATAACACATCTCATGAGGAAGAACTTTATGATTCAGATGCAGAAGAAATTACACAGGAAAATGTAGGAAATATTGACACTCTATTGGATGATGCTGATATTGAAAACAGAAACTCTACTTTCACATTTGCTCCTGGAGAAGGTCAGCGACCACTCAGTATATTTCAAGATAAAGATTCAGAATATCTTTGTTTTCCAACCATATTTTGTGGGCAGAGGCGAATAGATAATGATGATAGAATTGTGCCTGTAAATTATAGTGATATTGCGAAGTGGGAATTGAGAAGTCAAGATAGGCGAGCTGCTAACAGTGTACCTAATATATTTTTTAAACTGAAAAAAGTACAAATGAAGCAACTGCATGATAAAGCAAACCTTGCTGTTAGAAGGTGTCAAACTGGAATAAATACTATTACTGCTGTAGAAGCAAGAAACTCAGAATGCATTGACAGTATTGTAAAAAATGATGAAGGTTACTATTTGTTTAAACAGCTAAGAAACTCTCCAGCATATTTAGAATCTAGAAAAAAAGATGTTTATGCTATGATTCGACAGTTGGGTTTGCCAACTTGGTTTATGTCGTTGTCCTCTGCTGATACAAGATGGATTGACCTTTTGAAAATGTTAGCTGTCTTAAATAAGAACTACACTGATGATCAAATTGAAAACTTGACTTGGGAACAAAAGATAAAACTCATTCAATCAGATCCAGTCACTTGTTCCAGATATTTCGAGCATCGAGTTAAAGAATTCATCAACTCAGTTTTAAAGAGCGAACACGAACCTCTTGGAAAAGTTGTTGATTACTTTTTTAGAGTGGAATTTCAGCAACGTGGATCGCCACACATTCATATGATTGTATGGGTTCAAAATGCACCAAAATTTAATGTGGATACAGATACAGAGTTGGCTGCTTATGTGGATCAATATTTGAAATGTTCCATAGACAATCCACATCTTAGGAGTTTAATAGAACTTCAAATTCACAAACATTCTAGAACGTGTAGAAAACGAGAAGATAAAATCTGTCGGTTTGGTTATCCTTTACCACCTCTTTCCAAAACTATGGTGTTACAGCCTCTGGAAACGGAAAAAGACAATTACTATAAGCTGTACCAAAACATTCAGAAAACAATGAACAATAAGAAAGATGGATATGATATGTCTTATGAAGAGTTTCTGAAAGATGTTGTCCAAATGAGTGAGCAAGAATATATCAAATGTATTAGAAGTTCCTTAAACTCTTCAAAAGTGTTTTTGAAAAGAAATCCGAGTGAGATCCGTGTAAATTTGTATAATGACAATGTGTTAAAAGCATGGAAAGCAAACATTGACATTCAATTTGTGTTAGATCCATATGCTTGTGCTATGTATATAGTTTCATACATTAGTAAATCACAAAGAGGGATGAGTAACTTGTTGCATGCAGCTGCAAAAGAAGCAAGGAATGGCAACATGGATCTCAAAAGACAAGTTAGACACATTGGAAATGTATTTTCAAACAGTGTTGAAGTAAGTGCACAAGAGGCAGTTTATCTGGTGCTGCAAATGCCATTGACTAAAAGCTCAAGAAGTGTTATTTTTATAAACACATCACTTCCAAACCAGAGAGTACAGCTGTTGAAACCAAAGTCAGTGCTTGATGAATTGCCGGCAGACTCAACAGATATAATGTCAGACAATAAAATTAAAAGATACTCAAAGCGTCCCAAACTTTTGGAAACTTATTGTTTAGCTGATTATGTGTCAGAGTTAGAAGTTGTTTACCCAGATGGCCAGAACGACAATAGAAATGAGGCAGAGCAAGATTATGAGAAAGACATAGAAATGTCAGATGAAGAAAGCTTTGATGATGGTGAAACTATTTTAACTTTAAAGAATGGCATAAAAATCAAAAGATGTCGTAATTCAAAGATAATTAGGTACGTGAGATTCAATTGCAAAACAGATGAAGAGAACTACTATAGAGAGAAACTTTTACTCTTTCACCCATGGAGAAATGAAGAGACTGACTTACTTGGAACTTTTAGAACATATAAAGAACACTATGAGTCAATAAAGCATGTGATAGATCATAAATGTTCAACATATGAACATCATGCTGAAGAGTTGGAATTAGCAAGAGACTTGGCTGAAGTGGAATATGATGCATTTGATGATATTGCACCAACTGCGCAACAAGTTGAAGGTGATGATGCTGAAATGGAACCAATTCAGTCGGAAGAGTTTATATATTTTAATCCTGATAGAATTGAACATAGAGATTATGATATAGGGACTGAAATTGGATGTTACGTTTCTGCACCTCAAATTGATGTAAATGAAAATATCCTGTCAGATATTGATTATAGAAAGCTCCTGCAGTGTTTAAATAGTAAACAGAAACAGTTTTACTATCATGTGATTCACTGGATTAAAACAAAGGATGCCCCTTTATATGCATTTCTTTCTGGTGGAGCTGGTGTTGGAAAAAGTCTAGTTATTCGAGCATTGTATCAGACTTTGTTTAGAATATTAAATCTGAAAGAAGGAGAAGATGCGGATCATACAAGGGTTCTTCTTTGTGCATTTACAGGAAAAGCAGCATTTAATATTAGTGGTTCTACTATCTCATCTGCATTTAAACAAAAGTATAAGCAGTCAGATCAAACATTAACCTGTGACAGTCTGAATACCTTTAGATCAAAGTACCGTGATTTGTCAGTTGTGATTATTGATGAAATTTCAATGGTTAGTAATTCTATGTTGAATTTTATTGATCAAAGGCTTCAAGCATTGAAAGGAACAAGAACACCTTTTGGTGGTGTTAGCATTATTGCTGTTGGTGATCTTTATCAGTTGAAACCTGTGAGTGGTGATTGGATATTCAATGACATGAAACATGGTGCAGCTGCTTTATCACAGAATCTCTGGAAAGACCTATTTACTATGTTTGAATTAACAGAAATTATGAGACAGAAAGATGACATTGAATTTGCAGAATTGTTAAATAGATTAAGGATCAATGTCTTGACTGCTGAAGACAAGACTAGGTTGAAGCAGTGTGAAGTTACTACAAATGATATTGAGTATCAGATAAACGCACCTCATCTCTTTGCAGAAAACTATTATATGCATGTTTTTAATGATGAAATTATAAGAAATATGGGAACAGAAAAGGTTGAAATACCATGCATGGATACATATGTCTCACCTAAGCTATCTAAAGAAAAGATAGACTCTGCCCTCAAGAACCTAAAGAGTGTAACAGATTCAAACCAAACAGCTAATTTACATAGCTCTTTAACAGTTGTTGTTGACATGATATATGATTTAACAATTAACATAAAAACAGAAGATGGACTAGCTAATGGAGCATCATGTGTAGTTAAGTTTATTGAGTATAAACTACAAACCACACAACGCCCAAGCATAATTTGGGTTCAATTTGATGACAAGAAAGCAGGAATGGAAACAAGAACCAAATACAGAAACAGGGGACTGTATCATAGCAGTATCAATGATAACTGGACACCAGTTTTTGATGTTAACAGGTCATTTACGTACAACAGAAAGACATTTCAGAGAGTTCAGTTCCCTTTGCAACCTTCTGCAGGGCGTTCTGTACATAGAGCCCAAGGTAGTACCCTTGAAAGAGTTGTCATAGACTTATCACAACGTAAAACCCGCAAAGTTCCACATTTACACTACGTTGCACTTAGCAGAGTTAGGTCAGTTGAAAAGCTTCAGATCCTTAACTTCAATGAAAAAGCATTACAAGTTGATGATCAAGTTAAGGTCGAAATGCAGCGACTGCATGAAACAGCAATGCTTCAGTTGTGCCAAACTTCTTTAGAATTAATAGATCTGGTTTCACATTTCAAAGTTGCTTTTAATAATTGTAGATCCTTGAATCTTCATTTTGATGATATTAGACATGACAAAAATCTGTTGTCAACCCACATATTTGGATTAGCAGAAACACGACTACACCAGGCTGATTATGATAGTGATTATGCCATAGAAGGCTATTGTTTGATAAGAAATGACCAAATAGGATACAATACTGGCAGAAGACCACCTCATGGATTAGCAGTTTATGCTAAAGATGATACCGTTATAACACAGGATAGAAAGTATAGTTCAGATACATTAGAATTCATTTTGATAACTGCCAGGCATGTCTTGATTGAAAGTCAGATTGTGTTTTTGTATAAGTCACCTCAAATGTCTGACAGTAATCTTCTTTCTTGTCTGAACAAAGAACTCATTCCATATTTAACCCCATCAAAGCCATTGATGATAATTGGAGATTTCAATATTGATGTTTTGCTAAAGCCTAACATTGTTGAGAAATTGAGTGAAAAGTTTTCATGCAAAATGCTAATAAATGAATATACCACTGATCAAATGAACATGCTTGATTTGATATTTTCAGATTTTGATTTATCAGATGTTGATGGTGCAGTTGGAACTTGTGAAACATACTGGTCAGATCACAAAATAGTTTTTCTGCATATTAAATCCACATAACTTAACACCTGTGACTAGCTCAGTTTTAAATGCATAATACCAGCTTCTCATATTAAGGTTATTGTCTTGGTGAAACAAGAGGAATCTGTTGGTCAGATCATAATGTACCTCAGTTTTTCACTTAACATCTTGGAAACTGTGGCAGGCGTTTTTATACTATTAAATGCACTCACCCACCACATAAAATGCAGTACTCTTCTTTTTTAACGGTAGATATTGCTGGTGGTTTTGCAAGATTTGGGTGGCCACCACTTTCAGACATCAGAAAAGGAACACCCCTGTAAAACCCCACATTATATAGGGAAAAGTATAGTTTACAGGGCTTCTCTTTATTCTCTATGCTTTTTTTTTCATTTTCTCACTCAAAACATAGACTGTGAGTACTCCTACGAAGTGCTCCAGTGAGGTATTTCTTACAAGCACCCTCCATGGTCTATGTATGAAGCAGAAACAAGATAAATATCTAGATTTTCATTTCATAAAATGCCATTTTTACGATCATGATTGAAAGCATTTTATGACATGGCATGTTCTCCTAATGGAACACATTTTCTTTTCACATGCATAGGTAGTGCCCTTGCCCATCAGGGCTTGAAGAAATAGATTGGCTGCATGATGCTTCCACACAGAGCTGAATCAGACAGCACACGAGTACTGGTACACCTCTTAGAGGATCTAAGCCTACCCAGGCAAAGCAGTGTGTTGGACCGTCCATTCTTATAAACCCTTTTGGTTATATTGGATGGCAGGGCTTGAGATGTCATTTATCTCAATGTCAAGTAACAGTCCCACAAAATTGGAAGCAACCTCTCCAAAATGACTTATAGTGTTGATGGGGATGTTAAACCTCAAATCAAACAAAACTCATTCAGAAGTAAGAAATGGTATACATTTGAAAAACAATATGGAAACAGAAAAGTTGTTTCTTACAGGGCCTTAGTAGTAAATACTTTTAGTTTCATTTTGTTATTTACAAAAACGTTTGCTCCTTTTAGCAGACCAATATTCCAAATTCATAGCCCTTTTTGATTAGAAGATGAAAAAAATTCAAGAATTTCTCAAGAATGAGTAATATACCTTTCCGTGGTGTTTTCAACTTTTTCCTTAAAATTTATGTCCGTATGTCAAGGTATAAAAACTCGTATAAAATATTTTTCATGGAGACAACCAGGGACATGTATAATATTTTTATGATGTTTTATTACCTGTATGTTGTTGATGCATACTTTGGTTAATATCCATATATGCCTACCGGTCCTTTAATCGGACATGGGCAAAAAGTGTTTCACCCGATCAGATAGCCCGTGCCCATTGGGGCTTGAAGAAATAGATGGGCTGCATGATGCTTCCATGCAGAGCTGAATCTGAACAGCACATGAGTACTGGTAAACCGCTTAGAGGATCTATGCCTGCCATGGCAAAGCGAGGCACACAAGTCAGATGGTCCATGCTTATAAACCGTATTAGTTTCATTGGGCGACAGGGCTTGAGATGTCATTTCATCTCAATGTCAGGTAAAAGTCCCACAAAATTGGAAGCAACATCTCCAAAATGACCTTTACTTAGGAAACTTTGATGTCTCACTTTTGATATGTAACCTATTCATGTCAGCTGTGTTTCTGATGTAAATTTTGTCATACCATGCAATACTGTTGTTAACTACATCATCAAAAGGAAATCATAGCATAGTTGTAGACCTATATTGATTTTTTTGGTCAAATTAAAACTTCATCATGATCATAGAATTACAGCATGGATTCAAGAACCCTTGTGCAAGATGGTGCACACACCATGCCCTTCAAGATTCCATCCTGAAGAGTTCAGCTGGTTCAACTGATGTACAATTATATTTTCAACTATGGATCTCTGAAGATATTTATATCACTCAGGTAAAGAAACATGCCCTGTCTTACATAGACTTATTTAGGGAAAAGGTTTAAAAATCTTTTTGTCTGTAACCACAAGGCCAAGGTCTTTGATACATGTTTTTGGTATTTTCTTGTGGACTTTTACCAAGATTGTTCAAACTATAGCCCTGGGACCAAAAATGGATTAACTTCTGGGCCAACTGGTTTGATATAGACTGATAAAAGGAAAACCTTAAAATCTTCTTGTCTGAAAAAAGAAGACTTGAGTCGTTGATATTTGGTATGAAGCTTCACCTTGTAGACCTCTACCAAGATTGTACAAATTATAGCCCAGGGGCCCACTTGTTGCACTATGGATCAGGTGAGCGATCCAGGGCCATCATGGCCCTCTTGTTATATAATCTTTGCATTTTGAAGTGACTATATTTTCAAGTTATGCAGTGAATAAAAAAAAATTCTTTGGATCCTAAACTTAGCATGAAATAAATGTGAAAGACTCATCCGAAAGTCTGGAGAAGCCCGGGATCGATAAGGTGAGTAGCATAACCTGAACCACTACCCCACGGAGGCTTCTAATAAAATAAGTATAGTTATAAATACTAGAGACAAAAGTTTACAGGACCATGGAAAACTGTGATCAGTTATGTACTCATTGTATTAACCCTATTGTACCAAAGGAAGTCTTCCTCCTTATGTACAGCAGGAGTTCATTTCAAAATTTAGGGGTGTCGGGTTGTGTTTTCATCAAAATTTATTTGGAAAAAGACTGAACTTGCAGCAAACTGTGGAGGCCCTGATCAGACGCGGCATCTGATCTGGGCCTACACTGTTTGCCAGGGTACCCGTTTTGGGGTTTCCGGTACTAAATGGGTGAAATGAGTGATCATCAAGTAAATAAATTAATATGCAAACCACTAACCCTTAAGGTGGCAGTCACAACAATTGTTATCTGTTGTCTGCTTGGTTTCTGCGAGTAACTTAAAAAGTCATTATTGCTAACATTGTGGACCCTGAACAGACTGCTCCCAGAGGAGCAGTCTGATCTGGGTCCACACTGTCTGAATGTAAAAATATTTTTGAAAATACATATGTCTGCATGAAAACATGTTACTCATTAGAAGCACCCCACAACAAATGTTTTTGTGTAGAAATAAGAAAAATATCAGTACTTTTTGCTTCTCTGGAGCTATGAAATTTTGCAAGAAAAGGCAGCAGATGACATAAACAGTAAGCATTTTCAGATGCAGTTTTTCTTGGCATCTTTAATGGCTAATAGAGAGTATTGTAGGTATATATCCAAGTTATATATCTAAAACCCTGTTTTAGTAAGATAACCCATGGCATGCGTGAAACCCCTAAACAGGTACCTTGGCAAACAGTGCAGGCCTAGATCAGACGCCTCAGTATGCAGCGTCTGATCAGGACCTGCACTATTTGCTAACAGAATTTTCCATAAAAAATAGAATAAAAACAAAAAATAGGCCTGACACCCCTAACATGACAGATGGACCTTGTTCAACATATAGCGATGAAACAGTCCACTAGCATACAATCGGATAAATTAAAAAAAGTTGAAAAAACACATTCATGTATGTCTTTAGATGCAAAGTTGATGAAGACCGAGCCCTTCCAGAGACTATGGTGAACTTAGAGGTGTGGATGATGGCAGGTTTTAGCAGGGTTCCCTGGACTCAGGAAGGTGATGTCATTGACCTTGGCCCCTTGGGACCATTTGGCAGGTACAATACTGTAGTTCCACACATAACATTATTATTGCAAGCTTAGCTGACTGTTGGCATTATAAATTTGCAATTTCAAGCGAACAATTAAATTTTGTTAAAGTAATATTCTGAGCCATTTTCCAGCTGCAAACTGTCAGTTTTCATCGACTGTTATACCCAGTGAACATTCTGAACACCTAAATCTACATGAAATGGGCATGGAAAAAGTTTGATCTTAGTTTATAGTTTAAAGGAAACAGAAAATTTGATTTTGTTTTACAATCTAAGACCATTAACAGTCAGTTTCCTATATAATCTCAACATTTTGTATGTAGGCGTTTGTTTGTTTGTTTGTTTGATTTGAGGTTTAATGTCCCCATCAACACTGTATAGGTCATTTTGGAGACATTGCTTCTAATTTTGTGGGACTTTTACCTGACATTGAGATGAAATGACATCTCAAGCCCTGTCGCCCAATGAAACCAATAGGGTTTATAAGCATGGATGGGCCGACTTGCACTGCTTTGCCTGGGCAGGCTTAAATCATCTAAGCGGTTTACCAGTACTTGTGTGCAGTCGGTTTCAGCTCTGCGTGAAAGCACCATGCAGCCCATCTATTTCTTCAAGACCCGATGTGTGTGTATATGACATGACAATGTTTCTGCTTTGGATCACGTAAATGATATTATGAAGCAGATCGAGGGCCAGTTGTTCAAAAGTAACAACATCGTTAGTTAATATGTCATTAAAACTTTGATCATTAAATATGGCAAATATGCTACAATTTTTGCTGAAAAAATGTGAGCAGCTTTTGCAAATGCAAAAGCTGCTCACATTTTTTCAGCAAAAATACCATAATTTTCGATATTGTACTTGCTAGAACACTTAACAATATGACCACTAACGAGCTCGTTAAGCTAACGATGCTTTGAACAACTGGCCCCAGGTTTACTTCAATGTTCTTTTTCTTTACACATCCATAGGCTTGGTTGGTTTATGCCATCATCGACTGTAGACTCCCTCTGGAAAGAGAACATTATTGCTGACCACTGGCGAGCATTGTTCCTACCTTCAGTGATAAGGAAATTCTCTTTAGCGCAGCAGATTGATATCATCAAGAATTACACACAGACAGGAGATAAAAGTCAGCCATATTACTGTAACACCCGAGACTGCGTGGAAGGGATCTACTATGGGCCCAAGTGTAGCCCCACAAACATGTATACCTGTGCCACCTTGCTCTCTAGTTATCCAGGTAAATGATGACAGCTTTTCAGAAATGATTTCAGATGCATTTATGATATTAACCCTTATCTTGCTGAATATTCATTTAAGCCACACTCATCTGTCTATCAACCAACTAAATTACTTGACGTAATTTATTGCTACAAATTCATAAACTGAATGCCAAACAGTGTAGATCCTGATCAGATGGCTTCTTCAGAAGCCATCTGATCTGGATCTACACTGTTTGCAAAGATAGGCGTTGTCGTGAACACCAGGAGAAGGGTTAATGATTGTGATTAAATAGACCAGGAACCAGATTTTGAAATGTAATGATATTGTTTAGTTAATGTATTGCATAACTTGATCAGTCACATTGTGTGGCTAATAGCTCATATTTTTTGCTTTAAAGCTGTGTGAGCTGCTCAGGTTTTTACAGCAAAAATACCGGCATATAAAATACTGTACTTGCTAGATTGACCACAAATAAGTTTGTTAACCCTTATCTTGCTGAATATTCATTTAAGCCACACCCATTTCTGTCTATCAACCAATCAAATTACTTGATGTAATTTAATGCTAGAAATTCATAAACTGAATGCCAAACAGTGAAGATCCTGATCAGATGGCTTCTTCAGAAGCCATCTGATCTGGATCTACCCTGTTTGCAAAGATAGGGGTTGTCGTGAACAGCAAGATAAGAGTTAAGCTAATGGTGCTTTGAACAACTGGGCCTAGATACAGTTAACCCTTATCCTACTGAATATCTTAATTAAGCCACACCCAATACCAGCTATCAGCCAATCAGATTACTTGATATGTTTTGATATGTTTATTCAATTTACAAACTGCGTGGCAAACAGTGTAGCTCCTGATCAGATGGCCATCTGATCTGGATCTACACCATTTGCAAAGGCAGAGGTTGTCATGAACAGCAGGATAAGGATTAAAAGTTGGCTTAGGGATACATAAGTTTTGTATGTCTTAATTATAGGCATATATATACACACACAAAGAAAATATTTGCTATAAAGAAAAAAAAGTACCTAAATATAAAGTTTTTTCCTTCCTTATGAAAGAGGCTGTTCTTAAAGGAAATAAGATGATTCCAAGGGGTATTGTGCTTCCTGAAATTGAAAAAAATATTTTTCCTGATTTTCCATTTGCATACTTAAGCATTTCTAAGCATTCCTAAGAATTGGGACAGACAGACATAAGCAAACAGTGCAGACCCAGATCAGACTGCTCATGAAGGACCAGTCTGATAAACATCTACACTGTTTGCCATTCTATCTACACCTTTTTGGACTCCTTGCTAGATCATGAAATAAATTTATTGAAGTTTTAGGAGAATTACAGTAAATCCTCAAGGTGTTAAAATTTATAGGATTTTTATGGTAATTATTATTTACTTATAGCCACTGCTCAGCACCATTTATGACCTTATGTTTCTGTTTATGCATTTCGATAACAAACACGTGCGACATACTGCATTTTTTCACATCTCCAAAATGACTACTTTTTGGATGAAATTCTGTGATATTTGTCTTATTTATACTGAAAACATAGGTTTTGGGTGCTTGTTAGAACCGCCTCGATGAGTCGAGGCGGTTCTAACGAGTACCCACAACCTATGTCGTGGAGCAGAAATGAGAACAATAATGTATACCCCCGTATATAGTTTTTAGCTCACCAGAGTCGAAGGCTCCGGGGGAGCTTATAGGATAGGCAGTTGTCCGGCGTCGTCGTCGTCGTCGTCTGACGTCAACACTTTCAAACATCTTCTTCTCTGAAGCCACTGGACCGATTCAGCCCAAATTTCATCTGTAGCATCCTTGGGCTGGGGGATTGAAAATTTGTGTTTTTTATGAAAATTGGCCCATTAGTTTGGTTGCTATAGCAACTTAGAGCTCCCATAGACATATAATGGGGAAAATTGAAAAATGGCATTAACTGCCAAGCCTTTGCAGATATTGGAACAAACCTTTCATAGAAATGTTCCTTAAGCAATCTAGTATCTACCATATGATTTTAGGCCTACTGCTCATTTGTATTGGTTGCCATGGAAACCAAAATAAAAAAATAGAAAAAAAAAATACTTAAAAAATCATCTCCTCAGAAACCGTATGCACTATGAGGCTGAAAGTTTATGGAAATATTCACCATATTTGCCTTTACAGGTTTTGTGGTTTTTATGAAATTCGGCTCTTTAGTTTGGTTGCTATGGCAACTTAGATTTTCCATAGACTTATAATGGGGAAAATTGAAAAATGGCATAAACTACAAAGCCTTTGCAGATATTTTGACAAAACTTTCATAGAAATGTTCCTTTAGTAAACTTCTCTCAGCCATATGCTTTTATGTCAACCTGGGGGTCCAGTAGGTTGTGCCGGGGCCATGCGCGGCCCCCCCAGTACTTCATAAAATGCCTTATATCTCAGAAACCTTACAGATCCCCACCCCTAAACCATATATATTCTTGTTCCTATTGATAAGACACATTCAGTGACACCAACCTGGAGGTCCTCCGGGATGTGCCGAGGCCATGCCCCACCCCCTCCACTTCATAAAAGGCCCAATATCTCGGAAACCATTCAGATCCCCACCCCTGAACCCTATATACTCTTGTTCCTTATGATAAGACGCATTCAGTGACATCAAACTGGGGGTCCCCCGGGATGCGCCGGGGCCATGTCCCGCCCCTCCATTTCATAAAAGGCCCAGTATCTCGGAAACCTTACAGATCCCCACCCCTAAACCATATATATTCTTGCTCCTTATGATAAGACGCATTCATTGACCCCAAATTGGGGGTCTTCCGGGGTGCGCCGGAGCCATGCCCCACCCCTTCACTTCACAAAAGGCCATATATCTCAGAAACTGTTCAGATCCCCACCCCTAAACCATATATGTTCTTGTTCATTATGATGAGACACATTCAGTGACACCAACTTGGGGGTCCCCAGGGATGTGCTGGGGCCATGCCCCACCCCCTCCATTTCATAATATCACAATATCTCGGAAACCTGACAGATCCCCACCCATAAACCATATATATTCTTGTACCTTATGATAAGACACTTTCATTGACAACCTGGGGGTCTCCCTGGGCCTTGCCCCACCCCTGCACTTCACAAAAGGCCTTATATCTCAGAAACTGTTCAGAGCCCCACCCTTAAAACCATATATATTCATCTTCCTTATGATAAGGCACATTCATTGACACCAGCTTGTGAGTCCCCGGGGCATGCCTGGGCCTTGCTCCACCGCTTGACTTCATTAAAAGCCACATATCTCAGAAATAGTTCAGATCCCCACCCCTAAACCATATATATTCTTGTTCCTTATGATAAGACTCATTCAGTCACACCAACTTGGGGGTCTCTTTGTGCTGAGGCAATGTGCCCCGCCCTTCCACTTCATAAAAAGCCATATATTTCAGAAACCATTCAAATCCCCACCCCATATTCATATATGTTCTTGTTCCTTATTATTAGCACACCTACTGTAGGGGTGTCCGCAGGGGCCAGTCCTCTCCGTTCCACTTCATGAAAGGATATCTTGGAAACCGTTCAGATTCCCACCCCTAAACCATATATATACTTGGTCCTTATGATGAGACACATTTAGGGACAACAATCTTGGGCTTTCCTGGGAACGACAGGGCATGCTCCAACCCCTCCACTTATATCTCCAGCCATGCAGATCCCCACTGCTAAACCATATATATTCTTGTTCTTTGTGATAAGACACATTTAGTGATACCAACCAGGGCTCCATTGGGTCCATGCCCCACCCCCTCTACTTCATAAAAGGCCTAATGTTTCATATACTGAGTCCACATTGATGCTCATTTGGATATGGGGGCTCACTTGGCAGATTAAAATGATATCATGTTAAAATACATGGCTGCAATTTGGCAGTGCCCACCTGAGCTCTGGTGAGCATAGTGGCCCATGGGCCTCTTGTTTCTATATACAGTGGGGTGCTCATTTCAAGGACTTGTTCACGTGATGTGTAGTCAGATGTGCAAAGCAGTTTCAATATTCCTTACCCATATTGTACTCTATCACTTGCCTTGTTTTTCTTGCAGAAATGGACATGGGTGTTTTGAAAGCACAAGTTCGTAGTCTCAATTTGCCGGTGAACATTGCCTGGATTGGTCCCCATCTTAGAGAATTCATCTATTTCCGTGTCTCCCACAAACTTCCCATCCTTTTCTTCAGCTGGCAGCCAAACTCATTGACTGCCGACAAACTGTTTACTCGCATCAAATTTCCTCTTTGCCAAGATGATCTCATCCATCTCCCAAAAGACTGTGACTTTGGATTAAACCAGTTTACGAAAGTGGTTTGGCCAAAGTTACGGACAAGTGTCCCAGAAGCATTCCACGTGATCTCAAAAATGACATTCCATCAGGATGAGTATATGCAACTGCTAAAGATGTTCCGGAAATATTCCACCTCCCAGGAAATTGCATGTGCATGGATTCGTAACGAAACCAACTATGAGAGAATCTGGAAATGGTGGCTGCCTGAAAATCTGTCAAATAAAACTAAGATCTATCTTGGTGGTTTGTTTCCTATGACAGGAAATTACTGGATGGAACCAGGGCTTGTACAAGGTAAATATAAACAAATTTCATAGCTTCAGTTAAGGATAGGTAACCTGGATTATGAGGGGATAATTAGGGCCCCGCACTAAAAGTGTGGGTGCCCTATAGTAATCACTCTGTCTGTCCGTCTGTCTGTCTGTCTTTCCGTCTGTCCGTCCACAAATTTTCCTACTCCTCTGATAGCGCTGCTGGGGTCCTAGTCAGTTTCACTGACAGCTCTAGTTTTTTTTTATTTATTATGCCGGCAATATGCCCCCGCAACAAATTGGGGAGGGGCATACAGTTTTACCCTTGTCCGTACGGACGTACATCACACTTCGTTGTACAATTCTTGTCTCCGCAACTCCTCCTACAGTATTTGATGCAGGGCATTGAAACTTGCAGCACCATTCAGACATAACATTGAACATGTTCATAATGGAAACAGGATTCTGATCTAGTCCCTTATTTCAGAATTATGTCCCCATAAACGACTTAAACATTTTGGCCATATGTGTAGCATATAGAGGTTACACAGTACTGTTTGTGTCTCTGCAACTCCTACAGTATTTGATGTGGGGCATTAAAACTTGCAACACAGTTCAGGCATACATTGAACATGTGCATAAAGGAAACAGGATTCTGATCAATCCCCTTATTGCAGAATTATGTCCCCTTAAATGACTTGAACATTTTGGCCATATTTGTAGCATAGGAGGTAAAAAAGGACTGTTCCTATCTCTGCAACTCTTCTTACAGTATTTGATGCAGGGCATTGAGACTTACAACACAATTCACACATGCATTGAACATGTGCATAAAGGAAACAGGATTCTGATCCAGCCCCATATTATAGAATTATGTCCCCGTAAATGACTTAAACATTTTGGCCATATATTTCTTGGAGAATGTTGCATAGGTTTAGTTACAATGTGTGCCTGTTCACTGGATATGTCAAGCAAATTACTCATCTATGGAGGTATATGGCAGGGGCAGTCATCACCTTTAGTGATTATTTAGTTTCTTGTTGGAAACATATGTTATGGGTACTTGTTAGAGGCGATTTTAACGAGTACCCACAATATATGGTCTAATGGAGAAATAAGAAAATTTATCCTCTCCTGTGTATGTGAAATTTATAGAGCAATGCTTTCAGGCACTATTGATAAACCTCATTGTTTTGGCATTTAAGTGTGATTTACAACAATATAGTCATTTGTCATTTTGTCATTCCATGATTTCTTTGTGCTTTATCCTGATCTTTTTTTCCACTTTGTCAGTCAATTGTCTACAGAAGTCTGGGTCTCTGTGGCCTAGTGGTTAAGAGTGCTGACTTATAATTAGGTCTCTCACCACTGTGTTTTCAAGCCTCTCTCAGGTCATGTGACACTCCCAGGATCTGCACTGAAATCAGGTGAAAGGTCAGTTGCTTTTCTCCACCTACGGTTTTTGGCCATCTCTGATTAACAGTTGGCTGGATATAAGTGAAATAACCTGATAACACACCTGTGCCACATCTCCAAAATGGCTACTTTTCCAATAAAAAATTATGATATTTTTCTTATTTATCCACCAAACATAGGTTGTGGCAGTTCTGACGCGTACCCACAACCTATGTCTTGGAGCAGAAATAAGAAAAATAATGTATACACCCGTAAACCTCAGTTTTCTGTATATAATGTGGGGTTTAGGAGTGTTCATTTGATGGACTTGTTCAAGTGATGAAATGGATGTAAAGCTAAAAAAAAATGTCATAAGTCATTCAAGACTTTTTCATTGAACATTATACAAACATAAACCATGCATCACCAGCTGATTTGCAGATTTTTTTTGATGCTTTAAAATTATCTTAATACCTGAAAGACTCATCTTTCTTTTCATATTGTACAGGTGGTGAACTGGCCCTTGACCTTATCAACAGTGATCCACGTATATTGCCAGAGCACAGCCTAGAAATGGTGGTGAGCAACAGTGAATGTCTCCCGGATGTTGCCATGAAAGCCTTCATAAAGTACATCACCAACAATACCATACCCATTACCGGAGTACTAGGTACTGTTTTTTATTTTAACCTGTTTTATAAGGGAACCCACAAAATGAGACCTTGGCAAAAATTGGGACAGAATGGGACACCGCCAGCTTTCTTACTGAACATGTTTAACCTTGTTCTGCTGAGCCCAGATATGTCTTATCTTTCAAACAGTGCAGATCCAGAAGAAGCCATCTGATCAGGATCTTCATTGTTTGGCATTCAATTTATGAATTTTTTTGCAATGATTTGCATCAAGAAATCTAATTGGTTGATAGTCAGTAGTGGGTGTGGCATATTTAAATATTCAGCAGGACAAGGGTTAAAATGTTATTGTCAAAAAGTGTGACCAAAAGTTGACTCATTAAATCTTTTTAAAGTGTCTACACTGTCCTTGGCCTTTGTTTGGTAGTTTTAGTTTCTTGCCTTTTATGCACAATATTCTTGAATCTGTTGGCAGCCTGGGCCCAGTTGTTCAAAGCATTGTTAGCTTAACAAACTCGTTAGTTTTTTTTTGGGGGGGGGGGGGGTTGGGTTTTACGGCCCTTTCAAGATTATTTCACTCATATCGAGCTGATCTTTAATCATAGGTGGGCGAAAACCGAGTTGGGCAGTAGGGCTTGAGATGTCATTTCATCTCAGTGTTGGGTTTAAAGTCCCACAAAATCGGAAGCAACATCTCAAAAATGACCCAAATAGTGTTGACAGAGATGTGAAATCTCAACATAAAAAGTGAAATTTATGCAAAATATAGCCTGTATAATCAGTTGATATCAGTGGAGGACACGACTTAAAGGTGCATTATTGAGCTATCTGAAAAAAAATGCTTCCAAAAATAAAATACATATAGCCGGTATTTTTCTTTAAAACAATACAAATGAATGCATTTTATGCAAAAATGCGAACAATTATGATGACAGGTAAACGAGTTTGAGAGGGATTCCCTAACTAGGTTTCGAACACTAGTTAGATCTATTTTTAGTTCGTGACAAAAATAGAATCCCCATATATGACATTATGCGACGGTCATTTTTGGCCTTGTTTGCTTAGGCCATGCCTGAATCGGAAAACAATATGGCGCTGAATACCATGCCATAAGTAACGACACTCAGAGACGATACTGTCGCCATGTATGTGTAAAGTGACAGATTTATTTTTAGAACAGAAATTCCGAACACATGTTCAGAGCGAAGGGTAAACACAAATGAAAACGACCATTTTCACAAAGTTCTGAAGCTGTATTTGGCTCCAAAAGTGTACACATGACAAAGGAGTATGCATTGAGGATAAAAACCAGAAAAAAAATTGAGACCCGGTCGCTCAATAATGCACCTTTAAAATGACAATAACAGCAATCAAAAAAGGAAAAAAAAGAACAAAAGCAACAACAAAAAAGCAGAAAAATGGAATAGAAAGCTGACTTAAGAGAAATGGGAAAACCTGGCAGATTTTTCCACCATTTTTCAAAGGGAGACAACTTTTGGGACTATCTGTTCACTTTTCTACAAATGCTGGCCCACGGAAAAATGGGTCAACATTCTTTCCTTTAAGAGTTGACCCCTGTGCACACGGGAGACAAAAATAATTTTGCAGGAGTTGCCTCCCCTGAAGGTGTGTTCATTCCCCTTAAAATTGATGTTTGTTTCTTCTCAAGGTCCTGGTTGTTCTGATGAAGCTGAACCAATAGCTGCCCTGTCCAGACATTTCAACATGCTTGTAGTAAGTTATGGAGCAGAGGCCTCATCATTGTCAGACAGACAGAAATACCCATACTTCTACAGAACAATACCACAAGTAGACCATCACAGGTGAGAATCTTCATAGAAATGGATAAGGTGGATGTTTGGTAACTTAACCCATTGCAGGCTGTGAAACCCCTAAAGGGGTACCCTGCCAACATTGCAGATCCAGATCAGACGCCGTAGAATGCGGCGTCCGATCAGGGCCTGCACTATTTGCTAACAGAATTTTCCATCAAAAATGGAATAAAAACAAAAAAATAGGCCTGACACACCTTACATGTCAAATGGACTTATCCAACATATAGCAATGGAAGAGTCTACTAATATACAATGGGTTAATGATAATTTTTGTCAGTTCACCATGAAAACCTATGATGGGGGTATTAATACCCACAACATACGTTTATATGGTAAAATGAGGAAAATTATCTTTCAGTTATCACCGAATATAGGAAAACTCCGCTTTTAACCCTTTTTGTACCAAATGGAGTCTTCCTCCTTGTATATTGCAGGAATCCATATCAAAATTTAGGGGTGTCAGATTGTGTTTTCATCAAAATGTATTTGGAAAATGACTGAACTTTTAGCAAACAGTGTTCTGCGTCGTCTGATCTAGACCTACACTGTTTGCCAGGGTACCTGTTTTGGGGTTTCTTGTACGACTAAATCTGATTTTAAAAGCTTATTGAGAAGGCTTCAGATATTCTGTCTGTGTGTTTTCCACACCTAGTGTCTCCTGTTATGAGACCACCTTTGGGTCTTGAAGACCACTTTTGAACAGTCCCAAAGACGGTCTTAATATAGGAATTTTACTGTACGCAAATTATCTGTTTATATGATCTTCATTTTGCTGTATTTTACCTTAAAAATTAGCACACTATGAGCAGTTAGGGAATTTTCTTTTTGATTTGAATGGAAGGATGTCTTTGAAGCATGCTGACAATATGACAAGTATTTCAAACCCTGATATTCTGTATCTTCACTGCTTGTTCAGTTGAGTTTGTCCAACAAGTACATTTGGAAGGCTAAGGCTATTCTCAGCAAGAAAGAACCACTGTTTTCTTTTTTACTCTCTGCAGTGGAAAAGTACCCTTTTCGCTCCCAGAAAAAGGTTCAGTAACACTGTATGAACCATGTCACAAGAAAACCAATTTTGCCATTTTGAGTACAACAAAGTTGCAGACCAGCCTGTGCATTTGTGCAGTCTGATAAGCACCTCAGTATACGCTGCTTTGATAGTATGATACATCTACTTTTAATATCTAAATTTTTAAGTCTCTTGTTAATCTGTGTGGCTGAGCAGGTTTGTGTATCACCTGGGTCCAGTTGTTCAAAGCATCGTTTGCTTAACGAACTCGTTCGTGGTAAAAATTTTAACTGTTCTAGCATGTACAATATCCAAATTAGTGTTATTTTTGCTGTAAAAATGTGAGTAGCTTTTGCAATTGCAAAAAGGTGTAAAAATGTGAGTAGCTTTTGCAATTGCAAAAAGCTACTCACATTTTTTTTTAGCAAAAATAAAGGTAGTTTTGCCATATTTAATGATCGTAGTCTTAACAATGTTCAAAACTAACAACGGCGTTAGTTAACATATCATTAAAACTTTGATCATTAAAAATGATATTATGCACAAATATTTTTGCTGAAAAAAAATGAGAGCATATGCAAAAGCTGCTGTCATTTTTTCAACAAAAATAACACTATTAGATATGGTACTTGCAAAATTAACACCATATTAGATATTGGAACTGCAAAAATAACACCATATTAGATATGGTACTTGCTAGAACAGTTAACAATTTTACCACTAACTAGCTCATTAAGCGAACGATGCTTTGAACAGCTGGGCCCTGGTCTTTGGTCACACACACCAAAGACATGTTTTCTCATGTTTGGACTCAATATGTAAACTGAATTTTCTAGGTTTGTCTATGAGCAGTTTTTCCGAGCTATGAACTGGAAGCAGATTGGTGCCATTGCTGAGGGTGGACAGGAGTTCCCAGAATACCACCTGTTATTACAGGACCACCTGCAACAATCAGGGATCTCTGTTGTGGTTAAACGTAACATTGTACGCAAGACAGACACACTGGATGTATCACAGGTATTTAAATAAGGGAAAACAAACATGCCGTTTCATGCATTAAGGGGGGAGGGGGGTTGGGTGAGGCAAAGTTGACGTGTATACAGTATAGCTTTAATAAATCGCGGTAGTCAGGGTCCATAGCCCAAAAACCGTGATGTGGTCGGAGCGCGATATAAGTCGCAGTAGTTTGCCGAGATGCCAATACAAGTCGCTGTGTTAGTTTGGTGAGATACCATTTATCAATCCACACTAATGGCTATCAGTAATGCTATCGGCCGTATTTCACCATTAAAGTAGGTTCAGAATTACTCAATGACAGAACAAACAAAGGGATCTATGTCTACCAATTAACTTACATTCGAGAACAGCTGAAAATCTGCGTCTGAAAACATGTCAAAACAGGACGCCATTTTGGATGTGCGGGTTCCCCTGGTTGTCTGTAGGTAGCTTTGCACTAAATACTGGAGGTACTGGGTTTTATCACTTTGGGACAGAGCTTTTAGTTGCAGTCTAAATACCAGGCAGGCTTCCATTGGATAAATATCCCATGTTTCATTTCAATGTGAGAAAAGGATAGTTATAAGGAAATAAAATGATGTGTGTTTTATAATTATATCTGCAAGCTCAAAGAAATTGTGGCTGATTTTATATTGTCACCTCTCCGTTAAAAAGCCGGCTTGTATTCACTGCGAATCTGCATGTAAACAAACATGGCGGACCATAACTTGAAAAGGAGACGGGCTACATGTGGATTTTTTCTCATCAACTTGTTGAGCTAGGATGGCTCTATAAATAAGTAAGGTTTGAAAAGTTTTGTATGTGTAGTTTTTGTGGGAGCATGTAAAAGGTTACTATTGTCGCCTATGGAAAATATTTAGTGGTAAGCTCCCTATACCAAAAAGTAGGAAAATCAGCCCCACACTCCAGTTTTCAGTCATTACATCATATTTTCACACATTGGTAGGTTCTATCCAATTCTTTATCATAAAATGGATATTCCTGGCATGTGGTTTGCCATAGAAATTGTAAAAAAGTGTAAGGTTTGTGGTAATTTAGTTCTAACTGGGTGTATTTGATCAGTCTTTGATTCTGATCTATGCATTTGGGGGGGGGGGGTACTTTAAAGCCATGTTAATCAATTGTTAATGGGTTTGTTTTGGAAAAAGTCTTACAGTAAGTGTATAACCAGAAACACAAGAGAAAGAATCTACTCCATCTGGAATATAACAGTAAGGTTACATGGTTTTTGGCCTTGGTCTCTAGCAAAAGCAAAACTTCAAAATTGTCTCTGCTGCAATATCGCGATAAGTTTTCTCATCTCTTATTGGTTCTTATTGATTAGACTCATGTTCAAGGATCTGAACAGATATATATCCACTATTTCTCATGGTATTAAGGCATTTATAATCATTATTGTCAAAGTTTTTTATCATCAAAATATCCTCAAAATGCCATTTTTACATAAAATAGGGGGTATAGGTGTGAAATCAGCTATAAATACCAGTTGGTATGCTATTAAGGAATACTTTAGTGCATTTTAGGATTGAAGTGTTCCAAAGACATAGGAAAAGAACCACTGATGCCAGCCGGTGTCTGGGTTCCATTCCAGAAAGAGGTAAACTTTGCGCTTTTTCACAAAATATTGTTTGTTCGGCTTTCATTGTAGAATCTGAAAGCGATAACTTTTTCGCAAACTTCAAAGATTCTTTGTCACTGAACATTTATTATGCATGCTTAAATTATCAGATATGATCTAAATTTCTATTTGACAATGCTTTTGATGGATCATAAAGACAATAAGGGTTTGGTATAGGTAGCTTTGCACTAAATACTGGAGGTACTGGGTTTTATCACTTTGGGACAGAGCTTTTAGTTGCAGTCTAAATACCAGGCAGGCTTCCATTGGATAAATATCCCATGTTTCATTTCAATGTGAGAAAAGGATAGTTATAAGGAAATAAAATGATGTGTGTTTTATAATTATATCTGCAAGCTCAAAGAAATTGTGGCTGATTTTATATTGTCACCTCTACGTTAAAAAGCCGGCTTGTATTCACTGCGAATCTGCATGTAAACAAACATGGCGGACCATAACTTGAAAAGGAGACGGGCTACAGGTGGATTTTTTCTCATCAACTTGTTGAGCTAGGATGGCTCTATAAATAAGTAAGGTTTGAAAAGTTTTGTATGTGTAGTTTTTGTGGGAGCATGTAAAAGGTTACTATTGTCGCCTATGGAAAATATTTAGTGGTAATCTCCCTGTAACGGTGACGGCCAAGGGGCGCAACTACCATAAGCGCTAAGCACTAAAAGAATTGGATTTTTTTCCCTTGGCTTGCCAGAGGTCAGAATCATTAAAATAGCGTATGGAAAAAATTATTTACCGTCTACCACGGGCCGAAAAACTATACAACAACAAAACTATCATTTTATTGTGTTTTGATTTCTTTCATTTTATTTTCACGTGGAAGGCATGATAGATCACGATTAGGATGCTCTGCATGAGGGCGCACGGACATCGTTGTCTGATTGAGCATTGAGTGGATTACTCAGTTATGTCAAGTTTGGGGATTAACATTAATTGTTCGCCAATACCTGTTCTATCTGATGCTAATTGGATTATTTGGTTATAATGTGTGGACTGACAATTGGCTCCTGGTTTAACCTGGTTTTAAATAAATTTTAACAACTTAAAACTCTATATTTTTTAATTATAAATTTTTAAGGAAAAAAAAAAACGGGATCCACGGCGCAACCGCGATAGATTGGACATCGCAAAATATCGGATTGATATATTGGAGCTATACTGTATTGCGTCACTGGGGCGTCCAACTGGTACAGTTGAACACGGCCTGCTGTCCTTGCAGCAGGTAAGGGTACAGAGCGACTGTTGTTATTTCTTCTGTTTCTACACTTCCATTCATTTTCTTCTTTCTCCTCTGTCCCTCACTTTCATCTCTACTCGCTCTTCTATCTCTTTTCACCCTTTTTCTGGGAGAGGACACAAAATGACCCACAAGGGCTGATGTGTCGTTAAACCCAAAACAGTCAATTAATCAATCATGCATTAAGGGACCTTTGAATGGGTACATATCAAGTGGAGGCTTCTCCCACATGAAGGTAATATCTTTATCATATGTCATTGTTAAGCAGTGAATAATGTCATGGAATAAAAATCGTATAACCACATGTGTAATAACATTTTGACTGGATTAAGTAACTTCATGACGACGTCCATGTCAACAATGTATTTTTTGGAAAAAGACATTCAAATTCAAAGGATATAAATTGCAATTTAAAATGATCATATGATAAACAGAATCTTATACTCATGGTTATTTCATATGAAATTTATGAAACTCGCCAAAGGCTCGTTTCATAAATATCATATGAAATGACCACAAGTGTAAGATCCTTTATTTCCCCCTCATAAGGGAAACCCTTGTACTGCTGAACCAGAAAATGCACTATCTTTTGCAAACAGTGTAGATTCTGATCAGAGAAGCCATCTGATCAGAATCTACACTGTTTGCCAGCAAGCAATCTGATTGATTGAAAGTCAGAAATGGGTGTGGCTAAATCAAGTCATTTAGCAGCAACATCCATTCATGGAGATGGTCATGAAATATTTTTCTGCAGTCACTGATTCAAGGACATTTGTCTGTTTCCAGCAAAAGAAAGTGCACTGTGCTGGTTTAATAATTGAGTATGTTTAAGCTTGTTCAGGAAAAGTGTAGTTTATTGGTAAACTAATCGGCTTGTGACATAAATGGTGTTGACCAAAAAAGTATGTCATATCCAAATAATGAACAGTGTTATAAAGAGGCTTATGTAATGTCCCACCAACAGCTAAGGTCATACAGAACTGGGACCTCACTTTAAAGACTCCTCCAAATGTCTGGAGAAGCCCGGGACAAACCTATGCCCCTGATTTATGAGGCGAGTAGCATAACCACTACACACGGAGGCTTCTGATTTAAGAGGCTTATAAATTAGATAATAAGAAGGTAACCAATAAAAGTGGCCCTGACGAGGGGCCGTACATGTGTCCATGAGTGTTAAAGACAATTTTCACCATTAAGTATTTTTATTGAACTTCTGAAAGTCATGCATGTCTTTGAAAATGAATCCAGGGTCTAGTTGTTCAAAGCTTACCATGTTGTTAGTTAACATATCATTAAACCGTCTCTCATTTAATATGGAAAATATGCTGATATTGTTGCTGAAAAAAAATTGAGTAGCTTTTGCAAAAGCTGTCCACATTTTTTTCCCAGCAAAATCATCAGAGCTGAAAAAAATGAGTAGCTCTTGCAAATGCAAAATATTCTCTTATTTTTCCAGCAAAAATACAGAAATATCAGATATTGTACTTAATAACAAGGACTGTTCAAATATGAATGCAACTAAGCACATAAAAATGATTCCGTGATAGATTTCGATTCCCCTTTAACAGATATACAAACTTTCAGTCTTCTGATCCAATCATTGAATGCATTTTGGTAGTCTTTTCGAGGTATACCATGAAGGCACTGGAATATTGCAGAACCAAGGTGTTTGCGCTGTACAAATTTTTGACCAGAAAGGTATTTTTTCAGCCGCGGGAACAAAAAAAGTCACACGGGGCAAGGTCAGGGGAATAGGGGGGGTGAGGGAGTTCAACAACCTTTTCCTGCTTCAGATAGTCTTGCACAATGAACGCCTTGTGCAATGATGCATTGTCATGTAGCAATCTGACATTGGCCAAACCAGTTGCGGGTCTTCGTTCTTTGAAATATTTCTTCAATTTTCGAAGAACTTTATTTTTGTAAAACTTTGCATTTACAGATTTGCCTTTAGGCACAGCAACCTGAATAGCAGGGCCCTGATTTGAAAAGAATATGGCAAACATTACCTTCTTGACGCTCATGGCCGCTTTGCAATGCATGGTCTTTTGCAATACTTTGTTGCCCATATTTTGTTTTGAATCTTTCATTTTGGCTCAAAAAAGTGAACCCATGTCTCGTCACCTGTGATGACTTTAGCGAAAGACCGTGCATTGTAATTTGGAAACTTTTTAAGCAACTTCTTGGCGCACTGAACGTGTGTCTTTTTCTGCTCATCTGTCAACAGATGGGGAATCCATCTAGCACAGATCTTTCTCATCTTCAAATCCCGTTTCAGAATTGTATGAGCTGCTCCTAATGAGATACCAACCATACTAGCTATTTGCCTAGTGGTGTATCGTGCATCGGTTTGCTTTTGGGTCCAAATAAGCCCTAGCCTGCTGAACACAACCCCTACCTTTGCAAACAGTGTAGATCCAGATAAGATGGCTTCTGAAGAAGCCATCTGATCAGGATCCACACTGTTTGTCATTCAGTTTGTAATTTTGAGTGAATACATTGTATCAAGAAATTTGATTGGTTGAAAGACAGAAATGGGTGTGGCAGAATTAATTAATTTAGCAGGATAAGGGTTAAGAACAACACATGCAGACATAGAACTTGATATATACATGTCAGTTATAGCAGTCATCAGTTTGGTCAGCTGTAAGACACAATACATGTAATGGTTTATATTTTGTTGCAGATCTTTGCAGACCTCCGAGCTCAGAATGTGAGAGTGATCATCGCTGATTTCTTTGTTTTCGCTGCCAGAGCTGTGATGTGTGAAGCTTGGAGACAGGTAACGTGCTGTTAACCCTTATCTTGCTGTTCAAGACAACCCCTATCTTTGCAAACAGTGTAGATCCAGATCAGATGGCTTCTGACGAAGCCATCTGATCAGGATCCACACTGTTTGACATTCAGTTAATGAATTTGTAGGAATAAATAACATCAATCAAGTAATCTGATTGGTTCAAAGTCAGAGATGGGTGTGGCTAAAATGAATATTCAGCAAGAGAAGGGTTAGAACTTCTGACATCAGGATCCAGTTGCACAAAGCTAGAAAGTACTTTGATTAACCAAGTTTTTATTGGAAACCCAAAAACAGGTCCTTAGCAAACAGAGCGGGCCCAGATCAGATGCCGCAAAAAGTTCAACCATTTCTAAGTTAACTTATTGAAAATACTCAACCTGACACCCCTAAATAATGAAATGGACTCCTGGGCCCAGTTGTTCAAAACTAACGACGTCGTTAGTTAACATATCGTTAAAACTTTGATCATTAAATATGGCAAATATGCTGAAATTTTTGCTGAAAAAATGTGAGCAGCTTTTGCAGACGCAAAAGCTGCTCACATTTTTTCAGCAAAAATACCAAAATTTACGATATTGTACTTGCTAGAAGAGTTAACAATATGACTGCTAACGAGCTTGTTAAGCTAACGATGCTTTGAACAACTGGCCCCTGCTGTATAAAAAGTAGAAGATTTCATTCTGTACAAAATGGATTGAGCGCTTGGTGAGTTGCATCTGTATTCTCCTTATGCCAACTTTGGGCATGTTTGGTTGAACCATGTTTTGGTTGAACCATGCATGTTTGGTTGAACCATGAATGTTTTGGTTGAACCATGTTTTGGTTGAACCGTGTTTTGGTTGAACCATGTTTTGGTTGAACCGTGTTTTGGTTGAGCCATGTTGTGGCGGAACTATGTTTTGGTTCATGTTTTGGTTGTCAACCCTGTTTTGGTTGAACCATGTTTTTGTTGTGTTCATTGAAACATGTTTTGGTTGAACCAGGTTTTGATTGAATCATGTTTGGTTGAACCATGTTTTGGTTGAACTGTGTTTTGGTTGAACCATGTTTTGGTTGAACCATGTTTTGGTTGAACTGTGTTTTGGTTGAACCATGTTTTGTTTGGTTGAACCATTGTTTTGTTGAACCATGTTTTGGTGGAACCATGTTTCGATTGAACTGCGTTTTGGTTGAACCATGTTTTGGTTGAACCATGTTTTGGTTGAACCGTGTTTTGGTTGAACCAAGCATGTCCCAAGTTAACTTATGATCCACAAAGAGGGTTGGCACGTCGTTAAACTTGAAATCATCATCATCATCATGTCCTAAGTTGGCATAAGGAGCATGTATATATTAAAACACAGAAAGCTCCAAAATGATCACAGATCAGAATTTTGTCCCTCTTTATTACAAAGGAGTAATAATTGACATCTTGGAGCTCTGTTTTAACTTTCATCATATGACGTCGCGTCTGAGAGTGTAATAACGCCATGTAATAAATTCGATAATCCACTAGTGGATTAAATATGCAAATTAGTTAGATATGCCCCGTAATGTTACTTGTACGATGTCCTTAAGAACGTCGCATTTACTAATGGCAGAATATTGACATTTTTGTTAAACAACCGTGAATAAAGTGTGCTTTAAATGTCATATGATAAATAGAATCTTGCATTCGTGCTCATGTATTATTGAATTTATTAAACTCGTTGAGAAAAAGGGATAAAATGCTCGGCAAAGCCTCGCATTTTATCCCTTTTCCTCAACTCGTTTAATAAATTCAATAATACATGAACACTCATGTAAGATCCTCTATGAATAGACTGCACATTTTTGTGCTCATGATTGGTGTCAAATATGTTTCTTGAAAAGTATCGGTGTAAACTTACTAACCCTTATCTGGCTGTACACGACAACTATCTTTGCAAACAGGGTATATCCAGATCATATGGCTTCTGTCTGATCAAGATCTACACTGTTTGTCACTCAGTTTTCGAATTCAAATTAATGCAATATATCAAGTTATTTGATTGGTCAGAAATGGGTGCGGCAAAATTAATTTTTCATCAGGATAAGGGTTACAGCATGTTCGATAATTGCGGTGAATATCGTAATTTGGCACATGCACTTATATTTTTTTCTGACTTCTTGGATACTTTTTATATGGATAGTTGGTGAGGTGGAAATTGTGTGTGCTGGTGAGGTAGGAATTATGGCCACACTTTTTAAATCATTGATTTTACCAAAAGTTTGGTTTCTATGCAATAGACTTATAATGGGAAAAGTTTGGGTGCTGCACTAACTTGTCAACTGCTGGGGGACTTGGTACATGGATATGATTGTGCACCATACACTTTTACATACAGTAGTACCTTTTTATGACAAAAATTTGAATTCCATGGCAAATTTAAGTTACCATAGATATATTAACACTGGTAAGAGATTGTTTTGCTTCACAATACTTTGATAACTTGTTTGGCATGGTTTGTTTCTATCTTTATTCAGCGTATGACAGCCAAAGAAGGATATGTGTGGTTTCTACCAGCCTGGTATGCTGATGACTGGTGGGACGTAGATTACTACAACAGTCCACCAAGTCACGGTGACAACAGACCTCAGGAGTCCACACCATGCACCACTCAGAATATGGAGTATGCCATTGACGGCCATTTTATTCTTCAGAAGACTTTCTCTGACCCGGATGATACAAAAGTGATTGGGGATATCACGATAGGACAGTATAAAAGGATGTATGCTAGGAGAGTTGGAAAAGCAGTAAGTTCTATTGAAATAATCAGATACAAAATATTATTTGAGCTAGCTCATGAGAGAAGGCTCATTATCGTATAAGCAACCAGCAAAGGCTCAGGCGAGCCTGCGCATATGCGCAGTCTCGCCAGAGCCTTAGCCGCTCGCAGACGTATAGTGCCTCATCAGTGACCATTGTATTAATTTTCATTTCTCAACAACATAGATTTTACAGAGAAATATGAAAACTCACTTATCTCACTGTGGCGCTTTTAATGATTACCCACAACATAAGCTACCATTATCTCAGTAAAAATCCTAAAAAGTTTGGATACTTTGAGGACTTGCTGTAATCAGTGAGGCACTTCAACTGATTACCCACAACATAGGTTTTCGTACAGATATAAGAAAAATATCAGCACTTTTTGGAGGAAAAAATGCGCCTTATCTGGAGCTATTTCTTTTGTTTTGCTTCAGGACTTGGATGCTACGCCTTTTGCTTCCTATGTGTATGATGCCGTGTGGGTGTATGCTAGTGCTTTAGATAGGGTTCTGAAGAGAAAACCTGGGATACTGGAGAACTTTCATACCAAAGAAAACACAGAGTAAGTTTTTGAGTCCAGGGACCAGTTCAGTGTTCAAAACTAACCAATCATTAATCAGAGGGTGGACAAAACCTGGAGCACCCAGAGTAAAAAAAAAACACCTGACCTTCTATTGCAGAACTTGGTGTCTCACATGTGGCCCAAGCCACAGTGGTGGGAAACCTAATGATTAAGAGTCAGAGCTATCATCCATTAGGCCACAGAGGCCCAACAAGACATTGATGTTTAACCCATTTTGTACTGGAAACACAAAACAGGTAATTGGCAAACAGCCCAGGCCCAGATCAGACGCCACAGAATCAGGGCCTACACTGTTTGCAAAAAGTTCAGCCATTTTCCAAATAAATTTTAAAGATAACACAACCTGAACACAACATTCAACTAGTCATGAACTTTTCTTAAATGCTTCCAGAGCAAAAGTCATCCTTAAGATTGTCTATGCCCGAAGATTGTCTATGCCCGTGGGAATAGACAATAAGGAGGAAGATTACATTCGGTACAAAAAGGGTTAAGTCACTGAAATTTTACTATACTTGAACAAATAAAATTTTGTTCAAAACAACAACAACAACAACAAAACCAAAAACAGTTTTACAGGGCTAAGAATGATTTTTGCTTGTATTTTAGTGCATTTGTTGAAGAAATTATGACGACTAACTTCCAAGGAGTATCAGGTCATATACATTTTAATGGTGGAGACAGGCCGGGCACCATCAGTGTGATGCAGTACTTCTCAAATGAAACTAGACTGGTTGGTCGTTATGTGCCTGAGGTAGGAGAGAAGAGAGGAAAACTGGACATATACCAGTCCAAATTAAGATGGCTGACTCAGGGAGGGATAAAACCCACAGATGGAAATCCAGGTAAATAATCTATTTCCGAATATTAATATGTTGATATTTTTGCATCGGCATGACATAGTTCTGAATATTGCACTTAGGAAAAATCTGTTTTTAGTTCACCAGAGCCGAAGGCTCCGGGGGAGCTTATAGTTTAAGCATTGATCTGTCCTCCCACCGTCGTCGTCAACATTTTCAAACAACATCTCCTCTGAAACTACTTGGCCAATTGAAACCAAATTACATGTGGAGCCTCTGTGGGAAGGGGGAACAAAAGTTTGTTCCCGAGGAATGGGTCACATGACCAATATGACATTTGTATGGAAAGTAGGGCTAAACAGTTGATTTTTCTGATTGCATGGCACCTAGTGGCATCAGAAATTATATTTGCACTAAGCTGAATGGAATTTTGTCAGTTCCGAGGTCAAGGTCATGTACTGACCTTTGTCCCGGAAGGCTCAGATTCAGTATTTTTATCTTCTTCTCAACTTAAACTGCTGGGCCGATTGAAACCAAATTACATGTGGAGCCTCTGTGGGAAAGGGGAACGAAAGTTTGTTTGTGAGGACTGGGTCACATGACCAATATGGCCGCCATGCCCATATATGGTAAAAACCTTTAAAAATCTTCTTCTCAAGAACCGAATGGCCGATGTTCTTGAAACTTGGTATGCAGCATCGAGGACTTGGGGCCTACCAAGTTTGTTCAAATGATGACCTTTGGTTGACCTCGACCTGTTTTACGTCAAGGTCAAATATGGTCACTAAGACATTTGTATGGAAAGTAGGGCAAAACAGTTGATTTTTCTGATTGCATGGTAGCTAGTGGCATCAGAAATGATATTTGCATTCAGTTGAATGGAATTTTGTCAGTTCCGAAGGTCAAGGTCATGTACTGACCTTTGTCCGGGAAGGCTCAGATTCAGTATTTTTATCTTCTTCTCAACTTAAACTGCTGGGTCGATTGAAACCAAATTACATGTGGAGCCTCTGTGGGAAAGGGGAACGAAAGTTTGTTTGTGAGGACTGGGTCACATGATCAATAGGGCCACCATGCCCATATATGGTAAAAACCTTTAAAAATCTTTTTCTCAGGAACCAAATGGCCGATGACCTTGAAATTTGGTATGCAGCATTGGTGACTCAGGCCCTACCAAGTTTGCTCAAATGATGACCTTTGATTGACCTTGACTTATTTTACGTCAAGGTCAAATATGGTCACTTAGACATATGTATGGACAAAGGGCAAAACAGTGGATTTTTCTGATTGCATGGTAACCTGTGGCATCAGAAATGATATTTACAATCAGCTGAATGGAAGTTTTTCAACTCCAAAGGTCAAGGTCATTTGCTGACCTTTGTCCTGGATCGCTCAGATTCAGTATTTTTATCTTCTTCTCAACTTAAACTGCTGGGTTGATTGAAACCAAATTACATGTGGAGCCTCTATGGGAAGGGGGAACGAAAGTTTGTTTGTAAGGACTGGGTCACATGACCAATATGGCCAACATGCCTATATATGGTAAAAACCTTTTAAAATATTTTTCTCAGGAACCAAATGGCCGATGACCTTGAAACTTGGTATGCAGCATTGGTGACTCAGGCCCTACCAAGTTTGTTCAAATGATGACCTTTGATTGATCTTGACCTATTTTACATCAAGATAAAATATGGTCACTTAGACATATGTGTGGGAAAAAGGGCAAAACAATGGATTTTTCTGATTGCATGGTAACCTGTGGCATCAGAAATGATATTTGCAATCAGCTGAGTGGAAGTTTTTCAACTCCAACGGTCAAGGTCATTTGCTGACCTTTGTCCTGGATCGCTCAGATTCTTTATCTTCTTCTCTACTCAAACTTCTAGGTTGATTGAAACCAAATTACATGTGGAGCTTCTAAGGGAAGGGGGAATGAAAGTTTGTTCATAAGGACTGGGTCACATAACCAATATGGCTGCCATGCCCATATATGGTAAAAACCTTAAAAAATCTCTTCTCAGGAACCAAATGGCTGTTGACCTTGAAACTGAGTATGCAGCATCGGGGGCTCGGACCCAACCAATTTTGTTCAAATGATGACCTTTTGTTGACCTTGACCTGTTTTTACGTCACGGTCAAATTTGGTCACATAGACAATTGTATGGAAAAAAGGCAAAACAGTGGATGGTGGCCTTTTGTTGTCACATGACCAAGATGGGCACCATGCCTATATATGGTATTAACCACATGACCTCTGGTGAGCGTAGTTTGTTTATATATAAAAATATGGAGTTGTGTAGTGGGAAATATAAATATTGCTCTAAATTAAGACCACTGTAAAAATCCTAAACATTCGGACCCCTTGAGGACTTCCTGTAATTCTCCTAAAATTTTAACAAATTTGTTTCATGATCCAGCAAGCATTGTAAATATCTGAATGCTCAATTTACACCATGTACACTTTATAAAAGGTGGTTCTTAAGATGGCCTATTGTGATCACCTTGTGCCCATTGTATGTTCTTCCTCAGTATTTGCTTAGTTCTCTCTGTAGATGCTATAGTTTTACTGAAGTCATCCCGATACTTTACCGGAATGTTTATTTTAATATCTTGGTCAGGTTGGAATATGGGTCATTTCTGGACAAAATCTAGGTCACTAGGTCAAATTTCCTTAAAACCATGTTGCTTTAATCCAGCTGGCATACATGATATGTTTTCTTTCAGATGTAGAGGAATGTTTGTTGGAAAGTTTACGGAGGACATTCAATGTATCTTGTGAACTGGCCATTGTGATTCTGAATGTGATTGCCTTCGTTTGTCTTGTTCTAATGCTGGGAGCCATTCTCATCTGCATCAAATGCAGGTAAGTTTTCATTTGCTTCTTGAAGTTCTGAATAACTGCCTGGATTTGGAGTTTGTCTTATGAATGATATAGTTGCAAGGGAGATTCACCTAGCCTGGGTGTATAACTACCAATCCCTCTCATGTGGAAGTGGGATTCTTTTAAGGGGAATGGATACACGTTCAGGGGAGGCAACTCCAACTCCTGCAAAAGTATTTTTGTCCCCAATGTTAGTAGGGATCAACTCGTAAAGGAAAGAATTTGCTCCTGAGGAGCAAATTCTTTCCTTTAAGAGTAGACCCCTTTTTCAGTGGGACAGGGCTTATAGAAAAGCAAACAGAAAGTCCCAAAACTTGTCTCCCTTTGAAAACTACAGTAAAAATCTGCCAGGTGTTCCCGTTTCCCTTAAAGGTAAGAATCAACTCTCCAAAAGCACAAACTATGCTTTTTGAGTTACCCAACTTTGAAGTTGCTCTCAGGAGGAGCAGGTGCATTTGTTATGAGTAGCCTTGTTTGCAAAGAACCCACCTCCCAGAATAAATGCTTTTGTTCTGCCTGAGATCCCATTCTGTGAACAATGTTCTAACAGGTCATGCCAACCCTTGTTTGTTTGTTTGATTTGAGGTTTAAGGTCCCCGTTGGAGACGTTGCTTCCAATTTTGTGGGACTTTTACTTGACAGTGAGATGAAATGACATCTCAAGCCCTGTGCCCAATAAAACCAATAGGGTTTACCAGCATGGATGGTCCGAGACGCACCGCTTTGCCTGGGTAGGCTTAGATCCTCTAAGCGGCTTACCAGTACTTGTATGCAGTTAGTTTCAGCTCTGCCTGGAAGCATCTATTTCATCAAGTCCTGATGGGAGGGGGTCAACAATGCCAACTCTGCTCATCACATTAACGCCCCTGTAAAACCAACTTTATGTATAGAAAACGGGTGTTTACTTGGATGTACATTGTATTTCTTGTTTCTAGTTTGAGACATAGGTCGTGGCTACTCATTAGAACTGCCTCCCCTTTATGAGACAGTTCTTAAGAGCACCCACAACCTATGTTTGGAGTATAAATAAGAAAAATACTGTGGAGCTTCAATGGCTTGAACCCCATGGGCTCATTTACCATGTCTGAGTCGAACCAGATATTGAGTCCCCAGCAAATTTCCTCTATATAAGATTAATCTTATCTGTTATACTTTTACAAGGAAGAAAGCTAAGTGGAGCGTGTTAGCTCAGTGGAGCATGTTAGCTCAGTGGTTAGTGCAAGAGCCCCCCCCCCCCCCATTCGCTTCTCTGCAGCAGGAATAAAATCGCGTTGTCCAAATATACTCCACTGGCATCATTTGTAGGGATGAATGCCACAAAGTGCACCTTCCTTTGGTTCGGTACATTAACTGGAGGCCCCCTGTGCAGGGAGAACCATCCCCTGTCCAGATAAAAGATCCCTACCGTAATTACATGATTATTGTGTAGACTTCCATCATGCAAACCTAGAGTGTACGTTATGTACACCTGCATGTTGGTTGGTTGGTTGATTTGAGGTTTAACGTCCCTGTCAACACTGTAAAGGTCATTTTGGAGACGTTGCTTCCAATTTTGTGGGACTTTTACCCGACACTGAGATGAAATGACATCTCAAGCCCTGTCGCCCAATGAAACAATAGGGTTTATTAGCATGGGCGGTCCGCCTCGCACCACGGTTCCTGGACAGGCTTAGATCCTCTAAGCGGTTTACCAGTACTAGTGTGCGGGCCGGATTCAGCTCTGCGTGGAAGCATCATGCAGCCCATATATTTCCTCAAGCCCCTATGGGCGGGGGCCACACCTGCATGTAATGCCCATGAGTGGGTGTTCAGTATATATAGAAAGAAAGAAAAGAAAAACTAAAATTTAATCTGTTACTATTCCAGGTATGACAGAAAGGTGCAAGCCACACACCAAAGAATGCGCGAGCTAGGATTACTGACCAATGATGTCTCCCAGTGTTTCTCACTAGATGAGTGGGAGGTCCCCAGAGATAAGTTAGTACTCAACAGAAAATTGGGTGAGGGAGCATTTGGGACAGTGTTTGGGGGAGAAGCTCAGTTGGATGATGAGGGCTGGGTAGCTGTTGCTGTGAAAACACTGAAAGTTGGGTCCACAGTCCAGGAAAAGGTATGTTTATCTGAGAAGTGCAGAAAAGGGGAGAGACTAAGTCCATTAAACTGTTGGTGTACTGCAGGGTGCAGTTGTACAAAGCTTCATTATCTTAAGGGAAATCGAAACACCTGGCAGGTTTTTCTGCCATTTTTCAAAGGGAGACAATTTTCGGGACTTCCTGTCCCACTGGAAAATGGGTATACTCTTAAAGGAAAGAATTTGAAGAGATGAGCCCTATTGACATGGGAGACAAAAAACTTTTGCAGGAGTTGCCCATACCTGTGATATTCATTTTATACTGAAAGGAATCATCTTTAAATATAGCAGAAATAGAGGTGTCTGGTGATAGCACATTCTGTGGTATCAGATCACAGCCTGTACTGTTAGCAGAGATCATGAAAGTTTAGAAATGTTTACTGGACCAAACATTGTAAAAGGATTAAAACATAAGCAAATTTTACTGAACCAAGTTTTTTTCTGGACATGTCTGACAGTTGGACAGGATCTGGTGACGACTGCATTGACCAGTGTCCTTTCATGATATAGAAATGGGTGAAAGATTGCTGAAAGTGATACAAAATCCCTCGTCTTCCCCCTGCCCCCGCCCCCCAACAAGCACACACTGAGGATGGAGCTGGTCTAATTCAGTTATAAAAGCCTTTCATTAAGAGACTCTTTGATTCTTTAGACACATTTATTATGTCCCCCCACCCGAAAGGGAGGGGGACATATTGGTTTTGGTGCGGATCCTGTCGGCGTCGGCATTGGCGTTGGCGTTGCCTCTTGTCTGCACTCTATCTCCTGAATGGATGGATGGATTTTGATTAAACTTACACAGATACACCATTGGGAGGGGGAAAAGTACTGATTAGATTTTGGTGACCTTGGTCTAATTTTCAAGGTCACAGTGCTCAAAACATTGTCGAATTTTAGGCAAAAAAAGCTTGTCTGCACTCTATCTCCTGAACCAATGGATGGATTTTATTCAAACTTGGTACATAGTATAATTGGGATGGTCTCAAGAACTGATTAGATTTTGGTGACCTTGACCTAATTTTCAAGGTCACCACAGGACTAAGACTGTTAAAAATAAGCTTGTCTGCACTCTATCTCCTGAACCAATGGATGGATTTGGTTCAAACTTTGTACATAAAGTAAGTGGGATAGTCTCTAGAACTGATTAGATTTTGGTGACCTTGACCTAATTTTCAAGGTCACATCACCCCAAAAACAGTCATTTTTGGGCCAAAAATGGCTTATCTGCACTCTATCTCATTAACGAATTGATTTATTTTCGTCAAACTTGGTGCAATATATCATTACTACAAACCACAGATTTATTTAGATTTTGGTGACCTAGATCTTTTTAGCTCACCTGAGCCGAAGGCTCAAGGTGAGCTATTGTGATCGGTCAATGTCACTCGTCCGTCGTGTGTCGTGCGTCGTGCGTTGTGCGTCGTGCGTCTGTCAACAATTTACTTAAATGACATCTCCTCCTAAACCAGTGAATGGATTTTGATATAATTTCACAGGAATGTTGCTTGAGTGACCCTCTTTCAAAATTGCCTAAATCGTTCCGCTCCGTTAAACAAAATGGCCGCCAGAGCTAAAAATAGAAAAACCTTTAAATGACATCTCTTCCTAGGCAAATGGCCCGATTTGAAAATAATTTCACAGGAATGTTCCTTGAGTGACCCTCTTTCAAAATTGCCTAAATCGTTCCGCTCCGTTGTACAAAATGGCCGCCAGAGCTAAAAATAGAAAAACCTTTAAATGACATCTCCTCCTAGGCAAATGGCCCGATTTGAAAATAATTTCACAGGAATGTTCCTTGAGTGACCATCTTTCAAAATTGCCTAAATCGTTCTGCTCCGATAAACAAAATGGCCGCCAGAGCTAAAAATAGAAAAACCTTTAAATGACATCTCCTCCTAGTCAAATGGCCCGATTTGAAAATAATTTCACAGGAATGTTCCTTGAGTGACCCTCTTTCAAAATTGCCTAAATCGTTCTGCTCCGATAAACAAAATGGCCGACAGAGATAAAAATAGAAAAACCTTTAAATGACATCTCTTCCTAGGCAAATGGCCCGATTTGAAAATAATTTCACAGGAACGTTCCTTGAGTGACCCTCTTTCAAAATTGCCTAAATCGTTCCGCTCCGTTAAACAAAATGGCCGCCAGAGCTAAAAATAGAAAAACCTTTAAATGACATCTTCTTCTAGGCAAATGGCTCGATTTGAAAATAACTTCACAGGAATGTTCCTTGAGTGACCCTCTTTCAAAATTGCCTAAATCGTTCTGCTCCATTAAACAAAATGGCCGCCAGAGCTAAAAATAGAAAAACCTTTAAATGAAATCTCTTCCTAGGCAAATGGCCCGATTTGAAAATAATTTCACAGGAACGTTCCTTGAGTGACCCTCTTTCAAAATTGCCTAAATCGTTCCGCTCCGTTAAACAAAATGGCCGCCAGAGCTAAAAATAGAAAAACCTTTAAATAACATCTTCTCGAGGCAAATTGCTCGATTTGAAAATAACTTCACAGGAATGTTCCTTGAGTGACCCTCTTTCAAAATTGCCTAAATCGTTTCGCTCATTTAAACAAAATGGCCACCAGAGCTAAAAATAGAAAAACCTTTAAATGACATCTCCTCCTAGGTAAATGGCCCAATTTGAAAATAATTTCACAGGAACGTTCCTTGAGTGAGCCTCTTTCAAAATTGCCTTAATCATTCTGCTCCGTTAAACAAAATGGCCGCCAGAGCCAAAAATAGAAAAACCTTTAACTGACATCTCCCCCTAGGCAAATGGCCCGATTTGAAAATAATTTCACAGGAATGTTGCTTGAGTGACCTTCTTTCAAAATTGCCTAAATCGTTCCGCTCCGTTAAACAAAATGGCCGCCAGAGCTAAAAATAGAAAAACCTTTAAATGACATCTCTTCCTAGGCAAATGGCCCGATTTGAAAATAATTTCACAGGAATGTTCCTTGAGTGACCCTCTTTCAAAATTGCCTAAATCGTTCCGCTCCGTTAAACAAAATGGCCGCCAGAGCTAAAAATAGAAAAACCTTTAAATGACATCTTCTTCTAGGCAAATTGCTCGATTTGAAAATAACTTCACAGGAATGTTCTTTGAGTGACCCTCTTTCAGAATTGCCTAAATCGTTTCGCTCATTTAAACAAAATGGCCGCCAGAGCTAAAAATAGAAAAACCTTTAAATGACATCTCCTCCTAGGCAAATGGCCCAATTTGAAAATAATTTCACAGGAATGTTCCTTGAGTGACCCTCTTTCAAAATTGCCTAAATCGTTCCGCTCCGTTAAACAAAATGGCCACCAGAGATAAAAATAGAAAAACCTTCAAATGACATCTCCTCCTATGCAAATGGCCCGATTTGAAAATAACTTCACAGGAATGTTCCTTGAGTGACCCTCTTTCAAAATTGCCTAAATTGTTCCACTCTGTTAAACAAAATGGCCACCAGAGCTAAAAATAGAAAAACATTTAAATGACATCTCCTCCAAGGCAAATGGCACGATTAGGAAATAATTTCACAGGAACGTTCGTCGAGTGACCCTTTTTCAAAATTGTCTAAATCGTTCTGCTCGTTAAACAAAATGGCCACCAGAGCTAAATATAGAAAAACCTTTAAATGACATCTTCTCCTAGGCAAAGAGCCTGATTTGAAAATAATAAGCTCACAGGAATGTTCCTTGAGTGACCCTCTTTCAAAATTGCCTAAACTGTTCAGCTCTGTTAAACAAAATGGACACCAGAGCTAAAAATAGAAAAACCTTCAAATTCCACTACAATGAAAAATAAACTCCAAAGAAAAAATCTTTGGTCCACATCTCCTTAAAGCAGTGAATCCTTCATTTCCATAAGCTTTGAAACATCTTGGATTCAGGTGAGCGATTCAGGGCCATCATGGCCCTCTTGTTTTCAAGGTCACAGCACCCCAAAAACAGTCAATTTTGGGCCAAGGCCCAAAATGGCTTGTTGGCAGCTTAATTTTGGTGACTTTAACCTAGTTATTAAAGTCAAATGGGTGTTTAAGATATATTTATGGTGTGGGGACATTGTTTTCCTCTGAAAACATTTCTAGCTCTTATAATAAAGGAGTTTAGTCAGAATCATTAACAGGATGGCAAACAGTGTTGATCCTGATGAGAAGGCTCAAAAGAGCCGTCACATCAGGATCTACACTGTTTGCATAGGTATCTGTACCTGTCTACAGGGTTGAAAGGGATAACCTGGGGGTTCATCATCTTTGATTACAGGTGGATTTTCTGAGTGAGGCAGAGCTGATGAAAAGATTCAGCCATCATAACATTGTACAGTTGTTGGGAGTTTGTACGAGAGAAGAACCAGTCAAGTGTATTATGGAATTCCTTCTCCACGGTAAGTACCATAAAGAACCTATCTATCGCTAAACACATCTGGGGCAAGAGAAAATTATGGGTGAAAACATTTTTAAACTGTTTGAGCAAGCATAGTAGGTAAAAATGTGCATTTTTGCTGGAGAAAATGTGTGTAACTTCAGCAATGCAAAAACTACACGTTTTTTTTCAACAAAAATAGTTGTTTTTTTTTTTTTGTTTTGTTTTTTTTGCTTAAAGAATTGGGAATTTTTGCTGGGGAATGTGTGTGTAACTTTTGCAATGCAAAAGCTGTTTATTTTTTATTCAGCAAAATTACATTTCTTTTTTGCCATAGACTTTTACCGCCTCCAAATAACCCACAACTGAAGCATCTAGCCACTAAGATTGGCATTGGAACCAAAAGAAAGAACATGGTGTAGGTGGAAAATATGGATGCATTATCCAGTGCAATTGCTGCGGAAATTTATCAATGAAACATCATTTAACCCTTTTGTACCAAATGGAATCTTCCTCCTTATATATAGCAGGAGTTAATTTCAAAATTTAGGGGTGTCAGGTTGTGTTTTCATCATAATTTATTTGGAAAGTGACTGAACTTTTAGCAAACAGTGGAGGCCCTGATCAGACGCCGCGTTCTGCGTCTGATCAGGGCCTGCACTGTTTGCCAGGGTACCCGTTCTGGGGTTTCTAGTACTAAATGGGTTAACCCCTATCATAAGAAAACATGTTGTTGGGGTTTGTGACTAGGGGCCAGTTGTTCAACACCAACAATTTTGTTAGTTAACGAAGCATAAAAACTTTGGTAATTCAATATGGCAAATATACTGATGTTTTTGCAGCAAAACTGTTAGCAGCTTTTGCATATCACATTTTGTCAGCAAAATTACCACTGTTTTAGGTATTTTGCTCACCAGAACAGTAAACATTTTGACCACTAATGAGCTCGTTAAGCTAACAAGGTTTTGGACAACTGCCCCCGGGTAAGACAAACCTGCCTGTTCTGTTACAAGGAATAGTCCTTAAATTTTAGATATAAAAAGTCATTGTGTTATATACTATCCAAACAGCAAACACAAAGGTGCAGATCAGGGGCCAGTTGTTCAAAACAAACAACGTCATTAGTTAACATATTGTTAAAAGTTTTATCATTAAATATGGCAAATATGCTGAAATTTTCGCTGAAAAAATGTGAGCAGCTTTTGCTGATGCAAAAGCTGCCCTCATTTTTTCAGCAAAAATACCAAAATTTACGATATTGTACTTGCTAGAAGACTTAACAATATGACCACTAACGAGCTCGTTATGTCCCCCCACCGGAAAGGGAGGGGGACATATTGGTTTTGGTGCGGATCCTGTCGGCGTTGCCTCTTGTCTGCACTCTATCTCCTGAATGGATGGATGGATTTTGATTAAACTTACACAGATACACCATTGGGAGGGGGAAAAGTACTGATTAGATTTTGGTGACCTTGACCTAATTTTCAAGGTCACAGGGCTGAAACCATTGTCAAATTTTAGACCAAAAAAGCTTGTCTGCACTCTAACTCCTGAACCAGTGGAAGGATTTGGTTCATACTTGATACATTATATCAGTGGGATGGTCTTAAGAACTGATTAGCTTTTGGTGACCTTGACCTAATTTTCAAGGTCACAACGGGAGTTAGACTTTTAAAAATTGGCTTGTCTGCACTCTTTCTCCTGAACCAGTGGATGAATTTTGATCAAACTTGGTACATTATATCAGTGGGCTGGTCTTAAGAACTGATTAGATGTTGGTGACCTTGACCTAATTTTCAAGGTCACCACGGGACTTAGACTGTTGAAAATTGCCTTGTCTGCACTCTATCTCCTGAACCAGTGGATGAATTTTGATCAAACTAGGTACATTATATCAGTGGGCTGATCTTAAGAACTGATTAGATTTTGGTGACCTTGACCTAATTTTCAAGGTCACAGGGCTGAAAAAGTAAAAGTAAAGGGTAAAAGCAGAATTTGAAATAATGAGTGTGGTGGGGGGACATCTGTTTTCTTAGAAAACAATTCTAGTTAAGCTAAAGATGCTTTGAACATCTGGCCCCAGACGGCAAAGATGTGCAGTCTGATCTGCACCTTTGTGGTTTGCAAATGGCCAAAACACCATTTTTATCATCCATCGTTTGACCTGTTTTATCCTTTTTCAGGGGATCTGAAGACCTACCTGTTATCCCGCAGAAATCTTGTTGATTCTGATGTCAAAGAGGCAGATGATGTCAATCCTCACAAACTCACACAGATGGCTCTGGATGTTGCGTATGGTCTCCAGTACATACATGGTCTGAAATATGTACACAGGTAACATACTCAAGAGTGTTGGATCAACCCATTTTGTTCCAGAAAGCCCAAAATGGGTACCCTGGCAAACAGCGCAGGCCCAGATCAGACGTCGCAGAACGCAGCATGTGATCAGGGCCTACACTGTTTGCAAAATGTTCAGCCATTTTCCATATCCATTTTGAGTCAGCCTCTATAGCGCAGTGGTTAACACGTTCGACTCATGATTGAGAGGTTGTGGGGTCCTATCCGGTACCTGGTATCGAGGTGTGTCCTTGGGCAAGACACGTAATGACACTGCCTCACTCCACCCAGATGTAAATGGGTAGCAGTGGTGTAATAGTCACTGCCTGTCTTCTCACGTGCGTGAAAACATCTGGAATGAGTGTTTGAGAGCGATTAAATAAGCATGACGCTTCCACCGCAATCAAACTAAAATAAATTAGTATAAACTAAATCTATTTTGAAGAAAACACCCCTAAATTTTGAAATGGACCCCTGCTATATATAAGGAGGAAGATTCCATTTGGTACAAAAAGGGTTAATGCTGCTGAATCTGGTCTTTTGAACTTTTTATGTACACAGAAACCTCCTTATAACACAGTCCTTTATAACATGCTTTGGATAAAACATGGTTTAAAGATGGATCCAATAACGTATAGATTATATAGAAAAATGAACCTGCCTCGGTAGCTCATTTGGATGCGCGTCTGACTGGTGATTAGGAGGACGCGGGTTCAATACCTGCCGGGTCGTCAACATTTTTTCGTGGAGATTGATTATGAAATCTTTTCTACGGTCATCCTCTCCCTTCCGCTGATTCAAGAAAGGCAGTTGTCAGTTTCTGGCAAAAGAATGTGCACTGTACTGGTTAACCGCTTACGTATAAGTCTGCCCAGGAAAAGTGTGGGTAGGTATACTCAAAAATGAACTAACTAGTGTTGACGGGGCCGTTAAACCCCAATACGAACAAACAATACAAACAAATATAGAAAAATGACCATTTATGTCCATTTTTGTAAAAAGTAAATGTATAAATGTTTTTGCCAATGACCCCAAAATTCCCAGACATTCTCCCTGCATTTCCTTAGCTCAGGACAATAGGCATGGATGGCAAAGCATGCTTACCAAGTAATGTTTACTATCCTTGGACACCAGGGGCCAGTTGTTCAAAACTAACGATGTCATTAGTTAACGTATCGTTAAAACTTTGATCATTAAATATGGCAAATATGCTAAAATTTTTGCTGAAAAAATGTGAGCAGCTTTTGCATCCGCAAAAGCTGCTCACATTTTTTCAGCAAAAATACCAAAATTTTCGATATTTTTCTTGCTAGAACAGTTAACAATTGGACCACTAACGAGCTCATTAAGCTAATGATGCTTTGAACAACTGGCCCCTGATTACACCCATCCTTCTGGGGTCCATGTCAGTCGGTCTGAATATGCTGATTCATCATTCGTTTGCGGATTTATGAGTTTGGGTTATGGCTTGGGTAATATGACCACAACTACTTATACAGACAAAATGACCATTTATGAAATCTGTACAACTTTGTTTGGATATAACATAGGTGTTTATGTAACACGGCTTCTGCTTCTGATCCCAATAGTAGTTTTATCAAGTAGTTGTGATGTATCTTTTATTATTCATAACAATTTTTTTCTTTATAACTGTCTTATTAGTAAAACAACAACAACAAAATACAACAAATTTTGTTTTAGCTGCAACATTCCAATTCTGGCACGGAACAGAATGTTGCAGTTAAATCAAAATGGGTTGTAAAGAGCTCACTACTGTGAAGACTGGTCATCCTTACTGTCTTACTACTCGCTATTGCTGTTTTTATTTCTGTTTGTCTTTTCTTAACATTTCAACTTTTGTTATTTAGCCCACGCCCATTGGGGCTTGAAGAAATAGAAGGGCTACATCATGCTTCCATGCAGAGCTGAATCCGACCGTCCATGCTTATAAACCGTACTAGTTTCATTGGGCGACAGGGTTTGAGATGTCATTTCATCTCAATATGGGGTAAAAGTCCCACAAAATTGGAAGCAATGTCTCCAAAATGATCTATACAGTGTTGATGGGGAGGTTAAACCTCAAATCAATCAAAATCAAAATCAACTTTTGTTATTACCACTGGTGTTTCTATTTGTATATGTTTTTCTCTTCACTTCAACCTAAATTGGTATCTGATTTATATCTCTCACCATGGTGGGTTTTCGCTTTGGTTACATGAGATGCCAAATTCTGCCATTAAAGATCAGCTGTTTGTTGTCAGAGTACTTTGGTTTTTGCTGACCTTTTGTCAAGGACTGGGTCCAGTTGTTTAAAACTAATGTCATTATTACTTAACATGTTGTTAAAACTTTGATCATTAAATATGGCTGATAAACTAGTATTTTTGGCTGAAAAAAATGTGAGTAGCTTTTGCAAATGCAAAAGCTACTCACATTTTTTCAGCAAAAATATCACTATAATACAGAATAAGAACAGTTGTCATTTTCACCACTTACAAGATTGTTAAGCTAACGATGCTTTTAACAAAGTGTGGATTCACACAAAAATTAGATTGAATGGCTTTGTATGAATTCTGCAGTGTTGAACTCAACAAAGATAAACAACGAGGAAATGACCTTAGATTCATAACTAAGCTCACCTCAGAAAGTTTGTTTATTTCAGAGATTTGGCATGTAGGAACTGTCTGGTCCATTCCAATGGCACTGTGAAAATAGGAGATTTTGGTATGACAAGACCAATCTGTGATACCGATTACTACAGGTTCAATAAAAGAGGTAGGTTAACCCTTTTTGTACCAAATGGAATCTTCCTCCTTATATATAGCAGGAGTTCATTTCAAAATTTAGGGGTGTCAGGTTGTGTTTTCATCAAAACCTTCTGCGGCGTCTGATCTGGGCCTGCAGTGTTTGCCAGGGTACCCTTTTAGGGGTTTCTGGTACTGAATGGGTTTGCTCTGATACAGCTAACATAGTCATTAGGCCCTAGTTAATGTTAAGTTAAAACTCCAGCCATTTCATGTGGCAAAATGCCAATACTTTTGCTGGAAAAAAAATCAGTAGCTTTTGCATTGCACATTTTTTTTCAGCAAAACTAACACTGCATTGGGTATTGCAGGTTTGGGCAAAAATTTGGAACTTCTCACCAATGAAAGAAATTGCCATTTTCCTTTAAGGGAAATGGATACACCTGGCAGATTTTTCCAACACTTTACAAAGGAGGACAACTTAGAAAAAGGGGTCTACTCTTAAAGGAAAGAATTTGCTCCTCAGGAGCAAATTCTTTCTATTAAGAGTTGGCCCCTATTGACTTGGGATACAAAAATACATTTGAAGGAGTTGCGTCCCCTGAAGGTGTTTTCATTCCCCTTAAGAGCAACCCATATGATATAGAGGGATGATGTTTATAATTGTAGGCGCCCTGTCATGAAATGTCTGTCTTTTGGGTTTGCAATCAGGTTAAGAAAACAAAGCAGTCTGCTCATCTACACAGACTTGAACTTTAAGATATAAAAACTAGAGGTATTGGCCTAATCAAAGAGTGAACATAACATGCTGATCAAACTGCGCATATGGATAGGCTAACCTGCACCTTTTTTGCTCACAAATTGCAAAAACGTGTTTTCTCATGACGAGGCTCATAGGATGTCTCCATTTTGCAAAATATTTTTATTATGCTTATAATGCACCCCAACCTATTGAGGCTTGGAGAAATAGATGGGACTGCATGGTGCTTCCATGCAGAGCTGATACCAACCTTGCACATGAGTAATCATTATCCGCTTAGAAGGTCTAAGCCTGCCCAGGCAAAATGGTGTGAATAGGACCGTCCATGCATATAAACCCTATTGGTTTCATTAGGTGGCAGGGCTTGGGATTTCATTTCACCTCAGTGTTGAATAAAATCCCACAAAGTTGGAAGCAGTGTCTCCAAAATGACTTAAACTGTGTTGACAGGGACATTAAACCTCAAATCTATCGATCAACTTTTATGCTTATATGCATATGAAGAGAAAAAAAAGATCTCAAAATCGTATTCCTGGAATCAGTTTCTATTTGGGCCCCGTCAAGCGATTTTGGTACTTATCGCCTATGCGAGCAGCGAAGGTTCAGGCGAGCCTGCGCATCCGCGCAGTCTCGCCAGAACCTTCGCTGCTCGCTCATACAAGCAGTGAATCAAGAGGAAACTTCAGACAGAAAGCCATATCCCGGGCCCCTCTGAATGGCTGGGCATGCGCAGTTAAAAGCTGTCCTGACGGAATGCTCGAAGACCCAAATTCGCTTGGCGCGGCTCATTTGATTTCTGACGCTTTTATTGTTTCTCTAGGGATGTTACCTGTGAGGTGGATGTCACCTGAAAGTTTGATAGATGGATTATTTACTGCCAAAACAGATATTTGGAGCTACGGAATTCTCCTATACGAGATAGTGACTTTTGGAAGTTTTCCCTATCAAGGGTTATCAAACAGTCAGGTGCTAGAGTACGTGAAAAATGGCGGGAGACTGAATTTGCCGAGGAATTGCTCAGAGGAACTGTAAGTGTAATATAAGGATCAACCATGGTTTTTCATGCATTAACATTCGCCGGATCCCGAGGAAGCTGTTTGAACATGGGGCTGCCAGGCTGAATGTTCAAATATCTTCCAAGGGATCTGGCAAATGTTAATGTAATGAAATAACCATGGATGATTGCTGTTCTTGCATAACGTACGATTCCGATAGCAAATTTTGACGAAAACGCCCAAATATAAATGCCATATAAACTCTTCAAATGCGACCTGGAACCAACTTGGCGGCCAGTTCAGAATGTTGTTTACAATGATGTTGTTATGCAGTAACCATCTGAAGTCATCATAGAACCCTAAAACATTACGTTCTGGGCGATAACGTTACGTCGCTCAAAGAAATGTAAACAAAGCAAGGCCAGTCTTGTGATCTCAAAAGCTAAAAATCCATGTTCAAACAGCACGCAAATTTCATGATTTGAGCATGATTTTTGCTGTCATTAAACCCTATACAAATCAATCAATCGTTAATCTACCCTATTTCAAAAGAGCCTTGGTGGCTCACTTGGATGCACATCTGACTGGTGTTCAGGTGGTCTTGGGTTTAACCGTCTCTTGCTGAATATTCAGATTAGCAACACCCGTTTCTGACTTTCAACCAATCAGATTACTTGATGTATTTTATTCCTACAAATTCATAAATTGAATGTCAAACAGTGTAGATCCTGATCAGATGGCCTCTACAGAAGCCATCTGATCTGGATCTACACTGTTTCCAAAGATAGGGCTTGTCGTGAACAGCATGATAAGAGTTAAATTCCACTGGGTTTTGCAACCTTTTTTCATGCAGGTTGATCATTTGCTGCCTTCAGCTGATTAAAGAAGTACATTTGCCAGTTTCTACAATATACGAGTTAACTGCTAATGTATAAGCCTATCCAGGAAAAATGTAGTTGGGTAAACTGACATCAACATGATATGAATATTGTTGACTGGGTCATTAGGTAACTCTAGACCAAATTTTTTCTGGAGAAGAGAATAAGTGAGAGAGTTTAGTAAAACTTGAGGGTGGCTAGTAATTAGGTGAACCGAGGTAATTACTTTATCGTAATTATCCTAACTTTTGGGACAGATAGGCCTAAGCAAACAGTGCAGACCCAGATCAGACTACTCCTGAGTGTTACTTTCATGATGATTCTGCTAATTTAATCCTTCAAGTGCTAATTACATAGCAGACATAATTTCCTAATTTTTTTTTTTTTTTCAGAGAAAATAAGACTTGACATTAGATGTGACAATGCTTGGCATTAGAGGCAAATAGGCAGACTATTCACATGAAATGTCAAGCCTTTTTTCTGTGAAAAAAAAAAAAAGATTGTCATCTGCTCTAGAATTTTCTTTAACACTCGAAGGGTTAATTTTTCATCTTTTTATGTTTTCTTTCAGATGTAAATTTATTTATTCGTGTTTGGAAATTGACACTGCGGATCGTCCTGATATGGATGATATCATTGATGATCTCACCAAGAACTCCGAGTGTCTGAAACCGTGTTTGAATGCACCAACAACAAGTGTCATAATTGAAGATACCGAAGAACTTGAAATTCCGCCGTCATCTTGTCAAAATACTGTTACGCAGTCACATGCGCAAAAACTTCAATCGGTGTTACATCGTAGATCAATTTACGGTAGTATGTCCCAGGAAAAACTGAACAATGTAACTGTGAAACGCTCCACTGGTGCTCCAATGGTAAAGACTCCAACTGGGAAACAGAATTCTGGTATAATGACATTTATTCCACTGGTAGTTGGACGACCACGGAGCAACAGCGTGGGGACCCCACAAGACTGTCACAAAGATAAATATAGTGCATATCAGGATGAAACGAAACCTCGAACTAGAAACCGAAGTGACAAAGATAAAACGAACAGGTACTCGGAGGAATTGATGGATACAAGTGCTCACAATAAGTATGTTCCACTGTTAAGCAATACTACGTATTATGGAGAACAGTTTTGCGACTTCTATGGCGATAATTCCAAAGAACTCTTTCAAACTGTCACATCGTTGTGACAGGAAGCTGCAGTACAGCCACAAGTGCCATAGCTCCAGCTAATGAGGTTTATTGAGGGATAAATTTCTTTATTTCTCATTAGATGGGTATATATGATGTGGGTAATTGTTAGAATTGCCTCATTGAGGCAATTCTAACAAGTACCCACAACATGTTTTAATGGAGAAATATGAAAAGTGATGCAGATAATCAAAGGATAATGTCTCTTATTTCTTATTTGGAACATACGTTGGGGTACTTGTTAGAATCACCTCATCGAGGCAATTGTAATGAGTACCCACAACATCAGCAATGGAAAATTAAGAAAAAATAACGAGAATAATTAAAGGATAGTTTTCCTTATGTCTTGTTGGAAACATATGTTATGGGTACTTGTTAGAATTGTCTCATTGAGGCTATTCTAACATGTACCCACACCATATGTTTTAATGGAGAAATAAGAAAAATAATTGTACATTCAGTCTTCAAGCCAATAGTGAAGGCTCTGATTAGACTGTGTGGATCCACAAATTGTTTTGGGCCTTTGCATCACAGTCACAAGCAGGCGGCATTCATGAAGTTTTTTTTTCTCATTTTTCAGAGATAATAAGGCTTGAAATTACATGTAAACAGACAATGTACATGAAATGTTAAATTTTTATTTTATTTTATTTTTTTTTATTTAATTTTTTTTTTTTTGAAAAATAAATGAAAATTTTAGATTGTCATCTGCCTGATCTAAGATTATCTGTGATATGCTTGAAGAATTGATTAGCTTGTTTTTGATTGGTTAATGTGGTTGTACTGTAGTAGTGTCTTTGACGGACACATTATGAGTTTACCCTTTCAACCCTGCAGACTGGTACTGATACATGTGCGATCAGTGTAGCTCCAGATGAGATGGCTGAAAATGAGCCGTCTCATCAGGATCAACACTGTTTGTCATCCTACCAAATATTTTAACTAAATTTCCTGTGTCTAGATTGAACATTGCAATAACACATCCGTGTGCTGAAATGTCTTTCTTTTCCCTAGAACTAGCAATTTTTAGACAAAAAAGTTTGATAATTTTCTTATTTTTAGTCCAAATATAGATTGTTGGTGCTTGTTAGAACCGCCTCATTGAGGCAGTTCTAACAAGCCAACAATCTATGTTTTTGAGCTAAGATAAGGAAAATAGTGAATTCCCCCATTAACCCCACTTTTCTCTATATAAAGTGGGGTGTTCATTACACAGACTTGTTTACCTGATGAATTTGAAAGTGACCATTTCAGAAACACAGGGGTGAAAGGGTTACGGTGTCTATGATATTAATTTTTTGGATGACTTCTGCCAGTTCACTGAAAAAGCATATGATGCATTATTAGAATTGCCTCACTGATGCAGCCCTAACCACAATTGTTCTTGTTTTAAGCTAATGTCAGAATTAGTAAATGTTTCTATGCTTCTCCTAACAGGTCCAGCTTTAGTTTGGGCTTCTTAACCTATTTTTTGAATGGGATCTTCCACCTTGTGTATAGAAGCAGTCCATTTCAAATTCTAAGGGTGTTGGGTTGAGGTAATTTTTTAAAATTTATTTAAAAATGGCTGAACGTTTTGCAAACAGTGAAGACCCTGGACAGACGTTGCACTCTGTTGGCTTAAAAAAATATCCATGTTTTGAGAACCATAAGTGCCTTTAATAATTATAATTAATGGTACATACCAATGATGTATTTGCTAATGGTGCCATTGGTAAAACACTGAATCCTTTGTCAGTCACATGTCATTCAAAATGTAAAGTTGTGCTATATTTTTAGAAATCTTGAATTTACACATGTCACATTCCAGTTTATTATTCCATACTTTAAGTGCAATTTTATGTATATAAAGTATTTTTTTATTGTTTTCTCTTTCATATTCATTCCATTTTTTTTTTTTTTTTGCCATGTATAAACTTCCCTTTCAGTAAGTGTTGATAACATACTGTAATGATTCTAAGTATTGGGACAGACCTAAGCAAACAGTGTAGACAGGAGCAGTCTGATCAGGGTCTGCACTGTTTGCCATACCATCTGCACCTTTTGGACTCCTTGCTGGTTCATAAAACAAATTTGTTACAATTAAAGAATTACAGCGTCTGCAAGGTGTCTGAATTTTAGGATTTTTAGGTATACTGTATTTTTGTAATAAGTGCATTTTCTAATAAAGCACACACCAATACTTTTTCAAGAAGTATATTTGACACCAATAAGGGGAATGGATACAACTTCAGGGGAGGCAACTCCTCCAAAAGTATTTTTGTCTCCCATGTCAATAGGGGTCAACTCTTAAAGGAAAGAATTTGCTCCTGAAGAGCAAATTCTTTCCGTGAAGAGTAGACCCCCTTTTCAGTGGAACAGGGCTTACAGAAAAGCGAACAGGAAGTCCCGAAAGTCGTCTCCTTTTGAAATATGGTGGAAAAATCTACCAGGTGTTCCCAATCCCCTTAATGGTGCAAGTTTTTGTAGTTTGTTGAAAATGAAACAATGCTTAAAGATCACTCCCCAAACAAACAGTAAGGTTTTATAGACACATCCAAACACTACGTCATCACTCAATAATACTATTTGCTGGAACTTACCGGTGGTCGGCAAAAAACGTCATTTAATCGCCATTGTAAATGTGATGTTATTTTCTCTAAACTTGTATTTTGTTTGGAATTGAAACGACAAAATTAACCTTTAAACTTTTATAATAGACATGTCGTAGCTAGTAATTATTGGTTTCTAGAAGATTTGAGGATGTTTTGATGATTAAATTACCTGTTAAACTTATGCAGGTAACGAGGCGGGAAGGTCTTAATTATTTGAAATAAAAATGTGCCAAACGAATGAATAAACACGAAGATGCATGAATGAACTCTAAAATATATTTATCTACTCATTTAAAGATCGATTTTTTGTGACAGTCAACTAAAATATGCCTGTTATATTAAACCTATTTACAATGTGTTTATATGGAACCAGGGGCTTTTTCCCAACCTCGAAAGATCGTTATCAAAGTATGCGCAATGGCATGTAAACAAGGTCACGTCAAAACACTGGATCCGTCTATATGCGTGGACATTGGTGGAAACTAGTTAGTTTGGCCCAGATAACTTGTACACTCATATTTATCAGTTCTGTGATGTGTTCCTTGCTTCCAAAGGATAACCCTTTTATAGAAGAATTAGACCTGTACTCATGTGCGGTCAGTTTGAGCTCTGTGTGGATGCACCATGCAGCCCAATCTATTTCTCCAAGCCCTGATGGTTGTGGGGGGGGGGGGGGGAATTATTCAGTCTTTACTTATGAAAAATGCCAGGGTCCAGTTGTTCAAAACATTGTTAGGTTCACAAGATTGTTAGTGTCCGAAACATTAACTGCTCTAGCAAGTACACTATTTAATACAATGGTATTTTTGCTGAAAAAAAATGTGAGTAGCTTTTGCATTTGCAAAAGCCACTCTCATTTTAGCAAAAATATTAGTGCATATGCCACATTAGATGATCAAAGTTTTAATAATGTTTGCTAACAACTTCATTGGTTTTGTGCAACTGTGCTCAGGTCTTGTGTAATAGTTTTTGGAGCTGCATGTATATACATACAGTCGAACTTTGATGGCTTCAAATCCTTTGGGGCCATAAAATTTGTTTGAGACAGTGGTAGTTCGAGGGTTGATCTAAGAGCCAGGTCACGAGGCATAGTATGTACATCTTTTCAATTTTCTTCGAAGTAAATGTATGTTGTTTGTTCTCATTGGAATGGCTTGGCCTCATTGAGGCAATTCTAATGAGCACACACAACATACATTTTAAAATTCAAATAAGACAATATCCTAAATATAATCATAAATATTTTCCTGGGGACTCGAGAAAGAGTTTGAAATATTTATGGTAAATGAGCCACCGTGTTCGAGCCATGGAAGTTTCATTGTATGTCCCTTAACCTATTGTATACTAGTGGACTCTTCCATTGCTATATGGTGGACAAGTCCATTTGTCATTAAAGGGGTGGTAGGCCTATATTTTCATTTTTATTCTATTTTTGAAGGAAAATTCGGCTAGCAAATAGTGCAGGCCCTGATCAGACGCCGCTTTTCCTGGCGTCTGATCTGGGTCTGCACTGTTTGTCAAGGTACCCCTTTGAGAGTTTCCCGCCTGCAATGGGTAAAAAATGTGGTTGTTACAGATTTATGTATTTTAAGTGCTATAGAATGTTGGTACTTAAATTCTTATTTGTTTTTAAAAAAAATTGTTATGCCTTGTGTAATAGAGTTGTTTGCCTTTTGTTCTTTTCTGTTTTACACAATGTTGGTACTTAAATTCTTATTTTTAAAAAAAATTGTTATGCCTTGTGTAATAGAGTTGTTTGCCTTTTGTTCTTTTCTGTTTTACACAGATATTGTGTTAATCATGTTTGTTTATAGATTTATTATAAAGAGGATTATGAACAATTCTAGCCTGATATTAACGTGTTCTGCATCATGTGAAAATTGTCAGTTTTGCATATTCCTAACTTAATTTGTATACAAGCACATGTTTGACGATGTCGGATGAAGCATTTTCTTTTGTCAATGTCCACATCCATAATCATTAGGTCTCTCATCACTGTGGTTCGAGCCTTGCTCGGGTCACATGTAAGATGCCGAATTCTGAAATGGAAGGTCAGGTGTTTTTTCTCCAGTTACTCCTGTTTTGGCACACCTGATTCATGATCAATTATATGAGGCATAAGAACCCTTTAAGAGTTTGTGCTTCATATACACTTGTCCCGCCTACTTGAAGCATGGCATGATATAGGAGTCCTGTTTTCCATCTGTTGCATTTTTCTCTTTTTCCGTTTGTCATTTTAATCCATCAGCATTTGCGTCATTCCCAGCCTCAACCTAAATGTTCAATATCAAGGCCTTCGAGGGAATTCTTGTATTTTTGTTTTACACTTTTACAGTAAGGAAACCAAATGGTCAAAGCTGCACTAAGACAGAATACCAAAGATGCAGAACAGACTGCTTACCTACAGAATCTGGTCTGAATCATAGCTGTGTTTGTAGCAATTTCATAGCCAGATAAGGAACAATAGTAAAGAGAATTATAGGAAAGTTTTTATGCCCCGGCCATCAGCATGATGCCGGGGGCATTTAGTTTTTCTGTTTGTGTGTATGTGCATACTTGCATGTGTCTGTAAATCCATCTGTACATGTCTGTGTACGTTCGTGACCCTGTAACCTCAGGTTAAGGTTTTTGCACCAGGTAAACCCTGATATCTTTAGAGCTCATATTTTTTGCTCACCTGTCACGGAGTGACCTGTCACGGAGTGACGAGGTGAGCTTTTAGGATCACTTTTTGTCCGTCATCCGTCGTGCGTGTGTGCGTCCGTGCGTGCGTCCGTCCGTAAACAATTTTAAATAAGTATATCTCTAATACCCCATGGCCAATCTTGATCAAATTTCATGTGAAGCATCATCAGGTAGGGGGAAAGGCTGCATTAGGTTTTTGGGCTGATTAGATTGGAATTCTGGTTGCCATGGCAACATATAGCTCCCATAGACTTATAATGGGAAAAATTTAAAAAATCTTCTTCTCTGAAACCACAGGGCCAAGAGCTTAGATAATTAGCTTGTAACAATGTCAAGTGGTCACCTACATAAATCCTGCCAATCATGCCCCTGGGGTCCAAATCGGCCACACCCTGGGGCCCCTTAGCCCCCATAGACTCATAATGGAAAAAAAACTTTCAAAAATCTTCTTCTCTGAAACCATAGGACCAAGAGCTTAGATATTTAGCATGTAGCAATGGCAAGTGGTCACCTACATAAATCCTGCCAATCGTGCCCCTGGGGTCCAAACGGGCCACGCCCCAGGGACCCTTAGCTCCCATAGACTTATAATGGAAAAAAGCTTCAAACATCTTCTTCTCTGAAACCACTGGGCCCGGAACTTAGATATTTAACATGTAGCAACGGCAAGTGGTAACCTACATAAATCCTGCCAATCATACCCCTGGGGTCCAAATGGGCCACACCCCGGGGCCCCTTAGCTCCCATAGATTCGTAATGGAAAAAAAAAAAAAACTTCAAAAATCTTCTTCTCTGAAACCATAGGGCCCAGAGCTTAGATATTTAGCATGTGGAAATGGCAAGTGGTCACCTACATAATTCCTGCCAATCGTGCCCCTGGGTTCCAAACGGGCCACGCCCTGGGGCCCCTAGGTTCCATAGACTCATAATGGAAAAAAGCTTCAAAAATCTTCTTCTCTGAAACCACAGGGCCCAGAGCTTAGATATTTAGCATGTAGCAATGGCAAGTGGTCACCTACATAAATCCGGCTTATCATGCCCCTGGGGTCCAAATGGGCTACGCCCCAGGGCCCCTTAGCTCCCATAGACTCACAATGGAACAAAAAGCTTCAAAAATCTTCTTCTTAGAAACCACAGGACCCAGAGCTTAGATATTTAGCATATAGCAAGGGCAAGTGGTCACCTACATAATTCCTGCCAATCATGCCCCTGGGTTCCAAACGAGCCACGCCCCGGGGCCCTTAAGCTCCTATAGACTCATAATGGAAAAAAGCTTCAAAAATCTTCTCCTCTGAAACCACAGGGCCCAGAGCTGCGATATTTGGCATGTAGCAATGGCAAGTGGTCACCTACATAATTCCTGCCAATCATGCCCCTGGGGTCCAAATTGGCCACACCCCGGAGCCCCTTAGCTCCCATAGACTCATAATGGAAAAAGGCTTCAAAAATCTTCTTCTCTGAAACCACAGGGCCCAGAGCTTAGATATTTAGCATGTAGCAACGGCCAGTGGCCACCTACATAATTCCTGCCAATCATGCCCCTGGGTTCCAAATGGGCGAGGCCCTGGGGCCCCTTCGCTCCCATAGACTCATAATGGAACAAAAAGCTTCAAAAATATTCTTCTATGAAACCACAGGGCCAAGAGCTTAGATATTTGGCATGTAGCAATGGCAAGTGGTCACATACACAATTCCTGCCAATCATGCCCCTGGGGTCGAAATGGGCCACGCCCCGGGGCCCTTTAGCTCCTATAGACTCATAATGGAATAAAACTTCAAAAATCTTCTTCTCTGAAACCACAGGGCCCAGAGCTGAGTTGTTTGGCATGTAGCAAGGGCAAGTGGTCTCCTACATAAATCCTGCCAATCATGCCCCTAGGTTCCAAATGGGCCACATCCCGGGGCCCCTTAGCTGCCATAGACTCATAGTGGTAAAAAAAGCTTAAAAAATCTTCTTCTCTGAAACCACAGGGCCCAGAGTTTAGATATTTGGCATGTAGGAATGCCAATTGGTCACCTACATGATTCCTGCCAATCATGCCCCTGGGTTCCAAATGGGCCACGCTCCGGGGCCCCTTCACTCCCATAGACTCATAATGGAAAAAAGCTTCAAAAATCTTCTCGGAAACCACAGCGCCCAGAGCTTAGATATTTAGCACGTAGCAACGGCAAGTGGTCACCTACGTAATTCCTGCCAATCATGCCACTGGGGTCCAAAAGGGCTACGCCCCGGGGCCAGTTAGCTCCTATAGACTCATAATGGAAAAAAGCTTCAAAAATCTTCTTCTCTGAAACCACAGAGCCCAGAGCTTAGATATTTAGCATGTAGCAACGGCAAGAGGTCACATACATAATTCCTGCCAATCATGCCCCTGGGGTCCAAACGGGCCATGCCCGGGGCCCTTTAGCTCCTATAGACTCATAATGGAAAAAAACTTCAAAAATCTTCTCTGAAACCACAGGGCCCAGAGCTTAGATATTTACCATGTAGCAACTGCAAGTGGTCTCCTACATATTTTCTGCTAATCATGCCCCTGGGGTCCAAATGGGCCACGCCCCGGGGCCCCTTAGCTCCCATAGACTCATAATGGAAAAAAGCTTCAAACATCTTCTTCTCTGAAAACACAGGGCCCAGAGCTGAGATGTTTGGCATGTAGCAAGGGCAAGTTGTCTCCTACATAAATCCTGCCAATCATGCCCCTAGGTTCCAAATGGGCCACACCCCGGGGCCCCTTAGCTCCCATAGACTCATAGTGGTAAAAAAAGCTTAAAAAATCTTCTTCTCTGAAACCACAGGGCCCAGAGTTTAGATATTTGGCATGTAGGAATGCCAATTGGTCACCTACATGATTCCTGCCAATCATGCCCCTGGGTTCCAAATGGGCCATGCTCCGGGGCCCCTTCACTCCCATAGACTCATAATGGAAAAAAGCTTCAAAAATCTTCTCGGAAACCATAGCGCCCAGAGCTTAGATATTTAGCACGTAGCAAAGGCAAGTGGTCACCTACGTAATTCCTGCCAATCATGCCACTGGGGTCCAAAAGGGCCACGCCCCGGGGCCAGTTAGCTCCTATAGACTCATAATGGAAAAAAGCTTCAAAAATCTTCTTCTCTGAAACCACAGAGCCCAGAGCTTAGATATTTAGCATGTAGCAACGGCAAGTGGTCACATACATAATTCCTGCCAATCATGCCCCTGGGGTCCAAACGGGCCATGCCCGGGGCCCTTTAGCTCCAAAAGACTCATAATGGAAAAAAACTTCAAAAATCTTCTCTGAAACCACAGGGCCCAGAGCTTAGATATTTACCATGTAGCAACTGCAAGTGGTCTCCTACATATTTCCTGCTAATCATGCCCCTGGGGTCCAAATGGGCCACGCCCCGGGGCCCCTTAGCTCCCATAGACTCATAATGGAAAAAAGCTTCAAACATCTTCTTCTCTGAAAACACAGAGCCCAGAGCTTAGATATTTAGCATGTAGCAACTGCAAGTGGTCTCCTACATATTTCCTGCTAATCATGTCCCTGGGGTCCAAATGGGCCACGCCCCGGGGCCCCTTAGCTCCCATAGACTCATAATGGTACAAAAAACTTCAAAAATATTCTCCTCAGAAACTGTGAAGCACAGAACTTAGATATTTAGTGTCTAGCAACATAAAATAGCCAGCTACATAAATCCTGCTTACCCTGCCCCTGGGGTCAAAAGTGGCCACGCCCGAGCTCATCACCTCCAATAGACTTATAATGGAAAAAAAAACTTAAAAAATCTTCTTCTATGAAACCATAAGGCCCAGAGCTTAGATTTTTAGTATGTAGCAACGTCAAGTGGACACCTACATAAATCCTGCCAGTTATGCCCCTGGGATCCAAATTGGCCACACCCCAGGGGTCTTTAGCTTCCATAGACTTTCAATTGGAGAAACTTCAAAAATCTTCTCCTCTGAAACCACAGGGCCCTTATAATGAAAAAAAAAAACAACAACTTAAAATGGGGGAAAAAATCTTCAAAAATCTTCTTCTCTGAAACCATAAGTCCCAGAGCTTAGGTATTTAGCATGTAGCAATGTCGAGTGGTTGCCTACATGAATCCTGCCAATCATGCCCCTGGGGTCCAAATCCTGTGGCCCCTTAACTCCAACAAACTTATAATGGAAAAAAGCTTCAAAATTCTTTGAAACCATGAAGTACAGACCTTAGATATTTAGTATATAGCAACACAAAATGGTCGCCTACATAAATCCTGCCAACCGTGCCCTTTGGGTCAAAATTGGCCAAGCCCCAGGGCTCATTAGCTCCTATAGACTTATACCGGAAAAAACTAAAAAAAAATATTTTCCCCAAAACCATAAGGCACAGATTTTGTTTGATTTGAGGTTTTACATCCCCGTCAACACTGTATAGGTCATTTTGGAGATGTCTCTTCCAATTTTGTGGGACTTTTACCCGACATTGAGATGAAATTACATCTCAAGCCCTGTTGCCCAATGAAACCAGTAGGGTTTATAAGCATGGACACCGCTTTGCCTGAGCTTAGATATTTAGTATATAGCAATGTCAAGTGGTCTCCTACACTAATGGTTTTCTGGTACACAGGTGAGCGATAAAGGGCCATTGGGCCCTCTTTTCCAAATCATTAGATGGATTTGGTTCATATTTGGTTTGATAATATAGGTCCAAAGTTTATTTGGCAACACCACAACCCATGCTTATGACTTCAAGGTGAAGGTCACAGACCTAGGAATTTTTACATTAAAATTTTTAAGAGTTGATATTTTCCAAACCATGTGATGGATTGGGTTCATATTGGGTATGATGATAGTTAATTGTCCAAAGGTTTAATCAGCAATTTCCCAACCAATGCAAATGACCTCAAAGACACTTTTTCAGTTGAGCTATGCTGTCCAATGACAGCTACAGGTTTTTTTTTGAGGGGTGAGGTGGGCCCCTGGGTGGGGGCATCTGTCGTATTGACACATTTCTAGTTAATTATTTTTCTTTAATACAAAGCATATGTTTCGGGTACTTGTTAGAATTGCCCCAAGGGGAGATTCTAACCCTTATCTTGCTGAATATTCATTTAAGCCACACCCATTTCTGTCTATCAACCAATAAAATTACTTGATGTAATTTATTGCTACAAATTCATAAACTGAATGCCAAACAGTGTAGATCCTGATCAGATGGCTTCTTCAGAAGCCATCTGATCTGGAACTACACTGTTTGTAAAGATAGGGGTTGTCGTGAACAGCAAGATAAGGGTTGACAAGGACCCACAAGATACGTTTCTAACAAGAACTGAGGACAATTGTGTTCAACCTTTACCACTCTCTGGGCAAATTCAGCAGACAACAAATTGTTGATATTTTTCCCAGAAAACAGGACTTGACATCTCATGCAAATTGTCTCCATAGGAGACAATTTGCATGAGATGTCAAGTGTCCTGTTCAGGTCTGGAGACAATTTGCATTTGATGTTTTAAGTCCCATTTACTGGAAAAAAATATTTCAAAATGTTGTCTGCTGAAAAAAATACCCAGCATGCAGAGCTTTAATTACCCTGGTTCCTCCTTATCTGGAGTTATGCACTTTAACCCATTGTATACTAGTGGACTCTTCCATTGCTATTTGTTGGATACGCCCATTTATCATAAAAGGGGTGGTAGGCCTATTTTTTCGTTTTTGTTCTATTTTTGATGGAAAATTCTATTAGCAAATAGTGCAGGCCCTGATCAGAGGCAAGGTTCTGCGGCGTCTGATCTTGGTCCACACTGTTTGCCAAGGTACCCCTTTCGGGGATTTCCGCATACAATGGATTAAAATACCTATTGCAACAATTGTCATCTGCCATGTCGTCTGCTGGTTACTTTAAAAGTCCTTTTTTATCAGTGTGGCCCCAGATCAGACTGCTTCTCCAGAAGCAGTCTGATCAGGGTCCACACTGTTTGCCTGGATACAAAAATATGTTTGAAAAGTTTGCAAGAACATTCTGCAGACGGCATAAACAACGACATATTTACCTGCACTTTGTCTTGGCATCCTAAGGGTTGATAGTACATTTTAGAATATATTCCATTATTCCATAAATATGTTGGTGCTGTTATAGAATTTATGTTACATAGACTTGTTTTGATTGTCAAGAATATAAAACAGTGAAATAAATCACATTTACATCATTATTGATATTGTTTGTTTTATGTGACATAAAAAGCAAAACTGTGGTGGTTGGGTGAGGCAAAGGTATTTTGTATCTTGCTTCACTGTGGCGTCCAACAGACAAGGCCTGCTTGTCTCGCAGCAGATAAGGGTAGAGGGGGAGTGTTGTTATTTCTTCAGTTTCTCCACTTCCACTCATTTTCCTCTTTATCCCCTGTCCTTCACTTTGCTCTCTTCTACAGTCTCTTCAATCTCTTAGAAGCCTCCGTGATGTTGTGGATATGCTACTCGCCTCATAAACCAGGGGTTGTGGGTTCGATCCTGGGCTTTTCCAGACTTTTGGATGACTGAGGTCCCATCTCCATATGACCTTAGCTGTTGGTGGGATGTAAAACACACACACACACTTCTTCTATCTCTTTTTTCCCTCTCTCTATGAGATGACATAGAATGACCCAAAAGGCTTGAAGTGTTGTTAAACCCTAGCACAATAAATCAATCAAAAACAGAACGAAATCCTGATAGCACCAGTGGGTGGATTGTCTCTGAGTGTAGGCTGGAGAAAGGGTCCTGAACTTGGCCTTTTGTTTATTTTATTAGTGGTAGGTGCTGGATGCTTTGTCCGTCTTGACACTTCATGGCTGGGTCCAGTTGTTCAATGCATTGTTAGCTTAACTAGCATGTTAGTGGTCAAATTGTTAACTGTTCTAGCAAGAACAGCTCACAATTTGTCAGCAAAAATACTAGCATATTTGCCAAGTTCGAATATGGGTCATGTCAGGTGTTACCTCCCTTCCATTATCTACCTTGGTAGATCATATGCATAGCTTCTAGGTTTATAAACACTCTCTGACAACTGCGTCAGGGAGTCGACTCTTTGGCTCAGGGGTAAGAGCAGTGGACTGTCACCCGAGCGGCCCGGGTTCGAATCCCACCATAGGCGGGGATTTTTTCAGGCTATGCATCTTTCCTTTGTTACGGCTTTCAGGTCGTAAGATGGGGGCTCGTCCGGGATGCCAGAATTGGCTTGTGCCGAAGTTGGTATCCTTCACGTCATCATAAATGATGACTTCCTTGAAGAGGGGGTGTGTTACCTCCCTTCCATTATCTACCTTGGTAGATCATATGCATAGCTTCTAGGTTTATAAACACTCTCTGACAACTGCGTCAGGGAGTCGACTCTTTGGCTCAGGGGTAAGAGCAGTGGACTGTCACCCGAGCGGCCCGGGTTCGAATCCCACCATAGGCGGGGATTTTTTCAGGCTATGCATCTTTCCTTTGTTACGGCTTTCAGGTCGTAAGACAGGTCAAAAAGTAGGTTGAATCATAGAAAAGCCTTATGAACACACTAGAGGCCACAGTTTTGGTCCGATCATCATCAAACTTGCTCAGAATGATCATCTTGACAATATCTCGGTCAAATTTCAAAATGGGTCATGTCCGATCAAAAAGTAGGTCAGTAGGTAAAATCATAGGAAAACATTGTGAACACTGAGGCCACAGTTTTGGTCCAATCATCATAAAACATGCTCAGAATGATCATGTTGACAATATCTTGGTCAAGTTTCAATATGGGTCATGTGGAATCAAAAAATAGGTCAGTAGGTCAAATCATAGAAAAACGTGAACACTCTAGAGGCCACAGGTTTGGTCCAATCATCATCAAACTTGCTCAGAATAATCATTTTGACAATATCACACTGAAATTTGAATATGGGTCATGTTGGGTCAAAATTTATGTCAGGAGGTCAAATCATAGAAAAATCTTGTGAACATTCTAGAGGCCACAGTTTATCATTAATATTGCTCAGAATTATCTGGGTCAAGTTTCAATGCGGCCCCCGCCCATAGGGGCTTGAAGAAATATATGGGCTGCCTGATGCTTCCACACAGAGCTGAATCCGGCCCGCACACTAGTACTGGTAAACCGCTTAGAGGATCTAAGCCTTCCAGGAACCGCGATGCGAGGCAAACCGTCCATGCTAATAAACCCCATTGGTTTCATTGGGGGACAGATGAGATGTCATTTCATCTCAATGTCGAGTAAAAGACCCACAAAATTGGAAGCAACGTCTCCAAAATGACTTTTACAGTGTTGACGGGGACGTTAAACCTCAAATCAAACAAACAAACAAGTTTCAGTACGGGTCATGTCAAATCAAAAAGTAGATCAGTAGGTCATTTTGTCATAACTTTTGAACTGTTTGAGATAGAGCCTTAATATTTGGCATGTAGGTTCCGTGTGACAAGGTCTTCCCACCCATACAACAATATTGCCCTATGACCTTTACCTATTGAGAAGGGCCTCTCACTCATACAAAAATTTTGACCTTTGACCTTGACCTACTTTGCCATGACTCTTTAACCATTTCAGATGGAGCCTTCATATTTGGCAGATTTGTAGATTCTTTGTGACCAGGGCTTCCCACCCATACAAAACTTTTGACCTGCGACCTTGATCTTTGGCCTTTTTTAGCTCACCTGTCGCATAGTGACAAGGTGAGCTTTTGTGATCACTTTTTGTCTGTCGTGCGTGCGTCCGTGCGTGCATGCGTCCGTGCCTCCGTAAACAATTTCAAATAAGTATATCTCTAATACCCCATGGTCAATCTTGATCAAATTTCATGAGAAGCATCATCAGGTAGGGGGAAAGGCTGCATAAGGTTTTTGGGCTGATCAGATTGGAATTCTGGTTGCCATGGCAACATATAGCTCCCATAGACTTACAATGGGAAAACATTAAAATATCTTCTCCTTTGAAACCACAGGGCCCGGAGCTTAGATATTTAGCATGTATTAACGGCCAGTGGTCACCTACCTAATTCCTGCCAATCATGCCCCTGGGGTCCAAATTGGCCACGCCCGGGGGCCCCTTCGCTCCGATAGACTCATAATGTAACAAAAAGCTTCAAAAATCTTCTTCTCAGAAACCACAGGGCCCAGAGCTTAGATATTTAGCATGTAATAACAGCAAATGGTCGCCTACATAATTCCTGCCAATCATGCCCCTGGGGTCCAAACGGGCCACTCCCCGGTGCCCTTTAGCTCCTATAGACTCATAATGGAAAAAAAAGCTTCAAAAATCTTCTTCTCTGAAACCAAAAGGCCCAGAGCTGAGATATTTGGCATGTAGCAACAGCAAGTAGTCACCTACATAATTCCTGCCAATCATGCCCCTGGGGTCCAAATTGGCCACACCCCGGGGCCCCTTAGCTTCCATAGACTCATAGAGGAAAAGAAGCTTCAAAAATCTTCTTCTCTGAAACCACAGGGCCCAGAGCTGAGATATTTGGCATGTAGCAACGGCCAGTGGTCACCTACATAATTCCTGCCAATCATGCCCCTTGGTTCCAAATTGGCTACGCCCCGGGGCCCCTTCGCTCCCGTAAACTCATAATGGAACAAAAAGCTTCAAAAATCTTCTTCTCGGAAACCACAGGGCTGAGAGCTTAGATATTTAGCATGTAGCAACGGCAAGTGGTCACCTACATAATTCCTGCCAATCATGCCCCTGGGGTCCAAACGGGCCACGCCCCGGGGCCCTTTACCTCCTATAGACTCATAATGGAAAAAAGCTTCAAAAATCTTCTTCTCTGAAACCTGAGGGCCCAGCGCTGAGGTATTTGGCATGTAGCAACGGCAAGTGGTCACCTACATAAATCCTGCCAATCATGCCCCTAGGGTTGAAATGGGCCACGCCCCGGGGCCCCTTAGCTCCCGTAGACTCATAATGGAAAAAAAAGCTTCAAAAATCTTCTTCTCTGAAACCACAGGGCCCAGGGTTTAGATATTTAGCATGTAGCAACGGCAATTGGTCACCTACATAATTCCTGCCAATCATGCCCCTGGGTTCCAAACGGGCCATGCGCCTGGGCCCCTTTGCGTCCATAGACTCATAATGGAAAAAAGCTTAAAAAATCTTCTTCTCTGAATCCACAGGGCCCAGAGCTTAGATATTTAGCACTTAGCAACGCCAAGTGGTCACCTACATAATTCCTGCCAATCATGCCCCTGGGGTCCAAAAGGGCCACGCCCCGGGGCCCCTTAGCTCCTATAGACTCATAATGAAAAAAAAAAGCTTCAAAAATCTTGTTCTCTGACACCACAGGGCCCAGAGCTTAGATATTTAGCATGTAGCAATGGCAAGTGGTCACCTACATAAATCCTGCAAATCATGCCCGTGGGGTCCAAATGGGCCCCGCCCCGGGGCCCCTTAGCTCCCATAGACTCATAATGGAAAAAAGATTCAAAAATCTTCTTCTCTGAAACCACAGGACCCAGAGCTTAGATATTTAGCGTGTAGCAACGGCAAGTGGTCACCTACATAATTCCTGCCAATCATGCCCCTGGGGTCCAAACAGCCACGCCCCGGGGCCCTTTAGCTCCTATAGACTCATAATGGAAAAAAGCTTCAAAAATCTCCTTCTGTGAAACCCCAGGGACCAGAGCTGATGTATTTGGCATGTAGTAACGGCAAGGGGTCACCAACACAAATCCTGCAAATCATGCCCCTAGGGTCCAAATGGGCCACGACCCGGGGCCCCTTAGCTCACATAGACTCATAATGAAAAAAAAAAGCTTCAAAAATCTTCTTCTCTGAAACCACATGGCCCAGAGTTTAGATATGTAGCATGTAGCAACGGCAATTGGTCATCTACACAATTCCTGCCAGTCATGCCCCTGGGTTCCAAATGGGCCACACGCTGGGGCCCCTTTGCTCCCATAGACTCATAATGGAAAAAAGCTTAAAAAATCTTCTTCTCTGAAACCACAGCGCCCAGAGCTTAGATATTTAGCAGGTAGCAATGGCAAGTGGTCACCTACATAATTCCTGCCAATCATGCCCCTTGGGTCCAAAAGGGCCACGCCCCGGGGCCCCTTAGCTCCTATAGACTCATAATGGAAAAAAAAAACTTCAAAAATCTTCTTCTCTGAAACCACAGGGCCCAGAGTTTAGATATTTAGCATGTAGCAATGGCAAGTGGTCACCTACATAAATCCTGCCAATCATGCCCGTAGGGTCCAAATGGGCCACGCCCCGGGGCCCCTTAACTCCCATAGACTCATATTGGAAAAAAAAAGCTTCAAAAATCTTCTTCTCTGAAACCACAGGGCCCAGAGCTTAGATATTTACCATATAGCAATGACAAGTGGTCACCTACATAAATCCTGCCAATCATGCCCCCGGGGTCCAATTGGGCAACACCCTGGGACCCCCTTAGCTCCCATAGACTCATAATGGAAAAAAAATCTTCAAAAATCTTCTTCTCTGAAACAACAGGGCCGAGAGCTTAGATATTTAGCATGTAGCAATGGCAAGTGGTCACCTACATATTTCCTGCTAATCATGCCCCTGGGGTCCAAATGAGCCACGCCCCGGGGCCCCTTAGCTCCCATAGACTCATAATGGAAAAAAGCTTCAAAAATCTTCTTCTCAGAAACTGTGAAGCACAGAACTTAGATATTTAGTATCTAGCAACATAAAATAGCCAGCTACATTAATCCTGCTAACCCTGCCCCTGGGGTGAAAATTGGCCACGACCGAGCTCATCACCTCCAATAGACTTATAATGGAAAAAAACTTAAAAAATCTTCTTCTATGAAACCATAAGGCCCAGAGCTTAGATTTTTAGAATGTAGCAACGTCAAGTGGCCACCTACACAAATCCTGCCAGTTATGCCCCTGGGATCCAAATTGGCCCCTCCCTAGGGTTCTTTAGCTTCCATAGACTTACAATTAGCGAAACTTCAAAAATCTTCTCTGAAACCACAGGGCCCTTATAATAAAAAAAAACAAACAAAAGAAAAAAAAACAACTTAAAATGGGGAAAAAAATCTTCAAAAATCTTCTTTTCTGAAATCAAAAGTCCCAGAGCTTAGGTATTTAGCATGAAGCAATGTCAAGTGGTCGCCTACATGAATCCTGCCAATCATGCCCCTGGAGTCCAAATCCTGTGGCCCCTTAACTCCAACAAACTTATAATGGAAAAAAGCTTCAAACATCTTCTTTGAAACCATGAAGTACAGACCTTAGATATTTAGTATATAGCAACACAAAATGGTCGCCTACATAAATCCTGCCAACCATGCCCTTTGGGTCAAAATTGGCCAAGCCCCAGGGCTCATTAGCTTCTATAGACTTAAACTGGAAAAAACTTAAAAAAATCTTTTTCTCCAAAACCATAAGGCACAGATTTTGTTTGATTTGAAGTTTTACATCCCCGACAACACTATAGGTCATTTTGGAGATGTCTCTCCCAATTTTGTGGGACTTTTACCAGACATCGAGATGAAATTACATCTCAAGCCCTGTCACCCAATGAAACCAGTAGGGTTTATAAGCATGAACACCGCTTTGCCTGAGCTTAGATATTTAGTATGTAGCAATGTCAAGTGGTCTCCTACACTAATGATTTTCTGGTAAACAGGTGAGCGATATAGGTCCATTGGGCCCTCTTGTTTGTCATAATTTCTGTACCATTTATGGTAGAGCTTTCATTTTTAGCATGTAGATTCCTTGTGACACGTTCTTCCCACTCATGCTAAACCTTATGACCCGTGACCTTGACCTTTGACCCACATAATATATAGCAGCAACATTGAAGATCTTCCTGTCCCACAAAAGAAACCTAGGAGGAAGGTGTATTTGTATCAGAAAGGTGATTTTGAATCTGTGAGGAAGGATGCACAAAACTTTGCAAAAGAAAAATATTTCAACGGTCATGGTACAAGAAAATTTCAATCTTATTTCTTCTTTTAGACAGGCGGCAGCAGATAAACATATCCCCTCAAAATTGAGCAAATCAAAATCTTCTGTCCCTTGGACCACATCTGATATCAGGCGATAAATTCGCAGAAAAACTAAGACTCACGCAAAGGCTAAAAAGACTTGCAGGAAGAAAATTGGGCCAAAGTTCCAGGATCTGAGATGGGAAATAAAGGCGGATATTAAGACTCGGCATGAATCGTATGTGAATAACTTGGTTGGTGACATCAAGTCCAATCATCAAGATTTTTATATTGTAACATTAATTGCCAAATGAAGGACACCCAAGGTCCCCCCCCCCCCCTTTGTAAAAACGAAATGGAACAGGCATCACTGAAACTGAGGCAGAGCAAGCAGGAATGAAACGGTCAGCTCACGGATGTGTTCAACAAAAATGCACAACTACGTTCCCTTGCTTGAAAGGACGGCCCCGTTCTTGGAGAAAATTGCTGTAGCTAAAGAAGGTGAAATCAAACTTCTGAAAGGTGTGAATCTTTCTAAAGCCTTAGGACCGCACACCTTTTTTCAACAGTCACTTGATTCGGGTGAAATTCCCAAGTAATGATCTTTAGCAAATATATGTCCATTGTACAAGAAGGGTGCTCAAACTTGTGCTGGAAATTATCGCCCTGTATCACTCACATTTGCACCTTGCAAACTTTTGAAGCACATTGTTTGTTCAAATATAATGGCCCCACTTGACCAACATAAACTATTATCTGATAGACAGCATGCTTTCAGAAAGAACCATAGCTGTGAAACACAACTGGTGACAATGATAGATGATTGGGCTAAAATCTTGGATAATGGTGGACAAATTGACACATTCATCTTGGATTTTGAGAAAGCTTTTGATATACCTCATGAGCTTCTGAAAAGCAAACTTAATGGATATGGCATTGGCGGCAAAACTTTAAAATGGAGGTTGACGCTTTTCTATGCCCTAGAGAGCAACGGGTGGTTGTTAATGGAAGTAAATCTGATTGGGCCTCTGTCCTGTCCGGGGTCCCACAGGGGACGGTTCTTGGTCCACTTCTTTTCTCCCTTTACATAATTGGCATCTCACAGGAAAATGATTCAGAAATAAGGCTCTTTGCCGATGACTGCATTTGTTACGGTGTAATAAAAACTTCGGAAGACACAGTGAAACTTCAGTATGACATTGACAAATTCGGTAGCTGGGCTAGGAAGTGGGGAATGCGGTTCCAACCCAGTAAATGTAACATAATGCAACTTACAAGAAAGCGGATTAAAAGATCAATGCTACCTATGAATTGGAAGGAACTCTCCTTGAAAATGTAGAAAGCATTAAATACCTTGGTGTGACAATAACAAATGATTAAAGATTGAACACTCACATTAGTAATGTTTGTACTAAGGCAAATAGGACTCCTGGCTTCTTGAGACGGATCTGTCAGCATGCCCACCAGACGTAAAAGAAATGGCATGAAAGGAACTGGTTCGTCCAGTACTGGAATATGCAGGTACGTCCTGGAATCCGCCTACTGTGACCCTCCAGGAGGAACTGGAGAAAGTCCAAAAACGTGCGGCCCGTTTTGTAACTGGGAACTACTCGTTTGAAACTGGGAGTATGACTGGCATTCTTGAACAGTTAAAGTGGGAGTCTCTTAAAGAGCGGAGAAAACAAAGTAGGCTGATACTTTTATAAAAAGGTCTAAAAGGTAGAGCCAGTATGCAACACTTCGGAAAAAAATCATTCATTAGCCCTCCAAAAAATTGGCACTAGGACTGGCACCTACAAATTTAGCTTCATCCCTAGGACAATCTCAGATTGGAATGAGCTGCCCTCTGCTCTCTTGTTGTCTGCAGAAGGTGCAGATGACTCCATCTCTAGATTCACCACCCTTGGGAGGTCTGGCGGTCGAAGGTCCTGGTGAAGAATTGTCTAAGGATGAAGTAGCAAAGGCCTGATTCTTAATCATAACTTTGAACCATTTGAGATAGAGCCTTCATATTTGGCATGTATGTTCCTCCTGACAAGGGTTCCCAACCATACAAAAAGTATGACCTGTGACCTTTACCTACTTTATCATACTTTTTAACCATTTGAGATAGTCTTAATATTTGGCATGTATGTTCCTTCTGCCAAGGTACTTTATCGTATTACCTACCATTTCAGGTGAGCGATCCAGGGCCATCATGGCCCTCTTGTCCTTAAGACTTGAAGGTAATAAAGATGCTCTTTTTGTAATTTTGTCTAGAAGTTTCTAACCCTGAACCCTGAATGAATTAATTTAGCCACAACCATATCAGACTATCCTCCAATCAAATTATTCATTCAATTCACGAACTGCATAGATCCCAATGGCTTCTTAACATCTGGGACCAGTTGTTCAAAGCATCGTTAGCTTAACGAGCTCGTTAGTGGTCAAATTGTTAACTGTTCTAGCAAGTTTTGGTATTTTTGCTGAAAAAATGTGACCAGCTTTTGCATCCGCAAAAGCTGCTCAATTTTTTTCAGCAAAAATTTCAGCTTATTTGCCATATTTAATGATCAAAGTTTTAATGATACGTTAACTAACGACGTCGTTAGTTTTGAACAACTGGCCCCTGATGGCTTCTGTTGCAAAGGTATGGGTTGTCGTGTTCAGCGGGTTGAGGGCTAAACTTATCGTACGATGGTGAGAAGTGTGACAGCAAAATGCAAAAATTGTTTTGGAAAAAATGTATGCAAGAGACCAGAAAGCTGACTTGATCCCAAACATATGTTTATGAAATGCTTAGTTATATTTATCCGGGCTTTGTGGCTCAGTTGCATGTGCATCTCGCTGGTGATCTGTATGTTGTAAGTTTGTTCCCTTCCAGGTTGGCAATATTCTTAAATGGAAATTGTTAAAGAAATATTTTTCTACGTTCATTCTCTCTGTGGGTCTAATTTGACCCATATATCATTTTCTTCTTTTTTTTTCTTCTTTTCTTTTGGGACATTTGCAAACAGTGCAGACTCAGGACAGACGCCACAGAACGCAGACGCCGCATCTGATCCTGCTTAAAGTATATATATTTTTGCAAAATCTACCGCAAACAAAACAAACCTGCCTCCCCATAATTGGAAATGGACCACTCCAGACCTATTAGGTGGGAGATTCCATTGTCATATAATGGGTTAAGAGAGAGCAATTGTCAGCTTTGTGCACTAGACTTGTTAACCACTTGTTTATCCCATCCAGTAAAAGTGCTGTTAAGTAAATTGATCGGCTCGATATAACCTACAAATAGTATTGACTAGGTCATTAAACTCCAAACCACACAGGTAAACAACTTCGTATAGGAAAAAATGTGAGGTTCGCGGGGTGGGGGTATTCATTAACTCAAAGACATAGATTGTGGGTACCCGTTAGAACCGCCTCATTGAGGCGGTTCTAACGAGCACCAACAATCTAATGTTTGGGAGAAATATATCAACTAGTTTCATCTGAAAAATGCTAGCTCTGGAGATAGGAGAGACGCCATTTTCCACATGAGTGTGTTAGCAGGCCTTTGCTTCTAGCAGAACCTTGTGTCTAGCCCTATAAATTAGCCGAGCGCGCTTTTGAAGAATCTGTATTCGAGTGTGCTAAGGGCCATTTTATCACGTGTCAGCTTTCCAGGAAATTACCTATTATGAAAAAACTCTGAAATAAATATGAATCAACTAGTATATTTTACACAACAATGACCTATATCGTTCATTAATACATCCGTCCTTGAGATAAGTGTTATACGTATTCCGCTTCTGTTTTTTTTTTAGTTTTACGGCCTTTTCAACCGCCCCCGCCCATCGGGGCTTGAAGAATGATGCTTCCCCTCAGAGCTGAAACCGGCCCGCACACGAGTACTGGTAAACCGCTTAGAGGATCTCAGCCTACCCAGGCAAAGCGGTGCGATTCGAATCGCCCATACTTATAATTAAACCCTATTGGTTTCATTGAGAGACAGGGCTTGAGATGTTATTTCATCTCAATGTCGGGTAAAAGTCCCACAAAATTGGAAGCAACGTCTCCAAAATGACTTATATAGTGTTGACAGGGACGTTAAACATCAAACCAAACAAACAAAACAAATTGGCCTTTTCAAGATTAGTTCACTTATTTCGAGCGATCGTTAATCAGAGATGGGCGAAAACCAGAGTATCGGGAGAAAAACACATATGGCCTTCCATTGCAGAACTTGGGGATATTGGAATACTTGTAACCACCGACCTTGCTATCCTACAACGTGCAAACGTGGAATCGATTCCGAGTCGCAGCGATATACTGGCCATAGCAGATATACGACCGTGAAAGAAACGTCGATGCGACGTCGCTAAAACGCCTCTCATTAAATAAGGACTATCTATAATTTATATATAAATTCTTATTTGGTTAATAGCAGGCACATAACATTGTAGGAAACGTCGTATCAACGTCCACTTTGCTTAAACGTCATCAGTGTTGATGATCTACACGTGACTGTATGGGCCTACATGGTTTATTTGTTTGTTTGAATGGAGGTGTTACATCCACGTCAACACCCTTTAGGTCATTTTGAAGATTTATGATAAGACTTGGTTTCTGAACTGAATTTGTGAGACTGAATATTACACGAGTTGTCAATTCATATGAAATTAATGAAACGAGTCTACGGCAAGTTTCAACAATTTCCCGAATGTATTTTACGATTTTACAAAACAAGTCCGTGAGATGAAGACCCCTTTAAATCCCACTCTTTATAGAGAAAAGTGGAATTAACGGGGGTATACATTATCTGCCTTATTTTTGCTAAACGAACATAGATTATGGGTACTCGTTAGTACTAACGAGCACCCATAATTTATGTTGAAAGCAGTTACAAGTTTATCATAATAATTGTCATTTCTGACACCACATTTACATTGACATGTTTTCCTAATGAATCGGATTAATACCTGAAGAAGTTCTAAAGAATGTCAACAGAAAACACAGGGATGGTCATTCGTAAAGTCGCTGAAAAAGGATGCGTTTGGGATCACTTCGCTAAGGGAAAATGGAATTCTAAAAACAGATGCGCGCGATAAGGCTAATATTTGCAATAAACAGTTTCAATCAGCATTTACGCGTGAAACTGATGGTGAGCTACCATCTAAAGGTGCAAGTCCGTTCCCCTCTATGGGGGACATAACAGTTGAATGGGGTCACTAAACTGTTAGGTAAGCTCAAGATACATAAGGCATCTGGGCCCGATGACCTGAATGCCAGGGTACTTAAGGAATGTAGTGCTGAAATATCTCCTGTGTTGGCCTTTATCTTCAATCAATCACTTGCCCAGGGCACTGTACCAGATGACTGGCGACAAGCAAATGTAACCCCGGTCTATAAAAAAGGGGAAAAATATGATGCAGCAAATTATAGACCAGTGTCGCTAACATGCATCTGTTGCAAAACCCTGGAGCATATATTAGTAAGCAACATCAACAAGCACTTAGCCTTTGAGAGCATTCTTGCTGACTGTCAACATGGTTTCCGGAGTCAAAGGTCTTGCGAAACGCAGCTTGTTCAATTTTACCATGACATTGTGAGCAATCTGGATGGGGCCATAAACCGTGGCCACAAACAGACTGACTTGATCATCATGGACTTTGCTAAGGCCTTTGACAAGGTACCTCACAGAAGGCTATTACATAAACTGGAGTACTATGGGATAAGAGGATCCACGCATAGGTGGATTAGCTCATGGCTCTCTGGGCGCTCACAACAAGTTGTAATTGATGGCCAAGCGTCTGATCCAGTCCCTGTTTTATCTGGAGTCCCCCAAGGTTCGGTCCTTGGACCGGTCCTTTTCTTGGTTTTCATTAATGATCTCCCCGATAATATCAGGTCATCGGTCCGTTTGTTTGCTGATGATTGTGTCCTGTATAGGAACATATATTCTCCTTCTGACTGTCTTATTTTACAAGATGACCTGGATCAACTTGCACAGTGGGAGGCCGATTGGCAAATGAAGTTCAATGTGGCCAAATGTCAATGAGAGTGTCACGACACCCTCCGGACAAGCAAATTAAGTTTGACTATACTCTTCACCAGCAAGTTTTGGAGCATGTTCAATCCGCCAAATATCTTGGTATCACCATCACTGACGATCTTGATTGGGGTCAACATATCTCAGAGATTACATCTAAAGCAACTAGGACTTTGGGATTCCTTAGACGGAACTTGGCTTTTGCACCTAGGCAGACAAAGGATGTTGCATATAAAACATTGGTTCGCCCTCAACTCGAATATGCATCACCCATTTGGCACCCCTATGTTAAAACTCAGACTCAGCAGGTGGAGAAGGTGCAGAGGACAGTTGCTCGATGGACCTGTAGGCGATGGCGAAATAGAAGTAGCGTCGGTGACATGCTTAATGAGCTAGAGTGGCCGTCCCTGGAGGCCCGTCGTGAGCAGTCCTCTTTAACCTTCTTCTACAAGATACACTCTGATTCAGTGTCTATTGATAAAGATAGGTACTTGACCCCTGTAACACTTTCGACCCAAACAAGGGCATCAAAAGTAAACGACTCACAATATCGTAGATACCAGTCCTATAGTGATGCCCTGAAGAACTCGTTTTTTCCTAGAACTATTCCCCAATGGAATAGTCTTCCCTCCTCTGCGGTGAATGCCAAGTCCGCAGAAGAGTTCAAAGCCCGCACAGTGTAAGATTGGGACTCAGAGGTATGCGTTTTAGGATACCTCTGTTATGCAGATTGTAAATAGTTTTAAGGACGCAGTGCCTCTCTCTCTCTTTTTTTTTTTTTTTTTTTTCAGCTAAATTCTAAATTTAGCCACCCATTCAACTGAGGTAATGGCCAGATATGACCGACTCAGTATAAGAAGATAGATAGATAGGATGTTTGGTTTGAACTGAGATTTAAAGTCCCCACCAACACTATCCAGGTCGGGAGACGTTGTTTCCAAATTTGTGGGACTTTTACCCAACATTGAGATGAAATGACATCTCAAGCCCTGTCGCCCAATGAAACCAATATTTGCGGGTCACTGATGAGGCCTAATTTGCCGAAACTAGCAAGTCTGGCCCAGAAAACCAATACTCTCCTTACTTTCCAGTTCTGTGGTGTATTCCTTGCTTTCAAAGGCTGCTCCTTTCATAAAACATATAAGACCTCCTTACGGCCCCCGCCCATCGGGGCTTGAAGAAATAGATAGGCTGCATGATGCTTGCACGCAGAGCTGAAATCCGACCGCACACGAGTACTGGCCTTCGCACACGGGTACTCGTAAACCGCTCAGAGGATCTAAGCTTGCCCATGCAAAGCGGTGCGCACGAGTCGGACCGTCCATGCTTATAAACCCTATTGGTTTCATTGGGCGACAGGGCTTGAGATGTCATTTCATCTCAGTGTCGGGTAAAAGTCCAACAAAATTGGAAGCAACGTCTCCAAAATGACCTATACAGCGTTGACGGGGACGTTAAACCTCAAATCAAACAAACAAAACAAACAAACAAGAGCTTCTTAGCGATTTACCAGTACTCATGTGCGGTCTGTTTCAGCTCTGCGTGCAGCACCATGTAGCCCAATCTATTTCTCCAAGCCCCGAAGACGGGACTCAAACATAGGGTCATCTCGCCTGTAACCCGCAGTGTTATTACAAGTCTAAACTGGTCTCATTCATTGGCATTGTGCATTTTTCATATCCCCAAAAGGGACAAAAAATTGTGAGATTTTGCTTATTTATACACCAAAAATAGATTGCGTGTGCTCGTTAGAACCGTCTCATTGAGGCGGTTCTAACGAGTACCCACAAACTATTATCTAGGAGCAGAAATAAAAACAAAACAAAAAAAAGATGTGTAGCCCTTTTCTATGCATCACGTGAACAAGTCCGTGAAATAAAGACCCCCTAAACCCCACTTTATATAGAGAAAACTGGGGTTTACGAAGGTAAACATCATTTTACTGCTCCAAGACATAGGTTGTTGGTACTCATTAGAACCGCCTCATTGAGGCGGTTCTAATAAGCACCCAAAACCTATATTTGGAGTATAAATAAGAAGAAAAAACACAATTTTTTATCAGAGAAAATTACCTTTTTTGAGGTTTGGAAAATGCCCTATCACACGGATGTGTTATCGTAATGTAAGGTGGGGTTTACTGGCGTTGTCATTGCACAGGCTTGTTAACATGATGTGTTCATCGTGAATATATTCCTTGTGAAAGATGAAAAAAAACAAAAACACAAAAAACACAACAACAACAACAACAAACATAAAGAATTCGCGTAAGTTATGAATCATACTTTCAGTTTCGAGTTCTGTGTATACAGATATAGCACGGTTAGAGGATTGGTATAGAGTTTCATTTAAAAGTGTATATCGTATACCATTTTGTTTCTATTTGGATATGTTCGATTATCCAAAAATGCTTTAAATAGCATAATTAAGGTAGGCATTGTTTTCTTATTTTTCAGTGAAAATAAGGTGAACAATAATAATAATAGTAAAAATAATGATAATAATGATAAAACACTTTGAAAATGCCGTCTACACTTCAAGTGATACTGATTCAAACAAACGACAATCCATTTTTTCAGAGAAAATAACGCTTGACTGACATTTCATGTGAATCGTGTAGTGGCAAGCCTTTATAGCATGATGCCGATCAGTATATATTACATACATAAGTCGAGTGAGTTTTACGTCCCACCAACAGCTAAGGTCAAACAGAGACGGGACCGGAGAAGCCCGGGATCGAACCCACGACCCCGCCATGGTTTATGAGACGAGTAGCATAACCACTACACCGCGGAGGCTTGAGTATACATAGAATACAGTAAACCGTGGACTAATATAAAATCTGAGCACTGCACCAATCAGTCTCTCTGGACACATTTTGGGTACACTTTAGAACCTTAGAACCGCCTCAAATGATCTTTGTGAGCTCATACATATGGTAGTCTCTGGTCGTCGTCTGTTGCTCGTCGGCCATATATTTTCTTGAGAGAGAGAGAGAGAGAGAGAGAGAGAGAGAGAGAGAGAGAGAGAGAGAGAGAGAGAGAGAGAGAGAGAGAGATATGTATTTACGCTTTTTACAACTGTATCAGATATCTTAATACGATATGAGCACTCCTTTAAAACATAAGGTTATCTACTAGACGGATATAACACTGAAAACAAATCGGTAATGTATATTATGGTTGATCAGAATCTCCCATCTTATATATAGCACAAGTCTATTTGTCTGGTTGTGTTTTCTTCAAAAGTTATTTGGATAAGGCTGAACTTTTTAGAGTGTAAGCGTCTGATCAGGGCCTTCACTTTATGCCAAACACCCGTTTGGGGATTTCGGTACTAAATTGGGAATATAATCAATTATTTTATCGGGGTGGTTGGGTGAGGCGAAGGTGTGTCACTGGGGCTTACAGATGGGCAAGGCCTGCTGTCCTTGCAGCAAGTATCATGGATAGAGGGGAATATTATTATTTTTTTCTGTTTCTACACTCCCCTGTCTCGAGTACTGCAATATTGGCCTTTAAAAGCCCCCGCCCATAGGGGCTTGAAGAAATATATGGGCTGCATGATGCTTCCACGCAGAGCTGAATCCGACCCGCACACTAGTACTGGTAAACCGCTTACAGGATCTAAGCCTGTCCAGGAACCGCGGTGCGAGGCGGACCGTCCATGCTAATAAACCCTATTGGTTTCATTGGGTGACAGGGCTTGAGATGTCATCGGATAAAAGTCCCACAAAGTTGGAAGCAACGTCTCCAAAATGACCTTTACAGTGTTGACGGGGACGTTAAACCTGAAATCAAACAAACAAACAATATTGGCCTTTACAAGTTTTATGTGTTTTTTTTGTTTGTTTTTTTTTATTAAATTCGGTTCTTTAGTTTGTTTTCTAAGGCATCTTAGAGTTTCCGTAGACTTATAATAGGAAAAAATGAAAAGTGGCATTTACTGCCAAACCTTTGCAGGTATTTTGACAAAACTTTCATAGAAATGTTACGTAGGCAATCTTCTATCTGTCATATGATTTTAGGCCTACTGCTCATATTTATTGGTTGCAAAGGTATTCAAAATGCCAAAAAATAGAAAAAAAAACAAACCAAAAAAACGTACAAAACACACACACGCACGCACGCACGCACGCACACACACACACACACACGCACGCACGCACGCACGCACGCACGCACCCCCCCCCCACACACACAAAACACTTAAAAATCATCTCCTCAGAAACTGTATTCTTTATGAGGCTGAGACTTTATGTCCCTTTGGTGTCTGTGATGGGAGCTCTGGGTTAATTGTATCAATTCCTGATCATTGCCTTCACTTCTATTTAATTAATATATTCACCACATTTGCCTCATCAGGTTTTGTGACTTTAGCTCACCAGAGCCGAAATTTCCGGGTGAGCTTCTGGGATAGGCAATTGCCAATCGCCGTTTGTCGTCTGCGTCAACCCCTCTGAAACGACATCTCTTCTGAAGCCACTGGGCCGATTGGGCCCAAATTTCACCTGTAGCATCCTCGGGCCGGGTGTTTGATTTTTTTTTTTTTACACAATTTGGCGCTTTAGTTTGGTTGCTATGGCAACTCATTTTTTTTTGTTTTACGGCCCTTTCAAGATTATTTCACTCATATCGAGCCGATCGTTAATCAGAGGTGGGCGAAAACCGGAGTACCCGGAGAAAAACCACCTGACCTTCCGTTGCAGAACTTGGCGTCTCACATGTGACCCGAGCGAGGCTCGAACCACAGCGGTGAGAGACCTAATGATCAAGAGTCAGCGCTCTTAACCACTAGGCCACGGAGGCCCGTCATGGCAACTCATAGTTCCCATAGACTTATAATGGGGAAAATTGAAAAATGGCATTTACTGCCAAGCCATAGCAGATATTTTGACCAAACTTTCATAGAAATGTTCCTAGAGTAAACTTCTCTCAGTCATATGCTTTTATGTCAACCTGAGGGTCCCCAAGGTTGTGCCGGGGCCATGCCCCGCCCCCCCCCCCTCCACGTCATAAAATGCCATATATCTCAGAAACCTTACAGATCCCCGCCCCAAACCATATATAGTGATGTTTCTTATGATAAGACGCATCAATTGACATCAACCTGGGAGTCCCCCGGGATGTGCCGCGGCCATGCCCCACCTCCTCCAGTCCATGTCTTACCCCTGATGCCCACCCCTCTACTTTATAAAATACCTAATACTTCAGATACAGAGTCTGCATGGGTGCTCATTTTTGTATGGGGTTTGTTTTGGAGAATTTATAATTGGTAGATTGAAATCATATCATTAATGTTAAAATACATCGTTGCCATTGGACAGTGCTAACTTGAGCTCTGGTTTATGAAATTTGGCTCTTTAGTTTGCGTGCTATAGCAAGTTAAGAGATCCATTGGCTTATAATGGGGAGAATTGAAAAATGACATTTATGCCTTTCAAGGTATTTTGTCAAACTTTCATAGAAATGTTCCTTAAATAAGGTTGTTTTACGCCCATTGGTTGCCGCAGATGGGAAATCGTCAATTGCCAGCTGTTGTCCTGCAACAACACATTCAAACGACATCGGTCTTCTGAAGCCACTATAGGCTGATTGGGTCCATATTTTATCTATAGCATCCTCGGGCGCAGGGCTTCCATGGTTAATTTAAATACATTGCTGCCGGTGAGCAGTGCACCCACCCCCATGAGCTCTGGTGAGCATAGGTGGCCCATGGGCCTCTTCGTTGTTTTTTTTTTTCGCACCTGCTACTAGCATGGTGCAATATAGGAGTCCAATTTTCCGACCGTTTGTCCGTTTGTCAAGCCGTCAACATTTGCGATCATCCTAGCTTTCACCATAATGGTCAGATTCATTTCTTAAGAACTGTATGATACTTGATGGAAACTTGTATATAGGGATGGCAACTTTAATGCAAGCATCGATATTTGACCTTGACTTACATGTCATGGTTCACTGACTTTGTGAACAATTGCGTCAAATCTAGCGTTCACCCTAATATTCAGGTTTATTTCTCAAAAACTATAAGAGCTTCATTAGTGATAATTGGTACAAACTTGCAATGACAACTAGAATACAAGCCTGCATATTTTACCTTGATCTATTTTTCATGGTTCAATGACAAAATGACTGACTATTGTGTCCCCTAATGTTTAAGTTCATTTCTCAAATACGAGCTTCATTAATGATACCCGGTACAAGCTTGCATCTAGCAATGGCAATGTTTATGCAAGCATCCACGTTTGACTTGGACCTGCATTTCATATTTTGATGACTTTGAACTTTTACAGGAGCGACATAGGCATCGTGGATTGTTTTTTTTTTTTTTTTTTTTTTTTTCATATATAATAAATCTGGCTTGTCATGATTTTAGGCATTTGAATAAGATTTCATTCTCGCACAACATATATACCTTCGACCAGCTGAGAAGTTTCTCAGAAATTATGGTAACATTTATCTGTCTCAGACCAAAGTCAGTGTATACCACCAATATATCTCAAAGGATACAAGAGTTATGGCGATAGGGGCAGACGCACGCCAGGCTACTGACTATATCTCCCGAATCTTTTCGGTGGGGGGATAATATATGTGAACAACAATGGCTCAGATGCAAAGCAAATGAACCCTGCAGCAAGATAAGAGAAAGTGTGCAAATTAAATGCAACTCCAAAATTTGACTCCAGACTCCACTCCAAGACTCCACTCCATAGAATACACGGTGCCGTCCTACGTGGGTGTAATTTACGCGTCTAAATTAAGACATCGGAAATACCCTTTGTCAATGGCCTTGGAAGAGTGGATTTTTCTGGATTTTAATAATGACCTTGATAATAATAATATGACTAATGATGATCTCCGCTAGTGTCTGGATACTACACTGTATATGCACGTTTTCACGAGTCTGAATAGGAGACTCGCATGACAATTATACAATATATAATAATGTCGGCCTTGGAAATCCATTGTTTGTCAGTCGCCCAAAGTTACTAATTAATTTCAGGTATATTGTCAATAATCACGAAAGCACGCCTTAAACCCCACTTTTATATAGTAAAAATGGAGTTTACAGGGGAATACGTTTGTATATTTCTGCTCAGATACATAGAATGCGGGTACTTATTATATAGAACCGCCTCGCCGATGCGGTTTTACGCGTCCCCACAATCTATGTTTTGAGCAGATTTTCGAAAAATGTCAGAAGTTTTCATCAGAAAATTTTATTTATTTATTTATTTATTTATTTATTTATTTGGTGATAAAACCTTCAGTATACTTGTATTTAAATAGGCGTGTCCTCGACTATCACGGTTCAATAAAGTTAACTGTGTGCCAATATTCTTATCGATGGTGACTTCACAGTGCTCTGTAAAGAGGTTATCTGTAAAACCTGGACTGGACTCACCCAGATCAGACACCACAGAAAGTGGCATAGTGTAGTTTAGTTTATATTTTCTTGTTCTTTGGTATCATTTTTGCAAACCTTTTTAAAATATTTTTGCATACATGCAAACAGTGTTGGCCAAGATCAGACAGCTCCTGTAGGTCTACACTGTTTGCAAATAATTACATTTAAGGTAATCGACAGACAAAGCAGACGACAATTGTCGTGATTGGCATTTTATGGGTTAAATGTCTCCTTTTTAAGCGAACACAGTGAAAAGGATTAATTTTAAGAAAGCTCCGTGAAAATGGGACCAAAATGAAAAGGGTATCAGGTTTTAGTATAATTTTCATATTTTGATATCAAGAAGGGCAGTTGTCATATTTTGGCGACAGAATGTGCACTGTACTTGTTAACTGCTTAAGCACAAACCTGTACCAAAAAGTGTGGTTTTGCAAACTGACTGACTCGACATGACCTAACCAGTGTTGTCTGGGCCATTAAATATGACAAGCCAAGTGCACAATATATCTTAAAACCCACGGTTTGAACTCGAAACCCAAGTTTTCAAACTAGGATTTGAAAACTTCAAACCACGCTTTCAAAGACAAAAAACTGCACAATAATTCATTGAACCATGATTTCAACTTTCAAATTGGGGTTTTAATTCATTTCATCAATCCTTAGTTAAAAACTTTAATCCTTTTTGTACCAAATGGAATCTTCTTCCTGATATCTAGCAGACGTTCATTTCAAAATTTAGGGATGTCAGGTTGTGTTTTCATCAAAATTTTTGGAAAATGACTAAACTTTTAGCAAACAGTGGAGGCCCAGATCAGACGCCGCGTTCTGCGGCGTCTGATCTGGGTCTGCACTGTTTGCCAACTACCCGTTCTGGGGTTGCCGGTACTAAATGGGTTAAACCCCAGTTTCAACGTCAAATGTACAATAAATCTTCAAACCACGGTTTGAACTTAGCTAGCCATTGTCCCTTTTTTGGACCCTCGGTATATATGAGTTTACATGCATCAGCATACCTTTAACTATTTCCATTCGAGCAAAAACTCACCACAAGAGCCCAGTCCAAGTTTTACAGATAACCCCTCTTTGCACAGCGCGACAAGAATAGCATGGCTATAAATAACCATTACCGGAATTTCGTAATGGGAACACAGTCAGGGGAGGCAACTCCTGCACAAAGTATTTTTGTCTCCCATGTCAACAGGGGTCAACTGTTAAAGGAATGAATGTGCTCCTTCGGAACAAATTCTTTCCCCTTTTGAGTGGGACAGGGCTTACAGAAAAGCGAACAGGGCTTCCCGAAACTTGTCTCCCATTGAAAAATGCCGGAAAAATCTGCCAGGTGTTCCAATTTCCCTTGAGTGGTTTAGCTTTATTGACCAATAATGGCCACGTGAACATTAGCAATACAAATCAGACTTATTAGTAATTTTGGCTCAAATGACAAACAATCGACGAGTTCGGTATAAACGAAAAACGCAAAAGAGCTCGATAATCCAAAGGGCAGAAAAGTTTTGAATCACGTGTAATGAAAACTCCGGTAAAACCCACCTAAGGAAAAGTGGGGTTAACAACGGCATAATTCCTTTTATTTTATTCCTTGCTATAAAATGAATGAGACAGTTTAAAAGTGCATCCATAATCCATATTTGTAGTAGAAATAAAAACCCAAAGAACTGACAGAACTGGTGGGTCGATTATCTCTGAGCGGAGGCTGGGAAAATATTTCCGAACTCGGACTTAGACTATTTCGTTTAACACCTAAAATTGCTGTACTCTAAGCAAACAGTGTAGACCCTGATCAGACGCCACTAATCTTGGTCTATACTGATTGCTAGCCCAAACACATGAGCATATCCAGATCGATTCTACAGGTAACCCTCTTTACACAACACTTTGATCTCACGTCAAAAAATAACCGCGACCTGGTTTTGTTGAAAATCTGTGCTAGTCACGCAAACATAAGCAGCTACAAGCGATCGATCCAATAAGATATAATGCCATTTTAGTCCCTTGAGAAAATATAAGAGTGAGTGATTGTTTGAGTTTTACGTCCCACCAACAGCTAATGTCATACGGAGACGGGACCTCGGTTTTAAGACTCATCCGAAAGTCTGGAGAAGCCCGGGATCGATCCTGCGACCCCTGGTTTACAAGGCGAATAGCGTAACCACTACACCACGGAGGCTTCTAAGGAAATATGAGAATCTTATATGTATGTGAGGGATGGATGTAAAAGGCTAATCCTCCCGAGGGTCAATGTCCGGCATCACGAGGCTTGCAAGTGATCCCGAGGGACGGATTTTTCTATCCACCCCTCACACCCATGTAGGATTCTTTTTCTTGCATACCTTCCATTTTTCGGCGCGGATTTGTAATACTGTAGTCCACAGGGGACAGTTTCAGGTTTTTTTTAGAGGAAAGCTATACTATCCTACAATAATATAGTCTATATTATTATTATAGGATAGTATATCTTTCCTCTCAAAAAGCTTGAAACTGGCCCCTGTGCTGCAGTCACTTCGGGTTGCCGACGCCCGCCATACTATGATGACATTACAGTAATGTTTAGTGACACGACGTAACGTGCTGTGACGTTGACCTTAACGACGGCACATATGAAGTCGTATTCAACCAGTGCATTTATCAAACACTCGAGAATATTCGATTTTGGGTAAGAACTCCAGAGTTAGAACAGAATTTCTATCCCAAGCTAAAACTAAGCTATGAATTTCCTTATCTGCTGTGCCAGAAAGCGTTATCTCACATGAGATTACTTTCAAAATGGAAACGTCAATAACTCGGACATTGATGGCTCGTTGACAATGGGTAATTTGAATCGCCATTGGGTCCCTTGTGAAATTATCATACTATACTCCAAATACCAATATAGATCTAGTTAGGGAGATTTGTTTCTGATTCTTTCTTCAAAAGAATGTTGTGTGTACTCATTAGAATCGCCTCAATGAGTTGGGTTTTTTTGGGGGGGTTTGGGTTTTACGGCCCTTCCAAGATTATTTCACTCATATCGAGCCGGTCGTTAATCAGAGGTGGGCGAAAACCGGAGTACCCGGAGAAAAACCACCTGACCTTCCGTTGCAGAACTTGGCGTCTCACACGTGGCCCGAGCGAGGCTCGAACCTACGGCGGTGAGAGACCTAATGACTAAGAGTCAGCGCTCTTATCCACTAGGCCACGGAGGCCCGTATGAGGCGCTTCTAATGAGTACACACAACATTCCTTCATTTTATAAAAAAAATAAAATAAAACAAAACAACAACAGCAACAACAACAAAAAACTACTAGGATCATTAAGTCCTTTTCATTATGCGTCGGTGTTGGGATGTGATTAACTCTTAATCATTCGAACTTCCATCTCGAACAAATTTTCATGGTCCTAGAGATTCCCGAGGTGTCGAAGATCGACTTAACTTGTAATGTTTGTTCTTATGTTTGTTTCAGAAGTCTGTAATCAATCCCATAAACTATGCCTCGCAGTCAAGCAGACAGCACTAGAAGTAAGTCTGGAGGATCCGGAACTAGACCTGGTACTTCTGGAACTAAATCTGGGAGTTCTGGAACTAAGTCTATAAGTTCTGGAACTAAATCTGGTAGTCATGGAAATAAATCTGTTAGTTCTGGAGCCAAATCTGCTAGTTCTGAAACTAAATCGAGTAGTTCTGCAACTAAATCGGGCAATTCTGCAACTACATTTGCTGGATCTGTAACAAAGTCTGGTAGTTCTGGAACCAAATCTAGTAAATCTGAAACTAAGTCTGGCAGTTCTGGAAGTAACAAGACCCAACATGTATCTCGCGGAGATTCTACGAACACTACCGAGATTTTTAGAAACAGTCTGAGTAGTGCAAAAACTTCAAGTAGGAGTTCGGAAAGCGGTTCGACTAGTGGTAGTGTTACTAGTTTAAGCAGGAGCATGGCTGCAGGGACTTCGTCGAAAAAGGAAGGCGTGTCTAGCGGTAGTTTGGACATATCTAGGAGCGACCGATCACAGACGAATAAAAGACCGGAAAGTGGTGTGCGCCAAAAGCCGCATAGCCAACAGGACAAAACCTCAACATCCAAGACCCCTATACATACCACGCACCATGGAACGACACATGGCAGCTCAGTAGTCCATAGAAACGCAAGTTCGAAAGCAACAGACAGTGGCTATTTGACATTATCAGATTCAAGTTCCACAGGAAGTAAGCCGGCATTCAACAGCGAAGGTGTGCGGGTATATAAAGATAATCCATTGAATAGACGTCTAGGTCGTGTTGGTCAACCGCTTGGAACCATGGTTTATTCAAGGAAAGGTAACAAGGGTACATTTATTCAAGTTTATGCCAACACATGGTTCAACCGTTCCCATAACCGTGTTGGTAAACCTCTTGGAAGCCAACCAGTTACGCGACAAAGTAAACATACGCAGCAGAAGAAACGGTTCCTTCAGAGTATTCAAGAAGATGAGGTGAGTTTCACTCTTAAGGGGAATGGGAACACCTGGCTGATTTTTCCGCCATTTTTCAAAGGGAGACAATTTTCGGGACTTCCTATTCGCTTTTATGTAAGCCCTATCCCATTGAAAAAGGGGTATACTCTTAAAGGAAAGAATTTGCTCCTAGGGAGCAAATTCTTTCATTTTAGAGTTGATCCCTATTGACATGGGAGACAGAAATACATTTGGAGGAGTTGCCTCCCCTGAAGGTGTTCCCATTCCCCTTAAGACGCCAAAAGAATGAATATATCGTCTGTTTATGCCGTCTCTTGCAAAATATTTAAACATTTTTTGCATACAGGCAAACAATGTTGCCCTGATCAGACTGCTCCTCTAGAAACAGTCTGATATGGATCCACACTATTTGCATTTATGATTTTAAATCAACAGACAACAAAGCAGACGACAATTGTTGTGACTGGCGTGTTAAGGGTTAAGCAAACATTTCAGTGAGGCTAGACTAATTTTCGAAAAAGTATTACTATAATTTTGGGTCGATTGTTTGTCAGTCGAAACTAGTCCCCCGCCCATTGGGGCTTGCAGAAATAGATTGGGCTGCATGAGCCTCCGTGGCCTAGTGGTTATAAGCGCTGACTCTTGATCATTAGGTCTCTCACCGCTGTGGTTCGAGCCTCGCTCGGGTCACATGTGAATCGCCAAGTTCTGCAACGGAAGGTCGGGTGGTTTTTCTCCGGGTACTCCGGTTTTCGCCCACCTCTGATTAACGATCGGCTCGATATGATTGAAATAATCTTGAAAGGGCCATAAAACCAACCCCCCCCCCCCCCAAAAAAAAAAAAATGATGCTTCTACCCAGAGCCGAAAACCGAGCGCACATGAGTACTGGTAAACCGTATAGAAGGTCTTCGCGTGCCAGGAATAGTGGTGCGAGTCGGACGTCCATGCATATTAACCCTACTGGTTTCATTGGGCGGCATGGCCCCCGCCTATCTGGGCTTGAAGAAATAGATTGGGCTTTACGATGCTTCCACGCAGAGCTGAAACCAACCGCGCACGAGTACAGGTAAACCGTTTGGAGGTCCTAAGCATGCCCAGGAAAAGTGATGCGAGTTGGACCGTCCATGCATATAAACTTTATGGACGGCATTGCTTGAGATGTCATTTCATCCCAATGTCGGGTAAAAGTCCCGCAAAATTGGAAGCAACGTCTCCAAAATGACCTATACAATGTTGACGGGGACGTTAAACCTCAAATCAAACGAACAAACAATTCATTGGGCGGCAGGGACGGAGATGTCGTCGGTTAAAGTCCACCAAAATTGGAAGTAACGTCTTCAAAATGACCCAAATAATGTTGACGGGGACGTTAAATCTCAAATCAACAAACAAAAATCCAAAGTCAAAAGAAAATTTGAGTTTATGTTGTTAACCCTTATCCTGATGTTCACAACAACCCCTATCTTTGCAAACAGTGTAGATCAAGATCAGATGGCTTAGAAGCCCTCTGATCAGGATCTACACTGTTTTTCAATCAGTTTTCGAATTTGAATGAATAAATTACACCAATCTATTTGACTGGTTGAAATGTAAATGGATGTGGCTAAATTTATACAGCGAGATATGTGACTGTCACTGAACGCCTCCTTGTTGTTGTTGTTATGCCACTCGCCTTGTAAACCAGGGGTCGCAGGCTCGATCTCGGGCTTCTCCAGACTTTCGGAGGAGTCTTGAAACCAAGGTCCCGTCTCCGGATGACCTTAGGTCTTAGTGAATCGTAAAACTCAAACACTGAACGCGCAAATATCGTTGTATGAGAGGCAGGTCATCAAAGGTATTTATAGCCGTGCTATTCTTGGCGCTATTATGTCTGAGAGCTGTGCAGAGTGGTATTCTGTAAAACCCGGACGGCACCCATTTGCTGGGTTTGGGCTCGGGTAAGATTATAAGAATCTTATATGGGTGTGAGGGGTGGATTGAAAAATCCGTCCCGAGGGACACTGTCCGGCATCACGAGGCTTGCCGAGTGATGCCGGATAGTGATCCCGAGGGACGGATTTTTCTATCCACCCCTCACACCCATATTGGATTCTTTTTCTTGCATACCTTCCGTGTCTATTGCGAATTTTTAATGCTGCTGTCGCTTCGGTTGCCAACGTCCGCCATTTTGTGATGACACAACAGGAATGTTTAGTGACGTCACGCATGACGACGCCGCGCATGAGGTTGTAATCAACCAGTGCATTTATCAAACACGCGATTATATTCGATTTGGGGTCGGAACACCAGGGTCAGAACATAAAATTCTTGCACACCAGACAAGGAAATCCGCGATTTTACCCTGGGATAGAAATTTATGTTCTGACCCTGGTGTTCCGACCCCAAATCGAATATAATCGCGTGTTTGATAAATGCACTGGTTGATTACGACCTTGTGTGCGCCGTCGTTAAGGTTGACGTCATGCACGATCCGTGACGTCCTGCAGTGTCAACACAATATGGCGGACGTTGGTAACCGAAGTGACTGCAGCATTGAAATTCCGCGCTAAGAAATGGAAGGTATGCAAGAAAAAGAATCCAATATGGGTGTGGGGGGTGGATAGAAAAATCCGTCCCTCGGGATCACTGCCCGGCATCACTCGGCAAGCCTCGTGATGCCGGACAGTGACCCTCGGGACGGATTTTTCCATCCATCCCGCACACCCATATAAGATTCTTATATTCTATCCCAGTGTAAAATCACGGATACCCTTGTCTGGTGTGCAAGAATATACGAATCTGATATGGGGTTCTGTTGTAGATGAGCGTTTCCAACCCGAGGGATGACCATGCTGAGCGGAACCGAGGCTACGCCGAGGTTCCGCTTAGCACGGTCATCCCGAGAGTTGGAAACGCCCATCTACAACAGAACCCCATATTGGATTCTTTTTCTTGCACAACACCTCCGGTTAGTTTTGACAGCTCGCACATGTATATTGTTAACAAAATAAAAGTAGTGCGGAAGTAGTTCCGGCAGTTGAATAGTTATGCTTGTTGTCTGGGTCGGAACACCAGGGTCAGAACATAAATTTCTATCCCAGGGTAAAATCATGGATTTCCTTGTCTGGTGTGCAAGAAAGGCACAAGGTCACAAAACGGGATATTGACAGAGTAGACCAAGATCATTCTGTAGCGTCTTATCGGGGTTTTCATGGTATGTTTAGTTTAAGAGTAAAACGCATCAATCTAAGACCACGTTCAGGACTATTTTCCGTTGATTGTTTTTATGCTCCCCGAAGAATTTCGGGGGAGCATATAGTCGCCACTTCGTCCGTGAGTCCGTCCCGCTCTTGTCCACGCGAAATCTCAGAAACTACTGGTCGGATTTCAATGAAACTTCATGGGAATATTAAGTATCGAAGGTGGATGCGCATATCACCTGCGTGTTCTGGTTCGATGATTTTTCCAACATATATGGCCCTTTGATGACTTCTGCATGAATATATAGGGTACTGTTCGTGTCCACGCGAATTCTCAGCCACTTCTCGCAGATTTTCATCGAAACTTCAATGGAATCTTAAGCAACGATAGGAGATGCGCAATTTTTTTCCGTGCTGTCTGGTTAGATAATTGGTCACAGAGTTATGGTACTTTGTTTAAAGCTGCATTGTGAGGTCACTGTGGCTATTTTTAGAAAAACTTTGTCATCACTCTGGGGCCTACATTTATTGATGGATTTTAATATAACTTCACACAAATGTTGGGTATGATAATATCTTGAGCATGTTTGACTTTCAGGACCCTGGGCTCAAGGTCAATGTCACTGTGGCTATTTTTAGAAAAACTTTGTTTTCGCTCTAGTGCCTACATTTAATGATGGATTTTAATATAATTTTACACAAATGTTGAGTAAGATAATATCTTGAGCAAGTTCAACTTTCTGGGTCCTGGGCTCAAGGTCAAGGTCACTGCGGCTATTCTTAGAAAAAAAACTTTGTCATCGCTCTAGCGTCGTCATTTGCTGAAAGATTTTAATATAACTTCACACAATTGTTGGGTATAATAATATCTCGAGCAAGTTCAACTTTCAGGATCCTGGGTTCTAGATCAAGGTCACTGTGGTTATTTTTAGAAAAAAAAAAAACTTTGTCATCGCTGTAGTGCCTACATTTATTGATGGATTTTGATGTAATTTCACACAAATGTTAGGTATGATAATATCTTGAGCAAGTTTGATTTTCAGGGTCCTTGGCTCTAGGTCAAGTTCACTGCGGCTATTTTTAGAAAAAAAACTTTGTCATCGCTCTAGCGTGATCATTTACTGATGGATTTTAATATAACTTCACACAAATGTTGGGTATAATAATATCTCGAGTTTGTTCGACTTTCAGGATCCATGGCTGAAGGTAAAGGTCACAGTGGCTATTTTTAGAAAAAAAAACTTTGTCATCGCTCTAGTGCCTACATTTATTGATGGATTTTAATATAATTTCACGCAAATGTTTGGTATGATAATATCTCGAGGAATTTTGACTTTCACGGTCCTGGGTTCAAGGTCAAGGTGACTGCGGCTATTTTTAGAAAAAAAAACTTTGTCATCGCTCTAGCGTCGTCATTTGCTGGTGGATTGTTAGTTTAACTTCACACGTTAGACTTTCAGGGTCCTGGGCTCACGGTCAAGGTCACTGTGGCTGTTTTTAGAAAAACTTGTTTACGCTCTAGTGCCTACATTTATTGATGGATTTAATATAATTTCACACAACTGTTGAGTATGATTATAATATCTCGAGCAAGTTCAATTTTCAGGGTCCTGGGCTCAAGGTCAATGTCACTGCGGCTATTTTTAGAAGAAAAAAACTTTGTCATCGCTCTAGTGTCGTCATTTGCTGATGGATTTTGAATTAACTTCACACAAATGTTGGGTATAATAATATCTCGAGCGAGTTCAACTTTCAGGATACCGCTCTTTAACTAGGATAATGTTTCCTATTCCGACTATTGCACCTTCGGGGAGCATCCATCGATTTCACCGATATGCTTGTTTTAATTTAGCCGGTTCCAGTTTCTGTCTACTTATTTCTGTTTTGTAGTCATTAGGTTTGGCATTGTTATGTTTTGTTTCTTTTGTTGTTTAACGTCCACATATTTAACTACAAGGGCAAACAACAGGTTTCTTGCCTGAAATTATAAACAAAACAAAACCGGATTGAAACTCTGTTTTGTTGTTCAACATAATCACCCTTTAATTCAATTCAATTTTACTAAAATAGACTGGATAGGTCTCCAGTTTGGTATGATAGCACTAGCCAGAAATACCTGTAGGAATACCACTAGCCAGAAATATATGTTTGGTATGATAGCACTAGCCAGAAATACCGGTAGAAATACCATTAGCCAGAAATATATGTAGATATACCACTTGCCAGAAATACATGCAGGTATATCACTTGCCATTGATACCGGTAGGAATAGCACTAGCCAGAAATACCTGTAGGACTACCACTAACCAGAAATACCTGTAGGTACAATACTAGTCGGGATACCTGTAGGGTTAGCACTAGCCAGATATTATATGTAGGATTATTTCTTGCCAGAAATACCTGTAGAAATAATACATGCCACGAATACCTGTAGGGATTTCACCAGCCAGAAATACCTTTAAGAATTATACTAGCCACAAATACGTGTAGAGATATCACTAGACCGGAATACCGTAAAGAATAATACAAACCAGAAATAAATGCAAGAATAACACTAGCCAGAAAAGCCTGTACAAATAAAATTAGCAATAAATACCTGTAGGGATACTACTAGCCAGAAATACCTGTAGGAATTATACAAGGCACAAATGCATGCAGTGATACCACTAGTCAGAAAAACCTATAAGAGTAGTACTAGCCAGAAATACTATTAGATTAGGAATACTATTAGATTAGGAATACCACAAGCCAGAAATACCTGTAGGAATACCACCAGCCATAAATACCTGTCGGAATGCTACTAGCCAGAAATACCTGTAGGAATACTACTATACAGAAATACCTGTAGGAATACCACTAGCCAGAAAAACATGAAGGAATAACAATAGACAGAAATACATGTAGGGATCCCGCAATCAAGAAATACCTGCAGGAATACCACTAGCCAGATAAACATGTAGGACTACTACTAGCCAGAAAAACCCGTATGACTACTAATAGCCAGAATACCTGCAGGAATACCAGTAACGAATAAAATCTTTAGGAATAACAAAAGCCAGAAATACCTTTAGGAATACTACTATCCAGAAATACCTTTAGGAGTACCACTAGCCCGAAATACATGTAGGAATAACAGTAGCCAGAAATACATGTAGAGATACCACTATCAAAAAATACGTGCAGGAATATCACTAGCGAGATAAACCTGTAGGGCTACTACTAGCCAGATATACCTGTAGAAATACTACTATTCAGAAAGACCTGTAGGCTTACCTCTTTTTTTTTTTTTTTTTTTTTTTTTTTTTTTTGGTTTGGGTTTTACGGCCCTTTCAAGATTATTTCACTCATATCGAGCCGATCGTTAATCCGAGGTGGGCGAAAACCGGAGTACCCAGGCTTACCTCTTTGGGACATCTTTATCTGTCGCGCAAATGATAATGCACAGAAGTCCCTGAAGTAATACTACTAGCCCGAAATAGGAATAACACTAGCCAGAAATACGTGTAGGGATACCACTAGCCGTCTATGCCTATATGAATACCACTACCAATAAATATCTACAGAAAAAGGGCTAGCCAGAAATACATGTAGAAATAACACTAGCCAGAAATATCTGTTAGGATACTTAAAATATTTTTTTGGTCCAGTTTAAATCTTCGACCTGGGTTCAAACATTGTCACTCAAAACATATCACAAACATACAACAAAAGTTAACCCACATAAAAGAACGCCATAGAGAAGTTTGATTTCCATTGTTAATCGAATTACATCCCACTGGCCACCTGGCCTTTAAGAAACGTCGCATCAACGTCGATGTAACATTTAAGCTCTTACACTGTGTGTTTCGAACCCAACAAAGTATTAGTTCTGGTCTAGTGCCGGATCACAACAAAATCTACTTGTGTGACGAGGAAAGACTCAGTTCAGCCTGCACATTCAACCATTTTCGCAAGAGTAGAAGATTCATGCGATCAGCAGACTTTTTGAGACATGTTGATTATGTCTTCGTAAGTGGCACAAGTCATGTTGTATCTTTTGTCATGCACCGGCTAAAATAAAAACGATCTGCAGGAATTGGTAATAGTCAGGTTAACGGGAATGGATACACTCTGGCAGATTTTCCCACCATTTTTCAAAGGAACTTCTTGTTCGCGGTTCAATAAACTACCCTGCAGGCACAAAACGTTGACTCAACGTTGAACTAACGTTGAAACAACGTTTTCAACGTTGTTTCAACGTTAGTTCAACGTTGAGTGCCTGCTGGGTATGTCCCACGGAAAATGGAGTCTAATGTTAACGGAAAGAATTTGCTCCCGAGGAGCAAATTCTTTCCCGTTTTGACATGGGGGATAAAAATACTTTTTATGGAGTTTCCTCCCCTGAAGGCGTATCCGTTCCCCTTAAGTGGAAAACGGTACATTCATAAAGATATGACGTTTTATTTCAGAATACGGACACCTTAATCTTTGACGAAAGATGTGACAGCCTTCAGTTTGACCATTCATCAGGTACTAAGGTAAAATCTGTCGACATCGACAAAGATGCATTGGACGAAGCCATGTATGAACTCAACAGAATGTTGGAAGAAGCGCGGTGGAAATATACATCCAATCCCAAAACTTCAAAATCTGTAATCAAGAATTTCAATGGACAAACGATCGCTTTTAAAGAAATTCAACTGGGGAAACAAATTGGTCACGGCGGTTTCGGTGAAGTTTTCTTTGCCACATGGAAAGGCACAACCGTAGCTGTTAAAAAACTTCGTCAACAAAATCTCTCAAACGCTCGACTCCAAAGCTTCACGGATGAAATGCTAACCCTGTGTAGATTAGACCACCCTAATATCGTGCGGTTTATTGGCGCCTGTGTAGTGAAACCAAATCTTGCTATTGTAATGGAGTATATGCAAACGAGTCTGCATGATGCTCTACATGTCGATGATTCGTTCGACTTCACTGAAGAGGAGAGGCTTTCTATTCTACGCCAGGCCTCAGCAGGCCTGCAATATTTGCACAACAAAAGGATCGCCCACTGCGATTTGAAATCCCAAAATGTCCTGCTAGATACCGATACGGATGGCACTATGCCAGTCAAACTCGCCGATTTTGGATTAAGCATGGTCATGAGCGATGGCGAATCATCGTCTGCGGACAGATCCACTGAGCGTGTTTCGAATGTGGGCACGCCCAGATACTCCGCCCCAGAGGTCCTTCGTGGAACATCTTTATCTGCCGCGCAAATGATGAAGACAGATATTTACTCTCTGGCATTGATCATCTACGAAGTACTTTACCAGACAGAACCATTCTATGACCTGAATATCAGGCAGATTCAGAAACAGGTCGGAGAAGCTGGGAAGCTGCCAGAGATCCCTAGAAATCCACAGCTAAATGAGAAGATTGAAGACTTATTGAGGATCAGCCTGGACCATGAGCCGACTAACAGACCTGAAATCAAAGAAATTTCGGCCTGTTTTAGTGGTAGTCTTAGTTTATACCGATAACTTATTACGTTTGAATTTGATTGGTTGAGAGTTAAATGCCCAGGAAATACTATTAAGATCATGACGAGCCGGTCAAGCTCCAATTGTTCAAAGCGTCGTTAGCTTAGTGGTCATGTTGTTAACTGTTCTAGCAAGTACAATATCTAATATTTTTGTATTTTTTGCTGAAAAAAATGTGAGTAGGTTTTGCTAATCACATTTTTTCAGCAAAAATATTAGTATATTTGCCATATTATATGATAAAAGTTTTAACGATTCGTTAACTAACGACGTCGTTAGTTTTGAACAACTGGCCCCAGTATTTTTCCTGGACTGGCTCAAACACAAGCGGATAATGCAAACAATTCACTTTCTTTCATGTCACGAAAACACGCCTATATAATTCTGACTCCTTTGAAACCCACTTTTATCAAGTAAAACTGGGGTTTACATGGGTAAATCTTTTTTTAGCTCACCTGGGCCGAAGGCTCCAGGGGAGCTTATAGTATAGTGGGTCCTCCGTCGTCCGTCGTCCGTCCGTCCGTCGTCCGTCGTCCGTCCACACTTTTGAGCAGCTATATCTCTGTATCCTGCAGGCTGATCTCAATCATTTCTCATCTGTAGCATGCCTCTGGTGGGGCATTGATGACGTAAACTTTTTTTCGAAATCGCTCTAAAACTTTGGTTCCTATGGTAACCACAAGGTCCCATAGACTTACCATGGGAAAATGCTTGTCATCACCGTAGCGCCTTCAGTTTTGATCGGATCTTTCTGAAACTTATATGTAAGGTGACTGGGGATAAAAACTCGGATGAGTTTGAAAATCGGCCAAGTCGGCCCAATTATCATAGAGTTACGTCCCTTTGATTGCTGAAAATACCAATTTTCGACCTTGTCATCACCGTAGCCCCTTCAGTTTTGATCGGATCTTTTTGAAACTTACATGTGATGTGGCTGGGGATAAAACCTCGGATGAGTTCGAAAACCGGCCAAGTCCGCCGATTTATCATAGAGTTACGCCCCTTTGATTGCTGAAAATGCCGATTTTCGACCTTGTCATCACCGTAGCCCCTTCAGTTTTGATCGGATCTTTCTGAAACTGATATGTAAGGTGGCTGGGGATAAAATCTCGGATGAGTTCGAAAACTGACCAAGTCGGCCAATTTATCGTAGAGTAACGTCCCTTTGATTGCTGAAAATGCTGATTTTTGACCTTGTCATCACTGTAGCCCTTTCAGTTTTGATCGAATCTTTCTGAAACTTATATGCAAAGTGGCTGAGGATAAAATCTCGGATGAGTTCGAAAACCAGCAAAGTTGGTCCATTTATCACAGAGTAACGTCCCTTTGATTGCTGAAAATGCCCATTTTTGACCTTGTCATCACCGTAGCCCTTTCAGTTTTGATCGGATCTTTCTGAAACTTATATGCAAGGTGGCTGGGGATAAAACCTCGGATGAGTTCGCATACCAGCAAAGGTGGCATATTTATCATAGAGTAAGGTCCCTTTGATTGCTGAAAATGTTGATTTTTGACCTTGTCATCACTGTAGCCCCTTCAGTTTGATCGGATCTTTCTGAAACTTATATGTAAGGTGGCTGGGGATAAAACCTCGGATGAGTTCGAAAACCGGCCAAGTTGCCCCATTTGCTATATAGTTATGTCCCTTTGATGGCTGAAAATGTCGATTTTTTACCTTGTCATCACCGTAGCCCCTGCAGTTTTGATCTAATCTTTCTGAAACCTATATGTAAGGTGAATGGAGATAAAACCTAGGATGAGTTGGAATACCGGCCAAGTTGGCCAATTTATCATAGAGTTACGTCCCTTTGATTGCTGAAAATGCTGATTTTTGACCTTGTCATCATGGTAGCCCCTTCAGTTTTGATCGGATCTTTCTGAAACTTATATGTAAGGTGGCTGGTGATAAAATCTTGGATGAGTTCGAAAACAGGCCAAGTCAGCCCATTTATCGTAGAGTTATGTCCCTTTGATGGCTGAAAATGTTGATTTTTGACCTTGTCATTACCGTAGCCCCTTCAGTTTTGATCAGATTTTTCTGAAACTTATATGTAAGGTGGCTGGGGATGAAACCTCGGATGAGTTCGAAAACTGGCCAGGTCAGCTCATTTATTTTAGAGTAACATCCCTTTGATTGCTAAAAATGCCAAATTTTGACCTTGTCATCACCGTAGCCCCTTCAGTTTTGATCGGATTTTTCTGAAACTTATATGTGAGGTGGCTGGGAATAAAATCTTGGATGAGTTTGAATACTGGCCAAGTCTGATCGGATCTTTCTGAAATTTACATGTAAGGTGGCTGGGAATAAAACCTCAGGTGAGTTCGAATACCGGCCAAGTCGGCACATTTATCATAGAGTGACGTGCCTTTGATTGCTGAAAATGCCTATTTTCGACATTGTCATCACTGCTGCACCTTTAGTTTTGAACGGATCTTGATGAAACTTACAAACAAGGAAGTCAGGCAGAAAGCTTGGAGGAGTTTGAAAACTTGTTTTTGAACTTGTCATCACCATAGCCACTTCAGTTTAGATCGGATCTTCTTAGTAAGTCAGGAATAAAAGCTTGAATGAGTTTGAAAACCGGTGAGGTCAGCCTGTTTATCATAGAGTTACATTCTACTTGATTTTCAGAAAATGCTTGCCCTGTCATCACCATGTCCTCCTATAAAGCCTTCAGTAAAGGTTGGCACTTCCTTAAACTTTGAATCTGTTAGCTCAGGTGAGCGATACAGGACCAAGCTAGCTTGGTCCTCTTGTTTCTTATTTCTTCTCTTAAATATAAAATGTTAGTACTCATTAGAACCCCCTCGATGAGGTGGTTCTAATATGTACCACAATCTATATTGAACAGAAAATAGAAAAAAAAATCACAAGTTTTCATCCTAAATTCTTCGGGTTTTTTTCGGCGGGAAAAATTTACAATGTATATGAAAAGGCGTGTTTTCAAGTTGTATGACCAGAAGCGGGTGTAAATGACCGTAGAAATCTCCAAGAAAGAATGCTGCGGGAACGTTCATCCGACGCAGCCACCGAGGCCGGCCAATTAACCCATTCAGTACCCCGATAGCTCAGTTGGTAGAGTGTCCGCTCCGGGGAACGGGAGGTCACGGGTTCGATCCCCGGGCCGCGACATACCAAAGTCGTTAAAAATGGTACTAGCTGCTCCTCGCTTGGCACTCAGATTTACGGGGTGGAGCTAGGACTGGTCGACCCAGTGTCAGGATAATGTGACTGGGTATGGTATCATGTAATGTGTCCGGGACATGATACTTCAGTGAGGCAGCACTATAAAAGTGAGCATTGAGCTCCCTGTCGCAACCAGACACAGTCGTGATATGACTGAAAAATTGTTGAAAGCGACGTTAAACCCGAATTCACACACACACACACACAGTACCAGAGACCCCTAAAGGGGTACCTTGGCAAACAGTGCAGGCCCAGATCAGACGCCGCAGAAGGGCCTCCACTGTTTGCTAAATGTTCAGTCATTTTCGAAATCAATTTTGAAGAAAACGCAACCTGACACCCCTAAATTTGAAATGGACTCCTGCTATATATAAGGAAGATTCAATTTGGTACTAAAAGGGTTAAACAATGAAATTTTGGACACAGATAAGTCGTTTACAATGGCTAATTCGAACTAGTTTCGGAGTCCCTTGAGAATGTCTGCAAAGGTCCAGATATACATATATTAACCCATTTCGTAGCGGGTACCCTGGCAAACAGTGCAGGCCCAGATCCGATGCAGTAGAACGCGGCGTCTGATCAGGGCCTACACTGTTTGCAAAAAGTTCAGCCATTTTCCTTATCAATTTTGAAGAAAACACAACCTGACACCCCATAATTTTCAACCAACAAGGATAGGTTGGTTCGAACCATGGTTGACTGGTTCCCAGTTTTCCTTAAAGCGCTGCAGAATACTAGAACCAGTAATGTCTTTCGTAGGCATTAATTGGTTGTTATAATGGCGTAGGGGGAAGGTACAATAAAAGTAACATCAACCAAACTAAAGTAAACTTGATCGAACTTCTTCCAAAATGGATTAATTTGAGCAAGATGGCCGAAAGGCCCATATAAGGTAAAAACCTTTCAAAAATCTTCATCTCCAGAACCAGTAGGTCGATTGTCATGAAACTTGGTATGTAGCATTGGGGACTCGGGTCCTTCAAAGGTTTTTCAAATGATGACCCTCGGATGTCCTTGACCTATTTTACGACAAGGTCAAATTTGGTCGCATAGACCTTTTTATGGGAAAAAGTAAAAACCGTGTATTTTTCGGAAACTATTGCAGCCTGTGATCTTGATATTGGTAAATGCAGTAAGCTAAATGAATGGGTGAAACTACATGAGTATTCAAGGTGATTCTTTGACCTTGGTCCAAGGTCATTCAATGAAAATTTAAACGTACTTTCCTCAGAAACCACGGAGTCGTTTGTAACCAAATTTCATATGAAAAGCTTTTGGTAACAAGAAAATGAAAATTAATTAATATGAGTTTGATCACATGACCAATATGGCCACCATGCCCAAATAAGGTAAAACGCTTAAAAATCTTTGTCTCTGGAACCAATGTGCCGATTATCTTAAAACTTGGTATGTGGGATTGAGAACAACTGGGTCATTTGTAATCAAACTTCATCTGAAAACCTTAAAGCTTTATGAATAAGGAAATGAAATTTAAATAATATGAGTTTAGACACATGACCGATATGGTCACCATGCCCATATAAGGTAAAAATCTGTAGAAATCTTTGTCTCCAGAACCAGTTGGTTGAGTTTCCTAAAACTTGGTATCTAACATTTAGTACTTGAGCCAATCATAGTTTGTTCAAATGATGATCCCTGGATGGCCTTGACCTATTTTAGGCCAACATACATGCTTTATTTTGGGAAAAAGACAAAACTGTGTATTTTTCGCAAAATTTGTAGACGAAGGTAGCCGAATGAGAAAATGAAACTATATGCGTTTCAAGGTCAAGGTCACCCAGATATGAAAATTTAAATAAAAAAGATTTTGTCAGAAAGCACTGGTCTATTTGTAATCATTTCATAAGAAAGCTTTAAGAAACAAGCAAATGGAAATCAATGAATATGAGTTGTCACATGACAAATATGGCATGACCGGCAAATTAAAAAAAAAAAACAAAAAAAAAAAAAAAAACAGCTCGGCATATCTAGGCCAAACTTTCATATGAGGAGGAACAAAAGTTTGTTGAAATGGTTTAGGTCACATGACCAAGATGGCTGCCATGGCCAAAAAAAAAAAAAAAAAAAAACTTCCAAAATCTTCTTCTCAGAAACCAAATGGCTCCATAAATGCTCGGCACTCTGTTGTTCCGTCCCATCGGGTCTTGAAGAAATAGATGGGCTGCATGATGCTTCCACGCAGAGCTGAAACCGACCGCACACGAGTACTGGTAAACCGCTAGAGGATCTAAGCTTGCCCAGGCGAAGCGGTGCGAGTCGGAACGTCCATGCCTATAAACCATACTGGTTTCATTGGGCGACAGGGCTTGAGATGTCACTTCATCCCACGAAATTGGAAGCAACGTCTCCAAAATGACCTATACAGTGTTGACGGGGGCGTTAAACTTCAAATCAATCAAACAAACAAACAAATGCTCAGCACTCAGGTGAATGGTTCAGGACCATTGCTCCTCTACTTTCTCTTTTTATCTTGAAAAGGGTGTGAAGTGTGTAATCATTAGAATCGCCTCAATAAGACGATACTGATGACTACACACAACGTGTGCCTTTATTTACACACAACGTGTGCCTTTATTTGAGACAGCGCATGACAAAATCTACAAGAAGGGCTGAGCGACAAGCGAAGACTCAAATCAGCCTGCGCATTCGCACAGTCTGATCAGGGTCTTCGCTAATCGCATTTACCTACTCCAGACTACTATCTATGCAAAGAGACATAGGCAAAAGGTCTTGTCATAATGGATGGGTTGCGCAGGTTGATTTGAGTCTCTGCTGCTCTCTCCGGTCTTATTGTAGGTTTGTCATGCACCGGCTTATTTTAAAGAAGAAGAATTCCTAAAGTATGGAATGCCCTGGCTGTCTTACGGGGATGCAATTCATTATGTTTGGTGGTTTTCCTATTATATGCTGTGATAAAAACAGTATATGTAGTGGTTAATCTAGTATATGTAGTGGAAACCTCATTATTTTCGGTGGTAAAACGGTGTATACGCTGTAGTATTTTTATTATATGCTGGGGTTTCAGTGTTATATGTTCTTCTTTTTCCATTATCTATAGTAGATATTTTTTGCTATTCGGTGTCTTCATCAGTTGGTGCAGTGCGTTTTCCATTATATTGAGTGCTTTTGTTCCTATGTTCGGTCCTTTCACACTCTCTCTTTATTTGAGGTAGTCACGTCATTATATTCACTGGTAATGTCATTACGTGCAGTAGAAAAATCTTTATCTTGGGTGCAAACTTTATTATCATGATGAGATCAATCGGATGCCTTCGTGAACTACTCGAAAAGTACCGAAGATAAATTGCCGCGGTAAAACCCCGTACCAAGTACAGTGGTGCTTATGTTTTTAAATAAGCTTTGTATGTATATAAACTCAACAGTGTGGAAAATAAAAATCTACAACATTTTGAAGTAGATAGAGACACATAACTAAAATGACCATCTCGGCACTTAGATTAATGAAGTAATGGATAGGTAAATAAAATTAAAGCAACTAAAATGTAAAATAAATTTAAAAAGGTAAAATAACTCATAAACTGAAGTTAAATAGAAGTAATAACTAAAGTTGTATACATAAAAACTTGAGGAAAAAGGGTGGCTATATTGGAAAATAACCCGTGCAATAGCACTCCCGGTATCGCAATAGTGTTAGCGAAGTACAAGCACCCCCTTTTACAGGAGTCGTAGTGAGTTGTGGTGTCAGTCTGGTCTTTTGTTTATATGTCATTCTAATTTCATATATCGATTCTTCATGGAAAATTAGCTAACGCGTATTTTTTTTCTTTTCCGGATTATGCCCCTTTCAAATTTGAAAATTTATTGCCCTTTGAATTTTTTTTATAAAATCTTGTCAGCAAAATATCTCAAAATCTATTGGAGCTAGAGCCTTGTAAGTTGGTGACGAGTAGATGTCCTGATAAACTTTTGACTACATTCCGAAAAAAGTCTTTGTGGCTAATGGCCCTTTGTCGTTTTGGGTACATTGGAGGCCTATGCTTTGTGATGCATAGCAAAACTTTAGAACCTTGTATGCCAGGGTTTTGAAATTTCATATATGTATTCCTCATGGCGAATTGCTGAAAGATATTTTTCTTATCCGGATTTTGCCCCTTTTAAGGTTGTTTGAGTCAACCTTTGTGTTCAATCAGCTCAAAACAGTTATTATTGTGCGCAATGTTAGGAGACAAAATTTGTAAATCAATTTCACCCCTATTATTTTCCTGCCTGTAAAAAGTCAGCGGCCAATTTCTTTTGCAGTAAGTAGATAGGACAGTGTTGCAATTGTTCTGATTGTGATTTTTGAGTGGTTGCTTCCACAAAGTCACTCATCGCTATCAAAATCTTTCGTGCGCCATGTCACCGGAATACACCGTATGCACAAGACAAACCATATGCACATGTTTACTATATTAATTCATTTGATTCTGATGGCACAAATGTGCTTCCATATAGATCTATTAAAATTTTGTCATGAGACATTGACAAATATATTTTCCGAGCAAAAAAAAAAAAATGTTTTTTCTTACTACTTGAACATAGATATTGTTTATCAATAGCATACAAGGGAAATATAAATCATGTATTAAAAAATAGAATGTAGAAAGACTGCACTTTATCAATTTCTGACGTAAGTTTTGTTTTTGATGACGTCATTTGTTTGCGCGCGAGGAGCCTTACAGCCAGTAAACAGTGTATGGTGCTGTTATCTGGCCATGACTTATTTAATGCTTTTTCTGCGGATTAAATCCTAATTTTCTCAGAACTGGCACGGATATTTTTTGAGGACTTTTTTGAGGCAATTAATATAACATAGCCCTGTGTTTTTGTGTTAAAAGAATTTCTCAAGGAATTAGTTGGACCATAAAAATTAAAGTACCTCGCCTAATAGAGTACTAGAGCTATTGTGTTTGATTTGATATGTTGTATTGATTAGATTAGCCTATGGTAGGTTAATGGCCATATATGGTATATGCCATTTGAATGGTCTGGTGGTCTGATAATGCATATGGCAGTTCAGTGGTATGATAGGTCACTTGAATGGTTTGGTGGTCTAATATGGTAGGTTAATGGACATATAGGGTATATGCCAAGTGAATGGTTTGGTGGTCTGATACGGTAGGTTAATGGACATATATGGTATATGCCAATTGAATGGTTTGGTGGTCTGATATGGCATATGGTAGTTCAATGGTCTGATAGATTTGGTGGTCTGATATGGCATATGGTAGTTCAATGGTCTGATAGGTCACTTGAGTGGTCTGGCGGTCTGATATGCCATATGGTAGTTCAATGGTCTGATAGGTCACACAGTTCATTAGTCTGTTGGTCTGATATGGCATATGGCAGTTCAGTGGTCTGATAGGTCACTTGAATTGTTTGGTGGTCTGATATGGTAGGTTAATGGACATATATGGTATATACTAATAGAATGGTCTGGTGGTCTGATATGGCATATGGCAGTTCAGTGGTCTGATAGGTCACTTGAATGGTCTGGTGGTCTGATATGGTAGGTTAATGGACAGATAGGTCATTTGAATGGTCTGGTGGTCTGATATGGTAGTTCAGTGGTCTGATAGGTCATTTGGATGGTCTGGTGGTCTGGTATGGCATATGGTAGTTCAATGGTCTGATAGGTCGAATAATTCAATATGGCATACTAATCTGAGATATAATACGATTGATCTTTGGTCTGATATGACACACTGTTTTGAAATGTCACATTGTAGCTCAGTGGTCTGATATGGCACATTGGTCTGATATGGTACATTGGTCTGATATGGTATATATGGCATCTCAATGGTCTAATATTGTAAACCGTTTCAACCTGGCAACCTGATCCAATATTGTATATGACAGTTCTTTGGTATATGCCAATTGAATGGTCTGGTGGTCTGATATGGCATAAGGTAGCTCAATGGTCTGATAGGTACATTGTTCCAATATGGCATACTTATCTGGGATATAATACGACAGATATTTGTTCTGTGTTCTGATATGGCATATTATTTTGATATGTCACATAGTAGCTTAGTGGTCTTATATGGCATATTGGTCTGATATGGTACATTGATCTGATAGGATACATAGAGATTATCATATGGCATTTTTCATATCATACCCCATATCAGCCAGAGACTCCCATATCAGCCCGAGGGCCGAAGGCACTTTGGGGCTTTTTGGTCTGATATGGCACATGGTAACTGAGCACAATATTAGTGGCAGTTTTATGTATATACAGTATCCAAATAACAAAAAAGGCAGAGATCATGGTACAATCATATAATTAGTGTTATTTTCTTTCTTTTTTTTTTACCAAATATTCATTCACATCTTTGCATCTTGTTTTGTTAATGTATAGGTTCACACATGTATGCTCCCTTCATGGTACAAGGTTACTGTTTTTAATTAGCAGTCTGCTGAAGGAATATCCTACAGAACACCTGTTACACTATGTAAGAGCAGTTCTCCTAGTTATTCCCTATTAAGATGGGTATTTAAATAGCATTAGTATAATGCTTTATAGTTAGGTACTTGTAACATGACAGAACCATTGTTGAACATATATGCACCATGTGAGAAGGCCACTTAAGTATACCACTCATCACCATTATAGTATAATTATACTTAATGTTAGTTTTAAGATGCAAAACACAAAACAGTTCTGCTAACCACAATAAGAAAACATTATATGCACATACATGCAAAAAATGCATATATATCTGCACATAATGTCCATAATGTACACATATTAGTACAACAGGTATGAATGACATTTCCCTGTCCCCTCTCACAATGGTACAGGTTTTTTTTTTATATTAATTAACCCTTCTCTTGCTGAATATTCAGACAAGCCGCACCCATTTCTGACTCCGAACCAATCTGATTTCTTGATGTAGTTTATTGCTACAAGTTCATAAACTGAATGCTAAACAGTGTAGATCCTGATCAGACGGTCTCCTCAGAAGCCATCTGATCTGGATCCACACTGATATGGATTGTCGCAAACAACAAGATAAGGGTCACTATGTATATGGTATACAAATGGGACCTGTTCAAAGATTATTTTTGATACCAGCATACTACCCATATACTGGACTGTTTGTCTGATTTTCTGATAGACTAGGCCAGCATGCCAGCATATTACTAGCACACTGGTATAGTCATAACAATTTCAGTAATTTCTAGTAACAAATCGTCATCTGCAGCCATACGTCTGCAACAAGTCATATATCTGATCCATGATGCTTTGCTTCTGCTATACTGGCACTTGCAAAATGGCATGCCATACACATTGTATTATGGCAAGTCATCCGGCATATGCCATAAATGTAGTTTGCATTGTATGGACACAATGTTGTTTTAATAAAAGAAATATGTAGCTTCTTCCAACATCATGGCAGCAGCACTGATTCAAGATTACCATATACTATACATGCATTTAAGGTTATACAAAAATATACAATAGCACCGGTGCATCAACCATGGCTGATAAGTAAAGCTAAATAATGCTTCCTGGTATATACTATATTATTTAGAAAACAAAACCATGCGGCAACCTAAACCGCCACAGTTCTGTTACTATATATTTTTTTATTTTTATATGTTTATAGGTCAACGTATCGTATATTGTTTATTTTGTTGACATGTTAGTTATCATTGGATGAACACATTTTACGAAGATATTGTTATATTCCTTACTTATTCATTTATTTATTTTTGTGTGAGTTTGTATATATTCAGTCAGTCCAGCCCCGGTATATAGATATGCCAGTTGAAAGACGTGAAACCAATAGAATAGGGATATGGAATTACAGTTATCGTATGCATAATTTTAAAAGGGGATTATTTACTGGACAATCCGCCATTACAGGAGCAGGAGCACTGATCAAGTGTGTGTTCGGCTCCTCTAGTTTCCTCCAATGATAAAAATTCTGATCAAACTTGACATTTCATAAAAGCTGATACAATGCCCTTTTCAAGTTACCATAATAAGCAGGGCATTAGATAACATCGGTAGGGCCAATCAACAAGGGAACTATCTGCCTGAAAGTATATCCTAAAAGCATCCAACCAAACAAGGGAAATAATTGTGGACTGTCTCTTATCATGCTTATTACCTTATTATCGGCTGGTAGGTTACGAATGCACACGCATGATCTCATCATGATAATAACATTTTGCACCAAAGATAAAGACGAATCTACTGCATATAACAATTCAAACTATGACCACAGCATATAATAAAAATATTACAGCAAATAATGAGTATCCACAACGTATAATAAAATACTACAGCATATATTAAAATACTACAGCAAATAATAAAAATACCGCAGTATATAATAAAAATACTACCGCATATAACAAAAATACTACCGCATATAACAAAAATACTACAGCATATACAGGTTTTACCACCGAAAATAATGAGGTTTCTACTACATATACTAGATTAACCACTACATATACTGTTTTTATCACAGCACATAATAGGAAAACCACCAAACATAATGAATTTTATCCCCGTAAGACAGCCAGGGCGTTCCATACTAAAGTGATCCCCATTATGCATTATGACCTGGCACTATGAGTAAACCTCAGTAATTCGAACTACCCCTATCTCTAACCGGCATTTTTATGGTCCATGTGGTGTTCGAGTTATTAACGCTCAACTCTATATATAGAATGCTTAACGGATAAGAAAGCGTGAGGCATTACGATAACACACCCGTGCGCCATAGTGGATTCTATCACATATCGAAAATGGAAATCCGTCACTTTTTTTTATTTATACTGCAAACATAGGTTATGGGTGCTCGTCAGAACCGCCTCATTGAGGCGGTTCTGACGAGTGCCCACAACCTATGTCTTGGAGTAAAAATTAGAAAATCAATGTTTACCCCCCGTACACCCCAGTTTTCTATGTACAAAGTGGGTTGTAAGGGGGTGTTCATTTCACGGACTTGCTCACGTGATGGCATACTCAGCAAAAATGTTATTGACAGACGTCTGGCAATAGCAGAAACTCGGCAAAAAGGTTATTGACAGACGTCTGGGAATAACAGAAACTCGGTAAAAATGCTATTGACAGACGCCTGAGTTTTTATGTAGTGATCTGTGTGTGTGTGTGTGTGTGTGTGTGTGTGTGTGTGTGTGTGTGTGTGTGAATTCGGGTTTAACGTCGCTTTCAACAATTTTTTAGTCATATCACGACGGTGTCTGGTTGCGACAGGGAGCTCAATGCTCACTTTTATAGTGCTGCCTCACTGAAGTATCATGTCCCAGACACATTACATGATACCACACCCAGTCACATTATTCTGACACTGGGTCGACCAGTCCTAGCTCTGCCCCGTAAATCTGAGTGCCAAGCGAGGAGCAGCCAGTACCATTTTTAACGACTTTGGTATGTCGCGGCCCGGGATCGAACCCGTGACCTCCCGTTCCCCGGAGCGGACACTTTACCAACTGAGCTATCGGGGCCGGTGGGTTTATGTTGTGTCTTTCATAGTCGAAATTCGGAAGTGGGTGATTATTTTTTTGTTGTTGTTGGTGTTCTTGTTGTTGTTGTTCGCGTAACCCATGGGTTTCTGTTTGTCCCTTCTTTTCTGACAGAAGATTCCGTTTAACGTTTTTTTTTTTTCTTATATCATATTACTCTGTGTCTTTTTTCCCCTACGACTCAAAGTTACGTTTTGAAGTCATTTAGAAGAAAAAATATTATGAAAAGCTTTTTCTGCTTTTACTTATGATTCTTGGTTGGATGGTAATATTTAGGTGTGGGTACAAAAATTCGTCGGTTGAGCAACATTTTACCACTCTACTTGTGCAAAACAACTCTAATACAGTAGAATTCCGCTATTAAGACCACCTAAAATTATGCCTAATTCTGCTATAAAAAGCTTATTTTGAAGGGTATACTTAATTTTTCTTCGTGTTTTCTGCCTACAATGTCCTCTGCTATTGCCAGACGTCTGGTTTTAGGGACCACCTTTGGGACTGTTCAAAAGTGGTCTTTAAGACCACTTTTGAACAGTCCCAAAGGTGGTCTTAATCATAGGAATTTTACTGTACTTCATTTGTTTCCTCGATTTCTGGCAAATGAACCGGTGTTTCAAATGCTGAACACAAAAGCGAAACATGGTCTTTTTACTTTATTCAAGCCGGGTCGCGTTGGGCAGTCGGATGTGCGTTCGACTGGAGACTAGGATGGTGCGGGTTCGATCCACCGGTCCGGCACGTTTTTCCGTGGAAAAACATTCCTCCTTCCGTTGGTCCAAGTAAGACAGCTGTAGCTAGCTGGCACAAGGATGGGCGCTTAGAAGTGGTTGACGGCTTAGAAGGTCTAGCGACCGACCCTTGAAATAGTTAAGCAACCTACGGTATACCCGCATCATAGAGACACTAACAGAACAGCGCATTATAGCAGACCTGTGTCATTTAGACTACATCAAAATATACGAAGAGCAATGACAGGAACTGATACATCAGATCCCAAACCCTGCCCTAAACACCATAGCCCAATTTCATGTTGTAAAAGTCGATTTTTTTTTCAGAGTTTAAATTATTTCTGCTCTAAAGAAATATGTAAAAAATATTTCATCTGAAAGATTTCATTTTCGGGGTGTAACATTTGCATAGATGTAAAACGTGAATTGTTCAGGCATCATATATAAATCGTCTTTATTTATTTATCGTCTTTATTTCACGAGTGTAACACATTTAGCAACAGCTAATCTTCCATGAGGCCAAACATCTGGCACTAGCAATTTCCCCGAAATTTTGCTATTGCCAGACGTCTGGTTTTAGCATTTTACCCGACTTTGTTCTATTACCAGACGTCTGGCAATAACACATTTCCCGACTTTCCTCACTAGAACATATTTGTGCTGTTGACGGACGTCTGGCAATAGCACATTTCCCGAATTTGTGCTATTAACAGACGTCTGGCAATAGCATATTTCCCGACTTTGTGCTACGTATTAACAGACGTCCGTCACTAGACTCTTCCTAAAATATTTTGTGAGTACTTGTCACGTACTCGCAACATGCGTTTTGGCAAGAATTCTTAAGGGGAATGGGAACACCTTCAGGGGAGGCAACTCCTGCAAAAGTATTTTGTCTCCCATGTCAATAGGGGTCAACTCTTAAAGGAAAGAATTTGCTCCTTTAAGGATAGACCCCATTTTCAGTGGGACAGGCTTATAGAAAAGCAAACAGGAAGTCCCGAAAGTTGTCTCCCTTTGAAAAATGGCGGAAAAATCTGCCAAGTGTTCCCATTCCCCTTAATATCGCTTAACGTTTCTTATCTGAAACTATAATTAGGGTAATATAATTGTTCCCTAGGTGAGGAGGTATCCTGTATCTTGCGTTAGTGGGGCATCCAACTGATATTTGGCAAGGACGTTTGTCTTTGCAGCAGTTAAGGGTAGAGGAAGAATGTTATTTCTTCAGCATAGAAACTTTTGCTTGTTTGCTTTTTATTTACTCTATTACTTCTCCTTCCACCCGTTATTGTTTGATTGTTATACGTGTTGCGGTTTTACGTCCCCGTCAATACTATTCAGGCCATTTTGGAGACGTTGCTTCCAAATTTTGTGGGACTTTTACCCGACACTGAGATGAAATGACATCCAAAGCCCTGTCGCCCAATGAAACCAGTAGGGTTTAAGGAGCAGTCTGATTCACATCCCTTTTCCTGGGAAGGTTTAAAGACCAAACGGTTTACAAGTACTCAAGTTCGGTCGGTTTCAGGTCTACGCGGAAGCACCATGCAACCGATTCTATTTCTCCAAGCCCCGATGTCGGTTAACTTGAAGGAAACACTGCAGGGTAAAAATCTTATTATATAGCTATAAATATTGTAAATATTGTTTCATTCTGTTTGTCCTGAGGTTTTATGTCCCCGTCAACACAATTTAGGCGATTATGGAGACGTTGCTTCCGGAACTTTCTCCCGACATTGAGATGAAAAGACACCACAAGCTCTACCACCCAAAGAAATCGCTAGGGTTTAAGGAGCGGCCCGACTCGAACCACCTTTCCTGGACAGGCGTTATAGCGGGCGTGGCCGGTGTTGCACATTTCAGTGCTGGTCATGAACAGACTCAGTAAACAGAGTCTGCTATTTTCGTTTATTTGGTGTATTCTTTGCTTCCAAGGGATTCAGAACTTTTTATATGTCAAGTGATTTACCAGTTAACTCTTATCCTGCTGTTCACGACAGCCCCTATCTTTGCAAACAGTGTAGATCCAGATCAGATGGCTTCTAAAGAAGCCATCTGATCAGGATCTACACTGTTTGACACTCAGTTAATGAATTTGTAGGAATAAATTACATCAAGTAATCTGATTGGTTCAAAGTCAGAGATGGGTGTGGGTAAATTGAATATTCAGCAAGAGAAGGGTTAAGCATTAGTAACCTAAGGTGATGGCAGTATCAAGATTTATGGACTGCCCGAGGGCCTGAACCGCCGAGTTAATATCAGCCTGGCTGTCCAGGCCCTGGCCCGAGGGAAGTCCATAAACCTTCATAGTGCCTTTATTGCGTCAAATGCATTGAACAACTACTGCAAAACGATACACCACAAACATAGTACAATTTAAAGGTTGTTAGGCTGGTTTCTATTCAACGGAGCGGCAACCAGAAATAAAATATCCAGCAGAAGAGATGGCAAATTCCCTGACCAAAAGCCAATATGGCCTTCAGAAGATTGAAGTGTACCAGAATTAAAATACACTAAAATCCCCACAGTATATTGCTGCGATATCTGCAAGATTTTGCATGGAACTGTCTTCACCAAATGATCCTAAGGCCCGCTTCTCAACATGATTAAGATCCAAGATTTTCAATGTAGAGAGTACTAGTATACTGAGTTGTGGTTCTTGTACATGGCAAGCCTTCTCGACCTTGTGTAAAACTGTGCCAAGTACCTGCACTATAGTCCTCTGTTGGGGATGCTGCAGTAAAAATAGATAGATAAGTACCATCAATATATACAGTATTAGAATAATGGCCACCACATGGTTAAATTGTCAGGGGAGATAACTAAAAAACATGGGCACCCAGAGTCATGTATCTTGCGCATGACATGCCCGCTTAACCTCATGTACAATTGTACTGTTATATTGGAAGGGGAGATAACTGAAAAAAATACCATGGTACCAAGTTGTGGCTCTTGCGCCTGACACACCTTCTGAAATATGTACAATCGTGACAATTACTATCAATGTATCTCAGAGAGTATTGGGGTTACGGCTATTACAAGGTTATATTGTCTGGGTAGATAGCTAAAAACCAAGGACACCCAGAGTCGTGGTTCTTGCTCATGACGTGCCTGCTTAATCTCATATACTAGTACAATCGTACTGAGTACCATCAGTATGCCTAAATGTATTTCTGATATGGGGATCACAAAGTAGTCATACTATTATATAAGAAGAGCAGATTACTCAAATGCCATGGCACACAGAGTTGTGGTTCTTGTGCATGACACGCCTTCTCAATCTTATGTACAATTGTGCCAAGTACCATCAACATAACTCAAAGGGTATTGCAGATATGGAGATCACAAAGTAGTCATACTATTATATTGGAAGGGGAGATAACTCAAATACCATGTTACCCAGAGTTGTGGTTCTTAGGCAAGACACGCCTTCTCAACCTTTTGTACATTTGTGCCAAGTACCATCGATATATACCTCAAAGTGTATTGGAGTTATGGCGATCACGACGTTTTTCTACGGATAGACGGAAGGACACACGGACGCCAGGCTGATCGCAGATTAGCGTCTTGCAAGAGATGCGTTTTTAGCCAATGAAAAAAAAAACGTGTTTCGTTTGTGCGCGTGCGCAACTGGAAGGACACGTTTCAAGGAGCGACGATTTTCCACAGTTTCCAGGATCCAAAAAATATATTTTTCTGCTTTTGAAACATTAATTAGTGTCACTGTTCTTTCAGGACTCGAAATTATATGTGGCACTAAATACTTTTAAGCTGGAAAACCACCCCTCACCAACTTGAAAATTGAGCACGTGGAAAATCCATATGGCGACTCCCATGAAATCTAAAAAACAAACACAATTTGTCTTCTTTCTGAAATCATTGCCACAAACTGATAAGAGGTAGCATTGCACTAAATACCGGGAGGTGCCGGGTTCTATCACTTTTGGACCGAGCCTTGAGTTGCGTTCTAAATACCAGACTTGCTTCCATTGGATATATATCCCATGTTTTATTTCATTGTGAGAAAATGATAGGTATAAACGACTAAAATAATGCATGTTTTATAAATATATCTGCAAGCTCAAAGAAATTGTTGCTGATTTTATATGGTCACCCCTCCTTTAAAAATGTTGGTTTGTATTTACTCTGTTCTAGTAGGTAAACAAACGTGGATGACTAAGTTGAAAAGGAGCAGTTCAACATGTGGATTTCTACTTATTAACTTGTTGGGCTAGGATGGCTCTATAAACAAGGAGAGTCTGAAAAGTTTTGTAGGTGTAGTTTATGTGGGAGAAGGTGAAAGGTTACTATTGTCGCCTATGGAAAATATTTAGTTATTTAGTGGTACGCTCCCTATAGCAAAAGTAGAAATGTCAGCGGCACTGTCCTGTTTTCAGTCATTGCGTACTATTTCAACACATTTGTAGGTTCTATCCAATTCTGTTTCATAAGATGTATCTTCATGCCATGTATTTTGCCACAGGTACTGGAAAAATGTGATGGCAGTGCTAATTTAGGTCCAACTGGGTGAATTTGATTATGTTTTGCCTCTATGTTCTTGGGAGTGTGTGTGTGTGGGGGGGGGGGGTGTACTTTAAAGCAATGTAAATCAGTTTTTATTGATGTGTTTGGAAAGGAGACTTGCAGTAATTGTATTTCCACAAACACAAGAGAGAATCTACTCCATCTGGAATATAAGAGTAAGGTTTCATGGCACTAGGACTATGTCTCAAACCAAAGCAAATCTCCGAAACAGCCCGCTGCAATATCCCGATAAGTTTTCTCATCCGTTATGAGTTCTAATTTATTGCATTCATGTAAACGGTTGTGAACAGATATATACAGCCTTTTTTCATGGCATTAAGGCATTTATAAACTTTTTCTTGGCAGTTTTATCTTCAACACATCCTCAAAATGCCATTTTCTACTTTAAATAGGAGGTGTAGGTGTGAAAATAGCCATAAAAATGAGTATTGGTGTTGTTTAGGCATAATTCTGTCCATTTCAGGATTGAATTATTCCAAAGACATTGGAGAAGAACCACTGATGTAAGCCGGTGTCTGGGTTCCATTCCAGAAAGAGGTAAACTTTGCGCTTTTCAAAAACATATGGTTTGCTCGGCTTTCATTGTTGAATCTGAAAGCGATAACTTTTTTCGCAAACTTGAAAGATTCTTTGTGACTGAACTTTTATTATGCATGAATAAATTATTAGATATGACCTAAATTTCTATTTGGCAATTCTTTGGGTGCATCATAAAGAAAATAATATGTAGCATTGCACTTAATACTGGGAGGTGCCGGATTCTATCACTTTTGGACCGAGCCTTTAGTTGCGTTTTAAATACCAGACTTGCTTCCATTGGATACATATCCCATGTTTTATTTCAATGTGAGAAAATGATAGGTATAAGGGACTAAAATGATGCATGTTTTATAAATATATCTGCAAGCTCAAAGAAATCGTATCTGATTTTATGTGGTCACCCCTCCTTTAAAAATGTTGGTTTGTATTTACTCCGTTCTAGTAGGTAAACAAACATGGTTGACTGTAACTTGAAAAGGAGCAGTTCAACATGTGGATTTCTACTCATTAACTTGTTGGGTTAGGATGGCTCTATAAACAAGTGTGTGTGTGTGGGGGGGGGGGGTGTACTTTAAAGCAATGTAAATCAGTTTTTATTGATGTGTTTGGAAAGGAGACTTGCAGTAATTGTATTTCCACAAACACAAGAGAGAATCTACTCCATCTGGAATATAAGAGTAAGGTTTCATGGCACTAGGACTATGTCTCAAACCAAAGCAAATCTCCGAAACAGCCCGCTGCAATATCCCGATAAGTTTTCTCATCCGTTATGAGTTCTAATTTATTGCATTCATGTAAAAGGTTGTGAACAGATATATACAGCCTTTTTTCATGGCATTAAGGCATTTATAAACATTTTCTTGGCAGTTTTATCTTCAACACATCCTCAAAATGCCATTTTCTACTTTAAATAGGAGGTGTAGGTGTGAAAATAGCCATAAAAATGAGTATTGGTGTTGTTTAGGCATAATTCTGTCCATTTTAGGATTGAATTATTCCAAAGACATTGGAGAAGAACCACTGATGCAAGCCGGTGTATATAAATATATCTGCAAGCTCAAAGAAATCGTATCTGATTTTATGTGGTCACCCCTCCTTTAAAAATGTTGGTTTGTATTTACTCCGTTCTAGTAGGTAAACAAACATGGTTGACTGTAACTTGAAAAGGAGCAGTTCAACATGTGGATTTCTACTCATTAACTTGTTGGGTTAGGATGGCTCTATAAACAAGTAAGGTCTGATAAGTTTTGTATGTGTAGTTTCTGTGGGAGCAGGTAAACGGTTACTATTGTCGCCTATGTAAAATATTTAGTGGTAAGCTCCCAAGAGACCGCACATCGAAAAAGCTCAGCACTGGTCGTCTCAAGTCTGAAATCTTCCCACATGAACTTGATTAGGAACTTTTGTTGTGGAAGAACAAAACTGAAAAAAAAAAAAAACCGGAACAGACGCTTTCACACATCCTCCAGAAAAGATTATTGACATTGAATTGAACCCTGGCCCGAAAAAGACAACTGTCTTCCCTTGTGTATATTATGAACGTGCAGTAAATTGGTCAGACCAAAGTGTTGGCTGTGATGAATGTGGTATTTGGCACCACAAGTCCTGTGCTGACATCAACACAAAGGGAATAGAATACTAAGAACGGTCAATGATAGTTTGGCTCTGTTGCAAATACGAAAGCGTGAATGTTTATACTTTCATCTTCCATAGCAATGAACTGTACACATCAAACATGTATTCTCCGTAATCAGGAAATAAACTGTCTGTCGTCTCATTAAATTCTACCAGCAGTCAACGAAGTGAACATTCAAAAAGTAAACTGAAATCACAGCCGAGGACGAACCAGCGTTTTAGTAGCAGTTCCATGTCGAGTGAATCACACAGTAACTCTTTACCAAAACAAACAAAACAGAAGTTAAGGCAATGATGGAATCGATACAATTAACCCTCTGCTCCCATCAGAGACACCAAAGGGAAAGAAACACAAACATGAACTAACAGATCCTAATGGTAACATCAAAAGCGGAAAGCCAAAATGGCAGTTACTTTTCCACAAAATGGCCACTTAGCTGTCCAAAACAAAATAATATAAGCGACACAAACACCCAAAGACAAACCTAAAAGGAACAAGAAAGCAGTCTGAGGGACAGCCAAATCCCCCGCCGCACTTTGTATCAAGGCTCAACCTGGTGACCTTGACCTTGAGTTGGCAAGGTTTATTTATGGGTTCTGCACATCAGCTCACTGAGGGGTGTGTATATTTCACAAAAGTTTAATGAAAATAAAGGAGATATGGAATGTACATAAAATTCCAAGTTTCAAACCCGTGACCTTCACCTGCCTGTAACCTTGACCTTGAATCGACATGGTTTATTTATGGGTTCTGCACAGCTGCCTGAGTGAGGGATATTTCACCAAACTTTAATGAAAATCCTTCCAGCGACAAAGGAGATATGGAGCGGACACAAAATTCAAAGTTTCAAACTCGTGACCTTCACCTGTGACCTTGACCTTGAGTTGGCATAGTTTATTTACGGGTTCTGCACATCAGCTTACTGAGGTGGATATTTATACCCCCGCAAACGAAGTTTGAAGGGGGTATATAGGAGTCAGCTTGTCGTCGTCTGTCGTCGGTCCGTTACAAAGTCCGTTACAAAAAACTTTAACATTGCTCATAACTTCCTTATTCTTTGACCGATTTCTTTAATATTCACACACCACACACCTTACCACTAGTACTTAAGATTGATATACACAAACCTGACCTTGACCTTTACGTTGACCTTCCTCAAGGTCAAATACTTGTAAAAATTTGTCGTCGGTCCGTTACAAAGTCCGTTACAAAAAACTTTAACATTGCTCATAACTTCCTTATTCTTTGACCGATTTCTTTAATATTCACACACCACACACCTTGCCACTAGTACTTAAGATTGATATACACAAACCTGACCTTGACCTTTACGTTGACCTTCCTCAAGGTCAAATACTTGTAAAAATTTGTCGGTAGCGGGGGTATAATTGGCGCCCGTTAGGCGGCAGCTCTAGTTGACGTAAGTTTAATGAAAATCCTTCCATGAGTAAAGGAGATATGGAACGGACACAAAATACGTTTCAAACTCGTAACCTTCAACTGTGAAATTGACGTTTATTTATGTGTTCTACTATAAGCCCACTGAGAGGGACATTTTTACCAAAGTTTAATGAAAATCCTTTGAAGGGTAAAGGAGATATGGAACGGACACAACATTCAAAGTTTCAAACTCGTGACCTTCCAATGTGACCTTGACCTGGTGTCAGCATGTTTCATTTATGGGCTCTGCACATGAGCTCACTGAGGGGGATAATTGACCAAAGTTTAATGAAAATCTTTTGAGGGGTAAAGGAGATATGGAACGGACACAAAATTCAAAGTTTTAAACTCGTGACCTCCAAATGTGACCTTGACCTTAAGTCGGCATGGTTTATTTATGGTTTCTGCATATCAGCTTACTGAGGGGGATAATCGGCCAAAGTTTAGTGAGAATCCTTGCAAGGGTAAAGCAGATATGGCACGGACACAATATTCCAAGTTTCAAACACTTGACCTTCAAATGTGACCTTGACCTTGAGTGGGCACGGTTCATTTATAAGTTTTGCACATCAGCTCACTGAAAAGAATATTTGACCAAAGTTTAATAAAAATCCTTCCAAGGGTAAAGAAGATATGGAACGGACACAAATTCAAAGTTTCAAACTCGTGACCTTCAACTGTGACCTTGAGTCGGCATGGTTTATTAATGGGTTCTGTACATCATCTCACTGAGACGAATAATTGACCAAAGTTTAATGACAATCTATCAAAGGGTTCAGGAGATATGGAGCGGACAAGAAAGTGTTACGGGCAGACAGATGGACAGACGGACGGACGGATGGAAAGATGAAGGCCATTCCTAAAATCTCCGCTCCGCTTCGCGGCGGGGGATTAATTAGACCAGAAGAAGGAACATCTAAAAGTGCTATCAAATTTAGCGAAATATTTCCCGGTGATTTCATTTTCCACCGAAATGTCATAATGTCTCGCGATGGCGAAGTGTTTACCTGAGTGAAAAAGAACTTAGTAGCTACTGAACATACTGAACTAATCACTGAATGCGAAATTGAATGGACAAAAGCAAAACTGAAAAATACCAAAGATCTGTATCTTTCTTTATTTTAACTGCCACATAAAAACTCGAATGATTTACTAAAACTAGATCAGTCATTCAAGAAACTGTCAAATTCAAAAACCAAACACATTGTATTGGCCGGGGACTTTAAATGTCCAGATATAAATTAGAAAATTCTAATTGTCAGGCAAACGCATCAGAAAGAGAGAACCAACAAAAACTGAAAGACATAACTACTGAACATGGAGTCACACAGGTGCACAATCAGCCGACGCGAAACGACAATATTTTGACTTTGTATTTACAAACAACCCATTCCCTGTGAAATCGTCACATAGCATACCTGGAAATGGTAGAATGTGATATTAAAAGTAGAAGTAAAACAAAGATCAGGAATCGATACAATTAACTTACTCCACCCATCAAAGACACCAAAGGGAAAGAAACACAAACATTAAGCGACCAGACCATAGTGGAAACCTAAACAAAGGAAGGCCATAAGGACAGTTACTTTCCCTCAAAATGGCCATATAGCCATCCAAAATAAAAAGACACAAGTGATACACACAGTAAGTAACAAACAGCAACATAAATAAATCGCCACAGAAGAACCGCCTTGGAACGGTCAGTGGAAAGATTTCCAATGGGGGGTGGGGGGGGGGGGCTTAAATCGATTTTACGTGGCCACAATCCTCGCCCTTACTTCCGTCGCGATTTAGACAAATAATTGAAGGCCGCCTAACTCATCAGTGCAACATCTCCGTGAACACAAATAATCAAACAATCAAAGAGGTGAGACAACGGTGAGGACTCGACAGCAAGAAACCACTGAAATGCTAGAGCAAAAGAAAACAAACTGTTAGACTCCGATGGGCCCGACCAGAGACAGAGCATCAGGCACCAACCAACATTACCTTGAATTAGATCTCTTTAATTCTCAATAAGCCTTTACGTTGGAACCGTCATAGAATCTGAGGCCTGACCCACCGGCGTGCAATTAAAGAGGGAAGCAAAGTTGCCAACCGTGATTGGGTTAACTACCATGCATGCAGTCTGTCGTATAATTTCCATGTTGTACCCAATCTTTTTATATCGAAGAATGATTTTACGAAATTGGATGCTAAAGTCATTGCGGTAAAAAAATTTTCTGAATTTATATACTAAGTCACCATAAAATTCGGGTTCCGATAGACCTTGTTGCAGAAGAGATTTAAGTCCAATATTGAATTTTGAAATTAAATCAGAATTGCGTCTATAAAATTTTGAAAAGGCTTTGCATTGTTTATGGTACCGATAACCCTGATTAAGAAGTTTAGCCGTTATTAATTTATTACGAGTGTTGAAGTCAGTTACATGACCACACACTCTAGCAAATCGAATTATTTGCGAAATATAAACGCCATAGGATGGCGCACGAGGAACATCGCCATCCAAAAAAGGAAAATTTACAATCTCAAAATCAATGTCATCGCGTTTATCATAAATTTTGCATGAAACAAACCCATCTACAATAGATAGGTGTAAATCCAAAAACGGGGCCTCGGTATCAGAAGAATTTGCTTTATTTAACTGAAGTTCTGACGGGTAAATCTGACTGATCAAACCATCGAAATAGGTATTATCAATCTAAATATCTAGAAGTGGAGCTAAAAGCTTCAATAATTTCAGATCGGTTATCAATGGAAAGCGACAACATGAAGTCTCTTTCATAACAATACAAGAATAGATCAGCCACAAGAGGTGCGCAATTCGTACCCATCGGAATGCCCACAATTTGTCTAAATAACTTAGTACCGAATCTAATATACATATTGTCAAGTAGAAAGGTGAGGGCATCACACACTTTCTGACATGACCAAAGTGTATAATTCTTATGCTCTTTAGAAGTGAAAAATGCATTTCTGTCATTACATGCAAGATAGAGAGAATCTTCTCTGTGAAAAGCCCATTCAGTTAAATCAATAAGATTTTCTTTTATAAGATTATGAGGAAGTGTAGTGTAAAGAGTGGCAAAATCGTAAGTAGACAGACTTGAAGCACGAAAATGTCCGGATTTCAATTTATTTAAAACCTCATTCGATTTTTTTTATAGACCAAAACAGATTTCTTCCTGATCTTTCAAAGACTTTATCACAATATTTAATCACATGCGTTTTAATAGCAGTAAGACAGGAAGTTAATTATTTAGAAAGTTCAGTTGTAGTGAAAGAGCTAGAATTTGCAATAAACCGTGCTTTGTAAGGTCTTTTATGAAGTTTTGGTAACCGGTATAGCGTAGGAAGCTTGTCTTGGCCTTCGGTAACACACACAGCAAACTTGGTGGCTGAATGACAATTATGTTTATCTACTATAAATCTCTCTTCAGCTAAAGGCTGAAGTTCATAGGCCTCAGTACCACCAAGCTCCTACTTAAGCGTGTTAACATAGAGGAGCCGTCACACAACGACGACGTTGTCTGCAGGGGCCAAAACCGGTTTACAACAAACAAAATCCACGGAAAGTTGATCTTTTATTCAAAGCAAACGGGGAAGGAATTTATTCAGATTGTGAAAATCTATCAGAAAAGATTATAAATATGGTCAAAATGAAAGACAGTGTTTGACATATTAGGAATACATGTTTGACATATTAGGAATACATTTAAATCCGGAATCTAATTAGCAATGGACACATTTCTACCATCACAAAGTAAACTGGGAAGGAATTTATTCAGCCTGTGAAAATCTATCAGGAAAGATTATAAATATGGTCAAAATGAAAGACAGTTTTGAACATATTTGGAATACATTTAAATCCGAAATCCAATCAGCAATGGACACATTTATACCATCACAGACATTAAACAAAATAACAACTCTCCTTAGTTTAACAGACATTTGGAAAGAATGTGTTAACGGAAAGCCAGACTTTACAAACACGCGAAAAAGAGCAAGCAATGGTCAGAATTTAAACAGCTTCAAAAACTCTGTAAAAGGAATTTAGGACTATTCAAGAAGGCTTTGAAAACAACACATGCACGGTAAGATAATATTGGAGTAGCACCATGAAACAAAAGGGTAAATCGTCAGGGTGAAAGCATAGAAAAAGCCCAGATTCTCGTGGAGCAATTTTACTCGGTCTTCATCAAACTGGATCGAAAAACTTCGCCAATTTTGAAAATAAAACAATGTTATGGTCACATCACAGTCCCAGGAATTGAAAAACCATTGAACGAAATAATTACTTCGAAATCTGTTGAACCGGACAATAGTTCAAATGTGATTCTCAAAAACTGTGCAAAACAACTAGCAACTGGACTCTGAGCTTTATTTCAAATATCAGTAGACGAATGCAAATGTTTCGCCTGTATTCAAAAAAGGAGATGTACATCTAGCGGAAAATAATAGACCAGTGCCTTTGGCTTCGGTTTCGTTTAAACTCCTGGAATATGTAATCTATAAACAACCTTTTGAACCATCTAGAGAAACAAAATGACATTTTGACTGAACTAAATCATGCCTTTAGTGCACTATTCGTGTGTACATTAAACGCTCCACTACATTTCAAAGACGAAGACCTTCTATCAGACGTCGCCATTTTTCGAAGGCCTTCGAAACCGTAACACATGAGGAACTGTTATGCAAACTGGAAAGCTGCGGAATTACAGGCTCCTTATATAAGTGTCTCAGGTATTTCCTTACTAAAAGAAACATGCGTGTCGTTATTGAAGAAGAAGCATCAGAAAAAGTAACCGTCGAGTCCGACGTACCGCAGGGAACCGTACTTCCTGTGTCACATAAGTAGTCTCGTCTCAAGTACGTCTCTTTGCGGACAACTGTCTCCTATAAAGTAGCTTCATCCAATTGGTCTTTACAGCAGATGATGTTCAAATGGATATTAAATAGACGCGTATAGGGAAACTTTTGTGTAAAACTAGAAGACCCAGGCTTTTGATATTTGGTATGTACAAGGGAACTTAAAAAACTACTTGACCTATCTATCTATCTATCTATCTATCTATCTATCTATCTATCTATCTATCTATCTATCTATCTATCTATCTATCTATCTATCTATCTATCCTGAGTCGGTCACACTTGGCCATTGCCCAAGTTAGGTGGTGCACTAAATTTAATATTTAGCAAACAAATCACTGGGTGAGTTCTAAAACTATTTACAATCTTTCTTTCTTTTTCTCTTACTCAATATACTGCCTCACGCCATAGCGGTCATTCTAGGCAGGTGTACGCTGTCGTGCTGAAAGAAGAATGAAACATAGACTAAAGAATAAGAGGGGATAGTGAGAGGATAAGAGGTGACAGGGTTAAAAACAGTTAGTGATGTAGAGCTGGGGCTGTGCCGTCTTGCGACTGCAAAAAGTCTCCCAGTACATTATCAGAGTGCAGATTATATTTTCTGGTCCTTTGGGATCATTGAGTTCATTTTGAATCATCTTGAAAATAGAGTTTTGCTTAAGCCGGTGCTAGAAGGGCGTGGCCGGTGTTGCACATTTCACTACTGGCCATGAACAAACTCAATAAAACCGAGTCTGCAATTTTTGTTTATTTGATGTATTCTTTACGATGATCTGTCAAGACAGCACAGTCGGCCTCGGTAGCTCATTCGGATGCGCGTCTGACTGGTGATCAGGAGAACGCGGGTTCGATTCATGCGGGGTCGACATCGTTCTTTCGTGGAGATTGATCATGAAATCTTTTCTATGGTCATTTCCTCCCTTCCGCTGATTCAAGAAGGGCAGCTGTCAGTTTCTGGCGAAAGAATGTGCACTGTACTGGATAACCGCTTACGTATAAGCTTGTCCAGGAAAAGTGTGGATAGGTAAACTGACCGGCTCAAAATGACCTAAAATAGTTTTGACTGGGCCTTTAAACTCGAATACAAAAAAAGACAGCAGAACATATTTTCGCTGTCGCTTTTCGTGAAAGAACAAGCTTGTAGCACTGTGTTATCAACATTACCCAAACGTTTATATCAAGTGTAACTAACACCATCTTTAGTCTATCAAACTGAACGGCGAACCGCAAGTTACGAATATTTTCCTTTTTAGATAAGAAAGAAGAACAAACATAACTTACGCTTAAAGAAACAAACATATCTTATGCGTTTCTTTTCCCTACACTGTTAGGACTTTATCATGTGCCGGCCTGATTGAAAACGCCATAAATAATTAACATCAACATGGATAGAAACAAAGAAGGTCAAATATTCACTCGAACCATTATTTTGTCATATTAAGTATATTTATAAAGCTCAGTATTAAAATAAAAGTGGCGATAAACATAATAAACACGGGATGATTGCTCTATGATTGATATCGTGCAAATATCCTCTCCTAAATGGTTCATAATTAAAATTACTCTTGGCGGAAATGGAAATTTCCATCATTTTATCACGACTATGTGACATTACGGAAAAGAATGGATACATGCGCGTTCGTGCGTGCGTGTGTGTATGTACGTGCATGCGCATGTGTGTTAATATGTTTTAGTTACGCCAAATGGCGCATGTACTTCCATTAATTAATACAACAGAAGTGAAGAGGCCCTTGACATTCTTACGCGGAATGGGCTGACCATAATGGATGACAATCCTTTCATGCATAACTTTGTCTCCCTTATCCAAAGAGGTATACTCTTAATGGAAAGAATTTGCTCCTCATGAGCAAATTCTTTCCTTTAAGAGTAGACCAGTCTTCTTTTTCAGAGGCCCAGTTTTCCGAAAAGCAAACAGGAAGTCTCAAGATTTGTCTCCCTTGTAAAAATGGTAGAAATGATGTCAAGTGTATCCGTTCTTCTTAAAAATATAAAATAAACCATGTAGTTAACATATGCCACGTCACAAGAAAGTCTGCCTCCGGGGTTTGCGACTAAGTAAGCCGAAAACTGGCCTGATCATATACAAATGCTAGAATAAGCTCCGAATATATAAGCAGCAACCAAATATGTGCTGATCATACTGCGTGGATCCGCCGGCTGATCTGCACCTTTGTTCGCAAACAGAACAATCATGACATGGTACATACCACAAAACCTTAAAAAGACCCGGTGTAACCAGCAAAGACTCAGATTAACCTGTGGTCCGCGAGTTTTGTCAGTGTCTTCGCAGTTTCGCATGGGCCTAATATGGCCTCTGGGCAATTTAAGGAACAATAATCGATGTCTCTGGTCAAACCAGCTTAATGCACAGACTGAGCTGAATGTTCATCAGTCGCACATGTCGTACAGTAAGTTGTACCATGTTCCGGCTCACGCTTAGTTACTCGTGAATATTTCTAACGGACAAATTCTGTGGCCACGGGGAATGAAACACGATGCTGCAATTGTTCTTCGTAAATTCGTTTTTCCTATGTTTTGCATTAGTTTCTGCAGGACATTTCACTGACGTTGTGGCTTCTGAAGGATCGAATCTTACTACAAATGAACGCATTATTCAGCTGGAAGAACAAGTTTCGTACTTGCAGGAGCTTGTGGGAATGCAAGTACCAACAAATGGAAGCTCGCCTTTGAGACCCTTTCAAAATTCAGTTCTTGCAGGTAAATAACTTGTTTAATTTATATTTGATACGTGTTATTATGTGACGACAAGTGGACCTGTCTGAGCGAAAATGGGTATTCGAGCACGTGCGCCTAGCGAAGACTCAGACCAGACTGCGCATGCGCGCAGTCTGGTCTAACTTCGGTTGGTCTAAGTCTTCGCTATGCGCTTTATGGCTTATCATTGATACAAAGCGGGACCATGCATCTGTTTGTTTGTGTTTTACGAGACAATCAACACTATTTAAGCCACATCGAGTCGGACAGTTTACCTAGCCACCTTTTACATTACGATAACACATCCGTGCGATATAGTGCATTTTTTATATCACCAAAATGGCTACTTTTCTGACGAAAATCTGTGATATTTTCCTTATTTATACTGCAAATATAGGTTGTGGGTACTCGTTAGAACCGCCTCAATGAGGCGGTTCTAACGAGTACCCACAACCTATGTCTTTGAGCAGAAATAAGAAAAATATTGTTTACCCCCGTAAACCCCAGTTTTCTCTATATAAAGTGGGGTGTAAGGGGGTGCTCATTTCACGGACTTGTTCACGTGATGACAAAAGCAGTTATCCAGTTCAGTGCACATTCTTTTGCCAGAAAATGACGACTGCCCTCCTTGAATCAGCGCAAAAGGAAATGACCGCAGAAAAATGTTCATTAACAATCGCTACGAAAAGGTGTTGCCGAGGGCCCTTCTGATCACCAGTCAGATGGCTTTTTAACAACGTAACGTTAACTAACAACTTTGAACATCTGGGCCTAGAGAAATATAACTCTTATTTCGGTCCTAATAGTAAAAAGAAGCTGTGCAGATATAAAGTGTGTTTATCACATGACGATGCGTCTGAGAGTGTAATAACGCCATGTAATAGATTCCGTAATCCAGTTTTAGATTAAATGTGCAAATTAAAAAAAAAAAAAAAAAGAATTTTAATCCTTTTTGCCGCGTTTTTCGGAGATAACTTATTTATCTTTAATTTTTTATCAACACATCCAGCGGGAAAGTTGTAGAGGACAAGCTCCGCCAACTTCTCGTTAAGGAGTCACCCTCCTGAATCGTTTACTTTTTGCTGTAATCACATTAACTTTTTACATTTTTTTTAATTTTTCGATAAAAACTAAGTCTAATTCTGTCACTCGCACTATCGAAATGTAAATAGATGACTATCTTAGTTGAAACGATATCTATATATGCAGCCAACGAAGCGTCCATCACGTGATCAAGTCCGTGAAATGAAGACCCCACTAAACCCCACTTTATATAGCGAAAACTGGGGTTTACGGGGTTCCACATTATTTCTCTTATTTCTGTTCAAAGACATAGGTTGTGGGTACTCGTTAGAACCGCCTCACTGAGGTGGTTCTAACGAGTACCCTCAACCTGAGGCGGTTCTAACGAGTACCCTCAACCTATGTTTTGATCATTTATAAGAAAAATATCAAGGACTTTCATAAGAAAAGTAGCCATTTTGGAGATGTGAAACATGCACTTTGTCGCACGTGTGAGTTATCGTAATGCAACTGAAGGGACGTTGTACAAAGTTGTACAGCATTGGAGTGTAGACAGTCAAAACCGGTAGAGACAATATAGATCCAACGCCTTTGTTCTATATTGTTCAAATATTAAAAATACTATACCAGTTAAATGCGACTTTGTTCCACTCTCGAATGTGCACATTGTAAACATGCAGGGTATTTGAATGGCCCTCATAATCTTCCATCAGTCAAACACTGAACAGACGACAAATCGACAAACCACACCATAAAGGCGGGACTAGTGGAAAGAGAAAATTTGACACAAAGTTCTCCATCTGATTACAGCTTTTCTTAGATAGCTTAGGGACATGAAACCTTTTTGAGAAACTGGCGGAGCTTCTCCTCACAACTTTCTCTCTGAATGTATTGATCCTAAAGTTATCGCCGAAAAACGCGGCAAAAAAGATTAAACAAGAGGGCCCAGAGGGCCATGGTTCGCTCACCTGATCTAAAGCATAACAAGTGGGCCCGGGCAGGGTCAATTTTGGCCCCAGGGCTAAAATTGAACAATCTTGGTAGAGGTCCACAAGATGAAGCTTCATATCGAATATGAAAGACCTGGGCTTTCTGGTTTCAGAGAAGATGATTTTAAAGGTTTACCCTGCATATAGAAGTCTATGTAAAACAAGATTTTCCCAGGGCTATAATTTGAACAATCTTGAACATTAATCAAAAATCCGTTGATGATGAATCTTGATAGAGGTCCATTAGATGAAATTTCACACCAAATATCAAAGACCTAGGCCTTGTGGTTTCACAGAAGAAAATTTTTAAAGATTTTCCCTATATAAGTCTATGTAAAACCAAAGGGCCCCGAGGCGGGGGGCGTTTTTGGCCTCAGGGCTATAATTTGAACAATCTTGGTAGAGGTCCACTAGCTGAAGCTTCATACCAAATATCAAAGACCTAGGCCTTGTGGTTTCAGAGAAGAAGATTTTTTAAGATTTTCCCTATATAAATCTATGTAAAACCAAAGGGCCCCAGAGCGGGGGCATTTTTTGGCCCCAGGGCTATAATTTGAACAATCTTGGTAGAGGTCCACAAGATGAAGCTTCATACCAAGTATCAAAGACCTGGGCCTTGCAGTTTCAGAGAAGAAGATTTTTTAAAGATTTTCCCTACATAAGCCTATGTAAAACCAAAGGACCCCGGGGCGGGGGCGTTTTTGGCCCCAGCACTATAATTTGAACAATCTTGGTAGGGGTCCACTAGATGAAGCTTCATACTTAATAGCAAAAACCTGGGCCTTGCGGTTTCAGAGAAGAAGATTTTTACAGATTTTCCCTATATAAGCCCATGTAAAACCAAAGGGCCCAGGGGCGGGGGCATTTTTGGCCCCAGCACTATAATTTGAACAATCTTTGTAGGGGTTGACTAGATGATGCTTCATACCATAAATCAAAGACCTGGGCCTTGTGGTTTCAGAGAAGAAGATTTTTGAAGATTTTCCCTAAATAAGCCCATGTAAAACCAAAGGGCCCTGGGCGGGGCATTTTTGGCCCCAGCACTATAATTTGAACAATCTTGGTAGGGGACCACTAGATGAAGCTTCATACCAAATATCAAAGACCTGGGCTTTGTGGTTTCAGAGAAGAAGATTTTTTAAGTTTTCGGTGAAAAAAATTATTTTTGGCTCCTGTGACCTATATGTGCAACGGACCAGAACCATTTGAACAGTTTTGAAAGGGGCCCACCTAAGGATCATTCCTGTGAAGTTTGGTCAAAATCTGAACAGTGGATTAGGAGGAGATGTTGTTTGAAGAAATTGTTTACGCACGGATGACAGACAAAAAGTGATCCTAATATAAAACACAAGAGGGCCCAGAGGGCCCTGAATCGCTCACCTGAAAATTAGTGTCTCCAGTACATTCTAGGCCCAAGGGCTATAATTTGAACAAACTATGTAATGGTCCACTAGATGAAGCTTCATACCAAATATCAAAGACCTGGGCCTTCTGGTTTCAGACAAGAAGATTTTTAAAGGTTTTCCCTATATAAGCCTATGAAAAACCAAAGGGTCCCGGGGCGGGGGCATTTTTGGCCCAAGGGCTATAATTTGAACAATCTTGAAAGAGGTCCACTGGATGAAGCTTCATACCAAATATCAAAGACCTGGGCCTTCTGGTTTCAGACATGAAGATCTTCAAAGGTTTTCCCTATTTAAGCCTATGAAAAACCAAAGGGTCCCGGGGTGGGGGCATTTTTGGTCCAAGGGCTATAATTTGAACAATCTTGAAAGAGGTCCACTAGATGAAGCTTCACACCAAATACCAAAGATCTGGGCCTTGCGGTTTCAGAGAAAAGGATTTTTAAAGATTTTCCCTGTACAAACCTATGTAAAACCAAAGGCCCGCAGGGCGGGGGCATTTTTGGCCCCAAGGCTATAATTTGAACAATCTTAGTAAAGGTCCACCAGGTAAAGCTTCACACCAAATATTAAAGACCTGGGCCTTGTGATTTCAGAGAAGAAGATTTTTTAATGATTTTCCCTATATAAGCCTATGTAAAACCATAGGCCCCCACGGCGGGGGCATTTTGGCCCCCAGGGCTATAATTTGAACAATCTTGAAAGAGTCCATTAGATGAAGCTTCACGCCAAATATCAAAGATCTGGGCCTTGCGGTTTCAGAGAAGAAGATTTTTAAAGATTTTCCCTGTATTCCCTATGTAAAACCAAAGGCCCCCAGGGCGGGGGCATTTTTGGCCCAAAGGCTATAATTTGAACAATCTTAGTAGAGGTCCACCAGGTAAAGCTTCACACCAAATATTAAAGACCTGGGCCTTGTGTTTTCAGAGAAGTTTTTTTAATGACTTTCCCTATATAAGCCTATGTAAAACCATAGGCCCCCGCCCCGGGGGCATTTTGGCCCCCCGGGCTTTAATTTGAACAATTTTCAAAGAGGTCCAATAGATAAAGCTTCATACCAAATATCAAAGAACTGGGCCTTGCCGTTTGAGAGAAGAAGATTTTTAAAGATTTTCCCTGTATAAGCCTATGTAAAACCAAAAGCCCCCGGGGCGGGGGCATTTTTGGCCCAAAGGCTATAATTTGAACAATCTTGAAAGAGGTCCACTAGATGAAGCTTCATACCAAATATCAAAGATCTGGGCCTTGCGGTTTGAGAGAAGAAGATTTTTAAAGATTTTCCCTGTATAAGCCTATGTAAAACCAAAGGCCCCCGGGGCGGGGGCATTTTTGGCCCCAAGGCTATAATTTGAACAATCTTAGTAGAGGTCCACCAGGTCGAGCTTCACACCAAATATTAAAGACCTGGGCCTTGTGGTTTCAGAGAAGAAGATTTTTTAATGATTTTCCCTGTATAAGCCCATGTAAAACCAAAGGCCCCCGGGGCGGGGGCATTTTGGCCCCCAGGGCTATAATTTGAACAATCTTGGTAGAGGTCCACTAGATGAAGCTTCATACCAAATATTGAAGACCTGGGCCTTGCGGTTTCAGAGAAGAAGATTTTTAAAGATTTTCCCTGTATAAGTCTATGTAAAACCAAATGCCCCCGGGGCGGGGGCATTTTTGGCCCCAAGGCTATAATTTGAACAATCTTAGTAGAGGTCCACCAGGTAAAGCTTCACACCAAATATTAAAGACCTGGACCTTGTGGTTTCAGAGAAGAAGATTTTTTAATGATTTTCCCTATATAAGCCTATGTAAAACCAAAGGCCCCCGGGGCGGGGGCATTTTGGCCCCCAGGGCTATAATTTGAACAATCTTGGTAGAGGTCCACTACATGAAGCTTCATACCAAATATCGATGACCTGGGCCTTGCGGTTTCAGAGAAGAAGATTTTTAAAATTTTGTTTTAAAAAATCTATTTTTAGCTCCTGTGACCCAGATGTGCAATGGACCGGAACCATTTGAACAATTTTGAAAGGGGACCACCTAAGGATCATTGCTGTGAAGTTTGGTCAAAATCCGATCAGCGGTTTAGGAGGAGATGTCATTTGAAGAAAAAGTTTACGCACACACACACACACGCACGCACGCACTGACGACGGACGACGGACGAAAAAAGATCCCAAAAGCTCACCTTGTCACTACGTGACAGGTGAGCTAAAAACAATCGACTTTTGTTTAATATGCCCCGTAACGTTACATGTACGACGTCCTTAACTACGTCGCGTTTACTCATGGCGCAGTATTGACATTTTTGTTAAAGAAATTGTGAATAAAATGCGTTTTAAATGTTATATGATAAATAGAATAGCCTTGCATTTTATCCCTTTTCCTCAACTCGTTTAATAAATTAAATAATACATGAACACGAATGCAAGATTCTATTTATTATATATCATTTAAAACGCATTTTATTCATTATTTTTTAACAAAAATGTCAATACCCTATAGAGTACACATGAAGGATACTGAAAAGATATCTGATTTTATTGTCTACGCCCATGGGCGTGGACATTATCGACGTAGGGTTTAACACGGAAGTACAGCCATTAGTTACCCATAATTTAGATTGCCCTTTATATCTAATGCGACAATAAGTATACGCTTTCACAAAAAGAAAAAAGGCTAATAACATGTACAAGCTTTCATACAAAAAAGAGGCCCAAGGGCAGAGCTCTGGCACATATGTACAAGCCCATATTTGCTGTCATATTTGTGCAGGCTAATACGAAACATCTACAAACTCTCGACCACGACGGAACAAGGAGCCATCGGCTATCGTTAGCAGAAGTTCTATAAAGTGCAGGAAAATTGTCTACTTAACTTCTCCAACAGTATTCAAGCATTCCTTTTGATAAGATGTTACAAGCATATTGAAGTTTCACTGGTGCCTTTTTAAAGATGAAAAGTACTTTTGGACAAAACTGCAGCATTTGCATCTTTGACATTTCAGACATTATATTTCAGTCGGGAAGATCCAGAGTGCAGACTGGCCAAAGACAGAAAATTGTAAAATACACATTTCTCGGATTCATAGTTAATATGTGCTAACCATAGACCTAGCTTTTCGCACTTGTCACCAAAATAAGCTAAATGTTTCACATTGCAGACAAGATATCATGCTATGTCCCAAGACTGCAGTGGTAGAGCGTCCGCTTTGGAATCGGGAGGTCGCCCTTTCGATCCCTGGCCACGCGATACCAAAGGTGTTCAAAATGGTACTAGGATTACCCTTGGCTGACGCTCGCATTATCAGGTGTAGTCCTAGGAAGATAAATGAAGGCAGGTAGGTATTTGCTAAAAGATACTTTGTTTGTCGCAAAAGCTTACGTTACTTGTTTTTAATATTCGACGTTAAACAAAGCTTCTTTATCGTTATTGTCTTTAAAGACTAAAATGTTTGTTGTTTATTAACAGATTGTCAAGATTTTTTTAACAATGGGTATACAGAAAATGGTGTGTACACAGTGTCACCTGATGGCAGATGTCCGTTTAGGGTTTACTGCGATATGACTAATGGTGGCTGGACAATGATACAAAGGCGCTACAATGGTAACGTGGATTTTCGGAGGAACTGGACGGAATATGTACATGGCTTTGGTTACTTAGATGCTGAACACTGGCTAGGCTTAGAGAAAATCCACCGTTTAACAAATGGAGGCAGTCAAATTATATTTAATCTTCTCTCGTACGATTTTGTCTTTGATCATGCCCACTACAAGAGTTTCACCGTTCATGACGTCATGTCCGGTTACAGGATGAATGTCGATCCGTATGACTACAAAGGAACTATACCGGAACTACTAAGCTACCACGATGGATTCAAGTTTTCGACATATGATCGTGATAATGACCAGTACTCTTCAAGTTGCTGTGTAGAATATGGGGGTGGAGGTGGGTGGTGGTATAACAACTGTTACCGTCTTGGGGTTCTAAATGGTGAATTTGGTAAGAGTAACCTAGCAGGGATGAGACTCTGGGATAACGGTGACCAGTACATTTTGAACTCTGTGATTAAAATCAAGCCAAGAGAAGGGATGTGTTAACCATTGTCATGCTGTATAATTTGATTTTGCCATGCCCATTTTGACTATCAGCTAAACAAATGATGTAATTTATTCCTATAAATTCCCGAATTGAATGGCAAACTGTGAAGTTAAGATCAGATGACCCCAGAAGCCATCTGACCTGGATTTTCACTGCTTACAAAGGTATAGGGTGTGGCAAATTCAGATATTCAGTAGGATAAGAGTTAATATAAAATTCTTAAATACAAAATAAATGGGACTTTCCTAAATCCCGGTATGGGTCGGACCAATTATGATGTATGCAGTATCTGATTTACTTTTACAATCAAAGCACTTACAACTCTGTTGGATCGATTGGGTCTGGACTTAGATTGTTTCGTTTAATCCTTTAGCCAATATCACCTGGACGCCCCAGTGATGAAAGAAACGCGTAACCTTTGCCTCACCCAACCAACGTGACCCGACCGAACCACAGCCGTGAGAGAACTTATAGTTCACTAGGCCACGGAGTCCCGTTACCATAAACTGTAGAAAGCTTTTTGAGATATACGACTCACTAACAATATGGAGACTCGACATTGGTTTAAGGGACTCGTTTGAAAGTCTGGAGAGACCCGGAATCGAACCTAGACTGGATTATAAGACGATTGGCTAAACCACTACACCACGGAGGATTCTTTAGTGGGCGGAGGTTATAAATGAAGACACTGATTTTACCCGCAACCTTTATTTTGCACAACTAATATTTACACCAATGCCTTTGGTCTGTGCCTGAGTGCAAGCACAATCTGCTCTCAACTGTCCCTGAACCTCAGCGGAAAATCCCGAAGAGCCAATAGGCTTACAAACACCGTTTACGTCACGACAGCCTGCAAAATAGAACAGTTTGGCTATTAAGGGGAATGGGAACAGCTGGCAGATTTTTCTGCCTTTTTTAAAGGGAGACAACTTTCGGGACTTCCTGTCCGCTTTTCTATAAGCTCTGTCCCACTGAAAAAGGGGTCAACTCATAAAGGAAAGAATTTTCTCATCAGGAGCAAATTCTTTCCTTTAAGAGTTGACCCATATTGATGTGGTAGACAAAAATACTTTTGCTGGAGTTGCCTCCCCTGAAGGTGTTTACATTCCCATTAAGAAATTCATTTTTACTTTTCTGGGCCCAGTTGTTCAAAGCATCGTTGGCTTAACGGGCTCGTTAGTGGTCAAATTGCTAACTGTTCTAACAAGTTCAATATCTAATATAGTGTTATTTTTGCTGAAAAAAAAGGTGAGCAGCTTTTGCATTTGCAAAAGCTGCTCACATTTTTTTTTCAGAAAAAAATATTGGCATATTTGTCATAATAAATGATCACAATTGTAACGATACGTAAACTCACGAGGTCGTTATAGTTTTGAACACTTAGCCCCAGATGTTTTGACTTCATGAAAGAATAAGCGCAATTGGCCGCATGTTAATTAAAGGAACCTCCAGGGTGTAAGCTTTGCAAGGCAACCCCCTGTTGTTAATACTTTTAAGAATAAGGAAAAATAACCGGCATTAAGTATATCGGGTCGGTCGGGAAGTGAAAGAACCAAAGTGGAGCTCATGTAAACTTTGCTAGTGACCCAATGTCATTCAGTTCATATTTTCATGAACATTTGAAAACATGTAACAATCGACATGTTTTTAATTATTTGGACCCCATTTTGATTTATATGAGTCTTTGAATCGACTGCCTATTCGAAATTCGCAAAATTGCAGTATGTTTCCTCTGGCTTTCTTTGCCGGATCATTACAGGGTCACTGATGAGGCTTTATTAGCCGAAAATACGTAGTATGACCCATCTTCTTTCTTATGAATGTTTTCATTGCTCTTGAAGGAACTCCTTTTTGATTTTTATTTGCCTTCACTGCAGCTGGTGTTGTGCAGTGTGGCGGCCGTAAAACGTCTCCCCGTACATCAACCATAGTGCAGTTTATATTTTACTTTTTGTCCTTTGAGATCAGCGTGAATATTCTGAGAAATCAGAAAAAAATTATTGGTTTTAGACTCATATTCTAGACAGGTTTTTAATTATTTGGACCCCATTTTGATTTATATGAGTCTTTGAATCGACTGCCTATTCGAAATTCGCAAAATTGCAGTATGTTTCCTCTGGCTTTCATTTCCGGATCATTACAGGGTCACTGATGAGGCTTTATTAGCCGAAAATACGTAGTATGACCCATCTTCTTTCTTATGAATGTTTTCATTGCTCTTAAAGGAACTCATTTTTGATTTTTATTCAGTAATTCGAATACGTTCGGGGGTCATGGAATTTTTATCGAAATAGGGGTACTTCCAACTACTGAGGGTACTCATACAGCTAGGCCATAAGGCATAATGGGGATGACTTTGGGATATAATTTTAGCATTCTTTTTATAAATGAAAGGTATGTTGTGTGTACCCATTAGAATCGCCTCGATGAGGCGATTCTAATGGGTAAACACAACATACCTTTTCAATTTAAAAGCAAACATACATCCATAGGTCAACCTGAAATTATCCAAGGACATCAAAACATTTTCGAATTAGCCATGGCAAACAGGTCATCCGTGGTCGAGTTATCGAAGTTTCAGGGTACATTTACATTGTATTTTATTCATTAGCAGAATAAAATTGTACTACGAATAAACAGAAAGAAAAGTTACTCATGAAAACCATGACATCACGAAAACACGCCTATATAATTTTGCATCCCCACTTAAATCGATGTTTTATAAGTACATTTACATTGTATTTTATTCATTAGCAGAATAAAAGTGTACTACGAATAAACAGAAAGAAAAGTTACTCATGAAAAGCCATGACATCACGAAAACACGCCTATAAAATTTTGCATCCCCACTTGAATCCCAGTTTTATACAGTAATTTACATTGTATTTTATTCATTAGCAGAATAAAAGTGTACTACGAATAAACAGAAAGTAAAGTTACTCATGAAAAGCCATGACATCACGAAAACACGCCTATATAATTTTGCATCCCCACTTAAATCTCCGTTTTATACGTACATTTGCATTGTATTTTATTCATTAGCAGGATAGAATTGTACTACGAATAAACAGAAAGAAAAGCTACACATGAAAAACCATGACATCACGAAAGCACGCCTATATAATTTTGCATCCCCACTTAAATCTCCGTTTTATACGTACATTTGCATTGTATTTTATTCATTAGCAGAATAAAATTGTACTACGAATAAACAGAAAGAAAAGTTACTCATGAAAAGCCATGACATCACGAAAACACGCCTATATAATTTTGCATCCCCACTTAAATCGATGTTTTATAAGTACATTTACATTGTATTTTATTCATTAGCAGAATAAAAGTGTACTACGAATAAACAGAAAGAAAAGTTACTCATGAAAAGCCATGACATCACGAAAACACGCCTATATAATTTTGCATCCCCACTTGAATCCCAGTTTCGTACAGTAATTTACATTGTATTTTATTCATTAGCAGACTAAATAAACAGAAAGAAAAGTTACTCATGAAAAGCTATGCCATCACGAAAACACGCCTATATAATTTTGCATCCCAATTGAATCCCAGTTTTATACAGTAATTTACATTGTATTTTATTCATTAGCAGAATAAAAGTGTACTACGAATAAAGAGAACGAAAAGTTACTCATGAAAAGCCATGACATCACGAAAACACGCCTATATAATTTTGCATCCCAATTGAATCCCAGTTTTATACAGTAATTTACATTGTATTTTATTCATTAGCAGAATAAAAGTGTACTACGAATAAACAGAAAGAAAAGTTACTCATGAAAAGCCATGACATCACGAAAACACGCCTATATAATTTTGCATCCCCACTTAAATCCCAGTTTTATATATTTACATTGTATTTTATTCATTAGCAGAATAAAAGTGTACAACGAATAAACAGAAAGAAAAGCTACTCATGAAAAGCCATGACATCACGAAAACACGCCTATGTAATTTGGCATCCCCACTTGAATCCCAGTTTTATACGTACATTTACATTGTATTTTATTCATTAGCAGAATAAAATTGTACTACGAATAAACAGAAAGAAAAGTTACTCATGAAAAGCCATGGCATCACGAAAACACAACTATATAATTTTGCATCCCCACTTGAATCCCAGTTTTATACAGTAATTTACATTGTATTTTATTCATTTGCAGAATAAAGGTGTACTACGAAAACATGCCTATACAATTTGCACCCCGCTCCCCTTGAATCCCAGTTTTATACAGTAAAACTGGGGTTTACAAGGGTAAACCTTATTTTTCTTATTTATACTCTAAAATATAGATTGTGGTTACTCGTTAGAGTCGCCTCGATGGCGGTTCTAGCATGTGCCCACAATCTATATGTGTAAAATTTACAATGTATTTGTGTATGCGTGTTTTCTTATTGGCTTAGTACTCAACAGTCTTACGTCAGGGAAAGACGAGACAGACTTAATGATATGAACGCACACATCAAAAACAACACGTAGTGTGCATGAAAGTACACAGCTTACTTAAACCTTACTAAAATCTTCAATTAAGATATGAAACTGCAAATATCTAAAATTAGTATGGGACCATATCAATTCATCTTACAGAAACCAACACTTGTGTCAAGCAGACTTTTCTATAAGCATTGTGTATGCTAAATCTTCCATCATAGGGAAGCAATGCAGATCCACATCAGATACAAAGAACGTGGCGTCCGAGCAGGGTCCACAGTATTTCCTTTTAGTAAAAGTTATACAACTTCTTAAACTGGCAACCGTGATTTCCCAAACTATTGATAAGAATATTTTGTTACTTTCAATCATGTAGACCATTACACATCACGAAAACACGCCTATATAATTATGACCCCCTCGAACCCCACTTTTATATAGCAAAACTGGGGTTTACAGGGGTAAACCTTATTTTTATTATTTCTGCTCTAAAATATAGATTGTGGGTACTCGTTAGAACCGCCTCGATGAGGCGGTTCTAACGAGTACCGACAATCTATATTTTGAGCAGAAATAAGAAAAATATCACAATTTTTCATCCAAAAAGTTTAGGTTTTTCGGCGGTAAAGTGCACAATGTATTTGTATAGGCGTGTTTTCGTAATGAGATATGTAGACCATTACGAAAACACGCCGATACAAATACATTGTAAACTTTATTGCCGAAAAAACGAAAATTTTAAGGTAAAAATTGTGATTGTGATATTTTTCTCATTTCTGCTCAAAATATAGACTGTGGGTACTCGTTAGAACCGCCTCATCTATATTTTAGAGCGTGTTTTCGTGATGGATATTGATAAGCAATGCCACCAGGATAAGCATTGTTCGTAACTCTGTTAACGATTTTAACTAAACTCCCTATATACAAGAATGGACGTGTCCAAATTCATCGAAGAAAATGTCCGCGATGGGAGTGTTAAAATATTTTACAAATTAACTTACTCTGTTCGACAATTTCTCGTTTATGCCCATTTCTGGTTTTTGCGCATTTGTACTTGACACAGATTCCAGGCTCTTTCTCTTCCCAAGTCTTTCCTACATCGAAACATTTCCCACCACGTGATCTGCAAGCTAAAAAATACGGGGCATTCACGAACTGGTGCATACTTTTGTTGATCACTTAATCACTGGAACAACCCTTATCTTGATGAATATTAATTTAAGCCACACCCATTTCCGTCTATCAACCAATCAAATTACTTGATGTAATTTATTGCTACAAATTCATAAACTGAATGCCAAACAGTGTAGATCCTGATCAGATGGCTTCTTCAGAAGCCATCTGATCTGGATCTACACTGTTTCCAAAGATAGGGGTTGTCGTGAACAGCAAGATAAGGGTTAATTATGACTGACTGCTTTTAAGTTGGTCGATTTGCTCAGGATTGCTTTTGATTGCATATCGATAATCCGCAAGAATTTTACTAATGACTGTTTTAAGCAAATTGTGGGAAGTTTACTTACAACTCATTACGATTACTCACCCGTGCATTTTTCACATCTCCAATATGGCTAATTTTCTGATGAAAATCCTTGATAGTTTTGTTATAAATGGTCAAAACATAGGTTGAGGGTGCTCGTTAAAACCGCCTTAGAGAGGCGGTTCTAACGAGTACCCACAACCTATAGCTTGGAGCAGAAATAAGGAAATTAATGTTTACCCCCGTATACCCCAGTTTTCTCTATATAAAGTGGGGTGTAGGGGGGGGGTCTTCATTTCACGGACTTGTTCACGTGATGTGTTTCAAGCAGATCAATAAGCCACGGGGACTTTACTTATAACTGTTTCATGTAAGGGACTTTACTTGCGACTGTTCAAAGCAGTTCAATAAACTTGCGGCTGTTTCAAGCAGATCAATAACTCACAGCAACCTTACTTAGCATATAAATCAACTAGCATATCATACTTATAGGAACAAGGGAGAAGTTATGAAAATTCAGGCAGCATGGTCATGAGATTTGATTATTTACACAAGCCATTTTTGATGACCGCTGATGGGAGATTCACTGCCAGATACAAGCAATAGATTTAACTCAGTGCTGTGGATATTATATCTGCGTATAGGTGATACCATATCATTCATTCAAACAGTTGAAACAAACCAGTATAACAACGCTTCATGAATTATCCTTTCCATTCAAAAAGCACCTCTTTTGCATGTATAAACAATAAGTAAGTGATATTAGAGATAAGTGCTTCCGCCATCAACTGGTGTTTATTTAACTAATTCTATCACTGTTAAGAGGCTAATAAATTAAACTTTCTGATAAAAATATGATCCTTCTGAGAAGGGGGTTCTAGTACTTTGTTCCCTACAGTAATCAGTAAATCACAGGAGATTTATTTAGGACTGTTTGAAGCAGATTAATATATCACGAGACTTTACTTACGTCTTTCCAAACAGATCAGTAAACTTAAGATAGTTTCAAGCAGATCAATAAATCACAACAATTTTTCTTGCATATGTTTCAAGCATATAAAGTAACATAAGACTGTTTCAAGCAGATCAATAATTCATAGAATATAAAATCAGGGTCTACAGTGTTTGCCATTCCGTCTGAACTTTTTGGACTCCTTGCTTGATCGTGTAAGAAACTGGTTAAAATTTAAGGAGAATTACAGCAAGCCCTGAAGGTGTCCGAACTTTTAGGATTACCAACCTCCACCAGATAATGTGTAGAATGAGTCCTTTAGCTCCTCATTAAATAGACATTCATAGGTCATACAAGTCGGAGTTACTTTCGTGTGACCTACTGGGCGACATATTCCCTCGTCATCACAACCTGAAACATAAATTGAGAACTGCCAAAAAATACCTTCATGCTGTACTCACAAAAATGCAGACAGCTCATGAGAAAATGAGTGTTATTGCTGCATGCTCTGGCGAACCTATGCCGCCAACTATACTTCTTGCATGAAACTCTCTGAAGGTCCCCACTAGACGTGTCTACGAGCGGCATAGTCTCTGGTGAGACTGCCTGTATTCGCAGGTTCGCCTAAGTCTTTAATAATAATAATCGACTTAATTTATACTTACAGAGGGTAACACATTTTGTAACTAGTACTAATCTTCCATCTGGACCTCTTTTTCTTCCTTTTCCTGGGTAGAAACCAGAACAAAGCAATGAGGATAAAGTCTCTTACTTAAGGAAACAACACTTGGAGCTTGCGGGGATCGAACCGGCTACTTCTCGACCTCAAATCCGATGCTTTACCGCTTCACTACAGTGCTCTATGTTTTGCTGTTCGCCTTTGGAATAAGAACCATTTTATCATGAGTTGACCCGAATTTCATTTGAGCCCATTCAATTAAACCGGTATTCGGGATCAGCGACCAGGTTAGAGACAAACAGGACCCAGCTATACAGATTAACTAGAGGTATGCAGTTGATGACTTAATGCTGAGGCATGTTATTTTTGCATAAGTGTTGTTTGTTTGAATTAAGGTTTAACGTCCATTTCAACACAATGTAGGTCATTTTGGAGACGTTGTTTCCAGTTTTGTGAGTCTTTTACCCAACATTGAGATGAAACGACAACTCGAGCCCTGCCACCCAATGTCACCAATAGGGTTTATATGAATTGACAGTCGAACCGCACCAATTTGCCTGGGCAGGTTTAGACTGCATGAGCGGTAACCAGTACTTGTGTGCTGTCGGTTTCAGCTTTGCGTTGAAGCACCATGCAGTCCAATCTGATTGTTATTTCAGTAGATATTATAACGTGTGTATGTACAAGCGACCTATGATTTGGAGCAATTGTCAGAAAAGTATAGAACACCCATGAGAACTCTACTTTGTTTGAAATTGAGGAAACAAAGATATCCATGGGAAAAGCAACAATAAATAACAACGCAAGCATAATACCCAAACTAAAACAGAACTTTACCAACATTTTAATAATTATTAATAGGAACTTAAACCCGAAAGGAAATCCACTGTATCAGAGAAAAAGGTGGGTTTTAGCTTGATAATTTGTAACAGTACTCCTCATTTTCACTTCCAACAGACATTGATGATACCCATTAGAACCGAATAATCTATTTAAGGATCGGAAAACAGAATATAACAAAATATTTTCAACTAAAATTATGTCATTTTTCCTATCATGAAAGCTAAAATAGTAAAATTCCGCTATTAAGACCGCCTAAAATTAAGACTAATTCTGCTATAAAAACATATTTAGTAGGTTGCAGTTATTCTTTCTTTGTGTTTTCTGAATACAGTGTCCTCTGGGCAGAGCCCACATTTGGGACTGTTCAAAAGTGGTCTTAAACCACTTTTGAACAGTCCCAAAGGTGGTCTTAATATATGAATTTTACTGTATTATATAAGAATATTACCGTTAGTAGGCCTACTTACCAGCTGAGACAGGAGCCGTGTCTCTCTGAATGAGCTTGCCTGTCTTTCTCACTATACACTTTCTGGTTCGACATCCATCCGACCACGTCTTATTGACTGGCATACAAGTATTGTTGAAAACGCAAGCTAAGTAAAATAAAAAGCAACAAACAGCTCGGGTTGAAACGTAGGAAATGAAATTTCTTGCACAACCGACAAGGAAATCCGTGATTTTACCCTGGGATAGAAATTTATGTTCTGACCCTGGTGTTCCGACCCAAAATCGAATATAATCGCGTGTTTGATAAATGCACTGATTGATAACGAACTCGTATGTGCCGTCGTTAAGGTTGACGTCACAGCGCGTTATATGACGTCACTAAACATTCCTGCAGTGCCAATACAATATGGCGGACGTCGGTACTCCAAGTGACTGCAGCATTAAAAATCCGCGGTAAGAAATGGGAGGTATGCAAGAAAAAGAATCCAATATGGGTGTGAGGGGTGGATTGGAAAATCCGTCCCTCGGGATCACTGTCCGGCATCACTCGGCAAGTCTCGTGATGCCGGACAGTGTCCTCGGGTCGGATTTTTCAATCCACCCCTCACACCCATATAAGATTCTTATATTCTCACACATGGAACAAGAACACCCCTTAGCATGACAGTGTGTGATTTCTTTGTCACACACGGCTACCTCACCCTATGGTTCATTAGCTGCCTAAATGTGTCAATTCTTGCTTAATATGGGAAAACATGTACATTGCAATGGGACTATTTTTTTTCAAATTTGTCTCCGGCTATTGGATGTTTTGTTACCCAGGCAAGCAGGGAAGCTCTGTTACATTCGTGTAAAGGGGCCAATTTGCATATTAATTTTATGTATTCTTGGGCATTTTGGTGGCAATAGCTATGGAATCATTTTTACCCTTGACAGCACATTGATGAGAAAAATAATCAGTGGTGGGACTGAGACCTCAACAAGGAAATCTCAGACCTCAACTTAAACGCCGAAAAAACGAAAATTTTCAGATGAAAAATTGTGATCTTTTTCTTATTTCTGCTCAAAATATAGATCGTGGGTACTCGTTAGAACCGCCTCTAAGAAATACCCACAATCTATATTTTCGAGCAGAAATCAGAAAAATAAGGTATACGCCTATAAACCCTAGTTTTACTATATAAAAGTGGGATTCAAAGGGTAAACAATGCCAGTTTTGGAGATATACAAGAATACATTTTCTCACATTTTGGATAAGGATACCCCTTTGTATGATTTCTGCTGTCTCACCTTAGGGTGTATTAGCTTTCTCAATCTGTCAATCATTACTTAATACGGGAAAAACATGTTCATTGCAGTGGAACTATATTTTTCCCAAACTGTCTCTTGCTGTTGGCTGTTTCGTTACTCATACAAACAGGAAAGTACCTTTTCTGTTTCTCCCCAGATGTACATTTTGAGCAGCTACAATATCATGATTCAGTGTAATGAACATTTAGTATCAGTGTCCCGACAGCACATAAGCGCTCAGGAAAAGAAGGATATGCATGTAGTCTTCACCCATACATCCTATCACCTAGGGATAATCATGTGTGTTTTGTATGAACTTAAATTATACCGTCAATATGACATAGTCTTAGGCGCAGACAGAGAGCAAGTAAAATAAGATAGCTTTATATTCCAGCGATAGTAAACAACCTACAGGGGGAATATGGATTACCCTCATCTGACAGTAATACGACAAAACAATTACAGAATATAATAAACTCAGCTTTGTCTCACACTGCTGTCTCACCTTAGGGTGTATTAGCTTTCTCAATCTGTCAATCATTACTACGGGAAAAACATGTTCATTGCAGTGGAGCTATATTTTTCCCAAACTGTCTCTTGCTGTTGGCTGTTTTGTTACTCATACAATCAGGAAAGTACATGTACCTTTTCTGTTTCTCACAAGATGTACATTTTGAGCAGCCACAATATCATGATTCAGTGTAATGAACATTTAGTATCAGTGTCATCAAACAGCTGTCAAGTGTCAAGGAAAGAAAGTCATGAAATGTGCATGCAATGTTGTTTGTCAGAAATCAAAAACTGTTTTTCATTTTAACTATATCACTTTATGTAAAGGAATGTATTGAAAATGGATTTGAACAGCTCATGGGAAAAACTTTTAAACAGCTCTCTTTAGTTTAAACTTTATTTTATTTGTATAACTAATACATATAAACTCAACACATAAAAGCTATAAAATTACAATGTTACACAAATGGGATTCAGAAGAAAGTCGTTCGACTTTTGAAAAGTCTGTATCCCATCTTGCTTATAGTAAAGACGAAAGTTATACGTGATTTAGCTTGTAAACAAGACCCTAAGTACTTTGTTTCATGGATTTGTGTGTCAACGTTCCTTTGAAACTACATAATCTGCTGCAGGCTCCACGGGGAGTGGATAAGTTCTTATTCCAACACTATGTTTTACCAACTCACGACCTTGCATATGCAAGCAAAGACGAAACGTACTTTGTCAGATTAAAGCCTCTAAAACATTTGTATTGTAGCATTGGTATCTATCAAAGACGTTAGATAAGTGTGAAACACCAGCAGATCGGAACAAGAGATCCATCTTATGTACCTTCCTAATGGGATGTATTGTACTACAATTGAAGTAGTGCTTAAACTAAATTCGTCAGTTTATTTGAAACGTTTTGTCTTTAGTAGAAATTCCTGCACAGCAAGGAAGACCTGTTTATTCTGGTGTAAAGAAAGCTCTGAACTGCCAAAGAGCAGCAGATTAAGAGTGGGGCGACAAATCTCCGATACTGTATCGAGTAGATCTTGTCTTTGGTTGGTGTAACGATTGCAATTTAACATAAAGTGGTATGTATCTTCTATTGAGCCACAAACACACAGAGGGTTATCAATAATATTTTTAGAGAAGAGATGCTGGTTTAACGAGCTACATTTTGTCCTAAGTCTTGCATGATAAATTTGTCCAAGTCTTTTTCCACAAAAGTAATATTTAGGAGGAATTTCTAGGTTTGTATTTAGTTTTCGTTTGAAGGAATCGCTAGAAGGAGAATCACTTACTTCGCTTGGGAGGTCGTTCCAGTCTCTAATAACAGATGGTAGAAAAGAATTATAATATTGTTGTGAGTTGGCGTGTATAGTACTAATGTTTGATGCATTACGCAGTTGATAGGCTGAGGTATTACCAACTGAAGGCGGTACCAAAGAGGAAAGGTACTCAGGAGCTAGGCCATTTTTCATTTTAAAAAACATCTGAAGTTTATGCTTTTTCCTTCTGGACGATAGTGATTCCCACCCAGTTTCAGTGTGTAGAGCATCGATAGAGACAAGTTTAGTTGCTCCTGTGACAATCCGTGCAGCTTCGTTTTGGATTTTTTCAAGCTCGTTAACTTCATAATGGGTGCAATTGTCCCAGACTACGTCTGCATATTCCAAAAGAGGTCTTATAAAGGAGATATAGATAGTCTGTAGCGATTTCCTATCAAGGGTAAACTTGTGTTTTCGCATTACATTAACACGAATCCACGCCTTTGACTTGATATATTCCAAGTGCTCGTGCCATGTACAATCGTTTGTAAAGATTAACCCAAGATGTTTGTGTGAACTTGCTTCGTTAATTTGTGTTTTATTCATTAGAACTGGGGGATGATAAGGTTTATGGCGCTTTCGTGAAAAAGTAATGGACTCTGACTTTGCTGGGTTAAATGTGACTAACCATTTTGTTGCCCATTGGTGTACTTTGAGAAGGTCGGAATTCAGCTGATGAGCAGCTTGGTCTGGCCTTTCTACTATTACGTAAAGACTAGTATCATCTGCAAAGAGTCTAATAGATGAATTTATATCCTCAACGATAACATTAATGTATAAAAGAAAAAGAAGAGGACCAAGAATAGAGCCTTGAGGAACACCGGCTTAAATAGATGCCAATTCAGAACTGACTCCCGGCAAAACAACTCTCTGCTTTCTGTTATCTATGTAGTTTGCGAACCACTGTAAGAGAGATCAAGTAATACCAGCCCTTTCAAGTTTAAAAAGCAAACCTTTATGCCATACCCTGTCAAAGCTCTCTTTAGCAGGTGAGAATAAGAAAGACTCTTCCTTTGTTGCTCTGTAACATATATGTGTAAAGGGGTCATTTTGCATACTGATTTTCTGTATTTCTAGGGCAGTCTGGTGGCAATAGCTTTGGAAGCATCTTACCATTTACAGCACACTCTTCAAAGTAGATGTGTGAGTTATCAATAATCAATGAAGGAATTGAGACCTCAACAAGGAAATCTAAGGCTCGTGTTCACTTTATTTAAGTCATGCTCGGCATAGCATCGCATGAGACTTAAATAAACTGAAAACTTGCCTGAGAGTTCCTTGTCTCGGTCTCAATCCCGTCATATATTCAATTAATGTCACATGGTAATGATCGCCTTGTAAACCTCGCTTCATATACAGAAATTTGGGGTCTACGAGGTTTACATTATTTTACTTATTACTGCTCCAAGACAATATGTTGTAGGTGCTCGTTAGAACTGCCTCAATGAGGCGGTTAATGCGGTTCTAACGAGCACCAACAACCTATATTTTGAGTATAAAAAGAAACTTTTCATATTTTTATGAGAAAACAACAATTTTGCAGTAATAAAAGAATGCACTACGATGTCAACGGATGTGCTTTCGTTATGCGGAGAATAACATTGCAGCTGCTTCACGTCAAGAAAACATGCCTATATAATATTGACCCCTTTGAACCCCACTTTTATATAGTGAAACTGGGGTTTACAGGGGTTAACCTTATTTTTCTTGTTTCTGCTTTAAAATATAGGTTGTGGGTACTCGTTAGAACCGCCTCAACGCCTTTATTTATGGATGGATTTTAATATAACTTCACACAAATATTATTGGGTATGATGATATCTCGAGAGACTTTCACTTTCAGGTTCCAGCGCTGAAGGTCAAGGTTACTGTGGCTATTTTTAGAAAAACTTTGTGATCGCTCTAGTGCCTACATTTATGGATGGAATTTAATATAACTTCACACAAATGTTGGGTATGATAATATCTCGAGCAGGTTTGACTTTCACGGTCTTGGGCTGAAGGTCAAGGTCACTGTGGCTATTTTTAGAAAATATTTTTCATCGCTCTTGCGCCTTTATTTATGGATGGATTTTAATATAACTTCACACAAATATTATTGGGTATGATGACATCTCGAGAGACTTTGACTTTCAGGTTCCGGGGCTGAAGGTCAAGGTCACTGTGGCTATTTTTAGAAAAACTTTGTGATCGCTCTTGTGTCTATATTTATAGATGGATTTTAATATAACTTTACACAAATGTTGGGTATGCTGAGGAGTGAAGGTCAAAGTCACTGGCTATTTTTAGAAAAACTTTGTCAACACTCTTGCGCCTTCATTTATTGATGGACTTTAATACAACTTGACACAAATGTTTGGTATGATGATATCTTGAGTGACTGACTTTCCGGGTTAGGGGCTGAAGGTCAAGGTCACTGTGGATATTTTTTAGAAAAACTTGATCATTGCTCTAGTGTCCACATTTATTGATGGATTTTAAGATAACTTCATACAAATGTTTGGTATGATAATATCTCGAGTCAGTTCAACTTTCAGGGCCTGGGGCTCAAAGTCAAGGTCACTGTGGCAATTTTTAGAAAAAACCTTGTCATCACTCTTAAGTACCTACATTTATTGATGGATATAATGTAATTTTACACAAATGCTAGGCTAGGCTTTTTTAATTTGTCTTGCACGAGGGGGTTTGTATCGTCTGTGATGCCTTGTTATTACTTGGAAGTTTGTAGAATTTTTTTTATTAACTATAGATTGCTTTTTCATTTTTTTTTACAGTGGAAAGGCTTGAAAACAGGATGATGTGGGGTACTTTTTGGTTCTCTTCCATTTGCTACAGTCTGTTGGGCTTTTTTACAGAAGAAAAAAAAATGATAACTTGCCCTCATCCATCTTAGGCCCCCCAAAGGCGAACTATGTTGTCTTCTGACAACTCTTGTTATTGATGCTATATGTAGATCAGAGTTTTGCGTGTTGCTGGACGCCTTTACCCAGATCATAAGCCTTAATATAGGCTGCTCATCCGGCTGTTCAGGGTCTACACTGTTTGCTTAAATACTGTTATTAAGGTGTAACCCTGCTAGCATTCTCATAAATCTACAGCGGGCCGTTACGGCCCGTCAGCTACCCTGACGGGCCGCTAACGGCCCGCTGTAGATTTATGTAGAATGCTTACTGGGAAGTCTCAGCTGTCAATATAATGATATATTTCTTCACAATAGAATTTCTTCTCTTTTATCAAGAGGATGTACGGTTTTGATGATTGTTTTGATTTTAGTTAGTACATTCCTGATATTGATGATTGTTTTGATTTTAGTTAGAACAGTCCTGATATTGATGATTGTTTTGATTTCAGTTAGTACAGTCCTGATATTGATGATTGTTTTGATTTGAGTCAGTACAGTCCTGATATTGATGATTGTTTTGATTTTAGTCAGTACAGTCCTGATATTGATGATTGTTTTGATTTTAGTCAGTACAGTCCTGATATTGATGATTGTTTTGATTTCAGTTAGTACAGTCCTGATATTTCATTGTATAACAAGATGCCCATGGGTCACTATGCTCACCAGAGCTCAGATGGGCACTGCCCACTAGCAGCAGTGTATTTTAATTAACCATGGAAGCCCTGCTCTCAAGGATGCTACAGATAAAATTTGGACCCAATCAGCCTAGTGTCTTCAGAGGTCTGATGTCACTTGAATGTGTTGTTGCAGGACAACAGATGACAATTGACAAATTCCCATCTGTGGCAAGAATTGGCCTATAAGAACATTATTAAAGGAACCTTTCTATGAAACTTTGACAAAATATCTTGAAAGGCATAAATGTCATTGTTCAATTTTCCCCATTATATGTCAATGGAAACTCTTAATTTGCCATAGCAAACAAACCAAAGAGCCGAATTCAGTAAACCAGAACTCAGGTGGTTACTGCCCAATGGCAGCCATATATTTTAACATATGATTTTAATCTACCAATTATAAAGCCTCCAAAAACAAACCTCATACCCAAATGAGCACCCATGTGGACTGTATCTGAAATATTAGGTGTTTTATAAAGTAGAGGCCCAATGGAGCCCTGGTTGGTGTCAATAAATGCATCTTATCAAAACGAACAGAGACATATATGGTTTAGCGGTGGGGATATGTATGGTTCCTAAGATGTAAGGCCTTTTAAGCAGTGGAGGGATTCGGGCATGGCAGATCCCAGAAAAGTCCAAGATTGTTGTCAATGAATGTGTCTTACGGACCAAGAATATATAAGGTTCAAGGGTTGGGATCTGAATGGTTTCTGACATAATTTTTATGAGGCCTTTTATGAAGTGGATGGGAGAGAAATGACCCCTGCGGAGCCCCCAAGACGGATGTGACTGAATGTGTCTAATAACAATGAACAAGAATTTTTGATTATGGGCTGGGGATTTGAATGGTTTTTGAGATATATGGCCTATTATGAAGCGTAGCCATATCATAAGGAACAAGAACATATATGGTTAAGGGGTGGGGATCTGAACGGTTTCTGAGATATATGGCTTTTAATGAAGTAAAGGGGTGGGGCATGGCCCGTGGCACCCCGGGGGACCCCCATGCTGGTGTCTCTGATTGCGACTTATCATAGGGAACAAAAATATATATTGTTTAGGGTGGGGATCTGTATGGTTTCTGAGATATATGGATTTTAATGAAGTAAAGAGGTGGGGCATGGCCCATGGCACCCCGGGTGGACCAGCATGCTGGTGTCACTGATTGTGTCTTATCATAAGAAACAAGAATATATATATATGCTTTCGGGGTGGGGATCTGAAAGGTTTTTGGAATATTTGGCCTTTTATGAAGCGGAGGGGGTTGGGCATGGCCACGGCACATCCCGGGCAACCCCCAGGTTTGTGTCACTAAATGCGACTAATCATAAGGAACGAGAATATTTATGGTTTAGGGGTGGGGATCTGTAAGGTAAAGTTTCTGGGTTTTTGGGACTTTTATGAAGTGGAGGAGGTGGGGAATGGCCCCAGCGCATCCCCGGGAACCCCGAGGTTGGTGTCACTGAGTGCTTCTTATCATAAGGAACAAGAATATATATGGTTTAGGGGTGGAGATCTGAATGGTTTCTGAGATAAATGGTATTTCATGAAGTGGAGGGGGTGGGGCATGTCCCCGGCACATCCCGGGGGACCCCCAGGTTGGTGTCACTTGATGCATCTTGTCACAAGGAATAAGAATATATATGGTTTAGGGGCTTTCCCTTTGGTGTCTTTTATGGATGGAGTAAGTTAATTGTATCAATTCCTGATCTTTGTTTTACTTCTACTTTGGGATCTGTAAGGTTTCTTAGATATAAGGCATTTTATGAAGTTGAGGGGTCGGGGTATGGCCCGGGCACAACCTAGGGGACCCCAAGGTTGACATAAAAGCATATGACTGAGAGAAGTTTTTCCCAAGGAACATTTCTATGAATGTTTTGTCAAGATATCTGCAATGACTTGGCAGTAAATGCCATTTTTCAATTTTCCCCATTATAAGTCAATGGAAACTTTAAGTTGCCATAGCAACAAAATGAAAGGCCAAATTTAATAAAAACACAAAACCTGTTAAAGCAAATATGGTGAATATTTCCATAAAGTCTCAGCCCCATTGAACATATTGTTTCTGAGGAGATGATTTTTTAAGTATATTTTTTTTTTCTATTTTTTTCATTTTGGTTTCCATAGCAACCAGCAAAAATGAGCTGTAGGCCTAAAATCACATGGCAGATAGTAGATTGCATTAGGTACACTTTCATGAAAGTTTTGTCAAAATATCTGCAAAGGCTTGGCAGTTGATGCCATTTTTCAATTTTCCCCATTATAAGCCTATGGAAACTCTAGGTTGCCATAGCAACCAAATTAATGAGCCGATTTTCATAAAAAACACAAACTTTCAATCCCCCAGCCTAAGGAGGCTACAGATAAAATTTGGGCCCAATCGGCCCAGTGGCTTCAGAGGAGATGCTGTTTGAAAGTGTTGACGGACGCAGACGCAGACACAGACGACGCAGACACAGACGACGGACAACTGCCTATCCTGTAAGCTCCCCCGGAGCCTTCGGCTCTGGTGAGCTAAAACTTAAAACTCAGTGTTTGGAGCCGTTGACGGTATGCGTCCAGCTGAACGGTAAATATCCCGATAAGATGGCCATTACCCTCATATCAGGATCTTCACTATTTGCATAAGTATCTGTACTGGGCTTTAGGGTTGCAAGGCACAGCCATTATTAAGCAGTAACAAACACTGGAATCGAAAGGGATAATTTGACACTCCATGTAGGAATGCTGTCATCCTGTCATCTATTTCAAACATACCCTTTTTAGTAGAATGAATGTGCTCAGTTATGGAAAATTGCACTCCAGAAACTCATGGGTGGGAGGGGTTTGAGGATATTATAAGAATCTAATATAGGTGTGAGGGGTGGATTGCCCGAGGCACACTGTCCGGCATCACGGGGCTTGCCGAGTGATGCCGGACAGTGATCCCGAGGGACGGATTTTTCTATCCACCCCTCACACCCATATTGGCTTCTTTTTCTTGCATACCTTCCATTTACATTGCGAATTTTTAATGCTGCTGTAACTTCGGTTACCGACGTCCGCCATATTGTAATGACACAACAGGAATGTTTAGTGACGTCACGCATGACGACGCCGCGCATGAGGTTGTAATCAACCAGTGCATTTGTCAAACACGCGATTATATTCGATTTGGGGTCGGAACACCAGGGTCAGAACATAAATTTTTCTATCCCAGGGTAAAATCACGGATTTCCTTGTCTGGTGTGCAAGAAAAATAAATCAAAGCACTGTCAGCACTGATTTGGCGATTGTCTCTGAGTGCAGGCTGGGAAAACGGTCATGAACGGGGACTTGAACTGCTCGGTATATCCTTCTTCTACATAATGCAAACAGCGAAGAACCTGATCAGACACCGCGTTCTGTGGCGTCCGATCTGGGTCTACACTGTTTGCCAAACCCAACACATGATTCCAGTCCAGATTTTACAGATAACTCTTTTACATCTACGCAAAACACTGACTTCAATGTGGATTTGCCCCCACCCATCGGAGCTTGGAGAAATAGATTGGGCTGCATGATGTTTCCACACAGAGCTGAAACCTATCATACACAAGTACTGGTAAACCGCTTTGAAGGTCTAAGCCTGCCCAGTCAAAGTGGTGCAAGTCAGCCTGTCCATGCATATAGACTCTATTGGCTTTATTGGGTGGCAGGGATTGAGATGTCAATTCGTCTCAATGTCAGGTAAAAGTCCACAAAATTGGAAGCAACATGACCTATATAGTGTTGACGCAGACGTGAAACCTCGAACAAACAAACGCAACAAATAATACGAATATTTTGGGGTCAATTGTTAATCGACCCAAAGTTACTAAGCAGAAAAGCTCATCAGTGCTAAAGCTCACGTGACTATCACTGACTAGTCGCAATAACTTTTTTAATAGAATATAGCCGCAGTGAGGTCAGAGTGTTGCATAAGAGGGTTATCTTGGAATCATACGTCGGGCTTGGCAAACAGTGTAGGCCCAGACCAGAGGCCACAGAAGGCGGCATCAGATCAAGATCTACACTTTTTGCTTAAAACCCGGAATTTCAGGGTTAAATGATACAGTTTAAATCACAGTCCAGAACTACTTCTTTGGCAACCACTCTTTTCTATCGCAGAAAGATTTTGGGTGTAATCTGTGATCATATTACAGCTACCCCAAAAACTGAATGTCTGATCTTGATCTCGGCACTGTTTGCATATAAAAACACAACGGGAGCAATTGCCTTCCCCAACCGCATAAAAGATAAAACTATTTTCACAGTGGTCTCCTCTTAACCCTTCTCTTGCTGAATATTCAATTTAGCCACACCCATTTCTGACTCTGAACCAATCAGATTACTTGATGTAATTTATTTCTTCAAATTCATAAACTGATTGTCAAACAGTGTAGATCCTGATCAGATGGCTTCTTCAGCTGGATCTACACTGTTTGCAAAGATGCGGGTTGTCGTGAACAGCACGATAAGGGTTACTGTGTATCTATTTTTTTGAAGTGTCATTGTTGTACAATTCCTATATTAAGACCACCTTTGGGACTGTTCAGAAGTGGTCTTTAAGACCACTTTTGAACCGTCCCAAGGGTGGTCCTTGACGAGAGGTCATTGTATGCAGAAAGCATGAAGAAAGAATAACTGCACCTTTCCAAATAAGCTTTTTAAAGCAGAATTAGTCTTAATTTTAGGTGGTCTTAATAGCGAATTTCACTGTATTTACCATAGTTAACCATCTTGATCTGCATCATAGAGCCATCCTTGTGTGAAGTTTTTAGACACTGGTAATCTACACACTTTTTGTCATCTGTCCAAATAGCATTTTCAGACTTGCAGGAACTGTTCCATTCACAACCTATCATTATAAAGACTATATTTAAAAGAGGAACGGCTTGTTTAAGCCATTAAAAGTTTGCAGGATGTTGCATTGTTGACACCGGTTTTCAATTAAATAGAAGTGAAGGCAAGGGTGTAGTTTCCATTAGGGTCTAGTTATTTCATGTTTGTGTTTCTTTCCTCTTGGTGTCTCTGATAGGAGTTATGGGTCAATTGCATCGATTCCCGATCATTGCTTTCACTTTTATTTCAGGTTTTTTAACTTTGGTTTGAAAATTTCAACTGCGATGTCACACTATAACAGCACAATATTTTTTACACTGTTCTTTCAAATACTCTAGGATAAAACAGCAGATGAAGAAGGGTGTTTTAAAACAAGAGCTGTCATCAGACTGGACAGTTCGCCTGGAAAGGTACTCTTGAGGTAATGGACATAGATGGGGTATTACTGTATCTACTAACTTACCAAACATAAACCAAATCCATCATACAGTCTGGAAATTATGAGCGGTTAAAACAATTCAACCTAAATGTGGACGCCGACGCCCATTCCAACGCCAACGCAAACGCCAACGCGACGCCGAGGGCAGTGCAGCCCCTTTTCCTAGACATCATCAAGGCGAGCTAAAAATAAGGAACCAAAGCCATCGCCTGTTTAAATTAACATGGTTTCGTTGAGCGTGGTAGAGTACTATCGTCAAGCTAGGTTCCGGGGCCGGGGGTACCAAAAACAAAACTGGTTGCAAAACTTAAACCGTGTTGTGGGAGAAATCATGATTTGGTCAATTCCTATAATATGGCAGTTTCCAGAATTGCTTCTGATGCTTTTGCAAGCCATTAGTAGACTATGGATTAACATCTATCTTTTGTAGATAGGTTTGTTTTCTGCAATGAATAACGCGATGATTTTGATTTTGAGATGTACATTTTGCTTTCGTGGATGGTGATGTTCCTCGTGTGGCATCCTATGGCGTTTAGATTTCGCAATTATTTTGAGTTGCCAGAGTGTCTACTCATGTAAATTAGTTCAATACTCGTAATAAATTGTTAACTGCTAAATTTATTAATCACAAAACTGCTTTATACAAATTTTATCCTATTTAGTTCTATAACTTATACCGATATTTCCCCGTTTTTGTGTTTTTTTCTTTCACCAAATCATGACTATCCAATACTTATTATGTTTTGTTTTATCATTATTAAATATCACTGCATAATAGCACTTGTTTCAACGTACTCTGCTTTACCTCGCCATTATGTTTACATGTCATTTGTTGCTGGGAGAAGAACTATATAAGTACTTGTGCTTTCGTTCTAATCCCAAATTGTATATTCACTTGTCACATGTTGTAATGATGCTATTGCTATAGTAATAAAAAGGGCTCACCAAACTTATTTATCGGGATTATCGGTATCATAAACTACGCAAAGCCTTTTCTAAATTTTATAGACGTCACTCCGATTTAATTTTAAAATTCAATGTTGGATTTCGATCTCTTCTGCAACAAGGTCTATCAGATCCCGAATTTTATGGTGACTTAATATATAAATTCAGAAAAATATATACTTGCAATGACTTCAGTACTCGATTTCGTAAAACCCTCTTCGATATATAGACTGCGTAAATGTTATACGACAAGACTTCTTGCATGGTAGTTAGCCCAGTCACGGTTGATAACTTTGCTTCCCACTTTAATTGCACGCCGGTGGGACAGGTCTCAGATTTGACGGTTCCAGTGTAAATGCTTACTTAAGAGTTAAAATTTAATTTATGTGATGTTGGTTTGTAACTGATGCTCTGTCTCTGGTTGGGCCCATCAGAGTCTAAGGGTTGGTATTCTTTTGCTCAAGCATTTCAGTTATTTCTTTCTGTCTGTTTCATCGTAAGTAAGGGCGAGGATTGTGACCCCCCCACCCACCACCCCCAAAGTGGAATTTGTTTCACTGACCGTTCCAAGGAAGTTCTTCTGTCGCGGTTCTTTTGTTGTGGCTTGTCTTTGAGTGTGTGTATCGCTTATATTATTTTGTTGTGGATAGCCAATTGGCCATTTTGTGGGAAAGTGATTGTCCTTTTGGCTTTCCGCTATTGATGTTGCCATTAGGGTCTAGTTATTTCATGACTGTGTTTCTTTCCCTTTGGTGTCTCTCGTGGGAGTTATGGGTTTATTGTATCGATTCCTGATCATTGCCTTCGCTTCTCTTTTGAATGTGTGTATCGCTTATATCTTTTTGTTTGGGTAGCCAAGTGGCCATTTTGTTGGAAGGTAACTATCCTTTTTGCTTTCCGCAGTTGATGTTAGCATTAGGTCTAGTCAGTTCATGTTTGTGTTACATTCCCTTTGGTGTCGCTGGTAGGAGGTGTCGGTTAATTGTATCGATACCTGATCACCGCCTTCACTTCGATTTTCCAAAATCCACGACATACGCTTCTCCTTTCATTTTCTGCGTTCAGACCGATTGTATGGTAGGCGAAACTTGCTTACTAATGATTTAATTGAATGGACATTTCATAGGGAAGACTCCCTCTATCTTACTTGTAATGTAAGAAATGCTTTTTTCACTTCTGAAGAGCATAAAAATTATACTTTATGGTCATGTCAGAAAGTGTGTGACGCTCTCACCTTTCTACTTGACAATATTTACATAAGATTTGCTACTAAGTTATTTAGACAAGTCGTTGGTGTCCATAAGGATACAAATTGCGCAGCCCTTGCGGCTGTTCTGTTCTTGTTTTGTAAGGACAGAGTCTTCATGATGTCCCTTTCCACTGAAAACCAATCTGAAATCATTGAAGCCTTTAGCTCGACTTCTAGATATTTGGACGATTTATTAAATATTGGCAATACCTTTTTGGATGGTTTTCCACCCTTTACACTACACTTCCTTATAATCTTATAAAAGAAAAAATTAATGATTTAATTGAATAGGCATTTCATAGGGAAGACTCCCTCTATCTTGCATGTAATGTAAGAAATGCCTTTTTCACTTCTGAAGAGCATAAAATTATACTTTATGGTCATGTCAGAAAGTGTGTGAAGCTCTCACTTTTCTACTTGACAATATTTACATACGATTTGGTACTAAGTTATTTAGACAAGTTGTGGGTATTCCGATGCGTACTAATTGCGCACTACTTGTGGATGATCTGTTTTTGTTTTGTTATGAGAGAGACTTCATGATGTCCCCTTCTGCTGAAAACCAGTCTGAAATCATTGAAGCTTTTAGCTCCATTTCTAGATATTTGGATGATTTATTAAAGATTGATAATACCTATTTCGATGGTTTGATCAGTCAGATTTACCCCCCCCCCCCCCCCGAACTTCAGTTTAGTAAAGCAAATTCTTCTGATACCGAGGCCCCGTTTTTGGATTTACATCTATCTATTGTAGATGGGTTTGTTTCGTGCAAAATTTATGATAGACGCTGATGATTTTGATTTTGAGATTGTCAATTTTCCTTTTTTGGGTGGTGATGTTCCTCATGCGCCATCCAATGGCGTTTATATTTCGCAATTAATTCGATTTGCCTGAGTGTGTAGTCATGTAACTGACCTCAACATTCGTAATAAATTATTAACGGCTAAACTTCTTAATCAGGGTTATCGGTACCATAAACTACACAAAGCCTTTTCAAAATTTTATAGACGCCATTCTGATTTAATTTCAAAATTCAAAAATTGGACTTAAATCTCTTTTGCAACAAGGTCTATCAGAACCCGAATTTTATGGTGACTTAGTATATAAATTCAGAAAAATATATAACTGCAATGACTTCAGCACCCAATTTCGAAAAAATCATTCTTCGATATAAATAGATTTGGTACAACATAAATGTTATACGACAGACTGCATGCATGGCAGTTAACCCAATCACGGTTGACAATTTTGCTTCCCTCTTTAATTGCACGCCGGTGGGTCAGGCCTCAGATTTTTTGACGGTTCCAACGTAAAGGCTTATTGAGATTTAGAGATATCTAATTCAAGGTAATGTTGGTTGGTGCCTGATGCTCTGTCTCTTGTCGGGCCCATTGGAGTCTAACTGTTGGTTTTCTTTTGCTCCAGCATTTCAGTGGTTTCTTGCTTCGAGTCCTCACCGTTGTCTCGCCTATGTGGTTGTTTGATTATTTGTGTTCACGGCGATGTTGCACTGATGAGTTAGGAGGCCTTCATGCAGACTGAACAAATTATTTGTCTAAATCGCGACGGAAGTAAGGGCGAGGATTGTGGCCACGTAAAATCGATTTAAGCACCCCCTCCCCCCCCCCCCCAGTGGCTTTTCGTTTCCGCTGACCGTTCCAAGGCGGTTCTTCTGCGCGGTTTATTTTTGTTATGGTTTGTCTTCGGGTGTTTGTATCGCTTATGTTATTTTATTTTGGATAGCATTTTGTGGGAAAGTAACTGTCCTTTTGGCTTTCCGTTATTGGTGTTTCCATTAGGGTCTGTTGTTTCATGTTTGTGTGTCTTTCCCTTTAGTGTCTCTGATGGGAGCTGTGGGTTGATTGTATCGATTCCTGATCATTGCCTCCACTTCTATTTTGATCAGTCAAATTTGCACCCCCCCCCCCCCGGCGTAACTTCAGTTAAATAAAGCAAATTCTTCTGATACCGGGGCTACATTTTTGGATTTCCATCTATCTATTGTAGATGGATTTGTTTATTGCAAAATTTATGATAAACGCGATGGTTTTGTTTTTGAGATTGTAAATATTTATTTTTTGGTTGGCGAGGTTCCTTGTGTGGCATCCTATGGTGTCTATATTTCGCAATTTATTCGATTTGCCAGAGTGTCTAGTCAAGTAACTGACTTAAACAATCGTAATAAATTGTTAACTGCTAAACTTCTTAATCAGGGTTATCGGTATCATAAACTACGCAAAGCCTTTTCAGCACCCAATTTCGTAAAATCTTTCTTCGATATAAAAAGATTGGGTACAACATAAATGTTATTCAACCGATGGTCTGCATGGTAGTTAACCCAATCACGGTTGACAACTTTGCTTCCCTCTTTAATTGCACGCCGGTGGGTCAGGCCTCAAATTCTATGACGGTTCCAACGTAAAGGCTTACTGAGAATTAGAGAAATTCTAATTTTATGTAATGTTGGTTGGTGCCTGATGCTCTGTCTTTGTTGGACCCATCGGAGTCTAACTGTTGGTTTTAGTTTGCTCCAGCATTTCAGTGGTTTCTTGCTGTCGAGTCCTCACCGTTGTTTCATCTCTGTGGTTGTTTGTGATGTTGCACTGATGAGTAAGGAGACCTTCATGCGGACTGAACACACATTATTCGTCTAAATCACGACGAAAGTAAGGGCGAGGATTGTGACGACGTGAAATCGTTTCAATTTAAACGCCCCCCCCCCCACCCCGCGGAATTCGTTTCACTCTGACCGTTCAAAGGCGGTTCTTCTGCTGCGGTTTATTTTTGTTATGGTTGTGTATCGCTTACATTATTTTGAATTGGATAGCCAACTGGCATTTTGTGGGAAAGTAACTATCCTATTGATGTTTACGTTGGGTTATGGTTGTTTCATGTTTTGGTTTCTTTCCCTTTGGTGTCTCTGATGGGAGCTGTTGGTTAATTGTATCGATTCCTGTTCATTCTCTTCATTTTTATTTTATCAAGTAATGCTTAATATTTGTGGACTCCTGACCAAACCTCCACGTCTGTTCGTCTGAACACTCTGATTCGTCATACGTCTACAATTTTATGAGTTTAGATTATTGCTTGGGTACCATGACCACAACTGCCTATAGTATAAGCGAACAACAATGGTTCGGCTGAGCCTGATCCGTCATGCAGCTTGCTGTTCATCCAACATTGCTTTTGTCAAGCTATGACCTTTACTTCGGTTCTTGTTACGCTTTCCAAATCTATAGTATGAATAAGTAAAGAAACAACAAACCAAAGACAAATCTTAATTAGGTTAAATGTCTTATTATTATATGTACCTGTTGCTATGGCATCAAGACCAATTCTATGACCTTGGTGGTTACACTGATAAGTTATGCAGCCTTCAGTAACATTTTCACCGACTGCCAGACACCTGTTCTGGAAATCACGACAGCCTATAAATGATAAAACAAATAACGGTAGCATTTAACAAGCCCGTGTACGCCGGTGGTACCAACTGTAAAATAAACAGGGAAATGTGAAATGTACATAATTATAATGACTGTATTATTTCTGATTTAGAACACATAAATTTGCTACTGTTTAGAATCGCATTGTTTTTGCAGGTGTAGGTATTTCTGTATAAAACAGAGGTGAAGGTAATGATCAGGAATCGATACACTTAACCCACAGCTCTCATCAGAGACAACAAAGGGGAAGAAACACAATCATGAATTAACTAGACCCTAATGGAAACATTAGGAACCCGAAAGGACAAATATTTTCCCACAACATGGCCAATTGGCTATCCAAAACAAAAAAGATATAAGCGATACACACACTCAAAGACAAACCATAACAAAAAATAAACCGCGACTATAGAAACCACCTTGGAACGGCCAGTGAAAAGACTAACATCTTACGTACTTGATGTAAACAGGACTCCAATTAAGAACTTGGACACTGTGTAAAACGAAAATATCTCAGCTTCGCTGACGCTGATGCCATTGCAGCCAGACTATGTAAAGACCCTTTACCGAACTTTTTTCAGCAACGTAAACATAAAACAAACATCGATTAAACAACATACTGACAATATTGATATGATCAGGGCAGCTGATGCACGAAGCTGTGTCACTAGTTTATTTATTATGGCGCCATCATTTTATTTTACAACTGTTAGATTTCTCGCCTGTGATAACATGCCCTGGAGGTAGACTATTACTTACCTATTTATTGTAAATAACCTTCATTTGATTTTAATGCATATGTGTCTGTCTTCTTCATGCTTTCGAAACGGTTGGTTGGTTATTGGAACCAGCATAACAGCTGATGTGATTGTCCGCCATGTTTGTTTACAAAACGTGATGACAAATTATTGCATTATGGGTCCCATCTCCATATGACATTAGCTGTTGGTGAGACGTAAAACTCAAACACTCACACACTTCATCTGTCAAAGCGTAGATTCTGAGTTCCAACACCGATTTCAACGCGGTGTTGGCATATGATTTTAGTTTGTGTAATAGATCGACATATTTAATAATTGTCCTACATGCTGATGTCTACATTTAGAGCAATTTGTTTCGTCTTGATCATTTTAGTGAATTTCGCCTTGCTCGATGATCAGCTAGCGGCTGTTGGTAGGGGAGCACGTTCCACACACATAATTTGTATGTGTAGCGCGAGCGCCTGTATTGTTCTGCTGTGTGTCATCAAACAAGAGAATCTGTGTGGTGACGTATTCTGTATGAGTATATAAGGAGAGAACTGGCAACGCTGAGACTTTTGTCACTTTCGGCCATTTAAAGCAGCCACGGAATTCACGCTCTGATCTAAAAGACACACAAAGGCCTAGCCTCTTCCTTGTTTAAACATCTGGTTAACGGAAAAAGAAAACACTAGGCTACAGTCCAGTCAGAATAGCCATTCTGGGAAAAAGGTAGTCTCTTCGGGCCTCAGAACTGCGACTCGTGAGAATATTTATAGATTGATGCGTAAATGGGGATACATTTGCTGAGACACTGAATGGGAACAAGGTAGATTTTGGGGCCACTCATCGAGGCCATGAAAACGACTAAACACAACATTCTTTTTGAGATAAATTCTTTAAACGAATTTGGGTTTGCAGAGGAGATTTAATTCCAACGTCGAAATTTGAAACTTAATCGGAATTACGTCTTTAAAAACTAAAACAAAAAACCTGTAAACCTGGAAAGACTTACCTAAGCGCACAGTCTCCACTCCCCATTTCACTTCTGCCTCTTGTCTTCTGACAACACATTTGTAATCAACACATCCGTCGGTCCATACCTCTTGGTCTTGGTAACATGTGTTATTCCATTCACACGCTGAAGACAAACAGCAACACATGAATCAGGCGAAGGTTGTTTTTAGAAACAACAAACACAAACAACAAAACAATATTGTTCAACAGGTTTCATCCACATATGACAGCAGAATTATCCACCAGGTTAGGACCCGTCCTTGTTCAGTTGTAGATGTGCTAGGGTCGTTTTGTTTGTGTTTGTAAAAAAAATACATGGACGTTCAACATACAGTGCTGTACCACTACTGAACTTTATTTAAGAAATAGATCAGCTCTAACTGTGATTTGTTGTGTAATAAATCACAGTTTGGAGGTCAGTTGTAAAGTAGACAAATCACGAGCGCGTAGCGCGCGTGATTTGTCTACTTACAACTGACCGACAAACTGTGATTTATTACACAACAAATCACTGGCTAGAGCTGATCTATATCGATTCTAACACGCTGAAAATCGGCAATAATGTTGTTGTTTCCTTCAAAATCTCACAACTTTTCGCCATTGTTAGAAGAAATCCCGCTAAAATTATCGACTGAAACACATGCATTTATATCCTTTTCTAACGTTTTCGATGCGAGAAAATGGCGTTACACCGTCTAACGTCAAGTAAATCGAAAAGTGACGTCATAAATTTGCAGTTTTTAATGACGTCACTCGTCACGCTCTTCCGAGCTGTGATTTGTTGCAGAATAAAACACAGTTATTTTGCATTGCCTATATAGGCGCGCTGTGTTAGAATAATTGTTGACTTTGTGCGTTACTGTCATCAAAAGAATGTCATTAGATATTGCGAAAAAGTTTATGAATGATCAGGCAAAAACCTTGCTGCGGTCCAAAAAAAATCGAACAAGGTTTCAAAGGAACTAAAATCCAGCGTCTGTTATGCATCAAGTCTGGCTGTGTTTGATTTTTCCATGCTGTACACAACACTCATAATCTCATAAAATATTTGTTAATGGTCCAGAAAATATTTATGTCCAATCTTTCATAGCATTTGTCGCAATATTTAATGATAATTTTAAAAAAAAATCACTGGTGGTACAAGGGCATGTATACGTAATAAATCGTGCTTTGAAGGGCCTTTTTTGCAGAGCGGGGCGGCGTCTAATCAGACCCTTGACTGTTGGCGAAACATCCATTCATTTTCAAAATAAATTCCTAACTATAATTCAATCTGGCACTCCTAAATTTCGAAATGGACTCTTGCTATATAACAGATAAAGGAGTCTATTCAAGTCGAAATGATGTGAGTGAAGGTTTGACCCAAAGAGTCTATTTAAACTCCCCAGTGCTTCTTGCTACTGACTGTCCTAGGGGGTCTTAATGTTGTTTATTTTTAATGTAGCTTTGTCGGATTTTCCAACGGGGCTCTTCATGTTGTATGTGCTTCTGTTTGCGTATTATTATTATTATTTATATATTTAATTTTCTTTAATTTTGTCGGTTGCCCCTTGATCATTTTGGTTGCTGTGCAGATTGTGAGTCGTTTTTCCCTGTTTTGTTTTTCTCGTTGTCAGTTACGCTTCCTCTTGGCCCCATTGTTAGGCTGTATTCTTTGATTGTGGCTTTTCCTAGGCATCTATTTTGAGCTATTTTGATCAATCACCGTCCGTCGTCGTCATCTGTCTGTCCGTCCGTCTAGATGTCCGTCCGTCCACAATTTCTTTAAACTACATCTCCTAAACCACTGATTGTGTTTTCCCCAAACTTCACAGAAATGATCCTTGATCGGTCCTCTTTCAAAGTTGTTCAAATGGTTCCAGTCCCTTGCACATCATGGTCACGGCAGCCAACAAGAGGGCCATGATGGCCCTGGATCGCTCACCTGATCCATAGTGTAACAAGTGGGCCCAAGGTAGGGCCATTATTGGCCCCAGGGGGAGGTCTAAAAGGCGAAGCTTCATACCAAACATCAACAAAGCCTATAATTTGAACAATCTTGGCAAAGGTCCACTAGATGAAGCTAGACACTAAATATCAAAGACCTGGGCCTTGCGGTTTCAGAGAAGAAGATTTTCACTATATAAGTCTATGTAAAACCAAAGGGCCCCGGAGCGGGGGCATTTTCGGACCAAGGGCTATAATTTGAACAATCTTGGTAGAAGTCCATTAGATGAAGCATCATGCCAAATATCAAAGTCCTGGGCCTTGCGGTTTCAGAGAAGAAGATTTTCAAAGATTATCCCTATATAAGCCTATGTAAAACCAAAGGGCCCCGTGGCGGGACATTTTTGGTCCTAGAACTATTAATTGAATAATCTTTGTCCTTGTGGTTCCAGGGAAGAAGATTTTTTAAAGATTTTCCCTATATAAGTCTATGTAAAACCAAAGGGCCCCAGAGCAGGGGCATTTTTGGCCCAGGGCGATAATTTGAACAATCTTGGTAGAGGTCCATTAGATGAAGCTTCACACCAAATATCAAAGTCCTGGGCCTGGTGGTTTCGTGAAGAAGATTTTTTAAAGATTATCCCTATATAAGCCTATGTAAAACCAACGGGCAGGGGGCATTTTTGGCCCCAGCACTATAATTTGAACAATCTTGGTAGGGGTTCACTAGATGAAGCTTCATACCAAATATCAAAGACCTGGGCCTTGTGGTTTCAGACAAGAAGATTTTTAAAGATTTTCCCTATAGTCTATGTAAAACCACAGGGCCCCGGAGCGGGGGGCATTTTGGCCCCAGGGCTGTAATTTGAACAATTTTGGTAGAGGTCCTTTAGACGAAGCTTCATACCAAATATCAAAGTCCTGGACCTTGCGGTCTCAGAGAAGAAGATTTTTAAAGATTTTCCCTATATAAGCCTATGTAAAACCAAAGGGCCCCGGGGCGGGGGCATTTTTTGCCCAAACACTAAAATATGAACAATCTTGGTAGGGGTCCACTAGATGAAGCTCCATACTAAATATCAAAGATCTGGGCCTTGTGGTTTCAGAGAAGAAGATTTTTTAAGTTTTCTGTGAAAAAAATCTATTTTTGGCTCCTGTGACCTAGATGTGCAACTGATCAGAACCATTTGAACAACTTTGAAAGAGAACCCCCTTAGGATCATTCCTGTGAAGTTTGGTCAAAATCCGATCAGTGGTTTATGAGGAGATGTCGTTTGAAGAAATTGTTTACGGACAGACGGACGCACGGACGACGGACGAAAAATGACCCCAAATGCTCACCTCGTCATTAGATGACAGGTGAGCTAAAAATAGATTTTTTTTTATCTGAAAACTTAAAAAATCTTCCCCTCGGAAACCACAAGGCCCAGGTCTTTGATTTTTGGTATGAAGCTTCATCTACTGAACCTCTACCAAGTTTGTTCAAATTATAGCGCTGGGGCTAAAATGGCCTCGCGCCGGGGCCAACTCCTTTCACATAGATTTATTACGGAGAAAAAACTTATAAAACCTTCTTGTCTGAAACCAGGGGGCGAAGGTCTTTGATATTTGGCATGAAGTTTCAACTAATGAACCTCTACCAAGATTGTTCAAATTATAGTCCTGAGGTCAAAAATGGTCCCGGCCCGGGGCCCACTGGTTTCACATAGGCTTATACAGGGTTAACCTTTGAGAATCTTTTTGTCTGAAACCAGAAGTCCCAGATCTTTTATATTTGGTATGAAACTTTATCTAGTGGACCTCTACCAAGATTGTTTAAATTATAGCCCTATGGCCAAAAATGGCCCGCCCCGGAGCCCACATGTTTTACATGGACTTATATAGTGAAAACCTTTAAAAATCTTCTGGTCTGAAGCCAGAAGGCCCATTTCTTTGATATTTGGTATGTATCTTCATCTGCTGGACCTATACCAAGATTGTTCAAATTATAGCCCTGGGCCAAGAATGGCCCCGCCCAGGGGCCCACATATTTTACATAGGTTTATATAGGAAAAAGCTTAAAAAATATTCTTGTCTGAAACCAGAAGGCCCAGGTGTTTGGTATTTGGTATGTAGCTTCATCAAGTGGACCTCTAGCAAGATTGTTCAAATTATAGCCCTGGGGTCCAAAATGGTCCCGCTCAGGGACCCACTGGTTTTACATAGGCTTATATAGTGAAAACCTTTAAAACTCTTCTTGCCTGAAACCAGAAGGCCCAGGTCTTTGAAATTGGTGTGATTCTTCATCTAGTGGGCCTATACCAAGATTGTTCAAATTATAGCCCTGGGGAAAAAAATGGCCCCGTCGCGGGGCCTACATATTTTATATATACTTATAAGGTAAAACACTTAAAAATCTTCTTGTCCGAAAACAGAAGGCCCAGGTTTTTGGTATTTGGTGTGTAGCTGCATGTAGCGGACCTCTGCCAAGATTGTTCATATTATTGCCCTGGAACCATAGCTGGCTCGCACCGGGGCCTACATGTTTTATATAGACTTAAGGGAAAAGCCTTTAAAATCTCCTTGTCTGAATCGAGAAGGCGCAGTTCTTTGATATTTGCTATGTAGCCTCATCTAATGGACCACTATCTGTGAATTGCTATGTAGCTTCATCTAATAGACCTCTACAAAGATTGTTCAAATTATAGGACTTGTGCCAAAAATGGCCCCGCCCCAGGCTCCCTTGTTTTACACAGACTTATAAGGGAAAACCTTTAAACATCTTCTTGTCTGAAATCAGAAGGCCCAGGTCTTTGATGTTTGTTATGTAGCTTCATGTAGTTAGGCCCCCGCCCATAGGGGCTTGAAGAAATATGTGGGCTGCATGATGCTTCCACGCAGGGCTGAATCCGGCCCACACACTAGTACTGGTAAACCGCTTAGAGGATCTAAGCCTGTCCAGGAACCACAGTGTGAGGCGGACCGTCCATGCTAATAAACCCTATTGGTTTTATTTGGCGATATGGCTTGAGAGGTCATTTCATCTCAATGTCGGATAAAAGTCCCACAAAATTGGAAGCAACGTCTCCAAAATGACCTTTACAGTGTTGACGGGGCTGTTAAACCTCAAATCAAACAAAATTCATCTAGTAGACCGCTACAAAAATGATTCGAATTATAGCCTTGGGCCAACTTGTTTTAAATTGATTTATAATGGAAAAAAAAAACCTTTACAAATCTTCTTGTTTTACATAATGGAAAAACCTTCAAAAATCTTCTTGTCCGAAACCAGAAGGTCCAGACCTTTGATATGGTTTTGTTTATCTGTTATTTCATTCTTTGTTCTCCATATTGGCAGCATCAATGTTAATTTTTAGTCAAGTTGAAGCTAGGAGCCTAAAAACATTGTAAACAATTTATAGGTGATGACTTATATTGTGTAAGGGACAGTATGTATTTTATCAGTTTGTTAGCTTGCCGGACCCGAAGCCTCATAGTAGAGCTTATAGTATGGCAAGGGTCCGTTGTAAGTCTGCCTGTCTGTCGTATGTAAACATTTTCAAACAGCTTCTTCTCCGAAACCACTGGGCCGATTGTAGTCGAACATGTGGAACATCCATGGGATGGGGGAACGAAAGTTTGTTCGCAAAGTTCAGGTCACATGACCAAGAGGCCGCCATGCCCATAAATGGTAAAAAAAACCCCTTCAAAATCTTCTTCTCGTGAACCAGTAGGCCGATAGTCACGAGACTTGGCGTATAGCATTGGGGACTCTGGCCAATCATAGTTTGTTCAAATAATGACCCTCGGATGATCTTAAGTCAAGGTCAAATTCGGTAACATGTACTTTGTATGGGAAAAATAAAAAAAAAAAAAAACTGAGCATTTTTTAAACTATTGCGGTCTTTGATTTGAAAATCGGTAGATGCAGTAAGCTTAATGAGTGGATGAAGCTACAGGAATTTTCAAGATCAAGGTCATTCCTTGACCTTGTTCCAAGGTCATTCGGGTATGAAAATAAAAAAATGTTTTTCACAGAAACCACTGGGCCATTTGTAACTAAATTTAATATGAATGCTTTTGGGAGCTGATTAATTTGAGTTTAGTCACTTGACCAAGGTGGCCCCCATGCCCATATAAGGTTACAAGAGCTCCGCAAGCGGGGCATAATACGCATGTAGCAAGTTAATATTTGTTGGATCGTAATGGCACAACAGTAAGCACTGCTCCACCTCAGTCTTACTGTACATCAAGTTTCAGCTTGATAGAACCTAAATTGTAATAAGTAAATAAATGAAAAATGATTAGAAGAGCAATAGTTAACTGGTCTTGCTAGTTCTCCAGTGCAAAATTTTGTATACCTGCATTCAGTACTAATTTAATCATATGGTAACTGATAACAACTGGGAATGGATGTCGTAGGAACAGCTTGATCCAATGAAAAATATAGGAGGAGTTATCCGGAAACGAAAAGTTTAGAGACGGACGGACGGAAAGTTCATAAAAAATTTCAAAGGGGCAGAACTCTGTCAATATTTGGTAAACCTTAACCTCGAAACAATATGCACTACACCTACTCTTACTAACGACCTAGTTTCAGCTTGATCAAACGAAAACTGTAGGAGGAGTAGCCGGAAACGACGAAGTTAACAAAAATTTTCAAAGGGATATAACTCTATAAATATATGGTGGACCTTAACCCCGAAACAATATGCGCTACACCACATCACAGTATTACTATCGACCATGTTTCAGCTTTATCCAATAAAAACTGTAGATGTTATCCGAAAAACGAAAAGTTTACAGACGGACGAACGGACAGACGGCTGAACGGATGGACGGACGGACGGATACCTACCCCAAACAATAATACGACCATTTTTCAAAACGGGCGTATGAAAACCGTTCAAAAATCTTCTCCGGAACCAGCGAGCCAATTGATAAGTAGCAATTGTGATTCGGGCCCACCATAGTTTGTTCAAATGGTGACCCTAGGATGTCCTTGACCTATTTTACGCCATGGTCAAATTTGTGGTCACATAGGCTTTTGTATCGGAAAAAAAATAAAACGTATATTTTTCGGAAACTATTTCAGCATGTGATCTAAAAATTAGTAGATGCAGGTAGCAAGTATTCAAGGTCAAGGGCATTCTTTGCCTTGGCCTAACACCAATCAGATCAAAATTTAAACTTCTTTTTCTCAGAAACCACTGGGCCATTTGTAACCTAATTTCATATAAACGCCTTTAGAAACAAGGAAATGATAATTTATTAAAATTAACTTGGTCACATGACCAATAGCCACCATGCCCATATAAGGTAAAAACCCTTCAAACATCTCTCCAATCAGAAGGCCGATTATCATGAAACTTGGTATGTAACATTACCGACTCTGGGGTGGGGGTTCATTATAATTTGTTTAAATGATGACACTCGGATGACCTTGACCTATTTTACGCCGAGGTCAAGTTTGGTCAAAGACTTTTGAATGGGATAAAGTCAAAACGGTGTATTTTTCGGAAACTATTACAATTTCTGATCTGAAAATTTGTAGATGCCGTTAGACAATTAAGGCGTAAATATACCGAATTTAGTGACACAGAGGCCTTTTCGATATTTAATCTTCATCAGTGTGTCTCAACCCTAAAGTTCTGAAACCGAAACGGATGGTGGACAAGACCCGGCAAAGAGGGCCACATGGAAGATTAGTACCAGTACTAAATGTGATACCCTCTATAAATAAGGTCGATTATTATTATTATATTTTAACACAGCACATCCCCCTCCGTGCACACACCGACCGACGTAGCTCATGAGACAGGTCAACTAGAGGCATCAGGCAAGAGACGCCTACCCTAGGACTTATAGGCGCCCCCCACCGAGCCAACATCAGCATACATGGCCCACACTCCACGGAAGTCCCGGGCATCAGGAAGATGTCCAAAGTAGCGAGACTTGCAACTCATTTTTGATTTTTATTTGCCTTCACTGCAGCTGGTGTTGTGCCGTGTGGCGGCCGTAAAACGTCTCCCCGTACATCAACCATAGTGCAGTTTATATTTTACTTTTGGTCCTTTGAGATCAGCGTGAATATTCTGAGAAATCGGAGGTGGATTGTTGGTTTAGACTCATATACTAGACAGGTTTTTAATTATTTGGACCCCACTTTTGATCTATATCAGTCTTTGAGTCGGCTGCGACTGGGGATTGGGTGCGCATGCGCGCGAGTGACTTCTTCCTGTTTTCCGGGAAACAATTTTTGGATATTTTTGGAATTTAAGGAATACCCTGGATGAGTCCTTTAACTTTTTCTCCTTAACTTTGTTTAAATATTTAGTTACTTTTTTTAATTTGCAGGTTTAGTTAGGTTTTTACGACTTTCCATATTTATCACATCCCGGATAATTTGGCTTGGTATTTTTTTACTTGTGCACCGAAACAAAACTAGTTCCGGTTTCGCGGCGGATTGACATTAAGGTAAACAATTAAGTTTAAATGTGTTTTTGATGATATTGCCCAACAGAGGAGACTTTCCCAGACACCACTTTATATTTATTGCCCTTCAGTAACCAAAGAGTCACCAGAAAACCAACAATAATGAGCCATTTTGCATTTGACCTCCTTTTTGGAGTATGTTGCATGTTGCTGGCAACAAGACTTGCATCTCTTCTCAGTTGCAGTGGACAGGATCTACAGGAAATCCCAGTTAACTTCTTCCCAGTTTATGCGGACACAATTGGTACAAAAGCAATCGACCGTAACTTTGCATTTCATTTGCCCCATGTTTGTACAATATCAATCTTAAAAAAATCTCTAAGAATGAAGGGGTTTCCTGGTTCAAATAAACTTTTCTACTTGTATATATTTACAGTTGTTATAGGTAATGCTTGGGATGTTGAATCAAATCCTGGTCCAGACTCCCGAAATGACAGTTCACACTTCCCTTGTGGACTCTGTCAAAAAAGTGTTGGTTGGGAAGACCGGGGAATTTGTTGCGACACCTGCAATGTCTGGTATCACATAGGATGTCAAGGCATGTCATCAACTATGTATAGTTTTTACAACAGATCATTGAATAAAAATGTTGCATGGGAGTGTTTGAAATGTGGAATGCCAAACTTTTCCACATCTCTGTTTGACACCTCATCTTCCATAGACACCTACAACCACTTTGAACCTTTGTCTACCCTATCCGAGCCTGATAGTCCGATACCAGACAACATCGGCCCACCCACGGCAGCTTCATCGCCCATTGTGCAGCAGTCAAAAGAAGCTAAACGAAAGACCAAAAAGGCGGTCCTTAACCATCCCCTCAGAATATTGATCATGAATTGTCAGTCAATAAAGAATAAAAGGGCTGAACTTCATACAATTATCGACTCGGCGAAACCAGATATCATTTTGGGCAATGAGTCTTGGTTAACCCCAGAAATTAAAAACTCGGAAATTTTCCCTGAATCCTTTGAGGCCATCCGGAAAGACAGAGTTGGGGATGCACATGGAGGTGTCTTCGTGGCTTTCAAACGAGACCTACTCTGTACAGAAACTCCGGAGTTGGACACCAACTGTGAACTAGTTTGGTGTAAATTGAACATCATTGGATGTAGGACTTTGTACCTTGGATCTTTTTATCGCCCACCAGATCAGATTGACCCAGAATATCTTGAGGCTTTTAATTCATCTTTGTCTAGGATAATGTCAAATGCAAATGCCCATATTTTGGTTGGCGGAGACTTTAATTGTGGTGACATTGAATGGAGCAGCATGCAGGTACCCCATGGGGTGCCTAAAAGGCAGACACAGCAACAACTTTTGGACATAATTAAAGAACACTGCCTGGCCCAAGTTGTTAACATACCCACCCGACAAGAAAAGACCCTTGATTTATTGTTTACAAATTCTCCATCCCCAGTAAGCCGAGTTAAGGGGATGCCCCCGATTGGCAAAGCTGATCATGATATAGTCCTTGTTGAGTATGACATAAAAGCTAAACGAATCAGACAAGTCCCGCGTAAAGTTTTTCTCTACAAACGTGCGGATATGGATGGTCTGCGAGACCATATGGCGCGATTTAAGGATTCGTTCCTTTCCTCTGACCTCTCACACATGTCAGTTAATGACCTGTGGGTCAGTTTTAAAAAGTAGAAGTAAAACAAAGATCAGGAATTGATACAATTAACTTACTCCATCCATAAAAGACACCAAAGGGAAAGAAATACAAACATTAAGCGACCAGACCATAATGGAAACCTAAACAAAGGAAGGCCATATGGACAGTTACTTTCCCACAAAATGGCCATAAGTCCGAATTGACCACGGCAATGGAAAGGTTTATACCAACTAAAATGACCAAAACAAAATATAGGGCACCATGGATCGATAACACGATCAAGCATCTCATCAGAAGACGGAATAGAATGTATTTTCGTGCTCGCAAGTCTAGCAGCCCTGACGTTAAGAACCATTACAAACGGTTCAGAGCACATGTGCAAAAGGTTATAAGAGATGCATATTGGAAGCATGTTTCCAGCATCTTTACCTTTGAAGATGACAATATAGATCCCGATAGTCCCCAAAAGAATGGTAAAGTTAAAAAGTTTTGTTTTGGTCATTCGTAAAGTCCCTGAAAAAGGATGCGTTTGGGATCACTTCGCTAAGGGAATATGGAATTCTAAAAACAGATGCGCGCGATAAGGCTAATATTTGCAATAAACAGTTTCAATCAGCATTTACGCGTGAAACTGATGGTGAGCTACCATCTAAAGGTGCAAGTCCGTTCCCCTCTATGGGGGACATAACAGTTGACCCCAATGGGGTCGCTAAACTGTTAGGTAAGCTCAAGATACATAAGGCATCTGGGCCCGATGACCTGAATGCCAGGGTACTTAAGGAATGTAGTGCTGAAATATCTCCTGTGTTGGCCTTTATCTTCAATCAATCCCTTGCCCAGGGCACTGTACCAGATGACTGGCGACAAGCAAATGTAACCCCGGACTATAAAAAAGGGGAAAAATATGATGCAGCAAATTATAGACCAGTGTCGCTAACATGCATCTGTTGCAAAACCCTGGAGCATATATTAGTAAGCAACATCAACAAGCACTTAGCCTTTGAGAGCATTCTTGCTGACTGTCAACATGGTTTCCGGAGTCAAAGGTCTTGCGAAACGCAGCTTGTTCAATTTTACCATGACATTGTGAGCAATCTGGATGGGGCCATAAATCGTGGCCACAAACAGACTGACTTGATCATCATGGACTTTGCTAAGGCCTTTGACAAGGTACCTCACAGAAGGCTATTACATAAAATGGAGTACTATGGGATAAGAGGATCCACGCATAGGTGGATTAGCTCATGGCTCTCTGGGCACTCACAACAAGTTGTACTTGATGGCCAAGCGTCTGATCCAGTCCCTGTTTTATCTGGAGTCCCCCAAGGTTCGGTCCTTGGACCGGTCCTTTTCTTGGTTTTCATTAATGATCTCCCCGATAATATCAGGTCATCGGTCCGTTTGTTTGCTGATGATTGTGTCCTGTATAGGAACATATATTCTCCTTCTGACTATCTTATTTTACAAGATGACCTGGATCAACTTGCACAGTGGGAGGCCGATTGGCAAATGAAGTTCAATGTGGCCAAATGTCACTCAATGAGAGTGTCACGACACCCTCCGGACAAGCAAATTAAGTTTGACTATACTCTTCACCAGCAAGTATTGGAGCATGTTCAATCCGCCAAATATCTAGGTATCACCATCACTGACGATCTTGATTGGGGTCAACATATCTCAGAGATTACATCTAAAGCAACTAGGACTTTGGGATTCCTTAGACGGAACTTGGCTTTTGCACCTAGGCAGACAAAGGATGTTGCATATAAAACATTGGTTCGCCCTCAACTCGAATATGCATCACCCATTTGGCACCCCTATGTTAAAACTCAGACTCAGCAGGTGGAGAAGGTGCAGAGGACAGCTGCTCGATGGACCTGTAGGCGATGGCGAAATAGAAGTAGCGTCGGTGACATGCTTAATGAGCTAGAGTGGCCGTCCCTGGAGGCCCGTCGTGAGCAGTCCTCTTTAACCTTCTTCTACAAGATACACTCTGATTCAGTGTCTATTGATAAAGATAGGTGCTTGACCCCTGTAACACTGTCGACCCAAACAAGGGCATCAAAAGTAAACGACTCACAATATCGTAGATACCAGTCCAATAGTGATGCCCTGAAGAACTCGTTTTTTCCTAGAACTATTCCCCAATGGAATAGTCTTCCCTCCTCTGCGGTGAATGCCAAGTCCGCAGAAGAGTTCAAAGCCCGCACAGTGTAAGATTGGGTCTCAGAGGTATGCGTTTTAGGATACCTCTGTTATGCAGATTGTAAATAGTTTTAAGGACGCATCCAGTGCCTCTCTTTTTTTTTTCAGCTAAATTCTAAATTTAGCCACCCAATCAACTGAGGTAATGGCCAGATATGACCGACTCAGTATAAGAAGATAGATAGATAGGCTGCCTTTTCGAAATTTGCGGAGTCGCGGTGTGTTTCCTCTGGCTTTCTTTGCCGGATCATTACAGGGCCACTAGTGGGGCTTTGTTGGCCGAAACTACGTAGTATGACCCATCATCTTTCTTATGAATGCTTTCATTGCTCTTAAAGGAACTCATTTTTTATTTTTATTTGCCTTCACTGCAGCTGGTGTTGTGCCGTGTGGCGGCCGTAAAACGTCTCCCCGTACATCAACCATAGTGCAGTTTATATTTTACTTTTGGTCCTTTGAGATCAGCGTGAATATTCTGAGAAATCGGAGGTAGATTGTTGGTTTAGACTCATATACTAGACAGGTTTTTAATTATTTGGACCCCACTTTTGACATATATCAGTCTTTGAGTCGGCTGCCTGTTCGAAATTCGCGGAGTCGCGGTGTGTTTCCTCTGGCTTTCTTTGCCGGATCATTACAGGGCCACTGGTGGGGCTTTGTTGGCCGAAACTACGTTGTATGACCCATCATCTTTCTTATGAATGTTTTCATTGCTCTTAAAGGAACCCATTTTTGATTTTTATTTGCAAAATTTAAAATATAACATAAAAGTGGCACCCAAATCCGCTAAGATACATGTCCCACCTCAGTCTTAGTTTTGGAAAAATTAGAATTTTATACTGCAAAAATTAAAGATATATTATAGTTATTTAAATCAGTACTTGATTTATGACAAATAAATGAGTGGATGAAACTACATGAGTATTTAGGGTCAATGTCATTCTTGGAACTTAGAGCTCATTTAGCTATGAAAATTAAACATTATTTTATTCAGAAACCACTGAGCCATTTGTAATTAAATTTCATATAAAAGTTTTTGGTATCAAGGAAATGAAAATCAATTAGTATGAAGTTGGTCCCATGACCAAGATTGCCGCCATGCCGACATAAAAAGTAGAAGTAAAACAAAGATCAGGAATTGATACAATTAACTTACTCCATCCATAAAAGACACCAAAGGGAAAGAAATACAAACATTAAGCGACCAGACCATAATGGAAACCTAAACAAAGGAAGGCCATATGGACAGTTACTTTCCCACAAAATGGCCATATGGCCATCCAAAATTAAAAGACACAAGTGATACACACAGTAAGTAACAAACAACAACATAAATAAATCGCCACGGAAGAGCCGCCTTGGAACGGTCAGTGGAAGATTTCCACTGGGGGGCTTAAATCGATTTTACGTGGCCACAATCCTCGCCCTTACTTCCGTCGCGATTTAGACAAATAATTTGTTCAGTCCGCATAAAGTCAAATCCCTTCAAACATCTTCTTCTCCGGAACCAAGGGGCCAATTATCGTGAAACTTGTTATGTAGGGCTGAAGTCTTGAGCCAGTCTTAGTTTGTTCAAATGGTGAGTTCTAAATGACACTGACCCATTTTACGCTAGAGTCACATTTGGTCACATAGGCTTTTGTATGGGAAAACGTAAAAACTATGGAGCCAGCCATAATTTGTTCAAATGGTGATTCCTGGATGACCTTGACGTATTTTAGGTTTCATTTTAATCGTTTGATATTTTGTCTAAACTTTAAAAAATTAAGAACATGAAATGACCGAATAAGAACAAGAAAAATGATCCGGCCCTTGCTAAAAAGTTACGTTAGAATGGCAAGAGGCAAAAAAAATCACATTCCCTCGCAACCAAGAGACGCATGGGCCTCAAAAGTCAGACGAAAAGTATCTATAGGTCGCATCATGTTTTGATAAGGGTGCATGCTCTATGAATAATCAATTACACTATGATGATACATTTTGGGTCTCATTTGAGACACAAGATACGTATACGTGTTGTGATTCAAGTGAAACTGCTTCCATGTCACTGTTTGCCCTTGTGATTTTATGACATGCATTTGTCAAAAAATTTGTCGTGACCTCATAAAGGAAAATCTATTGCAAAACGAGGCTACCTCAACTAGTTTCTACATAAACGAATAGAGCTGAAACAAAGCAAAAAAGTGGCCATGTAAGCACTGCTAAGCACAAGGCAAAACCCTAAATCCAGGTCTTGATTTCATAAACTTTATGCATATTTCATTTGGGAATGAAATTTATCATATGGCGTCGTTGATAAGCAGTGGATAACGTCGTATAATAAAAATTGTATGTCCACACGTGTAATAACACTTTCGCGGGATTAAGTAACGTGATGACTTCGTCCATGTCAACCATGCATTTTTTATTTAAAAATTGTCAAATTATGATGAAATACAATCTAAAAACGTCATAGGATAAACAGAATCTTACATTCGTGGTCATTTCATATGACATGTATGAAACTCGCCGACGGCTTTTTTCATAAATATCATATGAAATGACCACGAGTGTAACATCCTCAATTTATCATATAACGCGGCTGTTATTTGGTAGATCACGTCATGTCATAAAATTCATAAGACCACCAGTGTAATAACACATGGTTAATGGCGCATAACCTTATGACGCCGTCCATGACAGTCCTAACAGTCCTATGATTTCTTTAGAACTTCTATTGTGATTGAACCTTTATCTTGCTGAATATTCATTTAAGCCACAACCATTTCTATCTATCAACCAATCAAATTACTCGATGTAATTTATTGCTACAAATTCATGAATGCCAAACAGTGTAGATCCTGATCAGATGGCTTCAGAAGCCATCTGATCTGGATCTGCACTGTTTCCAAAGATAAGGGTTGTGGTGAACAGCATGACAAGAGTTAATATCGTTATAAATGAGACAGAATCTTAAACTCGTGGACATTTCATACGGATTTTTTGTCATATGAAATTTATGAACCGCGCCAAAGGCTCGTTACATAAATGTCATATGAAATGACCGCCAGTGTAAGGTTCTCAACTTGTAATACCCATGTTGACCGAAACCATTAGGATAACACCAATAATGTGAGGTAATGAGCTTTCTTTGTCACTGGAATGACCATTTTCTAATTACTCCTTTTCTATTTGCGTATTTCTCCTACAAGCATTGTTTGTTGATGTTCGTTAGATCCTCATCATCGAGGCGGAAGAATTTATCTTCTGAGCAAACATCACATATACTGTAGAAAACCACACGTTCTTTTTTATGTTTACTTAGACGCTCATTTACAAAGGATATGGTAACTAGTATATGAAAAGAATACCTTATAATCCCCACATTTATTTATTGTCATTGTATTGATGATGTGTACATGTTTGTTTGAGGTCCCCGGGGAAGATTAGCAAGCCCACCTGAGTTGCACTAATAAAACTAGAGCTGTCAGTGAGACTGACTAGGGCCCCGGCAGCGCTATCAGAGGAGTAAAAATTTGTGGACGGACAGACGGACAGACAGACAGACAGACGGACGGACAGAGTGATTACTATAGGGCACCCACACTTTCAGTGCGGGGCCCTAATAAAGTCTTACTTACTTACTTACTTACTTACTTTCTACAATAATTAACAACATGGTTGCTCAGATCATAATGTTCTAACGAGTACAACGCAATCTGTGTTTAAAGCAGAACAAATGAAAAAAAACAAAAAACATATGGCACTTTTCAATTTCCAAAAAACTGTCAGTCACCACATTTGCTGAAGTTATTTTCGAGTCTTTTCTATTTCCCAAAGAAAATACGGTTGGGCATTACATGTGAATGCAGACGATTCACATATAATGTCAAGCTTTACATTGTCTGGAAAATAATTTAAGAAATAGAACTGACGTTTGACCTAAACGTTTCTGTGGCGCTATAAAATTCAAAATTTCCGTTTCTAGAGTCATAGCGGAAAGTTTGTACCTCACATGGGAGCGCTAGCCTACAGAATGTTAACATATACTTAACACTTACATACATGTGTGGCATTTACAACAGCAGTAAAACCTGTGTCTGCACTTGTCCAGACACACTCATATTGATGGCAGCCATCTTTCCACGTCTCATTCACCTTTTTGCACTCGTTCTTCCACGTACAGCCTGTATTCCGTCGTAATATATGTTATTGATTAGTAGGTTAGGTATATAAAATGATAAATATAAAGAATCAAACATACTGCCCTCCGAAATGTTAGAAAATTCTCCATGCAAAAAAAGTGTATGAAAATTGTTGACCTTATTTTCGATGTGTGCTCGAATTTTACGTCCCACCAACAGCTGAGGTCATACGAAAATGGGACTTCGGTTTGAAGACTTATCCGAAATATGTTCTATAAAAGGGTTATCCTTTGGAAGCAAGGAATACACCACAGAAGTGAAAAATATGGAGTGTACATGTTTTCGGGACCAGACTAGCTAGTTTCGGCCAATTAGGCCTCATCAGTGACCCTCAGATATTTTCAAAATTCCGAAAGTCTGGAGAAGCTCGGGGTTTTACCATTCTTATTTCGTACATCCATTTTGCAAAATTTAATTGCTATATAAGTTAAAAAAAGTATTCACATTTTAATAAACAAGATAGAACATCAAATATATCTTTGTAACTATTTTCTTATTTCAGTGCAGCATCGTTTATCCATATAAAAATAAAAAATACTTTAAAAAAATCCTGAACCAATTGCAATATCTAAAAATGCATTGATATTGCCTGTTACTATTTTAATCGCTTGAATGTTTATATCGATTATACATAAGGTCACTGGCATTAAAGGATAGATTGCACCCTACAGCAATGGTCGTCTTTAAGGGGAATGGGAACACCTGGTAGATTTTTCCGCCATTTTTCAAAAGGAGACAACTTTTGGGATTTCCTGTTCGCTTTTCTATAAGCCCTGTCCCACTGAAAAAAGGTTCTACTCTTAAAGGAAAGAATTAGCTGCTTTGGAGCGAATTCTTTCCTTTAAGAGTTGACCGCTATTGACATTGGAGACAAAAATACTTTTGCAGGAGTTGCCTCCCCTGAAGGTGTTCCCATTCCACTTAAATGTAGTATTTTTTCCACTTTTACTTTGTGTATTTTCATAATCTTCATATCAAATTATAGATGTATCAAACTTATTGGATATTCATTTGTTTCAATGGTATTTTGTCATAATTAAAACAAGAGTTATCAGAAGACAACATAGATCGCTTTTGAGGGCCTAAGTCGGATGAGGGCAAGTTATCAACAATGAAATTGTCTTCCGGAAAACAGCCAAACAGACAGCAGCAATTCAAAGAGGAACATATAGTACCCCTAAGAACAACTGAAGAAGAAAGCTTGTTTTAAGTGTTTTCATTTAAAACCAAATCCAAATATTGCAGGTTTTGCCCGAACAAACAAAAAAAAAAAACAAAAAAAAAAAAAACAATTTCTTATGTAAACAAAAAACAAACCGACTGCAGCAAATGAAAGAGAACCAAAATGTTCCCCTAAGAACAAATGAACACGATATCCTGCTTTCAAGCCATTGCACTGTAAAAAAACGAAATCTTTATTTGATAAAAAATTCTACAAACTTCCAAGTAATAACAAAACAGAAGTGAAGGCAATGATCAGGAATCGATACAATAAACTCCCGTCAGAGACGCCAAAAGGAACGAAGCACAAACATGAAACAACTAGACCCTAATGGAAACATCAATAGCGGAAAACCAAAGGAACAGTTACTTTCCCACAAAATGGCCAATTGGCTATCCAAAACAGATAATATAAGCGATATACATACTAAAAGACTAACCATAAGAAAAAATAAACTGCGACAGAAGAACAGCCTCGGAACGGTCAGTGAAACGAATTCCACCGGTGTGGGGGAGGGGGGCTTAAATCGATATTACGTGGCCACAATCCTCGTCCTTTCTTCCGTCGTAAATCAGACGAATAATTTGTTCAGTCCGCTTGAAGGCATCCTAACTCATGAGTGAAACATCTCCGTGAACACAAAAAAATCAAACAACCACAGAGATTAAACAACGGTGAGGATTTGACAGCAAGAAACCACTGAAATGCTGGAGCAAAAGAAGACCAACAGTTAGACTCCGATGGGCCCGACCAGAGACAGATCATCAGGCACCAACCAACCCTCTCTAATTCTCAGTAAGCCTTTGCGCTGGAACAGTCATAGAATCTGAGGCCCGACCAACCGGTGTGCAATTAAAGAGGGAAACAGTTTACATGACTACACACTCTGGCAAATCGAATTAATTGTGAAATATAAACGCCATAGGATGCCGCACGAGGAATATCACCATCCAAGAAAGGAAAATTTACAAAATCAAAATCAAAACCATCGCGTTTATCATAAATTTTGCAAGGAACAAACCCATCTACAATAGATAGATGATTTAATAAATCACCCACACATCTAGAAGTCGAGCTAAAGACTTAATGATTTCAGATTGGTTTGCAACGGAGAGGGACATCATGAAGTCTCTTTCTTACAAAACAAGAACAGATTTAGTCACAATGGGTGCGCAATTCGTACCCATCGGAATACCCACAATTTTTCTAAATAACCTAGGACCAAATCTTATGTAAATATTGTCAAGCAGAAAGGTGAGATCTTCACACACTTTCTGACATGACCATAAAGTATATTATTTATGTTCTTCAGAAGTGAAAAATGCATTTCTTAAATTACATGCAAGACAGAGGAAGTCTTCCCTAAGAAATGCCCATTTAATTAAATCATTAAGTTTTTCTTTTATAAGATTATGAGGAAGTATAGAACAAAGGGCGGAAAGATCATAAGAAAACAGACTTGAAGCACGAAAACGTCTGCATCACGAAAGACAGTTATATTCGAGCAATGTTACTGTCACATTGTTGTGCCAAAATACGGGAAACGACGTCGCAACGTCGTTTGCGACGTGGCAATCTATGTAAACAAATAATCGTTGTGACTAACAAAATGTAGTTAATTGAAAGTTTAACGCTTCTTTTCGTTTTCTTGAAAAAAGGCATCTGGCCGAAATATTTAAAGAATTCTTGTAAGAAAAGAACGACTGATCTCTCGTGGAGGGCAGCATGAATCGTAAATCAATATGATAACCATTCTGCCACAATAGAAATTTTAGAGTTCATTTATGCATAGCTTAAATGCTGGTGAAAATTTACCATCTACGCAGATTCTCTTAATTGTGCGACACATTCATTTTCCAAAAACCTTCTTCTACATAAAATGCCCGCCTCGGTAGCTCAGTCGGATGCGCGTCTGGCTGGTGATCAGGAGGACGCGGGTTCGATACCTGCCGGGGTCGGCAACATTCTTTCGTGGAGATTGATCATGAAGTCTTTTCTACGGTCATTCTCTCCCTTCCGCTGATTCAAGAAGGGCTGTTGTCAGTTTCTGGCGAGAGAATGTGCACTGGTTACGAATACGTATACGTATAAACTGCCCAGGACAGTGTGGATAGATATACTGACCGGGTAAAAAATGACTAAAATATTGTTGACTGGGCCGTTAAACTCCAATACAAACAAATCTTCTACATAAGGTTCCAAACGAAATTGTGTTGCTTTGATATTTGGTAGCAAAATGATTTCGATAATACAATTGCATGCAGTTATATATATACATGTAAGCATTAGAATAATAAAATTAATATTATGATATATACATGTAAGCATTATAATAGCACGTCCATAGGTTTCAATGCTATCTCTCTTGCTTGACTCTATCAATTGCATTTTTCAAATGAAATATTTTGAAAAACACAAATTATTTTCAATACATAACCATGTCCGTGTGAAATAATGGCGTCTAACATGGTGAAAGAAATGAAACATTTACGGTACAAATAAAAACACCTTTCTTATTTCTGCATCCAATATTGATTGAGGGTGCTCGTTAGAACCGCCTTAATGAGAAGGGTCTTACGATGACCCACAATCTATGTCATTGAGCAAAAATTAGAAAAAAATAATGCATACACTTGTAAACCCCACTTTTCTCTATATAAAGCGGGGTTTAGAGGGGTCTTCGTTTCACGGACATGTTATCATGATGCTGCTCGTAAGAACTGGCGTACTGAGTCGGTGAGACATGATTTACAAGTGTCCAGAATCTATGTTTTGAGCAAAGGACTATATACCATTGCATATCCCGATTTTCTTAATATAGTGTGGTATTTTATGAGAAGTTAACAAGGCGGAAAGTGATGATAGTAGCCCAAAGAGCCAACACTTTAACATTGTATATCACATTAAATGCGATAACGACATTATGCTATTAGTATGCACAAATGTGCGTTTAGCTCCACTTCAAGATATTTAGATGATTTATTAAATATTGATAATACCTATTTCCATGGTTTGATCAGTCAGATTTACGCCCCAGAACTTCAGTTAAATAAAGCAAATTCTTCTGATACCGAGGCCCCGTTTTTGGATTACATCTATCTATTGTAGGTGGGTTTGTTTCGTGTAAAAGTAATGATAAACGCGATGACTTTGATTTTGAGATTGTAAATTTTTTTTGGATGGTGATGTTCCTCGTGCGCCATCCTATGGCGTTTATATTTCGCAATTAATTCGATTTGCTAGAGTGTGTAGTCATGTAACTGACTTCAACACTCGTAATAAATTATTAACGGCTAAACTCCTTAATCAGGGTTATCGGTACCATAAACTACGCAAAGCCTTTTCAAAATTTTATAGACGCCATTCTGATTTAATTTTAAAATTCCATATTGGACTTAAATCTCTTCTGCAACAAGGTCTATCGGAACCCTAATTTTATGGTGACTTAGTATATAAATTCAGAAAAATATATAACCGCAATGACTCCAGCACCCGATTTCGTAAAATCATTCTTCGATATAAAAAGATTGGGTAAAACATGGATGTTATACGACAGACTGCATGCATGGTAGTTAACCCAATCACGGTTGGCAACTTTGCTTCCCTCTTTAATTGCACGCCGGTGGGTCAGGCCTCAGATTCTATGACGGCTCCACCGTAAAGGCTTATTGAGAATTAGAGAGATCTAATTCAAGGTACTGTTGGTTGGTGCCTGATGCTCTGTCTCTGGTTTGGCCCATCGGAGTCTAACTGTTGGTTTTCTTTTGCTGCAGCATTTCAGTGGTTTCTTGCTGTCGAGTCCTCACCGTTGTCTCACCTCTGTGGTTCTTTGATTTTTTGTGTTCACAGAGATGTTGCACTGATGAGTTAGGAGGCCTTCATGCGGACTGAACAAATTATTTGTCTAAATCGCGACGGAAGTAAGGGCGAGGATTGTGGCCACGTAAAATCGATTTAAGCCCCCACCCCAGTTGAAATATTTCCACTGACCGTTCCAAGGCGGTTCGTCTGTGGCGGTTTATTTATGGTGTTGTTTGTTACATACTGTGTGTATCACTTGTGTCATTTTATTTTGGATGGCCATATGGCCATTTTGTGGGAAAGTAACTGTCCTTATGGCCTTCCTTTGTTTAGGTTTCCATTATGGTCTGGTCGCTTAATGTTTGTGTTTCTTTCCCTTTGGTGTCTTTGATGGGTGGAGTAAGTTAATTGTATCGATTCCTGATCTTTGTTTTACTTCTACTTTGTAAGGCACATATTTAGCATTTAAAGATCGATATGCGCTCTCGTGACAGTGCAGAAGACGATGAGCTTGATTTTTGTCAAGGCATCCTTAAAGGGGAAATGCACATATTGTTTGATGCCTAACGCCTTTGTTTTTCCTTCAACAAAAAATGACGTCATTTAACGTTCAAATAACAGGAAAATACACTGCTTAAAACAACTGATGGAGCAAACACATATTTCCTCCTAGTATAAAGATGTTGGATAATGATGATGAAACAACGATTCAGAAAGATGAATAACTTTATCTGCAACATGTTTATGGCAAACATTGGCAACCAGTTCACAAATCACGGCCTGTAACCAGTTGGGGACGAATCGGCATAAATGTTTGAGAAATCGCCATCTTTACGTCAGATTATTTCAAATGTCATTGACATGCGCAAATCAGTCACTTTTTCCTGTCAGTAATGTGTATGACCACCTCGAGCAGCACAGTACTCCTGGCATCGCCGATGCATGCTACGAACCAAATTTGGAACACTTTGTAAAGTTAGGGTTTCCCACTCATGTCTAAGGATGTTTGTGAGTTCTTGGATAGTTATTGGTGGATGATTACCCTGTGAGATACGCCTGTAAAGAATGTCCCACACATGTTCTATTGGGTTTAAGTCAGAAGAGCGTGCCGGCCACTCCATTACTTCAATAGTCTTACGATTAAGGCAATCCATGCACACTCTAGCAGTATAGGGGCACGCATTATTCTACATCAGAATGAAATTGTCACCGATTGCCTCAGCGATAGGCCTCAAAATAGGATCTAGAATTTCATCTCGATACCCTAATGCAGTCAATATACCACCGTTTATCACGTACAAGTCCATTCGGCTTTCATAAGAAATTCTATCCCATACCATCACTGACCCCCTCCATATCTATCTGTTTCCACAACGATGAAGTCCTCGTATCGTTCTCCGAGTCGTCTCCAGACTCGCTCACGACGATCAAATGCACTCAGGATAAATCTGCTTTATTTATGTTGTTGTTTGTTACTTACTGTGTGTATCACTTGTGTCTTTTTATTTTGGATGGCCATTTGGCCATTTTGTGGGAAAGTAACTGTCATTATGGCCTTCCTTTGTTTAGGTTTCCATTATGGTCTGGTCGCTTCATGTTTGTGTTCCTTTCCCTTGGTGTCTTTGATGGGTGGAGTAAATTAATTATATCGATTCCAAATCTTTGTTTTACTTCTACTTTTCATCCGTGAACACAACTCTACGCATGTCTGGCAATCGCCAGTTCTGATGTTCTTTAGCAAACTCATATCGCCGTGCACGATGTAGCCTGGTGAGAATAGGCCCTCTTGCTGGACGCCTGGCCCGCAGATCACCTTCATGTAACCTGTTACGTATTGTTTGATCGGATATCCTTTGATCAATTGCATGCTGGAAATCGATTTGTAGCCTCTGGCCGTGTACTGCCGATTTCGTACCGGAAGATTTCGAAGATATTGATCTTCCCTTTGTGACGTCATGGGGTTTCGGCCTTGCCCTTCTCGTCTAGTAAACTCGCCCGTCTACTGGTAGCGTCTCCATAGCCTGGCAACAACACTTCTCGATACATCAAAACGTTCAGCAACGATCCTTTTGGGTGTACCCACTTTCAAGCAAAGCGACGGCTTGAGCGACCTCAGCTTCTTCCAAGAACCGCTAACACTACACGAAGTCACTTTGAGGCCCAAAATAATACGCATAACCGAAGGATTGACGTGTTTCTGACCCAAACTCAAATTTTGAACAGATCGCCCCATAACAAATTTCAGCCGTTTTATAGGGGTATCCATGCTGTAGCTCACATTTTTGCTTTGCACGTGAACCTTGCTTCTTGACGTTTGCATGAACATTGTTTGTCACTTTAAAATTGTGCCTTTCCTGGAGTTTGAAAATTGCCAAGCGGTGATGTTATACAGCCTTAAAAGTTTGCTCCTTTAATTGTTTTAAGCAGTATAGTATACCTCGAGTTCCAATTCAAGCTATAAAAATCATCATTTTAACGCGAAAAGCTTGACAAGTAAGTTTTTTTGTTAAATGTCTGAGTTTCTTTTTGTATATGGAATGCCCTCTTTCAAAAGACAGATAATATTGGTTTATGGGTACTAAAACTATTCGACGTCGCTGCAACAATGTGGCGCAACTATGCTACGTTGTCGTGTTGATCGGAAAATTGTGGGAAAGGTTATCACCGCGACAACGTCGAGCTATTAATTGTGTTAGTCTAGTTTCCTGGTTTTGCTCTTTAAAAATTATGTTTGTCTAGGTTTCCAGTCTTGCTTCTTAACAACGTCGGTGACCCAATATTTCCATTCGCGATTTCAGTTAAGATTTAATGACCTAAATGCTGTTAAATTATCAATAACGTTTTACTCTACAAACAAGAGGCCCATGGGCCACTACGCTCACTAGAGGTCATGTGGTTTATACCATATACAGGCATTGTGCCTATCTTGGTCATGTGACAATAAAAGGCCACCATGCAATCAGTAAAATCCACTGTCTTGCCTTTTTTCCAAACAATTGTCTTTGTGACAAAATTTGACTGTGACGTAAAAACAGATCACGGTCAACCAAAGGTCTTCATTTGAACAAAATTGGTAGGGTCCGAGCCCCCGATGCTGCATACTAAGTTTCAAGGTCATCGGCCGTTTGGTTCCTGAAAAGAAGATTTTTTAAAGTTTTTACCATATATGAGCATTGCAGACAAATTGGTCAGATGACCCAGTCCTTACGAACAAACTTTCATTCCCCCTTCCCATAGAAGCTCCACATGTAATTTAGTGTCAATCAACCTAGCAGTTTGAGTAGAGAAGAAGATTTAAATACTGAATTTGAGCCATCCAGGACAAAGGTCGGCAAATGACATTGACCTTTGGAGTTGAAACACTTGCATTCAACTGATTGCAAATATCATTTCTGATGCCACAGGTTACCATGCAATCAGAAAAATCCACTGCTTTGCCCTTTTTCCATACATGTCCAAGTGACCATATTTGACCTTGACGTAAAATAGGTCAAGGTCAATCAAAGGTCATCATTTGAACAAACTTGGTAGGGCCCCGAGTCACCGATGTTGCATACCAAGTTACAAGGTCATCGGCAATTTAGTTCCTGAGAAGAATGTTTTTAAAGGTTTTTACCATATATGGGCATGGCGACCATAAAGGTCATGTGACCCAGTCCTTATAAACAAACTTTCGTTCCCCCTTCCCATAGAGGTTCCACATGTAATTTAGTTTCAATCGACCCAGCAGTTTAAGTTGAGAAGAAGATAAAAATACTGAATCTGAGCCTTCCCGAACATAGGTCAGTAAATGACCTTGACCTTTGGAACTGACAAATTCCATTCAGCTGAGTGCAAATATCATTTCTGATGCCACTAGCTACCACGTAATCAGAAAAAATCCACTGTTTTGCCTTTTTCCATACAAATGTCTAAGTGACCATATTTGACCTTGACGTAAAACAGGTCAAGGTCAACCAAAGGTCATCATTTGAACAAACTTGGTAGGGCCCGAGTCACCGATGCTGCATACCAAGTTTCAAGAACATCGGTCGTTCAGTTCTTGAGAAAAAGATTTTTAAAGGTTTTTACCATATATGGGCATGGCGGTCATATTGGGAATGTGACCCAGTCCTCACGAGCAAACTTTCTTTCTCCCTTCCCACAGGGGCTCCAGTTGTAATTTGGTTTCAATTGGCCGAGTACTTTCAGAGATGTTGTTTGGAAATGTTGACGACGACGACGACGGACCAATGCTTATACTATAAGCTCCCCCGGAGCCTTCGGCTCTGGTGAGCTAAAAATGCACTTTTTTCTATTTTTAAATATGGTGGGAAATTAATTTTGCGTAAATTACTTTTGCATAAATAGCATCATAACTCAAAATAGAATGAAAAACTTAAAAGAACGGAGACACTGTCCTATGACGAAATTGCTATAGTTGGCGCAATTTGACATGAGACTGACCTTTATACAAAGAATAAATTGGTCAATGTTATCGATTAATTGCTCGGTTTTCGTAAACTTCTCGTGAATTTTCGGCATTTCGTGAATTGCGACCCATTTACCGACCTCTATGTATTGAATAACAACATCGACCTCTTCATAAAACGGCGAAGATTCAGCCATGTGTGAAATTATGGTAATATAGGTCGCCAGTCTCACGTCAAATTACATTAGCTATAATTATTGAAAGAAAGGTTCGCCTAAACTCTGGTGTGAGCAGACTAAAGTCTAAATTTGTGAAAATGTAAAGTATGCATATAGGTAGCGCTGCGATATCTCGGAAGTTGAGCAGGCGACACGCCTTTTTTTTCATTTCGAATTACCAGCGATCATTTTTTGAAGTTTCGTTTTATGAAAATCGTCCATTTTTACCTTGGCATTTATCGGGTCTTTTCCCCTCAGCAGGTATGTCTTCCTCAGACCCATATAACATTGTACTGTCTGTAACCGACAGGTTATGGTACATAATCTAGTTTATGATATGACGTCGAATCTGGGAATGTAATAACGTCATGTCAAGTAATAAATTCCATAACCCACTAGTGGATTAAATATTCAAATTAGTTAAATACGCCCCGTAATGTTACATGTACAACCACCTTAACGATGTCGCATTTTCTTATGGTGGAATATTGACATTTTTGTAAATAATCGTGAATAAAATGTCATATGATGAATAGAATCTTGCATTCGCGCTCATGTATTATTAAATTTATTATACGCGTTGAGGAAAAGGGATAAAATGCTCTTCAGAGCCTCGAATTTACCCCCTTTTACTCAACTCATTTAATAAATTCAATAAAACATGAGCACTAATGTAGGATCCTCTATTTATGCTATAACGTAGCTGTTATTTAGTTGTTTACGTCATGTCATAAAAATTATATGACCACACTGTTATAACAATTGGCGCGTAACGTCATGGCGTCGTCCTTGACAACGCTGTTTTCTTCTGAACATGCCTATTTAATCTTTACCCCTGATACCCCACTTTTATATAGTAAAACTGAGGTTTACAGGGGAATACATTAATGTTCATTAATTCTGCTCTAAACATATAGTGTGGGTTCTTGTTATCTCTTCGAGGCAGTTCTAACGAGCACCCATAACCTACGTTTTGTGCAGAAATAACAAAAATAATGTAAACCCCAGTTTTACTTAATAAAAGTGGAGTTTAAGGGGGTCAAAATTATATAGTTGTATGTTTCGTGATGTCTACTTTCGAAAGAGTCTGACAGTTTTCCTCCTTGAATCAATGGAGTGTAGGAATTCGTCCTTCTATATTCATTAAATGAAATACTATCAAATATGGTACAGAACAAGGAAGCAGGATGCAATGACATATTATCTATTGTTTAGTATAAGCAAAAAGAAATAAACTCTACTTTTATATGTAGTCTATCATACATAAGCGTTAATATTTAACACTGGAATACAATATACATTACACGATGGCATATGAAACAAGCAAATACTTGAGCCTTAAATATACACTATGCAGTCTATAACGCGGTATAAGCTACAGTAACCCAACTGAAGCGTCTGATTCCTATTTACTATTTGCTACATGTTCTGAATCTCCAAAGGCAATCTCAGCTTTATCTTGCTGTTTCATTTGTCACCTAGTACAATGTGATGAATCCTACTCTTCACCAGAAAGCAGGTGTTAATTATACATTTACAATTAGAAATTCATTACCTCCTCTAACAACATCCAGGAAAACAACCGTTTTATTTGAATTCAGTTTACATTCAGCTTTATAGCACCGGCCTTGTATAACGTCTCCAACCTTGTAGCACTTTCCACCGTCGTTGCAGCCTAGTAGTAAAATAAATCAGATCAGAACATAAATAATTATTTTCGTGTTGAATGAAGCATTACGAAAGTCCTGTTTATTAGTAGGCATATTTATGAGAGTAAATTCTATTCGTAGCGCGTAAGTTGAGCGCTACCAATAGAATTTACTCTCATAAATATGCCTACTAATAAACAAGACTTTCGTAATGCTTCAGTTGAGCGCTACGAATAGAATTTACTCTCATAAATATGCCTACTAATAAACAGGACTTTCGTAATGCTTCATTCAACACAAAAATATATATTTTCCGTGCATAAATATTTATGCCCAATTCATTCGTGTGTAAATACAATTATATAAGCTTTATGCTATATATAAGAAAATACAAACTGAGTTTAAACTCACCTCACCAAGGAAGTCTGGTCTACATCTTTGGCAACCACATCTAATTAAATATTAATTGAGTGGTTTAACTCACCTCACCAAGGAAACCATATAGAAACAGATACCCAGGAAAAGCTATAATCAAAAATTACAGCCTACCAATGGCTCCAACAGGAAGAGTAACTAACAATTAGGAAAACAAAAAAAATGGAAAAACAAACTAACCACAAACAGCACAGCATCCAATCCCTCTTCCCCTCAAGAGGTGATCAAGGTGCAACCGACACAATAAATGGACATCAAATAAATACATGTGATAATAATACACAATCATAAGCACATACAACAAGAAGAGCCTCGTCAGAAAATCCAACAAAGCATATTTACTTAATATGTGTCTACATCCTTGGTAACCAGATAGTATAATCTAGCTTTATAGCATGCTCTGTGTCAATCAGTTGCCAGTAAAGGCAATGTATTAACAAAATCCAAAACAGTTTTTAATTGTAATTGTTTGATTTTATGTTCTCGGAGATGTGGCACCAATGAGTTAGGAAGCCTTCATGCGAACTGAACAAATTGTTTGTTAAAGCCACCACAGAAGTAAGCGGGCGAACTGTGGCCACATAAACTCGATTTAAGCAGCCCCCATTCTCAATAAGATATTTTTACTGACCGTTCAAAGGCAGTGCTTCTGTAGCAGTTTATTTTGATTATTGAGTCGATTGTTTTGTCCATTTTGCCCTTTTTTATGATAACGTTTTTGTTTTTGATTTTTTATCAACATGTCCGACTACAAAATAGAAGTGGAGGCAATGATCAGGAATCGATACAATTAACCCACAACTCCCATCAGAGACACCAAAGGGAAAGAAACACAAACTTGAAAACATGAAACAACAGACCCTAATGGAAATATCAATAGCGGAAAGACAAAAGGACAGTTACTTTCCCACAAAATGGCCGATAGGCTATCCAAAATAAAATAATATAAGCGACACAAATACCCAAAGACAAACCATAACAAAAATAAACCGCGACAAAAGAAACGCATTGGAACGATCAGTGGAAATCGTACGAATTCCACTGGTGGGGGGGGGGGGGCTTAAATCGATTGTAATTGTGGAGGAGAAGCTCCACCAACTTCTCGAAATGGGATCAGCCTTCAGAATCACAGGCGCTTGGCCCGTTGATTTGTCCGAAAAAAATGTCAAAATATGCTGGTATAGAAAGCTAGACAAGGTTCTCAACAAACCAGTGCCATTTTCTCGATACATATTGTTACTGCCGCTATTGGAAGGTTCTCGTGGTTCCAGGCAGTACCGTGTTTTATACCCTTCGCTATGTTGTGAGACCCGTTACGAGTTGCGTCCCTTCCATTGTCTTTGTTTGCGCTTTGTGTCAGAATACCATGAGGCTGACGATTAACTGCGGAATGCGGCCCAAAGAGGTAATATCTCAATAACATGAGCATATCCCACACTTTATATATCTATGCTATTTCCTTTCAACGCACGTCGGTAACTGTATCAGTCATTTTCATGCATATCCTCATCAATTGCATTTCCAAATATCACTGTTCCTTATTTCGGACGTAATGTTAAATTCGACATTTTCCAACTTTCTAGCTACAAACTTAAGTATAATAAGTCAGTATGCTTGGCTTCAGCTACAGTATTTTATGAGTAGATGCATTCGTATATTTATCATGCCAAAACCTATCCCGGAAATTGTTGCATGAGCCTGTAGCGCGCCTTTTGTTTCTTTTCAGTTCGACGGAGTTTAATATAAACTGCAGTACACTCAAAGGCGTTTGTTTTTCGTCACCTCTTGCGGACTTTGAAGTCACAGTCGAACTCTGCGGATCTAAACAGATAACCCTGCGTATGAAGGAAAACAGTAATACAGGCAATCAGTCCTATTTATCAACAAGATCTATCCATTTATCCATACAGACTGGAGATAGACCATATTAAACGATGTGCAAGACACAACATTCATACAGAGTGGCGATAACCATATGTGATTCTTAACAACATACATCCATACAAGCGATCAACTTTACTGGAACCAAGACTTTAGATGTTATGCTGTGTTCCAAAGTGGTTGACTTAAAAACTCATTCTGTGTCTCATAGACTCATTTCTTAGTAATGAAAGGATAGTTTGTGACCATCGGTATCACTAATATCAAACATGGTGTGCTGTGGAAAGAAATACTTTCATTAGTACAATAAACATACTTTAAGGCATTATTAGACGTTGCATCAGACAGATGTCTCACATTTATTACCTGTTTGTCCGTTTTCATCGGCTCAACTCCATTTTCATGTCTTTTAAACCAGAATGTCTTTCTAAAGTTTCAAGACAGCTTCTATTCAAACCAATGCACTGAAGCAAAACTTAAGTGCTCACATTTGAAGTTAATTTGGGCTAAATTTCCCCCTTTTGTTTTCTTTGTCGCCATTTTGTTTTAGTCCAGAATGATGTCTACGGGTGGAGAAAACATACATTCAGAAGATGAGCCTAACACTCGAGTACGTAAGTATACAGAAAAGGGCCTAGAATGGCAGGTTGATCAAATAAAGAAAAATTTACGATCATGCATTTCTTCCTGGCGGTCGGTTGCAAATAAAATATCAGTTCTACTGTCTGACTGCACAGAAACTGAAACAATTAGAGCAGAGAGGTATCAACTCGAAGGTCTAATGTCTGATGTAAGATCACTATTTGGTAAGTTAAAAGATCTTATTGATGTTGACACACACTCCCCAGAAGTTTTGCAACAAGTTGATGCTATAGAGAATGAGAACACCAGAATTATGGTAAATATTTCGGATCATATACGCGAATTAGACAGAGAAAGCGGCACTAAACATTCTCACGGTTCGGTTCGGTCGCGTCACAGCGGTTCGTCTTACAAAACAATGCACTCAAAAAGATCAGTGCACTCGAACGCGTCAAAAAGGTCGGATGCTGCCATAGAGGCTGCAACACTTATGTCAAAACTAAAATATATGGATCGCGAAGCAAAATCCAAGGTAGAGCTAGAAAGAATAGAAACGTTGAAAAAACTTGAAGTGGCTAAAGTTAAGCTTGAAATTTTAGATCTAGACCCAGCTTCTGATGTGAAGCCGCCTTCCCTCACTACCTTGCCCATGGACGGCATGAACGAGTTGCTAGATAAATATATGGAATCCTGCCAGGCACAGGTGGCTGAACATGAGCATGAAATGCCTCCTTCAATCCCTGCTACTCAGACCACACCCTCAGCATCAATGGTAAAGACAGAATCACACACGACAAAGCTATCTGAAAATACATTTCCCCATAGTGTCCCTGTTAGTTCAGATTCTATTTTTTCCCCTACCTCTAGTAAACCAGTTCCAATGGTTCAAGCTGGAATCAGTGTTGATACTCCAGTTGTCAAACCAAAGATCAACACTGCTCTTGACCCGTACAGCCCAGCCTTTATTCCTGTCAAGTCGGGCATTATCAGTAACCAATCATGCTCTGGTTGGCAGATACCTCAGTGTAGTATATCTACATGTAGCGAGTATGAAACCCCCACTGTTCTATCACCTGGGTACTTAGTCCCTACCCCTATGCCTACCATGTCTACTCAAGTTACCACATCAACTCAGTATCATCAACAGTCTGCTACATCTAGGCAGGATGTAGGACTGCAAACTGCCTATTCGAAATTCGCAAAATTGCAGTATGCTTCCTCTGGCTTTCGTTGCCGGATCATTACAGGGTCACTGATGAGGCTTTTTTAGCCGAAACTACGTAGTATGACCCATCTTCTTTCTTATGAATGTTTTCATTGCTCTTAAAGGAACTCATTTTTGATTTTTATTTGCCTTCACTGCAGCTGGTGTTGTGCCGTGTGGCGGCCGTAAAACGTCTCCCCGTACATCAACCATAGTGCAGTTTATATTTTACTTTTGGTCCTTTGAGATCAGCGTGAATATTCTGAGAAATCAGAAATAAATTATAAGTTTAGACTCAAATTCTAGACAGGTTTTTAATTATTTGGACCTCACTTTGATTTATATCAGTCTTTGAATCGACTGCCTATTCGAAATTCGCAAAATTGCAGTATGCTTCCTCTGGCTTTCGTTGCCGGATCATTACAGGGTCACTGATGAGGCTTTATTAGCCGAAACTACGTAGTATGACCCATCTTCTTTCTTATGAATGTTTTCATTGCTCTTAAAGGAACTCATTTTTGATTTTTATTCTCCTACTCTGCCTACACAATCTACTAATCAAAATCCTGTTTCGCCTGTCATGCGTACCAAGAATATTACACAATCTGTCCTCTCCACTCAAGGCATCACCCAGCCTATTGTTAGCTCTGAGCCCGAGGCTCAGTGTGTGGCTCCTATGCAATATAATAGATCCTCTGGTTCGTATAATGTGGAACTAGCTCTTGTGGAGCTTGTTAAGTCTTTGTCAGACCAGGTAAGTTTGGGTAGGCTTCCAGCCCCTGAGCCCGCTGTTTTCACGGGCGACCCACTAAAATACCCTGGGTGGAAGATTGACTTCACAACGTTAATTGAACAAAGGAAAGTGCCTCCTACTGAACGTATTCATTATTTGAAAAAATATCTTGGTGGTGCAGCCAAGGAGGCTGTTGAAAACTATTTTCTCCTTGCGTCTGATAACGCCTATGAAGAGGCAAAGAAACTTCTCGATGAGCGCTTTGGAGCTGCATATGTGGTAGGCAGCGCCTTTCGTGACAGGCTTGAAAAATGGCCAAAAATTGGAAATAAAGATTCAAATGGTCTACAAAGGTTCTCAGACTTCGTCAAACAGTGCGAAGCTGCGATGGGTAGCATTGGTACCCTTAAATGTTTTGACGATGACCGTGAGAATAGAAAATTCTTAGCAAAGTTACCCGACTGGTTGGTAACAAGGTGGGCAAGAATTGCATTTCAGTGGAATGAGGATCGCAGAGGTGAATTTCCTCCATTCAAGACCTTTGCTGACTTTATCGCAAAGGAAGCTAAAATTGCGTGCAACCCTGTATACTCCCTACAGTCCCTAAAGTCTGACCAATGTCAGAATGACTTTCACAGAGCCAACAGGCAAATGAAACCTAGTGGTAAGTTTGATAGCCGTTCATTTTTCACAACAGATGGCGGTGAACGGAAATCTGAGCCTGCTGTCTATAAAGATACTGTCTCACAGTGCATTCTCTGCAAAGGGCAACATGATTTAGACGACTGTAAGAACTTTTTGTCTAAGTCCCTTAGCGACAGAAAGGCCTATGCAAAGGAAAATAACCTATGTTTTGGATGTCTTGGAGGAGGACATATTTCCAAAAGATGTAAGAAAAGGAAGAGATGCAAGGTCTGCTCCAAAAATCACCCTACATCCCTTCATGGTGACTTGAAGAGTCAGTCTGGCCAACGAAATCTTTCTAGTCAGGCACATATTGTAGTTTCAGGTGAAGAAACCCTTGCAAAGGAACCCACTGCATCTCATTCAGGTGTTTCCTTTTTAAGCAACTCAGGGCTTTGTTGTAAAACATCTATGGTGGTACCTGTTTATCTTTCTCACGAAGATAACCCTAGGCATGAGAGACTTGTGTATGCCATGCTGGATACTCAGTCTGACACAACCTTTATTCTCGAAGACACCTGTCAATCGCTAGGGATAAATGGTGTGTCAGTTGAACTATCTCTTTCCACCATGCATGCGGAAAATAAGCTAGTTAACAGTCATAAGGTTCATGGCCTGAATGTGCGTGGAGTAAATAGTGACCTGAAGATTTCTCTGCCGGTCAGTTTCTCAATAGAGGCCATACCAGCCAACAAATCTCACATCCCCACCCCAGACATAGCCAGATCCTGGTCTCACCTGGAACCTATTGCCGACAAACTTATGCCTCTTTCAGACTGCGAAATCGGACTCCTCATTGGCTACAACTGCCCTCGTGCAATGATGCCAAGAGAAGTTATCCCTCCTGAAAATGAAGGACCTTATGGTCAGCGAACGGACCTCGGCTGGAGTATTGTCGGCATAGTTGATCCGGCTTCCGAAGCACATGAATCAAATACTTACGCCGGTCTAACGCATCGGGTGTGCACACGCGAAGTTTTTGTAAGAGACAACACCAACGACATTGCCTCTGTATCATTTTCTTTTAGGAATTGCACAAAGGTCATGTGCCCTGCGGATGTAACGAAAATGCTAGAAATGGATTTCTCGGAGCAAAATGTCAACAGCGACGTGATGATATCCCAAGAAGACCAGCGGTTTATCACGTTGATGAGACAAGGAATCCGTTTCGAAAATGGCCACTATACGATGCCCCTACCTTTCAAGGAGGGACCACCAGTACTGCCAGACAACAAGGACATGGCACTTTGTCGTCTGAACAATTTGCGTAGAAGACTAAAGAAGGATGATACGTACAGAGCGCAATATCAAGCCTTCATGGAAAGTCTTATACGTAACAGCCATGCAGAAATTGTACCAGATGATGAAGTCCAAATTGATAACGGCTACGCCTGGTATATTCCCCATCATGGCGTGTACCATCCAAAGAAGCCTGGGAAACTGCGCGTCGTTTTTGACTGTAGCGCTGTCAAGGATGGGCAAAGCCTTAACAAGAAACTTTTACAAGGTCCAGACCTAACAAACACCCTTGTTGGTGTTCTATGTCGTTTTAGGATGGAACACATCGCCTTTACCTGTGACATTGAGCAGATGTTCCATCAGTTTGTGGTTGATAAGGATCATCGCGACTATTTTCGGTTCTTTTGGTGGCGCGATGAATCGTTGTCTCAACCTGTCCTGTACCGCATGCGAGTACATTTGTTTGGAGCAACATCTTCTCCCGGATGTGCCAACTTTGGTCTGAAACAGGTCGCTTCAGACCACGAGACAGAATATGGAAGACCAACAGCGGATTTTCTCCGGAATGACTTCTACGTTGATGATGGTTTAAAATCTGTACCATCTGTAAAGGATGCAGTACAAATGATAAATTCATCTCAAGAAATGTGTAGGAAAGGAGGTTTGCGCCTACACAAATTTGCGTGTAACTCTGTGGAGGTCCTGAGCAGTATTCCGGAGAAGGATCGCGCTGGTGGTTTGACCGAAATTGACATTTTCAGTGAAACTTTACCCATGGAGCGGACACTTGGTGTCCTGTGGAGTATCGAATCAGATACTTTCCAGTTCAGAATCACTTTAAGTGATAAGCCTCTAACTCGAAGCGGAATACTGTCTACAGTCAGTTCAGTTTATGACCCCCTAGGGTTAATTGCCCCTGTAATTTTAGTGGGCAAACAAATTTTGCAACTTATGTGTGCAAGGAATGTGGACTGGGACGACCCTGTTCCAGAATGCCTGCGAGCGAGATGGGAACAATGGCGAAACAATTTGTTCCAATTAGAATCCATTCAGGTACAGCGTTGCCTCAAACCGGACAATTTTGGTCAGGTTAAGTCTGTACAAATGCATCATTTCTCAGATGCAAGTACAACAGGATATGGACAATGTTCATACCTCAAACTACAAGATAGTGAAGGTCAGATTCACTGCTCATTGCTAATGAGCAAAGCAAGAGTTGCGCCACTTAAAACTCTGACTATACCGAGGTTAGAACTTTCAGCAGCTTTGGTATCTGTTAGAGTCAGCTCTTTGCTACAGAACGAATTACAGTACCAGAACGTTACCCATGTATTTTGGACCGACAGTCGTGTAGTTCTTGGTTACATCTCCAATGATTCGAAACGATTTCATGTATTTGTTGCCAACCGAGTGCAGCAGATTAGAGACGTTACAAGTCCGTCCCAATGGAGACATATCGAAACCGAGAGCAATCCGGCAGACTTGGCATCCCGCGGTGCGACAGCAACAGAATTAAAAAATTCAGACTGGTTCACTGGACCAAAATTGCTATGGCGGTCTGAGTTGCCTGTATGCCAAACTGGTCCGGACGTGTATGCAGATCTCTCGGGTGACCCCGAAGTCAAAGGGGCTCAGTGTCTTACATCTAGTACAAAACTGATGCCACAAGGAACTATACTTTCACGCTTGGAGTATTTTTCCAAGTGGGATCGTGCTAGGAAGGCCATCGCTCGGTGCCTTCACTTTAAAGATTTACTCAAGCGTCGCCTTGTGAAGAAGCCATGTGGCACAGTTTTCGTGTCAAATAAGCCTGTTCATATGTCACCTTCAGTTGAGTCACTGAGAAATGCAGAGGTTGAAATCCTACGTATGGCTCAAAAGATGAGTTTTTCCAAGGAATTGGAATCTCTCTCTGGACAGCTTTCTGTTGATGATAAAAACTATTTGGTTAGTAAGACATCAAAACTGTTTCGACTTGACCCTTTCCTGGACAAGAACGGTCTTATACGTGTTGGTGGCAGGATGCAAAACTCATCAACAGAATTTGCTGAAAGTCACCCAGTCATTCTTCCCAGGAAGGGACATATCACAAGACTATTGATTCGCCATTTTCATGAAAATGTGCAACATCAAGGACGCGGCATGACTATAAATGAACTGCGCAGTAACGGTTACTGGATTCTAGGTTGTAGTTCAGCCGTGTCAGATGTTATATTCCGTTGCGTTACTTGCCGCAAACTCAGGAGCAGAACTCAGGATCAGAAGATGGCAGATCTACCATTCGACAGGGTAGATCCAGCTCCACCCTTTTCTTACTGTGGTGTAGATTACTTTGGTCCTTTTATAGTCAAAGAGAGACGAAGGGAGCTTAAACGCTACGGTGTGATATTCACTTGCTTTACCAGCAGAGCTGTGCACTTGGAAATCGCTAACTCTCTGGATACCGATTCCTTTATAAACGCCTTACGCCGCTTTTTGTCCCTTAGAGGGCCTATTCGTCAGCTGCGATCAGACAGGGGAACAAACTTTCTTAGCGCGGAACGCGAGTTAAGAGACGCACTTTCAGAACTCGACGATCGTCAAATCTCGGACTTCCTTTGCAAAGAAGGATGCGATTATTTTAAGTTCAAACCTAACGTGCCGTCAGCAAGCCACATGGGTGGCGTATGGGAGAGGCAAATTCGCACTGTTCGCAGTATTCTCTCTAGGCTTTTACAGCAACATGGAAGTCAACTCGATGATGAATCTCTTCGCACCTTTGTCTGTGAGGTAACTGCTATAATCAACAGTCGACCACTGTCCGTCGAGAACCTGAATGACCCCCTCTCCCAACCGCCACTTACTCCGAATCACCTTTTAACAATGAAATCTAGAGTGCTGCTGCCTCCCCCGGAAAATTCTTAAGTCCAGACTTGTATACGCGTAAACGGTGGAGAAGAATTCAATATATTGCCAATGAGTTTTGGTGTAGATGGCGACAAGAGTACTTGAGTAATCTTCAATCCAGAAGTAAGTGGATTCAAACAAGGCGTAACATGCAGGTTGGAGATGTTATCCTTATTAAGGATGAAAACCTACCACGCAATCAGTGGAGACTCGGTCAGGTATGCAGTACATACCCTGAAGCGGATGGACTCGTCCGAAAGGTTAGTGTTAATGTAGTATGTAAGTCGGTGGACAGCCAAGGAAAGGTAGTATGTTCCATTACTAAACTTGACAGGCCTGTGCACAAACTTGTTCTTTTGAAGGAATCAGATGAATAGTTTGTGGTAAGTTGGGTTCTTTCCCCGTCGAGGAGCCAATTCTGCGTTCCACATCCTTGGTAGTCTGTATATGTAAATAGTTCTTATGGATAATGCATTTTTTTTTTTTTTTTTGCATTGAGGTCCTTACCTTTTTCATTTAAGATTTTCTAGTCATGATAATTTCCCCCTTTTTTATGTGAAAACTTCTAGTCATGATGTTTTTGGGGAATTTTTCTAGTCATGATATTTTTCAGTTTTTAATGACATGCATTTGGAGCTGATTATGCTGATTCTTAGATTGAGCCACCATATATATACAACTTCTGTAGTGCCACAGCGTTGCGTGCGTTTCTGCGAAGGTGTATATGAGGGTTTAATTTGTATGACGATTAGCATAAATGTGGGATTACAGTTTGATGTTTTCATAATCATATTTGCTACATTTCACTACTTTTAATATTGGTGCCGTTAACCAGGATTTAACTGCGTTTGATAGTTCATGAGGTATGATTTGACTGGTGTAGTTATGGATGTTGGAAAGGAAATTAGTAAAATAACTAATTTGGGAGCCATGTTACTGCCGCTATTGGAAGGTTCTCGTGGTTCCAGGCAGTACCGTGTTTTATACCCTTCGCTATGTTGTGAGACCCGTTACGAGTTGCGTCCCTTCCATTGTCTTTGTTTGCGCTTTGTGTCAGAATACCATGAGGCTGACGATTAACTGCGGAATGCGGCCCAAAGAGGTAATATCTCAATAACATGAGCATATCCCACACTTTATATATCTATGCTATTTCCTTTCAACGCACGTCGGTAACTGTATCAGTCATTTTCATGCATATCCTCATCAGTTGCATTTCCAAATATCACTGTTCCTTATTTCGGACGTAATGTTAAATTCGACATTTTCCAACTTTCTAGCTACAAACTTAAGTATAATAAGTCAGTATGCTTGGCTTCAGCTACAGTATTTTATGAGTAGATGCATTCATATATTTATCATGCTAAAACCTATCCCGGAAATTGTTGCATGAGCCTGTAGCGCGCCTTTTGTTTCTTTTCAGTTCGACGGAGTTTAATATAAACTGCAGTACACTCAAAGGCGTTTGTTTTTCGTCACCTCTTGCGGACTTTGAAGTCACACATATAAAATGACAATTGGCACAGGCACATCTTTTGACATAGAAAGGTATATTTTGTATGAACTTCAACCTAAGTCATGCAGAATTTCATTAAAATAATGCAGAACTCCTGGTTCAAGCCCCATAGTGATCTAAACGTCAAGTTACCCCGGATAAACCTTAGTAGGACAACTAACTGTCACACCCACTCAATGATTTTTCAGTGTTTCCCTTCGATTTCCTGCGGAAATCCGATAATGTCAGCACAAAAGCCAACATTCATATAAATAGCAATGAAGATGCTCCCACCTAATGCAAAAGTTTTCTCCAGATAACTGATATTACCAGCAATTTTTATCTTTTTGTGTGTGAGCAGGCATTTCTCAAGCAGTATTGTTTTCATTCTGTATCTTAAAGATGATGTAATCTGCGCGCTGATTGGTCGAAATTTGGAAACTCCAGCAATTTCGACTAATCAGCGCTCGGATTACATCATCTTCAAAATATAGAATGAAAACAATATTGCAACAGGAAATGCCTGCTCGCACACAAAAAGGCGAAAATTGCTGGTAATAACGGTTAATTGGCGAAAACTTTTGCATTAGATGAAAGCATATTCATTGATATTTTTAAGTGTGTTGGCTTTTGTACTGACATTGTCGAATTTCAACAGGAAATCGCAGGGAAACGGTGAAAAACCATGGAGTTGTTGTGACAGTTAGTTGTCTTACTAAAGTATATCCGGGGTAATTTGACGTGTAGATCACAATGGGGCTTGATCCAGGTGTTCTGCATTATTTTGTTGAAATTCTGCATGCCTTAGGTTGAACTTCATACAAAATGTACCTTCTTGTGTCGAAAAATGCGCCTGTGCCAGTTGTCATTTAATGTGTACCGAGAAAATGGTGCTGGTTTGTTGTGAACCTTGTCTAGCTTTCTATACCAGTATGAAAAAAAAAAAATTTTTTTTTACTCATATTTTGACTTTAAACACATTCCACATGTTTTTCGGACAAATCAACGGGCCAAGCGCCTAGGTTCAGAATTGTATACATTTTACTCTAATCAGAGTAATAATTTCATAATTTTTGAAGTTTTCGATAAAAAATAAGCCCAATTCTGTCACATTATCGAAATGTAAACAAATGTCCAATCTATCTGAAATGACATCTATATATGGATGCAGCCAACAAAGGGTTCAATTGAAGGGACGTTGCATAATGCATTAGTGTGTAAACAGACAAAACATTAAATATGTGGTTCGTTACCGTTTCAATTAGCAAATCCTTAGTACAGACAAAATAGATACCTCGCCTTTGTTATATATTGTTTATATCTCACAGGTAATAGACAAATGCGAGTTTTATTTTCAAATTCTCACATGAATGTTTCAACGGCCCTCATAATTTTTCTTCAGTCAAGTTCTGAACAGACGACAAATTGTCAAACCACTCCATAAAGGCGGGAACTGTGGAAACAGAAAATATCTGGTAAACTTAAAATTGCAGAAATCTCGATCTGATTACAGCTCGGCTCAGATAACTTAGGGTAATGATTCTAATGAAACCTTTTTGAGAAAACGGCGGAGCTTCTCCTCCACATCTTTTTTGTTGGATGACTTGACAAAAAATCAAAAATAGAAAAGTTATCGCCGAAAAACGCGGCAAAAATAAAATTAAATAATAATAATAATAATAAAAAATAACACCAAAAAAATAAAAAAATCGACTTATTTAATCTTTGCATGTGTGTATTGATTTATATATTTTTATTTTGGATAGCCAGTTCGCCATTTTGTGGGTTTGGTTTACCGCTAGTGATGTTTCCATTCGGGTTTAGTTTTTTCATGTCCGTGTTTTTTTCTCTTTGGTGTCTCTGATGGGAGTAGTTGGGTAATTGTATCGATTCCTGATCATTGCCTTCATTTCTATTTTAAACAATTTACTTAAGGGTGATGAACATTTAAGTTAATTTGTTTTCTGTTATTGTAGGAAACTACATTAGAATTGAAGGCGAGGGTTGAATGCTCGTAACCTCCAGTAGTTTATCTGCCGACCGTCCCATTGCGATTCTACCCATTTCTTAAAATTATCTTAACTAGAAAAGAATCCAGGTGCACGTTTTATTTTGTTGTGTGTGTGTGCTTTTATTTCACTGACTTTGGCAACTTTGCTTCCCTCTTTAATTGCACGCCGGCGGGTCAGGCCTCAGATTCTATGACGGCTCCAACGTAAAGGCTTATTGAGAATTAGAGAGATAATGTTGGTTGGTGCCTGATGCTCTGTCTCTGGTCGGGCTCATCGGAGTCTAACTGTTGGTTTTCTTTTGCTCCAGCATTTCAGTGGTTTCTTGCTGTCGAGTCCTCACCGTTGTCTCACCTCTGTGGTTCTTTGACTTTTGTGTTCACGGAGATGTTGCACTGATGAGTTAGGAGGTCTTCATGCGGACTGAACAAATTATTTGTCTAAATCGCGACGGAAGTAAGGGCGAGGATTGTGGCCACGTAAAATCGATTTAAGCCCCCCAGTGGAAATCTTCCACTGACCGTTTCAAGGCGGCTCTTCTGTGGCGATTTATTTATGTTGTTGTTTGTTACTTACTGTGTGTATCACTTGTGTCTTTTAATTTTGGATGGCCATATGGCCATTTTGTGGGAAAGTAACTGTCCTTATGGCCTTCCTTTGTTTAGGTTTCCATTATGGTCTGGTCGCTTAATGTTTGTATTTCTTTCCCTTTGGTGTCTTTTATGGGTGGAGTAAGTTAATTGTATCAATTCCTGATCTTTGGTTTACTTCTACTTTTCATTCCTTTCGGCGATTCAGTGTTTGTTTTCTGAGTAAAATTTTCTCTCTATTCTAAAATAGGGCTATGAAGCAGTTATATTATAATGCTATTTAACCCCTAAAATGCCAATCGCAACCATTGTCGTCTGCTGGTTCCTTTAAATGTCTTCGAGAATGTATAAAAAAGTCTGATCATTGCCCTCACTTCTACTCTATATACAAACTTAGTACAAATACATATAAACCTTCCCTGAATGCTCATGGAAGCTTTGTGTCTCGATCGTCACAGCGAGGAGTCTGGTCAGACTGTGTGGATGCGCAGGCTGATCCGAGTTTTCACTGGGCGCCCTTTCTCGAAGAAGAATATTTTGTTCGCTGTGCCACATAGATATCTTATAGATAATTGTAAAAGAGTATGTTCCTATTACCGTATTCAATGGGTTGTATTTTCCACTGATAGTGCCCTCCTTGAATGTTCATGTCGCATCTGTAAGTCATACAACTGTGGGTCCAGGTAGAGTTGACTGGTTTACAGGAGTCCTGCCACGGACAGTCTAAAATAAAGAGACCAAAGAAATTAGCAATGGGGAATTGAATAAGCAGCTTTACGAGCACATGTGAGCCAAGGCTTTAGAAAAAATACCCTTTGCATTCTCTACGTTATGTTTTTCTCTATTATCTTTACTCTGTTACGCTAACCTCTTTCGAGTTGAACAGATTCTTCTTCACATATACAGCAGGAGTAAATTTCGAAATTTAGGGGTGTTGAGTTGAGTTTCCACTAGAAGTTTCTTTAGAAAATGGCTGAACATTTTGGAAACCGTGGAAACCCTAATCCTGGTCTTACCAGCATCCCGTTTTAGGGTTTCTGGTCTGAAATGAGATAACACGGTTGTGGGGTAACGGGCAGAACTGCGATTTCTCTGATTCTGCTCAAAACGAAACTTGTGGGTACTGCTTATTGTTTGTTTGTTTGTTTGAGGTCGACTCGCACCGCTTTCTCTGGACAGGCTTCTTTCTCTGTCTCTGGTCGGGCTCATCGGAGTCTAACTGTTGGTTTTCTTTTGCTCCAGCATTTCTGTGGTTTCTTGCTGTCGAGTCCTCACCGTTGTCTCACCTCCGTGGTTCTTTGATTTTTGTGTTCACGGAGATGTTGCACTGATGAGTTAGGAGGCCTTCATGCGGACTGAACAAATTATTTGTCTAAATCGCGACGGAAGTAAGGGCGAGGATTGTGGCCACGTAAAATCGATTTAAGCCCCCCAGTGGAAATCTTCCACTGACCGTTCCAAGGCGGCTCTTCTGTGGCGATTTATTTATGTTGTTGTTTGTTACTTACTGTGTGTATCACTTGTGTCTTTTGGTTTTGGATGGCCATATGGCCATTTTGTGGGAAAGTAACTGTCCTTATGGCCTTCCTTTGTTTAGGTTTCCATTATGGTCTGGTCGCTTAATGTTTGTATTTCTTTCCCTTTGGTGTCTTTTATGGGTGGAGTAAGTTAATTGTATCAATTCCTGATCTTTGTTTTACTTCTACTTAGATCCTCTAAGCGGTTTGCAAGTATTCTTGTGCGGGTCGGTTTCAGCTCTGCGAGGAAGCATCATGCAGCCCATATATTTCTTCAAGCCCCGATAGGCGGGACCTAGGGGTACTGCTTAGAATTAATCTAAAGAGCACGCACAATAGAGGCTATTCTAACGAGTACGTACAACACGTGGTCGGAGAAAACATTATCAGAAATAAAGATCAAGAACGATAACGTATTTTTTCGTCCGTTTGGCTGTTTTGTAATACCCGGAGGAGTGAGCTCCCTTGGATACCTGTTTGACAGAATTTCTACTGCAGGTAGAAGGAAGGTTTTGTTGCGCCTTTCTTTAGATTGTTTTCTTGTAAAAATGACCTAACTTACTTCCTAGTAGAAATGCCAATATTATAGCTTTAAAAAGATGATTTATTCGAGTTGTAGGACATATGTATAGAAAAATGATTATGTTTTAGAAGTTATTTTGACGCGGAGTCAAAGTTTCAAGGCGGTTTCCCATAGTAATTAACAGGAAGAAGGGCATGCAGTTTTGCCTTGAAGTGACCTAACTTTTTTTTCAACGGATTCTTGTGAGAAACACATCCACTTAAATCAGAAAGAATGTAAATTCAGGAATGATGAACAATAATTTGAAAAGGCGAAGTATAAGCCTATAGTAAATTTACATAGGACTCTGCCCACACACAGAATCTAACAATATTATGCACAGTTGTAACCTAGGATAGGTCCTTTGTACTAAAGATGCATTTCCTCCTTTATCTGTTTCCCTTGCTTGAATATAGGGTTTCCAATAAAAACAGATCTCAAGGTATGGGTATCCCAGAAAGAGCCATTTTAAATCTATCTAAAATGGATATTCTGGATGTGACATTTTCTGATAGAAACAGTCAACCATAGTTAAATACTGTGTTTATACACATTTATTTATTTGCTTCTTATGAGGACTTATATCTTTAAATTTGTTTCAAGTTATCCCAAATTTTCTACTCCATATTTATTTTTTGGCACATTTGAACTTTATTTTTTCTCAGTTGCAGTTCTTGTCAGCCTATCATTTTAATATAAAAATAAGCCACACGTGTGTAAATTATTGTCACAAAGTTTCATAAAAATTTGAAACCGGTAACAACTTGGTTTTGGACATTGCATCAGACAAGCCATATTTGTGAAAATATTCAAAAATATGCAAACACTTGATTACGTTCTATCTAATGCTATTAATGTATTTTGGCATATCTTGGTTTCATAACTAGCGATATAGCTCCACTCTAGGCAGCAAATGCGATAGCAACAGTGAGAACAAAATATTTCTCAAAAGATGCTAAGTGATGAAAGAAGTATTGAACAAAAATCAAACAATGAAATTAATTCATACAAAATAATTCAAACTACAAATATTCAGGTTATAAGGTCAATGTAACAAAGAATGAGTAGCAATTCAGGTCAAAGTAACAAAGAATGAGTAGCAATTCAGAAATGCACTCAAATACTTTTTAATGCAAAAGGGAAAATACAGTTCCGAAAATGGAAGGCTCTCTATCTAATGCATAAAAATAATGACACTATTTCAAAAAGATAATTACACAAAGTATAGGAATGAATAAAAATACAACAATAAAACTATTCACAGATACGTAATCAACATGAAAAGCTCTGTCGCTCAACGCAATAGATAGGATAGCAACAGTGAAAACAGTTAGAACAGCAAATCACAATATATATAACAATTTAGCAATGGAATATATTCTCAAAATGTTTGTTGATACAGCAACCTGTTTAGCTTCAACAAAAGTCAGTAAGTAAATTGAAAAGAGCTTAATGTGCTGTCACTCTAAGCAAGTGGTGGAACCATGATAGCACTTGTTGCCCTTCCACTCAGAAGTACAAAATGGCAACTGTTAAATATCTGAAGACAACAACTGAGCTGTAGTTCTAAACAGTTACAACTAGATGATTGACTATACAGTTACATTATTAAATTGATTGCCAATTGCAAAACTTGATTAGTTCCCTTTAAAGAAATGACCCACATATAGGATGTAAACATTATACATATGAATGAAACATCAACCTTAAAATGTTATTTACAAACAGAACTACCTTCATATAGCACAAATACAGTTTTCTTTCCAAAATATTTTACAGCCTTACAGAAAAGATAGCCTATAGCTTGAACACTAAAAACAAAAATGAACAAGCGAAAAGTGAATGATTGAAGTCAAAATCAGAAAATATGTGCTGCAAGAACTATAGGCTAATAGAATTTACAGATTTAACCTTAATTTTCTACCTATCCAGAACAGTGATTAATTAACCACTGAACTAAGAAAATCTATAGCAAAATTTTTGAACACAATAATGAAATACATTCATAGAAATACGAGGGTAGGCTTAAAAGTTCTGAGCCTGACCAAGAAGCAGGCATCGAACAGCCATGAGATTTTTTAATCATTAAATCCAAACCTTTATTACTTGATTTGACTCAAAGAGTTCAAGTTTACCTGCAATAAGGTAGAAATTCTGGACTTTGAAAATTGATACTAGTACGTTTTTGAGAAAATGGACAAAATCTGGCATCGTGGTGTCATCAAGTACCTCCATAAAAAGGGGTTAGCTCCTAAGGACATTCATGCCGATATGATTGCTGCATTAGGGGATGATGCTCCTTCGTACGCAACCTTGAAAAGGTGGGCAACAAATTTTAAGATGGACAAGGACAGCCTTGAAGATGATGGCCGGTGTGGACGACCCACAACGGCAACAACTGAGGAAACCATCGGCCAAGTGCACAGGGCCGTGATAGATGACAGGCGTTTAACTGTGAATCAGTAAGCTAACACTGTTGGCATCTCCCTTGAACGAGTACAGAACATTCTACACAGTGAATTAGGAATGTCGAAGGTTTCCGCCGGATGGGTGCCACGGCTTTTGACGCCTGACCAAAAAGTGACCAGACTGAACCTGTCAGAAGCCCACTTGGAGGTTAGGAACATGAAGTTAGGAGGCCTTCATGCGGACTGAACAAATTATTTGTCTAAATCGCGACGGAAGTAAGGATTGTGGCCACGTAAAATCGATTTAAGCCCCCAAGTGGAAATCTTTCCACTGACCGTTCCAAGGCGGTTCTTCTGTGGCGATTTATTTATGTTGTTGTTTGTTACTTACTGTGTGTATCACTTGTGTCTCTTTATTTTGGATGGCCATATGGCCATTTTGTGGGAAAGTAACTGTCCTTATGGCCTTCCTTTGTTTAGGTTTCCATTATGGTCTGGTCGCTTAATGTTTGTGTTCTTTTCCCTTTGGTGTCTTTGATGGGTGGAGTAAGTTAATTGTATCGATTCCTGATCTTTGTTTTACTTCTACTTTGGCTATTTTTGAAGCAGACCAAGATGGTTTTCTTGACCGTTTTGCCACTCAGTATGAGTGTTGGGTTCATCACTTTGAGCCAGAGACCAAAAGACAATCCATGCAATGAAGGCACCCTGGCTCACCCTCTGCAAAGAAGGCAAAGATCGTCTCCTCTGCAGGGAAGGTGATTGCATCAGTGTTCTGGGATGCCAAGGGTATACTATGCATAGATTACCTTCAAAAGGGCAGAATAATTAATGGGGAGTATTATGCAGATCTGCTAAAACAACTGCGAAAACCAATTAAGGCTAAACGACCCGGAAAATTGACAAAAGGGGTCTTGTTCCATCAGGACAATGCGCCTGCTCATAAATCAGTTGTGGCAATGGCTGCTGTGCATGACTATGGCTTCACACTTGTTAATCACCCTCCGTATTCACCTGATCTAGCTCCATCACATTATTTCCTGTTTCCAAACATGAAAAAGCACTTGGCTGGGCAGCATGATCGGTCATACGAGGAGGTGATAGCTGCTGTGGAGGAGTTTTTCAGGGACCAAGATGAGACCTTCTATACCACTGGGATCCAAGGACTCCAGCATCGCTGGAGGAAGTGTGTGGACAGGAAGGGAGACTATATTGAAAAATAAGGCACTTTCAGCATGGACAAACCATTGGATCTTGGTCAGGCTCAGAACTTTTCAGCCTATCCTCGTAGTGTTTTATTGGCTATTTTATGCATAGCTTCAACAAAATAGTATTGCTCGACAAGTCGGACATAAATCATCTCACACGTGTAGCTAACAAGGATGAAAAAAGAAACACTCGATAAAATCTGAAAGAAAACAGAGAAGTTGACCTAAAACACAAAACAGAAGGATAGGAAAGCTTCAATGCTAAATTGACTACTGATCTATGTCTTCAAAGACAGTCACAATGTATTTTACAATTGCTTATATAAAGATAAGATAGAGAAATCAAAATATGTGTGAATACAGAAAAATAGATACCTTTGTTGGGTGTATACATGTATTATAAAGAAAAGTGTTGGGCGTATACATTTATCGCAGAAGATAGGCACTTGTCCAGAATTTTATCATTCTTGTTTGAAGGAGGCCCGGAATGATCGTACTTCTGTAGAAGCAAGGCAGCCATAGATTAGGACAAGAAATGCATCACCTTGTTTGACATTCTGACTGACAGTTTAATGACAAAGGCCAAATTTTTGTTAATGATTTTAAAATCAATATTTTTGAGGATTTTGGTTGCTGTGCAGTAACTATATAATATGATTGACTTAGTTCCTGTAATGGTTTATATTTTTCATGATTTTTTTATATTTTTGAAAAAAATAGCAATCTTGCTTAAAACCGACATAAGCACATATAATGGGTATTATGTGTATGTTACCGGTTTCAAATTTTCATGATATTTCATACATCGTGAGAAGATATATATGGCATATGATTTAGAGAAAAATATAGGTTGACAAGAATGGGAACATGCCTAAGTTTAAAAATGAAATCAATCTCTTTATTTTTTAACTAAAATTTTAGGAATTTTTAAAGTAAAATATTTGATAATATGAATACAGAAACGAAAACAAATGAGCTCATGATAATAAAATATTCCTTGATAAAGCCCTTCAATATTACGATGGACATTATTGAAGATCAAGTTTAATTGTATTTTAAGACTGATAATTTGTATAAATACGTTAGAGCAAGGAGTAAATCAAAGAGATCTCCTGAGACTCAATTTTCTTTGATCTAAGAAATAGTCATTTTTATAGATGCAGGGCCTCATGTAAATTAAATTCAAACTTTGAAGAAAATCCGTGCGTGGGCAGATTTGAGACTCCAGCTTTAATGTTTGATGGCAAACAGGGTGGTAATATAACTGTCCTATACCAGCCCATTATAAACTAAAAGCGTTACCTAGCGGAATATCAGCCGGCCTTGGTAGCTCAAGTCGGATGCGCGACTGACTGGTGATCAGGAGGACGCGGGTTCGATACCTGCCATGGTCGGCAAAATTCTTTCGTGGAGATTGATCATGCAATCTTTTCTACGGTCATTCTCTCCCTTCCTCTTATTCAAGAAGGGCAGTTGTCAGTTTTTTGGCGAAAGAATGTGCACTGTGCTGGTTAACCGCTTACGTATAAACCAGCCCAAGAAAGTGTAGATAGGTAAACTGACCGGCTCAAAAATGACCTCAGTAGTGTTGACTAGGCCGTTAAACTCCAATACAAAGAAACAAACAAAACCTAGCGGAATATCGACCAACTAATAGGTAAATCTCGAGACCGTTTCTTGAAATTATTAGAATATCAGAAATTTACATCTCTGAAAATGATCATTTCTATCATATATATGCTAGAATCCTGGGTAACGTTATCTTTCTATTAGTACATAAAACGTGTTACTCTGCTCGTCTAACATCTTCAGAAAGGGGCAATGATAACATTGAAGATGTCAACAAACCCAATCAGATGCGGAATCCCAGCGAAATGTTAAAGTTAGAAATATGTTCAACATCCACATAACACCGTTTTTACATACTTGTAAACCCCGAACAAAGGACTTATACCTGACTACCTTGGCTCCATTTGTAAGAGTAAGAATACTACTAAAAGTAATAGTAATCGACCTTATTTATTGAGGGTTATACATTGAGTAAACTAGTACTAATCTTCAATGTGGCCCTCTATTTGTCCCCCGACGGTAAGTCGAAGGGGACTATAGTAATGTTCGTCCGTCCGTCCGTCCGTCCGTCCGTCGGTCCGTCCGTAGACACAATCTTTTCTCCGTAACTTCTCCAACAGTTTTCAAGGGAGTTTGATGAAAATTTCCATTTATTTTTCCCATGACCTGAAAATCATCATATTTTATCGAGGTCATGCTCTACTGATGCTAACTAGAGTTATGGCCCTTTGACAGCTTTAGCCATTTTATCAACATAAATTCTCATCTCCACAACTCATCCTACAGTTTTCAAGGGATTTTGATGAAACTATACGGTTATTGTTCCCATAACATGACGACGATAATATTTTATCGAGGTCATGCTCGACTGATTTTTACCAGAGTTAGCTGGTGTTTGGGAATGTGTGGCGGCCGTGGAAAGTCTCCCTGCCCTACATCATAGTGTAGTTTATATTTTCTTGTTCTTTGGGATCATTGATTCAATGCTGAATTTTGAGAATATTTGAGGGTCACTGATGAGGCCTAATTGGCCGAAACTAGCTAGTCTGGCCCAGAAAACATGTACACTCCATATTTTCCAGTTCTGTTGTGTTTTCCTTGCTTCAAAAGGATAACCCTTTTTAGAACATATTTAGGACCCTTTGGCTATTTTCAACAATAAGTTTTGTCTCTGCAAGTCCTCTTGCAGTTTTCAATGGATTTTAAAGACCTACCAGTTATTGTTCCTATGACTTGAAGAGGACCATATTATACCGAGGTCACGCTTGACTGCTTTTTACCAGAGTTATGACCCTTTGTCAGTTTTAGCCATTTTATAAACATAAGTTATTGTCTCAGCAACCCTTTCTACAGTTTTCAAGGCGTTTTAATGACACGTTCTAGTTATCTTTCCCATGACATGAAGATGATCATATTTTATCGAGGTCATGCTCACCTGATTACTGAACGTTTCTAGGGTTTTGGCGAGGTCATGCTCGACTGCATTTTATCACAGTTATGGCAGATCAAATCCACGGAATTCAATCTACCTATAACAGAGGTATTTGGAGTCTACAATATTTGGAGTCTACAGTGTTCTAACTGCTATTTTGCTTAATTTCTTTTTCTGAACGATAATAGGAGTTGTTTACTAAGTAAGGCATTCCCAACATGTATCAGTGTCTATGTTTGTGTTAAAAATATTGCTTCTAATTACCCCGAAACTACATCAGGGTCTGGAGACCGGAAAATATACATTGTATTGTATACATAGAAGATCTAAGCCTGCCCAGGCAAAGCGGTGCGAGTCGGATCGTCCATGCTTATAAACCCTATTGGTTTCATTGGGCGACAGGGCTTGAGATGTCATTTCATCTCAATGTCGGGTAAAAGTCCCACAAAATTGGAAGCAACGTCTCCAAAATGACCTTCACAGTGTTGACGGGGACGTTAAACCTCAAATCAAACAAAATTGTATACGCATATATGTATTTGTCTATAACAATATTAAATAAATTATGTTCTGGTCGATACGGTTTCTAGGAACGTTGACATTACTAATAGGGTTTATTAGCATGGACGGTCCGCCTCGCACCGCGGTTCCTGGACAGGCTTAGATCCTCTAAGCGGTTTACCAGTACTAGTGTGCGGGCCAGATTCAGCTCTGCGTGGCTATGGCAACCACAAGGTCCCATATACTTACAATGGGAAAATGCTTGTCATCACCGTAGCGCCTTCAGTTTTGATCGTATCTTTCTGAAACTTGCATGAAAGGTGGCTGGGGATATAAACTCGGATAAGTACAAAAACCGGCCAAAATCGGCCCATTAATCATAAAGTTGCGTCCCCTTGACTGCTGGAAATGTCTATTTTTGACCTTGTCCTCACTGTAGCCCCTTCAGTTTTGATCAGATCTTCCTGAAACTTAGATATATGTAATTCAGGGTTAAAAGCTTGGATGGGTTCGAAAACTAGCAATGTCGGTGAATTACGCACGGAGTAATGCCCCCTTCTTTGCTGAAAATGCTTATTTTTGACCTTGTACTCACCGCAGCCCCGTCAGTTTTGATCCTATCTTCTTGAAACTTATAAACAAGTTAGTCAGGGATAAAAGATTGGACGAGTTCGAAAACTTACGAGGTCGGCCTATCTATCGTAGATTTACGTCCCCTTTACCGCTGAAAATGCCTGTTTTGACCTTGTCATCACCATAGCCCTTTCAGTTTTCATCGGATCTTTTTAAAACTTGTAAGTAAGGGATAATAAAAAGGCTGAGTTCAAAAATTGGTGAGGTAGACCTATATTTCAGAGAGTTACGATCCCCTTGATTACAGAAAATGTCTATTTTTGACATTGTCATCACCGTAGCCCATTTTTAAAAAAACTTACAGGTAAGTAAGTTAGGACTAAAAACTTGGTTGAGTTCAAAATTTGGTTAGGCCGGCCTCTATTTCAGACATCTATGTCCCCTTGATTACAGAAAATGCCTATTTATGACCTTGTCATCACCGTAGCTCCTCCAATTTCATAAACACTCGTATTTTTTTTTGTGTGTGTAGTTTCGTCTTCCTCTTGGTGTCGAGAGTGGGCTGTGTCTTGTGATTGTGGCGCTCCCTGTGTCTTTCTTTAAATTTTTGTTCACGTTATGTGACAGCATCATAGTGGCTGCTCCTAACTATATCTCGGTGAAAGATGACATTATATAGGCTTCCCTGGTTGTTCTGACTATGCCATTTTAAGATGCAGCAGCCTGTTATAATTTATAAATGAATCTAAATAAACTGGTTGAATAGTGTAGCAAGAAGGCTTGAAAATCCACAGTTTTCAGTACCGTGGTGTAGTCCCTGCTTCCAGTGTATTACCTTTCTTATAGAACATTTTAATATGCAGCTTCGTGTGGGTACTTGTATATGTGTAGAAAGAAATGATTTGCAGTCTAAAACAAACTTACCAGCTTTTCTGACTTTGAAAACGGTTTGAAGTACATTTTGATCTAATGTACACACACTTGTGTAACAACCCTTGTACCTCTCATAGCCCACGTCACGACAGACATCACCATCCGAACAGCCTGAAATTCATAACCATATCATAACTTTGTTATTCACTGTATTATTGGATGTCGGATAGCCAACTGGCCATTCTGTCCTACGCAGAGCTGAAACCGACCGCACACGAGTACTGGTAAACTGCTAAGAGGATCTAAGCCTGCCCAGGTAAAGCAGGACCGTCCATGCTTATCAACCCTATTGGTTTCACTGGGCGACATGGTGAGAGATGTCATTTCATCTCAATGTCGGGTAAAAGTCACACAATACTGGAAGCAACGTCTCCAAAATAACCTATACATTGTTTACGGGGACGTTAACTTTCAAATCAAGCAAACAAATAAGCGGCGCGTCAAATTATATTTAAGTAATATAGAACATGTTTCTATGACATAAGTTCATTCATTAATATGCTAGATAGCGAAAATGTGCATAAAAATCATGAAAATTTAACCTTTTACCGTTAATTTGAATATGATTATATAAATATATATGCATCAAATTAAGATGGGTCAATCAATGCACTTAAACAGTATATTAGCAAAAATACGTGAGAGCATCAACTTTTAAAATGAAGTAATTAAATTATTCATTATGCCATGATGATAGCATAAAAATCCAAGTAGAAAAAATATTTTTCTTTCCTACAACATCACATTTAAGAAAATCAAATAAAAACAAATTGGGGCATTTTTTTCTCAAGAATTTTCGGACCTGGAAAAACTGCCAGTACAGGTAAGTTCCCTTAATTTGACATGAGACATGATCTGATATTGGTTCAAACACATTTGGGACCAAGAAAAAATGTTTGAGCTATGGATGGTTTGTGGGACTTTTTCTCGAAATTCTCAAGCCCAGCTGTCCAAACAAACCAAAAGGGTGTTTATATGTATGGACGGTCAGTCTGTCACCACTTCGCCTGGACAGGCTTTCCAATTGGCAATTTGTGGGAAAGCAACTGTCCTTTTTGCTTTCCGCTATTGATGTTTCCATTAGGGTCTAGTTACTTGTTTCACGTGTGTGTTTCTCTCCCGTTGGTGTCTCTGATGGAAACTGGGTTAATTGTATCGATTCCTGATCATTGCCTGCACTTCTATTTTGATCCCCTTAGCGGTTTGCCAGTACTTATGTGCGGTCTGTTTCAGCTCTGCGTGGAAGCATCCTGCATCCCAGCGCCGATTGGTGGGGACCCGAGCGTATGTTATTATATAATTTTATTGACAATGCGATAGTTTTTATTTTATTTTTATTTAAGAAATAGATCAGCTCTAGCTGTGATTTAGTGAGTAATAAATCACAGTTTGGAGGTCAGTTGTAAAGTAGACAAATCACAAGCGCGTAGCGCGCGTGATTTGTCTACTTACAACTGACCGACAAACTGTGATTTATTACCTAACAAATCACAGCTACAGCTGATCTATTTCGATTCTAAGACGCTGAAATTCGGCAATAATGCTGTTGTTTCCTCCAAATTCTCACAACTTTCCGCCATTGTTAGAAGAAATCCCGCTAAAAGTATCGACTGAAACACATACATTTACATCCTTTTCTAACGTTGTCGATGCGAGAAAATGACGCTTCACCGTCCAACGTCAAGGAAATCGACTAGTGACGTCATAACTTTGCAGTTTTAATGACGTCACTCGTCACGCTCTTCCGAGCTGTGATTTGTTGCAGAATAAAACACAGTTGTTTTCCATTGCCTATATAGGCGCGCTGTGTTAGAATTAAGAAATAGATCAGCTCTAGCTGTGATTTGTTGAGTAATAAATCACAGTTTGGAGGTCAGTTGTAAAGTAGACAAATCACAAGCGCGTAGCGCGCGTGATTTGTCTACTTACAACTGACCGACAAACTGTGATTTATTACTCAACAAATCACAGACAAGAGCTGATCTATTTCGATTCTAACACGCTGAAAATCGGCAATAATGTTGTTGTTTCCTTCAAATTCTCACAACCTTTCGCCATTGTTATAAGAAAACCCGCTAAAATTATCGACTGAAACACATGCATTATATCCTTTTCTTACGTTTTCGATGCGAGAAAATGACGTTACACCGTCTAACGTCAAGGAAATCGACTAGTGACGTCATAAGTTGGGAATTTTAATGACGTCACTCGTCACGCTCTTCCGAGCTGTGATTTGTTGCAGAATAAAACACAGTTATTTTCCATTGCCTATATAGGCGCGCTGTGTTAGAATTACATTTCAATGTGATCGGCAAAATCCCACTAATTTAAAACAAAAACACTTTATCCAATCAGAGTGTTTGATTGCCTATTCCATTACCAAAATACGCCTATACAAAAGCCTTATAAACTAAAATGCCGAAAAAACGAAAATTTTAAGATGAAAAAAATGTGATATTTTTGTTATTTCTGCTAAAAACATAGATTGTAGACACTCGTTAGAACCGTCTCGCCGAGGCGGTTCTAACGAGAACTCACAATCTATATTTAAGAGCAGAAAGAAGAAAAATCAGGTTTACCCATGTAAACCCCAGTTTTACTATATAAAATTAACAGGTCAAAATTATATAGGTATGTTTTCGCGATGCCTTTTTTTTTTTTTAGAAATTATCGGTGTGTGGTTTACAAGGCAATCCTTTATTCATCCCGTTAAAGTAATTTTGATTAAAGCTTATCCTGTTGAACATCATAACCCCTTCCTTTGCAAACAGTATATATCCAGATCAGATTGCTTAGAGGCCATAAGACCAGGATCTACACTGTTTGTCAAGCAGTTTGTAAATTTATCAAGTAATTTGATTGATGGATAGTCAGAAAAAGGTGTTGCTAAACCAATTTATTCAGCAGAACAGGGGTAATTATATAGAGAATACCAGGTGAGTGCCTTTTGATATCAAGTTTATCAGGCAAGGCTTCGAGAACGCTTGTAAAATCGCGAGGCTTGCCGAGCGATTCTACATGCGTTCTCGAAGACAAACCTGATAAACTTGATATCAAAAGATACGAATTTGGTATTCTGTTTATCAGTTTATCCCCTTGTACACTCTTAAATTAGAAAATTACGACCAGTTATTGATGGTCTACAGTGCGTCCAAGCATTATGGTGGTCGATATAAGTAGTATCAGCTGACAATATTTTTCCTATGATATATATATATATTTTTTTTTTTCAAGTAATTTTTACATTTTTCTCAGTAACATTAACATTTTTGTCATTTTTCCCGTAGTCCGGTTCAATCATAAAAGTGCAATGTGACGTTGACCTGATAAAGCTCACTTGTCTTGAGATAGCATATCTTTATCAGGCCAATGCGTTACAGTGCAATATATATAGGGGGTAACTGATAAATTTCTTTTCAGTTCACCAATCTTCTCGTCAAGACAATGACATATCTTGATATTCATATAATGTGAGCCTCATGACTATACCCAATCCTTATCATTTCGTCTTGGTCTGTATTTTAGCTTGGCCTCAAAAGATAGGTAAAATAATTTCAGCTAGTGCCTGACAAAACCTACAATACGACCTGATTGACCAGCAAAGGGTCATATCAGCCTGCACACCCAACTAATAAGACAAGGTGTTTTTTTATCTGCCTTTGGATACCCCGTATGTCGCAGATCAGCGAAGACTCTGATCAGACTCCTCGGATGCACAGGCTGATCTGAGTCTTCGCTGGTGGCACAAGTTTTATTGTAGGTTATGTCATGCTCTGGCTCATATTATTTCGCCTAAGACGATCACGAAAACACGCCTATAGAATTTTGACCCCCTTGAACCCCTGTTTTATATAGTAAAACTGGGATTTACAGGGGTATACCTTATTTTTCTTAATTCTGCTCTAAATATAGACTCTGTATACTCGTTAGAACCGCCTCGATGAGGTGGTTCTAACTAGTACCCACAATCTATATTTCGAGCAGAAAAAAAAATATCACAATTTTTCATTTTAAAATTGTCATTTTTTCGGCGGTAAAATTTACAATGTATTTACAAAGGCTGTGTGTTTTCGTAATGACTTTTCATCTTGAAATCTTCGTTTTTTGGCGGTAAAATTTTCAATGTATTTGTATAGGCGTGTTTTCGTAATGCTAAGAACTTATCCTACTTTACCGTCGACAATGTTGATGACCTCATATGACTCAACGTTGTTTAGGAGCACCTTTTTGCACGTTTGTTTCGTACAGGACTCGCCACGGTTAAGTGACCACTCTGCATTTTCCAGTTCACAAAGACCGTTTACAGAGCAACCTTAAAATCAAAGACATGAAAAATAAGAAATAGCTTTGAAAACGTTATTTCATGTAGGGTATCTTTTCAATACAAATTGAGATGACATTCAATGAAACTGGGCTGTTGAAATTTATTTCACAACAATAAATCAGCGTTTTTACCATGTGTACGTCAAAATGAAGCAGTAAAAGCGTCAGTGTTAAACTAAAACAAACAACAACAACAAAAACAACATTTCCCCTAAGATCTCTTGAAAACGATACCGTGACGATGCTTGTATTATACATCTACCGAGTGATTGTCGCGCATGCCATCCATCTGCTTAAATAAATGTTTGCACACGACTTGGTAAAGCTTTCGTCGCTCCTCGAACAGTGCAGCCGCCAACTCCTGCAGATTTCTCGGCTGAACAGATCGAGTGAAAAGATGTGTACCCATCTTTAAACAAAAGAAAAGAAGAACGTTTTGTTCACGAACATGCAATCTCAGCTTCAATAATGAACATCTACAGTCTCTCTGTTGAGCATTTAATCATCAAAAAGATTTACAAGATCTGGGTCCAGATTTCAAACATTTACAAGATCTGGGACCAGATTTTAAGTAATCTTACCGTGTCTTTGTGATTCAAAGAAAGCAATATTCCTACCTCCTAACACAACCTTAAGGATTCCGACGCCACGATCTGACACACATTTCTTTGTAACGCAATCCAGGGTCCTCTCTTCTCCCACCGCCACAAACTGCCCGTCGGCATCAACACAACCTGGGGAAAAATATCTTCCGGAATCAATTACATTAATTCATTTCAAATGAACAGAATTTTTCAACTGATAAATTTGGACAAGTTCATTTCCATTATAGGGGTGTCTGATTTATTTTATTGATTGTAAGCTTAACAAAAAAATGCACGTTAACCCAATGTATGCTAGTGGACTCTTCCATTGCTATATGTTGGACAAGTCCATTTGTCATATAAGGGGTGTCAGGCCTATTTTTTCTTTCGTTTTTATTATATTTTTGACTTAAAATTCTGTTAGCAAATAGTGACGGCCCTGATCAGATGTCGCGTTCTGCGGCGACTGATCTGGGCCTGCACTGTTTGCCTAGGTACCCCTTTAGGGGTTTCCCGCATACAATAGAGTAGGTAACAAAGAAGTCTTTGATCAGGCGCGCGACCCCGTTCTACGGCGTCTCATTACGTTAACAAGACCCATGTAAAACCATTTTTATAGAGAAAATTTAACTGTCCGTTTGACTTTCCGATGTGACGTCGTCATTATGGTGAACTTGTTTTATATTTGTGCTCTTCTTTCCCTTTGCTGTCTTGGAGGGAAGGTGTGAGGAAATTGTATCGATTACTGGTTATTGCCTTCACTTCTATTTTACAATGGTATACATGTGTATGATTTTCATTAAAACATAGATTGTGGTTAAACAGTAAAACCGCCGCCTATGTCTATGTTTGTAGCAGAAATGAGAAATAAAAAGCACACATTTTCATCAGGAAAAGGTCGTGTTTAGAGATTCGAAAGACAACATCTGCATGGATACGTTTTCCTAATACGATCTGGATCTTTGCTGATAACCAGTGTTCTTTAGGCAGAGGGACTATTGACACTGAAATGCAACAGACTGTGCACCGATTTTTATAGCATTACGATAACACACCCGCAACAAAGTGCATTTTCCACATCTCCAAAATCGCTACTTTTCAGATGAAAATCCGTGATATTTTTCTTATTTATACTGCAAACATAGGTTGTGGGTGCTCGTTAGAACCGCCTCATTGGGGCGGTAGAACGGCCTCATTGAGGCGAATCGAACGAGTACTCACCTACTATGTCGTGGAGCAGAAAATTGAGTTGCTAGCTATGCATGCCTTAAATCTCTATTTATTCTGGATTAACTCTGGGACAAAAGTTTGCAAGAAGTCATTCCTGTCAGTTGCAACAAGTAGGAAGGCGTGGCAGATTTTCTCATGTTAGAGTTTGGAATAAAAAGACAATTCTTCATAAATCGCAACTTGTAAATTTATGGCGTCTGAGAATACTACATAAATAAGATACTTGTTGTACGCAGAACACTCAGTAACTAACATATTGAGACCATCTTTTAATTTTTAAATTCTCTAACTATACCTTCTTGGCTCAATAATTGAATTTACCAGCTCGTAAGAAAAGATGCTTAGCCAATCGCATTGAGACACATAAGCTCAGGCGATGCTATGAATATGTGTATGTTCACCAGAGCCCATAACGTTAACAAGTCCGTGAAAAGAACACCCCTCTAGACCCCACTTTAGATAGAGAAAAATGGGGTTTACAGCACATTATTTTGATTATTTCTGCTCCAAAACATAGGTTGTGGGTACTCGTTAGAACCGCCTCGATGAGGCGGTTCTAACGAGCACCCACAACCAATGTTTGAAGTAAAATTAAGAAAAATATCACAATTTTTATGAGTAAATTCACCATTTTAGAAATATGAGAGAATGCACTTTTTCACACGGATGTGTTATCGCAATGCTCTACTTCTCACAGGCATGTACAGAAGACCTTGAGTTACTTTGGTTCAAGGAGGCATGTATCTATCACTATCAGTTGGCTGCGCATAAGCATTTGAAAAAAATATGTTCAGATATTGCTATTGCCCCATTTCTCGTGTGCCATCCCAAGTATTGACTCCATATTCTCTTACCACAGGTTAAGGGTTTGTAGATGCAAAGATAGAGGGCGACGTCACCATTGTCGTACTTAACTTCCGGTAGGGAGCCATTTTGTATGAGAGCAGAAGAAGGCGACCCATCGAAGGAGAAGTATTCTACTGAATTTGACATGCCTGTAAAAATAGAATTCCGCTATAGAGACCAACTAAACATTCTTCTTTTAAATACATATTTAGGAGGTTTCAGCAATTCTGCTTTTTGGTTTTCTTCGCCCAGTGCCCTCAAGTAAAATATCACCATGCGGGCTGTTCAAAAGTGGTCTTAACGACAACTATTGAGCAGTTCCATAGGTGGTCTGAGAATAGGACTTGAAAACTGTTTTATATTAATTTTCATATTTATGTTGATCATTTTCATTAGAAACACACACCCATAAAGGTCTAAGTTTGATAATTCTACCTTTCTTTGGCCTGAAAAATGTCATTTATCTGTTGCAACTATTGGTATTTACCTTCATTATTCTTGTCTTATATATTGGTAGTGCTTATAAGTACCGCCTCATTCAGGCGTTGCACACCCCCCCCCCCAGTCTAACGGCACACTCTTAAGTCTTGATTTGCATATGTGCAAATGTTTTACGTATGCGAAAATTTGCTTTGTGAACAATTTTACTTCATGTAATTCAAATACTTGGACTAGGTACTAAACTGAGGTAATGGCCAAGTATGACCGACTCAGTATATGAAGATAGATAGATAGATAGATAGATAGACTATATACAAGTAAATTACACATGTATTTATTATTTGCTGGTGAGTTAGTTGTCATGTGAAAATTGTACCACTAAGCATTTTCCTATAGTTTCTTTGTATTTCATATGCATGTGAGTACATTTCCCCGAAACGTCTCCAAAATGACCTTTACAGTGTTGACGGGGACGGTAAACCTCAAATCAACCAACCAACATTTCCCCGAAAGATGAAAACGCTTTAAACAGAGCTCAAAGTGAATGAAATAATGCGAGCATATAAAAAGGCATTGTCCGAAAGAAGAGTTTGAATGTCTTCAAAAGTGATGACCATAACATGAATTTTGCAATATTTGTACTTGCGAATATCCAACATTAATATTTTCTACGTGTTTTCATACCAGGGTAACTATATATAAATATGCATTGTTTTGCACGCACGCATGAAGAGAGGTTAGGCTGTAAATCAACAGTAAAACACATCATATACAAATGCATTGTTTGCATCAATTGGATTTGTATTTTCAGTTTATCTCGTGTTTTGCATTTACCATATACAGTATTATTACGCAGCACTTTTTAAAGCGTGTGGTCCTGCTACTGCCATTTGTCCTTGGTCATTACCTGCCTGGTACATAAAACACAAATACCGAAAGTAAGATTCAGGTTATGACTTTAATATAAGTTGTATGCCTACTGTCAGCGTTGAAGAGTAATTACAAAGAAATTCTAAAACTTACTTAGTATGAAACAAGGTGAAAGCTGACACAAAGAGGATCATTTTACTGAAAAATGTTTGAAAAATTTCCCATTCGTTCAAAAGTTATACTCATTTATATTTGATACATACCTAGTTTCCTCTAAGGTAACCGCATTGAATTTTCTTTGAATTAACCAACAATGCAATATTCTGTGATGTCATAGTGGATTTAAACTTTTTTAAAATATTTTTAAACTACCACAGTTTCAATTTTGCAGTTGTCTAATACAGTTTTCTGATGCCCTATGATTACTGTGTGTTTTGTTCATAATTTAGGATAGAAATGAGAAATTTGATTTTGAAATTCAAACTTAAATTTAACCCTTTCCCACTCAGATACGTGTTCTTACATGTCTGCACCTCCCCCACTTTGTTAAGCTACAGTACCACCTTAAATCTTCATTTCTCACCCCTGGATAGCAATGTTTGCATGAGGATAAGTTGCTCTAAAAGTGACCTAGTCTTTCCCGCGGCTCACCAATAAAAATAAACCTCTGGGGGGTTTAAAGGGGACCCTAGCGCCACTCACCTCCGAAAAAAAAATAGGGGGTATGGCCCAACAGGCCGCTGAAAAATAAATCTGAGGGTGTCTGGGGTAAAAAAATGTCCCAAAATTGATACTAGCAAAACATGCTGGAAACAGTGAAAGGCGCCAGTACGAAATCCCTTAATTGTTACCTTGAAAGTTGTATGAAAATTAAGATTTGGTTAAAAATACATTTAAAATATCACACTTTTTGCCAACTTTGAGATTTCCCCTCGTTTCCATGGCAACAATGATTTAGCTAAAATGTTGCATTTAAAAGGCTACTGCCCAATTAACATTCATGCAGTGTTTGGTGTAAAACAAACTATCCATTATGGCTATTTGAAGTTGCTGTCAGGCTCGACACTGTGTGAATCAGTAAAGTTCACCAAGTCCTCATGTGGGAATGGGTTAATGAAGAAGATCGAATTTGATGTTTTTCATCATTTATTATAAGGAATGATATTTACAGTTAACCCTATCCCATTCAGATAGGCGTTTTTACGTGTCTGCACCACCCCACTTTGTTAAGCCCCAGAAACACCTAAAATCTGCATTTCTCACCTCTGGATAGCAATGTTTGCATAAGAATAAGTTGTCGTTAAAGGTGACCTGTTTTTTTTCGCGCGGCTCCCCACTAAAAATATACCTCTAGGGTTATGAAGTGGGGCGCCCTCAACTCCGAAAAGAAAATGGGAGTATAGCCCAACCGTCCAATGAAAATAAATCTGGGGAAGTCTGTGGTCAAAAATGTCTCAAAATTGATGCTGGCAAAGCATGCTGGAAACAGTGAAAGTCGCCAGTGCGAAACCCCTTAATTGTTGCCTTGACAGATGTGTGAAAATTAAGATTTGGTCAAAAGTACATGTGAAATCACACTTTGAGATGCCCCCTCGTTTCTATTGCAACGATGATTTAGCTGACAAAGGTTGCATTTAAAAGGCTACTGCCCATTCATGCAGAGTTTAGTGTTAAACAGACTATCCATTATAAAATAATGGCTATTTGAAGATGCTGTCAGGCGCAACACTCTGAGATTTACCAAATTCACAAAGTCCCGATGTGGGAATGGGTTAAAGTATTTGTTTAAAATGTTTAAAACTACCATTTCATTTCAAAATTTCGGTTAGACTAGTTAATGTAAGTGTTTTACATGTCTTTTAAACATATCAGTGAGTCCTGTACGTTATTTCATCCACTTACAATACAGAAATTGGAATTTAAATTATTTTTTAAAAATATTTAAAGTTTTAATTTAAGGTTTGCAATTGAACATAGGAGAAGACAGGTTTAGCATATCTATCTATCGATACTACGACACTCTCATTACAGAGTATTATGCGCAAGGATGCATGCGTGGGAATGAAAAGTAAAAACAAACAACAACAATATAGTGAGGGCTAAAAGAGTGGCAGTGAAGAATGAAAAAAGATGATAACGTTTGAGCGTTAATATGAAAGAGATTTAAAAACAGATTAAAAACAACATTACTTTCTATCGCCTAAAGTGATTGATCTTGCTCCCTTGAAGGAGTCTAGATCACTTAGAAGTACAATGCCTATTCTATAAACAACAGTCATGGGAAAGAACGAAAACCTGTAGTAATAGCAGGTGGAAACTAAGGATATTATTAAGACTGTGGCGAGTGATCTTCTTGGGCCGCTCAAAATATGAAGGCATCGGTACTGCAACAAGGCCATACTGTATTTTGTAATACTGAGATCAGTTTCAATAATTCAAATGTGATTATACAGTTCCTGAGGACTATAAGTTATTTCATATTTAAAAAGTTTGAAAAATTTTATTTGCATCTATGACATCATAGAATACCTCATGAATATTAATGAGGCAGTCTGAAGTTGCTTCCATGAACTTTTTTCACACTTCAAATTGTAATACCTTGGAAACTAATAAAGATAATTTAATGCGGTTTTCGCCCTTCGATTTCTTGAAACAAAGCCTATTTAAATGTAATGGATTTCTATATCTTTATATATTACCTTTTAACTGAGATCTAATAAAATACTACTTAAAACACGACATTTGTAGACGATATTATCAAATATTTCTATCATATAGTTTCAGAGACAAATAGGCTTAACAATTGCTGGGTGGACGATTCGCATGACATGTCAAGCCTTATTTTATCTGGAAAATAATTTGAGCCCCGCCAAGCGAATTTGTGTCTTCGAGCATTCCGTCATAACAAATTTTAACTGCGCATGCCCAGCCATTCAGAGGGGCCAGGGATATGGCTTTCTGTCTGAAGGTTCCCCTTGATTCACTGCTTGTATAAGCGAGCAGCGAAGGTTCTGGCGAGACTGCGCGGATGCGCAGGCTCGCCTGAACCTTCGCTGCTCGCATAGGCGATAAGTACCAAAATCGCTTGACGGGGCCCATTTAGAATTAATTTTGAAAATCTGCTGTAAACGTTTTGGTGGTGCTCCAGGGGTTCGGTTACCTTTGACTTTCTGACATTCGGTTTCATGTTGATTCATGAACATCACAAAACTTTTGTCTTTTGGCAGAACTATTTCATCTAGCACATGACCATCACCACGGCAGCAGAAAAATAGTCCGGTGTCCGTTGTAAAATCTCCATCAGGAAGAGTTCCGGAGGCCTGCGCAAGCTTTGTTTTCTTGTTGTTATCGTCAAAGAGGATAAAACCATCATTAAAACCTGAAGCAAGATTTTTAATCAGAACAAATAATCAAAAGAATTCTAACTTCTCTGGCAGACTGATTGATCTCTTATTTTGGGCCGCACAATGTAAAAGAGGTCTTAAAGCACATCACGTGAACAAGTCAGTGAAATGAACACCCCACTCAAGCCCATTTTATATAGAGGAAACTGGGGTTATCGGGGCTGTATATTATTTTTCTTATTTCTGCTCGAAGATATAGGTTGTGGGTACGATGAGGCGGTTCTAACGAGCAGCCACAACCTTTTTTGCAGTTTAAACAAGAAAATATTACACATTTTCTTCAGAAAAGTAGCCGTTTTAGAAATGTGAAAAAATGCACTATGCTGCACGGGTATGTTATCGTGATGTTTTGCGCTCAGAGAAGACTCTGATCAGTGTGTACACAAACTTAATCTGAATGCAAACTTCTCTGACTTCACAAGGGAGCTTTAAATTTGTATCTACGGTCATCCATACAGCACCCAGAGACGACTCTGATCAGACTGCGAGGTTGCGCAGTCTGATCTCCTCCTCAAATTCCCTTTTTACTTTTTATAGCTGAAAATTTATTCACAAAATTCAACTTCAAGGTAACCGTATGATAACGGCGATACCATGTCAGTGAACAGGGAGACACACTTACGCTCATATGACTGACTCAGGTTTCTGAATCTGTCAAATACTCCAAACACATCTGAGATTGAGTATTACATGAATGCGAGTGGAAATGGCAAGCCGAAAAAATATATATAATAATGACTTCTGAATTTGGATTATTTTGAATAAATATGCTCAAAGATTCTTTCTACAGTTGTTGAGAGGAAACTGTGAATAACTTGATATGAGATAAATGATGAGGATGTTGATGATGAAAGAGAATGAGGATGACAATGATGAAAGAAGATGATGAAGGTTAAGATGGTTGCCATTGAGTGGCAAGCCCTCCTCGAAATACTTCGAGATATGGGGAACTTGCAAGGTCTGGTGGTTAATCATTCCACAGTCTTGTGGTTCTCGGGAAGAAAGAGAGCATTCATCCGTGAAAAAGGAATTGAGAATCTCTTTCTTAAGAAAGGTTTGGTGTAGGAAGAGAATTTTATTCTGACCCGTCCATCGAAAATTTTGTGAATTTTTACCTTGGTAAAATAAGTTTAAGGTAATTTGTCTCTACTTTCTTTTCTTTCTTTTTTTTTAACCCAAATGGTTCAAAGAAACACTACTAGACGTGTGGCAGTGTATTTAATACCGCGGGCCCAGTTGTTCAAAACTCAGTAAGTCCTTTGTTAGTGCATCGCTAAAACTAGGTACATTAATGCTTTGCTAAAAAGGTGTTCAGCAACTTTGCACTGCAAAAGATATTCGTATTTTTCAGCAAAAATGAAATTGTATTATACCTTGCTAGAACAGTTTATAGTTAACAAGCCTGTTAAGCGGCTTCCAGCTGCTGAGCTATGGTACGTGTTTGTTTGTTTGATTTGTGGTTTAACGTCCCCATCAACACTGTATGGGTCATTTTGGAGACGTTGCTTCCAATTTCGTGGGACATTTACCCGACATTGAGATGAAATGACATCTCCAGCCCTGTCGCCTAATAAAACCAAAAGGGTTTATAAGCATTGACGGTCTGACTCGCACCGCTTTGCCTGGACAGGCTTAGATCCTCTAAGCGGTATACCAGTACCTGTGTGCGGTCAGTTTCAGCTCTGCATGGAAGCATCATGCAGCCCATCTATTTCTTCAAGCCCCTGAGCACTGGTATTAAAATGTGACTTTAGACCTGCAGAGCTGAAACATTACGGAAACATGCCTATATAACTTTAACACCCATAAACCACACTTTTATATAGTAAAACTGGGGTTAACATAGGTACACACTATTTTCGTACCCACAATCTATGTTTTGAGCAAAAATATGAAAAAATTGTGGATTTTTTTTTTTCTGATTTTTTTGGTGGTAAAATTTTCAATATATTTGAATAGGCGTATTTTTGTAATGATAGCGTCTGCTGGTGGGAAACGTTAAATACCTCTAGCACACTGTCCTCCACTTCTTAGAATACAGTAACTTCCTGGTTCCCAGTAAGTTGTAAACCGAGGAGCCTGAGCACCGCCTGGCTGATACTGATGCACACAAAACTGGTGTGCAATATATTCCTGTTTATGCTCTCCCGCAAGACTGAACGGAACGGAAAAGTAGTTCTGTCCTTCCCCATAATGTTTTCTATATCCTTCCGCCCATTTTCCCGGCTCGTCAATCGGACATCCGGTTTCAGCTTTCATCATGGCGAAACTAGCATCAGGCCAGTACATCACCTCTTATGAAAAAAAAGATATTCATCATGGAAACATATATGGGTGTTCATTTCTAAGAATAATTATTAAATCAGATTTAATCAGACCTTACCTTCACTTCTATTTTATAAATAAGAGCAGATTTAGAAATAACAAGTGAAAGACACACCGATGCAAGGGTGTGTTTCAAGCAGAGTTCTGTCTTATTTCGTGGCGCTGGATTGTTCCACTTCGGTGGCTGTGGTTTAGTTTGTGATTTTTTCCAAATTAGTTTTTCTGTTTGTTATACAAGTCATCACAATAACAAGTGTGTCTCTGGTCTAGCCCATCGGAGTCTAACTGTTGGTTTTCTTTTGTTCTAGCATTTCAGTGGTTTCTTGATGTCGAGTCCTAGACTGTGGCTGTTTGATTTTTGTGTTTACGGAGATGTTGCACTGATGAGCCTTGAGGCCTTCATGCGGACTGATCAAATTATTTGTCTAAGTCGGCACGGAGGTACGGGCGAAGATTGCAGGTGCGTAAAATCGATTTAAGCGCCTCCCCCCACCCCTTTTCCCCAGTGGAATTTCGTTTTACTGATCGTTCCCAGGCGGTTCTTCTGTCACGGTTTATTTTTGTTATGGTTTGTCTTTTGAGTGTGTATATCTCTTATATTATTTGTTTTGGATAGCCAATTGGCCATTTTGTGGAAAAGTAACGGTCCTTTCGGCTTCCGCTATTGATGTTTCCATTTAGGTCTAGTTATTACATGTCTGTGTTTCTTTGCCTTTGGTGTCTTTGATGGGAGCTGTGGGTTAATTGTATCGATTCTTGATCATTGCCTTCACTTATAAAACTCTTATTTGTGAAGAGAGAGACAAAAGTGATCAGTACCGGTGCTTAGAGTTTTCTTTATAGTTCGATCTGCCTCCTCTGCGCATGTGTAGACACTGCAGCCGTCGTGCCAAAAGCTGCCCACTGGTTTACATCTGCCTTCAACTGAACAGCCTAAAATATAAATAGAGGATCTTACGCGAGTGGTCATTTCATATGAAATCTATGGAACGAGCCGAAATGATCACGAGTGTAAGATTCTAGTTGTTTTTCATATAACGACTATAAATCGGATTTTATGGCTGATAGAATTCAAGAGCACTTTAGCGGAAAAATACGGTTGTCAGGTTTGGCGTCATGGCATTACGCGTCAATTTCCATGTGGTCATGATATATAGAGAATACCAGGTTCGTGTCTTTTGATATCAAGTTTATCAGGCAAGGCTTCGAGAACGCTTGTAGAATCGCGAGGCTTGCCGACCATTCTACACGCGTTCCCGAAGCCGAGCATGATAAACTCGATAGCAAATGACACGAATCTGGTATTCTATTTATCAGTTTAACTCCTTGTGCACTCTTAAAATATGCAATTTACGATTGGTAATCGATAGTCCTCAGTTCGTCCCAATGTTCCGGCGTGCAATAATCGTATCATCTGATCATAATTTTTCATGTATTTTTGTCTCCATTTTTTTCCAGTATTAAAAACATTTTTGCGAAAATTTCCAGTAGTATCCCAGCAGGCACTCAACGTTGAATTAACGTTGAAACAACGTTGAAAACGTTGTTTCAACGTTAGTTCAACGTTGAGTCAACGTTTTGTGCCTGTAGGGACGGTTCTTTCGTAAAAATGCAACGTCACGTTGACCTGATAAAGCTCACTTGTCCTGAGATAGCATGTCTTTATCAGGTCAACGAGTTACAGTACAATTTATATAGGGGTTAACTGATAATATGCACTAATAATTCCATCTCTCCTTCATTATATACATTTCGAGCTATTTGACTGGTAGAAATAAAAGTTTTATAATTCGATAAATTCGTTGAGCAAGAATCACAGAACTATTTCACACAGCGACAGGTAGTAATATAACGTGACGTCTAACAGCACGTTCAGATGCCGCGAGTTACGACATTGTATTATTAAATGAGCCCCGCCAAGCGATTTTGGTACTTATCGCCTATGCGAGCAGCGAAGGTTCAGGCGAGCCTGCGCATCCGCGCAGTCTCGCCAGAACCTTCGCTGCTCGCTCATACAAGCAGTGAATCAAGAGGAACCTTCAGACAGAAAGACATATCCCTGGCCCCTCTGAATGGCTGGGCATACGCAGTTAAAATTTGTCATGACGGAATGCTCGAAGACCCAACTTCGCTTGGCGGGGCTCAAATAACGTCAAAGGTGTTCGATTATGCAGTTTGTGAGTGATTCGAAGTTTCGTTAAGAAATGAATTTTATTTTTCTGCTGATCATGAAAATATGAACGCAGTGGGTCGCGTGAAAAGTTAATGAATCCCGAAGGGGTTCATGTAAACTTTGCTAGCGACCTGCTGTCGTTCATATTTTCATGAAACGCAGAAAAATTAAGTTTATTTATTTATATTTATATTCTTTGCACCTCATCACTGGGCGAAAAAAATGCTTATAGGGCAAGCTTTTAAAGCTGAAAAACATTTACACGCTGTTCTTCTATAAAGAGCGGAATAGGGTTGACGTCACCTACCCCGTAGAGAACCATGGTTTAGAATGACGTCACTGAAAATCATGTGACTCGATGCGTTCATTGAAGTATGAACTTCATTTTTTCTATAGGTTTACATTAGACATTACACTGGAATGTTAATATTGTATTATGAAGTAACGTCAACAGTGTTGGATAATGCAGTTTATGAGTGATAGTTTCTGAGTGATTCGCCGGATTTTTTACACATCGATAAAATCCACAAAATCAATAACAACAGAGGCGTTATATAATAAAGTGAGTTAAAATGTGTCCAGTTACAAAACTGTACTTTAAAACCACTGAATAACAAGGCAGTTTCTAGTATTAGGCAGTAACGTTGAAGCTAACGTGGATTCAGCATTGAGGCATTGTGTTTAGTACTGAGCAATTTGATTTTACTTATTTTGAAATACCTTCATATCTTTGGCAAAAACGTATGATATCCAACATGGCTACTTTTCTGACGTTTTTCCGTAACCCTTTTTGTACCAAATGGAATCTCCTTATATATTGCAGGGGTCCATTTCGAAATTTAGGGGTTTCAGGTTATGTTTTCTTCAAAATTTATTCGATAAAGGGCTTAACTTTTTTGCAAACAGAGTAGGCCCTGATCAGTCGCCGCGTTCTGCGGCGTCTGATCTGGGCCTGCACTATTTTCCAAGGTCCCCCTTTGTGGTTTCTTGTACTGAATGGGTTAACATTGTCTTATTAATACTCCAAACGTAGGTTGTGTGTGCTCATTAGAACATCCGTCTTGAGGTGGTTCTAACGAGTAACTACACCATATGCCTTCGAGGAGCAATAAAAAAAAACAAGAGGGCCCAATGGCCCTATATCGCTCACCTGTGTACCAGAAAATCATTCGTGTAGGAGATCACTTGACATTGCTACATACTAAATATCAAAGCTCAGGCAAAGCGGTGCGAGTCGGTCCGTCCATGCTTATAAACCCTATTGGTTTCATGTGTTGACAGGGCTTGAGATGTCATTTCATCCCAATGTCGAGTAAAAGTCCCACAAAATCGGAAGCAACGTCTCCAAAATGACCCTATACAGAGTTGATGGGGACGTAAAACCTCAAATCAAACAAAATCTGGGTCTTATGGTTTTGGGGAAGAAGATTTTTTAAGTTTTTTTTCCAGTATAAGAAAAGGAGCTCATGAGCCCTTGGGCGTGACCAATTTTGAGTTTTTGACCCAAAGGGCATGGTTGGCAAGATTTATGTAGACGACAATTTTATGTTGCTATATACTAAATATCTAAGGTCTGTACTTCATGGTTTCAACGAAGATGTTTGAAGCTTTTTTCCATTATAAGTTTATTGGAGTTAAGGGGCCACAGGATTTGGCCAATTTGGACCCCAGGGGGCATGATTGGCAGGCGACCACTCGACATTGCTACATGCTAAATACCTAAACTCTGGGCCTAATGGTTTCAGAGAAAAAGATTTTTGAAGTTTTTTCCCCCATTTTAAGTTGTTTTTTGTTTTCATATTAAGTCTATGGAAGCTAATGGGTCCATGGGCACGGCCAATTTTGGCCCAAGGGGCATGGTTGGCAGGATTTCTCAGATGGCCATTTCATGTTGCTACATACTAAATATCTAAGCTCTGGGACTTATGGTTTCAGAGGAGAAGATTTTTGAATTTTTTTTTTCATTATAAGTTTATTGGAGCTACATGTAATGGGACAATGGGCGTGGCCAATTTTGACCCAAGGGGCATGGTTGGCAGGATTTATGTAGGTGACCACTTGGCGTTGCTACATGCTATATATTTAAGCTCTGGGCCCTGTGGTTTCAGAGAAGAAAATTTTTGAAGTTTTCCGATTGTCAGTCTATGGGAGCTAAAGAGTCCTGGGGTGTAGCCAATTTGGGTCCCAGGGGCATAATTGGCAGGATTTATGTAGGTGGCCACTTGACGTTGCTACAAACTTAATATCTAAGCTCTGGGCCTTATGGTTTCCGAGAAGAAGATTTTTGAAGTTTTTTTTCCATTATAAGTCAATGGGAGCTGATGAGCTCGGGCGTAGCCAATTTTGACCCCCAGGGGCACGATTCATGAAGATGACTATTTTATGTTACTAGATACTTAATATCTAAGCTCTGTGCCCTGTGATTTCAGAGAAGAAGATTTTTTATTTTTTTCCCATTGTAAGTCTATGGGAGTTATATGTTGCCATGGCAACCATAATTTCAATGCGATTAGCCCCCCCAAAAAACCTAATGCAGCCTTTCTCCCTACCTAACGATGCTTCTCATGAAATTTAATCAAGATTGGCCATGGGGTATTAGAGATATACTTATTTGAAATTGTTTACCGACGCACGCACGGACGCACGCACGCACGCAAGACGGGCGACGGACAAAATGTGATCACAAAAGCTCACCTTGTCTATGGTACGCCATCGTAAATGGCAGAGCCAAATTTAACACTGATCTCACATGCCCCCATCATGTACGGAGCCATGTACCAATTTTTGAGCATTCCATCGAGTAGTTAAGGAGAGGATAGCGTGATGGATGAATGGAGAGACAGACTGATGGATGGAGGCATTCACAATATCCTCAAACCCTTTTTAAAAGCATGGGGATAATGAATATAGATGGTTATGGGGTGGGGATCTGAACCTTTTCTCCGATATTAGGCCTTTTACGAAGTGTGTGTGAGGTGGGTGGGGGAATATATAAGGTTTAGGGGTATGGTTCTGAACAGTTTTCCGAATATTAGGACTTTTATGAAGTGAAGGGGGTGGGGCATGGTACCGGCGCACCCGGGAAACCCCAAAGTTGGTGTGACTGAATACATTTTATCATAAGGAACAAGAATATATTTGGTTTAGGGTGGGGATCTGAACGGTTTCTGAGATACTAGGCCTTTAATGCAGTTGAGGGGGTGGGGCATGGCCCCGACGCACCCCGGGGGATCTCCAGGTTGGTGCCACTGAAAGCGTCTTATAATAAGGAACAGGAGTATATATGGTTTATGGGTGGGGATCAGAATGGTTTCTGAAATATATGCCCTTTAATGAAGTGGAGAAGTGGGGCATGGCCAAAGCACAACCGGGGGTCACCCTAGTTGGCGTCTGTAAAAGAGTTTTACCATAAAGAACAAGAAAATATTTGGTTTAGGGGTGGGGATCTGAACAGTTTCTCAGACATTATGCTTTTTCTAAAGTGGAAGGGGTGGGGCATGGCCCGGGCGCACCCACATTTAACGCTGCTCTCGCACGCCCGCATCCTGTAAGGAAGCTATATACCAAATTTGATCGGATGATGTTATCGTTGCATCCGCTTTTCAATACCCGGTATAAACATGTATTTTGGGGCTACAAGACATCTGGGGCCAGTTGTTCAAAACTAACGACGTCGTTAGTTAAAACATTGATCATTAAATATGGCAAATATGCTGAAATTTTTGCCTAAAAAAATGTGAGCAGCTTTTGCGGACGCAAAGGCTGCTCATATTTTTTTCTGCAAAAATACCAAAATTTACAATATTGCACTTGCTAGAAGAGTTAATAATATGACCGCTAACGAGCTCGTTAAGCTAACTGAACAACTGGCCCCTGTTCAATAACAAACTGTGTATACCCAGACCAACCAGATTTTCCTTACGTAACTGGATCTACACTGTTTACACAGGCTTATCTTTATGTCTGTTTTGATATCCTATAGGGAAAATACGGAAAGGGAAACAATTTTGACTTCAAAAAAAGAGGTTTTACCTGCGCGTACTTTGTTGATGGCCAGACACGCCCCTTCCATCTGACATTCCAATACATCACAGCCTTGATGCAATCTCTCCCCAAGGACCATACACTGCTCTCCATCTCTTCTGCAACCTGTAAGTTAAACCTTCATTAAACTGACTAGAGCCCCGACAGTGCCATCAGAGGAGTTGGATTTTTTCAAAGGGCCTGAATTCTTAGAGTATTGTAGCTAGAGTCACGTAACTTGCAATGTAATTGTGTAGTGATATTGTGACCTTTAAAGTATGACGTCGATGCGTTTGATAATTTATAGGTTATGAATAAAAAAAAATGAAAGGGTATTACTATAGGGCAACTGTCAATAACTTCAGCTTCATTTTCATTCAGATATCTATATTGGTTTTGAAATTAAGATGAAAACAAAAGACGAAAACAGCTAAATTCTTTTATTTTTTCAAAGGGTCATAACTCTCAGAGTATTGTAGCTAGTGTTTAGAAACTTGCCATGAAATGGTGTAATATTGTTGTAATTTTACGTTTAAAGATTGAAATCGATGCATTTGAAGGCTTGTAAGTTATTTAAAAGAAATAAAACTGCAAGCACTGCATGATGCCCCGCCACTACAATTACATCAAACAAGTGCCATTACACAGTGAAACAAAACCTAATGACTGTTTTCCCCCATCCTAGTGATGTAACCATGCAAGTTTGGTCAGAATCAATCATGTAGTTCAGTTGATATAGTGCTTCAAACAGACTACATGATAGAATTGGCTATGTGCAATATGCAAGGGGCGATAACTCCAAAAGTAGGAAAATCAGAGTTATGGTTCATATGTTCTGCATGTCGTCTAAGGCTGCTGTACATATCTGTGAAGTTTCGTGAAAATATCTCAAAAGGTATCAGAGTTATGGAGCGGACTCGAAACTGATAGCAACTGCTATATTCAAAGTTCAAAGGGCAATAACTCCAAAAGTAGCACACTCATAGTTATAGTTCAAATGTTCTGCATGTTGTCTCATGGTGTTCTACACATGTGTGAAGTTTCATAAAAATATCTCAAATGGTATCGAGGTTATGAAGCCGACACGAAACTACGATAGAAATGGCTATGTTCAATGTTTCAAGGGCAATAACTCCAAAAGTAGGAAAATCAGAGTTAGGGTTCATATGTTCTGCACGTCGTCTGATAGTGCTCTACATATCTGTGAGTTTTGTGAAAATATCTCAAAATGGTATCAGAGTTATGGAGCCGAAACGAAATTGATAGCAACAGCTTTATTCGAAGTTCAAAGGGCAATAACTCCAAAAGTAGGAAAGTCAGAGTTACAGTTCTATGTCTGCACGTTGTCTCATGGTGCTCTACATACCTGTGAAGTTTCATGGAAATATCTCAAATGGTATCGAAGTTATGGAGCGGACACGAAACTATGATAGAAATGCCTATGTTCAATGTTCAAAGGGCAACAACTCAAAAAGTAGGAAATCAGAGTTACGGTTTATATGTTCTGCACGTCGTCTGATAGTGTTTTGCATATCTGTGAAGTTTCGTGAAAATATCTCAAACGGTATCAGAGTTATGGAGCGGACACGGAACTTTGGGGCGCTGACGGACGGACACTCAAAACTTCGGAGGGTATAACATAAAACCCCGCCATTTTTTGAATGGCGGGGCATAAAAACATAAAAAATGTTGATGGGAAGACGGTCAGATGGACAGATGGATAGACAGACGGACGGACGGACGAACGGACAGACAGGGAATCACCATAGGGCAACTGTCAATAACTATAGGAAGTTTTAATTTGAATATCGGTTTTGAAATAAAGATGAAAAAAGATGCAAAAAAAGCTGATTTTTAAGTTTTCCAAGGGCCATAACTCACAGTATTGAAGCTACAGTTACGTTACTTGCCATGAAATTGTGTAATGATGTGACCTTATATTTAAAGTTTGAAGTTGATAGGTTTGACGGTTTGTAAGAAGAAAAACCCATTTTTAAGTTTTTTTCAAAGGGCCATAACTCTGAGAGTATTGTAGCTAGAGTTACATAACTTGCCATGAAATTGTATAATGATATATTGTGACCTTATATTTAAAGTTTGATGTTGATGCGTCTGACGGTTTGTAAGTTTAGAAGAAAAAAAAAAAACATAAAAAATGTAGACGGACTGCGCAGTCTGACCTGAGTCTTCGCTATGGTGCTATATGGGTGTCCCTTGGCCAAAAGTTCCATCATATAGACAGACTAGGCTTTCTTGCACACCAGACAAGGAAATCCGTGATTTTACCCTGGGATAGAAATTTATGTTCTGACCCTAGTGTTCCGACCCAAAATCGATTATATATTCGCGTGTTTGATAAATGCACTGGTTGATTACGACCTCGTATGCGCCGTCGTTAAGGTTGACGTCACAGCACGTTACGTAACGTCACTAAACATTCCTGCAGTGTCAACACAATATGGCGGACGTTGGTAACCGAAGTGACTGCAGCATTAAAAATCCGCACTATGAAATCGAAGGTATGCAAGAAAAAGAATCCTATATGGGTGTGAGGGGTGGATAGAATAATCCGTCCCTCGGGATCAGTCGGCAAGCCTCGTGATGCCGGACAGTGACCCTCGGGACGGATTTTCCATCCACCCCTCACATCCATATAAGATTCTTATAGTATTATGCTTGAGCGGCTACTCATGTTGATTTGAGGCTTCGTTGGACGCACAGGCTCGAAAACACCTTTAAGCTTGACACGGCTCTAATAAGGGCTGGCTAATCGGAGCTAAAGAGATAATCGATTATCAGTCCTATCATTGCTATCGATAATCGATCAGAAATCGCTATGGTTTTTGTCATAATTTTACCTGTCTGGCTTTCTTCTGAGCATGACTCTTACCATATGTTGCACTGTACCATATGTATATTTGAACAGACAGGCCTGAGCAAACAGTGTAGACCCAGATGAGACGCCGCAGAATGCGGCGTCTCATCAGGGTCTGCACTGTTTGTCACTCATCCAACTATTTTAGGCATAACTTTGGTTAGTAGATTGTACCTATCAAGTAATCGATTAAAATCAGAAATGATAACCATTTTTGTTGAATTTATCGATCGAATATACGATTATACTATTAATCGTGTCAGCCTTAGCTCTAATGCAAATAAGAGGCTCCGATCCATATTGTACAACTGAAACGTTAGGTAAAATCTGTTGGAGTGAAGGAGTGAGTGTGTTTGAGTTTTACATCCCGCCAACAACTAAGGTCATATAGAGACGGACCTCGGTTTAAGACTCATCCGAAAGTCTGGAGAAGCCCTAGATCGAAGCCACGACCCCTGGTTTATGAGGCGATGGAGTTGAGCAATTACAGTTGACGGTGACCTAAGGAACTTTTCTGTGATAAATTTCAAGAGTAGAATCGGTTTTTATATTTTTAGCTCTGGTGGCCATCATGTCACTGGAGCAAAAGTATTTTGCGCAATTTTGTCAGAGAGTCACCCATGGTAAAATTATTTTCAAAATCTATTCACCGGTTTAAGAGATATCTTTTACGAAAGTAAATTGTTGACACACACACGACGCACGACGCAAGACGGATATTGAGCGGTCACAAAAGCTCACCCTGAGCATCTGGTTCATGTGGGCTAAAATATTATTTGAATGTTCCTACACAATCCCTTCATCAGAAACACCACTAATGAAATCTTCTAGAACTATAGGTGCCTAGAACACAGCCCCTGTTGGCGTCTCGGCTGAGCAAGCGCACGGCAAAACTCACAACAAATCTTGTGGAACCGGAGAAGATTCAAGTCAGCTTGCAGAACCATAGTCTAGACAGTGAAGAAATATAATACGCTGGCTGGTCTGGATCTTCGCTGGTCGCACAGTCCTTATCGTATGTTTGTGGAGCGCTGACTCATACACATGTAGACACAAATCTGCTCAAATTCCTATTATGTACCTTTCACGAGTTAGTTTGACAAGTAAATGTCATTCATCAAAGACTTCAAAAACTGGGTCAAGTGGAGTGATTTTCACAAGCACTTTCTGTTTCACATTTGAGATGTATTTTGATTGGACAGTGCTGGAGTCTGCAGTGAAAGGTACACCGCCATTTATTTTGAATGTATTCCTGTCTGGCAGTTGATTGACATGATGTTAAAATATTTTGAACGATGTTTTAAATCCAGATGAAATGCAGCTCATCAAAGTTTGAACAGATTTGTGTCCACGGGTGAATTTCACATTTTTACCGCTATTTATTACTCCGGAAGAAAATGATCATCCATACCTGCCTCTAAGAGTTTGTATCGTATAAAAACCCCGTCTTCTACGCAAATATATGTATTGCAGCCGTCTAGCCAAGTGCTATCAATTGCCTTACATTGTCCTTTATACAAACAACCTGAAATAAATGGAACAAAGCATTGACAGCACTGGTGTGTGTCAGTTTTCTCATAATGATCCTCCATAGTACAATAGCATGCATCGGCCCCGCCTATCGGGGCTTGAAGAAATTGATGGGCTGCATGATGCTTCCACACAGAGCTGAAACCGACCCGCACACGATGATCTAAACCTGCCTAGGCAAAGCGGTGCGAGTCGGCCCGTCCATGCTAATCAACCCTATAGGTTGCATTGGGCGACAGGGCTTGAGATGTCATTTCATCTCATTGTTGGGTGAAAGTCCCACAAAATTGGATACAATGTCTCCAAAATTACCTTTATAGTGTTGACGGGGACGTAAAACCTCAAATCAAACAAACAAACAATAGCAGGCGCGCCGGCCTCGGTAGCTCAGGCGCGTCTGAATGGTAATCAGGAGGACGCGGTTCGATACCTGGTCGGGTCGGCAACATTCTTTCGCGGAGACTTATCATGAACTCTTTTCTACGGCCATACTCTCCCTTCTGCTGGTGATCAGTTTCTGGCGAAAGAATGTGCGCTGTACTGGTTAACCGCTTACGTATAAGCCTGCCCAGGAAAAGTGTGGATAGGTAAACTGACCGGCTCAAAAATGACCTAAAATTGTGTTGACTGGGCCGTTAAACACCAATACAAACAAACAAACAAACAAACAATAGCATGCGTGAATAATCTTACAAGGTTCCGAAGATTTTGCGCACGGATCTTACTGAACACAAAAGCATTGCATCTTTGCCCCACATCTTCGATATTTATCAGTCATCTGTAGGCAGATCGAATGATTTAAGGGGAATGGGAGCACCTGGTAGATTCTTCCGCCATATTTCAAAAGAGACAACTTTCGGAACTGCTTTTCTAAAAGTTCTGCCCCACGAAAAAAAAGGAAAGAATTTTGCTCCCGACCCCTATTGACCTGGGAGACAAAAATACTTTTGAAGTTTCAGTGTGTCCAAGTGTATCCCCGACCTACTGCAATCATCCTGTTGGTCTCTATGGACGCATAGCATCAGGAAAACACGCCTATATGATTCTGGCGGTCCCCGACCATCGGGGCTTGAAGAAATAAATTGGCTGCATGATGCTTTCACGCAGGGCTGAAACCGACCGCACACCTGTACTGGTAAACCGCTTAGAGGATATAAGGCTGCCCAGGCAAAGCGGTGCGAGTCGGACCGTCGATGTTTATAGACCCTTGGTTTCATTGGGCGACAGGGCTTGAGATGTCATTTCATCTCAATGGCGGGTAAAAGTCCCACAAAATTGGAAGCAACGTCTCCAAAATGACCTATACAGTTTTGACGGGGACGTTAAACCTAAAATCAAACAAAATATAATTCTGACCCCACCTTGAACCCCACTTTTATATAGAAAACATGGGGTATAAAGGGGTTAACCTTATTTTTCTTATTTCTACTCTAAAATATAGATTGTAGGTACTCGTTAGAACCACCTCGACGAGGCGGTTCTAGCGTGTACCTTTAATCTACATTTTGAGCAGAAATAAGGAAAATGTCATATTTTTTCATCTGAAATTTTTCGTGTTTTTTTTTTTTTTTTTTGCGTCTGTAAAATTTAGAATATATTTGAATAGGCGTGTTTTCGTAATGGCCTGCTTTTCGCTGTCACAGTTCCAAATGACTCAAAGCGTTTTCTCGTGGCGTCGTTCTGTATCTGCACAAATAAAATATCACGTGAACAAGTCAGTGAAATGGACACCCCTGTAAACCCCAATTTATATAGAGAAAACTGGGTTTTTTGGGGGGTATACATTATTATTTCTTCTCCAAGACATAGGTCGTTGGTACTCGTTAGAACCGCCTCAATGAGGCGGTTCTAACGAGCACCAACAGCCGCACCAACAGCCGCACCCACCAACAGCCGCACCAACAGCCGCACCAACAGCCTATGTTTGCAGTACAAATAAGAAAAACATCACGGATTTTCATCAGAAAAGTAGCAATTTTGGAAATGTAAAAAAATCTATTGTGCATTGAGACATTCAATCAATAGAACTGTTAAATCTGTGTCTTACCTTGAGAGACAGGTTCGAACATGCCATTTCGGAAGCACTGAAAGACGGTACATTGGTCCTCTGGGTTGACCCACCTCTCCCCCTCACTGTAGTAATGACCGTTGACATGGCAAGAACACTCTGGATTACAGTGGCCTGTAAAACGCAGGAAGGTTAAGCACCGCAATAACAAGCCGATTTAAAGGAACTAGAATTTTAGTATTATAATTAAGCCGGGGCACAGCATTCCTACAATTTTTATGTGCGCACAGCGAAGAATCAGATCAGACTGCGCATCCATATAGTCTGACAAGAGTCTACTATTGCTGCATGGAGGAGCATTGGGTCCTTAGCTATCGAGTCTACTATTGCTGCATGGAGGAGCACCGGGCCCTTAGCTATCCTTAATGCTCCCAACGAAGACTCTGATCATACTGCGCGGATGCACAGGCTGATCTGAGTCTTCGTTGGGCGCGCATGTAAAGTGTAGAAAATGCTGTGCCCCGGCTTATATATTTTTATCATATGCGTAACGTCATGAACACATTATGTTGGGCAATTAAATATCCGATTGATAAACAGAAATTTACTCATATGAAATTTATGAAACTCGCAAGAGGCTCGTTTCATAAATGTCCTAATAAAAGATGACACTCTATAAAGTGGGGAAAAACGAAAGAACCGAACTCTGCGCTATGTAAAACCAATTAGAACTGAATGTTGATTAAACACTGACAACGTTGTGTGGCTGCCGGAAAACATGCATTATATCTTGATTCTGGACAAAATCGTAAGATTTGTTTATGCTCGTTTGATATATCAAATAATTTGATCGGTTGAGAGTCAGATATGGCCGTGGCTGAATTGATTTATTCAGCAGGAACAAAACCATATAAGACAACGTCTTTTTACTTAAATGTGAACGTTAGATCATTCACTCCCTGTCACTCATTCGCGCACTCGCCCTTTGCCCGTTCGTACGCTCGCTCGCTCCCTCATTTACGTTCGTTCCTTGCCTCCCTATTCCTCTCACAATAGCGAAGAAGCCACGTTGGTACATTACTTTGTTATTAAGATTGTAAAATGGACGGTTTCCTTTGTATAAAATAAATCCAAGCCTTTCTTGAGAAGTTTAGCTCCAGTCTGATATCAGGAAAGCCGCTTCCTGCTTTCGAAACTGATGCCGTTTCCGCCTTATATGCCCATATGCCGTATAATGATTTGGGCCGACACATGACAATCATTCAATAAATGCGAGTGCACAGACGACGCCGGATCTTGATCTTTGAGGCTACTTCAAGATCTCCGCTACATGACTGCGAGATGCAAAATGCTCTGGCGAGTCTGTGCGCATGCGCAGGCTGGCCTGAGCCTTTGCTGTTCGCCGATGCGATAGTGCCTCTTTTCTCATGTACTGGCTCGATCCGAAAATAGTGTTCCGTCACGAAAAAAAAAACTGTCTTCGGGGTTTACGACCAACCATTCTTCAGAATAACAAGATTGATTGATTGATTGTTTGGGGTTTAACGACACGTTTGATTGGTTGATTTGGTTTTTAAGGTAACCGGGTGCTAGAAGCACTTTGGGGCTACCCTCAGTTCGCCAACTGGGATTAGTTGTTACCTGCTTTTTTCCCATGGCTGCCAATAAGGAAACGTCAACCCTTGTGTGTCATTTTGTGTCGCCTTCCAGAGAAAGGGAGAAAAGAGATAGTAGAGATAGTAGAGGAGATTAAAGTGGGGGACAGAGGAGAAAGAGCAAAATGAATGGAATTCTAGAGACAGAAGAAATAATACCATACCCTGCTGCATGGACAGCAGACCTTGTCCAGATGTAAGCCCATATCAGATGGATGTTCCAGTGACGCAAGACAAAAGTCACCTTTTCCTCACCCAACCGACTCTCAGTCTTGAAGTTTAGATATACGCATATATAGAAAGTAGAGGTATTGTACTAGTACCAGTAGAACTTCGATGGCTCGAACACCGATGGCTCGTTTACCATGGCTGAGTCGAACCCGTTCTTGAGCCCCTAGGGAAGTCCTCTACATAAGAATTGGTTTTGTTTTTGTTATGTTTGTTTGATTTGAGGTTTAACGTCCCCGTCAACACTGTAAAGGTCATTTTGGAGACGTTGCTTCCAATTTTTACGGACTTTTACCCGACATTGAGATGAAATGACATCTCAAGCCCTGTCGCCCAATGAAACCAATAGGGTTTATTAGCATGGACGGTCCGCCTCGCACCGCGGTTCCTGGACAGGCTTAGATCCTCTAAGCGGTTTACCAGTACTAGTGTGCGGGCCGGATTCAGCTCTGCGTGGAAGCATCATGCAGCTCAAATTGGTGCGAGATAATTTAGATTTTAATCTTTTATCTTGCAAATGTATGCTGTGTGTACTCATTAGAATCGCCTCTATGAGGCGATTCTAATCAGTACACACAACATACATTTTTATTTTACAACACCGAAAAGAAGTCCCAAAATTAATTCCGTTATGGCTCCTGGCAGTTACACTCAGTGGCTCGAACTACCCCAGTCTCGAACGCATTTTCGTGGTCCCGAAGGTGTTCGACCCAATGAAGTTCGACTGTACATAGCGAAAGGTTAGGTACTGATCAGACTGTGCGGATGCGCAGGCTGGGCTGCAACTGAGTTCGCAAATGGCAAAAAGCGGTTTCTCATGCAGTGGCTAAAATTGTCATTCCATAACACAGGAGGGTACTAAATTTAAAACTTGACTGGCTGTGACGATTGAAACAAAACATGAAAACAAACACGCTTTTAAACAAAAGAGAAAGACAATTAAGTTAAATTAAGTCACGTGTTTTAAAGGTACTGAAATGAAACGAAATGAGTCGTTGTTTTTCATCGATGCAATTTACGAGCGTACTTTCATGCACATGACTGGTTACAGTTCAACAAAGTATTCACCGTAACTAAGGCACATCTTCTAAATAAGCGTAGACCACTGCTTGAGTCGACATATTTTAACTAAAATTAGTGTTAAACCTATCGGGTATTTATCTTTTTCGACAAAGAAGAACACATTGGTACTCTTTAGTTTTCTTATCGGTTTACTCTTTATATCGACTTTGATCGTGTTTGGTAGAACCAGACATGTCCAAAGTCTACATATGGTGTCTAAAGTCCGGGTTTTACTTAAAGTGCGCTTAATTAGTGGACTTTCTGTGAAGATATTTCTAACAGCATTGTGCTTTAAATGCAACCAATACGGCACGTGTAAACTAGGAGGCTCTGAAGTACCTTTGATATAGGACAGAGACAGAAAGAAGTGTGTGTTGTTTTTGTATTAACCCTCACCGTGCTGAAACCGGATATATCCTTTTTCAATATATCATTTTTATATCAAGATCAGTTTGCTTCTCGGAAACTAGCTGATCAGGATATATATTGTCTGCCATTCCATCATAAATAATGAAATCGTGCTACACAAATGTCCGAAAGAGCATATTAAAATATAGTATTGTTTGTTTGATTTGAGACCTTTATTAAAGCCACCTAATATTAGGACTATATGTTCTTTTAAAAGCTTTTTGGGGGAAGATTTCAGTTATTTCTTCTTTGTGTTTTCTACACCTGGTGTCTCCTAACAAATTATCACCTTTGCTACCGTTCAAAAGTGGTCTTAAGACCACTTTTGAACACTCCCAAAGGTGGTCTTAATATAGAAATTTTACTATATTCAGCACGGCGAGGATTAAAAGACCCTATCCTTGCAGAAGATTTCAGTAAAGCGTATATTGACCATTAGTGCACTATGGCGGATATAAAAGTATCGAAGCCTTCAACAAAATTTCATCAGCCGAAAACTGGAACCACATCGCTTACTTTTCAAAGAAATCTATCACCGGATAAAAATGAAGAGGTAGGAGATATTTCTTACAAATGTGAGAGTTGTAAAGTGGAAGGAAAACACGTACATGCCTCAGGACTCTGCATCCAGTGTAAGAAAACTATGTGCATGGACTGCAAACAAATTCATCAGACGGCAGATATGACGTGGCAGCATGTTTTTGTCCATGGTAAAGATATGAATAAACATCTGAGTGGTTGCTTTCCGAAGCAAACTAGTGATCATTGTCATAAGCACAGGTACCGGGTTTTAGAATTTTACTGTAAAAGACATTCGGATATTCTTTGCTCGGAATGCAGGGACAATCACCATGGCGATTGCTGGGATGTCATCCATCTTGATATGGCCATCAAAGGAATGAAGGCCGAGGTCCCTGCGACGATTCAAGAAACAAAGAAACTTCTCAAGAGCTTTGAAAAGCTTGATCATCAAACTGCGGAGCAAATTAAGAAGCTGAGAGATCAAAGGTTTGCATGTTTACATTCTGTTCAGACTTTTAGAAAAGAAATTGACACGATTTTGAACATTTTGGAAAGTAACTTGCGCGCAGACATAGAAAAACGTCTTGACAAGGAAATAAGTGAACTGGACGAAATTAAATCAGAATGTGAGAAAAGACTTCAGGAACTACATGATGACTGCAAAGGACTTGATATGGCAAAGTCAACGGATGAAATTCAGAGCTTCATTTCTATTATGAAAATTAAGAAAAAGATAACAGACTGGGAATCCGCTCTAACACACGCTGAAAAGGATTATAAGGAAACAAAGTTTGTATTTGAGCCAAATTACAAATTACTGGACAACTTGAAAGACACGGAAAACGTTGGCTTGGGTGGTTTAAAGGTAAATCTTAACTGGTTGAAGAATATGCGTATTCTCGAAAGTCAATCTGTGGAATCTAAACGTACTTTAAGTCAAACTACTAGAACCGTAACAGGCTTCACTGAAGTTGGTGAACATACAATTTGTTCTTCAAATGATCTAAAACCTTCCTGTTCTGTGTCTGGTTCAATTTTTCTATCAGACGGTAAGCTGTTGCTCTGTGATGCAAGAAACCATAAACTGAAGCTGTTAGATCATAGCTTTCAGTTAAAATCGACCTTCACGCTACCATCTTATCCATGTGACGTCACAATGTTAACACATAGGGACGCAGTCGTGACGTTACCTGATTCGAAAGAATTACATTACGTTATTCTTGACCCTGGCTTTGTATTTAGACGGTCACGTGTTGTACATACGGCGACTGCATGTCACGGAGTATGCGCACACAAAGATGGACTTCTGGTAACGTGTTTCAATCATGGCGTCTATGGTATTATGCTGCTGTTGGATTTAGAGGGCCGAGTAAAAAGAAGATTTGAGCGGGCTCCTGTGGGTGAGCCCGTCTTTCAAGGCCCATTTTTCATAGCACTCGATAGGTATAGAGATCGGTTCTATGTTTCTGATAAAGCCTTGGGTACAGTCATTGCTCTGACACTGGGAGGAAAGGTTCTTTTCAGGTAAATTGAAATCTTCAAGTGTTTTTTTTTTTTTTAAATGCTCTTGAGAATGTAACCCGACGCTGTTTTTTTTTTGCAAAACGTCAAAATTAAATTTTGCGAGAGTATTTTTTTCTCTATTGTCTGAAACTCGACGTCATCACGTAACGTCATTTCCACTGACAGGCCTTTAGGGGATAAGTGTATTTAAAATTGTCGTTTGGGGAGATAAATCCGGAAATTTTGTATCACATCAACGCATCACATTACGAAAACACGCCTAAACAAGTACGTAGTAAAGTTTTCCGCCGAAAAATGAAGATTTTATGATGAAAAATTGTTATATTTTTCTTATTTCTGCTAAAAACATAGATTGTGGGGACTCGATAGAACCGCCTCGACGAGGCGGTTCTATCGAGTACCCACAATCTATGTTTTGAGCAGAAATAAGAAAAAGAATGTTTACCCATGAAAACCCCAGTTTTACTGTATACAAATGAGGTTAAAGGGGTCAAAATTATATAGGCCTGTTTTCGTGATGAGTGGAGGTTTTTAACTTAATTTGCGATCGTAAAACCGACGATAAACCTCCAAAAAAAGACTATTTTTAATGCAGTCGTCTCCGTTCTTTTGTAAGGTTTATTAACAATAATCGCAAGAGCACAAAACAAATGTCAGCCAACGAAAAGCGAGCAAAGTGATAACGTCGGGTTTCCGACGGTATAGAGGATGTTTACTTTTTCCAGTGTAAATTCGATTTTTATTCCACCGAATGAACACTAAAAGAAGTGAAAATACTTCTTTTGTTGTTCATGAGCGAAATAAAAATTGATCTTACACTGAAAAAAAAAATCAAATTTTCTGTTTCTTATATGCAGATTCTGTGTATTTTTCATTTGTAGCAACTATAGTAACAGAAGCAATTTTATGTATGAGTATTGCATATATATTATTTTTCGATTATACATCGAATTCACAGTGAAAATAAAAATCGTATCAATTTCGAGCTCACTGAGAAATCTCTTTATTTGATTGAAAAGCATGTAAGAAAGAATACATCTTTGCAAATACTTGACGTTATCCAATCAGACATCGCGTTACATGTGCAAGTGCGTTAGAACTAGTTATAGACATGGCTGACATTGCCTGTCTTGATATGAAAATATAACAATTTTAAAAGAAAACAAATAACTGCATTAGTGTATTGAAAGACTCTTTTCAAAAATGGATACGTGTATAAAGTCAAGTACTCTAGGACGGCTACCCCTCATGAGACTACCAAAATAGAAGTGAAGGCAATGATCAGGAATCGATACAATTAACTCACACCTCCCGTCAGAAACAAAGAGAAAGAAACATAAATACGAAATAACTAGACCCTAATTGAAGCATCAATAGCGAAAAGCCAAAAGAACAGTTACTTTTCCAATAAATGACCAATTGGCTATCCAAAACAAAAAGATATAAGCGATACACTAAAAGACAAACCATAACAAAAGTAAACCGTGACAGAGGAACCGCCTTGGAACGGTTAGTGAAAAGAAATTCACTGGGGTCGGGTGTGCGGGCGGGGGGGGGGGGGGGGAGGGGGGGCTTAAATTTTACGCGGCCCAAATCTTCTCCTTTACTTTCGTCGCGATTTAGACAAAATAATTTTTTCAGTCCGCAAGGTGGCTTACTGGAAAACAGTTGCTTCAGCTCTGAATACATTCAAGGACTCAATCAAATACAACTAGAACCAAGATTATATGCAAAAACAGCCCCATTTTCTTTAAAAAAATGTAAAGACTGTCTGTTAAGTGTTTTAATTTTGTCAGAGCCAGGAAAAAAGTCTAATCAATTTATAACACCTTATACAAATAGAGGGCATTAAGCGAGTGGTCATTTCATTTGAAATTTATAAAAGCAAACCCTTGGCAAGTTTCATATATTTCGTATTAAAGTTATTTTGCCAACGTCCCCACAAAAGGACCCCATGCATATAAGGGTTAACATAACCATGCGAGACTCAGAGTGCTCGCTTTGCATGTATGAATTCTCAAATGGATTTCCAGCAAGGTCGAAATACATGATAGTTTTGGATGACCATAAAGTTAGTTCCTTTTACCTCTTTCCTTTTTCGTCGATCATTCGACATAAAGTTTATTTTTCTGCAGCAGCTTCTCTGCTAATGCCTATCCCATTTGCAATTAGGGGATAATTGTATTCAAAATTGTCATTTGTGGAGGTAAATCGGAGCTTTTACTGTCGGAAATTTCATTTACGGCGAAGCATCAGCGGAGCCGTAAAACGTAATTTGCGACCGTAAAACCGACGATATACCTCCCCAAATAACAAATTAAATACAGTTATCCCCATTCTAATGCAATTATTTGGTTGTATTGTTAAAAATTGTACTATTTTGCACAAAGCGGCAATGCTGTGAGCTGCATAAAACCAAATGTCAGCCAATAAAAAGCGACGATATTTATCCAATCAGACGTCGCGTTCCATTCGCAAGTGCATTAGAATGACCAATATGGTAAAACGGCTGAAGATGTTGCGTACTGGTTAACCATTTATTGACCACCCAAAAGGTTTGAACAGGTCCAGTAACACTATATGGGGTGCCAGATTTGTTTCATTGTATATGTTATGCAATTTTCGTGCATTATTTTACCAAAGTTCCATTTAGGTAGGCTAAACGGAAATGGGTTAACTAGCAACGCAATGAAAGTAGGTGTGTTTGTTTGATTTAAGGCAAAACGTCCCCGTCAACACTGTAAAGTTCATTTTGGAGACGTTGATTCCAATTTTTGGGACTTTTAACCGACATTGAGATGAAATGACTTCTCAAGCCCTGCCGCCCAATGAAACCAATAGGGTTTGTACGCATGGACGGTCCGACTCGCACCACTTTGCCTGAGCAGGCTTAGATCCTGTAAGCGGTTTACCAGTTCTCATATGCGGGTCGGTTTCAGCTCTGCGGTGGAAGCATCATGCAGCCCATCTCTTTCTTCAAGCCCCGATGGGCGGGGACCGACGCAATGAAAATAAAGGACTTGCAAGTATACCGGAAAGTGTTGTTTTCCAACATTAAATTGTTTTAAACGAAACGGTCTTATTGTAAGGTCAGTGCCATTTTTTTCAGCTTAAATCCAGGGACATTCGGTCCACCAGTATTTTCGGTCTTTTGATATAATATCTTCGTTTATATTCTTCCATAGATACCGCCACAATGAGCTGCAAGGGCCTGGCTACATTTCAGTCGACAAAGAAGGTTGTATCTTCGTCATTGGTCGACTGTCAAAGAATATCCATATGGTGAGGCCGGACGGCAGATTGCTGAAGATTCTTCAGTTACAAGAGGGATGTGACGTCTCCTCGGTTGCATTCAGACCCTCGGATGAGATATTCATGTTTGGAGCATTAAACTCAGACAAAATTAAAGCCTATAAACTTGTATAATCAACAATCATGATAGAAAAAAAAATGGAAGTCTGTCGGTATTTCAAGATTTTCCGATTCTGTGTCACCGCTGCACATTGGCTGTCTACCCTGCTAGCATTCTACAGAAATCTACAGCGGGCCGTTAGCGGCCCGTCAGCTACCCTGACGGGCCGCTAACGGCCCGCTGTAGATTTATGTAGACTGCTTACTGGGTAGCCAGTATTGTGAAAAGAAAATGTGGCCTTCAACCCAGAGTTACGGTCTTGCAGAGAGAATCAACTACTTATTGCGAAAACATTCCCACATACAGAACCTGATCAGACGCCACAGGACACGGCGTCTGATCAGGGGCTACACTGTTCTTTAAATATGGAGGTCTGATAGATGGCTTGAAGAATGAACTTTTTCATATGAAAATTTCACATAGTTTTCTGGGAGAGTCCAAATAATTCCTTTGTTATACACTGTGGTTAATGGAAAAAAAAACAATACAATGACACTTAAGGACTTCAATGTGGGAACAGAGGTTCGTGCAAACTGGCGAGTCCTCATCACAAAGGGAAAAAAGAACCAGTGAAATCGAACAGAACTATGGGCAGCGGATTTTATTTTCCTCAGACCTCTCATGCTTTATCTGCAACAGGCAGTTTAGAGTTGATTTGTCTCACCAGCCATCATAGAACACACAAAATAGAAGTGAAGGCAATGATCAGGAATCGATACAATTAACCCACAGCTCCCATCAGAGACCCCAAAAGGAAAGAAACACAAACATGAAACAACTAGAACAAGATTATACAGAAACATCAATATGCAATTATGCAGAAAATAGCGGAAAGCCAAAAGAACACCTACTGTCCCACAAAATGGCTTATTAAATGGCCAATTGGCTATCCAAAGCAAAATAATATACGCGTCACACACATTCAAAAGCAAGCCATAACAAAAACCGCGACAGAAGAACCGCCGAAACGAATTCCACTTGGGGGTTAAAGCCACAAACCTCGTCCTTACTTCAGTCGCGATTTAGAAATATAATTTGTTTAACACTAACACTTCCCACATTTGGTTAAGACTGGCAATTGTCAGTTTTTGTTTGTTTGATCTAAGGTTTAATGTCCCCGTCAACACTGTAAAGATTATTTTGGAGACTTTGCTTCAAATTTTGGGGGACTTTTGAGATGAAATGACTTCTCCAGCCCTGCCGCCCAATGAAACAAATAAGGTTTATTTGCATGGACGGTCCGGCTCGCACCGCTTTGCCTGGGCAGGCTTAGCATACTAGATCCTCTAAGTGGTTTACCAGTACTCGTGTACGAGTCGGTTTCAGCTCTGCGTGGAAGCATCGTGCAGCCCATCCATTTCTTCAAGCCCCGATGGGCGGGGGCCGGGCCATTGTAAGTTATGTCATACGAACTACAGTAGAACTTCGATGGCTCGAACACCGATGGCTCGTAAACCATGGATGGGTCGAACCCATTCTTGAGCCTCTTGCGAAATCCTCTACATAAGAAATAGTGCGGGATAATTAAGGAGATTTTAGTCTTTTATCTTGCAAATGAATGCTGTGTGTACACATTAGAATCGCCTCAATGAGGCGATTCTAATGAGTATACACAGCATACATTTTCATTATAGAACACCGAAAAGAAGTATAAAAGTATCCCGTTATGCCTCCTGACAGTAACCTCATTGGCTCGAACTACCCAAGTCTCGAACAGATTTTCGAGGTCCCAAAGGTGTTCGAGCCATTGAAGTTCGACTGTATTATTATCATTTCGAGGTTTTACACCTGTAGACTAATCAACACTTACTGATTTGTCAATTCTTAGTACTTTTGCTGCTATATCAGTATGATGCTTTAATTCACCCAGCACAAATGTCAGTTCAATTACTAACGAAGAGCCTATGCCAAGCAAAATTTACAAACTGTCACGTGCGTTCCCATAAAGTAACGATCTAGATCAACCAGAAAAGCCATGTTGTCTGATCAGAGTCATTGCTGTCTATATCTCGGCATTACAAACAGTGTCACTTAGATGGCTCGAACACCTATTGCTCGCATTTCGAAAACACACCTATACAAATACATCGCCACATATATCGCCGAAAAAAATGAAAATTTTAAGATGAAAAATTGTGACATTTTTCTTATTTCTGCTCAAAATAGAGAGTGTGGGTACTCGTTAGAACCGCCTCAATGAGGCGGTTCTTACGAGTACCCACAATCAATGAGGCGGTTCTAACGAGTACCCACAATCTATATTTTAGAGCAGAAATATGAAAAATGAGGTTTACCCCTGTAAACCCCAGTTTTACTATATAAAAGGGGGGTTCAAGGGGGTCAAATTTATAGGCGTGTTTTCCTGATGGTTTACAAGCCTTTTTGAACACGTTCTTGAGCCCCTTGGCAAAATTTCCCAATACTACGTATATTAATATTTTGGGTCATTTTTTTCTTGAAAAGGGTATGCTGTGTGTACTCATTAGAATCGCCTCGAAGAGGCACACAACATACCTTTATCATAAAACTGGGATAGATATTTCTATCGTGCCTCCTGACCTTGCTCTATGATTTGCCCTCAGTGGCTCGAATAATCCAAGTCTCGAACAAATGGTTATGGTCCCATAGGTATTCTAGTAATTGACGATTCGACTGTGGGTTCGATGGCAAATAAAGGCACGGAGAGCAGCAGAAACGCCAAACCAGATTGTGTTGGGTATGATTTCAGTCTTCTGTCAATTTACATGTTATTTTGTAGGTTTGGCAGTTACTAGATGTGATTTATCTCATGCGAGAGTCTATTTTATATGAAATTTATGAAACGAGCCCTCGGCGAATTTTTATAAATAACACGAAATGACCACGAGTGCAAGTTTCTTTGTATATTTTCCGTAGAAAACTGGTGTACCTGTTATCAGAGGGCTGTACATGAAAGCGCGAAACGTAAGTTCCTTCTAAAAATAAAAGACTGATTTTAAACAATGTTGTGTTTAGTTCCTTTTCACATTTCACGTTATATATTTCTGTAACATATCATGTTCATGGTCAACGTCATCAAAATATTTTGTTTCCCTTTTCTATAGGGAGCTACCCTTAAAAGTAAAAGTTTTGCTCCGGAGCTAGTTCCTTTCTTTAAGAGTATAGAACCTACCGTACAAACGGTCTCCATTAATAGATAGTCACAAAACTTGTCTCGGCGGAAAATATGATCTGCAAATCCGTATCTATGTTTGTTTTTTTTTTTTTTTTTGTTTTTTTTTTTTTGTTTTATTTTGTTCTTGTTTGAAATGAGGTTTTACGTCGCCGTCAACACTATGGTATTTTGATAACGTTGCTTCCAATTATGTGGGACTTTTACCCGACATTGAGATGAAATGACATCTCAAGCCCTGCCGACTAAACAAACGAAAAGTGTTTATATGTAGGGACGATCCGACTCGCAACACTTTGCCTTGGCAGGTTTAGACCATCTTAGTGGTCTGTTTGATTTTTATGCCCCCAAAAAAACTAAGGTCATATAGAGACTGGACCTCGATTCATCGGAAAGTCCGGATAAGCCTGTCGAAACTAAATAACAATATAATGGTCTCGAATTATAGTAAATCTCCAATGGCTCGAACACCGATGGCTCGTTTACCACGGCTGCTTCAAAATCATTTTGAGTCCCTAAGAAAAAATTCCCACGACTGCTGATATAATTATATACAATGTTTTTGGGATAATTGTGTTATATATGTTGTGTGCATTCATTAGAATCGCCTCAATGAGGCGATTCTAAAGAATACACACGACATACCTTTTTGTAGAAAATCTGAAAAGATATTCTAGTTATGCCTTCTGACTTTACGCAATAATTACCATCAGCGGCTCGAACTACCCCTGTCTCGAACAAGTTTGAATGGACCTAGAGTAATTGTAGCTCGGCCTTATAAAGATGCTTATGTTATATAAGAGACTGTTTGACCCTGTATCCGGTATAATTACAGCCTCATATTCGTTTGAATGTGCCTGACCAAGTGGAAACGTGTTTTGACATGCGTGCCCAGCGAGGGCTCAGATCAGTCTGCGCGTCCATGCAGTCAGATCTGAGTATATACTGGGCGCTATTTGTCCTTATCTTCTACGCCTGCATTCTCATGGAGTGAGTACGCGGGTTGATACGAGTATGAATTTTCATTGAGTGCAAATGTTAACCCCAGCCAGCGCTAAATAGCGGACCAACGTCGGCCCGACATCGATACGACGTGACGTTGCCACGTCGTATCGATGTCGGGCCGGCGTTGGCCAAGCTAGGAAGACACATGTTTGCTTAACGGAGCTCAAATGAATGAGTAATGGTCATGCGTATAATTAGGCGTAGAATCTGTACGAAACTCGCCTTTCGTACAATTTATGTAACACCTGTAAAACAATTGACATTAATAGCTGTGATAAATGGTCACAAAAAATCTGGTGAACTAGATAACCGATATGTACTAAGCCTGTCACGAAAACTGCATTGAGAGTCCTGATGGGGCTTTGGGATAGCGCCGGGATTTTTTTTTTTTTTTTTTTTTTTTTTTTTGCATCTGGTTGGCAGTTTAAATCAGACTTAAAGAGCAATTACAAAGAAATTGGAAAAAAAAATGGTATGAAGCAGAGTGAAAGCAGACGCAAAGAGGGTCATTTTATTGAAAACCGTATGAAAAAAAGTCCCTTTCGTTCTAAAGTTATGCGCATTTATATTTGATACATGCCTATTTTCCTCTAAGAGTAACCTCCCTTGAATTTTTCTTTGAGTTTAACCCACAATGCAATATTTTGTGATGTCATAGTGGCTTTACACTTTTTTTTAAATAAGTTTAAACTACCATATTTTGCATTTTGCAGTTGTCTAATGCAGTTTCCTGATACCCTTTGATTACCGGGTATGTTGTTCATAATTTAGGATAGAAATGAGAAATTTGATTATGACTGAAATTCAAACTTAAATTAATATTTAAAGAATTTTTTAAATGTTCAAAGCTAACATTTTATTTAAAATTTCATTTAAACTAGTTTTTGCAAGTGTTTTACACGTCTTTTAAAGAAATCAGTAAGTTCTTTGCTTTATTTCGTCCACTTACAAATACAGAAACTGGAATTTAAATTATTAAAAAAAATATTTAAAGTTTGAATTTAAGGTTTGCAGTTGAAAATAGGAGAAATCAGTTGAGATCAGTTTCAATAATCAAATATGTGTTTATACAGTCCCTGAGAACTATAAAACACAAGGTATTTCATATTTAAAAATGTTTAAATTTTTTAAAATGCATCATAGAATACCTCATGAATATTAATGAGGCAGACTGAAGTTGCTCGGTTTCCATGAAATATTTCACACTTCAAATTGTAATATTTTGGAAGGGTTGAAGGGGAGTTAAACCTCAAATCAAACAAAACAATGTATTTTTAAATTTAATGGATTTCTATACCTTTGTATATGACCTTTAAAGAATATAGGTTAAATCGGGCATGAATATATTTGTGGGTCACTGATTCGGACTAATTTGCTGAACCGGGGTAGCATGGCACAGATAAACAGTACGCTCTGAAGTATTCTGTTTTATTGCGTATTCTTGCATCCAAAGGATAAATCTTTATAGCACACAAAAACCAAGAGGTGGTGTTAAGGGACGATGAAGTAACCGTAGAAACATTTTCATGCCTTTCATGATAGTGTGTATTTTATTTTATCATATGACGTCGCGTCTGAGAGTGTAATAACGCCATGTATTATTTTCGATAATCCACTAGTGGATTAAATATGTAAATAAGCTAGACACGTCTCGTAACGTTACATGTACGATGTCCTTAACGACGTCGCGTTTACTAATGGCGGAATATTGATATTTTTGTAAACAATTGAGAATAAAATGCGTTTTAAATGTCATATGATAAATAGAATCTTGCATTCGTGCTCATGTATTATTGAATTTATTAAACTCGTTAAGGAAAAGGGATAAAATGCTCGGCAGAGCCTCGCATTTTATCCCTTTTCCTTAACTCGTTTAAAAAATTCAATAATACATGACCACTCGTGTAAGATCCTCTATTTAAGTCCTTTGGAATCATCGTTTGAAACTATTACGGTCACTGATGATTAAGTTCGAAAGTACATTTGGTACTCTAACATTTTTCATTTACAGTAGAACTTCGATGGCTCGAACACCGATGGCTCGTTTACCATGGCAGTGTTGAACCAATTCTTGAGTACCTAGCGAAATCCTCTACATAAGAAATAGTGGGGATATTTAAGGAGATTTTAGTCTTTTATTTTGCAAATGTATGCTGTGTGTACTTATTAGAATCGCCTCGATGAGGCGATTCTAATGAGTACACACAGCATACATTTTCATTATAGAACACCGAAAAATTGTCTAAAAGTATCTCGTTATGCCTCCTGACAGTAACCTCAGTGGCTCGAACAACCCCTGTCTCGAACAGATTTTCGAGGTCCCAAAGGTGTTCGAGCCATTGAAGTTCGACTGTATTTGGTTTATTTCTTTCTTCTTAAAGATACACCTTTTATAGAAATGGATCGGTTAACACCAATGGTCAAATAATATATCAAAATAATTAGTCTTTTAAACATAAGGTAACAGTTTTCGACTAGACGTGTATTTTTCATTTACGCGAGGATATCAAGCATTTTTTCTATTATGAATGAAATGTACTAAAGCTTTGTCGGTGAACAGTCTTCAAATGTGTAGGTGAACTTACTCTAAAAAACGTGTCGGTGAACTGTCTTGCCTGTGAACTGTCCCAATACACCGGCAATCACGGGTTTTACACTCGGATCAGATATATTCATCTGCAACTTCATTCATAAATTTTGTAAAGCAAGACTGCCTAGATATATGTAAAATTTAAATTAATGAACAGTAAACAGAAGGACATGTGCGTTCATAAAATAAATTGATAGGATGTGCAAGATATAATATTTAGTTTTATCGACAGTTGTTTGTTGAACTATTGAAACTGTTTTGAACATGCAGCATTATTTTCTCACGGCTTTTCTTGGCGGTGATTAGGCTGGTTGCATTAAGGTCAGATTTCAAAGGGGTAATTGTTGATAACAATCGCCGCAAAAATCCTACTGTCATAAAAAATCCTACTTACATAGAAAAACGCTTACTTTCATAAAACAAATCTTACTTACAGCGAGTTACTTTGTATAAACAAAGCACTGTCAGCACTGGTGGGTCCATTGTCTCCGAGAGAAGGCTAGGAAAATGGTCCTGAAAGGGGACTTACACGTTTGCGTTTAGTGAGTGAGTGATTGAGTTTTACGTCCCACCAACAGCTAAGGTCATACGGAGACGGGACCTCGGTTTAAAGACTCCTCCGAAAGTCTGGAGAAGCCCGGGATCGAACCTGCGGCCCCTGGTTTACAAGGCGAGTAAACACGTTTTCGTTTAACCCTTTAGGCTAATAGTGTAGACCCAGACGACATTTCCAGTTTTGCATAAACCAGCACGTGATTCAAGGCCAGATTCTTCAAATAACCCGCTTTGCACAGCACTCTGACGTCTTAACGACAAGAAAATCACGGCTATAGATTGTGTGTGCGTGCGTGCGTGCGTACGTGTGTGTGTGTGTGTGTGTGTGTGAGTGTGTGTGTGTGTGTTTTAAACAAGCGCAATTGATACTGCTTCAATTTTTGGTCAAATGATCAGCAATGCAACTCTTAATTCTTTTGTTACTTTGGGTCGATTGACAAACAATCGATCAATCGACACATTTTCATAGCAAATCACCACATTAGCCCAACATTCCAAAGACAGGAAATTTGCGAAAAGTTAGACTCTTTAACGGCCCAGCATATAAGCATATTTGTCATATGAAATGATCAAAGTCTTAACGATACGTTAACACTAATGAAATCGTAAGTTCGCCCCAGAACATAGTTTCCTAAACATTATTCATTAATAAATTTGCCAACAGCACGTTTTGGGCGCCAGTTGTGGCATTACCAAAGGGTAAAACTCTATTCTTAGGTACTCTGTGTCTATGAGAAAGGCTTAGCAGGAAGTTTTCTGGGCCTTCTTATGTCCACAATAATGCGTTTATCAAAAAACAAAAAACAAACAAAAAAAAACTCAACGTTAGACGGCCTTGTAATGGGTAGCGTTTTCTGGGATGTTACATTTAGTTCCGTTGATATGATCAAGTTATGTGAACGACCCGTGTATTGGGAACACACTGATTATTTGGTACAGTGACGACTAAGAATGGACGGCGTAAGTTGCAAATTGATGCACATGCAAGATGTAAACTGATTTCAGTTGTCGCTATTTTACATTTTCTTATAACTGTTTATTTTTTATTCGGGCTAGTTTATTTAAAAGATTGAAGTAACTGGTGCACAGTTGTGAACTTTGGAATAAATAAATAAATAAATAAATAAATAAATAAACTGTAACATGTATTTTTTTTTTACAATTAAGATTGAAAAGAATTATCATTTAGGGAGAATAAGGACGTTTTCAATGAAGACGTTTGTTTTCCAATGACGTCACTGTATACATTTCAAAAGCAAATGTCACCCCCTTGTCCGAGATCTTGCGACCTCTTTGATATCAGCATAAATTTTATTATTATGCTTCATATGCCATTTTTATGTTTGTATATATGTCTGTTTTGTGTGTGTGTGTGTGTGTGTGTGTGTGTGTGTGTGTGTGTGTGTGTTTTTTTGTTGTTGTTGTTGTTGTTGTTGTTGTGTGTGTGTGTGTGTGTGTGTGTGTGTGTGTGTGTGTGTGTGTGTGTGTTTTGTTTTGTTTTGTTTTGTTTTGTTTTGTTTTTCATGTTCATGTTCAGCTCTTATGCCCGCAATTGGCCTGGAGTAAATAAAAACATGTTATAAAAACTTGTCAACGCGTGTAAAATTTGGCGGCGATGTCATTTACGTATTCTTGACCTTAATGTAAGATTTTCCATTTAGGAACCAATGTTTACCTTTAAATGTAAGCTCTTTTTGGCATGGGAGGCAAGAATATTTTGGAAAATCATACGTCCTTGAAAACAAGAAGTAAAACAAAGATCAGGAATCGATACAATTAACTTACTCCACCCATCAAAGACACCAACGGGAAAGAAACACAAACATTAAGCGACCAGACCATAATGGAAACCTAAACAAAGGAAGGCCATAAGGACAGTTACTTTCCCACAAAATAGCCATATGGCCATCCAAAATAAAAAGACACAAGTGATACACACAGTAAGTAACAAACAACACCATAAATAAACCGCCACAGAAGAACCGCCTTGGAACGGTCATTGGAAAGACTTCCACCGGGGTGGGGGCTTAAATCGATTTTACGTGGCCACAATCCTCGCCCTTACTTCCGTCGCGATTTAGACAAATAATTTGTTCAGTCCGCATGAAGGCCTCCCAACCCACCAGTGCAACATCTCCGTGAACACAAAAAATCAAAGAACCACAGAGGTGAGACAACGGTGAGGACTTGACAGCAAGAAACCACTGAAATGCTGGATCAAAAGAAAACCAATAGTTAGACTCCGATGGGCCCGACCAGAGACAGAGAATCAGGCACCAACCAACATTACCTTGAATTAGAACTCTCTTATTCTCAATAAGCCTTTACGTTGGAGCCGTCATAGAATCTGAGACCTGACCCACCGGCGTGCAATTAAAGAGGGAAGCAAAGTTGAAGTTTTTTTAAGCCTGATTAAAGACTACAAGTGAAAATACATGTGTATAAATGATATGCGTATATTACCTGTTGGTTTATCCAGAAATATAGGTTTTGATTTTGGCGCCGCCTTCGGGGGCGCAGCAACAGAACTGTGTACACACAAGACACACACAACCAAAATTAAAGGTAATTCCATTTACAAACTTATCCGGAACTTTTAAAACGTATTAAAGCAGTAATTTTGTTTTTCAAAGAATTTCTGTCAAATATTTCTTTATGTTTTTTAATTATTTATTTAAACAATATTGCTTGCTTTCTCCCGGTAAAACTTTTTTTATCCTTTTCTTGTATGTGTTCCGTGCTAGTTTCTTTGTAATTGTTTACAAATAAAATACTTACAGATGATAGATATTCGGGACAAATCACAGTAAAAAACGCATCTGCGTAATTAGCGGAGAATCGCCGCAATAGGGTACTCGATGCAACATCACTACAGTTTTTTCGCGTAAACCACGCAGTTCTACAGGACCGAAAAATGGAACTGCGAAGTCTGAGATCAGACTGAGGATACACCTGTCTCCCTCAGAATCACCAGTTTTCACGTGTAATAGGTTTCAGTTCTTCGTGAGCTGGCCCTTTTATTAATAGTGTCATCAGGTAATTATATGCTAATCGTGCTAAGTAAATTAATAGTGCGACAGGGACGTTTATTGCATTCTACCTGGTCAAAATGAAATCATTTGTCATTAGGGGCACTTATCATGATTTAATTGTCTTATGTCTTCTTTATGAGAGTTTAAACCCGTTTGGGACGGGAAGCCCAAAAATTGCCAAAAAATGCAGGCCCAGATCAGACGCCGCAGAGCGCGGCGTCTGATCTGGGCCTTCACTGTTTCATAAACAAATTTAAACATTTTAAAAATAAATTTCTATAAATAACTAAACCTGACACCCCTGAATTTTGAAATGGACTCGTGCTAAATATGGAGAGGAAGATTTAATTCAGCTTGAAATGGGATAACATAAACCTCAAGGCCCACACGTACTTCACGAATTTATCAAATTGCTATAATCATGTTTTGCCCGGCCTTCGCCCACTAATACCTTTATGGGAAATGGATATATTTAACATGTTGTCCGGAATTTTTTTCAAGTGAGATAACTTTTTATGATTCCTTGTAACTGAGAGATAACAGGTTTACTCTTAGATTTCCAGAAAGGCCTCTAAGATGAAGAAATCTTTTTATACCCCCCCCCCCCCTCCCCACACCCCCGAGAATCTTTTATTCAGGGGGCATATATAGTATTTGCCCTGTCTGTCTGTTTGTTTGTCTGTCTGTCTGTCCGTCACAAAAACTTTAACCTTGATCATAACTCCAAAAGTTTTTGACCTGGCCCCATGAAACTTCACACACTTATTCACCATCCCAAGGGCTACATTCTGACCAAGGGCCATAACTCTGTTGTCATTTTTGGCTGAAATATCTCCCCTTGAAATTTTGCAATAACTCAGAAATTGGCTCCCAGCGTTGGTCACCTTTAGTGACATCTCATGTTAGTCCTTGATTTCCATTAAGACAGATTGATAGATCTGAGGTTTAACGTCTCCATTAACCCTGTTTAGGTCATTTTGGAGACGTTGCTTCCAATTTTGTGGGACTTTTACCCGACATTGAGATGAAATGACATCCCAAGTCCTGCTGCCTTATGAAACCAATAGGGTTTATATGCTAAACCTTCTCAGTGGTTTACCAGTACTCCTGTGTGTGGTCGGTATCACCCCTGCGTGGAGGCACCATGCAGCCACTTCTTTTTCTCAAAGCTCCGGTGTGACGGGGTGGAGTGGGAGCGCTTTTCCAATAAGAGCTTAGTATCTCAGTAAGATGGAGAATGATCATATTTTCTACTGTCATTCTCTCCCTTCAGCTGGATCAAGAAGGGCAGTTGTCAGCTTGAAAGAATGTGCACTTTACTGGTTAACCGATGCTGCATTAGGACAAGTGTGGTTAGGTAAACTGACCGGCTCAATATGACCGATATAACGTTGATTGGGCCGTTAAACTCCAAACAACAAAACATTTACAGTAGACTCGTATTTGCCAAGGGACAAACAATTAGCTGACAAGTCAGAAAAGAGCATTTAACATTTCCCGATTTATGTTGGGGGTTGGCGCACCTTGGCGTCGCATGAAGCTTACTATCTATGTGTACTTGAGCAGCAAAGGCATTGCTGGCCCCATCACGCGAAAAAGTTGGTGAAATGAAGACCCCTCAAAATTCCAGTCTGTATAGAGTAACTGGAGTAAACAGGGGTATAGGTTATTTTGCTTATTTATGCTCCCTGATATAGGTTGTGGGAACTCGTTAGAACCGCCTAAATGAGGCGGTTCTAACGAGCACCCAAGTATAAATAAGAAATAATATCACACACTTTCATCGGTAAAGTAGCCATTTTGGAGATACGAAAGAATGCACTATGTCATACGGATATGGTATAGTAAAACAAATTTGTTCGCGTTTTACGACCGGGTCCTTATCGGGTCGGTCATTTTTCCTGGACAGGCTTATGCATAAGCGGTTAACCAGTACAGTGCACATTCTTTCGCTACTGCCGAAAGGGCGAGAATGTCCAATTACGAAAGCACGAATATTCAAATATATTGAAAATTTTACCACCAAAAAAAAAAAATAAATAAATAAATAAATTTTTCAGATAAAAAGTCCTGATATTTTTCATAAATCTTCTCAAAACATAGATTGTGGGTACTAGTTAGAACCGCCTCGGCGAGGCGGTTCTAACGAGTACCCACAATCTATGTGTTTGAGCAGAAATAAGAAAAATAACGTATACCCCTATAAAACCCAATTTCAGTATATAAAAATGGGATTTAAGGGTGTCAAAATTATATAGGCGAGGCGGTTCTAACGGGTACATTCAATCTATGTGTTTGAGCAGAAATAAGAAAAATAACGTACATGTATACCCCTGTAAAACCCAGTTTCACTGTATAAAAATGGGGTTTAATGGGGTCAAAATTATATAGGCGTGCTTCCGTGATGGTAGAAAAGACTTCATTATCAATACCCACGGAAGACTGTTGTCGACCCCGTAGGTGTCGGCTCTCAGGTATCAATCCCGTGACCTGCTGATCATCAGTCAGACGCGCATTGTCGAATAATAATTTACAGTTTGGAGGTCTGTTGCAAGTACATAAATCACTCGGGCTGCGCGCTCGTGATATGATTTAATTTACAACTGACCTGCAAACTGTGTTTTATTATGGAAGGATTCACTTCTAGAGCTGGTCTATTTCTCTTAACTAGTCTGTGCATTTCTTATACTCAAATGCGTAGAAAATCAATGATGCCGTCCCTGCTGCTTTCATTAATTTCGGTGGAGCAGGCAATACGAATATGTTTCGTAATGTTCTTAGAGTTAGACTATCCCCTCTGAAATCAACCAGCCTTCGAACATATACTAACCCGTTCAAAGGAAATGGAATGCATCCAAATATTTCTAAGTGCAAGGTGCTGTATGCATTTATGTACTGCGCCTACCGTTTGTTCATTGAAAACGGTCGACGATCTTCTCTTATTGGCTTTCCAGAACTGACCTGAAATAAAATAAAAGAAATAATACTAGGCTGAGGTGACTGCCCAAAATATTATTGCATCATGGATGCCACTCAATGTTTACATTTCAACTTCTGTATTTTTTATTCTGGACACCGAGGCGAATCAATTCTTCTATAGTTCTAACCAGGGGTTGGTAACTCGAAGCTCTCTTAAGGCTTACGGCGACCTTAAGTATATCTTAATCACCTCGTAGCGATTAGTGTGAGTAACTCGAAAGTACCGTAATTTATGGAGACAACTTAACCATATCGCAAAGTTACGGACAACTCAGGCATGCCGTAACCTCATCTTCATGTGGGACAATTGTAATCCGCCTATTACCTGTGTCCGATTTAATCCGCGCGACAAACTGTATAGAAATTAATAGGGCATGTGAATCTAAGACATGATTTAAAAAATACTAGGCTAGATAGCGAAAATGTGATTGAAAATTATGAAAATTCAATCTTTTATCTTAATTTTTATTATAATTATATATTTTTTAAATAAAATTTCAATTGGTCAATTTTGAAATGAAAATAGGACCCTTCGTCTCGTGAACCTCTCGTTTACTTCAATAGAAAATTAGCAAAAACTCACGAGGGTGTCTGTTTTTATACTGTAATAATTAAATTATAAAATACGTTGTTAAAAATGTGACTTTAATTTCTAGAAGAAAAACGATTTTTCTTTCCAACAGTATCAAATAATTGAAGATCAAATAAAAACAAAGTTGGTCATTTTCAGGTTGTTTTCTTGCCATTTTCAGCTTTTTTAGCCGTCTCTCCTCATTGTATCTATTTATAGCTATCGGTTCTCATTTTACGCGATTGTCGGATTAAATCGGAAATTTCCGGGTTTTAGCTGGTTTAAGACGAATGTCAAAGTGAGCTGCTGAAAACATATTTGTTAATGACATTTAATGCTGAAATGAATTTAATTTTATTTCGTCTTATTTATATATTTACTGTTTTTGATTTGTTTTTGTTTTTTCTTGTTTATTTTTTTTTCTTCTGCATGATTAACAAACACTTCATATTGTTTACAAAAGAAGAAGAAAGAAAAAAAAAAAAAAAATTGACCAGCGAAAATTTATTGATTTTCGTGAATTATTTTTTTTTGTTTCGGGTACTAATTGGGAATTGTTGCTAATTACTGCCAATCATGCCGGTTGTGGGAATACTTCTTAAAATCCTTAGATACTTTTTCTGATCAGAGTCTACGTGGTGCGAAAGATCCAATGCTTCTTCATGCAGCAAGAGAAGTCTAGGATGCGCACGCTGATGTGATTCTTTGCTGGGCACACTTAAATTGTAGGGAGTTCAAATATTATTTTCTGGGATAAATTGCATATAATTACACACAGAAAAATAATCATCACCAAAACACGTCTATATATTTTTGACCCCTTGAACCCCACTTTTATATAATAAAACTGGTTTTTACAGAAGTAAACCTTGTTTCTTATTTCTACTCTGTATATAGATTATGGGTACTCGTTACACAATCTATATTTTGTGCAACAGAAAATTTCACAAATTTCATCTTAAAATTTTCTCTTTTTCGGCAATAAAATTTACTGTGTAGTTGTACAGGCATGTTTTGTAATGTGTTGTCAGGGTTGCAAAACAAAATATATTTTATTGCTAACCAGTATTCAACAAAAGCTGATTTAACAAGTTTCGATTAATATGCATCAATTAATACATGTATAGAATTTAAGAGTTGACACGCGCTGTGTGTTTATTCAAAATAATTGCTTTATGACCCGGAAGCCTTAATTGTTGGCATGATATCGACAAACTTATGTTAGGTAATCTTTAGACAAACGTTCTCTGTAGTTAATGGACTCGGTCCAGTTAACGCTTTCCCTTTCACCCCTAAGCTTTTTATAATTAGAATTTAGCCCCCCCCCCCCCCCCGGCCCACAATCCCCGCCCCCCCCCCCCCCCCCAAAAAAAAAAAAAGTTGAGCACAATCCAAGTCTTTCTATTATAACAAAAGATATCCATATAACGCACAATGAACACTCTGATCAGATTGTGCAGATGCCAGGTTGGTCTAAGGTTTGTCATATAATCTTATTCGCTAGTTATCAAGTATCCTATTTTCTTATCCAATATATATCTCTTACAGCGGTCCTAACGAGTACCCACAATCGATGTTTTGGAGCAAGAATTAACACACTCGCGCGTCAACGTGCATTTTTTCATATCTCCAAAATAGCTATTTGAAAATCCGTGATAATTTTCTTATTTATACTGCAAACATAGGTTATGGGTGTTCGTTAGAACCGCCTCAATGAGCACAAAATAGTGTATACCCCGTAAACCCAAGTTTTCTCTTATACAAAGTGGGGTTTATGGGGTGTTCATTTCACGGACTTGTTAACCTAATATATGTATTTCCTTTTTTTCAGGTAAATACCAAAAATATTATTTCATCGAGTGTATTGAAAACATAAAATTTTTCACTCGTGCAAAAAAAAAAAGAAAAAGAAAAAGAAACTTTTCTAACGAGTGCGCTGAAAACGTCATAGTTTTCATGAGTGTGCAGCATGGGTGATTCTGTTTTATTATTTTCAATACACAAGATGAAATATTTTCTGTTTATTTTTATTTTTCGACAAAACAGAAATCTTTTCATTTTATACGCGACTATGCCGGTACAGCTGTTTATCACAAGCTTCGCAGTGTGAAAATAATATCCTTATTTGTTTCAGATATGCAAATATTTCACTGCTAATCGTGATTAACCCATTTCAGACTGGAAACCCCTAAACGGGTACCGTGACAAACAGTGCAGGCCCAGATCAGTCGGCCCAGATCAGATTGATCTGGGCCTACACTGTTTTAAAAATTCAACCATTTTCCAAATAGGTTTTGAAGAAAATACAACCTGCCACCCTAAATTTTGAAATAGACTCCTGCTATAGGAGGAAGATTCCACTTGGTACAAAAAGGGTTAAGTGATGTTAGGCCAGTATGGGTTCAACGGATTAAAAACCGATTAGTTGTCAAATAAAATGATTAAAAATAAACAGTTTGCTTACTGTGTTCCCCTTTATTGCTTAACGATGCCAACAGAGCTTTTGTTTGTATTGGGATTTAGCGTCCAGTCAACACTATTTAGGTCATTTTTGAGCCGGTCAGTTTACCTATCCACTCTTTTCCTGGACAGGCTTATACGTTAGCGGTTCAGTACAGTGCACATTCTTTCGCTTTCTAACGTGTGGCCTTAAATAGCCGTTTCCCATCACGTAAAGCAAGTCCTTGAAGAACCACTGAAAAACACGCTCTGTATTAACAGTGGCATACATTATTTTGCTCTTTCTGGTCCAAGACATAGATTGTGGGTACTCGTTAGAGCAGTCTCAATGATGGGTTTCAAACAAACCAGTGACAGGCACGTGGAAATCAGCAGTGCAAAACCACTGTACTTAGTAGCGTTTGTCAATCCGTCTCAAAACTATCAAAACTTTAACATTGAGTAAACTGCGTTCTACTTAACACACATTGAGCATCAAGGCAAAGTTGTTCAAAGCAGCGTAAGTTAACCCTTTTTGTACCAAATGGAATCTTCCACCTTATATACAGCAGGACTCATTTCAAAATTTAGGGGTGTCAGGTTGTGTTTTTTGGAAAATGACTGTACTTTAAGCAAACAGTTCAGGTCCTGATCAGACGCCGCGTTCTGTGGCATCTGATCTGGGCCTGCACTGTTTGCCAAGGTACCACTTTAGGGGTTTCTGGTATACTGAATGGGTTAATGAACTCGCTACTGGTCAAAACGTTAACTATTCAATAGGTACCTAATACTCTTGTATTCCTGCTGGAAAATGTGAGGATTTTGTTGCAAAATTGATGCAACCCTATTCGCTTTTTTTTTTTTTTTTTTTTTTGCTGTACAAAATGATCAAAACTTTAACGACTCGTTAACTAACGACTTCGCAAAGAAAAATAAATAAAATAAAATAATAAATAAATAAATAAAAGTGGCATTGGGTTATTTTATAAATGCGGCATAAAGCAAACACTTTCCCCTTAAAATACTATAATATTTGAAAAGCAATTTAATCCTTATTATATAAGGACCAATAAATCCTCATATTTAGTAAAAACAAATATGTCACTGTAATACCCTTAAGCAATTGTCTGAGACAAGGATTAACGGTCACAACCGATTGTCATCGAAAACTGCCGAAAATAGCCGAATTGCTTTAAAACAGGTGTCAAGTAGCGTAATTCTGGAGGCTACCTGGAAAAACTGCCAGTACAGGTTTGTTCCCTTGATTTCATATGGCCGGACTTTTCCCGTATGAAACATTGCGAAAGAAACAGACACTACATAGAAGCATAAGAAAAGAAGTTGAGCATCTATCTACTTTTTTCTCGGCACACAGGGTTTCCTTTAGTAATGATATGCGATACATGTCTTGTATGGTATTGTATTAAGACAGATATATGCTATATGTAGCAGAATTACTTGTATAAAAATACATGTAAACAAAGATCTATACATCTCCGATAAACATGTATATATGTAGTACGTAATTATTATGTGGGAATTATGTTATTCAAAACCTTCCTCGAGACACCATGTTTTAATCCCATATTGTGTCTCACACGTGGGTGTGTGTATGTGGGGGGGGGGGGGGGTATAATACAGATAAAAATATTGTAATGGGAGAAAATTCTTGGTTAGGTGGGAAAGCAACCATGTGTTACCATGAAGAAGTTTCTATATTGTACGCCCTGTCTTGAGGACTGCTGTACAGGAACCGCATATCAGCCTATGCATTTTTCTTTTCGTTTGAAACAGTGTCACTGAACTTTTCAAATAACAATGTCTTCCTTTCATTAACTTCGTCTACAAGTGTTTCTAATTCTTCCTGTGTATAGTTTGGTTTTCGTTTCTTTTTTGTAATTTTTGTCTCTGCCATTTTTTAAAGATATATTTTTGGCTGTTGCACAATTTGTTTAAGACACTTTCAAGTAATTGATGCTAATATAAGCTCAGGCATGGCAAATCAGGGGCCAGTTTCATCAAAGCATTTGCGACGTATTTGCGTCTTAAAAAGATCGTACGAAGTTCTTACGACAAAAATCCTGTTTCATCAAATGCTCACAATCTGCGATGTTCGCACATTTTGTCGTATTTCTGAGATGAATATTTAGACGTCGCGCATTGAAATTAAATTTTCGTCTTATCACAGCCATAGCTGAAGAAGATGACGCGCGGCATAGGTTAAATTGTTAAAAGGATGGTACGCAACATTTTATTTTGTTTATACCTTCGCAGAAAGCGCCCATTACTTATACAAGCCCACGCAATAAAGATCCATCAAAACTACGCCCCCCCCCCTTATAATAATCTTTAGGTTTTGGGTGGGGGTTTCTTAGTTTTTTTTTCTTCTTTGAAAATTGAGATTGAGGGTACTCGTTAGAAGCGCAACGTTGTGGTTGTGCTTACGAGTACCCACAATCTATATTTCATGGTATAACCTAGACTGATTGACGATCGCTTTCGCCCATCGGGTTTGGCCTGCATAGAGCTTCCGCGCACAGCTGAAACTGACCAACATTTCGAAAACATGCCTATACAAATACATTGTAACCTCTATCGCCGAAAAAAAAGAGAAAATTTTCAGATAAAAATTGTGATATTTTTCTTATTTCTGCTCAATCGAGACGTGATAACCAGTACCCACGACCTATACTTTGGAGCAGAAATAAGAAAAATAAAGTTTACCGTTTAAAATGTAACAGCCTAGCCAAGAAAAGTGGTGCGAGTGGGACCGCTCCTTAAACCCTAGCGGTTTCTTTGGTCGATGGGGCTTAAGATGCCATTCCATCTCAAGGTCGGGTAAAAGCCCCACAAAATCAGAAGTAGCGTCTCCAAAATGACCTATATACATGTACCAACAGCTGATGGGGGCTTAACAGCAAAATAACCGACGCGACGACCCACAATCTACGATAAGACTTGTGATTAAAATGAAGACTCAGTGTACCTTAAATCGACACATCGAACTAAAATTGTCAATACGGCCCGGGGACCATCCTTACCAAGGAAATAAATAAATAAATAAATAAATAAATAAATAAATAAATAAAATAAAGACAGCATTTCTAGCTTGGAAAACTGTCCCTGGGGATATCGGCGTCGGTGGGGGTAATGTCGTTTGAACCTTGGAAAATGTGTGTATCATTATACCAAATATGAACCAAATCCATAAAAAATAAATTACTAAATCTGTGACATTGTCCTTGAGTTTTGGTTTTAAGGCCTCTTTCATTTCGAGCCTATCATTAATCAGATGTGGGCGAAAACTAAACGGAGTAGCCGGAGAAACGACCTGTATCTTTCATCATACCAAATACGAACTAAATCCATGATATGGATAGGGAAATGTGAGCTCTTATTTAAACGTTGACATAAAAATATTCTGAGTCCGTGACCTTGACCTTGAGGTCATGGGCATGGGCGCGGGTATGCTGAATAAAACTTTTAATGAGTATCGATCATCGTACTAAATATGATCCAAATCCATTATATGGTTTTAAAAAATATGAGCTCTTAAGTAATTTCTACATTTAAAGTTTTCTAATATGCCTATAGGTAAGGGACAGTGTATTGCTGACTAAACCTATCGGCCTATACCTATCATCACATTTCCATCATATGGTCTGGAAAATATGAGCTCATAAAAATTTAGGTTCTTCCTGGTACAATGTCTTAACCTGAGGTCAAAGGATCACGTACGTACACCCCATACGGAAGGACGTACGTACATGTGTGTACACTCGTATGTACGAAAAGCTTTACGGCATCATGCAGATGGCACGTGTGGGGATGGGGGTCATAGTCTTGCGTACTTTTATTTCGTCTATATTTTGCAGGCGATTGTATAATTGTGTATAAATATATGCAGCTATAGAACTTCGTTTCAAGTCAGATTCTTTGTACTTTGAAATCAGTCATGTTGTAGACTCTATGTTGCAAATGAAATGAATTTATATTTCATTGAAAGCAAAATCCGCTTGACGGCCTGACAGACGGCAATCAATGAATAATATTTGCTAAGATCATTGCCAACAACAAACCGGAGCTGAAAACTGACATACGTTATACACAGAAACTTTCAAAGGCTCTGATTTGTTTGTTTGATTTGAGATTTAACGTCCCCGTCAATACTGTAATATTCATTTTGGAGACGTTGTTTCCAATTTTGTGGGACTATTACCCGACATTGAGATGAAATGACATCTCAAGGTATGCCCCAATGAAACCAATAGGGTTTTTAAGCATGGAAGGGCCGACTCGCACCGCATTGCCTGGGCAGGCTTAGTTTCTAGCTAGTCTGGCACAGAAAACATGCACACTTCATATTTTCCAGTTCTGTGATGTATTCCTTGCTTTCAAAGGATAACCCTTTTACAGAACATATTTAACGTCACTACAGCTGATGTCTGGGAATGTGTGGCGGCCGTAAAAAGTCTCCCTGCCCTACATTATAGTGTAGTTTGTATTTTCTTGTTCTTTGGGATCATTGATTCCATTGTGGAAGTTTGAAAATACTTGAGGGTCACTGATGAGGCGTAATTGGCCGAAACTAGCTAGTCCGGCCCAGAAAACATGCACACTTCATATTTTCCAGTTCTGTGATGTATTCCTTGCTTCCAAAGGATAACCCTTTTATAGAACATATTTAGTTGCCTGATAAGCCGAAACTAGCTAGTCTGGCCCAGAAAACATGGACACTCCATATTTTCCAGTTTTGTGGTGTATTCATTGCTTCCAAAGGATAATCCTTTTATATTTGACGCCACTACAGCTGATGTGTGGGAATGTGTGGCGGCCGCAACAAGTCTCCCTGCCCAACATCATAGTGTAGTTTATATTTTCTTGCCCTTTGGGATCATTGATTCCATTGCGGAATTTCGAAAATATTTTGAGGGTCACTGATGAGGCTTAATTGTCCGAAACTAGCAAGTCTGGCGCAGGATTATAGACACTCCATATTTTCCAATTATGTGGTGTATTCCTTGCTTCCAAAGGATAACCCTTTTATAGAACATATTAGATCCTCGAAGCGGTTTACCAGTACTCGTGTGCGGGTCGGTTTCAGCTCTGCGTGGAAGCATCATGCAGCTCATGTATTTCACGTTATGTTGCATGCGGCGTCTTTGTTAAATAACGTCATGCATTGACCTTTTGTGTTAAAATCGTGCGTAAACTGTGTTTTAATTCATAAGATAAACTGAATCTTGTATTCATGCCCTTGCATTACTGGATTTATTAAGGTAATAAAATGCTCAGCGAGGTCTCACCGTGATGTCCTTCCTTTTCCTAAACTAATATTATAAACTCAACGATATACGTGCACTCATGGAAGAGGCCCACCCGCATTAACTGACAAACGTGCTTGTGAAAGGTTCATTATAACGTTAAATCAACGCTTATCTGACGTCACGACGTCCACAAACAGCCCAACTCGCCAGTGGTAAAGAGGGAAGAGGTCAAGACAATTAACATATGTATCTTACGACACTGAAATGGCAACACCAGTTTGAAGCAACATAGAATCAACGTTGATTCAACGTTGTTTGTACTGAATATTCATCTAGGTCCACAGGAACAATAATTTTAAAGCGTGTAATCTACCTTACACGGCTATTTCAAGATGGCACGTGATCACGCATGTGACAATTAGTGGCCCTGTTTAAGCGCATATTCAAAATGACGACTTATTTTAGTGAAACGCAAATTTAGCTCGTACGAACACTTTGCGATGTTTTGATGAAACTGACGTACGCAGTTCTTTAAAAAGTGCGTACGAGCAATTTAAGATTAATCGTACAATGTTTATTGATGAAACCGGCCTCAGGAGGGAATGCAGAGAAGGGGTCGCCAGTTGTGTCATTGTTTCTCATCCCATAGTTTATTTAGAACATTGCCTATTATGATATCGCTACCCAAGCCTTTTTTGGCAGAAAAGGCTCCAACAAGGCTGCCTTGTTGTTAAGCAAACCCCCGTATTATCATTTATAGTTAGATGTTAAGCGTTATTTTATTTTGCTATGCCTGGGCTTACAAAAGTTTCCGAAGCGCTTTGCACGAGATTAAAAATTACACAGGTAAATCGTAAGTGGTAAGATGGTCGTAACTTTATGGAAACGATACGACAGGTTTTCAGTTACCGGCATAACGAGACCATAAATTTTACGGTGGTCACCTTAAGTATATCTTAAGTACATCTTAAAATGATATATTTACGATGGCTGTCCTTTTGGCTTTCCGCTATTGGTGTTTCCATTAGGGTCTTGTTGTTTAATGTTTGTGTTTCTTTCCGATTGTTGTTTCTGATGGGAGCTATGGGTTAATTGTATCGATTCCTGATCATTGCCGCCACTTCTGAATTTTAATTTAACTACTTTCAATATTTATCTTTGATTGTGTGTATCGCTTATATCTTTTTGTTTTTGATAGACAAATGGCCATTTTGTGGGAAAGAAACTGTCATTATGGCTTTCCGCTATTGATGTTTCCTTTAGGGTCTAGTTATTTGATGTCAGTGTTTCTTCCCCTTGGCGTCTCTGATGGGTGGCGTGGGTTAATTGTATCGATTCCTGGTCATTGCCTTCACTTAAAGTCTCCTTTGCAACAAGGCCTATCGGAACCCGAATTTTTTGGTGACTTAGCACATAAATTCGGATAAATATATTATCACGAAAACACGCCTATATAATTTTGACCCCGTTGAACGCCACTTTTATATAGCAAAACTGGGGTTTACAGGGGTAAACCTTTTTTCTTATTTCTGCTCTAAAATATAGATTGTGGGTACTCGTTAGAACCGCCTCATCGAAGCGGTTCTAACGAGTATCCACAATCTATATTTTGAGCAGAAATAAGAAAAATACCGCAATTTTTCATAACAAAATTTTCGATTTTTTTCGGCGGTACAATAGTCAATGTATTTTTATAGGCGTGTTTTCGTAATGTGCTTGCAATGATTTCAGTACCCATTTTTGTAAAATCATTCTTCGGTTGAAAAAGATTGGGTACAACGTAATTTTTATACGGCAGACTACATGCACACACCGGTTACCGCAGTACAACGAACGCGACAGAGTACAACGAACGCTACAGAAAGCATGACGTCACAGCAGTATTTTCGGTAAGAGAAAGGTTTATTTTAGCCCAGATCCTAATCTTTTTGGGTGGTTATTTTGCATAGCTGCAGAGTAATGGTATTACCATTTACTGATACAGTTGCAGAGAATTCTGTTCATTATTAACGAAAATACAAACAATTTTCTTTCGTCTAGTGTGTTTTCACCAACCCCAGCATACTTCGGTAAATGTTTTTTGACAGTAACACATCTTTTGTGCACATGATTTTGTGATTTATATGTTATTGCGATTTCAGAGCATCCATTGATGCATTTGCTTGAGCCCCAGTTCATGTCAATACCCACTGAATCCGTGGATGGTTCAATGGTTGATTTTTTGTTAGGGTACACCTTACCACGGGTTATGATACACCATAACGCGGTTAGTCAACACAATTTGGGTACAACAAACACGTATTATATTCTTCATAAATTGAATTATTTGTTTGAATTGGGATTTAACGTCCCCGTAAACACTATTTAGGTCATTTTGGAGATGTTGCTTACAATTGTGTGGGACTTTTAACCGACATTGAGATGAAATGACTTCTCAAGCCCTGCCGCGCAATGAAACCAGAAGGCTTATATGCATTGGACGATCTGGCTCACATCGCTTTGCCTGGGCAGGCTTAGTCCTTCTAAGCGGTTTACAAGTACTCGTTTGTGGTCAGATTCAGCTCTGCGTGGAATCACCATGCAGCCCAATTTATTTCTCAAGCCCCGATGGGCGGGGCGAAATAAATTGAAATAAAACTTTAATCCGCCAGCGAAGGCATGATGCATAATGTTGTTTTTAATTCAAAACGACCCATTTTGCTGTTACATACTCTTTAATGCCTGTTTGATTCTCATTATGATCTCCGAACTTATACACGTGCGAATTTAAAGGGTTGGGTTAAAAATCTTGGACAAAGGCGACGGGTGGACACATTTTATTCTGGCTTTCCAGAACGTTTTTACCACATCCCCCACTTATGAACAACTGAAACCCAACTTAATAAGTTTCGGCATTGTTAGGGAGGGGAGACTCTTGAATTTATAGATTCTTTTCTTTGCTACTGAAAATAGTAAGTTTTTATGCCACTCCCCCCACCGAGAATCTTTGATTTGGGGGGGGGGGCATGTAGTATTTGCCCATTCTGACCAAGGGCCATAACTCTGTTTCATTTTTGGCTGAATTATCTCCCCTTGAAATTTTGCAAAAACTCAGAAATTGGCTCCCACGTGGGGGCATTGGTCACCTATAGTTTCAGCTCTTGTTGTAAATGATATGTATGGACCCAATATGAGTTAATGGCGAGTATATGGAGTGTGTTCCAGTTTTGTCTGGGTCCCGAATGGGACTATTCTTAGTCCTCTGTTATACTCCCTGTATATTAATCATATTTCCACCGACATTGACTCAGAAATAAGACTGTTCGCAGACGACTGGGTATACTGCCGGGAAATTATAGTTACACAGGACTAGCGTTAACTTCGGAACCAAATGGATAGACTAGGATGTTGGGCATGAAAATGTGGCATGGCATCATGCGAACAAGTCCGTGAAATGAACACCCCTTACTTTATATAGAGAAAACTGTGATTTAAGGGGATATTCATACTTTTCATTATATCTGCTATAAGACATAGGTTGTGGGTACACGTTAGAACCGCCTCCTTGAGACGATTCTAACGAGCATCCACAACCTATGTTTGCAGTATAAATAAGAAACATATCACGGATTGTCATCAAAGAAGTAGTCATTTAGGAGATGTGAAAAAAATACACTACGTCGCACGGGTGTGTTACCGGAGTGAGTTTTCAGGCCGTTTAATGCAATACATTTCGTAAGCAGATAACTAGGCAGAGAACCAATAAAATGAGGGTTCGTGCATTAGAACTCCTTGAGTATCATTTCACATGATTCTCGGACTCCCAGAAATTCGAGGGCGAATTTCAATTTGGAGGGGGAGAATATCATAGCGTATAGGTATATAGCACACTTGTACTGCCTTTCGGTACAAGCCGGCTGTTACAGCAACGTGGTAGATTTGCTTATCAATCCGGCGGCCCGGGTTCGAACCCCGGCCGGGCCAAAGGTGTGTAGCATTTTTGTCACCTGTTACACAATGTCAGTAAAATGCCATCAATGTCCACGAAGAACAAAACTGGACTGAAAACGGCACCTTGTGAGACACCAGACAAAACTTGAGCCCAATCCTAAGTTTCACTGTTAGGTTCGGCAATAGTATACATGGTGTTGGGGTCATCTGGATGACCAGCATCGCTAAACTCAAACTCAGCCATAATGTATCTTTCTGAAATAAAGAATATAAGACTCTTACTTGGGTATTCTTACGACATGAATGTCGTAACAATGGAGAGAAGCATAGTTGTAAAAAGGGGAAAAATCGCTTATGGTGAGATTCGAACCTAGGACAATCGGGTAAAATCAACTGCTCTAAGCACTAAGCCAAAGAGTCAACTGTTTTCCTCAGTTGTCTTCCGCATAATCAACCAAAGCAGGTATAATGTAGGTTAGGTGCTGTGGGCCGTAACACCTCACCCTTTTTCTTCAAGTCCGTATGTTGACGCGAGGTCATTTTTGCGAAGAAAGTCAAATCCCGGGCGAGCCACCATCTTCCGACACGACAGCCATAATGAAGGAATGGAGCATAGCTGAAAAAAAAATAATCGACTCTGTGCGGAAGAGTCGTATCCATGACGCAGTTGTCATTGGTTATAAACTTATAGGCCAAGGAAGATAATTCAGGATTAGAAGTTGTGGGTCGTAACAGTATCAGGGGCGTAGCTGGAAGAAAATCATTTGTACGCAAACCAAAGAAAATACTAAAAATAATAACTCCGTTTACCAAATGGGGACCACTCTTACAGGAAAGAACTTGTTCCCATCAGGGAGCAAATTCTTTCCTGTAAGTGCGTTTTTTTTTTTTTTTTTTTTTTTGGTTTTACGGCCCTTTCAAGATTATTTCACTCATATCGAGCCGATCGTTAATCAGAGGTGGGCGAAAACCGGAGTACCCGGAGAAAAACCACCTGACCTTCCGTTGCAGAACTTGGCGTCTCACATATGACCCGAGCGAGGCTCGAACCACAGCGGTGAGAGACCTAATGATCAAGAGTCAGCGCTCTTAACCACTAGGCCACGGAGGCCCGTCATGTAAGTGCGGTCCCCGTGGCAGAGGAGGAAACTATGCTAGCTAATAAATAGTGTTGCGTATATCCTAGACAAATACAGTTTTTCGGCTTCTTCTTCTTCTTCTTCTTCTTCTTCTTCTTCTTCTTCTTCTTCTTCTTCTTCTTCTTCTTCTTCTTCTTCTCGTTCTTTTTCTTCTTCTTCTTCATCATCATCATCATCATCATCATTTTTTTCTTCTTTTTCTTCTTACTTCTTCCCTCTGCTTCTTTTTTTTCTTCCTCTTCTTCTTTTTTCTACTTTTTCTTCTTCTTTTTCATCTTCTTCTTCTCCTTCTTTTTCTTCTTCTTTTTCTTCTTTTTTCTTTTTCTTCTTATTTTTTTTCTTCTTCTCCTTCCTCTTCTTTTTCTTCTACGTCTATTTTTTACGTTTGTAATGTGTACGCAAGTGCGTATCTGCGTACAGGTAGCTACGCCCCTGAGTATGATGGACAAACTTTCCTATCTATCCCTCACACTGATTTCTTTGGCTGGCTTGTTTCCTCGTTTTGTTGGGAGTTTAACAGCCCAGCAAGCACTATTTAGGTCACATCGAGCCAGTTAGTTTACCTTGAAGGCTTATAAAACCAGCACAGTGCATATTCTTACGTCAGAATTTGACAGCCACCCTTCTTGAGTCAGTGAAAGGGAGAGAATGACCGTGTGTGTATTTTGAGTTATACGTCTCAGCAACCCGCTAAGGTTATACAGAGCGGGGGCCTCATTTAACGACTCGTCAGAAAGTTTGGAGAAGCCAAAAATCGAACCCAGGAACCCTAGTTTATGAGGTGAGTAAAACAGAATGATTACCAAAGAGAACATTTTACGGCTAACCCATTTCAGATTCTTTTTCTTGCATTACTTAAATCTTAAAATATAGATTTTGAATATGCAGTCACTTCGACTGCTAACGTCCATTGTGGCGTTTAGTGACGTCGTATTACAGGCAGCGTACACGACTTTCTATACAAATAGCGCACATCAGACACCCTTTGAGTTAAACACCTCAGAATTCTAGACTTCAATGCCAGCCCTTCATAAAAAAAACCCGGGTAGGATAAAAGTTTCTATCCCTGGGTAAAATCTAGGATTTCCTCGTCTGGCGTGCAAGAACTTGTAAAACGGGGCTAGTCTTTCGTTGCTCGCAGAATTTGATCGCTTTCAGCTATCAGACTATGTATATGCGCAACTTCTGTACTAACAATTTATTTTGCAGATTCTTGTGGTTGCACTGTAAGTGTTGTCTCATTGAAGTTGGTTTTGCTCAGTATAGCTCAATGTTGGCTATTTGAACGGTCCCTCTGTAGTTTTATATTGTTTACATGTTTATGTACAAGTTATTGTTGGGGCCCCATCCACCGCTGCTTGTGGAAATAAATGGACTGCATGATACTTCCACACAGAGCTGAATCCCGTCGCACAGAACTACTGCTTAACCACTTAGAAGGTCTTACAAACGCTACCGTCTTTTTTTTGACAGGAGAAGTGTGAGTTCAACCCAGGCAAAGTGGTGCGAGTCCGACCGTTCCTTCATATACATGTGAACCCTATTATTCTCCTTGGGCGGTAGATTTGAGATGTCGTTAAATCTCAACGACGGATAAAAAGACTTGCAAAATTGGAAACAATTCCAAAATGACCCTAATAGTGTCGACGGGGACGTTAAAGCTCAGTTCAAACAAACAACAGGTTATTTTGTGACATTTTTAGATGGATTATAGCGACTGTTTATTGTATATCTGTTGTAAAAAGTTGTCTCCATGTCATAAACACACCTTACAACCCAAAACACTTTTTTGTTTTAGGAATGGCCAAGCGCATACCGTGCATATTGTAATTTTTCAACTAAAGGGCAAATATGTATCGTTCCTCTTGGCTGTTTCTTGAAAAAATGGCGCTTATAATGGGTAAAAACGTCCAGATTCGTTTTTTCATATCCGTGTTTGTTGTTCCATTTGTTCCGTGTTTAGTGTACTCAGACTCAACACATGATCCGTGGTAAGGTGTACCCGTGTTTCAAGGTAGTGAGTCAAGAAAAATCGTACGATTCTTATTCTAAATGTTTTTATGAATTATTAAAAATAGTATACTTACTTCGATGCCTAGAGGCATGAAAACCCAAGAATGCTCGTGTATATGTCATTTATTTCTGATTAATAGACCCTTAAAACTTGAAGTTTTGTTTTTCTACCTATTTTGGCCTAATTTATGCGGCTTCGATTTCCCTTCTCTGACCGTGTCATACATTGTAACTTAAAATTTGAACAAAACAACAAAAACACAATCTGTTGTCATCGCAAAACCAACAGAAAAACGTAAATCGTGATATGTTCGACAAAATTAAGGAAACATTGAACTCACACTTCTCCTGTCAAAAAAAAAAAAAAAAAAAAAAAAGACGGTAGCGTTTGTTGTACTCAGTCGCGTCACGTTATAACGCGGTAACCGGTGTGATGCATGGTAGTTAACTAAATAGGTTTGATAAATTTGCTTCCTCCTTCAACTCCATGCCGGCGACTTGGGCCTCTGACTCTATGACGGCTCCAACCTAAAGATCTGCTTGACCTTTTTTGTATTGTCGGTTGGTGCCTGATGCTCTGACTCTGGTCGGGCCCACCGGAGTCCGACTGTTGATTTTCAGTTATTTCATGCCGTCGATTCCTTTAACTGTTGTTTCAGCCCTTTATTCGTTTGATTTTTTAAGTTGCACTCATAAGTTAGAAATCCTTCATGCACACTTAACAAAGTATTTGTCTAAACCAGGGCGAGTACATGAGGCGGTTCTAACGAGTACCCACAATCTATATTTTGAGCAGAAATAAGAAAAAAAAACACAGTTTTTCATCCAAAAATTTTCATTTTTTTCGGCGATAAAGGTTACAATGTATTTGTATAGGCGTGTTTTCGTAATGATACTTCGTCTTTGCATGTATGTGTTGCTAATATCTTCTTATTTTGGATAGATTTTCGGCCATTTTGTGGGAAAGGAGCTGGCCTTTTGGCATTCGGCTTGCGACGTTTTCGTTATGGTAAAATTATTTCATGTTGGTTTTCCTTTCCTTTCGGTGTCTTGGATCCTTATACCGATTCCTGATCATTGCCTTCACTTCTATTTTGTTATGCTCCGAAACATTTAAAAATTGTTGGCATTTCAAATATTTATGAGAAAAAAATTGTTCATTATTTTTTGTATGCTACAAACATAATTCATTGATCTACAATACTGTAATATGTACAATTATAAATCTTCTTTGGCTTTTTCTTTCGGAGAGACTGAATTTTTCTGCATCCGCCACGGAAACGAATTGCTATTATTATGCAATATTCTCGCTTGTCAGTAAGGTACATGACAATGTATCTATGAAAATGTTTATGTGTTTTCTAACCTGGGTTTATACCTCGAAATTGTTGCCCATGTCTCCTGTACCTTGGAGTGTGGCGGTTTTTGATTGCGGTTTTTCCTGGGTATCTGCGCTTCATTGTCTCCGTGGGACATAAAGTCTAGTCGTTGTCCGTACATGTACGTCGGACCATCCATCCGACTCATCTTGAGCATTTTGCAAGGCCAGCTTATACATACATGTAACTGAATGATGATGGTCATTTCAGCAATGTCTATAACTGTCATTTCTTCTTGTGGTGGTGTAGGCGGACCATAACAAATTTGTTCTCATATAGATGGAGGATAAAACCACACAGCGCTTTGTCTTTTGATGCAGGTGTCCAGGCCATCGCGTAAACAGGTTTATCATATGACGTCGCGTCTGAGAACGTAATAACGCCATGTATTAAATTCTGTAATCCACTAGTGGATTAAATATGCAAATTAGTTAGATACGTACCGTAACGTTACAGATACGACGTCCTTAAAGACTCGCGTTTACTAATGGCGGAATATTGATATTTTTGTTAAACAACCGTGAATAAAATGCGTTTTAAATGTCATATGATAAATAGAATCATGCTCACGTATTATTGAATTCATTTAACTCGTTGAGGATAAGGAATAAAATGTTCGGCAAAGCCTCGCATTTTATCCCTTTTCCTAAACTCGTTCAATAATACATTAGCACTCATGTAAGATCCTCTAAATCATCATAATACAGAGAAAAGTTGGATATACAAGGATATGTCGGTATAGTTGTTCGTTTTCGAAACATAGGCTCTGATTAGACGCACCCAACGAGCATCCACTGGCCACATATTCATAACCCATAAAATGTCAATCACGACAATTGTAGTCTGCTTTATCGTCTGCCAAGTACTTTAAAATTAGTTTTTGCAAACAGTGTGGACCCAGATCAGACTGCTCCACTAGGAGCAGTCTGGTCTGTGTCCACACTGTTTGCCTGTACGCAAAATATTTTTAAAACGTTTGCAAGAAGATTCAGCAGACGACAAAGCAGACGACATTTTCAGATGTAGTCATTCTCGGCGTCTTAAGGGTTAAAAAAAGTAAACAATCACAATTTTCGTAAGACCTGGGTCAAGTTGCTCAAATCGTTGTTAGATTAATGAGAATTGTCAAATTTGTTGACTGTTATAGCAAGTACAATGAGGGCCCGCCTATCGAGGCTTGGAGAAAGTTGGCTGCATGATGCTTCCACGTAGAGCTGAAAAAGACCGCACATGAGTACTGGTAAACCGCTTACAGGGTCTAAGCCTGCCCAGAAAAAGTGGTGCGAGTCAGACCGTCCCTACATATAAACCCTTTTGATTTGTTTGGGCAGGGCTTAAGATGTCTTTTACGCTTGAACCGTCAAAGAATCTGAGGCCCAACCCGTCGGCTTGCAGTTAAAGAAGGAATCGAAGTTATCAACCGTGACTGGGTTAACTACCAAGCTTGCAGTCTGTCGTATAATATTACTATATCGTACCCAACAACGTCGTGCGCTTCGGCAAAGTTTGCTTCGAGAGCTGGACTTCTCTGATTCAACGGTTCAAATGGCGATGCAGCAGCATGTTGTGGAGCATGGAGAGCATGACATGGCACAAAAGAATAGAAGTGAAGTCATGGACATCCTTTGCATCCGTGCTTAGCTCCAGATGTCTTGACATTGTCTTGCGACTGGATCCAGCTATGTCAGGACGAGATAGTGAGGTTGACTCTGCGCGCTTCTCCCTTATTCTAATCCAATTCACAGCGTATGTCATCTTAAAACTTAGATTAAAAGGCAAGACAGGATTCCAGACACAGACGTCCTGAAAAGCATCACGAAAACACGCCTATATAATTTTGACCCCCTTGAACCCCACTTTTATATAGTAAAACTGGGGTTTCCGGGGGTATACCTTATTTTTCTTATTTCTGCTCTAAAATATAGATTGTGGGTACTCGTTAGAACCGGCGGTTCCATCGAGTGCCCACAATCTATATTTTGAGCAGAAATAAGAAAATATCACAATTTTTCATATTTTTTTTTTTTCATTTTTACGGCGATAAAGGTGACAATGTATTTATACAGGCGTGTTTGCGTAATTGGGCCGGATGCAGAGTGTGCATACTCCTCTGAAACTGGCACATTAAGAATGGACATGTCATGCTACCAGGATGCCTGAGGAACGTTTGCCGAAGAAAATCCTCCATGGAGAACTAGAAATTGGCAAACGCTTCCATTGTGGTCAGAAGAAGCGTTCCAAGGACACCCTTAACGTCTCCCTCAAGGACATAGTCGTGGGAACAAATTGCACTGGACCGTGCAAAGTTGCGAGGCCTCATGAGAAGGGGTGCTAGTGAATATGAGGAGAATCAGCGAAGCCGAGCATAAGCGTGCACAGCGCAAAACCAGAGCTAAGGCATCACTGTCTACCTCTAACCTCTGTTGCTCTGGCTCAGCGTTAGAATTGGTCTCACCAGCCATCTTACAACCTCATATAACTCTCACAAATTTATTAAATATGCAAGTCGCAATTCTCTCCCTTCTCCTGTTGCGATCGACTATAAGCCTGCCTGGAAAAGATAAGCTTAGGAAAAATGACCTGCTCAACGTTTCCTTAATCATGTTGACTGAGCCGTTAAACTCCAAAATTAAAAAATAAAATTTACAGGTCTGATTGCAAGACTTGTCTTGACAGGCTAGACGCCATCGTTATCAAAGCCATATGAACTAAACCGCGTTATCTGAAAACTCATTCAGTCTAGACTGTGATTAACAAGACTGTAGCCAATGTGTCAGAGCACGATAGAACCAGTTCGCCCCCACCCTTGGAGAAATAGATGGGCTGCATGGTGCTTCCACGCAGAGCTGAAACTGACCACACATGAGTACTGAAAACCGCTTAGAAGTACTAAGCATGCCCAGGTAAAGATGTGAGAGTCAGACCGTCCAAGGCATATAAGCCTTTTGGTGCCATTGGGCGGCAGGGCTTGAGATGTCGTTTCATCTAAATGTCGGGTAAAAGTCCCAATTTGAAGCAACGTCTCCAAAATCACCTAAATAGTGTTGGAGGGGACGTTAAACCTGAATTCAAACAAACAAACAAACAAACGACAGAACCAACAATTATAACTGCACGACCAGCGAAGACACACATCAGGATTTGAGCCCACCCAGTACAGACCTAATGTCGCATAGGTCTCTTTGGGGTAGTCCGAATGCTGTAAAAGGCTCATGCGGGCAGGCTGTTCTTGGTCTTCGCACAGAACACAGATCCACCCAATATGGCAAGGCTTTTCCTTTAGGTCTCTTTATGTAGTCCGAAATCTGTAGAATGATCTTTCGATCCGCTAAAACTCTGATCAGACTGCGTGAATGCGAAGGCTGATCTGAGCCTTCGCTGGTTGCACAAGACACAGATCCACCCCTCATGACAAAGGTTTTCGTTTAAAAAAAAAAATATAGGTCTCTTTGGGTAGTCCGAAGGCTGATCAACGAAGGTTCTGATCAGATTGAGCGTAGGCGCAGGTTGATCTGAGTCTTCGCTGGTCGCCTAAGACACATCCACCCAATATGGCACGGAATTTGGCTTAGGTCTCTTTGCGTAGTCAGAGCGCTGTAGACGGCTCTTGCAGTTCGCGGAGTCTAACCTCAATACTCGCTGGTCGCACAAGTCTTATCGTAAGTTTTGTCAGGCGCCGGCTCAAATGCCATTACGCAAACACGCATATTCAAATACATTGCCACCTTCATCGCCGAAAAAAATGAAAATTTTATGATGAAAACTTGCGATATTTTTCTTATTTCTGCTCAAAATATAGATTGTGGGCACCCGTTAGAACCGCCTCATCGAGGCGGTTCTAACGAGTACCCACAACCTATATTTTAGAGCATACCCCCGGAAACCCCAGTTTTACTATGTAAAAGTGGGGTTCAAGGGGGTCAAAAATGTATAGGCCTGTTTTCGTGATGTATTAGGGAACATGGTCAATGGGTGGCTGAAGTCTTCGCTATTGACACGGTCATAAACTAACTTTGACAAGACACGCCACTTTTGACTAAAGCGGATTTTGCTGTTTCTGGTAAAAAACAATCGTGGTTTTCTCCTTGGAATGTGGTAAAAGGATTTGGATCGCGATGGAATTACAGACAAATAGGATTATGAATTTGAAATTGATTACTGTAAAATCCCCTTACCCATAATACACCTCGTCTCCTGTTTGTCTCGTAAGCTTATTAACCTTGTTAAGCATTAGGATAACACATCTGTGTGAGATAAGGTTATCTTTAATGTATTTAAACATGGATGGCATTTTCCTATCGAAAATTTGTATGTACCAAACATACGTAGCGAGTGCTCTTTAGAACCGCCTCATTGCGGAGCTTAACCCTTTTTGTATCAAATGGCATCTCCTTCTTTATATATACCAGGAGTCCATTCCAAAATAAAGGAGTGTCAGGTTGTGTTTTCTTCAAAATTCATTAGGAAAATGGCTGAACTTTTTGCAAACAGCGAAGGCCCTGATCAGATGCCGCGTTCTGCGGCGTCTGATCTGGGCCTGCACTGTTTGCCAAATCCCCTTTTAGGGTTTCAGGAACTAAATGGGTTAAGGGAACCCAGAATCTATGTTCGAGGGTTGTTCGAAAACGTTTGCACACGCAATACTCGACACTCACGGGCTTGGGGAAATAGACTGGGCTGCAGGATGCGTCCGCGCAGAGCTGAAGCCGTTAACACATGAGTACTGATAGACCGCTGATAAACCGCTTAGAAGGCCTTAGCCTGTCCGTGAGTAGGACCGTTCCTGAATATAAACGCGTTTTGGTTTGTTTGGGCGTTTGGGCTTTTGAGAAGTCATTTCATCTCAATGTCACAAAGTTGTTTAACAGAGACCTAATAAGTGTTGACGGAGACGTAAAACCTCAATTCAAACAAATCAGCCTCTCGTTTTTCTCATTTGGCCATGACATGCTGTAGGTTTTTGCTCGGTTCCATCTCGTTGGCTGCAAAATAATTAATCTGTAATTTTAACCAACAGATAGGATTTACACGGAATTTGAAAATCAGTATCACATTCCGAAATCTGCGCTTAATTAATTACGTTGCACAGACTGCTGAGTATTAGACGGATTGTCGTACATGTATCTATTGTAGAGTTATTCGGACACCAATGGTATGCCCAGCCTATAGATAGCATTACACTAAATACTGGGAGGTGCCGGGTTTTATTACTTTGGGACAAGGCTTTAAGTTGCGTTCTAAATACCAGACTTGCTTCCATTGGGTATATATCCCATGTTTTATTTCAATGTGAGAAAATGATAGGTATAAGGGACTGAAATGATGCATGTTTTATAAATATATCTGCAAGCTCAAAGAAATTTTTGCTGATTACATATGACCACCCCTCCTTTAGAAATGTTGATTTTATTTACTCCGTTCTAGCAGGTAAACAAACATGGTTGACTAACTTGAAAATGAGCTGATCAACATGTGGATTTTTTCCCATTAACTTGTTGGGCTAGGATGGCTCTGTAAACAAGTAAGGTTTGTGTAGTTTTTGTGGGAGCAGGTAAAAGGTTACTATTGTCGCCTATGGAAATTATTTTAGTAGTGGAAAGCTCCCAATAGACACATCCAAAGTCTACGTCACACAAGGTAAACGGTCATTAACCTCGTTTTATCTGGTTGGCAAAAGAACGTCCCGTATTGTTTTCTGTAATTACTTTTATTAAAACGTCGTTCTATCAAAACTGTTTTCCGCAGACCATTTTGGAAATTAAACTGCTTCTTTTTCGTATAAATTTGGACTGACTGACTGAACTGGTTTTTAGTCAGTCAGTGACAGGTGAGCTTTTGTGATCACATTTTGTCCGTCGTCCGTCGTGCGTGCGTCCACGCGTCCGTCCGTCCGTAAACAATTTCAAATAAGTATATCTCTAATACCTCATGGCCAATCTTGATCAAATTTCACGTGAAGCATCATCGGGTAGGGGGAAGGCTGCATAAGGTTTTTGGGCTGATCAGATTGGAATTCTGGTTGCCATGGCAACATATAGCTCCCATAGACTTATAATGAGAAAAATTAAAAAAAATCTTCTTCTCTGAAACCACAGGGCCCAGAGCTTAGATATTTAGCTTGTAACAATGTTAAGTGGTCGACTACGTAATCCTGCCAATCATGCCCCTGGGGTCCAGATTGGCCACACCCCGGGCCCCTTCGCTCCTACAGACTCATAATGGAAAAAAAAGCTTCAAAAATCTTCTTCTCTGAAACCACAGGGCCCAGAGCTCAGATATTTAGCATAAAGCAACGACAAGTGGTCACCTAAATAATTCCTGCCAATCATGCCCCTCGGGTCCAAATGGGCCACGCCCCGGGGCCCCTTCGCTCCCATAGACTCATAATGGAAAAAAGCTTCAAAAATCTTCTTCTCTGAAACCACAGGGACCAGACCTTAGATATGTAGCATGTAGCAACGGCAAGTGGTCACCTACATAATTCCTGTTAATCATGCGTCTGGGGTCCAAACGGGCCACGCCCCGCGGCCCCTTAGCTCCTATAGGCTCATAATGGAAAAAAGCTTCAAAAAGCTTCTTCTCTGAAACCACAAGGCTCAGAGCTGAGATATTTAGCATGTAGCAACGGCAATTGGTTACCTACATAAATCCTGCCAATCATGCCCCTGGGGTCCAAATGGACCACGCCCCGGGGCCCCTTCGCTCCCATAGACTCATAATGGAAAAAAATAGTTTCAAAAAGCTTCTTCTCTGCAACCACAGGGCCCAGAGCTTAGATATTTAGCATGTGGCAACGGCAAATGGTCACCTGCAAAATTTCTGCCAATCATGCCAATGGGTTTCAAATGGGCCACGCCCCGGGGCCCCTTTGCTCCTATAGCCTCATAATGGAAAAAAGCTTCAAAATTCAAAAATCTTCTTCTCTGAAACCACAGGGCCCAGAGCTTAGATATTTGGCATGTAGCAACGGCATATGGTCTCCTACGTAAATCCTGCCAATCATGCCCCTGGGGTCCAAATTGGCTACACCCCGGGGCCCCTTAGCTCCTATAGACTCATAATGGGGAAAAAGCTTAAAAATCTTCTTCTCTGAAACCACAGGGCCAGAGCTTAGATATTTAGCATCTTGCAACGGCAAGTGGTCTCCTACATAATTCCTGCCAATCATGCTCCTGGGTTCCAAATGGGTCATGCCCCGGGGCCCCTTCTCTCCCATAGACTCCTAATGGAAAAAAGGTTCGAAAATCTTCTTCTTTAAAACCACAGGGTCCAGAGCTTAGGTATTTAGCATGTAGAAACGGCAAGTGGTCACCTACATAATTCCTGCCAACCATGCCCCTGGAGTCCAAATTGGCCACGCCCCGGGTCCCCTTAACTCCTATAGACTCATAATGGAAAAAAAAGTTTCAAAATCTTCTTCTCTTAAACCACAGGGCCCGGAGCTCAGATATTTAGCATGTAGCAACGACCAGTGGTCACCTACATAATTCCTGCCAATCATGCCCCTGGGGTCCAAATGGGCCACGCCCCGGGGCCCCTTTGCTCCTATAGGCCCATAATGGAAAAAAAGCTTCAAAAAGCTTCTTCTCTGAAACCAAAAGGCCCAGAGCTTAGATATGTAGCATGTAGCAACGGCAAGAGGTCACCTACATAATTTCTGCCAATCATGCCCCCTGGGTTCCAAACGGGCCACGCCCCGGGGCCCCTTAGCTCCTATAGGCTCATAATTGAAAAAAGGCTTCAAAAAGCTTCTTCTCTGAAACCACATCGCCCAGAGCTGAGGTATTTAGCATGTAGCAACGGCAAGTGGTCACCTACATAAATCCTGCCAATCATGCCCCTGGGGTCCAAATGGGCCACGACCCGGGGCCCCTTAGCTCCCATAGACTCATAACGGAAAAAAAAAACTTTCTAAAATCTTCTTCTCTGAAACCACAGGGCCGTGAGCTTAGATATTTGGCATGTAGCAACGGCATGTGGTCACCTACATAATTCCTGCCAATCATGTATCTGGGGTCCAAACGGGCCACGCCACGGGGCCCTTAGCTCCTATAGACTCATAATGGAAAAAAAGCTCCAAAAATCTTCTTCTCTGAAACCACAGGGCCCAGAGCTTAGGTATTTAGCATGTAGCAATGGCAAGTGGTCACCTACTTAAATCCTGCCAATCATGCCCCTGGGGTCCAAATGGGCCACGTCCCGGAGCCCCTTAGCTCCCCTACACTCATAATGGAAAAAAAGCATAAAAAATCTTCTTCTTTGACACCACAGGGACAATTCCTGCCAATCATGCCTCTGGGGTCCAAACGGGCCACGCCCCGGGGCCCCTTAGCTCCCATAGACTCCTAATAGAATAAAGCTTCAAAAATCTTCTTCTCTGAAGTCACAGGCCCCAGAGCTTAGATATTTAGCAAGTGGCAACGGCAAGTGGTCACCTACATAAATCCTGCCAATCATGCCCCTGGGATCCAAATGGGCCACGCCCCGGGGCCCCTTAGCTCCTATAGACTCCTAATGGAAAAAAGCTTTAAAAAATTTCTACTCTGAAACCACAGGGCCCAGAGCTTGGATATTAAGCATGTAGCAACGGCAAGTGGTCACCTACATAAATCCTACCAATCATGCCCCTGGGTTCCAAATAGGCCACGCCCCAAGGCCCCTTAGCTCCCATAGACTCCTAATGGAAAAAAGCTTCAAAAATCTTCTTCTCTGAAACCACAGGATCCTGAGCTTAAATATTACGGCTAGTGGTCACCTACATAAATCCTGCCAAGCATGCCCCTGGGGTCCAAATGGGCAATGCCCCGGGGCCCCGTAGCGCACACAGACTCCTAATGAAAAAAAAAGCTTAAAAAATCTTCTGCTCTGAATCCACAGGGCGCAAAGCTTAGATATTTAGCATGTAGCAATGGCAAGTGGTCACCTACGAAAATCCTGCCAATCATGCCCCTGGGGTCCAAATGGGCCACACCCCAGGGCCCCTTAGCTCGCATAGACTCCTAATAGAAAAAAGCTTTAAAAATCTTCTTCTCTGAAACCACAGGGCCCAGAGCTTAGATATTTAGCATGTAGCAATGGCAAGTGGTCACCTACATAAATCCTGCCAATCATGCCCCTTGGGCCAGAATTGGCCATGCTCATGGCCCATTAGCTACCATGGATGGACTTAAAATGGAAAAAAAGTTTAAAATGGAAAAAAAAAACTTCAAAAATGTTCTTCTCTGAAACCATAAGGCCCAGAGCTTTGGTATTAAGCATGTAGCAACGTGGAGTGGTTGCCTACATCAATCCTGCCTGAGTCTTGCCCCTGGGGTTCAAGTTGGCCAAATCCTGTGGCTTCTTAACTCCAATAAACTTATAATGGAAAAAAACTTCAAAAATCTTCTTCTCTGACTCCATGAAGTACGGACCTTAGATATTAAGTATATAGCAACATAAAATGGTCGCCAACATAAATCCTGCCAACCATGTCCTTTGGGTCAAAATTGACCTATGGTCTTATACTGGAAAAACTAGAACTGTCAGAGGATCTGACTATAGCCCCGCTATAGCCCTGTCAGAGGAGAAAGACTCATGAATTAAAGGTAAAGACTTGTGAGAGGGTTAAATCCCTAACAAGGTACCTACGCCTTATAGACTTTTCGCGTTATTAGATCTGAAAAACAGTCTAAGTTAAAAAATAAGTTTTGGATAATGAAAAAGCACATGCACATCTTCAGACCTATATGAAAACACCTGTTAAGTTTCAAAAGGATTGACCTAGAACTGTAAGAGGAGTTGCGATCACAAGGTAGCTACTCCCTATACATTTTAACATTAGTAGATCTCAAAAATTGTCTAAGTTAAAAAAGGTGAAATAAGTGAAAAAAATTATTTAAGGATAATGAAAAAAGAATATGCACATCTTCAGACCTTTATGACAACACCTGTAAAGTTTCAAAAGGATTTACCTAGAACTGTAAGAGGAGTTGTGGTCACAAGGTAGCTACTCCCTATACATTTTAACATTAGTAGATCTCAAAAATTGTCTAAGTTAAAAAAGGTCAATAAGTGAAAAAAATTATTTAAGGATAATGAAAAAAGAATATGCACATCTTCAGACCTATATGAAAACACCTGTAAAGTTTCAAAAGGATTGACCTAGAACTGTAAGAGGAGTTGCGGTAACAAGGTAGCTACTCCCTATACATTTTAACATTAGTAGATCTCAAAAATTGTCTAAGTTAAAAAAGGTGAAATAAGTGAAAAAAATTATTTAAGGATAATGAAAAAAGAATATGCACATCTTCAGACCTATATGGAAACACCTGTAAAGTTTCAAAAGGATTGACCTAGAACTGTAAGAGGAGTTGCGGTAACAAGGTAGCTACTCCCTATACATTTTAACATTAGTAGATCTCAAAAATTGTCTAAGTTAAAAAAAGGTGAAATAAGTGAAAAACATTATTTAAGGATAATGAAAAAAAGAATATGCACATCTTCAGACCTATATGAAAACACCTGTAAAGTTTCAAAAGGATTGACCTAGAACTGTAAGAGGAGTTGCGGTAACAAGGTAGCTACTCCCTATACATTTTAACATTAGTAGATCTCAAAAATTGTCTAAGTTAAAAAAAGGTGAAATAAGTGAAAAACATTATTTAAGGATAATGAAAAAAAGAATATGCACATCTTCAGACCTATATGAAAACACCTGTAAAGTTTCAAAAGGATTGACCTAGAACTGTAAGAGGAGTTGCGGTAACAAGGTAGCTACTCCCTATACATTTTAACATTAGTAGATCTCAAAAATTGTCTAAGTTAAAACAGGTAAAATAAGTGATAAAAAAATTATTTAAGGATAATGAAAAAAGAATATGCACATCTTCAGACCTATATAAAAACACCTGTAAAGTTTCAAAAGGATTGACCTAGAACTGTAAGAGGAGTTTCGGTAACAAGGTACCCACTATCAAATATTACAGACAGACAGACAGAAAGACAGAAAGACAGACAGACAGACAGACAGACAGACGGAATTCCGGACAAGCCAAATCCAGTATAGCCCCCACTTTTTCAAAGCGGGGCTATAAAAATTAAAAAATCTTCTTCTCCAAAGCCATACGGCCCAGAGCTCAGATATTTAGTATGTAGCAATGTCAAGTGGTCTCCTACACTTATTATTTTCTGGTACACAGGGAAGCCCCCGCCCATAGGGGCTTGAAGAAATATATGGGCTGCATGATGCTTCCACGCAGAGCTGAATCCGGCCCGCACACTAGTACTGGTAAACCGCTTAGTGGATCTAAGCCTGTCCAGGAACCGCGGTGAGAGGCGGACCGTCCATGCTAATAAACCCTATTGGTTTCATTCGGCGACAGGGCTTGAGATGTCATTTCATCTCAACGTCGGGTAAAAATCCCACAAAATTGGAAGCAACGTCTCCAAAATGACCTTTACAGTGTTGGCGGGGACGTTAAACCTCAAATCAAACAAAACTGGTACACAGGTGAGCGATATAGGGCCATTGGGTCCTCTTGTTTAAGGTAAACGGGCGCTATAAGCACATAGGGGCTACCCCTAGACCGTGTCCAGGATTAGTTTTCCCATTTTCTGAGGAGCTGTACACTAATTCCGGTGTACTCCTCTCGCCTCAGTCACGGTGCAATAAAGGTGAAAGTGGTCTGTAACGTGGTTTTTGACGGATTCTTCAAATAGTTGTGGGCTGTTTTTGTTTGATTTGAGGTTTAACGTCCCCATCAACACTGTAAAGGTGTTTTTGGAGACGTTGCTTCCAATTTTGTGGGACTTTTACCCGACATTGAGATGAAATGACATCTCAAGCCCTGCTGCCCAATGAAACCAAAAGGGTTTGTTAGCATGGACGGGCAGACCCGCACCGCTTTGCCTGGGCAGGCAGTTGTGGGTTGTCAATCGGGGCTATGGAACATGGTCAATTCCGACCTGCAAATCGTGCTCCATAGCCAGTGCCCGTCTGGCCGTGGTAGAGGAGGAAGGCAATAAATTTGGATGGAAAATATATATGCTTTAATCTTATTTCTGTTCGTTAAATATAGCGCATCGACTACGTTTGGTGTGATGGTGGGTAGTTTAAAAGACTTTTAGGCAACAAACTGTGCGATAAAACGTCAGAAGAGACTTAATACTTCAAAAGCATAAAATGACAAGGATCAGTTAATTTTGTGAAGAAGAAAGTAGTTTAATTACATGATAATTATTCGAAACTCTCATTGACACTATACGACAACAGTCATGTTTTAAAGAGCTACTCTACAGGGGATGTAACGGGCGCATGTGCAGTGAAATGTAAACAAGTCACCAGTCAAAAATTGGATCCGTCTATACATGGGACATTGGTAAACAGTGTAGATCCAGAGCAGACACCACATAACATATCGTCTGATCTGGTAATTTGAATGATATCAAGGCGATTGCAACGAGTACACACAATGTATGTTCTGAGCAGAAATAAGAATAATCAGGAACACCGTGTATTCTTGTTTGTTTGTTTGGTTGTTTGATTTGAAGTTTAACGTCCCCGTCAACACTGTAAAGGTGATTTTGGAGACGTTCGCGGCTTCCAATTTTGTGGGACTTTTACCCGACATTGGGATGAAATGACATTTCAAGCCCTACGGCCAAATGAAACCAATAGGGTTTATAAGCGTGGACGGGCCAACTCGCACCGCATTGCCTGGGCAGGCTTAGATCCTCTAAGCGGTTTACCAGTACTCGTGTGCGGGTCGGTTTCAGCTGTGTGTGGAAGCATCAAGCAGCCCGTCTATTTCTTCAAGCCCCGATGAGCGGGAGCTAGTGTATTAGTGTATCAAGTTGTAACAAGTACAGAAAATCTATGGTTTGAGCGGAAATAGGTAAAATCGTGTTTGCCGTTGTCGAATCCAACTTTCCTGTTTAACGTAGGATTTAGCACTACGTGAAGTCGCCGTTTAGAAATAACCGGTGACAAAAGCTTTTATGTGGATTTCAAAGAGTACCGGTGGCATCTGTGTTAAAAGCTACTATTTCTAATTAATTATCTTTAAGGGACAAAATGCGTGTTAAATGTTGTCATGATTCTGCACAAAACGAGCGTATCAAATTATAAATTAAAAAATCGCAATAAAATATGGAACTATTATTTCAGTCTTCAGAGCTTCATACAGGAGAAATAATGGCCCCCGCCCATCGGGGCCTGAAGAAATAGATGGGTTGCATGATGCTTCCGCGCAGAGCTTAAACCGACCGCACATGAGTACTGGTAAACCGCTTAGAGGCTCTAAGTCTGCCCAGGCAAAGCGGTGCGAGTCGGACCATTCATGCTTATAAACCATATTGGTTTCATTGGGCGACATGGTCATCTCAATATCGGGTAAAAGTCCCACAAATTTGGAATCAACGTCTTTAAAGTTGACTGGGACGTTAAACCTCAAATCAAACAAACAAACATGAGAAATGAGTGAATAAAGGAAACGTAATCAATAACGAGATGGCAAGACATTCCAACACCCTAACTATTGACGCAAAAGTGGAGAAGCAAATAGTGCAGAGATTATCAGATCTAGAGCAATTTTCAGTTTCATCAGCATAACTCTGATGCTTTGCGGAATAATAAAAAGAAACTTGAGTCTCAAGACTAGACGGGTTATTTTTTGTTGTTGTCTGTTTAGATTTGTTTGTCCATCTTTCCCTTTGATATTTCAGATAGTCTTTTGGCAAGTTCCTGAAGTATAATTTCCAGCAAAGACACACATATAAGTTCGTGCAGTCTAGAAACATTTACTATAACATATAACAATATGCGAAGAGAACCGAATCATATAGACAAATACGTAGGCTGATCGGTATGTAGGCTTGTCTTCAGTTATAGAATTGTATTTCTTGCCTTCAGTTGCGAGTGCGTATTCCTGTAAGTGTGTGTGTGTGTGTGAATTCGGGTTTAACGTCGCTTTCAACAATTTTTCAGTCATATCACGACGGTGTCTGGTTGCGACAGGGAGCTCAATGCTCACGTTTATAGTGCTGCCTCACTGAAGTATCATGTCCCAGACACATTACATGATACCACACCCAGTCACATTATCCTGACACTGGATCGACCAGTCCTAGCTCTACCCCGTAAATCAGAGTGCCAAGCGAGGAGCAGCTAGTACCATTTTTAACGACTTTGGTATGTCGCGGCCCGGGATCGAACCCGAGACCTCCCGTTCCCCGGAGCGGACACTCTACCAACTGAGCTATCGGGGCCGGTGTATTCCTGTAAGACGTAGTCTATAGCTCCTAGACCTTTATGTCATATCAGTGACCAATGACCAATTGTCCTGTATGGTGTTATCAAATATGAAACCTTGTTACACTTTAATCTTGTCTCAGACACCAATATCTTCCCAAATTAAAACAAGTTGCTATCAGAAAGAGAAAAAGAAGTGAAAAATAAAGAAGAATTTTACTAATTAACTTTAAAACATGATACCCGACTAGTAGCTAGTCTATATAAGACGTAAACGTTTTCCCTATAAAACCATTTTAGAAACCACATTTTGGTGGACGATTTACCTCCACCGAATGTTAATTTAAATGCAGTTATCCCCATTCTAATTGCACTTATTCAGTTGTTTTGTTAAAATGTACTGTCTTGAAATGCTACCCAATGAAAAACGACGTTATATGATCACGTCGGGTTTTCGACAGCACATCGCAGGATATACTGTTGCAAATTTATGACGTTATCCAATCAAACATCGCGTTACATACCCAAGTGCATAAGAATGCATGTTAATATTCACGGCCTAATATTTATTCACTCTGGCTTCGACATTCACTTTTGTCCTATAACAAAATATCCCACGTTTATCACGAAAAGGCACGATATTAGGAAAGATAGTGCCTAATTCTCAATTGAGGTAAGGAGCTGCATTTTGTTATTTTTTTCTCCCGAAAAATAAAATTAAAACACACACACACACACACACACACACACACACACACACACACACACACACACACACACACACACACACACACACACACAAATTATAACATGAAGATTTTCGCCAAAATACCCTTTGTCGACTGATGCTAAAATCACCTGGCTGCAGCCATTTGAACAAATTTCGATTGTCTTATCCCTTAGAGGTTCCATTTTAAACAAATTATTTTTTGTAAACCACGACATAACTAAGTCGAGGGTTGTGGTTGTGGCCACGTAAACTCGATTTAAGGCCTCCATCCCTCAGTATAAATACTGACCGTTCCACATCACGATAACCAGTCCGTGCAGGGAACACCCCTCTAAACCAGAGAAAAGTGGGGTTTATGGAGGCATACATTATTTTTCGTATTTCTGCTCTTAGACATAGGTTGTGGGTACTCGTTAGAACCGCCTCATTGAGGCGGTTCTAACGTGTACCCACAACCTATGTTTGCAGTATAAGTAAGAAAAATATCAGTATAAGTAAGAAAAAGGTAGTAATTTTGTAGATGTGAAAAAAAAAAAAAATGCAATATGTCGCATAATGAGGGCGGTTCTTCTGTTGTGGTTCATTTTGTCATTGTTTGTCTTTCCATTTGTATGTACTGCTAATATTTTTTGTTTTGGATAGGCATTTGGCCAACTGTCATTTTGACTTAACTTATGGTGTTTTAATTGCGGTGCCATTGGTTTATGCTGCTTCCCTTTTTTAGCTCACCTGTCACGTAGTGTCAAGGTGAGCTTTTGTGATCACTTTTCGTCCGTCGTCCGTGCGTCCGTCCGTCCGTCCGTCCGTCCGTGCGTCCGTCCGTCCGTGCGTCCGTGTGTCCGTAAACTTTTCTTCAAACGACATCTCCTCCTAAACCACTGATCGGATTTTGACCAAACTTCACAGGAATGATCCTTAGGTGGTCCCCTTTCTAAATTGTTCAAATGGTTCCGGTCGGTTGCACATCTAGATCACAGGAGTCAAAAATAGTTTTTTTCACCGAAAACTTAAAAAATCTTCTTCTCTGAAACCACAAGGCCCAGGTCTTTGATATTTGGTATAAAGCTTCATCTAGTGAACCCCTACCAAATTTGTTCAAATTATAGTGCTGGGGCCAAAAATGCCCCCGCCCCGAGACCCTTTGGTTTTATATAGGATTATATAGGGAAAATCTTGAAAACTCTTCTTCTCTGAAACCGCAAGGCCTAGGTCTTTGATATTTGGTATAAAGCTTCATCTAGTGGACCCCTACCAAGATTGTTCAAATTATAGTGCTGGGGCCAAAACTGCCCCCGCCCCGGGGCCCTTTGGTTTTACATGGGCTTATATAGAGAAACTCTTTAAAAATCTTCCTCTCTGAAACCACATGGCCCAGGACTTTGCTATTTCGTATGAAGCTTCATCTAGTTGACCCCTACCAAGATTGTTCAAATTACAGTGCTGAGGCAAAATATGTCCCCACCTCCAGGCCCTTTGGTTTTACATGGGCTTATATAGGGAAAATCTTTAAAAATCTTCTTCTCTGAAACCGCAAGGCCCAGGTCTTTGCTATTTGGTATGAAGCTTCACCTAGTGGACCCCTACCAAGATTGTTCAAATTATAGTGCTGGGGCCAAAAATGCCCCCGCCCCGGGGCCTTTTGGTTTTACATAAACTTATATAGGGAAAATCTTTAAAAATCTTCTTCTCTGAAACTGCAAGGCCCAGGTCTTTGATATTTGGTATGAAGCTTCATCTTGTAGACCTCTACCAATATTGTTCAAATTATAGCCCTGGGGCCAAAATTGCCTCCGCCCCGGGGCCCCTTGTTACTCTATTGATCAGGTGAGCGATCCAGGGCCATCATGGCCCTCTTGTTAGCTCACCTGAGCACGAAGTGAGCTATTGTGTTATTGTGATCGCCCTTTGTCCGGCGTCCGTCGTGCGTCGTGCGGCGTCAACAATTCACTTAATTGACATCTTCTACTAGCCCTTTGGTCCGATTTCAAAATACTTTCACAGAAATGTTCCTTGGGTGACCCTCTACCAAAATTGCTAAAATGGTTCCGCTCTGCTGAACAAAATGGCCGCCAGAGCTAAAAATAGAAAAACCTTTAAACGACATCTCCTCCTAGCCCTTTGGCCAGATTTCAAAATAATTTCACAGAAATGTTCCTTGGATGACCCTCTACCAAAATTGCTGAAATGGTTCCGCTCCGCTGATCAAGATGGCCGCCAGAGCTAAAAATAGAAAAACCTTTAAACAACATCTCCTCCTAGCCCTTTGACCCGATTTCAAAATAATTTCAAAGAAATGTTCCTTGGATGACCCTCTACCAAAATTGCTAAAATGGTTCAGCTCCGCAGAACAAGATGGCCACAAGAGCTAAAAATAGGAAAACCTTTAAACGACATCTCCTCCCAGCCCTTTGGCTCGATTTCAAAATAATTTCACAGAAATGTTCCTTGGATGACCCTCTAACAAAATTGCAAAAATGGTTCCGCTCTGCTGAACAAGATGGCCGCCAGAGCTGAAAATAGGAAAACCTTTAAACAACATCTTCTAGCCCTTTGACCTGATCTTAAATTAATTTCACAGAAATGTTCCTTGGATGACCCTCTACCAAAATTGCTAAAATTGTTCTGCTCCGCTGAACAAAATGGCCACCAGAGCTTAAAATAGAAAAAAAACAATAGAAAAAACCATTAAACGACATCTCCTCCAAGCCCTTTGGCCTGATTTCGAAATAATTTCACAGAAATGTTCCTAAGTTGACCCTCTACTAAAATTGCTAAAATTGTTCAGCTCGGCAGAACAAGGTGGCCGCCAGAGCTGAAAATAGAAAAACATTTAAACGACATCTCCTCCTAGCCCTTTGGCCCGATTTCAAAATAATTTCACAGAAATGTTCGTTGGATGACCCTCTACCAAAATTGCTAAAATGGTTCAGCTCCGCTGAACAAAATGGCCACCAGAGCTAAAAATAGAAAAAACCTTTAAACGACATCTCCTCCTAGCCCTTTGATCCGATTTCAAAATAATTTCACAAAAATGTTCCTTGGGTGACCCTCTACCAAAATTGCTAAAATTGTTCGGCTCGGCTGAACAAAATGGCGGCCAGAGCTAAAAATAGAACAAAAACCTTTAAACGACATCTTCTCCAAGCCCTTTGGCCTGATTTCGAAATAGTTTCACAGAAATGTTCCTAGGTTGACCCTCTACTGAAATTGCTAAAATGGTTCCACTCGGCTGAACAAAATGATTGCCAGAGCTAAAAATAGAAATAATCTTTAAAGGACATCTCCTCCTAGCCCTTTGGACCGATTTCAAAATAATTTCGCAGAAATGCTCCTTGGATGACCCTTTACCAAAATTGCTTAAATGGTTCCGCTCCGCTGAACAAAATGACCGCCAGAGCTAAAAATAGAAAAACCTTTAAATGACATCTCCTCCAAGCCCTTTGGCCCGATTTCAAAAAAAAAATCACAGAAATGTTCCTGAGGTGACCCTCTACCAAAATTGCTAAAATGGTTATGCTCTGCTGAATAAAATGGCCACCAGAGCTAAAAATAGAAAAACCTTTAAACAACGTCTCCTCCAAGCCAATTGGCCCGATTTCAAAATAATTTCACAGAAATGTTCCTTGGATGACCCCCTACCAGAATTGCAAGCAAATTAAAGGGTCCTTTGGTTTTACATAGACTTATATAGGGAAATCTTTAAAAATCTTCTTCTCTGAAACCGCAAGGCCGAGGTCTTTGATATTTGGTGTGAAGCTTCATCTAGTGGACCTCTATCAAGATTGTTCAAATAATAGCCCTGGGCTTTTAGTTTTTCATAGGCATATATAGGGAAAATATTTGTAAATCTTCTTCTCTGAAACCACAAGGTCCAGGTCTTTGATATTTGGTATGGCGCTACGTCTAGTGGACCTCTACCAACATTGTTCAAATTATAGCCCGAGGCCAAAATACCCCCCACCCTGGGCCATTTGGTTTTACATAGGCTTATATAGGGAAAATCTTTAAAAATCTTCTTCTCTGAAACCACAAGGTCCAGGTCTTTGATATTTTGTATGGCGCTACGTCTAGTCGACCTCTACCAAGATTGTTCAAATTAAAGCCCAGGGGCCAAAAATGCCCCACACCCTGGGCCATTTGGTTTTACATAGGCTTATATAGGGAAAAGCTTTAAAAATCTTCTTCTGTGAAACCCCAAGGCCCAGTTCTTTGATATTTGGTATGAAGCTTCATCTAGTGGACATTTATCAAGATTGTTCAAATTATAGGCCTGGTGCAAAAAATGCCCCCACCTGCAGGCCCTTTGGTTTAACATTGGCTTACACAGGGAAAATCTTTAAAAATCTTCTTCTCCGAAACCGTATGGCCCGGGTCTTTGATATTTGGTGTATAGGGGACTTCTACCAAGATTGTTCTAATCATAGCTCTTGGGCCAAAAACTCCCTTCGCCGCGAGGCCCTTTGGTTTTACATTGACTTATATACGGACATTTAAAAAAATCTTCTATTCTGAAACCGCAAGGCCCAGGTCTTTGATATTTCATAATTTGGGTGAAGCTTCATCTAGTGGACCTCTATCAAATTGTTCAAATTATAGCCCTAGGAAATAGAAGTCAAGCCAATGAAAACATTTGAAAATCTTTTTGTCTGAAAGCAGAAGGCCAAGGTCTTTGATATTTGGTAAGAAGCTTCATCTTGTGGATTTCTACCAAGATTGTTCAAATTATAGCACTGGGGCCAAAAATGGCTCGCCCCGGGGACTCCAAGATTTATATAGACTTATATTAGGAAAACCTTTAAAAATCTTCTTGTCTGAAACCAGAAGGCTCCTGTCTTTGATATTTGGTATGAAGCTTCACTTTTTAGACCACTACCAAGATAGTTCAAATTATAGCCAGGGGCCAATAATGGCTCTCCCAGGGGCCACCTTGTTATCCTGTGGATCAGGTGAGCGATCCAGGGCCATCATGGCCCTCTTGTGTTTTATATTGCACGACCCGCAGAAAAAGCGACCGACTGAAGTCGGTTGATTTCTAAGAGTGCCCTAAAATCACCGTGTCATTCTGTCAGTCTGTCAGTCTGTCCGTCCGTCCGTAACCCGTTTGTGAAAATTGGTGATAGTGACTTAACCGCTTGGAATATTTAAACCATTTTTGGCATACTGATAGATATCAATGAGATCTAACCAATTAACTTGCGAAATATTACATTCCATTTAGTATAGCCTCGCCGAGGCGAAAAATGTGAAAATTTTCGAACTGCTTCTCCTCGGAAACGGTTGGGCCGATTGAAGTCAAATTTCATATGGAGCCTCTATGGGATGGGGGAAACCAAAATTTGCTCATGGGGTCCAGGTCACGTGACCTAAATGGCCGCCAAGCCATATATTGTCTGTCTGTATGTCCGTCCGTAACCCGTTTGTGAAAATTGGTGATAGTGACTTAACCGCTTGGAATATTTAAACAATTTTTGACATACTGATAGATATCAATGAGATCTAACCAATAAACTTGCGAAATATTACATTCCATTTAGTATAGCCTCGCCGAGGCGAAAAATGTGAAAATTTTCGAACCGCTTCTCCTCGGAAACCGTTGGGCCGATTAAAGTCAAATTTCATATGAAGCCTCTATGGGATGGGGGAAACCAAAATTTGCTCATGGGGTCCAGGTCACATGACCAAAATGGCCGCCAAGCCATATATGGTAAAAACCCTTCAAAAATAGTCTTCTCCAGAACCACTGGGCAGATTTCCACGAAACTTGATAATTAGCAACTGGGACGTAGGCCCATCATAAATTGCTAAAATGGTGACCCTGGGTTGACCTTGACCTTCTTTGTGCCTAGGTCAAACTTTGACACATATGCTTTTGTATTGGAAAAGTGAGAATGCATTTTATCCTGCAAACGATTCAGAATACAGTACTAAAGTATAAGATACATTTTTGCTCCTTACGATAAGGCGCATTTATTGGGGGAACCGTTTTAGGTCCAGGTCACATGACCAAAATGGCCGCCATACCCATATATGGTAACACTCATAAAGCTAAAAGCATCCGGCGGGTCGTGCACTTCAGCTGAAGCACTGGTTAGGATCACTTATTGTCTGTCATATGTGCGTAAACAAATTCTTCAAACGACATCTCCTCCTAAATCACTGATCGGATTTTGACCAAACTTCACAGGAATGATCTTTAGGTGGTCCCCTTTCCAATTTGTTTAAATGGTTCTGGTCCATTGCACATCTTGGTCACAGGAGCCAAAAAATAGATTTTTTTTTTTTCACCGAAAACTTAAAAAATCTTCTTCTCTTTAACCGCAAGGTCCATGACTTTGACATTTGGTATGAAGCTTCATCTAGTGGACCCCTACCAAGAGTGTTCAAATTAAAGTGCCGGGGCCAAAAATGCCCCCGCCCCTGGGCCCTTTGGTTTTACATGGGCTTATATAGGGAAAATCTTTAAAAATCTTCTTCTCTGAAACTGCAAGGCCCAGGTCTTTGCTATTTGATATGAAGCTTCATCTGGTGGACCCCTAATTATAGTGCTGGGGCCAAAAATGCCCCAGCCCCTGGGCCCTTTGGTGTCACATGGGCTTATATAGGGAAAATCTTTAAATCTTCTTCTCTCAAACGGCAAGGCCAAGGTCTTTGCTATTTGGTATGAAGCTTTATCTAGTGGACCCCTACCAAGATTGTTCAAATTATAGTGCTGGGGCCAAAAATGCCCCCGCCTCGGGGTCCTTTGGTTTTACATAGGCTTATATATGGAAAATATTTAAAAATCTTCTTCTCTGAAACCGCAAGGCCTAGGTCTTTGATATTTGGTATGAATCTTCATCGTGTGGACCTCTACCAAGATTGTTCAAATTATAGCACTGGGGCCAAAAATGCCCCCGCTCCGGGGCCCTTTGGTTTGACATAGACTTGTATAGGGAAAATCTTGAAAAAACTTCACTGAAACCACAAGGCCTAGGTCTTTGATATTTGGTATGAAGCTTCATCTAGTGGACCTCTACCCATAGACTTATAAAGGGAAAATTTTTAAAAATCTTCTTCTCTGAAACCACAGGGCCCAGAGCTTAGATATTTAGCATGTTGCAAGAGCAAGTGCTCACCTACATAATTCCTGCCAATCATGCGCCTGGGTTCCAAATGGGCCACGCCCCGGGGCCCCTTCACTCCCATAGACTCATAATGGAAAAAAGCTTCAAAAATCTTCTTCTCTGAAACCACAGGGCCCAGAGCTTAGATATTTAGCATGTAGCAATGGCAAGTGGTCACCTACATAATTCCTGCCAATCATGCCCCTGGGTTCCAAATGGGCCACGCCCCGGAGCCCCTTTGCTCCCATAGACTCATAATGGAAAAAAACTTCAAAAATCTTCTTCTCTGAAACCACAGGGCCCAGAGCTTATATATTTAGCATGTAGTAACGGCAAGTGGTCACTTACATAATTCCTGCCAATCATGCCCCTGGGGTCCATACTGACCACACCCCAGAGCTCCTCAGCTCCTATAGACTCATAATGGAAAAAAACTTCAAAAATCTTCTTCTCTGAAACCACAGGGCCCAGAGCTTAGATATTTAGCATGTAGCAAGGGCAAGTGGTCACCTACATAATTCCTGCCAATCATGCCCCTGGGTTCCAAAGGGGCCACGCCCCGGGTCCCCTTCGCTCCCATAGACTCATAATGGAAACAATCTTCAAAAATCTTCTTCTCTGAAACCACAGGCCCCAGAGCTTAGATATTTAGAATTTTGCAACGGCAATTGGTCACCTACATAGTTCCTGCCAATCATGCCCCTGGGTTCCAAATGGGCCACAACCCGGGGCCCCTTCGCTCCCATAGACTCATAATGGAAAAAAGCTTCAAAAATCTTCTTCTCTGAAACCACAGGGCCCAGAGCTTAGATATTTAGAATGTAGCAACGGCAAGTGGACACCTACATAAATCCTGCCAATCATTCCCTTGCGGTCCAAATTGGCCACGCCTGAAACCCCGGGCACCTTAGCTCCTATAGACTCATAATGGAAAAAAGCTTCAAAAATCTTCTTCTTTGAAACCACAGGGCCCAGAGCTTAGATATTTAGCATGTAGCAAGGGCAAGTGATCACCTACATAATTCCTGCCAATCATGCCCCTGGGTTACAAATGGGCCATGCCCCGGGGCCCCTTCGCTCCCATAGACTCATATTGGAAAAAAGCTTCAAAAATCTTCTTCTCTGAAACCACAGGACCCAGAGCTTAGATATTAAGCATGTAGCAAGGGCAAGCAGTCACCTACATAATTCCTGCCAATCATGGCCCTGGGTGTCATTTGGGCCATGCCCCGGCGCCCCTTCACTCCCATAGACTCATAAAGGGTACAAGCTTCAAAAATGTCTTCTCTGAAAGCACAGGCCCAGGAGCTTAGATATTTAGCATGTATTAACGGCAAGTGGTCACCTACATAATTCCTGTCAATCATGCCCCCGGGGTCCAAACGGGCCACGCCCCGGGGCCACTTAGCTCCTATAGACTCATAATGGAAAAAAAGCTTCAAAAAATCTTCTTCTCTGAAACCACAGGGCCCAGAGCTTAGATATTTAGCATGTAGCAACGGCAAGTGGTCACCTACATAAATCCCGCCAATCATGCCCCTGGGGTCCAAATGGGCCTCGCCCCGGGGCCCCTTAGCTCCTATAGACTCCAAATGGAAAAAAGCTTTAAAAATCTTCTCCTCTGAAACCACAGGGCCCAGAGCTTAGATATTTAGTAGGTAGCAACGGCAAGTGGTCACCTACATAAATCCTGCCAATCACGCCCCTGGGGTCCAAATAGGCCCGCCCCGGGGCCTCTTAGCTCCCATAGACTCCTAATGAAAAAAAAAAGCTTCAAAAATCTTCTTCTCTGAAAACACAGGGCCCAGAGCTTAGATAATTAGCATGTAGTAATGGTAAGTTGTCACCTACATAAATCCTGCCAATCATGCACCTGGGGTCCAAATGGGCCACGTCCTTGGGCCCCTTAGCTCCCATAGACTCCTTATGGAAAAATAGCTTCAAAAATCTTCTTCTCTGAAACCACAGGGCCCAGGTCACCTACATAAATCCTGCCAATCATGCCCCTTGGGCAAGAATTGGCCACACTCATGGCCCATTAGTTACCATGGATGGACTTAAAATGAAAAAAAAAAAAAAACACTTAAAATGGAAAAAATGAAACTTGAAAAATATTCTTCTTAGAAACCATAAGGCCCAGAGCTTAGGTATTTAGCATGTAGCAACATGGAGTTGTTGCCTACATGAATCCTGCCTGAGTCTTGCCCCTGGGGTTCAAATTGGCCAAATCCTGAGGCTTCTTAACTCCAATAAACTTATAATGAAAAAAAAAGCTTTAACAATCTTCTTTTCTGATACCATGAAGTACGGACCTTAGATATTTAGTATATAGCAACATAAAATGGTTGACTACATAAATCCTGCCAACCATGCCCTTTGGGTCAAAATTGACCTATGGACTTATACTGGAAAAAAAAAATCCAAAAATCTTCTCCAAAGCCATAAGGCCCAAGGCTCAGATATTTAGTGTGTAGCAATGTCAAGTGGTCTGCTATACTTTTGATTTTCTCGTACACAGGTGAGCGATATAGGGCCATTGGGCCCTCTTGTGTTTTATATTAGGATCACTTTTTGTCTGCCATCCGTGCGTAAACAATTTTTTCAAACGACATCTCCTCCTAAACCACTGATCGGATTTTGACCAAACTTCATAGGAATGATCCTTAGGTGATCCCCATTCAAAGTGGTTCAAATGGTTCCGGTCCGTTGCACATCTAGGTCACAAAAGCCAAAAATAGATTGTTTTTCACCGAAAATTTAAAAAATCTTCTTCTCTGAAACCACAAGGCCCAGGTCTTTGATATTTGGTATGAAACTTCATCTAGTGGACCCCTACCAAGATTGTTCAAATTATAGTGCTGGGGCCAAAGATGGCCCCGCCTCGGGGCCCTTTGGTTTTACATGGGCTTTTATAGGAAAATTTTTAAAAATCTTCTTCTCTGAAACCACAAGGCCCAGGTCTTTGATATTTGGTATGAAGCTTCATCTTGTGGACCCCTACCAAGATTGTTCAAATTATAGTGCTTGGGCCAAAGATGCCCCTGCCCCGGGCCCCTTTGGTTTTACATGGGCTTATATAGGGAAAATCTTCTTCTCTGAAACCACAAGGCCCAGGTCTTTGATATTTGGTATGAAGGTTCATCTAGTAGACCCTACCAAGATTGTTCGAATTATAGTGCTGGGGCCAAAAATGCCCCCGCCCCAGGGCCCGTTGGTTTTATATGGGCTTATATAGGGCAAATCTTTAAAAATCTTCTTCTCTGAAACCACAAGGCCCAGGTCTTTGCTATTTGGAATGAAGCTTCATCTAGTGGACCCCTAACAAGATTGTTCAAATTATAGTGGTGAGGCCAAACATGCCCCCGCCCCGGTACCCTTTGGTTTTACATAGGCTTATATAGGGAAAATCTTTAAAAATCTTCTCCTCTGAAACCGCAAGGCCCAGGTCTTTGATATTTGGTATGAAGCTTCATCTTGTGGACCCCTACCAAGATTGTTCAAATTATAGCCCTGGGGCCAAAATTGACCCCGCTCCAGGGCCCTTTGATTTTACATAGATTATATTGGGAAAATCTTAAAAAATTTTCTTCTGTGAAACCACAAGGCCTAGGTCTTTGATATTTGGTGTGAAATCTCATCTAGTGGACCTCTATCGAGATTGTTCAAATTATAGCCCTTGGGCCAAAAATGCCCCCGCCCGAGACCCTTTGGTTTTACAAAGGCTTCGCCCCCGCCCATAGGGGCTTGAAGAAATATATGGGCTGCATGATGCTTCCACGCAGAGCTGAATCCGGCCCGCACACTAGTACTGGTAAACCGCTTAGAGGATCTAAGCGTGTCCAGGAACCGCGGTGCGAGGCGGACCGTCCATGCTTATAAACCCAATTGGTTTCATTGGGCGACAGGGCTTGAGATGTCATTTCATCTCAATGTCGGGTAAAAGTCCCACAAAATTGGAAGCAGCGTGTCCAAAATGACCTTTACAGTGTTGACGGGGACGTTAAACCTAAAATCAAACAAACAAAACAATTTACATAGACTTATATAGGGAAATATTTAAAAATCTTCTTCTCTGAAACTGCAAGGCCCATGTCTTTGATATTTTGGTATGTAGCTTCATCTAGTGGACCTCTATCAAAATTGTTCAAATTATAGCCCTCGGGCCACAAATGCCCCCGCCCCGGGGCCCTTTGGTTTTACATAGACTTATATAGAGATGATCTTTGAAAAATCTTCTTCTCTGAAACAGCAAGGCCCTGGTCTTGGATATTTGGTGTTGAGCTTCATCTAGTGGACCTCTATCAAGATAGTTTAAATTATAGCCCTGAGGCCAAAAATACCCCCGCCCCTGGGCCATTTGGTTTTGACATAGGCTAATGTAGGGAATATCTTTAAAAAAAATCTTCTTCTCTGAAACCGCAAGGCCCAGGTCTTTGATATTTGGTGTGTAGCTTCATCTATTGGACCTTTGCCAAGATTGTTCAAATTATAGCCTTTGTTGATATTTGGCATGAACCTTCACCATTTTAGACCTCCCTCAGCATTATGCACATTATAGCCTGGTGTCAATAATGGCCCTCCCCGGGGCCCACTTATTACTCTATGGATCAGGTGAGCGATCCAGGGTCATCATGGCCCTCTTGTTATGTGTTAGGTAATTGTATCGATTCCTGATCATTGCTTTCACTCATTACGAAAACACGCCTATACAAATGCATTGTAAATTTTACCGCGGAAAAAATCAAATTTTAAGACGAAAAATGTGATATTTTTCTTATTTCCGCTCAAAATATAGATGGTGGGTACACGTTAGAACCGCCTCATTGAGGCGGTTCTAACCAGTACCCACAATCTATATTTTAGAGCAGAAAAAATAAAAATTAATGTTTACCCCTGTAAACCCCAGTTTTACTATACAAAAGCGGGGTTCAAGGGGGTCATAATTATATAGGCGGGTTTTTTTTTGATGTCCTGCTTTCCATATGAAATTTTATCTCCAGTTGGCTGAACAGTTTCGTCACAAAATGATGTTCGATATAACTAACTTGGGTCAAGGTCAGTGAATGATCTGGCCTTTGTTATTCTTAGCGGGCCATAATACTCATTTTTCAACCATGTTTAGATACCATAAACCACATTTTCTGTAAAATACATCGGTTTGTATGTTTTAAGGAGCAAATACGACCTCATTATAAAAATGTACCAATGTCAATATAGGGTCATCATGTAACAAATTGGCAGCACTCAGCTACCATAAATATGCATAGTTGCCATCTAGATAATGTAAAAGAGGTCGTTTTATTCTCTCTACAGTCAGCTTGGAAGTTTAAAACATCACAAAAACACGTCTACATAAATTTGACCCCACTGAACCCCACTTTTACTTAGTAAAACTGGGGTTTACAGGGGTAAACCTTATTTTTCTTATTTCAGCTCTAAAATACAATCTATATTTTGAGCAGAAATAAGAAATATATCACATTTTTTCATCTTAAAATTTTCGTTAATCGGCGGTAAAATTTACAATGTACTTGTCACAGGTATGTTTTCGTAATGATAATAGAAAATACTATTGACCTGGGGCGTAGGCAACTGTAGATTCTAACGAGTATCATAACATAGATTTGGAAAATATAAACTTAAACACTATTCGCTTTTAACATTTTTTTTGTTTATATATTTAGCCTTTAATGAGTCTTTGTCTGTTCATCACGAAAACACGTCCATATAATTTTGACCCCCCTCGAACCCCACTTTTATATAGTAAAACTGGGGTTTGCAGGGGTAAACCTTATTTTCTTATTTTTGCTCTTAAATATAGAGTGTGGCTACTCGTTAGAACCGCCTCAATGAGTACACACAAGCTATATTTTGAGCAGAAATAAGAAAAATATCACAAATTTTCATCTTAAAATTTTCATGTTTTTTTTTTTTTTTGGCGATAAAGGTTCCAATGTATTATTACAGGCATGTTTTCGTAATGTGAAATTACGTCGAAAATATTCAGACGGCAAATATGGGGCACAGAATGGAAATGACCCAACTTCAATTTTCAGACATAAATAAAAGCTTTAAAAGCTACCATTCAAGTTCAGTGACAAAAGCAACTTCGTCCTCATGAATAAGTAATTTACTATATCAAGACAACCTTTGAGGCTGTTCAAAAGTTCCATAAGACCACTTTTTAGACAACTTTTGAACAGTCCCAAAGTTTGTCTCTTACTATATGACAGTGGTGTGGAAAAGAATTGCTGAAATCTTGTGAATGACGTGTTAATTTTAAGCGGTCTTAATAGCGGGATTTCAAAGTACAAGAAAGTACGTTTATCCAAATTCCGGTCAAAGACATCACTTCCGCAGAAGTGCTCAGACTCATTGTATATTGAATCGTATGGGCCCCGCCAAGCGATTTTGGTACTTATCGCCTATGCGAGCAGCGAAGGTTCAGGCGAGCCTGCGCATCCGCGCAGTCTCGCCAGAACCTTCGCTGCTTGCTCATACAAGCAGGGAATCAAGAGGAACCTTCAGACAGAAAGCCATATCCCTGGCCCCTCTGAATGGCTGGGCATGAGCAGTTAAAATTTGTCATGATGGAATGCTCGAAGACAACAATTCGCTTGGCGGGGCTCATGTCATGTACCAGGTTCTGTCATAACTTGTCGCTAGCAGCTACTGAAAACGTAGACAATGCTGTCCATCACTAAGTAAATTCAGTGTAGACCTACTTACCTACTGAAAACCTTGCGGACAGACCAGTCTAAATCTTTAACGGTGGTTCCTTTTCCATTTTTCCATGTACAGCGCCCCAATAACTGTCGTCTGCTGTGAATAAATGAAAGCGTCTTAACATCACGGAGGCACCGGAAATTGGAAAATGATGCTGGATAAATAGGAAACCAGTGACAGATAATCGTTCGACTTGAATCAATGTTCAGCTCACGTCAGTATAAAACAAATAAACAATCAGGATGCTCTGACATCAAGGTCCAGGCATGCCGGGTATACACTCAGTTTCCTTGAGTTTCTGTCTTGTGCTTTCTCGTGTCATCTCATGCCCCTTCATAACATTCAACATATGCGTAGCTCGCATAACGCACTGCCCATGCGCGTTATATACCAAAATGCCAAAACAGAAAAAGAAAGAATAAAAGAAAAGAAAACGAAATCAGTTAAGTATGAGCATATTTTCTTTCAAATCCATATGGGCTGCTCATAAAGGAAGGTATTAGGCGCCTATAGTAGGTCAACGCTGAATGAACTTAGTTGTTTAACCCATTTGGTATCAAATGCAATCTTCCAACTTATATATAGCAGGAGTCCATTTCAAAACTGAGGGGTGTCAGGTTGTGCTTTCTTCAAAATTAATTGGAAAATGGCTGTACTTTTTTGCAAACAGTGTAGGTCCTGATCACAGCTGGAAGAGTAGTCCTTCTTGGAGAAAGATTTTTTTTCTATTTTATCTTCAGTCATCGTTTCAATAATTATTTGTTCTTACTCCTTGGGACCTCCGTTTCGTAGGGGTTTATTTTGCTGGAAAGCAAATGTTGATTCTCTTTTACATAATCAAGTTTTTTTTTTTACTTCTGAAGAGCATAAAATTAGACTTTAGAGCATAAAAATTAGACTGGAGATGTTAGAAAGTGTGTGAAGCTCTCACCTTTCTACTTTTACATAAGATTTGGTGCTAAGTTATTTAGACAACGTGTGGGTATTCTGATGGGTACAAATTGCGCACACCTTGTGGCTGATCTGTTCTCGTTTTGTTATGAAAGAGACTTCATGCTGTCCCTTTCCGTTGAATACCAATCTGAAATAAATGAAGCCTTTAGCTCGACCTCCAGATATTTGGATGATTTATTAAGTATTGACAATACCTATTTCGATGGTTTGATCAGTCAAATTTAACCCCCAGAACTTCAATTAAATAAAGCAAATTCTTCTGACACCGAGGCCCCGTGTTTGGATTTTACATCTATATATTGTAGATGGGTTGGTTTCTTACAAAATTTATGATAAACGCGATGATTTTGATTTTGAGATTGAAAATTTTCCTTTCCAGGATGGTGATGCTCTTCGTGCGGCATCCTAAGGCGTTTATATTTCGCAGTCACGGTTAATTCGAATTGCCAGAGTGTCTAGTCATGGAACTCACTTTACCACTCGTAATAAAATGTTAACTGCTAAACTTCTTGATCAGGGTTATCGGCATCATAAACTACGCAAAGCTTTTTCAAAATTTTATAGACGTCATTCCGATTTCAAAATTCAATGTTGGACTTAAATCTCTTCTGCAACAAGGTCTGTCGGAACCCGAATTTTATGGTGACTTAGTATATAAATTCAGAAAAAAATACAAATGCGATGACTTAAGCTCCCAATTTCGTAAAATCATCCTTCGATATAAAAAGATAGGGTACAAAATAAATGTTACACGATAGACTGCATGCATGGTAGTTAACCAAGTCACGGTTGACAACTTTGCTTCCCTCTTTAATTGCACGCCGGTGGATCAGACCTCAGATTCTATGACGGTTCCAGCGTAAAGGCTTACTGAGAACAAGTTTGTTTTGTTTGATTTGAGGTTTAACGTCCCCGTCAACACTGTAAAGGTCATTTTGGAGACGTTGCTTCCAATTTTGTGGGACTTTTACCCGACATTGAGATGAAATGACATCTCAAGCCCTGTCGACCAATGAAACCAATAGGGTTTATTAGCATGGACGATCCGCCTCGCACTGCGGTTCCTGGACAGGCTTAGATCTTCCAAGCGGTTTACCAGTACTAATGTGCGGTCGGTATCAGCTCTGCGTGGAAGCATCGTGCAGCCCAATCTATTTCTCCAAGCCCCGATGGGCGGGGGCGAACTGAGAACAAGAGTTTCTAACTGTATATAATGTTGGTTGGTGCCTGATGCTCTGTCTCTGGTCGGGCCCATCGGAGTCTGACTGTTGTGTTCTTTGCTCAAGCATTTCAGTGGTTTCTTGTTGTCCTCAGCGTTGTTCTGTGATTTTTGTGTTCACGGAGATGTCGCACTGATGAGTTAGGAGGCCTTCATGCGAACTGAACAAAGTATGTGTCTATATCGCGACGGAAGTAAGGGCGAGGATTGTGGCCACGTAAAATCGATTTAAGCAGATAAGGATAGTTATAGTTTTAGCTCGGGATGGAAATCCATAGTTTTAGCTCGGAATAGAAATTCTGTTCTAACCCTGGTGTTCTTACCCAAAATTGAATATTCTAGCGTGTTTTATAAATGCACTGGTTGAATACGACCTCATAGGCGCCGTCGTTAAGGCTGACGTCACAGCACGTTACGTGACGTCACTAAACATTCCTGTATGGCGGACGTCGGTAACCGAAGTGACTGTAGCATTAAAACCCGCGCTTAGAAATGGAAGGTATGCAAGAAAAAGAATCTAATATGGGTGTGAGGGGTGGATAGAAATTCCGTCCCTCTGGATCACTCTCCGGCATCACTCGGCAAGCTTTTCATCCACCCGTCACACCCATATAAGATTCTTATATTCCAAATGTATATACCCGGGTTCAGCATGGTGGGGGTTAATAGTATTTGTTTTGTAATTTTCATGTAGATCTATGCCTTCAAAAATTACCTCTCCTTTACAAGAGTAGGTAGGCCCTACATATACAGTCGAACTTCGATGGCTCGAACATCGATGTCTCGTTTACCATGGATGTGTCGAACCCGTTTATGAGTCCTAGGGAATTCCTCTGCATAAGAAAAAGGGTGGGATAATTAAGGAGATGTTTGACTTTTATTTTGCAAATGTATGCTGTGTGTACTCATTAGAATCGCCTCAATGAGGTGATTCTAATAAGTACACACAGCATACATTTATGTTACAGAACACCGAAAAGAAGTCCAAAAATACCCTCGTTATGTTTTCTGGAAGTATGCAACAGTGGCTCGAACTTCCGCTGTCTCGAACAAATTTCCATGGTCCCAAAGGGGTTTGAGCCATCGAAGTTCGACTGTACATGATTTAAGTGTCGCAGGCTCTTGGATCGCCATCGCATTGCCATAACCCAATCACCATTCATTTTGGCAGTCCATGCACGCAGCGCATTTGTCTAACAACCTTAATAACATGAAATAAGCTATATGACCGTTTTACTTTTAAGCTTAAGCCTAGGTCACATAGCCCGACCGATGTCCGGCATCGGTGGAGCTCGGTAGATTTTTGGGGTGTCGCCGAGTTCACCTCATCGGGGGCATAGCTCGGTGACGTGAACGGGCTCCGTCCGGAAATCTACACGCGACCGACCAAACACCGGTCGATGACCGTACGGAGTCTGTCTTAACAGGGGAGATTTTTTCGGCCTATGTGGTAGCAACTACCGGCCGGTGGTCGATCGGACATCGGGGGGTATACGGCCGGTACCCGAGCAGGTTACAGGACACCGTGCGATCACCGGACGGGTTGTAAACGGTCTTTGAACACTGCCTGGCCGATGTTCGGCCGTTGTAACTCGGACTTGGCGGGGGGCGGGGGGGGGCGATGGTCAGCTATTACATCACTGTATATATGTCCAACCTGCCTGGCATGGTCATTTCATCACTATGGCCTCTTCTCCTCATCCCCATCATTTTTCTGGCAACTTTTGGCATCCTTAAAGTCTGTCAAAAGAGGGAGTACACACTGAAATCCTGATGTTGCTCGTGTGAGATGTTGCTTGTGTAAACACAACTAGCTGAATGTTGTACACTGACTTGAGCGAGCGGTTTATATGCAAGCAGCGATATCCGGCCGAGCTTCGGCCACTGTTCCTTACATCGGTCACCCACCGGTACTATATTTTCCAAGGCTCGGTCCCACATCGGTCGGACCTCGGCCGAAACTCGGTCGGTGTCCGTTCACAAAAGCTTGTCCTCTGGTGGCCTCAGATGCACGGGACACCGGCCGATACTCAGCCGTACACCGGCCATGTGGTAAGGATGGGGCTGCGATGAGCCAGCTCGGTGAGAGCCCGTCGAATTTTAACGCCGAAGTTAAATTTCGCCGAGCTGCCCACCGATGCGGTTTTAAGCCCCAAACGCCGGCCGGTGACCACAGGATTCCGGCCGGTGTTTGGCGAAAGTCGCATCGTTCGCTAATCGAAACCTCATCGGCCGGGCTATGTGACCTAGGCATTATAAACCATACATAGAATAGTTATAAAATTAAAGAGAACATGAACTACCTGAAAATAGGCTACTCCAGCCAACAAAACTAGCAAATGACATTCATCTGCACTGCTTCTATTTCTGTCTTCAATGCATCGATCTTCAGTCACTAGTAATTAATTATTCAATGCAAAACAGGACTTTTCATTCTGTTTTGCCTTTGATCCGTTTTCTTTGGTGTGTTATTTTCGTAATGCTGCAGAGATTGTTTTCTGCAAAGTTCTTGCATGTTTTGTAGGTTTTCATGCGAGTACAACACATCGTAACGCGAATTTTCAAGTACATGGGAAAACAATGATCAGGAACGAATACAAATACCTAAAACAAACCTTCCAAAACAGCAACTGTAAAGAAGGGCGCGAATAACAGTTTTGGCATTATACAGTAAAATTCCTATACTAAGACCACCTTTGGGACTGTTCAAAAGTGGTCTTTAAGACCACTTTTGAACACTCCCAAAGATGGTCTCTGACCACAGGACATGGCATGCAGAAAATAAAAAGCAAGAATAAGTACACCCTCCAAAATCAGCTTTTTTAAACAGGACTTAATTGTAGGTGGTCTTAATAGCGGAATTTTGCTGTTTTTGTTTTGTTTGATTTTAGGTTTAACGTCCCCGTCAACACTGTAAAGGTCATTTTGGAGACGTTGCTTCCAATTTTGTGAGACTTTTACCCGACATTGAGAGGAAATGACATCTCAAACCCTGTCGCCCAATGAAACCAATAGGGCTTATTAGCAAGGACGGTCCGCCCCGCACCGCGGTTCCTGGACAGGCTTACTGAAACTTTAACATTATAAGTAGAAAGCCAAAATAACAGTTTATTTCCCCCAAAATGACCAAACGGTTATCCAAAGTAAAAATATTACCAGGAGAATCATTCAAAGACATACAAGGACCACTATGAACCACAACAGTAGTACCATCTTGAAACCTATAGTAATATACACGGAGAGGTTGGGAGTGGGTGCTTCGAGTGAAATCAATTTTACGAGGCACATTCATCATTCTTAGTTATGCCGTGGTTGTTCTGTCTGCGTGAGGGTTTTCTAACTTTTCAGTGCATCTTCTCCTAGACAACAAAAATTAAACGAATTCTTAAATGAACCACCGATGAGGACTCGACAGCATAGAATATTTGAAGACGTCCAACAGCTGTACCCCGGTGGGCCACACCAGAGACACAACATCAGGCCCCAATCGACTTATTTAACAGGTTTGTTTGGATTTTTTCTGTGGTGCAGCCCTTGCTTGTAAAGGAGTACCTTTTTATTAGAACTTTAGACCGGCGCCATCATAGAGTCTGAGGCCTGACCCGCCGGCGTGCAATTGACCTTCAACACTCCCTCGGCCAATTCAGCAGACGACAAGTTCGTGATATGTTTCTTATATTTCTCAGAAAACATGACCTGGCCGCTCATGTAATTTATTGATGTAAATCGTCTCCATAGGAGAAAACAGGACTTGACATCGCATGCCAAGTGTCGTCATAGGAGAACCAGGCGTTGACATCTCATGGAATAGGAAACAAATTGAATGAAATGTCAAATCCTGTTTTCTAGTAAAATAAGAAAAATATTTCAAAATGTCGTCTATTGAGAAAAAAAATTCCCAGTATGCAGAGTGTTATAGTGATTGGAAAATAACCACGAGCAAGGAAAAAGCCACCACAAATCACCGAAAGAAGTGACCCAGCCTAAAATTGGTTTACAAAACAGCTGAAATTTTTTGCCGCGTCTGATCTGGGCCTGCAATGTTGACCAGTGTCCCGTTTAGGGTTTCACGTCGAAAATGGGTCATGGTCCTTCTATATTCTATCTTACTATAGTTCTATACTCGAAGTTTTATCACATTGTGTCAAATAAAACACGTACTGCATACCATGGCAGTATGAGCATTTTTAGAGAAAACATTTGTGATAATTTTCTAGTTTGAGTGCTAAAACTCAAATGTGGACTTCAGTTCATAATTGATATAATGATTAGATAATGCTACCCAACAGGCACATGACGCAATTGTGACGTCACATCAACATCGGTACAGCGTCATGACGTTTATGCAACGTCACATTTACTCACGACGTTGCACCGACCTTGATTTGACATTGCCCTAGCGACGTGTGCCTGCTGGGTATAACGTTTTGTTCAGCTGAAGACCAGACCCCGGTCATGAAACGGAGGTCAAGGTAATAGACTTCAATGTAATGAAATGTTCCTCGTGCGACTTCCAACGGTGTTTATATGTCATAATTCGCATTACGAATACACGCCTTTTGAAATACAGTGTAAATTTTACCGCCTTAAAAACAACAATTTTCTGATGAAAAATTGTGATATTTTTCCTATTTCTGCTCAAAATATAGATTGTGGGTCGAGGCGGTTCTAACGAGTTCCCACAATCTATATTTTAGAGCAGAAATTAGAAAAATAAGGTCTATCCCTATAAACCCCAGTTTTACTATATAAAAGTGGGGTTCAAGGGAGTCAGAATTATACAGCCGTGTTATCTTAATGGATACACCAGTGTTTAGTCATTTCACTGATTTCAACACTCGTAAAAAATCGGTAACTGCGAAACTTCTTAATCAGGGTTATCGGCATCGTAAACTTCGCAAAGCCTTTTCTCCGTTTTATAGACGAAACTCAATGTTGAACAAATCTCCTCTGCAATTAGGTCTATTGGAACTTGAATTTTATGTGGACTTGGTACATAAATTCCGAAAAATATTCGCTGTTGATGATTTCAGTAAGCAATATCGAAAAATCATTCCTCGATGTAAAATATTGGATACAACATAAAATGTAAAACGACAGACTGCATGCCTGGCAGTTAACCCAGTCACTGTTGATAACTTTGCTTCACTCTTCAATTGCACGTCGTTTGATCTTTGGCGGCTGCGACCGAAAGACTAACTTTTTGAAAGTTGATTTTTTAAATCAAGTTTCTTTGTCACTACATATCTACTTCCGGTACTGGACCGCGTTGCTCCACTTCCGCTGTTCGTTCGCTGCATAAAATAGTCCAAATGAACTCTTGAAAATTAATTTTGCAGGCCGACCCCGCATGGAACGTCTTTCAAAATATTTCATTTTTCGAGACTTTATACTCTTTCATCCCTGAGTTTCTAAACAGGACTCTTCTCGCTTTAAATATATTCTTATAGAAAAGGATTCCTGTTTAGTTCACTGACATGATGGCAAACAGTGTACATGTAGATTCTGGCGAGACGTTCTAGCTACGTGCCGTCTTATCAGGATCTACAAGATTTGCATAGATAAAGTGTATTTCTACCTCGGCGTCTGCACCGGTCTACAAGCTTATCACAACCCTTTACTGACCTACAATTCGCCTGCTTTCGAAAGCTCTAATATTACAAAGCACGTGTTGTTTAAATTAAGTTCCGTACTTTAGCAAATATGAAGACACCGTTCAGACGCAACATTCTGTGGCATCTAATCTATCTTAACTGTTTCCAAATGTCACAGTATTGAACCAATTGACATTTATGGGTTAATGTTTTTAGGACCCCGTACAGGTGGGAATAAACGTATTTTAATTCACCTTGGGTAAACGGGGCGTCTGACCAGAGTTAAAATGTCTAAATCAAATGGTTTAAAAATGATCTTTTTTTGTCAAGCTAATCTCCTTTTTATGTCCCGACGCCCGAAGGAACATAGCTCCAAGCGGCTGTACAACGTATCAATGCGACGTTGATGCGACGTTGCTAAGACATCATGTGCCCGCTAGGAGAACTTCTCTGTAAGATTATTAGCAGACATGTACTGAGCTAATTTAGAAATTTATGTTTGGACCATGAAGAAATTGGCAGGCACGTTTTTCTTTCTTTCTTCCGTATTTTCTTCGCGGGGGTAGTTGAGTGAGGCAATGGCGATGTGTATCTTGTGTCACTGGGGAGTCCAGCTGATATTGACTTACAGTTGGGCAACACCTGCTGTCCTTGCCTACAGTATATAATTGCAACACGCAACACTATGACCTTGTCCGGAACAGTCCTTCGTGGGCACACACTGTCCGTGTTGGGGACATTGTATTTCTGTTGAATAGTTGGCGTGTCATACTAAGTTATTTATAAGACTTTCAAGGGGCGTAACAAATCAAAACAAACAAAAAAATCAACACTCTGCATATTTTGCAATAGTTTGGTTAATCACTTTAATTTTGATTAAAGGATTTCAATTAAAAAATACATAAAAATATGCCTAACATAAAGTTTTATGAATCTATTCCAGTTTGTATTGGTGACAAAATATTTGCTGGTAATAAACCTTTTCATAGTTGAAATTATTTTGATACTAATAGTAAGTTGCGGTCCTCCGCGAAAGAAGTCACCTAACTCCCAATCGGCTAGCTGATAACTGTCAAGCATACAGGAGTCAGCATATTGGCAGCCTAGGGAAAAGACCTACAACTAATCCCAGCTGGCGAACTGGGGGTAGCCCCTATGTGCCCTTGGCGCCCGGTTACCTTAAAACATCCGTCAAGTCATCTATTTATTTTGCATCAGGACAAAGAAGAAGAAGAACGTTTAATTCGAAGGGATGTTTTTTATTGTATCGTGATCCCAAATGAATATCAAAGGAGTCATTAAAATGTCCATTTAAAGAAGCATTTAACCCAGCTAATTAAAAATCAATTAGTCCTTACAAAAGAAACATTCTGACTAAAAGACAAAAATTATTCTATTGTGGAAGCAGGCTACAAACCGCATACAAATCCATGCACTTTCCACTTGTCTGGAGCAAAATAATCCGTAAACAAAATTTGCCGCATGACGTTAAATTAAACTGGAAATTTCTTCTGACGTAACGTCAACTTTCAACGTCATTTTCCACGTTTTACGCTGATACTCGTAACCGCTGATACTCGTTTTCAGCATTTCTTTTAGGGCTACTGATGAGGCCTTGATGGCCTAAACAAGCTTGTCTGGCCCAAACAAAAAATGGATTCCGCTATTTTCGTTTTTGAATGCGTTCGTGGTTCTCAAAGGGCATCCCTTTTAGCCTTATTTAATACACATGATTTAAAGCAAACTAGACATTTGAACAATTTCCTGCAATTGTTTTTAGCGGTTGGTGGATTCTATACATGGACTCCTTTAATAGATTGTTCCCAGCAAGGACAATTTATATAGGTATGTTTAATAGACTGTTCCCACCAAGGACACTTTCTGTAGGTATGTTTTATAGACTGTTCCAAGCACAGACACTTCTGTAGGTATGTTTATAGACTGTTCCCAGCCCGGACAATTATATAGGTATGTTAAATAGACTGTTCCCACCAAGGACACTTTTCGTAGTTATGGTTAGTAGACATTTTCCAGCACGGACACTTTCTAAAGCTTTCATTAAAAGACTGGTCCCAGCATGGACACTTTCTGTAGGTATATTTAAAAGACTGTTCCCACCACGGACACTTTCTGTAGTACGCTTCATAGTCTGTTCCCAGCACGGACACTTTCTGAAGCTATGTTTAATAGACTGTTCCCATCAAGGACACTTTCTGTAGGTATGTTTGATAGATTGTTCCCAGCACGGACATTTCTGTAGATATGGTTAATAGACTGTTCACACCAAGGACACTTTCTGAAGGTATTTTAATATATTGTTTGCAGCACGGATACTTCTGTTGGTATGTTTAATAGACTGTTTCCAACAAGGCCACTTTCTATACGTATGTTTAATAAGAAGTTCCCACCAAGCACACTTTCTGCAGCTATGTTTAATAGACTGTTCCAAGCATGGACACTTACTGTTGCTATGTTTAATAGACTATTCTCACCAAGGACACCTTCTGTAGCTATGTTTAATAGAATGTTCCCACCAAGGACACTTTCTGTAGCCATTTATAACAGATTGTTCCCACCAAGGACACTTCATGTAGCTATGTATAATAGACCGTTCCCAGCATGGACACTTTTTGTAGCTATGTTTAATAGACTGTTTGCAGCACGGACACTTCTGTATATATGTTTAATAGATTGTTTCCAACAAGGACTCTTTCTATACGTATGTTTAATAAACTGTTCCCACCAAGGACACTTTCTGTAGCTATGTTTAATAGAATGTCCCCACCAAGGACACTTTCTGTAGCCGTTTTTAACAGACTGTTCCCACCAAGGACACTTCATGTAGCTATGTTTAATAGACTGTTCCCAGCATGGACACTTTTTGTAGGTATGTTTAATAGGCTGTTTCCAGCACGGACACTTCTGTATATATGTTTAATAGACTGTTTCCAACAAGGACTCTTTCTATACGTATGTTTAATAAACTGTTCCCACCAAGGACACTTTCTGTAGCTATGTTTAATAGAATGTCCCCACCAAGGACACTTTCTGTAGCTGTTTTTAACAGACTGTTCCCACCAAGGACACTTCATGTAGCTATGTTTAATAGAATGTTCCCAGCATGGACACTTTTTGTAGCTATGTTTTTAATAGAATAATCCCACCAAGGACACTTTCTGTAGCCATTTTTAACTGACTGTTCCAACCAAGGACACTTCATGTAGCTATGTTTAATAGACTGTTCCCAGCATGGACACTTTTTGTAGCTATGTTTAATAGGCTGTTTCCAGCACTGACACTTCTGTATATATGTTTAATAGACTGTTTCCAACAAGGACTCTTTCTATACGTATGTTTAATAAACTGTTCCCACCAAGGACACTTTCTGTAGCTATGTTTAATAGAATGTCCCCACCAAGGACACTTTCTGTAGCCGTTTTTAACAGACTGTTCCCACCAAGGACACTTCATGTAGCTATGTTTAATAGAATGTTCCCAGCATGGACACTTTTTGTAGCTATGTTTAATAGAATGTTCCCACCAAGGACACTTTCTGAAGCCATTTTTAACAGATTGTTCCAACCAAGGACACTTCATGTAGCTATGTTTAATAGACTGTTCCCAGCATGGACACTTTTTGTTGCTATGTTAAATAGGCTGTTTCCAGCACGGACACTTCTGTGTATATGTTTAATAGACTGTTTCCAACAAGGACCCTTTCTATACGTATGTTTAATAAACTGTTCCCAGCATGGACACTTTCTGTAGCTATGTTTAATAGAATGTCCCCACCAAGGACACTTTCTGTAGCTGTTTTAACAGACTGTTCCCACCAAGGACACTTCATGTAGCTATATTTAATAGAATGTTCCCAGCATGGACACTTTTTGTAGCTATGTTTAATAGAATAATCCCACCAAGGACACTTTCTGTAGCCATTTTTAACTGACTGTTCCAACCAAGGACACTTCATGTAGCTATGTTTAATAGACTGTTCCCAGCATGGACCCTTTTTGTAGCTATGTTTAATAGGCTGTTTCCAGCACTGACACTTCTGTATATATGTTTAATAGACTGTTTCCAACAAGGACTCTTTTTTATACGTATGTTTAATAAACTGTTCCCACCAAGGACACTTTCTGTAGCTATGTTTTATAGAATGTCCCCACCAAGGACACTTTCTGTAGCCGTTTTTAACAGACTGTTCCCACCAAGGACACTTCATGTAGCTATGTTTAATAGACTGCTCCCAGCATGGACACTTTTTGTAGCTATGTTTAATAAAATGTTCCCACCAAGGACACTTTCTGAAGCCATTTTTAACAGATTGTTCCCACAAAGGTCACTTTCTGTAGCTATGTTTAATAGACTGTTCCCAGCATGGACACTTTTTGTAGCTATGTTAAATAGGCTGTTTCCAGCACGGACACTTCTGTGTATATGTTTAATAGACTGTTTCCAACAAGGACTCTTTCTATACGTATGTTTAATAAACTGTTCCCACCAAGGACACTTTCTGTAGCTATGTTTAATAGAATGTCCCCACCAAGGTTACTTTCTGTAGCCGTTTTTAACAGACTGTTCCCACAAAGGACACTTCATGTAGCTATGTTTAATAGACTGTTCCCAGCATGGACACTTTTTGTAGCTATGTTTAATTGGCTGTTTCCAGCACGGACACTTCTGTATATATGTTTAATAGACTGTTTCCAACAAGGACTCTTTCAATACGTAGGTTTAATAGACTGTTCCCACCAAGGACACTTTCTGTAGCTATGTTTAATAGAATGTCCCCACCAAGGACACTTTCTGTAGCCTTTTTAACAGACTGTTCCCACCAAGGACAGTTCATGTAGCTATGTTTAATAGAATGTTCCCAGCATGGACACTTTTTGTAGCTATGTTTAATAGAATGTTCCCACCAAGGACACTTTCTGTAGCCATTTTTAACAGACTGTTCCCACCAAAGACACTTCATGTAGCTATGTTTAATAGACTGTTCCCAGCATGGACACATTTTGTAGCCAAACTGTTCCCACCAAGGACACTTTCTGTAGCTATGTTTAATAGAATGTCCCCACCAAGGACACTTTCTGTAGCCGTTTTTAACAGACTGTTCCCACCAAGGACACTTCATGTAGCTATGTTTAATAGACTGCTCCCAGCATGGACACTTTTTGTAGCTATGTTTAATAGAATGTTCCCACCAAGGACACTTTCTGAAGCCAATTTTAACAGATTGTTCCCACCAAGGTCACTTTCTGTAGCTATGTTTAATAGACTGTTCCCAGCATGGACACTTTTTGTAGCTAGAATGTCCCCACAAAGGACACTTTCTGTAGCCGTTTTTAACAGACTGTTCCCACCAAGGACACTTCATGTAGCTATGTTTAATAGACTGTTCCCAGCATGGACACTTTTTGTAGCTATGTTTAATAGGCTGTTTCCAGCACGGATACTTCTGTATATATGTTTAATAGACTGTTTCCAACAAGGACTCTTTCTATACGTATGTTTAATAAACTGTTCCCACCAAGGACACTTTCTGTAGCTATGTTTAATAGAATGTCCCCACCAAGGACACTTTCTGTAGCCGTTTTTAACAGACTGTTCCCACAAAGGACACTTCTTGTAGCTATGTTTAATAGACTGTTCCCAGCATGGACACTGTTTGTAGCTATGTTTAATAGGCTGTTTCCAGCACGGACACTTCTGTATATATGTTTTATAGACTGTTTCCAACAAGGACTCTTTCTATACGTATGTTTAATAAACTGTTCCCACCAAGGACACTCTCTGTAGCTATGTTTAATAGAATGTCCCCACCATGGACACTTACTTAAGCCGTTTTTAACAGACTGTTCCCACCAAGGACACTTCATGTAGCTATGTTTAATAGACTGTTCCCAGCATGGACACTTTTTGTAGCTATGTTTAATAGGCTGTATCCAGCACGGACACTTCTGTATATATGTTTAATAGACTGTTTCCAAAAAGGACTCTTTCTATACGTATGTTTAATAAACTGTTCCCACCAAGGACACTTTCTGTAGCTATGCTTAATAGAATGTCCCCACCAAGGACACTTTCTGTAGCCGTTTTCAACAGACTGTTCCCACCAAGGACACTTCATGTAGCTATGTTTAATAGAATGTTCCCAGCATGGACACTTTTTGTAGCTATGTTTAATAGAATGTTCCCAGCAAGGACACTTTCTGTAGCTATTTTTAACAGACTGTTCCCACCAAGGACACTTCATGTAGCTATGTTTAATAGACTGTTCCCAGCATGGACACTTTTTGTAGCTATGTTTAATAGGCTGTTTCCAGCACGAACACTTCTGTATATATGTTTAATAGACTGTTTCCAACAAGGACTCTTTCTATACGTATGTTTAATAAACTGTTCCCACTAAGGACACTTTCTGTAGCTATGTTTAATAGAATGTCCCCACCAAGGACACTTTCTGTAACCGTTTTTAACATACTGTTCCCACCAAGGACACTTCATGTAGCTATGTTTAATAGAATGTTCCCAGCATGGACACTTTTTGTAGCTATGTTTAATAGAATGTTCCCACCAAGGACACTTTCTGTAGCCATTTTTAACAGACTGTTCCCACCAAGGATACTTCTTGTAGCTATGTTTAATAGACTGTTTCCAGCACGGACACTTCTGTATATATGTTTAATAGACTGTTTCCAACAAGGACTCTTTCTATACGTATGTTTAATAAACTGTTCCCACCAAGGACACTTTCTGTAGCTATGTTTAATAGAATGTCCCCACCAAGGACACTTTCTGTAGCTGTTTTTAACAGACTGTTCCCACCAAGGACACTTCATGTAGCTATATTTAATAGAATGTTCCCAGCATGGACACTTTTTGTAGCTATGTTTAATAGAATAATCCCACCAAGGACACTTTCTGTAGCCATTTTTAACTGACTGTTCCAACGAAGGACACTTTATGTAGCTATGTTTAATAGATTGTTCCCAGCATGGACACTTTTTGTAGCTATGTTTAATAGGCTGTTTCCAGCACTGACACTTCTGTATATATGTTTAATAGACTGTTTCCAACAAGGACTCTTTCTATACGTATGTTTAATAAACTGTTAGCCACAAAGGACACTCTCTGTAGCTATGTTTAATAGAATGTCCCCACCAAGGACACTTTCTGTAGCCGTTTTTAACAGACTGTTCCCACCAAGGACACTTCATATAGCTATGTTTAATAGACTGTTCCCAGCATAGACACTTTTTGTAGCTATGTTTAGCACCTACGACTCTCAAAATTTATATGCAGCATGATCAGACTCGAGACTTACAAGTTTGCGAAAATTATCCGGGTCGACAGTCCAAGATGGCCGCCGTTACTAAAAATAGCAAAAACAACTAAATCGACTTTTCTCTAGAACCGCATGGTATAATTGGCTGATTTTTGGTATTGAGCTTCGATGGGCACTAGGTTCTCAAATTTATATACAAAAACTCTGTAGTGGAATTAGGTCACGGTGACCTACTTTATATTTACGACATATATTTTGTTCAAATGGCATCTCCTCGAAAACCAATCCTCAGATTTTGACCAAACTTGATCTGAAGCATTCTGATATCAGCATTACTCAGATTTGTTCAAATGGTTCCGCCTCGATGCATAAGTAGGTCATAATGGAAAAACTTCAAACTGCTAATTCTCGTGAACTGGTGAAAGGGATTTGACCAGACATGGTCAGAAGCATCCATGCATCAACCAGTATTAGATATATTCAAATGGTTCCACTCCGATGCATAAGTAGGTCAAAATGGTCGATATCGGGAAAACTTCAAACCGCTGATTCTCGTGAATGGATAAACAGAATTTGATTAAACATGGTCAGAAGCATCCTTACATCAACCTGTATCAGATTTATTCGAATGGTTCCACTCCGATGCATAAGTAGGTCATAATGGCTTACATCGTGAAAAACATCAAATTGCTGATTCTCATTAATGGCTGAACGGAATTTGGTCAAACTTGGTCAGAAAGATCCTTACATCAACCTGTATCAGATTTATTCAAATGGTTCCACTCCAATGCATAACTAGGTGATAATGGCCGACATCATGAAAAATTTTAAACTGCTGATTCTCTTAAATGGATGAACAGAATTGGATCAAACTTGGAACCGTCTATTAAACATACCTACAGCAGTCTCCGTCGTAGGAAGAGAAAGTGTCCTTGTCGGGAACAGTCTATTAAACATAACTACAGAAAGTGCCCTTGGTGGGAACAGTCTATTAAACAGACCTAAAGAAGTGTCCGTGCTGGGAACAGTCTATAAAGCATACCTAAAGAAGTGTCCTTGGTGGGAACAGTCAATTAAAAATACCTAAAGAAGTGTCCGTGTTGGGAACAGTCTATTAAACATAACTACAGAAAGTGTCCTTGGTGGGAACAGTCTATTAAACATACCCAAAGAAGTATCCGTGCTGGGAGCAGTCTATTAAACATAACTACAGAAAGTGTCCTTGGTAGGAACAGTCTATTAAACATACCTAAAGAAGTGTCTATGGTGGGAACAGTCTATTAAACATACCTAAATAAGTGTCCGTGCTTGGAACAGTCTATTAAACATACTTTAAGAAGTGTCCGTGCTGGGAATGGTCTATTAAACACCACAGGACCATTGGTCCTGAATCGCTCACCTGACGTCAGTCAGCCCAGCGGTTCCAGAGGAGAAGACATTTAAAAATGTGGACACACAGGCACACGACAGACAAACTCTGACCACCCTATAAGTTCACCAATGAGCTTTCGGCTCAGGTGAGATAATAACTACAAAAAGTGTCCTTGGTGGGAACATTCTATCAAACATAGCTACAGAAAGTGTTCTTGGTGGGAACAGTCTATTAAACATAGCAACAGTAAGTGTCCATGCTTGGAACAGTCTATTAAACAGAGCTGCAGAAAGTGTCCTTGGTGGGAACATAAACATTGAATCCTTAAGATTTTTCTAAGTAAAAAAGTTTGTGCTCAAAAAAATAATCTTACTAGATCTCAATAAAATTTTTGGAGTCTGGGTGAAAAAAAATGGGTTGTTCGGGGGACAGCAAGCAAACATTTTTTTATGGATGGCCTCAGTTCCGTTTTCAGGAATGTACACTTATTTGGACTTTTTCCTACACATAACTACAGCAGTGTCTGTGATGGGAACCGTCTATTAAACATACCTACAGCAGTGTCCGTCGTAGGAAGAGAAAGTGTCCTTGTCGGGAACAGTCTATTAAACATAGCTACAAAAAGTGTCCATGCTGGGAACAGTTTATTAAACATAGCTACAAGAAGTGTCCTTGGTGGGAACAGTCTGTTAAAAACGGCTACAGAAAGTGTCCTTGGTGGGAACATTCTATTAAACATAGCTACAAAAAGTGTCCATGCTGGGAACAGTCTATTAAACATAGCTACATGAAGTGTCCATGCTGGGAACAGTCTATTAAACATAGCTACATGAAGTGTCCTTGGTGGGAACAGTCTGTTAAAAATGTCTACAGAAAGTGTCCTTGGTGGGAACATTCTATTAAACATAACTACAAAAAGTGTCCATGCTGGGAACAGTCTATTAAACATAGCTACATGAAGTGTCCTTGGTGGGAACAGTCTGTTTAAAACGGCTACAGAAAGTGTCCTTGGTGGGGACATTCTATTAAACATAGCTACAGAAAGTGTCCTTGGTGGGAACAGTTTATTAAACATACGTATCGAAAGAGTCCTTGTTGGAAACAGTCTATTAAACATATATACAGAAGTGTCCGTGCTGAAAACAGCCTATTAAACATAGCTACAAAAAGTGTCCATGCTGGGAACAGTCTATTAAACATAGCTACATGAAGTTTCCTTGGTGGGAACAGTCTGTTAAAAATGGCTACAGAAAGTGTCCTTGGTGGGAACATTCTATTAAACATAGCTACAAAAAGTGTCCATGCTGGGAACAGTTTATTAAACATAGCTACATGAAGTGTCCTTGGTGGGAACAGTCTGTTAAAAATGTCTACAGAAAGTGTCCTTGGTGGGAACATTCTATTAAACATAACTACAAAAAGTGTCCATGCTGGGAACAGTCTATTAAACATAGCTACATGAAGTGTCCTTGGTGGGAACAGTCTGTTAAAAACGGCTACAGAAAGTGTCCTTGGTGGGAACATTCTATTAAACATAGCTACAAAAAGTGTCCATCCTGGGAACAGTCTATTAAACATAGCATACATGAAGTGTCCATGCTGGGAACAGTCTATTAAACATAGCTACATAAAGTGTCCTTGGTGGGAACAGTCTGTTAAAAATGTCTACAGAAAGTATCCTTGGTGGGAACATTCTATTAAACATAGCTACAAAAAGTGTCTATGCTGGGAACAGTCTATTAAACATAGCTACATGAAGTGTCCTTGGTGGGAACAGTCTGTTAAAAACGGCTACAGAAAGTGTCCTTGGTGGGGACATTCTATTAAACATAGCTACAGAAAGTGTCCTTGGTGGGAACAGTTTATTAAACATACGTATAGAAAGAGTCCTTGTTTGAAACAGTCTATTAAACATATATACAGAAGTGTCCGTGCTGGAAACAGCCTATTAAACATAGCTACAAAAAGTGTCCATGTTGGGAACAGTCTATTAATTATAGCTACATGAAGTTTCCTTGGTGGGAACAGTCTGTTAAAAATGGCTACAGAAAGTGTCCTTGGTGGGAACATTCTATTAAACATAGCTACAAAAAGTGTCCATGCTGGGAACAGTTTATTAAACATAGCTACATGAAGTGTCCTTGGTGGGAACAGTTTGTTAAAAACGGCTACAGAAAGTGTCCTTGGTGGGAACATTCTATTAAACATAGCTACAAAAAGTGTCCATGCTGGGAACAGTCTATTAAACATAGCTACATGAAGTGTCCATGCTGGGAACAGTCTATTAAACATAGCTACATGAAGTGTCCTTGGTGGGAACAGTCTGTTAAAAATGTCTACAGAAAGTGTCCTTGGTGGGAACATTCTATTAAACATAACTACAAAAAGTGTCCATGCTGGGAACAGTCTATTAAACATAGCTACATGAAGTGTCCTTGGTGGGAACAGTCTGTTAAAAACGGCTACAGAAAGTGTCCTTGGTGGGAACATTCTATTAAACATAGCTACAAAAAGTGTCCATCCTGGGAACAGTCTATTAAACATAGCATACATGAAGTGTCCATGCTGGGAACAGTCTATTAAACATAGCTACATAAAGTGTCCTTGGTGGGAACAGTCTGTTAAAAATGTCTACAGAAAGTATCCTTGGTGGGAACATTCTATTAAACATAGCTACAAAAAGTGTCTATGCTGGGAACAGTCTATTAAACATAGCTACATGAAGTGTCCTTGGTGGGAACAGTCTGTTAAAAACGGCTACAGAAAGTGTCCTTGGTGGGGACATTCTATTAAACATAGCTACAGAAAGTGTCCTTGGTGGGAACAGTTTATTAAACATACGTATAGAAAGAGTCCTTGTTTGAAACAGTCTATTAAACATATATACAGAAGTGTCCGTGCTGGAAACAGCCTATTAAACATAGCTACAAAAAGTGTCCATGTTGGGAACAGTCTATTAATTATAGCTACATGAAGTTTCCTTGGTGGGAACAGTCTGTTAAAAATGGCTACAGAAAGTGTCCTTGGTGGGAACATTCTATTAAACATAGCTACAAAAAGTGTCCATGCTGGGAACAGTTTATTAAACATAGCTACATGAAGTGTCCTTGGTGGGAACAGTTTGTTAAAAACGGCTACAGAAAGTGTCCTTGGTGGGAACATTCTATTAAACATAGCTACAAAAAGTGTCCATGCTGGGAACAGTCTATTAAACATAGCTACATGAAGTGTCCATGCTGGGAACAGTCTATTAAACATAGCTACATGAAGTGTCCTTGGTGGGAACAGTCTGTTAAAAATGTCTACAGAAAGTGTCCTTGGTGGGAACATTCTATTAAACATAACTACAAAAAGTGTCCATGCTGGGAACAGTCTATTAAACATAGCTACATGAAGTGTCCTTGGTGGGAACAGTCTGTTAAAAACGGCTACAGAAAGTGTCCTTGGTGGGAACATTCTATTAAACATAGCTACAAAAAGTGTCCATGCTGGGAACAGTCTATTAAACATAGCTACATGAAGTGTCCATGCTGGGAACAGTCTATTAAACATAGCTACATAAAGTGTCCTTGGTGGGAACAGTCTGTTAAAAATGTCTACAGAAAGTATCCTTGGTGGGAACATTCTATTAAACATAACTACAAAAAGTGTCCATGCTGGGAACAGTCTATTAAACATAGCTACATGAAGTGTCCTTGGAGGGAACAGTCTGTTAAAAACGGCTACAGAAAGTGTCCTTGGTGGGAACATTCTATTAAACATAGCTACAAAAAGTGTCCATGCTTGGAACAGTCTATTAAACATAGCTACATGAAGTGTCCATGCTGGGAACAGTCTATTAAACATAGCTACATGAAGTGTCCTTGGTGGGAACAGTCTGTTAAAAATGTCTACAGAAAGTGTCCTTGGTGGGAACAGTCTGTTAAAAACGGCTACAGAAAGTGTCCTTGGTGGGAACATTCTATTAAACATAGCTACAAAAAGTGTCCATGCTGGGAACAGTCTATTAAACATAGCTACATGAAGTGTCCATGCTGGGAAAAGTCTATTAAACATAGCTACATGAAGTGTCCTTGGTGGGAACAGTCTGTTAAAAACGGCTACAGAAAGTGTCCTTGGTGGGAACATTCTATTAAACATAGCTACAAAAAGTGTCCATCCTGGGAACAGTCTATTAAACATAGCTACATGAAGTGTCCATGCTGGGAACAGTCTATTAAACATAGCTACATAAAGTGTCCTTGGTGGGAACAGTCTGTTAAAAATGTCTACAGAAAGTGTCCTTGGTGGGAACATTCTATTAAACATAACTACAAAAAGTGTCCATGCTGGGAACAGTCTATTAAACATAGCTACATGAAGTGTCCATGCTGGGAACAGTCTATTAAACATAGCTATATTAAGTGTCCTTGGCGGGAACAGTCTGTTAAAAATGTCTACAGAAAGTGTCCTTGGTGGGAACATTCTATTAAACATAGCTACAAAAAGTGTCCATGCTGGGAACAGTCATTGTGTCCTTGGTCGGAACATTCTATTAAACATAGCTACAAAAAGTGTCCATGCTGGGAACAGTCTATTAAACATAGCTACATGAAGTGTCCTTGCTGGGAACAGTCTATTAAACATAGCTACATGAAGTGTCCTTGGTGGGAACAGTCTGTTAAAAATGTCTACAGAAAGTGTCCTTGGTGGGAACATTCTATTAAACATAACTACAAAAAGTGTCCATGCTGGGAGCAGTCTATTAAACATAGATACATGAAGTGTCCTTGGTGGGAACAGTCTGTAAAAAAAACGGCTACTAAAGTGTCCATGGTGGGGACATTCTATTAAACATAGCTACAGATAGTATCCTTGGTGGGAACAGTTTATTAAACATACGTATAGAAAGAGTCCTTGTTGGAAACAGTCTATTTAACATATATACAGAAGTGTCCGTGCTGGAAACAGCCTATTAAACATAGCTACAAAAAGTGTATTTAGTGGGAACAGTCTGTTAAAAATGGCTACAGAAAGTGTCCTTGGTGGGAACATTCTATTAAACATAGCTACAGAAAGTGTCCATGCTGGGAACATTCCTTGTGTCCTTGGTCGGAACATTCTATTAAACATAGCTACAAAAAGTGTCCATGCTGGGAACAGTTTATTACACATAGCTACATGAAGTGTCCTTGGTGGGAACAGTCTGTTAAAAACGGCTACAGAAAGTGTCCTTGGTGGGAACATTCTATTAAACATAGCTACAAAAAGTGTCCATGCTGGGAACAGTCTATTAAACATAGCTACATGAAGTGTCCTTGGTGGGAACAGTGTGTTAAAAACGGCTACAGAAAGTGTCCTTAGTGGGAACATTCTATTAAACATAGCTACAAAAAGTGTCCATGCTGGGAACAGTCTATTAAACATAGCTACATGAAGTGTCCATGCTGGGAACAGTCTATTAAACATAGCTACATGAAGTGTCCTTGGTGGGAACAGTCTGTTAAAAATGTCAACAGAAAGTGTCCTTGGTGGGAACATTCTATTAAACATAACTACAAAAAGCGTCCATGCTGGGAACAGTCTATTAAACATAGCTACATGAAGTGTCCTTGGTGGGAACAGTCTGTTAAAAACGGCTACAGAAACTGTCCTTGGTGCGGACATTCTATTAAACATAGCTACAGAAAGTGTCCTTGGTGGGAACAGTTTATTAAACATACGTATAGAAAGAGTCCTTGTTGGAAACAGTCTATTAAACATATATACAGAAGTGTCCGTGCTGGAAACAGCCTATTTAACATAGCTACAAAAAGTGTCCTTAGTGGGAACAGTCTGTTAAAAATGGCCACAGAAAGTGTCCTTGGTGGGCACATACTATTAAACATAGCTACAGAAAGTGTCCTTGGTGGGAACAGTTTATTAAACATACGTATAGAAAGAGACCTTGTTGGAAACAGTCTGTTAAACATATATACAGAAGTGTCCGTGCTGGAAACAGCCTATTAAACATAGCTACAAAAAATGTCCATGCTGGGAACAGTCTATTAAACATAGCTACAGAAAGTGTGCTTGGTGGGAACTTCTTATTAAACATACGTATAGAAAGTGTCCTTGTTGGAAACAGTCTATTAAACATACCAACAGAAGTATCCGTGCTGGGAACAATATATTAAACATACCTACAGAAAGTGTCCTTGATGGGAACAGTCTATTAAACATAGCTACAGAAAGTGTCCTTGCTGAGAACAGACTATGAAGCGTATTACAGAAAGTGTCCGTGGTGGGAACAGTCTTTTAAATATACCTACAGAAAGTGTCCATGCTAGGACCAGTCTTTTAATGATAGCTTTAGAAAGTGTCCGTGCTGGAAAATGTCTACTAACCATAACTACGAAAAGTGTCCTTGGTGGGAACAGTCTATTTACATACCTATATAATTGTCCGGGCTGGGAACAGTCTATAAACATACCTACAGAAGTGTCTGTGCTTGGAACAGTCTATAAAACATACCTACAGAAAGTGTCCTTGGTGGGAACAGTCTATTAAACATACCTTTATAAATTGTCCTTGCTGGGAACAATCTATTAAAGGAGTCCATGTATGGAATCCACCAATCGCTAAAAACAATTGCAGGAAATTGTTCAAATGTCTAGTTTGTTTTTAAATCATGTGTATTAAATAAGGCTAAAAGGGATGCCCTTTGAGAACCATGAACCATGAACGCATTCAAAAACGAAAATAGCAGAATCCATTTGTTGTTTGGGCCAGACAAGCTTGTTTCGGCCATCAAGGCCTCATCAGTAGCCCTAAAAGAAATGCTGAAAACGAGTATCAGCGGTTACGAGTATCAGCGTAAAACGTGGAAAATGACGTTGAAAGTTGACGTTACGTCAGAAGAAATTTCCAGTTTAATTTAACGCCATGCGGCAAATTTTGTTTACGGATTATTTTGCTCCAGACAAGTGGAAAGTGCATGGATTTGTATGCGGTTGTAGCCTGCTTCCACAATAGAATAATTTTTGTCTTTTAGTCAGAATGTTTCTTTTGTAAGGACTAATTGATTTTTAATTAGCTGGGTTAAATGCTTCTTTAAATGGACATTTTAATGACTCCGTTGATATTCATTTGGGATCACGATACAATAAAAAACATCCCTTCGAATTCAACGTTGTTCTTCTTCTTTGTCCTGATGCAAAATAAATGGATGACTGACGGATGTTTTTAAGGTAACCGGGTGCCAAGGGCACATAGGGGCTACCCCCAGTTCGCCAGCTGGGATTAGTTGGAGGTACTGCTCTTTACCCTAGGCTGCCAATATGCTGACTCCTGTCTGCTTGACAATTATCAGCTAGCCGATTGGGAGTTAGGTGACTTCATTTGCGGATTGTTGTTGTTTCTCAGTTTCCCCGTGTCGCGGGTCGTCAGCTGGTGGGGTCCCAGGGAACGAATCCATGCTGGCACTACACCGTAGCCGTTCGGTGGTACCCCTATTCCCCGTTGCCGGTGAACAGGGAGACCATCGCTCGGCTCCAGTCCCGTCCGTCCATGTTTGTCGTCTCACGTCCCAGGTGTCTCCGAGCCCACGGGCATCCCCTTGCCCTGTAGCCAATCGCCGAGCTCCGTCCTGAGAGGTTTGTGAAACGGTGCCGTGACCTTTCCAGGTCTCGGTGGGGCTTATATTTTGTCTTCCCGTTTGCTTCAGGAGTACATGTGTCCTGTCGCTAAAGGGCATCTTTAAATGTTGGAGTTTCTGGGCTAGGCGTGCTTCATATTTCAAGGGCTGTGGATATGTTGCACAGTTCCAATGTGAGCCTTTGATTTTGTGCAACATAGTTTAGTTGTAGTAATTTGGAACTCCATTCTAAAGGTTTGGCTGCGTGATTGCACTGCGTTTAAGTTATAGCAGTGCTGTGCCTTTGGTTTTGCGGTTTGCCGCAAAGGGGTGTGGGTTGTTTTGTGTAACAGGGTAGGCTCCGAGTTTGAACTTATCATTAAGGGGATCGTTTAGCAGTTAATTTTGTTTGAAAGTTTCATTGCGATTTGGAAGACGTTTCTAAAGATTGCTATACACGTTTCCATGTTACGTGTTATGCACCTTATATTCAATCAGGGGATTCGAGACAAAGTTTTTTAGCCAATTTGTGGTGCTTATTTGCACCACAAAATTGTAGAGTCCATCCATTTCTTTCTTCTAGCTTGTAGCTTCAGCCGCATCTACACCCTCACGCCAGCACCATGTCTATGGATGTCGTCTACGCTTTTTGTATCAATTTTGATATTGGTATTTTTGTTTTTTATTTTTTTTTTGTTTGATTTTTGCATATTGTTGTAACGTATGTACATTTTTACATTATTTGGTCTGTGCCCCCAGCTTATTGAGTATATATGCGGGCGGATGTGCTCGCCCCGCCACGGACCTGTCGTGTTTGTTTTTCTTGTGCTTTAAAGATGGTGTTGTCCGTTTTGGGGCAAGCCCACCCGCTCTCTTATGCTGGGTAGGACAGTTTTTGTACCTGCAAGGTTGTGCTTGTAGATTATATTTTGTGATTTTTGTTTATTCTGTACATACAACATATAGTATAGTGTGACGGCCTCCGCCGTCTCGGGCCCAAGTTCGTGTTTATTTTAGTTTGTGGGTGACCTCTATCGCGGAGGATGTGGAAGTAGGTCAATCTCCTTTTCTGCATTTTTTTGTTAAAGTTAGGAAAATGTGGTGCCCTCCTCCACGTAGGATGTCATATTCTCTTGGACCGTAAGTGGGTCATTCTGAGTCGCCATGTTTACATGTCATTATCGCATCCTACTTGAAGGAAGGCACCATAGGAGGAATTGTATTCCTACCTAGTCGTTTGAGGGCCCGAGATATCGTGTGCCGATCTCGTTAGCAATGCTGTTAGTACAAATTCATAGGTCGCTTACAAGCGTCCGCCTGCGCATGTACGCAGTCGAGCACTCCTATGCGATCTTGTTTTTATGTGTCATATTTACAGTTAACAATGTTTGAAATCGCTTTTTGGGAACTAAACACTTCTTCTTCTTCTTCTATCTCCAGATTTTTGATCTCTCTTTTCCTATACTATCCTCTCTACGGGATTCCTACTCTACAACTATTCTACAACTATCGCTTTATCTACCTAATTGAGCATTGCGTGGGTGGATGTATGTTGTTTTAGTTTTGCGTGGGTGGTTGTGTGTTGATGCCCTCCTTCAGGGTCGCGCTAAGTCATGCCCAAGTTAGTTAGTTTATTTCCCTTATCTGTATAAATATATGGTCGTCTTGACCGTCTGTTTTAATTACGGTCATGGCGCGATTTGCTGTTTTTTGGTGATTCTTATGTTAAACGACAAGGGCAGTACCGAGGGCTGTTTGATGTACCAGGCGGGGTTCGGCTTTTCGGCCATGGTGGTATGCGCGTGGCGAGCTATGATGTTGACTTGTGGGACAGCGTTTCATATTTTCCGAAGGCAAAGTTGGGACAGCGATGGCCGCCTCCACAGGCACTATTATAGGGACCGTATTCGTTTGTCAAGAGAGGGACAGAAGCAATACCATGTGTGCTTAGAGAGAGCCTTCCTGTGATTTTTCTGCTAGTCAGGTGTTTATAAAAGGGTCCTTTTGTGGCCCCCAGATCATTCCGTTTGGGTAACCTTATAATGTACATCCTTTATTCGAAAGCGAAAAAAAAAGAAAAACAAAGAGATGTGATAAGGCCTATTGTTTCTTATTTCTGTCCCACTAATCTATGTGCATTCCTGAAGGAGAGCCTTTTGTTTGCTAGTGTGTTGGTGTGCCGTTCTCCTTTGGGTTGTGTGGCTCTCGATCAGCCAGGATTTTGACGCAACGCTGCTCAGCGCCAAAGTCCTAAGACCGCAAACCCCAGCGTTACATCTCGTCCTGATTTCCCGTTTGCCCCCCCCCCCCCCCCCCCCCCGTCCGGAGAGGCCGGGCGATGGATTTTCCTTGTGATGGATCCATGCCCAGTTCCGGCGTGTTCTCGTGTGATGCTATTTCGGGCAGTGTGGCTCCCGATCAGCTAGGATTTTGGTGCAGCGCTCATAAGTGCAAAGCCAGTGGGCCGCAACCACAACGCTACACCTCGTCTTAACCTCTCGCTTGCCAGACCCCTTTGGAGGGTGGGTCGGGGCTATGGATTTTCCTTGTGGTGGGTCCATGCCCCGTTCTGTTATGGTCTTCTCACAGTGATCCAGGGATCGCTGTCACCGTTAGGCACTCCTAAGTGCAAAGCCGAGGCCGCAAACCACAGTGCCTACCGTTGACTTTGTTCCCCTTTTTGCCGTGAGACGGCCGCCCTTTGATTTATTTATTTATTTATTAGAAAATTTCATGGTAACATACATACACACAAAAAGAGTATATATATGTACCATTGGATTGGACGTAGGCGTTGCTTATTTTGGTCCTTTCCAAGTGGTACTGTTTACAGCATGTTTTATATATAGATATAGTTGAAACCAGTATTTGAGATACAACACTTAAGAAATACAATTTAACAACATTATCCCAACATACATACGTTGCCATCATTGAGACGTCGATTCAACGTCAATGCGACACCATGAGTTGATGTCGCTTCGACGAAGATGCGGCATCTCGTTTGTGGGTGACTTTGTACCGACGTTGTTGTGACGCTGCAACAAAGTCAAAGTACCTCTGATACGACGTCTAACCAACGTCACGTCAACGTAAGTTCTGAGTGGGATTACAGATTTGTTACTTCTACTAGATGATTTATTTATCAGCAGGTAAGGTATAAGAATAATGTAGATCTATAAGATTAATAGAGAGAGAGAGAGAGAGAGAGAGAGAGAGAGAGAGAGAGAGAGAGAGAGAGAGAGAGAGAGAGAGAGAGAGAGAGAGAGAGAGAGAGAGAGAGAGAGATATTTGAGTACGAGAGAGACCAACCATCAGCTACCTATTATTTTAAAAAGTAATTGTGTATTTGAGGTTGAGGTAGAGTGGGGACTTCGAATGTGCTATTCAGATTCAGATTCGGATTCGATAGCCACTAGATTTATCCTTACAGATCACTACGCTCCTTTTTGGTTGGTAGCGTCTAAGGTGCGGTTAAATCATTTATTGTTTCTGAAATCGGGTCTGTAACGGTTTTGGTTTCAGGCATGCTTGTGTGTAACCTCGTACGGGGTGTGTCTCTCGTAACAGTGCAATAAATTTAGTCTGCGCCCTTAGCTTTCCCCTATATTTTGTCCAGGTAGTTTGTTTTCTCAAAGAAATTGAAAACCGCGTCCCTCATTTCCTGTGACATTAGATTGAGCAAAGAAATCGCGTTTATCTCCCCTTGGTATCCTAGTGCTGTCAGTTTTAGTTCCCTCCTAGCGGGGCCGTTCGCGGAGGACCGCAACTTACTATTAGTATCAAAATAATTTCAACTATGAAAAGGTTCATTACCAGCAAATATTTTGTCACCAATACAAACTGGAATAGATTCATAAAACTTTATGTTAGGCATATTTTTATGTATTTTTTAATTGAAATCCTTTAATCAAAATTAAAGTGATTAACCAAACTATTGCAAAATATGCAGAGTGTTGATTTTTTTTGTTTGTTTTGATTTGTTACGCCCCTTGAAAGTCTTATAAATAACTTAGTATGACACGCCAACTATTCAACAAAAATGCGAGGCGTTATCAAATTTCATAACAGTCATAAAAATAAATAACTTTTAATAAACGACGACTGTTATTCGCTTGACCCAAATGAAGAGAATAGAACACGATACATTTAAATTAATATGCAAAGATAACCCAAATTTTACGGTTTTCTGTATCTACAACTGCTAATTTCCAGTGTCCCCACCACGGACACTTTGTTCCGGCGAACGACTGTTCCCACGAGCGACATCATGTTGTGTGTTGCAAATATACCCTACTCGTCCTTGCAGCAGGTAACGGTAGAGTGAGGCAGTGTTCAACGGCTATTTCTTCTGTTTCTACACTTCCATTCATTTTCCTCTTTCTCCTCTGCCCCTCACTTTCATCTTCTCTACAACGGCCCTGTCCATCGGGGCTTGAAGAAATATATGGGCTGCATGATTCTTCCACGCAGAGCTGAAACCGACCCGCACACGAGTACTGGTAAACTGCTTAGAGGATCTAAGCCTGCCCAGGCAAAGCGGTGCGAGTCGGCCTGTCCATGCTTATGAACCCTATTGGTTTCATTGGGCGACAGGGCTTGAGATGTCATTTCATCTCAACGTCGGGTAAAAGTCCCATAAATTGGAAGCAACGTCTCCAAAATGACCTTTACAGTGTCGACGGGGACGTTAAACCTCAAATCAAACAAACAAACAAACAAACAAACAAATCATCTCCTCTACTGTCTCTTCTTTCTCTTTTCCCCTTTCTCTTGGAGAAGACAAAGTGAATTTTTTAACCCACTTGGACCTTGTCAAATCAGACCCAGAATCAGAATTGTTACTGGTGACACGTCAAATGTCATTCATACACCAGGACCTGTGATATGGGACGTTAGTCTCTATATTTTTTTTCAACAAAATATCTAGATAACTGCTTGATCTACGACTAACATTGTTATACAATAGTTATTCCTCATAAATCAACTTTCCTCAGCACTTTCAGTACTTTGATTAAGTAAAGTCGGTTGGTGCCTGTTGCTCTGTCTCTGGTCGGGCCCACCGAAGTACAATTGTTGGTTTTCTTTTTCTTCTGTATTTCAATTATTCCATGCTGTCGAGTCATCATTGTTGTTCCATCTCTGTATTCATTTGAGTTTTGCACTGATGAGTTAGAATCCTTCCCTTGGACTGAACCAACATCGAGTAAACAAGTCCGTAAAATGAAGACCTCCCTAAACCCCACTTTGTATAGAGGATTTTGGTTGGTTGATTTGAGGTTTAACGTCCCCGGCAACACTGTAAAGGTAATTTTGGAGACGTTGCTTCCAATTCTGTGGGACTTATACCCGACATTGAGATGAAATGACATCTCAAGCCCTGTCGGCCCAATGAAACCAATAGGGTTTATTAGCATGGACGTTACGCCTCGCACCGCGGTTCCTGGACAGGCTTAGATCCTCTAAGCGGTTTACCAGTACTAGTGTGCGGGCCGGATTCAGCTCTGCGTGGAAGCATCATGCAGCCCATATATTTCTTCAAGCCCCTATGGGCGGGGGCCGTTTATATACCTGGGGTTTACATTATTTTTCTTATTTCTGTTCCAAGACATAGGTTGTGGGTACTCGTTTGAACCGCCTCACTGAGGCGGTTCTAACGAGCACTCTCAACCTATGTTTTGAACATTTATAACAAAAATATCAAGGATTTCATAAAAAGTAGCCATTTTGGAGATGTGAAAAATGCACTTTATCGTAACGGGTGAGTTATCGTAATGAATAATCTGGCTAACCCACGACAGAACCAATGGCGAGGATTGTGGCTTAAGCCCCACAGTAAATAAAAATGATCGTTCCAAGGCGGTTCTTCTGTTGTGGTTTATCATAGTCGTCAGTTTTTCTGCTGATTGGATAACAGTTTGGCCATTTTATGAGAAAGATTTTCCGCTTTTGATGTTTAAATTGTGGTAAAATTGTTTCATTACGAAAACACGCCTATACAAATACATTGAACACTTTATCGCCGATAAAATGAAAATTAAAGATGAAAATTATGATATTTTTTTCTAATTTCTGCTCAAAATATAGGATTGTGGGTACTCGTTAGAACCGCCTCATCGAGGCGGTTCTAACGAGTACCCACAGTCTATATCTTAGAGCAGAAATAAGAAAAATAAGGTTTACCCCTTGCAAACCCAAGTTTTACTATATAACAGTAGGGTTCTAGGGGGAGTTATATAGGCATGTTTTCATGATGTATTTGGCTAACCCACGACACAGACTTTCGGATGAGTCTTTAAACCGAGGTCCCGTCTCCGTATGACTTTAGCTGTTGTGTCACTCACTCTAACCCACGACAGAACCAAGGGCGAGGGTTGTGCTTAAGCCCCACAGTAAATAAAAATGATCGTTCCAAGGCGGTTTCTTCTGTTGTGGTTTATCATAGTCGTGGTTTTTTTCTGCTGATTGGATAACAGTTTGGCCATTTTATGAAAAAGATTTTCCGATTGTGATGTTTAAATTGTGGTAAAAAATGTTTCATTACGAAAACACGGCCTATACAAATACATTGAACAAACTCATCGCCGAAAAAAAATGAAAATTTAAGATGAAAAATAATGATATTTTTCTAATTTCTGCTCAAAATATAGATTGTGGGTACTCGTTAGAACCGCCTCATCGAGGCGGTTCTAACCAGTGCCCACAGTCTATATCTTAGAGCAGAAATAAGAAAAATAAGGTTTACCCCTGCAAACCCCAGTTTTACTATATAAAAGTGGGGTTCGAGGGGGTCACAGTATATAGGTGTGTTTTCGTGATGTATTTGGCTAACCCACGACAGAACCAAGGGCGAGGATTGTGGCTTAAGCCCCACAGTAAATAAAATGATCGTTCCAAGGCGGTTCTTCTGTTGTGGTTTATCATAGCCCGTGCAGTTTTTCTGCTGATTGGATAACCGTTTGGCAATTTTATGAGAAAGATTTTCCGCTTTTGATGTCAAAATTGTGGTAAAATTGTTTCATTACGAAAACACGCCTATACAAATACATTGAACACTTTATCGCCGAAAAAAATGAAAATTTAAGATGAAAAATTATATTATTTGTCTAATTTCTGCTCAAAATATAGACTGTGGGTACTTGTTAGAACCGTTTCATCGGGGCGGTACTAACGAGTACCCACAATCTCTATTTTAGAGCAGAAATAAGAAAAATAAGGTTTACCCCTGCAACCCCAGTTTTACTATATAAAAGTGGGGTTCAAGGGGGTCAAAATTATATAGGTGTGTTTTCGTGATGTATGATGATCTTTCTTTTCTTTTGGTGTCTTGAATGGGAGGTGTAAGTTAATTGCAATCGATTCCTGATCATTGCCTTCACTTGTATTTCGGAGTTTTATAGTTGAAACAGAAGGCATCCTATTGAACCATAGGTCTTGTTATCAGCGGTTTTTCGCATTTTACTCACTACAGATGTCGAGAATAGAAATCATTACAAGTCTGCGTTTGATATTTTCATTAAACTAATGCCAGTGTGCTGATGAAGATACGAGCAATATCTATAATCAGCTTTTAGTTGATAGAAATTTGGTCTGGTGTAATGAAAAAGACGTTTAAATGTGCCGTGCTTGGAACCGGTAAAATATTAGAAACAGAGATTTTTGTCGGATCTCATTTCTGATATATACTTAGCTGCACTGGGAGCTATTTTTCCAAAATGGAATTATTCTGGATGTCAGAGTTATTGACAGGATTTAAGCCCCATGATTTCTTGTCGATCTTGATGGGCTTACGACAATCTAGGCCCTATACTTATTGCGCAATGAACGTACATATGTTTCATTTATTATAAACTGAAGGATAAATGATGCCCAATAACCAAACATCTTTATTTTATGATAGATCAATTATGGTGAGAAAATTTAGTTATTTAAAAAAAGAACCAAATGACTGGATAATATTTATAGTGTTTGCTTTAATGTAGAGAGGCTGGAACAACATACTTAGGCACCCAAATCTCGCCTGGAACCTCGTTCAATTTCTCGCGATAATCCACCATCTTTACAGAGTTCATGAGAATTGTATCCACATCCAAAAAATTGCTTCTCAAAACCAAAAGGAGTCAAGTCCCATTACAACCGAAACACTAAAAGCATCGAAATAATTTCAAAAGACTCTCTTCGAAGACCTCTCCATCAAACGGTGAAGTTTGATCGCGGGAAAGTTTCGAAACTACCTCAGGCGTTTAAATGAACTGAAACGTACCGCACTGAGCCGTAAAGGCTAGCCGGTAAAACCCAGTACCCGCGCTTGGACCAACGAGTTGCCGGAGCATTTACCGAAGCATTTACCGCGGCTTCTCGGTAAGGTGGAAAGCGCTTCTCGGCTAGCCAAGCAATTAAAACTTTTCACAAACTATTACCCAGGGACATAAAATAAAGCCCTGGGAATAGTAAGAGACACAATAAGCTATCTGGCTACCTGTGGATTTCTACCTTCCCAAGATTTACAAAGTGATGATGAGCCCAAAATCCATAGCATAACGCTAGTGCTTTAGGATACTTTAAAACGTCCATGCTGCAAATTAACTGAGTCACCCTATATAATTTTCTGCCATGAAATGCACACAGGACCAACACTGGAGCATCGTCATACTAAGGCTATTTGCAAAGCAGCAGTGAAGCTCAAACAATTGTTTTGGGATTATCGACACGTCAACCCTGAACGATCATTTTGTGTCATCTCCCAGAGAAAGGGACTAAAAGAGATAGAAGAGAGAGAGAGAGAGAGAGAGAGAGAGAGAGAGAGAGAGAGAGAGAGAGAGAGAGAGAGAGAGAGAGAGAGAGAGAGAGAGAGAGAGAGAGAGAGGGACAGGAGAGAAAGGAGAAATGAATAAAAGTTTACAAACAGAAGAAGTAACAACACTCCCTCCCTACCCCTACCTGCTGCAAGGACACCAGGCCTTGCCCATCTGCAAGTCAATATCAGTTTGACCCTCACAACAGAACAAATAAAAAATTTAGAAAAAAAAAAGTTTTATGTAGTTTAGGAAGATCCCTCCTGAAGCCCTCCAGGATCACTGAAGTGAAAATATTTTTGGACGTTGACCCTTAAGTCCTGATATCCGTGCCGATGAAGAAGAGCTGTCAGCAGTTGTCGGTCCATATACCCCAGGGAGTATCCTCGTATCCTCTGCTGTTCGCTGCTTTCGGATCGGGGAACCTGCAAGCGTGGATGTCCACTTAGCCCAAAGATAGGTTATGCCCACTATTGACATCTTGATGTCAATGCTGGTGGGTTTGCCGGCCAGGGATGTTGTATCACTCGGGAGGCTGGTTGTGTGGTAGTCACGTTTGACAAACCGAGCTGCTCGCCGTTGCACAATCTCGAGCTGCTGGATACTATATGTGGGCCCCATATTGATGTGGTATAATCCAGGATAAGTCTAATCATGGTCTCTACCATCATGCTTTAACATCTTCAGACCAGCTTGTTATCTTCCTTCCAAAGAAACACCAGGGCTGCTATTTGCCTTTTAACAGTTGCATCAAAATGGAATTCCATGACACGTTTCTGAAATAAAGGATGCCCAGGTACTTTCAAGTTTTTATGATTGACAGTTCATGGCTGTATTCCATTATAGGCATTGCTGTAGTCTGTCAAAATCCCTCTGAAGTGCCGCAGTGTCAGTCATGCTTGAGATCTTGTGATATAAAAGGTTGTCATTAGCAAAGAGGTGAACTCCAGAGCTGACTTTCTGGCAGGTCATTTATGCATGGGCAGAACAACAAAGGTATGTGCATGGCACCTTGAGAGGCACCGGATACAGCTGGGGCAATGGTGCAATCAGGCCTTTTACCCGGTCTGGTTAGCCCTTGTTGGTCAGGAAGCTCTGGATCCACTGTAAGTGGTTTATATTTGTCGTGTCTGAGCTTGACAATGCCCAAGCCACTCATGTGGAACTTTGTCAAACACCATGTTAAAGTCAAGAGCGACGGTGCTTATCTGTTGGCCTTCATATATTCCTGCTGCAAAGACTTGGAATTTGGTCAGAGTAATCTCTCTCTCTCTCTCTCTCTCTCTCTCTCTCTCTCTCTCTCTCTCTCTCTCTCTCTCTCTCTCTCAATCTATCTATCCCTACATGTACTTGAGATTTGCAGGACAAACGCCTACATGGATTTTAACCTGCGGAGGAGATTACTCTTTCTAACGGAGGGTTTGGGGGGGGGGGGTGCTCCAGTGTCAACGAACCGATCGAAAGGACGGTGCACTTTGTGGCACTCATCCCTACAAATGATGTCAGTGGAACATGTTTGGATACTAAACTTTATTGTCGTTGCCGGGAATCGAACCGGGGGTCTCTAGCGTCAGAGGCAAGGGCACTAACAACTGAGCTACCACTATTGGTATTTTTGATGTTCTACACCACTATTCTTTCTTTCTATATATACTGCAACCCCCCCCCCCCCCCACACACACACACACACACACGCTAGGATTATGTGCAGGTTTACATTACATACACTCCTGTTTTTGCAGGATGAAAGCCTACATAGTAGTCATGTAATTACGAGAGGGATCTTTTATCTGCACAGGGGATGATGCTCCCTGCACAGGGGGCCTCCAGTTAACGTCCCGATCCGAAAGAAGGTGCACTTTGTGGCATTCATCCCTACAAATGATGCCTATTGAGCCTGTTCGGACACCTCGATTTATTACCGCTGCCGGGTATCGAATCAGGGGCCTCTAGCATAGATAGCATGTTATGCAAGTGCACTAGCCACTGAGCTACCACGCTCCTATGTTCGGATACCAAACTTTATTGTCACTGCCGGGAATCGAACCCGGGATCTCTAGCATCAGAGACCAATAGCTATTTACTACCGACGGGGGTGTAAATGAGTGTGTTTGCTCAAAAGGCAGTGCTTTTATTTCATATTAGCAAACACACGAAGTGTTTGATTTACTGTAGAGAGGCTGGAACAAAACTCGTACTTAGGCACCCAAATTTCGCCTGGAATCTCGTTCAAATTCTCGCGATAATCCACCATCTTTGCAGAGTTCATGAGAATTGTATTCACATCCAAAAATTGTTTCTCAAAACCAAGAGGAGTCAAGTCCCATCACAACAGAAACACAAAAAGCATCGAAATAATTTTAATTTAATTTTCGAAGACCGTATTATCAAACGCTGGAGTTTGATTGCGGAATTATTTCGAAACTACGTCACGCGTTTAAAGGAACTGAAACGATATATTGTATTCATCTGAATTCGAAAACTGCATGACACTGTAGATCTTGATCAGATGGCTTCTCGGAATCTACACTGTTTGCAAAGGTAGGGGCTGTCGTATACAACCTTTATCCTGTTGAACTCGACGGCCTCTACCCGGTCTGCAAACTGTGAAGATCAAGATCAGAGGAATCTATCTTACAATGATCTACACTAGCATTCGATTTGAGAATTTAAATGAATATAATATATCAAGTAACTTGTTTGAGTGATAATCAAAATGGGTGTGGTAAAATTAATTATTCAGCAGATTAACGGTTGACCTATGACAAAATAATCTTATCTATTTACAAATTTAAAGTATTTCTTGTCAGTTTAAATTAAATTTAACAAAATCCCCTGTACTCAAGCAAACAATGAAGACCCTGATCAGATTTGGTTACAAGGGGATTTCAACCTTCCTAAGGTCGACTGGAAGCTGATGTCACTCAAATCCGACTGCAGCCATCCGACATTTTATATAGAATGCATGGAAGCTTTCAACGACAGCCTCTTGGAGCAAGTTGTGACCTCACCTACTCGAGGTCAAAACATTTTGGATTTCTTCCTCACGTCCAACCTCACTCTCATAGAGAAAGTCTCTACCCTCCCTGGTCTGCCTGACCATGACATAGTAATGGCCGAAGTAAACACCAAGCCAAAAGAATCAAAGCAGGTCCCTCGTAAAATTTTATTGTATAAGGAAGCGGATTGGGACCAGCTAAAAGCATCCATGAGGGCATGTCTATTAACTAGACAAAGTGCCCAGTGGGGCACATATACCCCCGGCCAGTTCCATCGCCTCGGCTGAAGATAGAAATGTCAAAAGCTTCTTTGCATATACAGGCCATATGTCATATAAAAGGTAATGTTATAGAGCTATCCTGTACCAAATACGTAGAGATTCTAACATGGTTACAGAGATATCAGCAATGAAAAAGGTTTAACACAAAACTTTGACGTAAAAGTCGAAGGACGGATGGACAGCCCACCAAAAGTTTAGATAATCCATATGAATGATAACGTTATAGAGATATCCTTTACCAACTATGGAGAGAATGTAACATGTGGTTACAGAGATATGAGCAATCAAAAAGGTTGAACGCAAAACTTTGACGTATATGTTGATGAACAGACGGACGGATAGACAGCCCACCAAGGGGCTTGACCTGGGAGCTAAGATGTTCCAAATACAAGGTAATTCTATAGAAATATCCTGTACCAAATATGAAGAGAATCCAACATGTGGTTACAGAGATATAAGGAATGAAAAAGGTTTAACACAAAAACTTGGACGTAAAAGTTGACAAACGGACGGACAGCCCACCCATGGGCTTGAACCAGGGCTTAGATATTCCATACGAAAGGTAATGCTATAGAGATACCCTTTACCAAATATGAAGAGAATGTAATATGTGGTTACAAAGATATGAGCAATCAAAAAGATTTAACGCAAAACTTTGACGTACACGTTGATGAATGGACAGACGGACAGACAACCCACCCAGGGGCTTGACATCGGAGCTTAGATATAACAAATAAAAGGTAATGCTATAGAGATAACCTGTACCAAATATGAAGGGAATCCAACATGTGGTTACATAGATATGAGCAATCACAAAGGTTTAACACAAAACTTTGACGTAAAAGTTGACAAACGGACGGACGGCCCACCCAGGGGCTTGACCCAGGGGCCAGGGGCTTAGATATTCCATACGAAAGGTAATGCTATAGAGATACCCTTTACTAAATATGAAGAGTATTTAACATTGGGTTAAAAAGATATGAGCAATCAAAATGATTTAGCGCAAAACTTTGACGTAAACGTTGATGAACGGATAGACGGACGGACAGCCCACCCAGTGGCTTGACCCAGGAGCTTAGAGGTAAAGCTATAGAGATATCCTGTACCAAATATGAAGAGAATCCAACACGTGGTTACAGAGACATGAGCAATCAAAAAGGTTTAACGCAAAACTTTGACGTAAATGTTGACGAATGGCGGGACGAACGGAAGTACGAACGAAGAATCGAACGAAGTAACGAACGAACTAACGAACGGACGAACGGACGGACGGAAAGACGAAAACTATATACCTCCTAACATACTTCGTATGCCGGAGGTATAATTAAACAATCGGACCTTGCTACCGCTGACATTCAAGTTCAGTGAGATGAGTTTGTTACCAGACTCCAGGAAGGCATCGACACCCACATACCAGTAGTACGTATGACTGGATCCCGCAATGGTCTTCCTTGGGTCAACCAGGAGATCCGTCGTCTCATGCATAAGAGAGACAGACACTACACGCGCTGGTGTAGGTCCAATAGACCTACTGACCACAAGAAATTCTTTGAATATAAACATCTAGTGCGCCGCGTGACTGATAGAGCTTATAAAATATATAGGGGATATCATACGAGGATCTCGTAAGATTGAACACCGATGATCTAACCTAATCCCCAAAGGTCAACACCAAAAAAACTTTATTCATTACTTAAGCACTCGAAACAAGACTCCAGAGGCATCTCGTCTTTGCAGGCAAACGGGAACACATTCTCCCCAGACCCAGACATAGCTAATACACTGACTCAACAGTTTCAGTCTGTATTTAGCTCCAAGTCCCCAACTTCTCTACAATCTCTAGCACAAAAGAAACTGCAGGACTTACATGACTCATCAGGAATAAATTTACTTTTCACTCCGAGCCCTTTTTCCAAAATGCCAAACTGATGGAATTGAAAAACTCCTCAAACAGCTAAACTCACAAGGTAGCAGGACCTGACCAACTCTAGCCAGTCGTGCTTCAGACCCTCCATACAGAGTTAGCCCAATCCTTCAGGTAATATTCCAACGGTCCATTGACCAAACGAAATTACCTAATATATGGAAAGACGCCCACGTGTCCCCCATATTTAAAAAGGGAGACAAGCCTGAGCCCTCTAACTATCGCCCCATCTCACTTACATGTGTCCTCTGCAAGGTGCTGGAACACATTGTAGCCTCCAGTCTCTCTAAGCATTTCTCACATCAGAATATACTTTATGACCTGCAGCATGATTTCCGAGAAAAGAGATCTTACGAGACTCAGCTGATCACGCACGTCGACGAACTATACAAAAATATGCAAATGGGACTGAAAACAGATCTAATTCTACTTGGTTTAAGTAAGGTTTTCGATAAAGTTTCACATGAGAAACTTCTCCAAAAATTGCACTACTACGGTAATAGGGGGAGGGGCAACTCTAAATTGGATAAAGGACGTTTTGGATAACAGAAAGCAATCAGTAGTTATTAATGGTATCACATCCGACAGCATTCATCTTCTGGAGTTCCGCAGGGCTCTGTTCTCGGACCAATCGTCTTTCTGGCATACATTAACGACCTCCCTGAGCAGGTCCGCTCCAGAGTTAGGCTTTTTTACCGATGATACGGCCATGTACCTGGTAATTACTTCACTGTCCGAGTCCAACATCCTCCAAGATGATCTTCTGACCCTTGAGCAATGGAAAACGTCCTGGGATATGAGCTTCAATCCCTCAAAATGTCAGGTCCTAAATATTACCCGGCTAAAACAACCTATCCCATCCAAGTATTTCCTGCATGGCATTGAGTTGGAAAGTGTTTGTGCTGCCAAGTACCTCGGGGTCACCATTGCGGATGACCTCAGCTGGGGTACCACATAGATAACATCGCAAAGAAAGGCAATCAAACACTGGGGTTTCTAAAACGGAACATCAGAGTGCATAACCAGGCACTAAAATAAACAGCTTACAAGACACTCCTTAGACCACAGTTGGAATATGCCTCCACTGTTTGGTCACCACACACAGCCACTGACATTTACAAATTAGAATCTGTGCAGCGCAGAGCTGCCAGATGTGTCACTCGTGACTACAGGTATACATCTAGTGTTACCGATATGCTCAACAACCTTCAGTGGCATCCATTAGATCAGAGACGGATAGACAGCCGACTAAATATGCTGTACAAGGTCACATATGACCTTGTTGCCATTCCTGCAACTGGATACCTCATTCCTCATATCAGAAGGGACTCTAGACAAAACCACCCTTTGGCATACAGACTCATCACTACCCCTACAAACTACTACAAATTTTCATTCTTTCCCAGAACCATTTTTTCATTGGAATGCTTTACCCCACCAAATAGTCGTGCTCCCCACCCTGGCACAGTTTAGTGATGTTGTGTGCCGGGTGGTGCATGTGTCCCCCTTGTCACTGGCCTCTGTTTTTACTTTTAACTATACTAATCCTCTCCTCGCACTGTACAAACTCATTTCACCTGCTATACGAGTACCTATTTTTTATTTCAATTAACCCCCTTCAGTACTTGGTATTACTGGGTCGTCTTCTGAAAGTCCTCGGAGGTTAAGAAGTATTGGCAGATAGATAGATAGATAGATAGATAGATAGATAGATAGATAGATAGATAGATAGATAGATAGATAGATAGATAGATAGATAGATAGATAGATAGATAGATAGATAGATAGATAGATAGATAGACAGACAGATAGATAGATAGATAGATAGATAGATAGATAGATAGATAGATAGATAGATAGATAGATAGATAGATAGATAGATAGATAGATAGATAGATAGATAGATAGATAGATAGATAGATAGATAGATAGATAGATAGATCTAGGTCTACGCTTTTTTGTCACTGTCCCACTTATGGGAAACTAGGCTTTAAAAGGTTACCTATAATAACCAAAGAATATATTCACATTTTTTTGACTGTTTTAATAGAAATCTCTTTTCGCATTCTTCTTCGTGAAAACAAATGCCAGTTTGTGGTCTGATGGACTGATGTTAAACAAGATACCTCATAGGGGACAAAATTTGCTAGTTTCAAGTTTCTGAAAACGCCAGAACTATTTAGCGTGATAGGTCCCATGTTTACGGCAAATTACTTTAGCCTTTAAGGTTGCACTACAGTAAATAATTGGTCTTTATGAAAGCTGTACTTGCTTTGGGGAGGCTTTGGGGAGAGCTTTCAGTACAGAATTGAATATTCTACTGCTTCTGATTGGTTTTGGTACTAAACCATTATTTTTCTGAGAAGTATTATTGTTTATTAGAAGAAATATTAGTAGGTATTTGCTATTGTGAAAAGCAGCTGATTTAAATTGAACCAGAAAATTGTTATGACTGGCCACTGGAAATGCCTGGATTTATTCGCTGCGGTATGGGTTTGTTGACACTGGCTGCCAAAAAGGCCAAAATATGCCGCACAGCACCCATATTTTTTTAGCTGCTTCTGGAAGGTAAATGGTCAGCCTGTCAAATTATATGCCTCATAATGGATGCATTAGGCTTGCTGAAATGTGGTAGAACATGGAATATACCCCAATTTACATTGTGAGTAAGGGGATTTTTTTTACTGTAGTGCCACCTAAAAGTGATAAATACCAGACCATCACGAAAACATGCCGATATACTTTTGACCCCCTTGAACCCCACTTTTATATAATAAAACTGTGGTTTATAGGGGTAAACCTTATTTTTCTTGTTTTGCCTCTAAATATAGATTGTGGGTACTCGTTAAAACCGCCTCGATAAGGCGGTTCTAACGAGTACCCACAATCTATATTTTGAGCAGAAATAAGATTTCATCTTCAAACTTTCGTTGTTTTTTTTTCGGTGGTAAAGTTTACAATGTATTTGTATAGGCGTGTTTCCGTAATGTGTCGGTAACAGCGGAATGGTTACAATTTTCCTGGCCGAACAGAGTGTCCGTATATGCCTGAGGCGGCGAAAAAGATCAAAATGGAGTTCCTGTCTGGTAGCACTGCAAACACAAATTGCGTCAATGCAAACATGCAAATAGCCACCTTGTTTATCAGCACTACAGACTCCGTCTCCATCAGCTCGAGAAACGGAGCCTCTGTGGCGCGGTAGATATTTTCACGAATGCGCCTGCAGTCCACCTCAACCCACACCACCCCGCCACCACATCTTCTATATATACATGGAGCTTACAAGGATGTTCACCACACGACTTTGCTAACGTCATAACGATAACGCATGCGCGTGACATGGTGCATTCCGGTTAATTTTCTGATGCAAAATATGAGATTGGTTCAATTATAGGTCGTGGGTGCTCGTTCATAAGGCGGTTCTAACGAGTACCCTCAAGTTAACCTATGTATTGGAACAGAAATAAGAAAAATAATGTTTGCTCCTGTAAACTACAACGTGGGGTTTAGAGAGGTGTTCATTACACGCATATGTTTACGTGATGTGACGGTGACTTCACTGTTCTTTACGTGTCTCCGATCATTCGCGAAAACAAAGTGTTCGCCGTGGTAAAGAAAAAAAACAAACAACAAAAGCAACACAGCTTCTGTTCAATAAACACTTCAAAAAGCGCAAGGAAATTTTTAGAGCGCACGACAGTCCTGCTGTTTTACACGAGCATATATTCATGATATTAGACTTGGTGCTACTTGTTCTACATTGATCATTTTGTCGAGAAAATAAGAGTTGATCGTTTGTTCAAAAGACGATTCACATATAATGCCAAATTTCCATTATTTTGAAAACTAGTGGAAAATACTTTGAAACTGCCGCCCGGTAGGCGTGATTGGCGCGGTAAGGATTAATACTGTGGCGCTACTGCGGTGAAACACGCGAGCCAGTCGTCGTCAATTTAGTTTTGAAATGAAACGCGAAATTGTTATTAATTGTGTCAGGTCTTAGATCTAAAGATAATTCCAAGAAGATAAAAGGAACTGCAATACTGAAAAGCCAACTCATTGCATTTAATCCTTTTAACGTAGTCTAGTCAAACAGTAATGACAACATGCGGCAATATGTTTTGTCAAAGATTTCTATTTTAAAGAAACAAATTCCATGGAATTCATTAAATTTAGTAGTCTTATTTCTCTTCAATCCTATTTATCATTCCAGTATAGCTTTTACAAAAGACGCTTAGCATATTTTAACTGTGAATGGCTAGAGTTATATACCAGAAATGTGTTTCATCACGAAAGCACACCTATATTATTTTGACTTCATTGAACCCCACTTTTATATAGTAAAACTGGGGTTTACAGGGGTATATCGTATTTTCTTATTTCTGCTCAAAATATAGATTGTGGGTACTCGTTAGAACCGTCTCGATGAGGCGGTTCTAACGTGTACCCACAATCTATATTCAAAGCAGAAATAAGAAAAATATCACAATTTTTCATCTGAAAATTTTCGATTTTTTTTTTATCGGTTTTAAACTGTGTTAAGTTTACAGGGTTATGCCTTATTTTTCATATTTCTGCTCTAAAATATAGATTGTCGGTACTCGTTAGAACCGCCTCCTTCTTACGTGTACCCACAATCTATATTCAAAGCAGAAATAAAAAAAAATATCATAATTTTTCATCTGAAAATTTTCGTGTTTTTTTTTTCGGTGTTAAATTTACAATGTATTTGTATAGGCGTGTATACCTCTGCATAATATATGAGTTAACATTTGACCAGTAAGGAGTCTGTTGCTTGAAGTAACATGTGTAATGGTTGTAAGATAAACATAGCGTTAACTATCGACTTCGTGAGGCATTTATCACTGGGCCATATTGAGTTTCAGTCCAGTCGTTTTCACTAGCTGCTTGAAAAAAAGAAGTAAAGGCAATGAGAAGGAATCGATACAATTAACCCACAGCTCCCATCAGAGACACCAACGAGAAAAAAGAAACACAAACATGAAACAACAGACCCTAATGGAAACATCAATAGCGGAAAGCCAAAAGGACAGTTACTTTCCTACAAAATGGCCGACTGTCTCTCCAAAACAAAAAAATTAAGCGATACACACACTTAAAGACAAACCATAACAAAAATAAACTGCGAGGCGTCTTACACGCATGCACTTACGCATGCACACACACACGCATGCACACCATGATAGATCTGATTTTAAAATATTACATGTAATTTAAAGGTTGACAGTTTTTGTTTCACTTTACAAATTTATGTTGCCATGTTCAGACTTTCGGTTAATTCAAAACATCTTTCCAGCAGGCACATGACGTAATTATGACATCACATCAACGTTGGTGCAACGTCATGACGTTTATGCAACGTCACATCAACGTCGGTGCAACTTCGTGACGTCATGACGTTGCACCGACGTTGATTTGACGTCATAGCGACGTGTGCCTGCTGGGAAGTTTCAGGTGTATCTGTTTATAGGGCCTTAATATGTTCTATAAAAAGTTCATCCTTTGGAAGCAAGGAATACACCACAGAACTAAGAAGTAAGGAACTAAGGCCCTCCGGGCAGGCTATACTCCGGCTGATCCAAACCTTCATATTTCGAAATAATTTTGTTAAATTTACTTCCGTCTGACTCAAAACTTTCTGAAATTAATGAAACTTTATCTTGAAAATGCATTGATTAATTACATTTTGTTCAGTCTGAATTTCATTTTGCCGCGGTTTTGAGATAATTGACATCCAGTCACTCTTGAAACGTTTCATGCATCTGAAATAAAGGTTTAATATGCGAGTTTTCATATGCTAAAGATGGAAGAAAAAATGTGTCAGATTGAGTCAATCTGTTCCTGTTCTTTTCCATTATTAGATGAAACAGTGAAATTCCGTTATTAAGATCTGCTGAGATTAAAACTAATTATTCCTTTAATCACTTTAGGTTTCATATTTTCTCGCTTTTGTTTTCTGCATCTAGTGTCCACTCGTAAGAGATCATCGTTGGAACTGTTCAAAAGTGGTCTTTCAGACCACTTTCGAACATATCACTTTTGATTAGTCCCAAAGATGGTCTTAATAAAGTAATTTTACCTTAGCTTTTTGCAAAACCTTCTTTGTTGCATTAATCCATTGCACGCGGGAAAACCCCTAAAGGGATATCTTGGCAAACAGTTCAGGCCCAGATCAGACGCCGCTGATTTTCCGCCTAATATAAAACAAAAAACTATTAAATAGACCCGACACCGCTTAAAATACAAATGGACTTGTCCAACATGTAGCAAGATTGAAAATGTGATTCCTGCAAAGATTGAAAATTTGATTCCTGCAAGGGCAAAACCTTCGTGAAAACAAACGGCTCGTAAAAATAATCTCTCTCTCTCTATCTCTCTCTCTCTGATGACTGATAATTACGTGGGCAACAGCAGTTAAAACATTACAGAATTGCTAACATTGAGTCCTTTGACCATCGACCCAAAACGTATACAGACAGATTCTCTATATATGTATTGAAGCCAGATTTACTGCACTCATTATGCATTCAGACTCATTACTTCCAATGCTTCACGATAATCACATAATGCCTTCGGTGAGACGCTAGTCCCAAGAGAATGAAATTTACAAGAATAATTGCGTTTCATCCATAATTCACACATGTCGGTGATTTTGGAATAAAGATATGCTAGCCTTCTATCCTCGCTGGACGTCTGTATGTTAATTTTATTTGTATTCTGTTGATGATGTTACCGCAAATTCACTCATTCCATCATGTAACAACTAATCTTACTTATTGTCATTACTAGGGTCCTGATATATTTCTTATTTCTCAATCAATAGATTGTGTGTACTCGTTAGAGCCGCCTCAATGGTTCTTGCGAAAATGCAAAATATTTGCTTTAAGAGGAACGGATACACTTCCAGGGGAGGCAACCCCTGCAAAAGTATTTTTGTCTCCCATGTCAATAGGGATCAACTCTTACCGGTAAGAATTTATTTGCTCCTCAGGAGCAAAATCTTTTCCCTTTTTCAGTGGGAAAGAGTTTGTAGAAAAGCGAACGTAAGTCCCGAAAGTTGAGTCCCTTTGAAAAGTGGCGGAAAATCTTACGGGTATATGCATACCCCTTAAGTGGTTATTCCTATCAATATTTGAGACAATATTTAAAATGAGTTGTTTCCCTTGAAGGTGTATACGTCAATTCCAATAGAATGAAATTAAAGGTTTATCAATGAGTGAAACGATGATTTTAAGGGAAATTGATACACCGTCAAGGGATGCAACTCCTGCAAAAGTATTTTTGTCTCCCATTTCAATAGGGGTCAACCCTGTAAGGAAAGAATTTGCTCCTGAAAGTTGTCTCTCTTTGAAAAATGAAAGAAAAATCTGCCAGGTGTTCCCATTCCCCTTAAAGGAAAATAATTCCGAAATTTCAGACAACTGCAAAACATGTAATGGAGTGCTATCTAGGAGACTTTGAAAATACCCCCGCCCCCTCAAAATAATTTGAATGGACGCATGTGGCATATTTTACGTCACCATTAGGATAGCTTACACATTTGACATGGAACATTCTTTCATACCCCCAAAATGGACATTTTGTTGGAAATTCGTGATGTTTTTTTTTTCTACTTCTTCTTGTTTCTTGTTGCAAAAAAATAGAATGTGGGTGCTCGCTTGAACCGCATCATGGTAGCGGTTTTAACGAGTACTCGGCATAATCAATGTTTTGGGGCCAGAATTAATGCAATAATGTATACCCCTGAAAACCACACTTTACTCTCTTTAAAGCTGGGAGTGAAAGGATATTCCGGCTTACACGAACCTGTAAACATGGTGCGTCACGTGGCTGGCTTCCTGCTAGATATCCTGGAAACATAGGCCCATACGAAAAAGGGGTCTACTCTTGAATGAAAAAATATGTACTCCTTAGGAGCAAATTCATTCCTTTAAGAATATGGTAGTCAAACATACTGCTCAGTAACCTGCCCTTTGGATGTATCCATTCACTTAAAATTAACGCTGTATTCACACGATTTTCGAGCCCATCAAAACTGAATTTCATTACGATAATACACCCATGTGACAAAAGGGCATTCTTTCATTTCTCCCAAATGGCTCTTTTCCGATGAAAATTTGTGATATATATAGTTCTTACTGATTTATACTCCGAAAATAGGTTGTGGGTGCTCGTTAGAACCGCCTCTCGATGAGGCGGTTCTAACGAGTACCCACATCCTTAGTCTTGGAGCAGAATTAAGCAAAATTATATATACCCCTGTAAACCGCAGTTTTCTCTATAGAAAGTGGGGTTTAGAGAAGTTTTGCTTTCACGGACTTATTAACATGATGTGATGTTTTTTTCAGTGTTTACGCGCTATTTCCAGCTAGGTATTTTGAAAAATACGGTCAGATCTGGTTGCCAAAAGGTTATATTGAAATAGTCTAAACGTTGGCAAAAAGGTGAAAATTTACAAACCATTTGCACGGGTATTCGGTTTGCTTTCCAAGACAGTTGATAAATCTGAGAAAATCCGCAAGAAAGTGATACATAGGATATGTTAAAGGAGAATTTCACGGAAAACCCGGAGTTGGTATCGTGATTCGCGGTGCTTTAACAAGTGTTTCTCGAATGATTGAATGACAAGAAATTCCTTTCTCATTACGTTGCTATGACAACATACGATCTCTAGTTATTGAAATCTTACAAGTTAATAATTTAAAAGGATCATATTTGATGTATTGGTATCAAACTCACGTCAGTTTCTCCACATCACAAGAATGCATCTCTTGTTAAAAAGCTAAGATTTTGGATTAATTTTGGAGTATAACTACGGAACCCGGGAAGGGACATGCATTTTCTTTTTAATATGTAGGGCGAACAAGATATTAAGTTGTGCGAACAAGATCTTGTCTTGTGCGCACAAGATATTATGCTGTCCGAACAAGATCTATGTTGTGCAAACAAGATGATATTTGTGCGCACAAGATATTAAATTGTGCGAACAAGATATTGTCTCGTGCGCACAAGATAATAACGTGTGCGCACAGGATAGTATGTTGTTCGCACAAGTGCGCACAAGATATTATCTTGTTCGCACAACATATTAAAATAAATTACCTCCCGTATATAACAGCCACGGTCAACTCTATTTACCCCATATTGAGCCGGTCCGTTTACCTAACCACACTTTTCCTGGCTGCGCAGGCTTATACATTTACGGTGTACCTGTAAATTGCGCATTCTTTCGCCAGAAACTGACAAATGCCCTTCTGAGAGAGAATGACTGTAGGAAATTTTTCCACGAAAGAATATTGTCGACCCGTTGGAGATCGAACACACGACTTCCTGATCAACAGTCGAACGCGGAAGACGTCCTGATCAAGTCAAAAGCGTAAGACCTGCTGATCATCAGTCGAACGCGCAAGATTTTCTGATCATCAGTCGAACGCGCAAGACCTCCTCATTAACAGTCGAACGCGAAAGACCTCCTAATCATCAGTCGAACGCACAAGACATCCTGAACAACAGTCGAACGCGCAAGACCTGATCATCAGTCGAACGCGCAAGATCTTCTGATCATCAGTCGAACGCACAAGACCTCCTCATTAACAGTCGAACGCACAAGACGTCCTGAACAACAGTCGAACTCGCAAGACCTGATCATCAGTCGAACACGCAAGACCTCTTGATCATCAGTCAAACTCGCAAGACCTCCTGATCATCAGTCGAACGCACAAGACCTGACCAACAGCCAAATGCGCAAGACCTCCTGACCAACAGTCGAACGCGCAAGGCCTCCTGATCATCAATCGATCGCTCAAGACCCCTTGATCATCAGTCGAACGCACAAGACCTCCTGACCATTAGTCGAACCCGCAAGACCTCAGGAGGTCTTGCGGGCTCGACTAATGGTCAGGAGACAAACGCGCAATACCTCCTGATCATCATTCGAACGCACAAGACCTCCTGATCAACAGTCGAACCCGCAAGACCTCCTGATCATCAGACGAACGCGCAATACCTCCTGACCATCATTCGAACGCGCAAGACTCCTGATCAACAGTCGAACCTGCACGACCTCCTGATCATTCGAACGCGCAAGACCTCCCGACCATCAGTCGAACGCACAAGACCTGACCAACAGCCAAATGCGACAGACCTCCTGATCAACAGTTGAACACGCAAGGTCTCCTGAGCATCAATTGATCGCACAAGACCCCCTGATCATCAGTCGAACGCATAAGACCTCCTGACCATTAGTCGAACCCGCAAGACCTCCTGATCATCAGACGAACGTGCAAGACCTCCTGATCATCATCCGAACGCGCAACACTCCCTGATAATCATTCGAACGCACAAGACCTCCTGATCAACAGTCGAACCCGCAAGACCTCCTGATCATCATTCGAACGCGCAAGACCTCCTGGTCAACAGTCGAACCCGCCAGACCTCCTGATCATCATTCGAACCCGCAAGACCCCCTGATCATCAGTCGAACGCGCAAGACTCCTGATCATCAGACGAACCCGCAAGACCTTCTGATCATCAGTTGAACCCGCAATACCTCCTGATCATCATTCGAACACGCAAGACCTCCTGAACATCAGACAAACGCGCAAGATCTCCTGATCAACAGTCGAACCCGCAAGACCCCCTGATCATTAGTCGAACGCACAAGACCTCCTGATCAACAGTCGAACCCGCAAGACCTCCTGACCATCATTCGAACGCGCAAGACCTCCTGATCATCATTCGAATGCGCAAGACTCCTGATCATCATTCGAACGCGCAAGACCTCCTGATCATTAGTCGAACCCGCAAGACCTCCTGATCACCATTCGAACGCGCAAGACCTCCTGATCATCATTCGAACGCACAAGACTCCTGATCATCATTCGAACTCACAAGACCGCCTGATCATCATTCGAACGCGCATAACCTCCTGATCATTAGTCGAACGCGCAAGACCTCCTGATCATTAGTCGAACTCGCAAGACCTCCTTATCATCATTCGAACGCACAAGACCTCTTGATCATCATTCGAACGCACAAGACCTCCTGATCATTAGTCGAATCCGCAAGACCTCCTGATCACCATTCGAACGCGAAAGAGGCTCCTAATCATCATTCGAACGCACAAGACCTCCTGATCATCATTCGAACGCGCAATACCTCCTAATCATTAATCGAACCCGCAAGACCTCCTGATCACCATTCGAACGCGCAAGACCTCCTAATCATCATTCGAACGCGCAAGACTCCTGATCATCATTCGAACGCGCAAGACTCCTGGTCAACAGTCGAACCCGCAATACCTCCTGATCATCAGTCGAACGCACAAGACCTCCTGATCATTAGTCGAACCCGCAAGACCTCCTGATCATTAGTCGAACCCGCAAGACCTCCTGATCATCATTCGAACGCGCAAGACCTCCTAATCATCATTCGATCGCGCAAGACTCCTGATCAGCAGTCGAGCGCGCAAGACCTCCTGGTCATTAGTTGAATGTGCAAGGCCTCCCGATCAGCAGTCGAACGCGCATTGAAGTAAAATACATCACGAAAACACGCCTATATAATTTTGACGCCCTCAAAGCTCACTTTCATATAGTAAAACTGGGATTTACAGGAGAATACATTATTTTTAGCTCGTCTGTTTTTTCGAAGAGAAACTTTCGAGCTATAGTCGTTACTTCGGCGTCTGCGTTCTGTCGTTGTCGTTATCGTCGTCATCGTCGTTGGCGTTCGAAAAAAAAATAACCCTTCAGAAATATTTGACCTAACCTCATGAACTTTTATACGCATACTCACCATCACAAGGGCTAAATTCTGACCAAGGTTCATAACTGTATTTTCAATTTTGGCTTAATTATCTTCCCATTTCTTTTTCTTTTTTTCTGAAACACATTTTTACTCTCATTTCAATACTATTTGTAACAGTGCCTTCCAACTTCACATGGATGTTCCTAAAGGACAAGACCTTTTCACTGATTTTTTTAACCTTGATCATATTTAAAAAAAAAAAAAAAAACAAACAAAAAAACAAACTTTTCACTGATGTCAAACTTTCTGACCTGGAACCTTGACCTTTTAACTTTGATTTATTTTTCGAGAAATTAACCAAAAACTTTAACCTTGATCATATTTCCAAAAGTATTTGGCCTAGCATCATTCTCCCCAAGTGTCCATAACTCTATCATGCAATTTGTCTGAATTATCTCCCCTTTTCTTTCCGTTTTTTAAACGTTTTTTACCTCTAAATTTAAGATCACTAACAATGCTCTCCACCGCCCACCGGGTCCTGGAGAAATAGGTTGGACTGCATGTTGCTTCCACGCAGAGCTGAAACTGGCCACACGCGACCTTGACCTTTGAACTTTGACCTTTTTTCGAAAATTTAACCAAAACTTTAACCTTGATGATATTTTCAAAAGTATTTGAAACTTCACTCTCATACTCACCATCACAAGAGTTAAATTCTACCCAATTGTCGATAACTCTATCATGCAATTTGACTGAATTATCTCCCCTTTTCTCTCTATTTTTTTTTTTTTACTTTTTTGACATTTATTTTAATACCACAAATAATGCAGCCTTCAAACTTCTCATTGATGTTCCTTGGGAGTTGGGACAAGACCTTTTCATTGATACCAAGCTTTTGGACCTGTGGCCTTGACCTTTGAGATATTTTTCGAAAATGTAACCGAAAACTTTGGCCATACTCCGTGCACATTTTACATGGCATAATGAATAACTTAATTACGTCAATTTAAAATCAGATACTCTCGCTTATTTTTAAGTACATTAGACAAAGGGCTGAAATTACCCAATCTTAATTTGATGCAAAACATATGCATGTACTTTGGCAAACAGTAAGACCCTGATATTACTCCACAGGACGCGACATCTGATCAGAGTCTTCTTAGGGGAAATTGGTTAATACAACCTGTCATTCCGTCTGATGTAACTGGACCTGTTCAACGCATACAGAAGTTAAGAAGGTGAACCGGCGCATGACAAAACCTACAATAAGACCAGTGTGACTAGCAGAGACTCAAATCATCCTGCTCACCCATCCACTATGACAAGACCTTTTGCTTATGTCTCTTTGCATAGATATTAGCCTATAGTAGGTACATGCGATCAGCGAAGACTCTGATCAGACTGCGCGAATGCGCAGACTGATCTGAGTCTTCGCTTGTCGCTCAGGACTTCTGATAGATTTTGTCATGCGCTGGCTTATAATGATGAATAACTAGAACTGGACATCAATTATGGATCCTGCATGTCATAAGGCTGCTTTTTGTCGTTAAAAGATACATCACAAAGAAGCTTAGAAACCTGGTGTAATAATTAACAAAGGTACAGCATTAGAGTTTCATATTAATTATCAATATTATGACAGTTTCTATGTTTAACGCATTCACCAGTGTCCATAATCATGTATCGCGTGACTGTATGGAATGCCATAAAAGGTATTTTAATGCTTTTTCGGAATGGAAAGGTCTTGTCATGAACTAGTCTACTTTAGCATGGGGGCCGTTTTCCAGAAAGAGGCTAAAAATCAAGTTCGTTTTACTCTCAGTATAACAGTAATTTTATTTAAGATAATTGAAGATGAATGTATTGGGCTTCAGAAAATTGCAGGTGTCATTCCCGGAGCACAGGCGTAAAGGCGTATGATGTCAAATAATGATGACGTCCGAAAATGTAATGAAAACCATACAGAAAAGTGTTGACCATGTTCTGTTACAAATCCTACTCTGACCAACTACGACAAAAAAAGGTGTCAAAGGATTGATTAATCACATATTCTTAAGGAAGGCTTGTACGTTTGCATAGGAAAACGGCAACCGGAAGTACGAATCCTGCAGCTATGGAGACCGCAGCAAACGCCCCCGCCCATAGGGGCTTGAAGAAATATATGGGCTGCATGATGCTTCCACGCAGAGCTGAATCTGGCCCGCACACTAGTACTGGTAAACCGCTTAGAGGATCTAAGCCTGTCCAGGAACCGCGGTGCGAGGCGGACCGTCCTTGCTAATAAACCCTATTGGTTTCATTGGGCGACAGGGCTTGAGATGTCATTTCATCTCAATGTCGGGTAAAAGTCCCACAAAATTGGAAGCAACGTCTCCAAAATGACCTTTAGAGTGTTGACGGGGACGTTAAACCTCAAATCAAACAAACAAAAAAGACGCAGCAAACGCTTAGTGAGAATTGCTTTTATAAATATAACCCTTACTTATGGTCTTTAATTTATTCAAATTGGTCCGTAAATTGCAGAAATGTCACATATTTCATAAACTTTTGAGATTTATTATAGTAAGAAAACAATAGTATACATTTTCTTCTCGTTAATTAAGGAAGATGTGAAGGACCACCAACTACAATTATAATGGCAATGCAGCACAATGGTTCAGGTTGATACTAAGCGTTTTCCAGTGAGATTTGAATTATATACTATGGATGGAAATGGAAGAGAAAACACTGTTTTTTTTTTTGTTTTGTTTTTGTTTTTAAACATGGACATACATTGAATACAATATAGTACATACAGAAGCCTGTTAGTGCCATACAATCAATTAAGATCGTTCATTGTCAGTAATGACAGACGAACTATTACCGTTGCAACGATATATGACGAAATGTTCAGTTTATTAATGTATTGTAACGGTAACTCCTAAAGTTTTTGATACTACCTTATCATGCTTATTATATATAAAAAACCTCTACATTAATTGATTGTGATACATAAAAGGATATGGCTGTCCTTGGTCTGGCCGTCCAGCTTGCATATGCAGAGTTCATAGTTCGAACGATCGACACGCATGCCACACTTAACAATACAGGGTGACAGCTAGTCTTCATGGGGGTATATATATATTAGAAATCTTTGTCCAATAAAAATAATAATTTTCATATATTTCTTAAATATGTCAAGGCTATCATATACACGCTTTCTATACAAAATAGGCCCCGCCCATAGGGGCTTGAAGAAATATATGGGCTGCAAGATGCTTCCACGCAGAGCTGAATCCGGCCCGCACACTAGTACTGGTAAACCGCTTAGAGGATCTAAGCCTGTCCAGGAACCGCGGTGCGAGGCGGACCGTCCATGCTAATAAACCCTATTGGTTTCATTTGGGCGACAGGGCTTGAGATGTCATTTCATCTCAATGTCGGGTAAAAGTCCCACAATATTGGTAGCAACGTCTCCAAAATGACCTTTACAGTGTTGACGGGGACGGTAAACCTTAAATCAATCAATCAAATCTATACAAAATAGAAGTGGAGGCAATGATCAGGAATCGACACAGTCAACCCACAGCTCCCATCAGAGACACCAAAGGGAAAGACACGCAGACATGAAACAACAGACCTTAATGGAAACACCAACAGCGGAAAGCCAAAAGGACAGTTACTTTCCCACAAAGTGGCCAATAGGCTATCCAAAATAAAATAACATAAGCGACAAAAACGCCCAAAGACAAACCATAACAAAAATAAACCGCGACAGAAGAACCGCCTTGGAACGGTCAGCGGAAACGACGAATTCCACTTGGGGGGAGAGGGGGGGGGGGGTTAAATCAATTTTACTTAAATCGATGAAAGCTGTATGCAAGATGTTTTCTATTCATTTATCACCGTTGAAAACGTATTGTATATTTACTTTACAAAATTGCTGATTTTGTTACCATATGTACCCAAGATGTACAATGTATTAAATTCAAATATCATAAAGTTTTCTATTTGGATGCATTCTATGTAATTCATATTATTTTATTTTTACATATTTGCATGTATTAACAAATCATCTTAAGCTAATTTGAAAATGTGCTTATTCCTCTCAGAATGTTTTATTATCCACAAATAGTTATATACAGACATTTAATAAATACTTACGAGAGTTAAATAATTAATTCTAAAATACATGTACAATGAACAAAGAATATACTTCAGAAAAACATCGCAAAATTGAATAATTAAGAAATGAATTTTATTTTTCTGTTGTTCATGATAGTATAAACGCATACTTACATGAACAGCAGAAAAATTAAGTTTATTTCTTATATTTAAAAAAAAAAATCTTATAGGGCAAACTTTTAAAGCTGAAAAACATTTACACGCTGTTTGTCTACAAAGAGCGGAACAGCGCTGACGTCGCTAACGCCCAATCAACTCGCAGAGAACCATGGTTTAGACTGACGTCACTGAAGTCACGTGACTCGATGCGTTCATGGAAGTATGAACCACATTGTTTTCTATAGGTTTACATTAGGCTTTGCTCTGGAAATGTAAATGTTTCGCAACGAAGTCAATTGCATATTCAAATTACAATGTTATTTACAAATATTTATTTACAACTATACCTTATTTTTTATCACAGTTGGATATCTAATGTTTTGAAAGTACAAAATTTCCTTGTTGCAATTATATTTATAGCATAGAGAATATTATCGAATGCATTTTGAAAATTCATGTACAGATATTTCGCATACTATATTTATCACAGTTGAATATACTATGTTACTCATAGCACAGCAATTCCAATATGTTTGTTATATACCGGAATCAGTTTCAGTTTCTATTTAAACATATTTACATGTAAAAAGAAGACATTTTTATTCAATTTTACAAACTAAACAAAAAAGAAAATGTCAGTTGCTTACTCAAATTGCAATGTATTATTTTATACAAACATTTACATGTACACAGATATTTTCATCATCATCATCATCGGATTTTTATTAACGTGCAGGAACAGGGTCGTCATCTTCATAAGTGGGCCCCCTTTCAGGCAGCTGGCTTGCTGCGCGCATGGCAGATCTCACACCAGCTCTCCATGTATCTCTATCATACGGGTAGATAGCTGAGAGAGCTTCCACTCACTGCGGCTGCTTTCAGGTCATCTTGGGCCTCCCTGGTCCACGTTTTCCATCCAACTTTATGTCAAAGTCTGTCTTGACTGCACCGTTAGAGCGTTCCACATGTCCATACCAGTGCAGCCTTCTCGCCTCAAGGATGAGGTCCAGGTCCTCAATGCCAAGCCTCGCAAGTTGTTGTTGATGTTGATTTGAGGTTTAACGTCCCCGTCAACACTGATTAGGTCATTTTGGAGACGTTGCTTCCAATTGTGTGGGACTTTTACCCGACATTGACATCTCAAGCCCTGTAACCCAATGAAACCAATAGGGTTTATAAGCATGGATGGTCCGACTCGTGCCAGTTTGCCTGGACAGGCTTAGATCCTCTAAGTGGTTTACCAGTACTCGTATGTGGTCGGATTCAGCTCTGCGTGCAAGCATCATGCAGCCCATCTATTTCTTCAAGCCCCGGTGGGCGAGGGCGTCAAGCCGCACAAGTAACTTGGCGGTGACAGTTACTTATAGCTTGCTATTGCAGATCTATCTGATCGTCATTGGAGGTTTGGTTTTGTCAATGGTAAAGTTTCGCTGGCATTGAGCATTGCGCTACGCACACAGGAGCTTTACACACGGCCACATGAGTAGGAATGAGAGATGGCGGGGAAGATAGAGCTGGTAGCAGCTCCTTGAATTTCTTCCAGGCTGTTTTCACACGTGATGTGGTCGAAAGATTACAGCTACCGGCTGCAGAGACAATGTCTCCTAGGTAGCAAAAAGAAGCTACCACCTCCATTATGATTCCACAATGAATTATTATGACATAAATATGAAAGCTATATCGCTTACCAATCGAAAGTTATGGCCAATGTTAACGTTTTTAAAAAGAAGGTCATACGTCAAGGACAAGGTCACGAGGTCAAAAGCTATGGTACTACTGGAAAGGTCTTGCGACAAGGAATGCACATGTGAAATATGAAAGGCATACTCGTATCAGTTACCATTCAAAAGTTATGCCCGATATTAAAGTTTTTGCGGACAACAGACAGACCAAAAACAATATACCCCCGAATGTTTGATTCCGAAAGATTCGGGGGCATAAAACATTTTTCAAAAGTCTCTATATCTAGCATTTCTACTGTTTATTTAAAAAAAAAATAGTGTGGAATCGCAAATGAATTGTTCACGTGCAATAAGTAAGTACACTGTGAAATATCTATGGCTTAATATGACGTCAGAGATATATTGGTCAATAGCTCGCTTACACAGGGGGTGCAGTGGATCATGTAAGGCGGATATTCTTCTTTATGTAAAATGTAAAAAAAAAAAAAAAAAAAAAAAACCCTGCTATACCAAAAGTATAACGAGGATGAAAATTTGAACCTGTTTCAATGTATCCAGAGATAGATCAATTATATTTATATAACACAGCCATGCGAGATAATGTCGTCTTTCACGTGTCTTCTAAAATGTAATGTTTCTCGTGAAAATTTGTGATATTTTTCTCATTTATACTCATAATATAGGTTGTGGGTGCTTGTTAGAACCGCCTCAGCGAGGTGGGTCGATTGTCTCTGGGTAGGCTGGGAAAAAGTCCTGATCTGAGACACTTGATTTAACCATTTCGTTTACCCCTTAGATTAGCAAAAAGTGTAGACCCTGGTCAGTTGCTGTGTTTTCTGGGGCCTGACCCTTAAATTCATGTACTGTAAGCAAACAGTGTATACCCTGATCAGCCGTCGTGTTCTGCGGTATCTGATTGCATCCAATCTGGGTATACAATGTTTGTCAAGCATAACCCATGATTTCAGCCCATATTTTATAGATAAAATAGAAGTGGAGGCAATGAGCAGAAAGACAAACCATAACAAAAATAAACCGCGACAGAAGAACCGCCTTGGAACGGTCAGCGGAAACGAATTCCACTGGAGGGTGGGTGAGGGGGGGGGGGGTTTAAATCGATTTTACGTGGCCACAATCCTCGCCCTTACTTCCGTTGCGATTTAGACAAATAATTTGTTCAGTCCGCATGAAGGCCTCCTAACTCATCAGTGCAACATCTCCGTGAACACAAATAATCAAACAACCGCAGAGATGAAACAACGGTGAGGCCTCGACAGCAAGAAACCACTGAAATGCTGGAGCAAAAGAAAACCAACAGTTAGACACCAATAGGCCCGACCAGAGATAGAGCATCAGGCACCAACCAACATTACCTTGAATTAGATCTCTCTTATTCTCAATAAGCCTTTACGCTGGAACCGTCATAGAATCTGAAGCCTGACCCACCGGCGTGCAATTAAAGAGGGAAGCAAAGTGGTCAACCGTGATTGTGTTAACTTTGTTGGTTTGTTTGAGGTTTAATGAAGGTCATTTTGAGACATTGCTTCCAATTTTGAGGGACTTTTACCCGACGTTGAGATGAAACGACTTCTCAAGCCCTGTCGCCCAATGAAACCAATAGGGTTCATAAGCATGGACGGTCCAACTCGTACCGCTTTGCCTGGGCAGGCTTAGATCCTCTAAGCGGTTTACCAGTACTCGTACTCGTGTGCGGGTCGGACTTAGCTCTGCGTGGAAGCATCGTGCAGCCCATATATTTTTTTCAAGCCCCGATGGGCGGGGACATAATTGGGTTAACTACCATGCATGCAGTCTGTCGTATAACATTTATAATGTACCCAATCTTTTTATATCGAAGAATGATTTTACGAAATTAGGTGCTGAACTCATTGCGGTTATATATTTTTCACCATAAAATTCGGGTTCCGATAGACCTTGTTGCAGAAGAGATTTAAGTCCAATATTGAATTTTGAAATTAAATCAGAATGACGTCTATAAATTTTGAAAAGACTTTGCGTAGTTTATGGTACGGATAACCCTAATTAAGAAGTTTAGCCGTTTACAATTTATTACGAGTGTTGTTGTCAGTAACATCACTACACACTCTGGCAAATCGAATTAATTGCGAAATATAAACGCCATAAGATGGCGCACGAGGAACATCACCAGCCAAAAAAGGAAAATTTACAATCTCAAAATCATCGCGTTTATCATAAATTTTGCACGAAACAAACCCATCCACAATAGATAGATGTAAATCGTAAAATGGGGCCTCGCTATCAGAAGAATTAGCTTCATTTAACTGAAGTTCTGGGTGGGTGGGTGGGTGGGGGGTAAATTTGACTGATCAAACCATCGAAATAGGTATTATCAATTTTTAAAAAAATCATCCAAATATCTAGAAGTGGAGCTAAAAGCTTCAATGATTTCAGACTGGTTTTAAGCAGAAAGGGACATCATGAAGTCTCTCTCATAACAAAACAAAAAACAAATCAACCACAAGTGGTGCGCAATTAGTACCCATCGGAATACCCACAACTTGTCTAAATAACTTAGTTCCAAATCTTATGTAAATATTGTAAAGTAGAAAGGTGAGAGCTTCACACACTTTCTGACATGACCATAAAGTATAATCTTTATGCTCTTCAGAAGTGAAAAAAGCATTTCTTACATTACATGCAAGATAGAGGGAGTCTTCCCTATGAAATGTCCATTCAATTAAAGGGTGGAAAAATCATAAGTAGACAGATTTGAAGCACGAAAACGCCTGGATTTCAATTTATTTAAAACTTCATTAGAATTTTTTTATAGATCAAAACAGATTTCTACCTGATCCTTCGAAGACTTTGTCGCAATATTTTACCACATGTTTTTTGAAGGCAGTCAAACATGAAGTTAATAATTTGGAGAGTTCAGTGGTGGTACAAGAGCTTGAATTTGCAATAAACCGTGCTTTGTATGGTCTTTTATGAAGTTTAGGTAACCAGTATAACGTAGAAAGCTTGCCTTGGCCTTCTGTAACACAAACAGCAAACTTGGTGGCTGAATGACAAATGTGGTCATCAACTAAAGCCCTCTCTACAGCTAAAGGCTGAAGTTCATAGACCTTAGTACCACCAAGTTCTTGCTCAAGAGTGTTAACATAGTGAAGCCGTCAACCAACGACCACATTGTTAGCGGCCTTATCAGCTGGAGCCAAAACAAACTTCAATACCTAGTTTAAGGTGACGTAAAGACGTCTTAGGTTTAGGAGGTAATAAGTTCGTATTTTGCGAATAAAAAGAAATGCGTTTGTTCACTAATTTCAGAATGCTAAGTTTCCATTCCTTAAGAGCTTTATGCTACAACAACGCTGATAATCCTACAACAACGCTGACCTCACTCCGATAAAATTAAAGCTTCTATATTCTATAAATAAGTTACCTGGATGTCCTACAAATCAGCGATAGTCACATGGACTTGAGCATTGCTTAAAAAATTGTTACTTAGGGTCGATTTATAAAAAATCGACCCAAAACAATTTCTCATCACCCAGTGGCATGACCATTGTATTACGATAAGACATATGCGTGATATGTTGCATTCTTTCATACCTTCAATACGGTATTTCGTCTTATTTCTCTTTTTTATTCTCTAAACAGAGGTTTTGTGTGCTAGTTAGAACCGCCTCATTGAGGTAGTTCTAACGTGTATCCACAACCTATGTCTTGGAGAAAAAGTAAAAATTTAATGTTTACACCCTAAACACCAGTTTTCTCTATATAACGTTGGGACTTCGGTTTAAAGGGTCATCCGAAAGTCTTTATCTCCAGATATATATTCTCGTTAGAACCGCTTCATTAGGCCCCCGTCCATCGGGGCTCGAAGAAATAGATGGCTGCATGATGCTTCCACTCAGAGCTGAAACCGACCGCACACGAGTACTGGTAAACCGCTTAGAGGATCCAAGTCTGTCCAGGCAAAGCGTTGCGAGTTTGACCGTCCATGCTTATAAACCTTATTGGTTTCATTGGGCGACAGGGCTTGAGATGTCATTTCATCTCAATGTCGGGTAAAAGTCCCACAAAATTGGAAGCAACGTCTCCAAAATGACCCTTACAGTGCTGATGGGGACGTTAAACCTCAAATCAAAGAAAGAAACGTTTCATAATACTCACGATTTGAAAGCACTAAATTCCTTGGTGGCGCATACATTTTGTACGACGAAGCGCGAGATTCATAATGGTATTTAAAACACAGACTTACATTCAGGGAGTGAAATTGCCGTCTAATGAATACCATTGTTTACCCCCATTTTGTATGAGGTTACAATGTTATTTTTCACGCCTAGCGAGCACACAACGTATATGCAAAGTCGTATCAACGTCGATGCAATGCCAATTTTTACAATTATGAAATAAAGCAATAAATACTTCTTACTCGTTTCTTCTATTTTGTTTAACAAGTACACTGTACTTCTTAAACAATAGACTTTCGCTCTGCTTGCGACCTACATGTACCTGCCCATAATTTGGTTCTTTTGGCCAGCATACGACTTGTTTAGGTTCCATGATTTGCTTGCAGATTCGTTTTCGCCTGAAGAATGATTCCAAGGACTGCAGCTGAAAATACGCCACTTTAAAATGTCATTATCAGATCAGAGCTGAGATTTCCTGAAAGGAATGGAGTGATGGCATTTAAAGATTTAATTTGAATGTGAATTACTTCCCAGCAGGCACACGTCGCTAGGGCAACGTCAAATCAACGTCGGTGCAACGCTATGACGCCATTGATGTGACGTTGCGTAAACGTCATGACGCTGTACCGACGTCGATGTGACGTCACAATTACGTCATGTGCCTGCTGGGTTGATTTATGTCAAAACAATTTATTTATTTATTTATTATAGCAAAAACTGAAAACCACTTTGGTTGATACCCTTTTTCGGCCGCTCTAAGCAAAAGGAGTTTTTGAGCCCGCGCGCCCATGAAACACTCAGATCAGCCCGCGCATCCGCGCAGTCTGATCGGTGTCTTCGTTGCACGATCTCAAGCAGACAGGAGAGGCTGTATTCTGCTATGGTTCGCGACCTGATTTGAATTCACAGCACAGACATCTCCATTTTAATTATAAAGATATCTGTATTTCATATATACACACGCACAGGCTGCCTAGTGGTCGCATAGGCTTCGTATTTTGGACGCATAGGCTTCGATGATAAAATGGCGGCTGACAGTTCGTCGCTGCAGGTAAGAAACTGCTTTTACGTTAATCTAACTGTTGTATAGCGTTGCCCAATACTGACATCTTTATTAATGTGCGGCTTCGTCTGTTGCAAGAAAAAGTTTGAAAAACGAAATATGGAAAAATAGACCCCAAAAGAAAAAAAAATTGGCAGTCAACACAGATTCGCCTGTATTTTCAATTTGGTCCGGTCGTCCTATGTAACTACACGTTTTTGGCTGGTGATGTTAGTTGGTGATGCTAAAGACATTCTGTATCATTTATACCGAACACATTTTCAGTCTCAGCTATGCAAATACTCCATTTTGATTCCAATGCACAAAATCTGTTAGAATTATTTACACTTCCGTTGATAAACTTGGTAAGTCTTCGTCAAATCTGTTAAGTATTTAGCCAAATAATATTTGTAATGTATAAATTCCTGTCGTGTTCTTTTTTATTACAACGCACGTGGCTCAAGTCCTGTGTTAGAAGTTTGCGACCAGAAAGTCTTTAAAAGTGGCCATCTCACCCACTGAAGCCAGTATGAATTTGATACATAATAAGTTGAAGCGTTATATATCTGGATAGCGAGCAGCGATAACACGAATTGGCCAAAGAAATCAAAGTGTAGCCGGGTTTAGGCTAAGTTTTCAAATGCTCCTATGTTATGAAACAGAATGTTTTGCCATTATGATAACATACCCGTGCGAGACATTGCATTTGTACATCTCCAAAATGGCTACATGTCAGATTAAAATCCGTGATTTTTTTCTTATTCATACCGCAAACATATGTTGTGGGTGCTCGTTAGAACCGCCTCATTGAGGCGGTTCTAACGAGTACCCACAACCTATGTTTTGGAGAAGTAATAAGAAAAATAATGTATACCCACGTTAACCCCAGTTTTCACTATATAAAGTGGGGTTCATCTCACGGACTTGATAGAGTAAATTCTGCTCTGTTCATAGCAAAAAAAAAAAAAAAACACAAAAAAAACGTGGTGACGTCACTGTCTACATTGAAAATCACGAAAAAAGGAAACAATGAAAAAAAAAATAAAAAAATACGGAATTCTAGATTTCTCCGTATTATGTTATATCTGACGACACTGACTCGTAAGTGGAATTAGAAAATGGATTTATGGAGTACAGAAGATGTATAAGACAAGGAAAAAATGGGCATCACGTGAACAAGTCCGTGAAATGAACCCCACTTTATATAGAGAAAACTGGGGTTAAAGCGGGTAACGAGCACCCACAACCTATGTTTGCGGTATAAATAAGAAAAAAATTCACGGGTTTTAATCTAACAAGTAGCCATTTTGGAGATGTAAAAATGCACTATGTCGCACGGGTGTGTTATCATAATGGCAAAACATTATGTACCATAACATAGGCCGGCCCCCGCCCATAGGGGCTTGAAGAAATATATGGGCTGCATGATGCTTCCGGCCCGCACACTAGTACTGGTGAACCGCTTAGAGGATCTAAGCCTGTCCAGGGACCACGGTGCAAGGCGGACCGTCCATGCTAACAAACCCTATTGGTTTCATTGGGCGACAGGGCTTGAGATGTCATTTCATCTCAATGTCAGATAAAAGTCCCACAAAATTGGAAGCAACGTCTCCAAAATGACCTTTACAGTGTTGACGGGGACGTAAACCTCAAATCAAACAAAACCATAACATAGGAGCATTTGAAAACTTAGCCTAAACCCGGCTACACTTTGATTTCTTTGGCAAATTCGTGTTATCGCTGCTCGCTATCTTGGTATATAACGCTTCAACTTCCTATGCATCAAATGCATAATGGCTTCAGTGGGTGAGATGGCCACTTTTAATGACTTTCTGGTCGCAAACTTCTAACACAGGGACTTGAGCCACGTGCGTTGTAATAAAAATACACGACAGAAATTCATACAGTGCAAATACTATTTGGCTAAATACTTAACAGATTTGACGAAGACTTACCAAGATTATCAACGGTAGTGTAAATAATTGTAACTTGATAGATTTTGTGCATTTGAATCAAAATGTAGTATTTGCATAGCTGAGACTGAAAATGTGTTTGGTATAAATGATACAGGATGCCTTTAGCATCACCAACTAATGCTGGTTGACTGATTTCTCGATATTAATTTAATATCATTCGCTATTTTTCTACATAATACAGGGCTTTCAAATTTAGTTCGCAGCCTCTGCGTTTTAATCGGTAACGAAGCTACGTGCGTTGTATCGAAATATCAATGTTTTTCTTTTTCGCAAAAGATGTGACGAAAGTTGCATATTTGCTTTTGAATTTCATTATCGTTATTCACAATTTATCGTCCAGAACACCAGCCAAAAAAATAGTTACATAGGACGACCGGACCAAAGTGAAAATACAGGTGAATCTGTGTTGAATGCCAAATTTCTTTTGGGGTGTATTTTTCCATATTCCGTTTTTCAAACTTTTCCTTGCAACAGACGAAGCCGCACATTAATATAGTGGTCCGTAAGGCAGATGTCAGTATTGGGAACGCTATACCACAGTTAGATTAACGTAAATACAGTTTCTTACCTGCAGCGACGAACTGTCAGCCGCCATTTTTCATCGAAGCCTATGCGTCCAAAATACAAAGCCTATACGACCGCTACGCAGTCTGTACGTATGTATTGACCAGTGTGATATAATTTTACTTGCGATACTGTTCCGGATAGTAGCGCCAGGTAACGGGTGGGGGTAACGAGAATAATTACAGTGTATATTTTTTCTTGTATCTGCATAAAAAAACCTGTTTTGTGGGTTCTTGTTAGAATCGCCTCATCGAGGCGATTCTAACAAGTAGCCACAGCACAGATTTCGGAAGAGGATTATGAAAAGTAACCTTGAATTATCTCGATTACCTCCCCTTAATAGGAGCTACGAAGACATCACGAAAACATTGACCCCCTTGAACCCACTTTATATGGTGTAACTGGGGTTTACAGGGGTATACCTTATTTTTCTTATTTCTGCCCTAAAATGTGGATTGTGGGTACTCGTTAGAACCGCCTCGATGAGGCGGTTCTCACGAGTACACACACTCTATATTTTGAGCAGAAATAAGAAAAATAGGCGTGTTCTTCGTAATGATCTTCGACGCAGGTTGAACAGTAGACTCACTGTTCGCACGTCTTTTTGTGGGGTTTTCCGTGCTCCAGCTCATATTCTAATCTGTCCGGATTGATAGAACACGCATCCTATTGGTTCTAAATATTTGCCCATTATCGCTGCATATTGATTTTCCAATAACTTTCATGTAATTCTGACTCGAAGACTTCGCATCATAAAAGCAGTACGGTGAAATGATTTTTGTACATTGAACTGTGCTTTTCACGTGGAAACTAAAGAATCAATTTAAATATTGAGGGATATATTGAAACTTGTAAGTAATTAAGTTGCGATACTTTCCGATAGTTACTCGAAGAAAGTGACGTCAAAAAGTAGGCAAGACCCCAGCAGGCACACGTCGCTAGGGCAACGTCAAATCAACGTCGGTGCAAAACGTCATGCCGTCGCACCGACGTTGATGTGACGTCACAATTAAGTCATGTGCCTGCTGGGGTACAGGTTATACCGTTATAATTATTATTACCGAAGCTTCGTTAACTTTTCACAACGCTTTTGTTCTTAGAAGGACTAAGCCTGCCCAGGCAAAGTGGTGTGAATCAGACCGTCCAATGGCAGGGCTTGAGTTCATCTCAGTGTCGGGTAAAAGTCCCACAAAATTGGAAGCAACGTCTCCAAAATGACCTAAATAGTGTTGACAGGGACGTTAAACCACTCAATTCAAACAAACAAACAAACACTTTTGTTAACTTTTAATAAAACAAAACATCTGAACATTCGTTGACATCGCTTTCTATGGGGCGTCCTTTTACTATTTATTCCCTATTTATAGATAGCCATAATTATCTATGGATATCCATAATTCAGATCGATTTATAGATATCTATAATTCGAATTATGGATACTATCATTAATTCGAATTATGGATATCCATAAATGATTATGGATATTATGGATATCAATAATTATTTATGGATATCCATACTTCGAATTAATGATGTAAATATGGATTAAATGGTAAAACGACACCCCATAGCTTTCTTCTTATCCTCGAGTCTACGCAACGTCTCCATCCAAAATGACCTACACAGTTTTGACGGGGACGTTAAACCTCAAATCAAACAAACAAAACTTGTACCATTTTCAAATATTCAGCCCGTGAAATTCGTTAACGATTAGGCACAAGCAAAATTAAAAAAAAAAAATAAATAAAATAAAATTAGGACAATGTATCGAAATTTGGTAATGGTTGTTTTGTTTTGGCGTTGTTCGTTGTTGTTAGCTTGTTGTAGCAGCATGCTGTGGAACTTCAAAAACTCGGGTACCGATGACTCGTTTTCATCTCTGTGTAGGATAATGTATCTTGAAAATGTATGTTGTATCTTTACCGCTCGACAAATCGTTGGCATCATTACGAAAACACGCCTATACATTTTTGGCCAAAAAAATGAAATTTTAAGATGAAAAATTGTGATTTTTTTCTTATTTCTGCTCAAAACATAGATTGCGGGGACTCGGTAGAACCGCCTCGACGAGGCGGTTCTATCGAGTACCCACAATCTATGTTTTTGAGCATAAATAAGAAAAATAATGTTTATCCCCTTAAACCCCAGTTTTACTATATAAAAGTGGGGTATGAGGGGGTCAAAATTATATAGGCGTGTTCTCGAAATGTTTTTTTTTCTTCTTCTCATTTTTCTAAGAAAACAGGATTTGACAGCCCAAGCAATTTGCACGAGATGTCAACTCCTGTTTTCTAGCGAAAATTATCCAGCGTGAAGAGCGTAAATGGGGCGATTTAATAGAAGGTCAGAATGATACCTCTTATTCATGCCCACTGAAACCCTCAGTGACTCGAACTATCCCTGTCTTGAGCACATTTTTATCGTGCCTAACTGAGGTTTGACGGAGTTACAAGTTTGAGATGAGCACGTGCCTGTTATCTGGTCTGAGATGAATAAGAAAACGCCACACTTTTCAGTCTGGAAATGCGTTTTATGGAAACTTTGAGACACCTTTATCTAATACAGTGCGTGTTCCTACTGTTTCGTTATATTTTCTTGCCAAGTTCATGTTGTTTCCTTATCATAATAGCCAGCTCATGATAAAATGTAATTTATCATGAGACAAGACAAGGCCCGATCGAGCCTCAGCGGGCAACTAAATGTGCTTGAAGCATGAGCATGGTCAAATCCCTAACTTGCCGCCGTGTTATGAATACCCTTTAATGCTTTACTTCATACGGAGAAAACCCAGCATGCATATGACGTAATTGTGACGTCAGACCAACGTCTGGTACAACGTCATGATGTTTATGCAACGACGTTGATTTGACGTTGCTCTAGCGATGTGTGCCTGCTTGGAAGTGGGGTTCACAAGGGTACACTTTATTTTTTTCTTATTTTTTTGCATTAAAACATAATTTTGTTCTCGTTCTCAGCAAACCGCCTCAGCGAGACGGTTTTTACGAACAACCATTGATATATGCAGCAATATCACAAATTTTCACCGACATAACAAGAACCAGTCTCTAAAATCACCACTAAATATTCTGGCACAGATAACCAGATGATGCCCGCCTTAGTACATCTAAAATGTATCAAAGCATAAATCGCCAATGACAAAAGTAGGCGACGACATACTTTTCTTCTTATTTTTCAGAGACAACCATGGAAAAGCCTTGTTTTTGAAAAATAATTAAAATAAAAATAAAATAATAGATCTAAAATAAAAATTGCGGTGGGTTGATATGGCTAGCATGCATATAACACTTTAACCAAATTAGTACCAGAAACCCCGAAACGGATACCCTGGCAAACAGTGCAGGCCCAGATCTGACGCGGCGTCTGATCAGGGCCTACACTGTTTTCAAAAAGTTCAGCCATTTTTCTAATCAATTTTGAAGAAAACAAAACCTGACACCCTTAAATTTTGAAATGGGCTCATGCTATATATTAGGAGGAAGATTTCATAAAGAACAAAAAGGGTTAACGGCCATGATGGAAAAGACCCCATCATTTTATCAAAAGGCAGTCTAGAAACAATCCTGACAGTCAACATGGAATTTGCAGGTATCAACCCAGCGGGTACATGATGTAATTGTGACGTCACACCAACGTCGGTACAACGTCATGACGATTATGTGACGTTGCACCGACGTTGAATTTGACATTGCACTAGCGATGTGTGCCTGCTGGGAAATTTAACAAATACCGGGCGTCCTTTCCGACATTCCATAGTTGGACAGATTGATATTTGTCGAAACACTTGGAAAACCGCTTAGAGGATCTAAGCCTGTCCAGGAACAGCGGTGCGAGGCGGACCGTCCATGCTAATAACCCTATTGGTTTCATTGAGCGACAGGGCTTGAGATGTCATTTCATCTCAATGTCGGGTAAAAGTCCCACAAAATTGGAAGCAACGTCTCCAAAATGACCTTTACAGTGTTGATGGGGACGTTAAACCTCAAATCAAACAAACAATTGTCGAAACACTGTTAAAGTGAGAAGTGTTGAAATTAACAGTGTAGAATTTGACAGCTGAATCATTCAAAGTTGATCATTTGGGCACATGCTTAGCACAATTACAAACTGTCAGTGTGCGATCAGCGAAGAGTGTTGGAAACTACACAGCGAAGAAAAAGATAAGACAACGCGCGGATCAGACAACGCGCGGATGTGCAGGACGATCAGACAACGCGCGGATGCGCAGGACGATCAGACAACGCGCGGATGCGCAGGCTGATTTGAACCTTTGTTGTTCGCAAATCGAAAAAAATAGGCTTTCTCAGGATGTATACTCTTTTAGAAACCATGGGAAACCTTCTGACTGTAATTCATTATTTAACAAGAAATATCTTTAAAAAAGATATGCGGCGTAGATTTAATTGGAAGGTTGTTTAGAAATATGAGCTACAATAGTGACAGCAACAGTTGTCTAGCTATGAACTGGTTTACTGTATTCAAACAATTCAGATGTCACGCGAGGTAAAATAGCTTTGCAGAGGGCGGTGTCCCGCCTGTTTGAGCTAAGGTCAATGTGAAAGGTCAAGGTTAAAAACACGACCTCATTTCAAGAGCATATGATCTCAAGTATATGCACAACAAATAAGAAAACTTTATCATTTACTGTTTTTGAACACAAATTATAGGGTTAACATTTAGGATTGTCGCTATGGTGAACGTAAACGCATAGACGGACGAACAAACGGACGAGCAGACAAACAGACGGAAACTTGATCTTATGTGCACCTAACTAAAACTCAAATTACACTTATTCCTTTTCAGAATTTATATAACATTAATGATATTCGAAAATGTCCATTTTGTGTTTAAATGGAGGACATAAAGTATGCTGAAGACAAATGATACACTGCAACTTTTATTGGGCATATACTGTAAATTAAACATCTGTCAATTTGTAATGCGATTATTACATGTTTTTGTCATGCTATATCTCTTTATTGGGCAACAGGGCTTGAGGTGTCATTTTATCTCAATGTCGGGTAAAAGTTCCACAAACTTGGAAGCAACGTCTCCAAAATGACCTACACAGTGTTGATGGGAACGTTAAACCTCAAATCAAACAAACAATTCCTTTCGCAGAAAATTCTTCCTTTCGCGAAAGGAACCTTCCTTTCGCGAAATGGTTCCTTTCGCTATATAGACCAACCACGTGAAATTAGGGTAAAAATAGCTATTCACCGCAGCAGTTTCAGAATTCACTAGAAACACAATTATACATATGACGTATGGTCATCAAAGGACAAGACGGTGAGCAAGCCGAAACTGTATATATTTTTCATTCATGTCTCACATAAAGAATGAAACATTTCCTAGGTTAAAACTTCGGTAAACTGTCGTATTTTTGAGTAGATTTATGCAAATCATTGACCAATGAAATGGTCATCTTCTTGGACATGTGGTTTTATTGACCAATGGAATAACGAAAAATGTAGGACAAAAGCAAAAACATAACGGCTACGCCGTAAAAAATATTTTTGCACTGCCAGCATTACAGGAGATCAAACAAGATATTATTTGAGCCAAAGCTTGACAGAACCTATATGAAAAATTTCTGTGTCACCAGGCAAGACTCAGAACGGCCTGTTAGTCAAGCCTGTCTGCTTGTTGTTCTTTGCATGGCCCGGTGTTCATCATTTTCATGTCCTTCCACTGTTGAATTTTGAAAATATCTGAGGGTCACTGATTAGGCGTGTTTGATTGAAACTACCTAGTCTGGCCCAGAAAACATATACATGTACACTCCATACCTTTCAGTTCTGTGGTGCATTCTTTGCTTCGAAAGGATAACCCTTTTATAGAATATATTTATATAACGCCCAGACTGATGATAAGACTGAGGGGAGGCCGGCGGTCTTTTTGTTGGTTTTGTCGTTCCCCGACACAGTTCAAACTGATATTTATATTCAGTTAACGCTTTTTATCTCAAACTACTGCTTAGGTGGACAATTGTATTTTTAGTTAAGCTAAATGTTCCTTGGATTTCAGCTCAAACTGCTGTTATCTCAATCAAAAATCCACTTTCTTCCCAGTAAGCATTCTACATAAATCTACAGCGGGCCGTTAGCGGCCCGTCAGGGTAGCTGACGGGCCGCTAACGGCCCGCTGTAGATTTATGTAGAATGCTAGCAGGGTTGGAGTTTGAGATAACGAGAGTTGACATATAAAATCAGAAAGCTAAAGTCAGCCAGGCGAAACGGGGTATACTAGAATGTGCGCACAGCGAAGACCCTGATCTGTGCAGGTATGCGCAGATAAGAGTGTTCGCTTAGCGCTATATGGATGCCCACAGATCCAACGTTGAATCTGAGTGGGTACGTTGGCTAATGTGAATCTTCACAGGAAGAACCGGCCCAAAGACCCATTTTCGCTTAACATGACCCTATGGCCGCGACAAGCGAAAGTGAGTCTTCGAGCTTGTGCACCCTGCGAAGACTATGATTTGCCTGCGCACCCGCAGTCTGATTAAAACCTTCGCTTTGCGCTATTTCATTTGTTTGTTTTGGAGTCAAGTCCACACTATTTTGATCATATCACCGGTCGGCTTACCTCGCCACACTTTTCTTGGGCAGGTTTCATTCATATAGAGTGCACATTCTTTCGCCAGAAAATGACAATTGTCCTTCTTGAATCAGCGAAAGGGAGAGAATGGCCGGAAAAACGATTTCATTAACAATCTCCACGAAAGGATAGTATCACCACACTGTAAAAAATGAAAGGAAACATTACACCAAAATGGTGCAAGTTATCTCCATTGTACGTTCGGTAACTTTTCGCCGCTTTGCCGGCTATTAATCCAAATATATTGTGTAATTAAGCATTCGAAGATCGAAGAAAAGTTTACAACATAGTGTAACTGTTCTTCACTACCATTAAAAGAAACGTTTCCGTTGCGAGGTGGGTATATTGTTTCCTTCGTTAAATCGGTATAACAATACGCCAATAATTAAGACTGGCTACACCAAACTGGACATTTAATAGTATGTATCATAATTGCACGACCCGCAGAAAAAGCAACCGACTGAAGTCGGTTTTTTCTAAGAGTGCCCTAAAATCACCGTGTCATTCTGTCATTCTGTCAGTCTGTCAATCTGTAATTCTGTCTGTCCGTCCGTAACCCGTTTGTGAAAATTGGTGATAGTGACTTAACCGCTTGGAATATTTAAACAATTTTTGGCATACTGATAGATATCAATGAGATCTAACCAATGAACTTACGAAATATTACATTCGATTTAGTATAGCCTCGCCGAGGCGAAAAATGTGAAAATTTTCGAACATTTTTGAACTGCTTCTCCTCGGAAACCGTTGGGCCGATTGAAGTCAAATTTCATATGGAGCCTCTATGGGATGGGGGAAACCAAAATTTGCTCATGGGGTCAAGGTCACATGACCAAAATGGCCGCCAAGCCATATATGGTTTGTCTGTCTGTCCGTCCGTAACTCGTAAGTGAAAATTGGTGATAGTGACTTAACCGCTTGGAATATTTAAACAATTTTTGGCATACTGATAGATATCAACGAGATCTAACCAATGAACTTGCGAAATATTACATTCCATTTAGTATAGACTCGCCGAGGCGAAAAATGTGAAAATTTTCGAACTGCTTCTCCTCGGAAACCGTTGGGCCGATTGAAGTCAAATTTCATATGGAGCCTCTGTGGGATAGGGAAACCAAAATTTGCTCATGGGGTCCAGGTCACATGACCAAAATGGCCGCCAAGCCATATATGGTAAAAACCCTTCAAAAATAGTCATCTCCAGAACCACTGGGCAGATTTCCACGAAACTTGATAAATAGCATCTGGGATGTAGGCCTATCATAAATTGCTAAAATGGTGACCCTGGGTTGACCTTGACCTTCTTTGGGTCCGTCCGTAACCCGTTTGTGAAAATTGGTGATAGTGACTTAACCGCTTGGAATATTTAAACAATTTTTGGCATACTGATAGATATCAATGAGATCTAACCAATGAACTTACGAAATATTACATTCCATTTAGTATAGCCTCGCCGAGACGAAAAATGTGAAAATTTTCGAACATTTTTGAACTGCTTCTCCTCGGAAACCGTTGGGCCGATTGAAGTCAAATTTCATATGGAATCTCTATGGGATGGGCGAAACCAAAATTTGCTCATGGGGTCAAGGTCACATGACCAAAATGGCCGCCAAGCCATATATGGTTTGTCTGTCTGTCCATCCGTAACCCGTTTGTGAAAATGGTGAAAGTGACTTAACCGCTTGGAATATTTAAACAATTTTTGGCATACTGATAGATATCAATGAGATCTAACCAATGAACTTGCGAAATATTACATTCCATTTAGTATAGCTTCGCCGAGGCGAAAAATGTGAAAATTTTCGAACTGCTTCTCCTCGGAAACCGTTGGGCCGATTGAAATCAAATTTCATATGGAGCCTCTATTGGATGGGGGAAACCAAATATTGCTCATGGGGTCCAGGACACATGACCAAAATGGCCGCCAAGCCATATATGGTCTGTCTATATGTCCGTCCGTAATCCGTTTGTGAAAATTGGTGATAGTGACTTAACCGCTTGGAATATTTAAACAATTTTTGGCATACTGATAAATATCAATGAGATCTTATCAATGAACTTGCGAAATATTACATTCCATTTAGTACAGCCTCGCCGAGGCGAAAAATGTGAAAATTTTCGAACTGCTTCTCCTCGGAAATCGTTGGGCCGATTGAAGTCAAATTTCATATGGAGCCTCTACGGGATGGGGGAAACCAAAATTTCCTCATGGGGTCCAGGTCACATGACCAAAATGGCCGCCAAGCAATATTTGGTAAAAACCCTTCAAAAATAGTCTTCTCCAGAACCACTGTGCAGATTTCCACGAAACTTGATAAATAGCATCTGGAACGTAGGCCCATCATAAATTGCTAAAATGGTGACCCTGGGTTGACCTTGACCTTCTTTGTGCCTAGGTCAAACTTTGACACATATGCTTTTGTGTTGGATTTTATCCTGCAAACGATTCAGAATACAGTACTAAAGTATAAGATTAGTTATCTTTTTTATCCATTGCTATAGAGCTTATTAGACTCCGATTCCCTTTTAAAAAGGCACGTTTGGCACCCTTTTTAATGGGTAACATTTACCATTTTTCAATGGTAATGCTAGAGTTTCTGTAAAACGCCAGTGTAAAATGTTGCACTTTCCATTAGATTTTGTATAAATTCTTTATTAAACAAGTTTATACTGAAATAGAATTTATCTCATTTTAATCAGATTTAACAGGAATTCCATTACGCATGAAGCAAACATATAATCAATATTAATAATTATATAATTTGTATGATATTTATGCCATTTTGAGCTATATGAAAAGAAAGAGGAACAAAATAACATATGTTGTACATACGACGTATCTTGTATGACAAGTTACACGATTCAACAGGAAACGTTAACTTACGTTAAGGTAGAACAAACCACCAGTATAAGTGCAAACACAACGCCGATAAGCTGGAAAGATGACGCTTTCAAGGTGTAATTACTTTTTTACACTGAACATACGGAAATGTTACCCATCATTCGAATAAATATTACACCGATATTTCATTACACTTAAAAAAGTGTAATGTTCACAGTTACACCGTCCTTCAAAAAATGTTACCCTGTAGTATGACTAAAATTAAGCTATTTAGTAGCAAACTTTACACCATAAATAGTGTATCATTTCAAACACGAAACGTAACTCTCGTTTTGTAGAATTGTTACACTAAACACCAACTTTGCAATGCTAGACCAAAGTTGGAGTAAACTATACAAGTTATCAGTGTCTTGTTACTCAAAGTAACACTTTACACCCAAAATGGTGCGTGGTTCTAGCTCACACGAGTTTTAGTGTAAACTTTACTCTGCCTTTACGTCGAGTGAACACTTATTTTTTACAGTGCAGTCAGATGCGAGCCAAGGCCCGCTTTGCGCTATTTCGATGCTTGTTGATCTAATGCTCTTCCATGCAAACAGTGAAATTGAGTGAGTAAGCAGGCAGGTGGTTTTCTTTGTCTATATGCTGAAATACCATTTTGTGGGTCGATTGTTTGTAAATCGACCCAAAGTTACTAAGCATAGAAGCTCTTCGGTGCTAAAGTCTACGTGACTAGGACTGGTTTGTAGCGGAAATCCAGGTAACGGTTTTGTTTTATAGAAAATAGCCCCGCTATTCTTATCGCTGTAAGGTCAGAGTGTTGCACAAAATCTGGACTAGAATCCTGTGAGAGGTTCGGCAAACAGTGTAGACCCAGATCAGACGCCGCAGAAGGCGGCGTCTGATCAGGGTCTAAACTGTTTGCCTACAGAACAGGACTTTAAGGATCTGACGCCGAAAAGCGCGGTGTCTGATCAGGGTTTACACGTTTTGCTTACAGTACAGGAGTAAACGAAAGAGTATAAGTCCCCATTTAGGCCCATTTTTCCCATCTACACTCAGAGACAATCGACCCACCAGTATTCTCGGTGCTTTGATTGCCATTACTCAAGCTATTTCTCACGCAGTAGGCTGCCAAGAAATTTTCTCGAATTTCCTTCTATTTTCAGACCTCTTGTACAAAAGTGAAATTGTTGAATAATAAATTGCTATTTTATCTAAAGTCTTCAAGACTTCAAGAATATTCCAAAATTAACCCTTTTTGTACCAAATGGCATCTTCCTCCGTATATATAGCAGGAGTTCATTTCAAAATTTAGGCGTGTCAGGTTGTGTTTTCATCAAAAGCTATTTTGAAAATGACTGGACTTTTAGCAAACAGTGGAGGCCCTGTTTACCTGCTGTTATATCTGCACTGTTTGCCTGGGTACCCGTGTTGGGGTTTCTGGTACTAAATGGGTTAATAACATCTTCGTTTTTTTTTATCAATGATATACTTTTCAAGTTCCAATCCGGATACCAGAGAAAAAAAATCTAAATTCCATCAAGTACACAGAGCATACAATCAAAATTTGCGCAGTTTGAGTTGGAATCGTGTTTTAAGTTCTCCTTTCGTAAGACAACTATTAGTTTTTCATGCCAAATTTCCTGCCATTGTGTATCTGGTTTTGTCTTTAGTGTTTTTTTTACCCAGTCAACACTATTAAATTAATATCGGGCTTATCAGTAAACCTACTCACATATGCCCTTCGTAGGCGTGTTTTGGAGTTGATAAAGGGTCATGTAAAAACTGATGTTATAAAACATTTCTATGCTCATTTCCAAAAACTAAAAAAAAAAACAAATCTGCTCATAAATACCCAAAAAAGCTAATAGCTAAGATTTAAAAGAGTTATAATTTACTTTTCAATGTTCTACAAAAATAGTATGTTATGTATACTATTTTATTTATTTATTTTATTTTATTATAATTATTATTTGGTTTTACGGCTCTTTTAAGATCACTTCACTCATATCGAGCCGATCGTCAAGCAGAGGTGGGCGAAAACCGGAGTACCCGGAGAAAAACCACCTGGCCTTCCGTTGCAGATCTTGGCGTCTCACATGTGACCCGAGCCAGGCTCGAACCTGCAGCGATGAGAGACCTAGTGATTAAGAGTCAGCGCTCTTATCCACTAGGCCACGGAGGCCCTTTGTGTATGTTATATGTACGCATTAGAATCGCCTCCATGGGGCGATTCTAATGAGTACACAAAATAAACATTTTCAAGTTAAGCTAAGAACAATCTCCCTGAACAATCCCCAAATATTTGTTCGTTAGAGTTCCGACAAGACTATTTTTGCGTTCAAGAACCAGCTCGAGTCAGCCATTTTAATTGCATACTGGTGGACCCTCACATTGTTATATGTTGGACAAGTCCATTTGTCATTTAAGGGCTGTCACGACTATTTCATCGTTTTTATCATCACGAAAACACGCCTAAAAATTTTGACCCCCTCATACCCCACTTTTATATAGTAAAACTGGGGTTTAAGGGGGTATACATTATTTTTCTTATTCCTGCTCAAAAACATAGATTGTGGGTACTCGATAGAACCGCCTCATCGAGGCGGTTCTATCGAGTCCACACAATCTATGTTTTGGGCAGAAATAAGAAAAATATCACAATTTTTCATCTTAAAATGTCTAATTTTTGGCCAAAAAATTGGCAATGTATTTGTAAAGGCGTGTTTTCGTCATCGATGTTCAATCGAGAGATTGAAATTTCGCTGTAAATTTTGCACCCTGACTTTATGCCTGCTGCTCGCGGAAGCATATGAATAATAAATGCATGTCAGATAATTTCGTGTTCACTGCAGCAACACCTCAGTAAATCTATTTTTCACATGGGTATTATTTCACATCATTAATAATGGTCATTCACTAATAAATAGTTAAAATATTTAATGTCCACGTGAAAAGCTAGCTTGATCTCAGTTTTTACTGGTCCTTCGAGACAATGTGAGTCATCAAATACCCGTCAAGTACACGTACCAGTATATTGATTGGTCTGAGGTTTAACGTCCCCGTCAACACTGTAAAGGTCATTTTGGAGACGTTGCTTCCAATTTTGTGGGACTTTTACCCGACATTGAGATGAAATGACATCTCAAGCCCTATCGCCCAATGAAACCAATAGGGTTTATTAGCATGGACGGTCCGCCTCGCACCGCGGTTCCTGGACAGGCTTAGATCCTCTTAGCGGTTTACCAGTACTAGTGTGCGGTCCGGATTCAGCTCTGCGTGGAAGCATCATGCAGCCCATATATTTCTTCAAGCCCCTATGGGCGGGGGCGTACGTACAGTATATACTTAAGTGACAAACATCTTCGAGACCAAAATAGTAGTTCGAACCACGGTTAGGCATGGCGTCAGGTCAGGATAATTATATGTATGATATAGATAAACAACTAAAAGATTCTTCGACAAGTTGGTTTATTTGTTTGTTTGGATTGAGGTTTAATGTCCCCGTCAACACAATTTAGGTCATTTTGGAGACGTCGCTTCCAATTTTGTGGGACTTTTGCCCGAAATCGAGATGAAAGGACATCTTAAGACCTGCCGTCGAACCACTTTGCCTGGTCAGGCTTAGACCCTCTAAGCTATTTAGCCTGACCCTCTAAGCTATTTACCAGTACCCATGTGCGGTCGGTTTCAGCTCTGCGTGGAAGCAACATGCAGCAGTATTCTTTAATAAATACTTACCTGCTCCATGGCTGAGGCTTCATGTTTCCACCTCCTATCTCTTCTATGATATATATGCATGTTGGATGTACCAAGGAGCTTGTGATGAGCATGCCGGCTCATTTTTGTTTCAAAATTATTTTGAAACCGCCCATTTTAAACATTCAAAGTTAAATAACCAAACAACTGATCTTTTTCCTTTTCTTGATAGAAATATACGTTGTGAGTACTTGTAGAATCGCCTTATCGATGCGAATCTAATGAGTACCCACAACATTCAGTAAATTTCAATGGCTCGAAGACTGATTGCTCATTTACCCTGGTAGAAGCCTCGATGGTGTAGTGGTAACGTTACTCGTCTTGTAAACCAGGGGACGCAGGATCGATCCCGGACTTCTCCAGACTTTTGGAGGAGTCTTTAAACCGAGGTCGTCCCGTCTCCGAATGACCTTAGCTGTTGGTGGGACGTAAAACCCAAACACTCACTCACTCATTTACCCTGGTTCTTGAGTTACCAGGGAATTATTCCGAAAACACAAGACATCAATTTTTTTTTAGGATTATTTTAGGAGATTTTTCTCATGCTGTCTTAAATATATGCTGCGTGTATTCATTATATCCGCCTCGATGAGGCGACTTTAAAGAGTACACGCTACACACATGTTTTTCTTATAGAAGATGGAAACCTTCGACTGCTAATCACTACTAGCTCACGGCATTTTCAAAATGATTTTTTATTTTTATTTTTATTTTTTCAGTGAAAATAAGGCTAGACATTACATCAGATGATTCACATGTATTGGCAAAGCTTATTTACTATGAAAAAATTTTTAAGAAATCAAATTGTCGTCTGCTCCAGGAATTTATCAAGCAGCTAAAGGGTTAAGTCTCGTGACCTGACAATATGATTAACCTCAATGGCTCGACCTACCCCTATATCGAACAATTTTTCATAGTCCCAAAGTTGTTCGAGTCACTGAAGTTCGATTCTAAATACAGTGAAACTTTGATAGGTGGAACACGGGTAGTTCGTTTACCAGGGATTATTCGAACTTATTCTGATTCTTCGCATACATGTGCCCAGATAGCCATGTACAGTAAAATTCCTATATATAGACCCCGTTTTGGACCGTAGTCTATAAGACCAGTTTTGAAAAGTCCCAAAGGTGGTCTCCGATCAGAGGACACTGTAAGCGGAATACGCAAAGAAAGAATAACTGAAACCTACCAAATAAACTTTTTAAAGTAGAATAAGTCTTAATTTTTGTTGATCTCAACCCTTGTCCTGCTAATCCCGGATATGCCTTATCTTTGAAACAATGTAGATCCAGATCAGATGGCTTCTGACGAAGCCATCTGATCAGGATCTGCATTGTTTGCCATTCAGATTGTGAATTTGTTGCAATAATTTGCATCAAATACTCTGATTGGCTGATAATCAATAGTGGGTGTGGCATATATGAATATTCAGCAGGACAAGGGTTAATAATGGAATTTCACTGTATTTAAACTGACTCATTGAGGTATTTTCCTGATTGTATCTTAGTTGAATGTACTCATTTCAATCGCCTCAATGAGGTGATTCTAATGATTACACATCTTATAAAAATATCGAAAAGATTTTCTTAAGTCACCCCTATTATGCTTTATGATTTGTCTCTTTGTTTGACCTTCAGTAATACGAACTACTCCTATCTCGAACAAATTTCATGGTCCCAGAGATATTCGAGTCGATTTAATGCAGAAAATAAAAACAATATATCGTTTGTCTGGGACTATGGTTTAAATGTAAATAAGGTTGGTGAACTTGTAGGTGTTAAATGTTGTGAAAATACTCAGTTGATAAAAGAGTAGTTAATTTTGCCTATGAAAATTAATTTCTTGGGCGTTGACTGACACCAACTGAACAACTAAACTATACCATACGACGAAACAGAAAGACTAAATTTAAGGGGCCCCGCCGAAACAGATTGGAATGCATGAGCTGAAATCGACCACACATAAACAGCTTTTAGGGTGTAAGCCTACCCAGGCAAAGTGGTGCGAGTTGGATCGTCCCTACATATAAACCCTTTTGGTTTGTTTAGCGGCAGGGCTTGAGATGTCATTTCATCTCAGTGCCGTATAGTTGTCCCACAAAATAAGAAGTGACCTAAATAGTGTTGACGGGGACATAAAACCTCAAACAAACAAACTAAATTTGATTATAACAATAACAGTGTACAAGCCCCATCGGGGCTTGTAGAAATAGATTGTCTGCATGATGCTTCCACGCAGAGCTGAAACCGACCGCACATGAGTACTGGTATACCGCTTAGCAGGTATAAGCCTGCCCAGGCAAAGTGTTGCGAGTCGGACCTTCCATGCATATAAACCCTATTTGTTTCATTGGACGGCAAGGATTAAGATGTCATTTTATCTCAATGTCGTTTAATAAAAGTCCCATACAATTTGGAAGCAACGTCTCCAAAATGACCTAAATAGTGTTTACCGGGACGTTAAACCTCAAATTCAACAAACAAATCCACAAACAAAACAAACAACAACAACAGCAGCAACAACAAAAGGAAAAGAAAAGAACAATTCTGTTCTGTTCATTTTCATGTAGATATATTCAGACACAATCTAAAACCAAAGTAAATATATACATCAAAATTAAACTTAGGCACAGTAATTAAAAGTCCGTTCAATACTAAGTTAATTAAACTTAATTGCCATTTGCTTTTACATTGTGTCTCGTTTAATTTTGACGTGTTGTTTTAGTTTGCAATTAAGAACGACAATTATGTCAAGTCACGACACAACAAACATCACACCATGTACAAGAAACAGTCTTTTACAGTAGAGCGCTGTGGTCCGGGTGCAGTGGTAAAGTATCGGATTCGGGATTGAGAGGTACCGGGTTCGAACCCCACGAGCGGCAAGGATTGTTTTCTTGAGCAAGATACTTTATCCACATTGCTTAGTACTGGTTTCTACCCAGGAAAAGAGGGCCACGTGGAAGATTAGTACTAGTTTACTAAATGTGTTACCCTCTATAAATAAGGTCGATTATTATTATTATTTTATCAACCAGTGCAGGAGATGATTTTCTCAAGCTTTCGGCTAACTGTCAGATTCTGCAGCATGCGTTTGTATAGAACTAGCCAATAAAAATGTTGTTTAAACAGACCTGGGGCCAGTTGTTCAAAACTAACGACGTCGTTAGTTAACGTATCGTTAAAACTTTGATCTCTAAATATGGCAAATATGCTAATATTTTTGCTGAAAAAATGTGAGCAGCTTTTGCGGATGCAAAAGCTGCTCACATTTTTTCAGCAAAAATACCAAAATTTTACATATTAAACTTGCTAGAACAGTTAACAATATGACCACTAACGAGCTCGTTAAGCTAACGATGCTTTGAACAACTGGGCCCAGGTCATGGTCTACGAATAGTTATCTTGTGAATTTTTACTTGTTTATGATGTTGGAACAGCGGTAACTCAGATCATACTGTGCATTTGCACAGTTTGATATAAGTTTTGGCTGTTCGCACGTATTTCCGCACGTCGCGCGTGCCATTTTCAACGGACTAGTTCCAGAACAGATCAGACTGAGCACCTGACCTCAGTTTTCGCCGTCCGCAGGTCACACTTGACGTTTTCTACGGACTGGTTCCAATATGGAATTCTAGCTGACAGTTTGGATAGCCAGAACACCATATTTGCATTAGCTTGCTTTCTTTACATTGAACTTAATTACTCTCCCGATATTGTCTTCCATGGAACATCCATTATGAGTTGAACAAACAAACCCACCACGTGTTCCAATGAAATATCAATGACTGGTTCTGGCATTATTTTTTAATTTTCATATATATGAACAGTACTCGTCTTCGTTTCATTCTGTGACAGAGTTATGGGCCTAGCTTGACCTACATCGGTCACATTCCCATTTCAGTTCACGGAGGCGATTCTAACAAGTACGCACAACATATGTGATAGCTTTTATTCGAGGTTTACGTCTCACCATAAACTAAGGTTATATGCGGAAGACCACGGTTAAAAGACACATCCGAAAATCTGGAGAAGCCCGGAATCGAACTGATGATCCGGCGTTTTGGTTAACCATTACACCACGGAGACTTCTACAACATACGTTTGATGGAGAAATAAGAAAAAATAAATATCCCAAAATGCCCTGAAGCTGTTTGTTTGTATCCGTTGAAGTGTTGATGATTTTACGTCCCCGTCAACACTGTTTAGTTCATTTTGGAGTCGTTGCTTCCGATTTTGTGGGACCTTTACCCGACATTAAGATGAAGCCGTACCGCTCCAAGAAACCTCTAAGGTTTAAAGAGCTGATTGACTCGCACCACTTTTCCTGGGCAGGACTGGACCTAAGCGGTTTACCAGTACTCGTGTTCTGTCGGTTTCAGCTCTGCGCGAAACACAACGCAGTCCAATCTATTACTCTGAGCCGCGATTGGCGGGGGCGCCATCTGGAGCTGTGATGCATTTTACTAAAATACGCCCGTATTACTCGGATACCTTTTACCGGAAAAGACCCAGTCCAACAGAATTCTTCGCCCCCGCCCATCGGGGCTTTGAGAAATAGATTAGGTTGTGCAGAGCTGAATCTGACCACAGACAAGTACTAGTAAATCGTTTAGAAGGGCTAGGCCTGCCCGGGCAAAGCGGTGTGAGTCAGGTTGTCCAATGCATATAAGCCCTCTGGTTTCATTGGGCGGTAGGGCTTGAGATGTCATTTCACCTCAATGCCGGGTATAAGTCCCACAAAATTTGAAGCAACGTCTCCAAAAATGACCTAAATAGTGTTGACGGGGACGTTAAACCCCAATTCAAACAAACAAACAAAACCAACAGAATTCTAATAATGAAAACTTTCTCTCCCTCGCACAAGTTCTCATATTTCGCTTTATCAACTTCAGTCAGTTAGACAATAATAATCGGAAAAGGATGAAATCAGAGGACAGTCCAGCGGTTTCCTGGAACAAAATCAATAGAAAAATAATTAGCATCACGAAACTGTCTTCTCTACTTGCATGCCATATTTAGTCTTCTCATTTAGGAAGACCACTTCATCAATCATTTCAAATGCAGGCTGCAATTTAGTGCATGCATAGATAACTAACTCTCTTAAGAAAAATGTCTGTACAGGGCGCGTTTTCCGACATTTTAAGGAGAATGGATACACGTTTAAGGGAGGCAACTCCTGCAATAGTATTTTGTCTCCCATGTTAATAGGGGTCAACCCTTAAAGGAAAGAATTTGCTCCTGTCCTTTAAGAGTAGACCCCTTTTTCAATGGGACAGGGCTTATGGAAAAGCGAACAGGAAGTCCCGAAAATTGACTCCCTTGGAAAAATGGCGGAAAACCTGCCAGGTGTTCCCATTCATCTCCAAATCAAAACACTGACAGCAGTGGCGTAGACTCTTAATGCTTCGTTTAGCCCTTAGACGCCGCATCACGCCCAGTCCAGATTTTACCCTCTACACAACGCTCTGACGTCACAGACAGAAAGAAGACTAGCGCTGTTATAAATAACCGGTACCTAGATTTTGTACATTGTCAGCGATAGTCACGGGACAAGAGCAGGCGGGAAGCTTCTGTATAGCTGATAACTTTGGTCGACCCCAAAATTATTTGCTGAGGTGCAAGTTTGTTCCGTTACGAGTAGACAGGCCTCATTTGATAAGGTAGACAAAATAATTTGAAGGACTTGGTTCCTATAAAAGCGTGTGTTCTCCTTCAGAGACCCGCCGACATAAATTTAGCTTATTTCAGCAGAATGTCCGTACAAAGACATAATTTCGAACATAACACTGACCATCAAAGTATACATGAATAACACCTCTGCGTTTAGATCTCGAAGGCTCGATATTTAAATTTATATATATATATAAAAAAAAAAAAACACCACCAGTGTCTCCCTTCAAGCGCTATGAAAAATTTTAGAACCGACGATAATCTTTCTTTTTTTTCAGAGAAAATAAGGCACATGCTTGACATTACATGTGGAGGGTCCACTGGATTGACAAGAAGATTTACATGTAATGTCATTGTTACATGTGGGTTTACGGCGTCCCGCAAACCCCCATGCTGACAAAACAACCGAGCGTGATCTCTGACAGGTGAACGGGCAGCTGTGGTGTAAGGCGCAAGAAAGATATTAGATGAATGACATGACTTATTTACAGTATCTATATACAACACTTACTAACACAAAACATCACAATTTGTTGCTTCTGTAGCCAACTCACGACGTCCGCCCCGAAGGCAAAACAATGTTCTGTGCTCGGAACGGGTGACGCGAATACCTACAGAAGCAAACAATAAAAACAACGACAAAAACAAAAAAAGAAACAACACAAGACGCGACTGGCCAGTTTATAACTTAGGGTAAATCCCCCTCTCGCGTGAATCTCCCTCTCGCGAACTAGTGTAAACTAGTTTGTCGACATTGTTGCCGACCACAGGTTGATATGTACTATTAAGCAATCGTGCAGTAGCTTGATTCGCCTGAATCGCCTGCAGGTTACTTATTGGACCTCTTCCATTTGAATGGTCTCACATTCGTTCAGATTGGTATGAGCTGTTTATGGTGGTTCGTCCGCCCTTGCTGGACCCTAACCCCCAGCGTCGTACCAGTACCTGCTGCTATAATGCAGGGAGCAGCAGGTCACCACACATTGTTGTGCCTTTCAATATACTTTCACTTTCCCGACACAATGTTGTGGGTATTCATTACCACTTGACCTGCTGCTAAAGTGTTCGTTTTTCTCAGGGTTTTTATATCTAAGAATACTACCGGAAAATCATGCATACTCATATTAGCTTGCTAAAATCGTGGCGAGGTGGAGATACCGTCCACAATTGAAGCTAGATAGCAAAAATCGAGTAGATAATGGATTTGCGTTCAAATAATATATTTCCCATAGGAAAAAATGATGAAACGACCCTATAAATCAATGCCATGACTCCTGTCAAAACGAACATCCACACAACACGTGACGGGAATGAAAATCATATATGGCACAATTTGGCGGTTGGCGATTTTTAGGCAAATTTTATAGAACTCAGCCTTATAGCGGCCCCCTGTATTGTAAAAACAGATCTCCATAAACCACTCATGCATACATCGTATGATATGTGCATGACTTGTGCATGGAGCAGCACATTTTGCCTACCATATTTCACCTAAAATATTTCACTCGCACCGCCCTACCATATACCTACTAAAATAATTTAGATGTGCATAAGCACCAGAGAGGTTTCCTATTCCATCTCGTAACAGTCGCCTTTTTTCTCTGAATCACATGCACTGTTAAGCCTTATTTTCGGTGGAAAAAAAAAAGAGAAAATAAACATTGAAAATACTGCCTGCGCTAGCCGCGAGTACCTGAAGAGTTACATGTAGGGCATAAACGACCTTAAACTAAAATCGTTTGGAAACGTCGGACAGTTCTTTGATTGGTAAGGCTGACTCCCTAAAAAGGCTGGTAACAACACTGAAATCATTTCTGCTACTGCGATGGTTTCTAAAACTGGTATTTTAGTATTATTTTTGAGCGGCCTAATGCGTTATAATTTGTTCTGATTGATACATACACGTTTTCCTATTGGTGATTAATATTTTGGAACGGGGCACAACAAAATATACTAAATCACATCGGAAACCAGCAAATACTCAAGCCGACCCGTCTTATTCGATCTTATGCTAGCTTAGGCTCAGTAGCTTTTCATGCGGACAACAAAGACCCTGATCAAGAATGCGCAGGCTTACTAGGGCCTTCAATGTACGTGCATGACATTTTATAGAATCGCTGCTTCCCAGCTCTTATTTGTTCACTATCACTGCGCATTGATTTCCCATAATTCAATTGCAGTGTTGCTTGTTTGGCATGGAACGACTTTCAGTTCCGTATCAGTGGCACGCTAAATAGGGGAAAATCAACGACTTGATTTTAATGTTCGAAAACCGGGTTGCACTTTGGAACTTATTTTTTCCAGAGGTAAGAATTTTTTTCTCATTTTTGTTTTTGGACTTTACGACCAACGCTACACCATCAAGATCATGTGTAGCCAGCTGATGTTGTATTGTTCCGTTAACCCTTTTGGTACCAAATGGAATCTTCCTTTTTACATATAGCAGGAGTCCATTTCAAAATTTAGGGGTGTCAGGTTGTGTTTTCGGGAAAAAGGCTGAACTTTTTACAAACAGTGGAGGTCCTGATCAGACGCCGCGTTCTGTGGCGTCTGATCTGGGCCTTCACTGTTTGCCAAGGTACCCCTTTAGGGGTTTCTGGTACTAAATGGGTTAAGATAAATTGGGAACACCTTTGCTTTAAATATGGGAAGAGATACTTGTTAAATGTTGTGGGAGACTGACATTCGAACATGCGACTAAGGGTTTATCAGTCAGACGGCTTCATATACTGATGATCGCGTAGCTCTTGTCAATTAACATATGCATTTTCCATTTGTATTTTTACAATAATAATACATGATGTAATAATAACAGTAACAATAATAATCTCTTCGTATTGTATATGAAACACTGTTTGGGGATCAGGTTATAGGTGTGTCCTGTAAAACTTTTGAAACTATGTATGGTTTCCGAAAGTCAGCGTTCCATGTGTCGACGTCAGCAGAAATTATCATACAACAACAGCCACAACAACAACATGACGAACCTTAGAAATAACACGCATTACACAGCACATACTGTTTGTAGATTTTTAATGACATATTCTGTCTGTCATTTAATGCTGGCACACAAGTTTTCAAGATGCTTCCGGCTTTCCCCACCATAGAAATGAGTGTCCGCGCAAAATGTAGTCCGGCTTATAATTCAGTTTTCGTTTATGTGCAGATTTACTCCAATGATACTTTGAACATTTTCTCGCGCATGTCTGTAGACATATATAGGTTTAAGTTGAAAAAATTTCAAGTATGAGCGGACGACACATGTTTTTTGAAAATTCAAAAATTGATGTCCACCACATCAAGAAAACACGCTTATATAATTTTGACCCCCTTGAACCCCACTTTTATATAGTAAAACTGAGGTTTACTGGGGGTAAACCTTATTTTTCTTATTTCTGCTCTTAAATATAGATTGTAGTAGCTCGATAGAACCACCTCGATGAGGGGTCGCCGCTCGCATTTTTTTTCAACGTCATTTCTTACAGATTTATGTATTTATTTGCAACAGCCGGTGTTAAGTGCAGCTGTGGAGTATGTAAAAGGGTTCCCCGTACTTCATCAATAGTGCTGTTTATTTACTAAGTTTATAAAACTTCGAAGTTGAAGAAATCAGCGCTCGGATAGCTCAGTCGTAAGAGCACTTGCTTTGTAAGCAATGGGTCGCCGGTTCGTGTCCTGTTCTGGTCGCATTTTTACAGCTTCATGTCTTATATGTAAGTAAAGAATGTCATGATCTTCTCATGGCGGTTTGGCGCTTTGATCTATCCAGTTGGAATCTATTGCAAACACTTGGCAGGCAGATTCGAACACTCTATTCCAGCAGCAATGTTTTATCCAACCTAAACTCTCTCGTATAAATAAAGACTACTATCATGTGGTTGATATTGTCTGATACTTGTAACAATTGTCTTGAGGCGGTAAATTTCAGTTTTATTGTCGCAAAGGATCCTTTCGTTCTAATACGGCGCCGCGTAAGCAGAGCCGTAAAACCGACGATTTACTTCTAAAAAAAATGGCGAATTACAATTTTCAAGGCAGTTTCATCTCGCACTTATACGGACATCGACCTCTGGTGGGGCTGTATTCTTATTTATGGCATATTTGTTTCATGAAAATTATAAGTAGAAGTAAAACAAAGAGCAGGAATTGATACAATTAACTTACTCCACCCATAAAAGACACCAAAGGGAAAGAAATACAAACATTAAGCGACCAGACCATAATGGAAACCTAAACAAAGGAAGGCCATAAGGACAGTTACTTTCCCACAAAATGGCCATATGGCCATCCAAAATTAAAAGACACAAGTGATACACACAGTAAGTAACAAACAACAACATAAATAAATCGCCACAGAAGAGCCGCCTTGGAACGGTCAGTGGAAGATTTCCACTGGGGGGCTTAAATCGATTTTACGTGGCCACAATCCTCGCCCTTACTTCCGTCGCGATTTAGACAAATAATTTGTTCAGTCCGCATGAAGGCCTCCTAACTCATCAGTGCAACATCTCCGTAAACACAAAAATCAAAGAACCACAGAGGTGAGACAACGGTGAGGACTCGACAGCAAGAAACCACTGACATGCTGGAGCAAAAGAAAACCAACAGTTAGACTCCGATGAGCCCGACCAGAGACAGAGCATCAGGCACCAACCAGCATTATCTCTCTAATTCTCAATAAGCCTTTACGTTGGAGCCGTCATAGAATCTGAGGCCTGACCCACCGGCGTGCAATTAAAGAGGGAAGCAAAGTTGCCAACCGTGATTGGGTTAACTACCATGCATGCAGTCTGTCGTATAATATCCATGTTGTACCCAATCTTTTTATATCGAAGAATGATTTTACGAAATTTGGTGCTGAAGTCATTGCGGTTATATATTTTTTCTGAATTTATATACTAAGTCACCATAAAATTCGGGTTCCGATAGACCTTGTTGCAGAAGAGATTTAAGTCCAATATTGAATTTTGAAATTAAATCAGAATGGCGTCTATAAAATTTTGAAAATGCTTTGCGTAGTTTATGGTACCGATAACCCTGATTAAGGAGTTTAGCCGTTAATAATTTATTACGAGTGTTGAAGTCAGTTACATGACTACACACTCTAGCAAATCGAATTAATTGTGAAATATAAACGCCATAGGATGGCGCACGAGGAACATCACCATCCAAAAAAGGAAAATTTACAATCTCAAAATCAAATAAAAATAAAAAATGAGTCGCATTTATCATAAATTTTGCACGAAACAAATCCATCTACAATAGATAGATGTAAATCCAAAAACGGGGCCTCGGTATCAGAAGAATTTGCTTTATTTAACTGAAGTTCTAGGGGGTAAATCTGACTGATCAAACCATCGAAATAGGTATTATCAATATTTAATAAATCATCTAAATATCTAGAAGTAGAGCTAAAAGCTTCAATAATTTCAGATTGGCTATCAATGGAAAGCGACAAAATGAAGTCTCTTTCATAACAATACAAGAACAGATCAGCCACAAGAGGTGCGCAATTAGTACCCATCGGAATACCCACAATTTGTCTAAATAACTTAGTTAAGAGCGTATTTGCAAAAAAAAAAAAAAATGTCTTTTAATCCCCGATTGCAATAAAGACAACTACAATTTACAATGACTTATCAAGAGGTCTGGGAACCAGTAGTGATAAACAAGTGAATTTTCGCTGGGCTGATAAAATGGATATATTAATATTATTTGATAACTGAATATTCTGAAACTTGAGAGACTAACGTATAAATATATGTTCTATCGGAATACGGGATCATATCTGTGAGTGACATTAGACTTTCAATACATTTTTGTGGAAATATTTGAACTCTAACAAAATAAGTTATATATAAACGGCCATACTAATATGCCCAGAGGCCTTTTAAGCATAAATTACTGATATTGTTCGCTACTAAGACGACCCACGCTCGATTGTTTTCCAGACAAGGGAGCTAACTCTGCTCAGACTGTCGCATATAAGCGCAATATACTAATTGTAATTCGAGTTACCTCGCTAGAGACCCACAGCAAGCATGCCTACCGATTCTGCGATCTTAAGTGCAGAAGATGCTCTGAAGACTAAACATTAGACATTATAAATCAGATGTCTCATGCAGAACTCAGAAAATTTAAAAAACATGAATACAAAAGTAAAATTCTGGACGAAATGAGCACTCTTCTGCCGGAGTATGATAAAACCCAACTTGACTCCACGGCCCAGTGTGTCTCAAATGCCCTGAACAGCGAGGTTAAAACACTTCTACAGAGAAAATCTCGCGAGAGTTCAGTAAATAGCTGCAGCCTCCTGTCAGACACGGTAATAAACGACTTTGATACGACGATGCAGTCTGAAGTTAACGCGGAGACTGACACCGAGTCCGACGACAACGATGAGTTGGAAGCTGACAGTGAAAAAAGCCAATTACTGGATGATAGCATCACTAACTTGAAGCAAGCTGCAAATGCTGATACCATGCCACAAATGCCTAAAAAAGATTCTAAACAGATTAAAAAAAGCCAAGGTAAAGAATCAAAGTGCTGTGAAAACTGCAAAGTTAAGTCAACATCTAAGAAAAAGTATGACATGATCAGGTGTACACAGTGTATGTTGTGGTTTCATGAATTATGCGTTGGTATATCAAAAGATGAACCTGTAGGACTGTGGCTATGTATTGACTGCAGAAACGTACCCCAAGCCTTGAAATCTGACATTAGTGAGCTGAAGCGCGACGTGGATGATCTTAAACAATGCACCCAGTCAATATTGAAGGCAGTTCAAGGTCTCTCCGCTGAACTTGTGAATAGTATTGGTAGCCTGAACGACAAGATAACCTCACTAAACAGACACATAAATAGCAAAGATTTGTGTATTACTGAATCACTAGAAAATCTTTCGTCCACGACAAACACTCTGAAAACAACACTAGATCAAAAGTCCTGCCAAATATTAAATAGAACTACGGCAGTATTCGACAAGGTCAAGGATCAAGCCGAACAGATCAAAACAATTACAAATAACTCTGCTAAACTACAGACGGCTGAAAACACATCATCAAAAAGTCAATCTGAAGCAGCTGCTAGAAGCAGACCTAATGCATCTATAAGTGTACATTAAAAACAACAGGCTTCTCAGAATGAGCAAACAAATCACAAACAGAAAAATAAACTGCACCATAGTAAATCCTTGATTTTACAAGAATCAAGAGATATGAGTGAAGAAATCATTGATTTGACAACCAGACCCACAAAATATATTAACCATTCAACATTACTAGTTGGCAGTTCTATGTTGAAGGGTATAAAAACAAATGAACTCAACCAAAATGCCACCGTTAGATCGTTTCCAGGTGCAACAGTGGAAACTTTGCAAGACAGACTTAAAGATTACAATATCGACAAATGTAAAACTGTAATATTGCACGTAGGCGGTAACGATGCAAGCAATAATGTTGATCTTGACAGTTTCAGTGAAGCTTATATTGAACTATTGCACGATTTAGCATCCAAAGATCGTCGTCTAATTGTCTCCGGTCTCATACCAAGGAAAGATGTTGATTTGGAACCATATAATGAAAAGTTGAAAACTATCTGTGAAGACAACGATATTGACTTCATTGATCATTATAATGGTTTTCTTCTTGCCACTGGAGAAATGCCAGAAACGCTTTTCCATAAAGACAAAATACACTTAAATTCATTTGGAACCAGAAAATTTCTGTCAAATGTTGATAAAGTGTGCAAGATTGCCAAATCAATATCTTTCGCTGGCCAGAGAACGTCATGTAGCACAATATTTCACAACTCTCGGCGAAGTAGCGTGCCTGCAGCCATGCGATATCGTTCGCCTCGAAAATATTGTCACATATGTGTTGTAAACGGGCACAGCACCGATGAATGTTGGTATAATGGGAGGAGCTCTGGGTTGTCGAGACGCTCATCTGTTTAGGACACTGCAGGGCGTATAAAACAAATATCTTGCGACCAAGTCTCATCGCCTGTAGTATCGATTTCAAACAGATTTATCCATATTCAACAAAGTGATGATATTGAAAATGCACCCGACCCCCCTTGTGCTCCGCCCGGAAACCAAAATGATAATTCAACCATATACGATAACAATAGAAATACATGTATATGTACCGATGATTCTACCCGTTTGTCCTCCACTTTGCCCTCCGTTGACCACCTAGACTTAACGTTCGCGTCAAAGGGTTTGCATATTTCGAATCTTAATATTAGACACATACTGCCTAAATTAGATGAACTTCGTATCTCCATGGCCGATGAAAAATGTCCTGACATACTTGGTCTATGTGAGACATTTCTTGAGCCAAATGTACCGGACAATCAGGTAGTGATCGAAGGTTATGATTTTGTCCGAAAGGACAGAGCAGTTGTTCAAAATAAGAGTGGCGGTGGTATTATCTTATACCTAAAAAAATCACTCAGATATAAACGTCGTCCAGACCTTGAAGTTTCAAACATTGAAACTATTTGGGTTGAAGTAGAACTTCCTAATACCAAGCCATTTTTGCTTTGCACAGCTTATCGCCCACCAAGTTCGCATTGTGACTGGATTGACCTGTTTGAGGAAGAGTTGTCCATAGCACAGACTTCAAGTCTCGAATTTACTCTTATGGGAGACTTTAACATTGACTTCACCACGTGCTCAAATAACAAATGGCTGAATATGATTCAGCTTTTTGACTTATCACAACTCATTTTACAACCTACACGCATCACGCAAACAACCTCAACGATCATTGACCACGTTTACACCTCCCACCCAGAAAATATTACAGAGAGCTTTGTATCTAACTTTTCAATAAGTGATCATCTCCCAATATGTTTTACACGTAAAGTCAACAGTAAGCCTTTAAAAAAAGAGCACACTACTATTTCGTACCGTTGTTTTAAAGAATTTAATGAAGGTCTGTTTCTAAACGAACTAGCAAATGACCTGAACACATTTTCAACAAATCTGTCGAATGTTGATGACGATTTTTCCAAATGGTTTTCACTTGTTTTGAAACATTTAAACGTTCTAGCACCTATCAAAACAAAACGGGTTAAAAGCAGGCGTCTCCCAGATTGGTACACACCAGAAATTACCCTGATGCAAAAACAACGAGATATCAGCAAACGTCTAAAACAGTGGGAAGATTATCGAAAATACCGAAACAAAACTAGGCAATTGATAAGACAAGCAAAACGTAAATATTTTTCAGAATCTATCGCAAATACAAAAGACGTCAAACATATTTGGAAACACCTGCGATCAGTCAATAATAAGTCAACAGCTTCACCTTATAATCTTCCTTATGAACTTGTAATCAATAATGACCACATTACATCGCCGGACCTTATTTCTTGCGAATTGAATAAATATTTTGCCACAATAGCTGAATTTCTGAATAAAGATAACAATAACATTTCTCCCATAGATACTCATAGGATAAAAGATTATATTGATAGTAAAGTACCTTGTAACATATCCTTTAATATTCCCTTCATTTCAACGGAACAAGTTTCGTCCTTTATTTGTAAACTTGATATTTCCAAATCCACTGGGTTAGATGGTCTAGGACCTAGGATTCTCAAAATGGCGGCTCATTGTGTATCACCATCTATAGCTATGCTCATTAATAAAAGTATAACCACCGGTCAGTTTCCGACACATTTAAAGCTAGCAAAAGTATTTCCCATTTTCAAAGGAGGAACAAAAACTGACCCATCAAACTATAGACCTATTTCTATACTTCCCACTGTCTCAAAGATATTTGAAAAACACGTGAATCAACACCTGATGGGATACTTAAATAAATATAATCTTTTACATGAAAATCAATCGGGATTCAGGCAAAAACATAGTTGCCAAACCGCTTTAATCAAACTGATAGATAACTGGATGGAATGCATTGACAACGGTGACTTAGTTGGGACACTTTTTCTTGACTTTCGCAAAGCATTTGACCTAGTAGATCACGACATACTCATTAATAAACTCTCCTTATACAAAGTTAGTCCCTTGGCTCTTGATTGGTTCAAATCATATCTGCACTGTCGCATGCAAGCTATTGAAAGCAAAGATGGTGTCAGTGACCTATCCCACGTTCGATCTGGTGTTCCTCAAGGATCTATTCTAGGCCCTACCTTATTTCTTGTATATATAAATGATCTTCCACTCTATCTAAATTACACCTCTTCAGACTTTTTTGCTGACGACACCACTATTCACACCAATAATAAAGACGTTAATACCATTGAGCTTAAACTACAAACAGATCTAGCTAGAGGGTGCCAAACTATGGAGCGATCAAAATAAAATGCAGATTAACTACAGTAAAACTACATGTATGACAGTTGGCACAAGGCAAAGATTAAATGATTCTCGACCGCTGAATTTGATAGTGGACAATATTCATATTGAAAATGTCTCCAAACAAAAACTTCTAGGAATATTCATCGACACAAACCTAACCTGGTCTGCTCACATTGATTATCTATGCTCCACTATATCATCTAAAATATCGCTCTTGAGACAATTAGCCGTCTACGTACCAACAGAAGTCCTAAAATTATTTTACCAAGGATACATCATTCCCCTACTTGATTACGGTTGTGTTACCTGGGGAACAACATCTGCTACAAACATTGAACGCCTAGAAAAGTTGCAAAAGCGTGCTGCACGGATCATTTTGCGTGCAGAGTTCACTACACCATCTGCCGAAATGTTTCATAAACTAGGCTGGTCATCAGTAGGCAGTAGATTGAAATATAACAAAGCAACTCTAATCTATAGGGCTTTAAATGGTCTTACGCCAGATTATATATCAAAACTACTGACACCAACAACACAAATTCATTCACTTAACCTACGTTCATCTACAAATGGCTCATTATATGTACCAAAGGCACGTACGTCACTATATAGTGGTTCATTTTCTTGCTCGGCACCCAGAATGTGGAACACTCTTCCTCAATCAGTGAAAAATGCGGGTTCCTTGAATACATTAAAAAAAAATCTTAAGTCATTTTTTTAACATCTCAGATTAAGTGTTGCTCATCAAATTTTTAAGATGTCACCTAATACAACATTTTAAGTCCATTCTTATATTTTATACGCCCCCCTGAAACGCTCAATGAGAAGGGACTCATATGATCCCAACCCATGTTTTTGTATTTTTATATTATTATTATTGTCGTAGTCTTTTTACTTAGGTCTCCAATATTACAATTTTATTATTTATTTAGTTAGTATTTTTTTTTTTTTTTATCATATATATATAGTGTTTTATTATTTTTAGGTTATATACGAGTTTTCAAGTTTTTTTATCAATTCTCATACTCTTTCACTGATTCATGTATTTTATATGTTTGTAAGTATGTATATAGATATGTTTATTTGTTATAGAGGGCCGCAAGGTAGACTAGCTTATACAGCTAATTGTGTAACCCTCTCAAAATATTGTTCAAATAAATAAATAAATAAACTTTATGACAATATATTCATCAGTTTTTGCCGCTTGATTCAGTAGAGTTTTACAGTATAATCAGAAACCTTGTTGCTAAAACTAACCACCAAGTAATTAGCCGACTGCAGTTACCTCTATCGAGTATACGCATGTCTGTCTGTCTGTCTGTCTCTCTCTCTCTCTCTCTCTCTCTCTCTCTCTCTCTGCGTGTGCGTGTATGTGTGTGTGGTGTGTTTATCGCAGTAAACTCCATTTTCCATAGATAAGAAAATGAGTTTAATGGGATGTTCATTGCACAGACCTGTTAAAGTGATGTCATCAGAATACTATATGAGCCAGCGCACGACAAAACCTACAATAAGACATGTGCGCCCGTTGAAGACCCAGATCAGCCTGCGCATCCATATAGTCTAACGAGACACTTCTCTTGCTGCATGGAGGAGCATTGGGCCCTTAGCTATCTTTAGAGCGCACAACGAAGACTCTGATCAGACTGCGCGGATGCGCAGGCTGATCTGAGTCTTCGCTGGCCGCACATGCCTTGTTGTAGGTTTTGTCATGCGCTGGCTCATATGGTTCAGTTCATCAAACACCGTTGTATCCATATCACGCCTTGAATGATCTTCTGCCCTTCTCCAGGTCTGTTCTCCATAAACCACTAAAATCGTGCTGATTTGAATTTTTTCATGATTGCGAAAATAAAATGTCGTTTCATTCTTTCCATGGTGTGCGGAGAACTATTGCTTTGAAAAGGTTGATACAAGAAGACCAGCAGAAGACAGAAACAGCCTCGACCACTCATCACGTGAACAAGTCCGTGAAATAAACACCCCTTAAAGCCCACTTTATATAGAGAAAACTGGGGTTTACGGGGGTGTACATTATTTTTCTTATTTCTGCTCCAAAACATAGGTTACGGGTACACGTTAGAAAACCGCTTCAATGAGTCGGTTCTAACGAGAACCTACAACCTATGTTTGCAGTAAAAATAAGTAAAATTACACATATTTTCATCAGAAAAGTAGCCATTTTGGGGATGCGAAAAATTGCACTATGTCTCACGGGTGTGTTATCGTAATGTGAATGCGCGGTTCGTCTTTTCCTTTGCCGGAACTCTGAAACCAGCCGAACTTGTTTTCTGGTAATCCGCTTAGAAGGCCTTAGTCTGCCCAGGAAAAGTGGTGCGATTCGGACCGCTCCTTAAATGCTAGTGGTTTCTTTAGGTGGTAAAAGCCACAAAATCAGACGAACGTCTCCAAAGTAGCCTAAATAGTTTAACGGGGATGTAAAACCTCAATACAAACAAAAACAAAACCATCTTTTTATGTAAAATGAAAACTCTGATCACACTACGCATAAACAAACACTGCATTGATCAACATCTATGTTTTTAATAACTTACAAGGTTGTCCTGCAACTCTTGTGATGCACTGGCCCTGACTTCAACTGGACCAAAGTTGAAGTTAGGACCAGTAGGACAACCTTGTACAGTTATGCAAAACATAGATGTTGATCAATGCAGTGTTTGTTTATGCGCAGTCTGATCAGTCTTCGCTGTGCGCTCATGCTGTAATACATCTTTTCGCTTGGCTTGTCACATGTAAAGGTCAAAATGTCGGTAGTATTTGGTCTTCAGTAATCCCGAACTTTTGTTGTTTTGTTCTCTGAGAGGTTTCCTTTTCTCCTTTGATTTATGAACTATCATTAATAATTGTGGCATCAAGAAACTTGTAAGGAAAGCCTAGAATTTTCAATTTAGGTTCTGGAAGACTTTCATTGTAGCTCTATCGATTACTCGTGTATTTTTCTCTCTTAACCTAAAAGCGTCAGTCATGACTGTAAGCAAATGACATTTTCAAATATTTCTCTTTTTTTCACAGAAAATATTTCAAGTGTATCTTCTGCTGTGAAGTCTATTTTATTCCGGAAAAATAAGAATCGAATTTTGTAAATCCCCTGTTACACGATTTGCCTTGTCGTTTAAGCTTTAACATGGAATAACAAAAGATTCTCTATGCCGAAAGAGGTAATGTATAAATTGAAAAGGGAGATCATCCCTCACGTTAAGAAGTCCCTGTAATGAGCACCGATTTAAATGTAACTACCACTTTCAACAGGGAAAAAGGGTTTAGCCATGGTATATACCTTTTTTCTGTTCCGAACTTAGATTGTTGGTGCTCATTATCAGTTTCATTAGAGCTAACATTATATCATAGGGTATAGAACACTTGTACTGCCTTGCGGTAGCGACGTGTTGACATGTCATAGCGACGTGGTAGATTAGAACTCCTTGAGATTCTCGGACTCCCAGAAATTCGAGGACGATTTTCAATGTGGAGGGGGAGACTCCCATAGGGTATAGGTATACAGGACACTTGTATTGCCTTGTGGTACAAGCTGGCATTTATAGCGACGTGGTAGAATGTTGACCTGTCACTCCAGGGGACCGGGTTTGATCCCTGGCCGGGACAAAGGTGGTTAGCATTTTTTTCATCTTTTAGAATTAGCAACAGCTCTGTGTAATGATTACCCTTGAAATCCCACATTATATACAGAAAATGGGTGTTTACAAGGGAATACGGTATAGAAACATCGCATAATGAAAACACGCCTATTCAAATATATTGGAAATTTTACCACAAAAAAAAAATGAAAATTTTCGTATGAAAAATTGTAATATTTTTCTTATTTCTGCTCAAAATATAGATTGTTGTACTCGTTAGAACCGCCTCGATGAGCCGGTTCTAATGAGTTCCCACAATCTATATTTTAGAGTAGAAATTAGAACAATAAGGTTTACCCCTGTTATCCCCAGTTTTATTATATAAAAGTGTGTGTGGGGGGGTGGGGGTGGGGGGTCAATATTATATAGGCGTATTTTCGTGATGTTATAATACTCGTTAGACCCCCTTATTGAGGCGGTTCTGCAAGTGCTGATAATCTCTTCTAATAGTATGCTAGAATTTACATATTGCAGTAAAATTCCTACATTAAGACCACGTTTGGCACTGTTCAAAAGTGTTCTATAAGACCGCTTTTGAACAGTCCCAAAAGTGGCCTCTTACCGGAGGACAGTGTGTGTAGACAACGGGAGAATAACTGAAACATTTTAATAATGGTGGTTTTAGTTATAGGTAGTCCCAATAGTTGAATTTTACTGTATATAGTACATGTATATATAACAGGTAAATCCTAGCATACCTCGACTTTTACAAGTCCCAGGCTTTGGCCATCAGGCTATCCAAAGGGACATAAGTGAAATCTCCTGTCATAGTCTTCTGTGTGGATCCACCATGTGCAAGCAGATCTGAGTCTTTCTGGGTTGCAGTGGTAAGTTTCGTTGTGCGATGGCTCATATTCTGGTAAAAATGAAAACAACATAAGTTGTTCAATGTCACAAACAAATTTTACGCATTTTTGTACAACATTATGTGTGTGTGTGTGTGTGTGTGTGTGTGTGTGTGTGTGTGTGTGTGTGAATTCGGGTTTAACGTCGCTTTCAACAATTTTTCAGTCATATCACGACGGTGTCTGGTTGCGACAGGGAGCTCAATGCTCACTTTTATAGTGCTGCCTCACTGAAGTATCATGTCCCAGACACATCACATGATACCACACCCAGTCACATTATCCTGACACTGGATCGACCAGTCCTAGCTCTACCCCGTAAATCTGAGTGCCAAGCGAGGAGCAGCTAGTACCATTTTTAACGACTTTGGTATGTCGCGGCCCGGGATCGAACCCGTGACCTCCCGTTCCCCGGAGCGGACACTCTACCAACTGAGCTATCGGGGCCGGTGTACAACATTATGTGCCAGTGTTGTTGTATCAGTGTAGATCCCGCCAGTCAATGGCGCACTAGTGAGCATTCGTAACGGTAACTTCATTTGTTAATCCAAGGATTTATAGTAGACATCGATGTTGTCTTCACAAAAAACCCAATCACGCAGGCCGGGACGAGAATACATGTTTGATCGTTGACGTGGTGGGAGGGCACAGTAATAGTGAAAATAAAGTTTGTGAAAAAAGTTTTTGGTTAAGCTGCAGCCTTTTCACGTGCAACTTGCTACAAATCATCTATCTAGTACTTCAGTGCGAACTACTTCAACTATTCTCATTTAAGTCAGATTTAGTCTCCGTGACGGTAACTTCAGCATACAAAGGACTTGTTCGCCCAATCTTGGAATATGGTAGTTGTTTCTGGGACCTCAGCGGAGTGGTCCTTTTTTGATAAATTAAAAAAGTTCAGAACAGAGCTGCTAGATTGGTAACACGCAATTACGGCTTTGACACTGGGAGCATGGCTGAAATACTAGGAAAATAAAGATGGGAGGGAGTCTCTCAGGATTGTGTACTGCATAGGAATATATATTTCTCTTCTGACTGTCTTATTTTGTCTTATTTTACAAGATGACCTGGACCGACTAGCACAGTGGGAGGCCAACTTGCAGATGAAGTTCAATGTGGCCAAATGTCATTCGATGAGGGTGTCACGGCATCTTCCTGACAATCAATTTAAGTTGGATTATTCACTACACCACCAAACTTTGGAGCAGGTTCAATCTGCCAAATATCTTGGTATCATCATCACTGACGATCTTGATTGGGGTCATCATATTTCAGAGATTACATCGAAAGAAATAGGACTTTAGGATTTCTAAGACGTAATTTGGCTTTTGCACCTAGGCAGACAATGGACGTTGCATATAAACTTTTGGATCGGCTCCATCTTGAATATGCATCACCCATTTGGCATCTCTATGTTAAAACTCAGGTTCAGCATTGTGAGACGGTTCAGAGGACAGCAGCTCGATGGACATGTCGGCGATGGCGAAATAAGAGTAGCGTCGGTGACATGCTTAGCGAGTTGGAGTGGTCGTCCCTTGAGGCCCGTCGTGAGCAGTCCTCTTTAACCTTCTTCTATAAGATACACTCTGGTATTGTGTCTCTGAATAAATATAAATACTTGACCACTGTGACAGCTTCAACTCAAACAAGGACATCAAAAGTAAATAACACAATATCGTAGGTACCTGGCCTATAGTGATACCCTGAAGCATTCTTTTTTTCCAAGAACACTTCCTCAGTGGAATAGTCTTCCCTCGTCTGCGGTAGATGCCAGGTCCGCAGAGGCTTGTAGACTGGGACTCAGGGGTGTGCGTTTTAGTATACCTCTGTAAACCAGATTGTAAAGGACTCATCCAGTGTCCTCTTTTTTAAAGCTAAATTCTAAATTTAGCCATCCACCCGAGTGAGGTAATTGCCAAATGTGACCGACTTAGTATATGTAGATAGATAGATGCACTGCTGTTGGCTTGTTTTAACAGACAGTCAATTTACTATATCCATGCACTGCTTTCTTGGGCCTATCCCGACTCCTATATTGTTCATCCCCACTTTATGCTCATACTTACTTTAGTCAGCCCCCGTTCCCAATACACCCCGTTTTTCGTTGTTTTTGTGTGTGTGTGTGTGTGTGTGAGAAGATGACTTTAGATGGTACAAAACCCCTCTAAGACATCTTTTGTTTCTTCCTATCCATACCAGGCCTAAGGATATGTAAATAGAAGTGAAGGCAATGATCAGGAATCGATACAATTAACCCACAGCTCCCACCAGAGACACCAAAGGGAAAGAAACAAACATGAAACAACAGACGACCTCAACAGACCCTGGTAACATCAACAGCGGAAAGCCAAAAGGACAGTTACTTTCCCACAAAATGGCCAACTGGTTGAAACATATTTATTTCAGAATTAATATAAATTATACAAGCAAGTAAATACAAACAATTCATAGGATAAAAACGAAAGCGCAAGTACTTATTGAGTTCTTCTCCTTACATGCTTAATATTGTATAATTTCAGGTGGTTGTTTGTCAAACAATGTGTACTCAGGATCATACTGACATAACTAATTGAATAATTAGAACTGGAAACAGAAAAAGGAACATACCAAAAGATAGATCTATTTACAAAACAAAATAAATAGATAAATAAATAAATAAATAAATAAATGATACTTTGGAAGAAATGCAGTAAGAACTGTCATAAAACGAAAAGCAGAGAAAAAACAGTACGGTACAAAAGAAAAAAAAATCAAGCAGGTTTGGTGAGTGCTAGGGCGCGGGGTATAGGTAACGGATCCATATATCTTGTGAATTGGTAGGAGAGTCGTCGTAGAGTTCATTTGCATATTCAAAAGCGTTTTGTGTCGATAATATATTAGTGTACATTTGCGAATATAGCAGCATTTATGTCGAGGGATAGTGATTGGTCGCCATAAAGAACTACTTTTAAGGTTGGGATAGCGTACCTTGCGATTTCATTTAAGAGTTCCCCTCGCTGTCTCTGATATTGCATACAGTGGAAGAAGTAATGTTGGTTGTCATCAATGCTCCCGCAGCTGCATAGAGGTGAGACAGATATATATTTTTAGAAAGAGGTGGAGATTAAAGGAGCTACAATTTGTTCTTAAGCGCGTATGCAAGATTTGGGTATTTCGTTTGCCGCTGTAAAAATGTTTGGGAACAAGTGTTTTGTCTTTGTTTAGAAAATTCTTAAAAGCATTTACAGATTCAATTTGTGTCGCTGCTTCTGAGAGCTCATTCCATGCCCTGATAGAAGAAGGTAGCAACGAGTTGTAATAGAGTGTAGTTCGGGCATTAATTTGATCAAGGTCGTTGGAATTTCTTAGATTATAGTGTGATCTGTATTGGACAGTTTGTGGAACAAGGGACGAAAGATAGGTCGGACAGAGATTAGCTTTCATTTTATAAAATAAAGTCAGTTTATGTTTTTTACGTCTCTCTTCTATGGCCAATTGGCTATCCAAAACAAAATAATATAAGCGACACAAAAACCCAAAGACAAACCATAACAAAAATAAACCGCGACAGAAGAACCGCCTTGGAACGGTCAGTGAAACGAATTCCACTTGGGGGCTTAAATCGATTTTACATGGCCACAATCCTCGCCCTTAATTCCGTCGCGATTTAGACAAACAATTTGTTTAGTCCGCATGAAGGTCTCCTTACTCATCAGTGCAACATCTCCGTGAACAAAAAATATCAAACACCCACAGAGATGAAACAACGGTGAGGACTCGACAGCAAGAAACCACTGAAATGCTGGAGCAAAAGAAAACCAACAGTTAGACTCCGATGGGCCCGACCAGAGACAGAGCATCAGGCACCAACCAACATTACATAGAATTAGATCTCTCAGCAAGCCTTTACGCTGGAACCTTCATAGAATCTGAGACCTGCCCACCGATGTGAAATTAAGGAGGGAAGGAAAGTTGTCAACCGTGATTGGGTTAACTACCATGCATGCAGTCTGCCGTATAGCATTTATGTAACCACATTTTTTTCTTTTTCTTTTTTCCTCTAACACCATTCCCATGGATGATCGGACAAGCTTTATGCTTGCAGTGCTATGTTTGTATATACTGTGTTTGTGGTGAAACTAGTTTGGATGTAATAAGTGTAAGCTGTTATAAAATTTATGTATATATCCAACTCCTTCTTAACAATCTATAAACAATTGTGATTCCCCATACCTCAAATACTCAACATTTTTTACGCATGTTCTCCCAACCAGTCTTTTCCTTTGCTCAAAATTGAAAAGGGTGGTGGTCGGGGAGCATGAGTGTCTTTATTCAAGGTCTTTCATTGCGAAAAATTGTTTGTTTGTTTTGAGGTTTAACGTCCCCGTCAACACTGTACAGGTCATTTTGGAGACGTTGCTTCCAATTTTGTGGGACTTTTACCCGACATTGAGATGAAATGACATCTCAAGCCCTGTCGCCCAATGAAACCAATAGGGTTTATTAGCATGGACGGGCCACCTCACACCGCGGTTTCTGGACAGGCTAAGATCCTCTAAGCGGTTTACCAGTACTAGTGTGCGGGCCGGATTCAGCTCTGCGTGGAAGCATCATGCAGTCCATATATTTCTTCAAGCCCCTATGGGCGGCGGCTGACGCCTGTTAAAAAAACTAACGAAAACTTTTCAAACAAATAATTATACTTTCCAGATACAATAAAAAATCTAATAGTTTTTATATCTCTGCCCGGAACATCGATTGTGGGAGCTCGTGCCTAGCGGGAACCCAGGATTTGTGTTTTGGGGCGGTGTAGGGGGTATAATTTTTACTTTATAAAGTTGGGGTTTGAGGGGCTTAAAATTATATAGGCGTGTCTTCGTGACGTGTTTATCGCTCAGCAAATCACAAAGTGTGTACATTATGTCACTAAATGTAACCTGTTATTATGTACATAGTTTGGCTGTCTTGGAACGAATGTGTTTCAGATACTCTCTCCTGTTGATCGGGGTGGACGCGGCGTTATGGAGTTTTACATACGTCGACTCGACGTTTCAACCCTGAATGACAGTTATGTAGTTGAATACGTGTGTTCATATTGTTATGCATAAGACTTTATTTTTCTGATTCCCACTTTCACCCCACTGGGTGATCTAATAACATCATGTTTATTCTTCTTAAAGAATTTTCTCTGAAGAAATGAGTCACAGATTAATTTTATTTGAAACCAATTTGTTTACAAGGAAAAGTACTTTGGAAACTTCCAGAAAGTTCAGTTTCGCATTTTTTTTAGAAAATTACCTAATCTTATTCCACAGCCCTCTGGAATGTTCTAGAGAAATCTAAGGGTCTATAAAAGAGCTTGATTTTTCTCTTTGAGTCAGACTTTGGAGTTTGATGCTTGGGTTTTTAAGAAAAGTTATTTCTAAATTCTGTGTTGGATTATCAAAGGACATTATATTTCATTTCGGACTGTGAATTCTGTGGGATCAAGGCAAATAGATTCATTCAAGGATATTTCATAACAGAGCTAAGTACATTTAATTTTCTTACTTCTACAGGTTAAAAATAGTTTGTAAATAAATTTTGTTAAATTTTTCCATAAGGCTTGTTTGCTTTTTCTTTCTGCTACGCCTGGCTCGTAACAATATATATTCATTCATTCATTTATGGAACCATTGATTCATGGATCCATCAGATTTCTTGGTCGGGTGATTGGCTGACTGACTGATTGGTTGATTCATTAACTCATCTGTCAAACCGTTCATCCAAGGAACCGTTCATTCGTCCAGCTGATGATCTGTTCATTCATCTAATAATTTAATCACCATTATCATTATTATTATTATTTGTATGTACATCAATTGGTCTATTCAACCAGTCATTATAAGTGTTTGAGAGGTCTAAGAGAGTGATCATTGTCTAAATTTTCATATTAAACATGTGCCGTTTGTTGTAGAATTTGTAAGGAGCTTTTTTCGTGACGTACTTCCGGTTCTAAAATAGAACGGGAAAAGCCCTGGCCGTCAACTGTTGTATTGCTTCAATGCAGTGGGACAGATAAAGTGTTAATAACAGCGTAAAACAGTGGAATTCTTTTAAACTTTTGGCGAATTCCAATGTAAGATAAAAGGAGAAACGCTGATATGCTTCCATGTGTGAAATTTCGCATTTCGAAATCATACCTATACAAATACATTATCAATTTTTCGGCCAAAACATGGAAATTTTAAGATGAAAAATTGTGATATTTTTTCTTATTTCTGCTCAAAACATAGATTTCGGGAACTCGATAGAACCGGCTCGACGAAATAAGAAAAATAATGTTTACCCCTGTAAACCCCAGTTTTACTTTATAAAACTGGGGTTTGAGGGGGTAAAAATCGCATATGCGTGTTTTCTCATGACGGCAAATCCCAAGTGTTATTCTTTTGACTACTCTTTAAGATAACTGCTGCTCTTAAAGACATATTGCATGTACGACCCAACAGTGTCCTCTCTCTCTCTCTCTCTCTCTGAGTGTGCCATGGTCTACATGTTGCTCTCTCTCTCTTCTCTCTCTCTCTGACGATGTGCCATGGTCTACATGTTGCTCTCTCTCTCTCTCTCTCTCTCTCTCTCTCTCTCTCTCTCTCTCTCTCTCTCTCTCTCATCGAACCAGCAATTATCGAGCGTACGTAAATGTAAATTATACTTTATCGTTAAATAACTCCACGTCGACCGACATTTAACGTGTCAACAACGTCGTGTCTACATCAAACCAACATCAAAGCGATGCACTGAATCTGACTTTCTGGTCGGGCTCATCGGAGTCTAACTGTTGGTTTTCTTTTGCTCCAGCATTTCAGTGGTTTCTTGCTGTCGAGTCCTCACCGTTGTCTCACCTCTGTGGTTCTTTGATTTCTGTGTTCACGGAGATGTTGCACTGATGAGTTAGGAGGCCTTCATGCGGGCTGAACAAATTTTTGTCTAAATCGCGACGGAAGTAAGGGCGAGGATTGTGGCCACGTAAAATCGATTTAAGCCCCCCAGTGGAAATCTTCCACTGACCGTTCCAAGGCGGCTCTTCTGTGGCGATTTATTTATGTTGTTGTTTGTTACTTACTGTGTGTATCACTTGTGTCTTTTAATTTTGGATGGCCATATGGCCATTTTGTGGGAAAGTAACTGTCCATATGGCCTTCCTTTGTTTAGGTTTCCATTATGGTCTGGTCGCTTAATGTTTGTATTTCTTTCCCTTTGGTGTCTTTTATGGATGGAGTAAGTTAATTGTATCAATTCCTGATCTTTGTTTTACTTCTACTTTGCAACGTCGATGAAACGTCAGAACGTTGCGTTGGCGATAATACGGCTTTGCTTAATAAGTATCATTTGCCAAGTTCTCGGACCCATCAAGACTCAGTCGGATTGGAACATTAAATTCTAAACAATCGTAGAACACCCTTTCAGTGCATGAGAATGAAACACTCCTTCGCAAGTTCAAGAATTTACAGTAAAATCTGGTAGATTTGTTCAGCCTGCCCAGTCCTTACATTAACCCATTTGGTACAGGAAAACCCAAAATAGTTAAGTGGCAAACAGTGCAGGCCCAGATCAGACGCCGCAGAACGCGGCCTCTGATCAGGACCTACACTGTTTGCCAAAAGTTCAGCCATTTTCAAATCACTCTCATCTCAACGGTAACGTGACATTGAAGTTAATTGGAGCGGGTGTCGACGGCATGACGTCGAGCCAAAGTTGACTCGACGCCCGTCTGTCAGTCCACTCATTAGTTTTTTTTTTCGACTGTCAGTATGTTTATTTGTCTGACTAACTGTCCGTTCGTTCGTATGTTAGTCCGTCATTCAGCCACTCGGTCTGTCTGTCGTCGTCAGTTTGTCAGTCAAACCTCCCTCTCTCATCTCAACGGTCATGTGACATTGAAGTCAGTTGGAGTGGGTGTCGACGGATAGATAGATAGATAGATAGATAGATAGATAGATAGATAGATAGATAGATAGATAGATAGATAGATAGATAGATAGATAGATAGATAGATATTTTGTAAGTAAGCTTTCTTGAATAACGGTATCTCAGGTCATATTGACATGGGTCATTCACGAAAAGATTTTCGTCGATGAAATATCATTATTTCAATGTAAACGGTTATATTTTCTTTCAAAATGTCTGAATATTGTTAGCAGTTTAAGTTCCACCAATGCATTTGAATAGCGATGGCCGTTTCAATTGACGGCCAGTGCTTTGCGCATGCGCAAGAATGACGTCATAAACGGGATTCCTAAAACCTCCTTATAGTTATAAAGCTTTTTAAGCTGTACACTAATACTTAACAGGTACATTATTTTGTACCTGTTTTATTTTTTAAAATAAAATAGTTTCTAGTTATGTTTCGCATTAAAAAAAGAACATCTTAATCAATAGGCTCTGAATATGACTTAATTGCTACACTAATTATCTGATTAACCAGGTGATGACTGGAAGTTAATTCAGAAGAGCTGTGAACATGATGTTTGGGACTCATTGCCACCGGCAAAGCTGAACTCACATTATTGTGTCTTAAGGTAATGTGTGAAGCTGCTGTAGTCATGCCACAACGGACCAACCCGTAAACAAAACGATTATTAGTACATAATAACCCCAATACCTACCCAGTATTTTCTTCACAACACTCCTCTGGACACTGTAGATGCAGCCAAATACTTAGGTGTGACACTCACAAAAGACCTCACCTGGCACGCACACATAGACAACATCACTAAAAAGGCAAATCAGACACTAGGCTTTCTAAGGCGTAACATCAAAGTCCATTCTGAACAGCTAAAATCAGTAGCATATAAGACTCTTGTAAGACCACAACTCCAATACTGCTCTGTGGTCTGGGCACCCTACACAAGCAATCTTATGGACCAACTTGAAGCAGTGCAGAGGAGAGCTGCTCGCTGGACCAAACGGGACTACGGGCAGACTTCCTCTGTTACTGACATGCTAAATTCTCTACAGTGGCGACGACTTGACCTCAGACGCATTGACCAACGCCTTGTTATGTTCCAGAACATTCTGCATAGCAGGGTTGCCATCCCCATACCCAACTCCGTGACCCCTCTCTCTAGACCCTCCAGAACTTCTCATTCTCAGGCATTCCAGCAAATACATACAAAAACTGACTATCACAAGCACTCTTTTTTCCCCAGAACTATTGTCCACTGGAATGCCTTGCCCCCTGACGTTGTCACCCTGTCCGGCCCTGAGTTCAGTCTGGCTGTAAGCCAGATTGAACATGTCTCACCATAGTACTCTTGCCCTGTTTTTATCTATTTTTAATATTTCTTTTCTGTCTTTTATGCTTCTACTACACTTTTAACCTTCTTGGCGGTTGACGCGCGTCAAAGTCTATGTCCCGGCGAGGGGTTTGGCTATACGGGAGATAGATAGATAGATAGATACATATTCTGGCTGATACATGCATAACAAACTAGAAAACCACAACAACGAAAAGCATCAGTATCATATTCTCCAGTAACAGGAAAATGCGGATAAATTAATTTTTGAAAATATATTCGCAGACCTGTCAATTTAGGAAACAACTTAAATAGATGAAATTTTATTGAAAAGTGGTTATGTGCCGAGTTGGCTATGTGCCTTCTACCTTCTATTCATTTAACATCATTACTGTTTTTAGGCTGACCCTGTAATCTGGGTTGCTTCCCTTGAAAACTCTTTGCTGAACCAGACGACACGAGGGTATGACCAAAGTTGTTGGTGGATGTAAAACTCTTATAAAGTAGCCTCTGTGGATTTTGTTGCTTTTTTCCATTCTTTCTGACAGATGCTGTTTTTCTGTAAATAATCGAGGTGACGTACACGCTCGGAATCACAAGAGGGTGTTTGTATTTATAACATATAATTGCTGGTCGTACAATTTTTAGCTCACCTGGGCCGAAGGCTCCAGGGGAGCTTATAGTATAGTGGGTCCTCCGTCGTCCGTCCGTCGTCCGTCGTCCGTCCGTCGTCCGTCCACACTTTTGAGCAGCTATATCTCTGTATCCTGCAGGCTGATCTCAATCATTTCTCATCTGTAGCATGCCTCTGGTGGGGCATTGATGACATAAACTTTTTTTCGAAATCGCTCTAAAACTTTGGTTCCTATGGTAACCACAAGGTCCCATAGACTTACTATGGGAAAATGCTTGTCATCACCGTAGCGCCTTCAGTTTTGATCGGATCTTTCTGAAACTTATATGTAAGGTGACTGGGGATAAAAACTCGGATGAGTTCGAAAACCGGCCAAGTCGGCCCAATTATCATAGAGTTACGTCCCTTTGATTGCTGAAAATACCAATTTTCGACCTTGTCATCACCGTAGCCTCTTCAGTTTTGATCGGATCTTTTTGAAACTTATATGTAATGTGGCTGGGGATAAAACCTCGGATCAGTTCGAAAACCGGCCAAGTCCGCCGATTAATCATAGAGTTACGTCCCTTTGATTGTTTAAAAATGCCGATTTTCGACCTTGTCATCACCGTAGCCACTTCAGTTTTGATCGGATCTTTCTGAAACTTATATGTAAGGTGGCTGGGGATAAAATCTCGGATGAGTTTGAAAACTGAACAAGTGGGCCCATTTATCGTAGAGTAACGTCCCTTTGATTGCTGAAAATGCTGATTTTTGACCTTGTCATCACTGTAGCCCTTTCAGTTTTGATCGAATCTTTCTGAAACTTATATGTAAAGTGGCTGAGGATAAAATCTCGCATTAGTTCGAAAACCAGCAAAGTTGGTCCACTTATCACAGAGAAACGTCCCTTTGATTGCTGAAAATGCCGATTTTTGACCTTGTCATCACCGTAGCCCTTTCAGTTTTGATCGGATCTTTCTGAAACTTATATGCAAAGTGGCTGGGGATAAAACCTCGGATGAGTTCGAAAACCGGCCAAGTTGCCCCATTTACTATATAGTAATGTCCCTTTGATGGCTGAAAATGTCGATTTTTTACCTTGTCATCACCGTAGCCCCTGCAGTTTTGATCTAATCTTTCTGAAACCTATATGTAAGGTGAATGGAGATAAAACCTAGGATGAGTTGGAATACCGGCCAAGTTGGCCCATTTATCATAGAGTTACGTCCCTTTGATTGCTGAAAATGCCGATTTTTGACCTTGTCATCACGGTAGACCCTTCAGTTTTGATCGGATCTTTCTGAAACTTATATGTAAGGTGGCTGGGGATAAAACCTCGGATGAGTTCGAAAACCGGCCAAGTCCGCCGATTAATCATAGAGTTACGTCCCTTTGATTGCTTAAAAATGCCGATTTTCGACCTTGTCATCACCGTAGCCCCTTCAGTTTTGATCGGATCTTTCTGAAACTTATATGTAAGGTGGCTGGTGATAAAATCTTGGATGAGTTCGAAAACAGGCCAAGTCAGCCCATTTATTGTAGAGTTATGTCCCTTTGATGGCTGAAAATGTTGATTTTTGACCTTGTCATTACCGTAGCCCCTTCAGTTTTGATCAGATTTTTCTGAAACTTATATGTAAGGTGGCTGGGGATGAAACCACGGATGAGTTCAAAAACTGGCCAGGTCGGCTCATTTATTTTAGAGTAACATCCCTTTGATTGCTAAAAATGCCAAATTTTGACCTTGTCATCACCGTAGCCCCTTCAGTTTTGATCGGATTTTTCTGAAACTTATATGTGAGGTGGCTGGGAATAAAATCTTGGATGAGTTTGAATACTGGCCAAGTCTGATCGGATCTTTCTGAAACTTACATGTATGGTGGCTGGGAATAAAACCTCAGGTGAGTTTCGAATACCGGCCAAGTCGGCACATTTATCATAGAGTGACGTGCCTTTGATTGCGGAAAATGCCTATTTTCGACATTGTCATCACTGCTGCCCCTTTAGTTTTGAACGGATCTTGATGAAACTTACAAACAAGGAAGTCAGGCAGAAAGCTTGGAGGAGTTTGAAAACTTGTTTTTGAACTTGTCATCACCATAGCCATTTCAGTTTAGATCGGATCTTCTTAGCAAGTCAGGAATAAAAGCTTGAATGAGTTTGAAAACCGGTGAGGTCAGCCTGTTTATCATAGAGTTACATTCTACTTGATTTTCAGAAAATGCTTACCCTGTCATCACCATGTCCTCCTATAAAGCCTTCAGTAAAGGTTGGCACTTCCATAAACTTTGAATCTGTTAGCTCAGGTGAGCGATACAGGACCAAGCTAGCTTGGTCCTCTTGTTTTTATATTTCCCTCTTATTGATTAAAAACTTAGTTGACATTTTCTCCCGCCATTTCTACACAAGTCGCAAATCTGAAATCAAGATATCCCATTTAACTCATATCTCCGTTCAATCTTTTTTTGTATGCAGCCCCTCCCGGTTTTCAACGATCAATTTTTTACCGGATATGTACCAGATTAAAAAAAAAGAATTTGCTTTAACTGATGCGCTAAAATATGCAGGTACACGTTACCAGCCCCAACCAGCCGATTTTTGGTTCATGCTGTTTTATTTTGCTATCGGACTCCATATTTGATCACGTCAAAACGGCATGACGTCGCCACTCGGTTTTCGACGATGGCCAATTAGTGTCATTATTTAAGTGGAAAGAAAAGCGGAAAAACTAATCTTAAGTGATGTTTTGACAGAACAACTTCTTATCTTTATACATTGGGTTATGTTATTCTCATTCATAAAAAATGCATTGTCTTGTACAAGTTTATATTGAACTACAGTGCAGGGATTTTCCTACCCTTCAGAATCGCTTTGGTGCAGTGGTAGCGCATCGGATTAGTGATCAAGAGGTTGCGGGTTCGAGCCTCACGCTGATCAAAGTGTTGTGCCCTTGAGCAAGGCACTTCATCCACATTGCTTAAAAAAAAAAAGAAAGAAAACAGAAAGTACTGGTTACCACCCAGGAAATCCTGCTCGTAATGCTCAGATGTGAGCGAGTAGCAGTAATAGGAGAAAAAAAAAAAAGAAATCGCGGTCTAGGGGCCACTGGGTTTGGGAAAAAAGCTCGCTTTTATTTAAAGTTGGGAATTTAAATCAGCTGTAACTTTGTCAATTTTGGTTCGATTTTCATGAAATTTTCATCAAAATGTAGCACTAAATCAGAAATTGGGAAATTTGTTGTAAAATTTGGGAATATCTGTCTCTAAATTGGGAAAAATAGGGGCCGCTTACCGCACCCAAATTTGCACTAGAAAAATCCCTGCAGTGTAATAAATTTCACCCAATTAAAACCATTAGCAGTGTACATTAACTAAAGTAATTTAAAAATGGTACTTCCGAGAATTCACTTTTTTTCTTACAATCCAGTAGTTACTGACAACAGGGCCAAAGGAAAATATCACATTCTTAAAATATTTACACTTGTGCAGTATGTTAGGTGTGTCCAATACCCCACAGTCTGAACACTGGGCTCATTTAAAAAAATATGACACACAAATCAAGAGTACTTTATAACATTTTTTGGGCAATTCTGTGCTTCCATCCTTTTTATTTTTGGGCAAGGATTCCCCATATATGCCAACTGATCAATTCCAAGGGGTTCCAATTGAGTGCCCTTTGTGGAAAGGCATCGTCTGATGGTTTGGATACTGATGTTTGAATTGGCATGTAACTATGTGTTTTTGGCAGAAACCAATTAATGAAGCAATTAAGTAAATAAAAAGTGAAAATATTTATATAATACTTGCAGGTTTGAAGCACATTTTTGGTCATTGTTAAGGATTGACAGATGGAATTTCCGGAAGATAATATTAGAAAGATTGTGACGTCGAAATTCACGCGAAAATCTCGCGACCGCTTATATCGTCGAAAACCGAGTGTAGTCGAAAACTGGGTGGACGACCTTACTTGACCACAATTCCAAATTCAATCCAGCCATGTTGTTGCGTCATCACTCAAGGGAGAGTACCATGGTATCGAGGTATGTAGGAATGCCGTAAAAATGAGAAGCCAGTACTGTCAAAAGTCTTGTCATTTCACAGTTTTGAAAGTTAGACAAATGGGGGAATTACTGGAGTTAGTTTAAAACAATAAATTCATTTTGATTAAATTTTGAACCAAACTAAACCTTAACTATAACTTATTTACAGTTTCATTTTCATCTGGACTGATTAAACCATAGGGGAAGGGCAGTGCGGGCACCTAAACACACTGTCCCTTCTTAACACTCTTACTTTTGAACATGTCTTCAGATGTGTCCAGTGCGGAAAATCACACACTTTCCCCAATTAACAAATGAAATGTAATCTGAGCCTCGCATTTCATCAGGTTCCCATTTCTTGCAAACACAGCATTTCTCTTCTTCCCCTATGTCATCATCAGCTAAACTTCCTTCACTTTCCTCTGACAATAACTCTAGTGCTTTCCACTTTTTATTGATCCCTGACGTACTTGGTTGTGGCTGTGTATTATCTCGCTCTGATTTACTGATATTAGAAGTTATTTTACTATTAGGCTTTGGTTTAGTGTCATCAGCAATCGCACTTACAGATTTCACCTTTTCTGGCATGATTTTGATTTTTTAGCAGAAGATTGAATGACCTCAATATTTGATTTCTTCAACAGATTCCCTGATAAAAATGGTGGAATAAACTTCCTCTTTGGTTTTTTGACAACAGCCTTGGTAATAGTTCTAGACGTGAAGAAGTCAGCAGTAGATGTTTTCTTTCTCTGTTGTAGTAATTTGCTTTTCATTTTCTGGGACCTTTGTTGGTGTTTTGGCCTGAGTAGAGTTTCTAGCAAGAGTTTCACTTGACTCCTCATCTGGTGGATCCTGTTCTTGGTGATATATTACTGATGGAGCCACTTGAGACTCAGTTATAACTTTATTATTAAAAGGATAGATGCCTGTTTTACGAAAAGCTGAAATCAGGTTCTCTGCAGATAAAGCTCTTAGGTATGGTTTTGATGTTAATTGGGCTACCTCATACTTCGTTATACTTAGACCTGGGTTTCTCTTCATGTATGCCTGGCACTCAGTGTTATACATGGACTTAAATGGGCCGAAAACAGCTACATCCAATGGCTGAGTAACATGGCTAGTATGTGGCGGTAGAACAAACAATACAACATTATGCTTTTTAGCCCATTCTGTTAAGGTCAAGGATATGTGGGACTTGTGGCCATCGTACAGTATTAATGTAGGGGCAGCAGACTTTTCCTGAGACAAATTCACATACTTGGCCAAATGTTTGGTAATATAGTTGTGAAAAACACCTGCATTTGACCAACCTGTTTTCGACATTTCCCCATCTGAGCCAGGACAAGCATCCTTTAGGAAGTCATCATTCCACCTGCAACCTGGAAACACATAATATGGTGGAATATTATTGCCCAAAGCATTGCCAGCAGCAATAATAGTAACAGTAGATCCTCTTGATGATGTTACACATTGTGGGATGGTTTTCTTATGACAGATAACTTTAGGGTGATTATGCTCAGAACTAATCCCTGTTTCATCAACATTATATATCTGTCCCGGCTTATCATGAAAATTGTTAATTGTAAGTACAGATGCCAACTCCTTATAATATTTATCTAACATATCCCTAGATGCTGATTTGGCACGATATATTGAAAGCTTCTGTGGCTTAACACGCTTCAGATTAGGCCATCTGTTAATAAAACCATAAAACCAGTTGCTACTCAGTGATTCTTCTGCCTTGACATTTTTGCCCAGTGAGTCTGCATAGTCTTTTGCCATGTACTGAATGTAAGCCTTATTGTAACCATAACCAATATCAGCCATATACGTTATGTGGTTCACAAGTACCTGTTCTTCATCTTTAGAAAATAATGTAACAAACCCTATAGAAGCATCCACTTCAATACGACCACAAGCTCTATCTCTGAGGGTTGATTCTGGTACACAATATTGCCTTGCTGCCCTGTAGACTGATACACCCCTCTGTGTTGCCTCTAGAGCTGTCAGAAGATTGGCCCTTTCATACTGTAACCTTCTCTTCTTCACACCGGTATCCTGAAAAAACATAAGAAGACAACTAAATACATTTGATATAAAAAGCCAGAAACTGACCCCGCAAAAACTTTCAGAGGTGGCCCTGACAGGATTAAACTGTTTCACCTTTCTGGTGAAATGAGCTATTAGAAGCTGTATTAATCATTTATAAACTCTGATAAATAACAAATTTCACCCCCCCCCTCCCCCCCCCCCCCCAAAAAAAAAAAAGTTTCCATATAAGGTAATCATGTGACTTTCAGTTTCCACGCAGCAGCACAGAGCTGTCAGACGACTATTCTCAATTTTTTTTTTCCTGCTCAGGTTAGTTTTTCCAAAGTGAGAGGCAGTTACATTATTGGGGAGGGGATAATATACCATAGAAAAACCCATGAAATGATGGAAATTTATAAAATATATATTTTACTCACCAAGATTCTTGACATTTCTCCAATGTTTACATATGATACGGATGAGCGATCTTCGGGTTGCTGAAGCGATTATGTAAACGACTGACAGATGGGGCGTTCTTTCATATCTCGTGACAAATGTGTTTACCTCGATAGCTTGAGACCCTCGATACCATGGAACACGAGTATACAATTTTAATTCATAGAAATCGAAACTCGTCACGAAATGCTTAATATTTTAGGGGTCCCCAAAAATATTCTCTAACCAATGACAAGCATGTGAATGAAAATAAAAAGTATCAACAAATTTGAATAGTGCACTATCTGAATAAAATACTCATCATATATAATATTCAAAGAATGAATCTGATTACATATGATAATCAAACAAATTTGGGTGAACAGAGTTATGAGAACATGCCCCAAATATGCCCTGCATTTCTAGACGGCTGTAGAATAAACAGAAGTGATGTTTATTTTCTTGAATCTTGAGATTCTCATAGGCATTTAGTCAAACCTTTTAAAAAATACCTACAGAAAATTATTCTTGCAACAAAAATTGAAAGCAGGATTGCTGAACCTTGGGTGAACAGAGTTATGGGTTTCCAGGCTACAAAATTTTATTCAGAAAACCAACAGTCCTCCGATACAACATAATTATGTTATACAATATGCTTTAAAGGCATTTATTCGTGATTATTGACGACTATCATTTCATTACATATGTAACATTCAGTGCTGACAAAAGAACAAATTTGGGTGAACAGAGTTATGAGAACATGCCCCAAATATGCCCTGCATTTCTAGACGGCTGTAGAATAAACAGAAGTGATGTTTATTTTCTTGAATCTTGAGATTCTCATAGGCATTTAGTCAAACCTTTTAAAAAATACCTACAGAAAATTATTCTTGCAACAAAAATTGAAAGCAGGATTGCTGAACCTTGGGTGAACAGAGTTATGGGTTTCCAGGCTACAAAATTTTATTCAGAAAACCAACAGTCCTCCGATACAACATAATTATGTTATACAATATGCTTTAAAGGCATTTATTCGTGATTATTGACGACTATCATTTCATTACATATGTAACATTCAGTGCTGACAAAAGAGAAGTCCTCTGTCTTCAACAGGTAAGGCCTAGGGGCTTCCTTGGTAAAAATCAATAATTTAATAACTGTTGACTAGAGTGTACCATATTGATTTCCCCTTAAGTGCCTCTGACAGGGGATTCAACAAGAACATTGAATAACTGTTAAAGGCCGCCTTTGATCTGCTATAGACAGTATATCACAGGGGGCAATCAAACAATTATGAACACACTGTGTGTCCTACTGTTACTAGAATAAATGCCTTTAATAGTGATGATGAGTATTACAATATGAAATGGTATCCATCTATCTATTTACTGATACTGCGTCGGTCACATTTGACCATTACCGCAGGTGTAAATTACATACGCTCCAGGTTTGCAGGATGAAAGCTTACACAGTAATCATGTAATTACGGTAGGGATCTTTAACCTACATAGGGGATGGTTCTCCCTGCACAGGGGCCTCCAGTTAACGTCCTGATCCGAAGGATGGTGCACTTTATGACATTCATCCCTGCAAATGATGGCAATGGAGCGTGTTCGGACACTGAAATTTTATCGCCGCTGCCGGGGATCGAACCCGGGACCTCTAGCATCAGAGGCAAGTGCACTAACTACTGAGCTATCACGCTCCACTATGATATAATGTGCAATGTAATGTTATCTTTATTGAAAGAATTGAGCAGTGTTGAGAGCTTGCCTGGGAAAATCCCTGCAATCCTTTAGAATCAGAATTGTTATTGGTGACACGTCCAATGTCATTCATACACCAGGACCTGTGATGTGGGAAGTTAGTCCCTAGCTCTAACCAAAGAGGTAAATTTAGCTATACAATCATCAGCACCTTCAGCTGTCGAAATAATAGAATCAGGAAGACATTCCAATCTCTAATGGTCTGGGGAATAACGAATCATTATAAATGATAGTTCTTGCAGTAAGGGTCTGAAACGCCAACGAATGGTGATTTCTACAGTGTCTAGCTGGGGGAACAAGGTCATCTGTTGGAATGCTGGCAGCACCAATTAGACCTTTGTATAAAAGGAAGAGCCCACTGTCTTTTCTCCTTTCTTGAGAGACTCCTATTTTAATTTTCCAAGTATTCCAGTCATACTCCTAGTTTCAAAGCAGTAATTTCCTGTTACAAATCTAGCAGCTCTATTTCGAAAATTCTGAATTTCACTCCACTCCACTGGGGTCCCAGATACAACTACCATATTCCAAGATTGGGTGAACAAGACCTTTATATGCGGCCTCTTTTACATCTTTGAAGTAGGCAGAAAATTTCATTCAGTACAAAATGGGCTAAAAACAACTTATGTATGATAAGATTCACGCTGTTTGATGCTTTATCTTTCTTCTATTTCTTATCACCATTTAGACAAACATGGCTTCAAATGTGTAAACCAGGCATTCATGATTGTTACAACTAGAGCCGTAATGCTACCAAAATACATATGCTTAATGCACCAGTCATTTGTAACCACTGCCCCCCCACCTACGGGGATAGCGGGGACAATGACTTTTCACTTTTCACAGCCCTGCTAGAAGCCCTGCACTGCGGGGGACCTCCAGAAGGTCAAAGCCCCGCTGTTTATAGTTAGTTCATTCCACTGGGGGTATATTTGCATAATATCAAAACCCCCGCATTAACCCGGCACTGCGGGGGAACACAGAGGGTAACTACCCCGCACATTAGCCCCGCTATCCCCCCGCCTATCCCTGTAGGTGGGGGGGGGGGGGGGGCAGTGGTTACAAATGACTTGTGCATAAATTGGGAATAGTAGCAAAGCTCATTGTAGTCTGTGCAGTCAGATCAGAATCATTATGAACCTTCTTTGTATCCAACAAACAGCAATGGCTTCTGTCTGACTCTCACTGTGGTCCTCAAAAACAGATTTTCTTGGGACAGGGCTTATTCTTTAAGATGCTGAAAAGTGATTGACAGTTCTTCAGAATTTATCACAGGATGTATGTAGTTTTAAGATAAGAATTAAAAATAAATCTTGATCTGACAAAAACCACATAAAAACTTTAAACACTTTTAAGCTTTGCTGTGAGGTTGGTGCCAAAGGTTATATTTTTGTTGCTCTACAGTGTATCTCTTTATAACACATTGTTGGCATCCAAAGCAGTATTGTGTTTATTTGACATATCAAAACTGTATAGATTGTATAGAAAAACGGACATTTATGGTCATTTTTCTATATAATCTAAGGTATAGGGACAAAAGCCACCATAAGAAATAGAAGAGAAGGCAATGATCAGGAATCAATACAATTAACCCACAGCTCTCATCAGAGACACCAAAGGGAAAAAGCACAAACATGAAACAACTAGACCCTAATGAAAACACCAATAGCGGAAAGCCAAAAGGACAGTCACTTTCCCACAAAATGGCCAATTGGCTATCCAAAACAAAATAACACAAGCGATACACACACTCAAGACATACCATAACAAAAATAAACCGGTACAAAAGAACTGCCTTGGAACGGTCAGTGAATTCTACTTTTGGGGGGTTGGGGGAGGGGTTTACCATAAAAATTTAAGCGATTCTGCTATTAGAGGGGGCCCCTTTTTCAGTTTTTCTAACATGGGATTTTGCTTATACTCTTTTATAAGACGGGTCAATTTTCTGCCATACCTGTCCGGGGGGTGGGGTGGGGGGTGGATCTCCTACGCCAGACCTGACCCCGTTTAGATGGGAGAAATTGTTGTTTTGTTTTTTTTGTCAGATAACCCCTCCACTTTTCGCTCACATGGCTTGTTTATATCTGTTGACCATTCTGCGTCTTCTGTTGTCAGAGTTTCAAAGAGAGACAACTCTTACTGAATCTGTATCGGAAGGTCTATTAAGGGTTGGGAAAAGGGGGAAATTTATTTCCATGCAAGAAATTTAGAAATATTTGTTGGAGCTTTTCTATAAGTAATTGGGGGCATATAGTTTTTGGTCTGGATGTCTGTTTGTCTGTCCATCTGCAAAAACCTTAACATTGGGCATAACTTTTGAATGGTAACTGATAGGGCTTTCATATTTCACATGTGCATTCCTTTTCACAAGACCTTTCAAGAGGTAACATAAATTTTGACCTCGTGACCTTCACTTTGACATTTGACCTACTTTTGACCTCTTTTAAAAACTTTAGCATAGGCCATAACTTTTGATTGGTAAGTGGTAGGGTTTTCATATTTCACATGTGCATTCCTTGTCACAAGCCCTTTCTAGATAGTGGTACCATAATGTTTGACCTCGTGACCTTGACCTTGAAATTTGACCTACTTTTAAAAAACTTAAACATTGGCCATAACTTTCGATTGGTAAGTGGTAGGGCTTTCATATTTCACATGTGCATTCCTTGTCACAAGCCCTTTCTAGTGGTACCATAGTTTTTGACCTCGTGACCTCGTGACATTGGCCGTACTTTTCGATTGCTTAGTGATACTGCTTTCATATTTAGCATGCGCTGTCCAGGGTCATCAGTGTTTCACAAACACATCATGTTATATCTGGGAACACAACACCTAGCTATTCAGATTCTGAATTAAGGGACATCCTAGCTAGCACAAAATAGCAGGCCAATGTCGGGCCGACAAGGATACTGCATTGACACATCGTATCACTTTCGGACTGACGTTGGCCCAACTTGCATTGCTGGCTGTGGCTAGACTGCTTCGCAGACTTCTATTTAATAGATGGTCTGTGTAGCAGTCTAAGCTAACAACGCTGTTTATTGTAGTGGCTGATCATTGCCTTCACTGTTTGCATGTGTTCCTTTTGTTGTTTGATAATTATGAGTTGCTTTGGACATTACCGTTAAACCATATGCATTCGGATAGACAGGCGCGAGCAAACAGTGTAGACCCAGATGAATCACCACAGAATGCCTATTCAAATATATTGAAAATTTTACCGCTGCAAAAACATTTTCAGATGAAAAATTGTGATATTTTGTCTTATTTCTGCTCAAAATATAGATTGTGGCTAGGGATGGGTATTGTCAGAATTTTCGGATCACGATATATTGCGATACGGTTACTGCGTATCACGATACGTATCACGATATATTATGTAGCAATATGAAACACACTGGTAATTGGAAAACCACAATATATATGGAAAAGAGAAGGGAGTTTCCATGGGTAAATATCGTTTAACCTATTTCTGCTCATGCACTTACAAAACAAAAGCACTTAAAAGAATTGTCCCAATGTTATGAGGGGAATTAAAGATACTATTTGAAAATGCTATTAAATGTTGTATTATATTGATGGCCTCAGTCGCTTTATTTGTGACTGTCATCTTTTGCAACCTGAAATGTTGCTAGATATCGGCTTTTCCTTTTTGATTTTCAACGACTTGGTAGTTGGCCATGGTAAAGTTTGTTTTGGTTTTCACTCGATTACGCAATCTTGTAAATGCTGGGCGGCTTACACTAAAGCAACGTATACAAAACAACAGCCGCGTGATTCACCGAAATCGTAGCTCGGCCTACCGTAAAAATTCGGCCATAAGACAAGATTTTTCCCTCCAGATGAGCCCCAAAAATGACCTCGTCTTATAGCCGAGGTCATGGACTGCAAGCTTTTTTCCGGCAATGACCAGCGAAAACTAGACATATGGAAAAAGCCGATCAGTGATTTTTGAATTGATATAAATCGCCGCCCACAAACCACCGCTACCATTTTTCTGCACGCGATCGGTAAATGACGTCATCCGACGCTAGCACCCCCACACGTGTTTAATGTCATTGTGTGTATCTCTTTCATTAAAAAAATGTTTGGAATCGGTATAAATCTTTTCTCAATAGCTAAACGGTTGTGAATAGAGGTGGATAGAATTGCACAGCTCAAGAATTATCCCCAGGAGCTCCGTGTCAATAACCAACAACAGTGTTCGACTTGTAGCTAATTGTCTGAGGAGCGATTAAATCATTTTCACATTGATTGTGGATTAAATTTTATGATTGAAGGATAAACGCCAATTAGAGACATAACTTGACCATATTTTCACACCTTATCGACACGCACCGCAGGGTTGCAATTTTATGACAGGGATTAACAATAGTGTCAAACTTGAACCGTAATAAATACACAGATGGTTTGTCTCTGAATTGACAGTGCAGCAATTATTGGGATTTACTTACTGGTCTAGTTTTATCGTATTTAAGGACTTAAAAAGACTGGCAGTTGTAGACGATTTTTTTGCACTTGCCCGACCGGGCGTCATAAGGTCAAAGTCTTATACTATGACCGACTTATAAGGGTGGGGATCGATTAAATAACTAAATTTAGCCCCGGGAATGGTTCTGTTTACAGTGAGCTGTATTTACTGATCAGTTATGAAAGAAAATATGAAAAATGGATAAAAGAAGAAAATATCGAAAATATCGGTATTGGCGGACCGTATTGTGATATGATTTTTTTGTGAACTGTATCACGATATACCGATATACCGATAATATCGCACATCACTAATTGTGGCTATGCATTAGAACGGGCATGATGTGGTTCTAACGAGTACCCACAATCTATATTTCAGATCAGAACTAAGAAAAATAATACCCCGTGTAAATTCCAGTTTTACGATATAAAAATGGGATTCAATGGGTAGGAATTATATTTTACAACTGAGGTAATGGCCAAATGTGATTGACTCAGTATATGAAGATAGATAGATAGATAGATAGATAGATAGATAGATAGATAGATAGATAGATAGATAGATAGATAGATAGATAGATAGATAGATAGATAGATAGATAGATAGATAGATAGATAGATAGATAGATAGATAGATAGATAGATAGATAGATAGATAGATAGATAGATAGATAGATAGATAGATAGATAGATAGATAGATAGATAGATAGATAGATAGATAGATAGATAGATAGATAGATAGATAGATAGATAGATAGATAGATAGATAGATAGATAGATAGATAGATAGATAGATAGATAGATAGATAGATAGATAGATAGATAGATAGATAGATAGATAGATAGATAGATAGATAGATAGATAGATAGATAGATAGATAGATAGATAGATAGATAGATAGATAGATAGATAGATAGATAGATAGATAGATAGATAGATAGATAGATAGATAGATAGATAGATAGATAGATAGATAGATAGATAGATAGATAGATAGATAGATAGATAGATAGATAGATAGATAGATAGATAGATAGATAGATAGATAGATAGATAGATAGATAGATAGATAGATAGATAGATAGATAGATAGATAGATAGATAGATAGATAGATAGATAGATAGATAGATAGATAGATAGATAGATAGATAGATAGATAGATAGATAGATAGATAGATAGATAGATAGATAGATAGATAGATAGATAGATAGATAGATAGATAGATAGATAGATAGATAGATAGATAGATAGATAGATAGATAGATAGATAGATAGATAGATAGATAGATAGATAGATAGATAGATAGATAGATAGATAGATAGATAGATAGATAGATAGATAGATAGATAGATAGATAGATAGATAGATAGATAGATAGATAGATAGATAGATAGATAGATAGATAGATAGATAGATAGATAGATAGATAGATAGATAGATAGATAGATAGATAGATAGATAGATAGATAGATAGATAGATAGATAGGGGGTTTCATATGCACGTCTTGTCAGAGCTTTTGCTGGGGGCCTGTACAATAAAGTATATGTATCCTTATGTATCCTTGGAGATGAACCGACATATTTGTTGTTTCTGTTTTTCAGGTCAAAGACAGAAAGGACATGTATGTGAATTGACACTGAAACAAGGTGTTAACTAAACATGGAGCTAAGACTGGGGAGCATCTGGTTGCTGTTGTCCTGCAGCCTACAACAGTCGTTAGTTGGTATTCTTGCCTCTGTGCCACGTACGACTGCGAAGAAATGTACAGAACAGCTGAGGTAATTTTCTTGGGCCAGTTGTTCAAAACTAATGATGTCATCAGTTAACATATTGTTAAAACTTTGGTCATTAAATATGGCCAATATACTGATGTTTTTGCAGAAAAAATGTGAGCAGCTTTTGCAAATGCAAAAGCTGCTCACATTTTTCAGCAAAAATACTAAAAATTTAGATATTGTACTTGCTAGAACAAGAACAGTTAACAATTTGACCACTAACGAGCTCGTTAAGCCAAAACGCTTTAAACAACTGGACCCTGAATTTTATATGAGTTGGCAGCAAAGATAATCAAGGGATAATTTTCTTTACTTCTTAGAAAAATATTTTGTGGGTATTTGTTTGAATGGCATCAATGAGGCAATTCTAACAAGTACCCGCTGCTTATGTTTTAATGGAGGAATGAGAAAAAATATCTTTTACTTATCCTTGATACGCCTCCTGATCTGGAGATGTGCTTAAAATAAGATGTGTGGCCGGCAAAGACTCAGATCAGCATGCACATCTGCCTGATTTGATCAGAGATCGATATCATTGCAGCTTGGAGAAATAGATTGGGCTGTATGATGCTTCCTTGGAGAGCTGAAATGGGCCACACAAGTACGAGTCGGACTGTCTCTTCATATAAACCCTTCTGGTTTGTTTGGGCGGCAGGGTTTCAGATTTCATCTCAATGTTGGGTATAAATTCCACAAAATTGGAAGCAACGTCTCCAAAATGACCTTAATAGTGACGGGGATGTCAACCTCAGTTAAAGCAAACGAATGTCACTCTCTGAACAAGATTTTGGAAGTCTCTGCATTGTCCAATTAGCAAAAGCAAGTTCTCTGGCTAGACTGACTTGATACACAGGCTGATCCGTGTCTTTGCTTCTCATACATTGTTTCTTGTAGGTATGTTCTGGGTTAGATTTTATCTGACAGAAAAAATTATTCCATTTGGCCAAGACTCATGAGAAACTTTGCAGTCCATTACGAAAACACGCCTATCAGAGGTGTAAAACATACTTGCCCTTATCGTCTAAACTTTTCATTTAGGTGCTAAAAATGAAGAAAAATTAAGGTCAGTTTTGAAAACCTTACTCGCCCTGCCTTAAAACTTAATCCCAAATGCGAGCGGGCGAGTTGAATTTTACAACCCTACCTATGCAAATAAATTGTAACCTTTGTCGCCGAAAAAATGAAAATTTTAAGATAAAATATTGGGATATTTTTCTTATTTCTGCTCAAATTATAGATTGTGGGTACTCAATGACCTTGATTTGGATATTTTTCTTACTTATGCTCAAAGTATAAGATTGTGGGTACTCGTTAGAACCGTCTCATCAAGGCGGTTCTAACGAGTACCCAAAATCTATATTTTTTAGCAGAAATAAGAAAAATAAGGTTTACCCCTGTAAACCATATTTTTACTATATTTAAAAGTGGTGTTCGAGAGGGTCAAAACTATATAGGCGTGTTTTTGTGATGCTAGATTCAACCCTTATCCTGCTGAGTAAATTATTTTAGCCACACACATTTCTGACTACCGTATCTTCCAATCAAATTGATTGATAAAATGTATTCATTCAAATTTGCTTTCCTCTCTGACAGTGTAGATCGTTACCAGATAGATCAGGCTCTATACTGTTTGCAACTTTAGGAGTTGTCATGTTCTGACAGCAGGATGAGGGTTAAGTACAGTTCATTACTAAACTACATTTGTGCCTGAGATTTTTTCCAGTCATTTGATAGTTTGGTTGAGATTCCAGCAAAAATCTGAGCACATTTCTCAAAGTCTCATGATCAGAAACTAATCATGTGGAAGTTGTCTGTGGTTAAGAGGGCTAGCTCTTTAACCTAAGTTCTCTCAGTGCTGTGGATTTGAAACTCACTTGAGTCACATGTCAGACCGTCAGGTTGCAAGTTCTTCGATGGAAGGGCAGGTGTCTTTTGTTCACCTGACCAAAAATCATGGTGAGGTTTGTGACTGTGCTAATATTGTCTGGCTTTGTTATGCAGCGTCAGTTGTCCGTGCCTAAACTTTTCTTGTGAACACTCGAGAGGCCACAGTTTTGGTCCTATCATTATCAGACTTGCTTAGAATGATCATCATGACATTATCTTGGTCAAGTGATTATGGCTATGATTAGATACAAAATAGGTTTAATTGAGGAATGTGGAGTTTACATGGGTACATTACCAGTATTTTCCTTATTTTTATTGTGGCTACTTGTTAGAACCACCTCATTGAAGCATTTCTAACAGTCAATGTAAAAAAATAAACCACAACCTCATTATAGCATTGTTCATTATTACACTGTTTTGGATATAACAGTTAAATGATGGATCCCAGAAAATGTATAGACTATATAGAAAAAGGACAGTAAATGGTTATAATTACATTTTGATATATATAACATTACTGTGTAACTAACATGGTTTCTGCTTAGGAGCCGAACAATAGTACACATCGTATAAAAGAGGTTGCTGTGTATCACAAATTGTTCTTCAGAAAAATGTCAAATTTTGGGGTTGCACATTTGTCAGTCGACCCAAAGTTACTAAGCAAAGCTGTTCAGTGCTGATGTCCATATGACTATCACTGATTTGTAGGAAATCCATCTAATGGATAAATTGTCACACCATTCTTGTTGTTGTGAGGTCAGAGGGCTGTTCAGGATCACTTTCCCACCTCAGAAACAATCAACCCAACTGCTGTCAGTGCTTTGATTTAAACTTAACCATTATCCCGCTACATAAATTAATTAAGCCACCCCCATTGCTGATTATCAGCCAATCAAATTACTTCATATATATCAGTTCATAAACTGCATGTCCGTATAGATCGTGATCAGAAGCCGTCTGATCTGGATCTGCACTGTTTGTGAAGGTAGGGGTTGTCGTGAACAGTAGGATAAAGGTTAAAACTATCCTAATGTGAATTCCTGTTTTTGCTTCACTGTACTAGTCATTTATCAGTCTCCACTGATTTTCCAATCAAGGGCCTGTTACTGGCGCTGTTATACTAAGTGTTGTAGACTTGACATGATTAGTTTGCTTGGCTCTTCTAATTTATAAAGTGTCATCTGGTTTATTGGTTTCGTTGGCTTTCATTATGGGACCAGATCTGCAAGAAAAATTGGCCCTGAGGTAAATGAGAATATTGTAAGGCACTGGTAGAAAAAAAAATGGAAGAAATAAGTTTATCCAGCATTGACAACCTTTTCATTAATAGGTGGCTAAGGCAGCAGGAGGCTTAATTGCCTTCTTCTCAGGGCCTTTACCTTTACTAATGGGTGGCTGTTCTTTATACCCCCGGCGTATACCAAGGGGGTATATAGTTTTTGTCTTTTCCGTCTGTCTGTCTGTCTGTCCGAAAACAATTATTTTGTGTCAAAGATATCTCAGGAACTGCTTCACATAGAAACTTGAAATTTTGCACACATGATCAGTATGACTACTTGTATTGTGGGAAAGAAAATAAGGGCCAAGGGGTCAGGCCTTTTAGAGTTATTTCCCTTTGTAGTTCGGCACTGGCTGGGGGTATACGTGCCCCACTGGGCACTTTTGTCTAGTTCAATAATAGTTTTTTTCGCTCTTATCTGTAGGGGATTACTCTTCATGGAGCCAGCCTAGGGGACACAGCCAGAGACACTTCTGACTGGTGATCTGGGGCGGGTCCAACCCCTGCAAGGTCTGGCAACATTCTTTCATGGAGATGGATCATGAAATATTCTTTCCCGTCATTCTTTCCCTTTCATTGGCAGTTGTCAGTTTTTGGCAAAAGAATGCACCCTTTGCTGGTTGACAGTTGATGTATAAGCCTGCCATTCTGTTAGAAATGCACATCAAAAAAGCCCAAATTGACTATCCTATATTGCAAGCCGCTTTGGCTTGCTATATAGGATAGTCGATTTGGGCTACTTTGGCATGCATATATTTCTGACAGAACTTCAAGCTCCTGTGGCCTGCCCAGTGGCAGGAAGAGTGTGATTAGGTAAACTGAATGGCTTCACATAATTTTGATTATAAATAGGGCTGGCTAATAGGAGCTGAAAAGATAATCGATTATTAGTCATGTCATTGCGATCGATAATCGATCAGTAATCGCTACGTTTTTTGCCATAATTTTACCTGTCTGGCTTTCTGTCTGAGCATGACTCTTACCATAAATGTTGCACTTTACCACATGTATATATGAACATACAGGCCTGAGCAAACAGTGTAGACCCAGATGAGACGCCGCATAATGCGGCGTCTCATCAGTGTCTGCACTGTTTTCCACTCATCCAGCTATTTGACGCATAACTTTTGAGTAGTAAATTGTACCTATCAAGCAATCGATCAAAAGCAAATCAGAAATGATAATCATTTTTGTGGAGTTTATCGATCAATTAATCGATTATACGATTTATCGTGTCAGCCTTAATTTATAAATACACAGCTCAAGATAGGGAGGGATTATACCGGATGACAAGAATAACCTAGGGATAATTTTGTTAATTTCTTGATCAAAACATATGCTGTGGGTACGTGTTAGAATTGCCACTTAGCAAGTACCCATAAGAAATAAGAAAAATTATCTTAACCATATACATGCTTAGCGTCCCATTTTTGGGACACTGGCGAACAGTGTATACTCAGATCAGACACCACATACACTGTTTGCTCAAAGTACTTGCATTTTCGTACAACTGAACTCAAACAGAACAAATTGAAAATGGACCACTCCAAACTTATTAGGTGGAAGATTCCATTGTCATGTATGGGTTGAACTTATCCTTTTTACTCTGTTAATGATTTTCTGGACCTCTGAGGTAAATAACAAGTTTCCAGGTTTCCATTATACAAACACAAAAATTATTAACCATTATCCTGCTGAACACAACAACAATTACTTTCGCAAACAGTGTAGATCTAGATCAGATAGCCATCTGATCGGGATTTACACTGTTTGACATTCAGTTTGTGAATTTATGGGAATAAATTACATCAAGTAATCTGATTGGGCCAGAGTCAGAAATGGGTGTGGCTATATTAATTATTCAGTGGTATAAGGATTAATAATGTGATGATGTTAACTTTAACATCCTTATTTCCAGCAGTGATGGTGGGCGGATGGTGAGAAAAATGCAGATGATCCGTCGCATCCCAGCCAGATGTTCTGACTGGGATGAGGCATGGAGCTGGATCACCCGGATTGACTGCAGGACCAAATATGTGTAAGTACAATTTGATTAATTTGCTCCCATGATTGTTGTGAAAAACCTAAAAATTTGGACAACTTGAGGACTTGCTGTAATTCTCCTAAAATTTTAACAAATTTGTTTCATTATCCAGCAAGGAGTCAAAAAGGTGCAGATGGCATGGCAAACAGTGTAGACTCTGATCAGACTGGTCTTTCAGGAGCAGTCTGATCTGGGTCTGCACTGTTTGCTTGGGTTGTTTGATTTAAGGTTTAACGTCCCCATCAACACTGTATAGGTCATTTTGAAGATGTTGCTTCCAACTTTGTGGGACTTTTACCCGACATTGAGATGAAATGACATCTCAAGCCCTGTTGCCCAATGAAACCAATATGGTTTATAAGCATCGGCGGTCCCTCCCGCACCGCTTTGCCTGGGCAGGCTTAGAGCCCCTAAGCTGTTTACCAGTACTCATGTGCGGTCGGTTTCAGCTCTGGGTGGAAGCATCATGCAGCCCATCTATTTCTTCAAAGCCCGATGGAAGGGGGCGGTCACTGTTTGCTTAGGTCTACCTGTTCCAATACTTATGATCATTTTAGTGCTTGATTTGGGCAAGTGAGTTTAGACATATTGAACTTACGTCTCTCTATACTTAACCCTTTCCCACTCAGATACGTGTTTTTACATGTCTGCACCCCCCCCCCCCCCACATTTTAAGCCCCAGAAGCACCTAAAATCTGCATTTCTACCCCTGGATAGTTATGTTTGCTTTAGGATTTGTTGGGCAAAAAAGTGACCTGTTTTTTCGCGCGCCTCCCCACTAAAAATATTCTAGGGGGGATTGAAGGGGGTCATTGCCCCCCTCACATCCCAAAAAATTTTGGGTGTATGGCCCAACTGGCCGCTAAAATTTTATATCTGAGAGTGTCTGGGGTCAAAAATGCCTGAAAATTGATGCTGATAAAATATGCTGCAAACAGTGAAAATGGCCAGTGCCAAACACCTTAATTGTTGCCTTGACAGCTGTGTGAAGATTAAAATGTGGTCAAAAATTCATGTGAAAACACACTTTTTGCCAACTTTGAGATGCCCCCTCTTTACCATGACAACAATGATCAAGTCATGAAAGGTTGCATTTGAAAGGCTACTGCCCAATGAACATTCAGACCGAGTTTGGTGTAAAACAGACCATCCATTATGAAACATTGGCAGGTTGAAGTTGCTGTCAGGTGCAACACTGAAAATCAGCGAAATTCACAAAATCCCTGAGTGGTAAAGGGTTAACAAACTTTTATAATATTGTTGTTAGAGCCCGAAGTAAATTTAGGGTGTTGGTTTACAATTGAATAAATCAATTAGGAAAAATTACTCTATATATCATCATTTTAATCTATACATGTTGCAAGCATGTTTTTAACTCTAGAGCAAGTACCTGCTTCAGTGGCTCATTTGGATGCACTTCTGAGTCACAGGTTCAGTACCTGGAGTCAGCAACATTCTTTCATGGAGATAGATCATGAAATTATGTCCCCCCACTGAAGGGGTGGGGAACATATTCAATTGTTTTGGTGCAGATCCTGTTGGGGTATGCGTCTGCATATGCGTTGGCGTGACACTTTCTTGTGTGCAAGATACCTCATGCACTACTGGGTGGATTGTAATCAGATTTGCATGGATGTAAAATTGGGACAAGATGGATGAACTGATTGTGTTTTGGTGACCTTGACCTTTTTTTCCAAGGTCACAGCCATGCTATATAGGTCAGTTAAGACCAAATTTAGGTTGTGTGCAGTAGATCTCATGAACTGCTGGGTGGATTTTAATCAAATTTGCATGGATATAACATTTGGTCAGGATGAAGAACTGATTAGGTTTTCATGACCTTGACCTCATTTTCAAGGTCACAGCAGTGCTGTTTAATCAGGTTTGTTTTGAAAGGGGTAGGTGGTGGGGGGACATTGGTTTTCTCAGAAAACAAGTCAACCACTGGGTGGATTTTAATCAAATGTTCATGGATAGAACATTGAGACAGGATGAAGAACGAATTTAGGTTGTGTGCAGTATATCTCATGAACTACTTGGTGGATTTTAATCAAATTTGCATGGATATAACATTTGGTCAGGATGAAGAACTGATTAGGTTTTCGTGATCTTGACCTCATTTTCAAGGTCCCAGCTGTGCTGTTAAATTAAGCTTGTTTTGAAAGGGGTAGGTGGTGGGGGGACATTGGTTTTCTCAGAAAACAAGTCTAGTTTTTTCTACAATTATTCCCTGCCTTATGCTGTTCAATCAATTCAAGAGGGACAGTTGTCCATTTCTGGCAAAAGAATGTACACTGTACTGGTTAGCCATTTCTGTACAGGAAAAATTTTATTAGGTGAACTGACCATCAAATTATCACTAAATTATAATAAGTTAGCTGCAAAGAAACAAAACTCTAGCAGGTTAGGCCCCCACCCATTGGGGCTTGGAGAAATAGATGGGGCTGCATGTTGCTTCAACACAGAGCTGAAACTGACGGCACATGAGTGCTGGTAACCCACTTAGAAGGTTTAAGCCTACCCAGGCAAAGTGGTGCATGTTGGACCGCCCCTGTATATAAACCCTATTTGTTTGTTTGGGCGATTGGGCTTGAGGTGTCATTTGATCTCAGTTTTGGGTAAAAGTTCCACAAAATTGGAAGCAGCATCTCAAAAATGGCCTACATAGTGTTGACGGGGATGTGAAACCTCAATTCAAACAAACAAGGTCAACCCACTATAGACGAGAAACCTAAACTCTGGGACAGTGGCAAACAGTGCAGGCCCAGATAGGATGCTGCCTAATGCGGCATCTGAGCAGGGCCTTCACAGGTCTCAAACCCATTGATTATGAAGTGGACCCCTGTTATACAGTATATTACGGCGAAGATTCTATGTTGTCAGCACAAAATAGGTGAAACTGACACTTTGTAATGCAGTGTCAGCTATGTTGTATCTTTATACAATAATAATATTTTTTTTTTTTTTTGCTGAAGGCAGGTGATTTGGACTTGTCTTGGGCAATAAAATTCTCTTGAGCTTCCAGTTATCCTAAACATATTTATACCCCCACAAATGAAATTTGGGGGGGTATATAGGAGTGAGCTTGTCGGTCTGTCGGTCTGTCTGTCTGTCTGTCGGTCGGTCTGTTGACTTGGTTTCCAGACGATAACTCAAAAAGCGCTTCACCTATTTTTATAATTTTTGGTACACTGATGTAACATCATAAAATACAGGTCAAGTTCGATTTCCACTACAATTCGTCAATTTTCGACATAGTTATGGCCCCTTTCAAGTGAAAAAATTGCAAAATGCGCTGATGTACTATCAAGGCAGTTTGCAAAATGCGCTGATGTACTATCAAGGCAGTTTTTGTGGGGGTATTCATCACCTTTAGTGATAGCTCTAGTTTTAGAGAAAGAAAAAATAATAAGACTTCAAAATAAAAAGGAACTTATAAGCAACTCGAAGAAATAGATGGGCTGCATGATGCTTCCACCCAGAGCTGAAACCGACAGCACATCAGTACTGGTAAACCGCTTAGAGGATCTAAGCCTGCCTAGGCAAAGAGGTTGAGTCGGCCCGTCCATGTTTATAAACCCTTTTGGTTTCGTTGGGCGACAGGGCTTGAGGTGTTATTTCATCTCGATGTCGGGTAAAAGTCCCACGAAATTGGAAGCAACGTCTCCAAAATGACCTATGTTGTGTTTACGGGGACGTTAAACCTCAAATCAAACAACTAAAAAACTGATATTATACTGCATGTCACATTGACTTTTTGTTGCACCTGCATTCATTCCAGGATTTAGGGATAATGAAATATATTCTAGGGTCAGTCTCTTGCTGCCCCTGATTACAGAAGGGCAGTTGCAAGTTTCTGGCAAAAGAAGCTAACAGCTTATGTACCACAGGAAAAGTTTGGTTAGATAAACTGACCTGCCTGACATAACCTACCGTAATGATCCTAAGTATTGGAACAGATAGGCCTATGCAAACACTGCAGACCCAGATCAGACTGCTCCTTAAGGAGCAGTCTGATCAGGGTCTACACTGTTTGCCATTCTGTCTGCATCCTTTGGACTCCTTACTGGACCATGAAACAAATTTGTTTTAGTTTTAGGAGAATTACAGCAAGTCCATGAGGTGTCCGAATTTTTAGGAGTTTCATGGAAAATAGAGCCATTTAGCATTTAACTCCAAAGCAAACCATTTCCAGTAGATGTAACACCAGCTTCTGTCTGGTTTTAACGCATGTTATCTGGGAAACCCCAAAACAGTGCAGGCCCAGATGAGATGCCGCAGAATGCAGCTTCTGTCTGGTTTTAACGCATGTTATCTGGGAAACCCCAAAACAGTGTAGACCCAGATCAGATGCCGCAGAATGCAGCTTCTGATCAGGGTGTTTACTGTTTGCAGAAAGTTCAACCATTTTCTAAAAATATAAATTTAACAAGAAATATCTTTAAAAAAGATATGCGGCGTAAATTTAATTGGAAGGTTGTTCAGCTGAAGTGCACGACCCGCCGGATGCTTTTAGCTTTATGAGTGTTACCATATATGGGTATGGTGGCCATTTTGGTCATGTGACCTGGACCTAAAACGGTTCCCCCAATAAATGCGCCTTATCGTAAGGAGCAAAAATATATCTTATACTTTAGTACTGTTTTCTGAATCGTTTGCAGGAAAAAATGAATTCTCACTTTTCCAATACAAAAGCATATGTGTCAAAGTTTGACCTAGGCACAAAGAAGGTCAAGGTCAAACCAGGGTCACCATTTTAGCAATTTATGATGGGCCTACGTCCCAGATGCTATTTATCAAGTTGCGTGTAAATCTGCCCAGTGGTTCTGGAGAAGACAATTTTGAAGGGTTTTTACTATATATGGCTTGGCGGCCATTTTGGTCATGTGACCTGGACCCCATGAGCAAATTTTGGTTTCCCCCATCCCATAGAGGCTCCATATGAAATTTGACCTTAATCGGCCCAACGGTTTCCGAGGAGAAGCAGTTCGAGAATGTTCACATTTTTCGCCTCGGCGAGGCTATACTAAATGGAATGTCATATTTCGCAAGTTCATTGGTTAGATCTCATTGATATCTATCAGTATGCCAAAAATTGTTTAAATATTCCAAGCGGTTAAGTCACTATCACCAATTTTCACAAACGGGTTACGGACGGACAGACAGACAGACCGTATATGGCTTGGTGGCCATTTTGGTCATGTGACCTGGACCCCATGAGCAAATTTTGGTTTCTTCCATCCCATAGAGGCTCCATATGAAATTTGACTTCAATCGGCCCAACGGTTTCCGAGGAGAAGCAGTTTGAAAATTTTCACATTTTTCGCCTCGGCGAGGCTATACTAAATGGAATGTCATATTTCGCAAGTTCATTGGTTAGATCTCATTGATATCTATCAGTATGCCAAAAATTGTTTAAATATTCCAAGCGGTTAAGTCACTATCACCAATTTTCACAAACGGGTTACGGACGGACAGACAGACTGACAGAATGACACGGTGATTTTAGGGCACTCTTAGAAAATCAACCGACTTCAGTCGGTCGCTTTTTCTGCGGGTCGTGCAATATGAGCTACAATAATGACAGCAACAATTGTCTAGCTATGAAATGGTTTACTGTATTCAAACAATTCAGATGTCACGCGAGGAAAAATAGCTTTGCAGAGGGCGGTGTCCCGCCTGTTTGAGCTAAGGTCAATGTAAAAGGTCAAGGTTAAAAACATGACCTCATTTCAAGAGCATATGATCTCAAGTATATGCACAACAAATATGAAAACGTTATCATTCACTGTTTGTGAACACAAATTCTAGGGTTAACATTTAGGGTTGTCGCCATGGTGAACGTAAACGCATAGTCGGACGAACAAACGGACGAGCAGACAAACGGACGGAAACTTGATCTTATGTGCACCTAACTAAAACTCAAATTACACTTATTCCTTTTTCAGAATTTATATAACATTAATGATATTCGAAAATGTCCATTTTGTGTTAAAATGGAGGAGATAAAGTATGCTGAAGACAAATGATACACTGCAACTTTTATTTAGCATATATTGTAAATTAAACATCTGTCAATTTGTAATGCGATTATTACATGTTTTTGTCATGCTATATCTCTTTATTGGTTTCATTGGGCAACAGGGCTTGAGGTGTCTTTCATCTCAATGTCGGGTAAAAGTCCCACAAACTTGGAAGCAGCGTCTCCAAAATGACCTACACAGTGTTGATTGGGACGTTATACCTCAAATCAAACAAACAATTCCTTTCGCAGAAAATTCTTCCTTTCGCGAAAGGAACATTCCTTTTGCGTAATGGTTCCTTTCGCTATATAGACCAACCACGTGAAATTAGGTAAAAATAGCTATTCACCGCAGCAGTTACAGAATTCACTAGAATCCCAATTATACATAATATGACGTATGGTCATCAAAGGACAAGACGGTGAGCAAGTCGAAACTGTATATATTTTTCATTCATGTCTCACATAAAAAATGAAACATCTCCTAGGTTAAAACTTTGGTAAACTGTCGTATTTTTTGAGTAGATTTATTTATGCAAATCATTGACCAATGAAATGGTCATCTCCTTGGATATGTGGTTTTATTGACCAATGGAGTAACGAAAAATGTAGGACAAAAGCAAAACCATAACGGCTACGCCGTAAAAAGAATAACTGAACCTGAAAGGCCTGAATTTCAAAATGAACTTCAGTAGTATATATAACAGAGAAGATTCTAGTCGGTACAAAATGGGTGTCTGCATAGATTTTCAGTGCTATATATATGTGAGCCATGTGAAATTATTATACCTCATTAATATTCATAAGCTATTCTTGAATTCTGATTGGTAGAGAGCATGTCACGCGCAGGGCAATAAATTATCATATAGACGGATCCAATGTTTTGACACGTGACCTTGTTTACATGTCATTGCGCATGCGCAAAATTACTTTTCCTTTTGATAACGATTTTTCGTGGTTGGCAAAAAGCCCCTGGTTCCATATAAACACATTGTAAATAGGTTTAATATTACGGGCATATTTTAGTTGACTGTCACAGACAATCGATTGAATTATACTTTAAATATGTAGATAAATATATTTTAGAGTTCCTTCATGCATCTTCCGTGTTTAATCATTCGTTTTGCACATTTTTATTACAAATAATTAAGACCGTCCCGTCTCATTACCTGTATAAGTTTAACAGGTAATTTAATCATCAAAACATCCTCAAATCTTCCAGAAACCAATAATTACTAGCTAAGACATGTCTATTTTAAAAGTTTAAAGGTCAATTTAGTCGTTTCCATTCCAAACAAAAGACAAGTTAAGAGAAAATAACATCGCATTTACAATGGCGATAAACAGCCAAAGACATTTTTTTGCCCACCACCGGTAAGTCCCGGAAAATAGTATTATTGAGCGATGACGTAGTGTTTGGATGTGTCTATTCTCCTGCAATATTCCCCTTTGATGTCACTGCTCAAAAGTACAAGTGCAGTCACTGAAAGAATCTGTAAAAGTCATGCGCAGGGCCATAAATTATGATATTCCACTGCAATAGTCCCCTCTGAGATCACCGCTCAAAAGTATTCACTGAAATAAATTCGGTATACTTAATCATTTATTGCACTTGTGAGAGGGGTATATGACAATTTGTTCACCCTCAACAGGTAATATGGCCCTCAGGCAAAGTTCACCCTCGACAGGTAATATGGCCCTCGGGCTTCACCCTTGGGCAAAATTACCTGCTCGGGTGAACAAATCGTCATATTCCCCTCATACAAGGGCAATAAGTGAATAAGATGTCTTCTGATAAATATGCCCAGTGGAGACTCAGATCAGCCATAATGTGCTACATGGCTGACCATTGACACAATTTTAGTTTCTTCATGCTTATTAGAGGCGCTTTCTTAAATATCTGCCAAAATGGAATGATTTTCAAATCAGGAAAATTTTCCGAAAACAAAAAAAAAAATTGCGGTTTTGTTTTCTGTTGTCATTTCTGCACAATGTACCTCGTTCATATATAAAGAAGAAGGAAAAAAAAAATGGCTTAAAATGGACACTCAATATGTCGTGACATTGGGCGCTGCCATTTTGTTTCACCTGTTGGCTATGCAGCATTCTGTTTCAGATAGCGAGGCAGCTCCTGACACTGTTACGAAGCACTGCAAAGCGCTTTTTGGAAACACATCGTTGCATAGCAAAGTGCTACAAAGAGCTCTGTAGCGCTCGCCCTACATTGTTGCTCTGAAGATATGTGGCTCAATAGGGGGGACGCCAAGTTCTGCAACGGAAGGTCAGGTGGTTTTTCTCCGGGTACTCCGGTTTTCGCCCACTTCTGATTAATGATCAGCTCGATATGAGGGAAATAATCTTGAAAGGGCCGTAAAACCTAAACCCCAAAAACTAAAAAAATGTGGCTCAACAGGTTGTTGTGAATAATATGAAACCATAAAAACTAAAAAATTGTATACAACATTTAAGTTTTGCTCTTTCATGTATTATATTACAACTTCTGTACAAGACAGCAGTTAATTTTATTGTAGTAATCATAGTCATTACACCTGTCAAAGCGGATCAGACATCATATATTGATTTGTGGATTTAAGCTCCAGCAATCTCACTTTAATTCTATTATCATTACCAATGCTTTATATCAGAACAAATGAGACTGTGCATCCTAAAACCTAGCTAGGACTCTGGTCGCATGCTCAATCTTGTCAGTTTTGATGCTATGGAGGGGCTGTGGAATAAATCCTACATCTGGGTCCAGTTCGAATAAATCATAAATCTGGGTCCAGTTGGAATAAATCATACATCTGGGTCCAGTTGGAATAAATCATACATCTGGGTCCAGTTGAAATAAATCATACATCGGGGTCCAGTTGGAATAAATCGTACATCTGGGTTCAGTTGGAATAAATCATACATCTGGGTCCAGTTGTTCAAATTTTTAGCTTAACAAGCTCATTAGTTGGCAAAACATTAACTGTCCGGGTAAGTTAAATATGCAGTACAGTGGTATTTTGGCTGAAAAAAATGTGAGCAGCTTTTGCATTTGCAAAAGCTACTCATATTTTTTTCTGCAAAATTTTTAGTATATTTGCCATATTTAATGATCAAAGTTTTAACGATACATTAACTAATGACATTAGTTTTGAACAACTGGGCCCTGATGCTGCGTAACCAATATTTATCAAATGCAACATTTTCTCTCTCAAATTTGGCAACTGTTAAATTTGATTGATGTGTCCTCATAATTGTTTTGGTCAAGACTATTTCACTATTTAAAAAAAAAAGGTTGGAGAAAACACACCTGACCTTTCTTCCTATCATTTGTGAGTTTCACTTGTGGAATCTGCCAGGATCAAGTTGACAGCAGTCATCATCATCTTTCATGAGGGTCGATAGCTGATAGCTTCCACTCTCTGTGATCTGTATCTGTCAGCTGCTTCCAGGTCATCTTGAGCCTCCCAGGCCATGTTTCCCATCCACCTGTATGTCAAAAGCTGTCTTGACTGCACCCTTGGAAGTTGGAATGTAAAGTTTTCTCAGTGCCCACCAGATGACCTTCCGAGGTACTCTATCAAATGCCTTCTCCAGATCAACGAAAGTCATGTAGAGTCTCTTGTTGGTAGCCATATACCGGTACTTCTCTTGCAGCTGCCTGACAACAAAGATTGTGTCTGTCGTGCCTCGGCCTGGGACAAAGCCAAACCAGGAATCGTCGATCGACACCAACTGTTTGATGAGGCCATCCACAATCCTCTTCAGGACTTCCATGACCTGCTCTGTCAGCTTGAGACCACGGAAGTTGCCCATGTCTATTGCATTCCCCTTGCCTTTGTAGAGACAGACAAAGAAACTCTGCTCCCAGTCAGATGGTACCCTGCCATCACGGATGTTTGCAGCTGCGAGGTCACGAATTATTGAGGTGCCCGCATCGCCGGCTGCTCGTACCATCTCCAGTATGCCTGATGGGTCCTGTGCTTTGCCGGTCTTCATCTGAGAGATAGCCTTCTCAACCATATCAATAGTGATTGGGATGGGTGGCCTTTCCACTTTTGGTTCATCAGACATGTGGTCTGGGTTCCAGTCAAACTCAACGTTGAGTAGCCTTTGATATTGCTCTAACCAGGCCTTCTGCTTTGAGTCTTCACTCATTGACATCTCCCCTGCATTATTCTTTACTGGTTTGTCACCTACAACATCAGTGTTCTCTCTTCTCAACTGGTTAGCGAGGTGGTATACTTCTGAAGACTTAGGGTCAATATCCTTGTCGATCTCCTTGTCAGCTTCTTGGCGAGCATGGTGCACCGCTCGTCTGGCAATGCATTTGGCCGCATTATATGATGCCCTAGTGCTTTACCAGTCTTCCATGCCTTAAAAGCTTGCTGCTTGGCTGCAATGACCTCATCAGCGTGCTCATTCCACCACAAGGTTTCACCACACCAACTGTTGGGCCGAGTTGTTCCACACACCTCAGTTGTCTTGATGTTGTTTTATATATCCTCCGTGGCAGCATCAGCTACACCTGCAGATGCCCTTACAGTCTCACATGCAGGTTGAAAACCTCCTGGAAATGATTTCTTGTCTGAAGTTCTTTAAACTTCCAAACTTTTAAGTCTGGGGTGAACTTGTGCTTTGTTTTAGATGGCACATCAATCCTCATGCCCCGTACAAGAAGCTGATGTTGCAGGGCTACTTCCTCGACAGTGATCATTACTTTCACATCTGTGACACAGTGAGCGACCTAATATTTAACGGTAACCAGTCTTAACCACATTAGACCATGGAGGTCTGTTTGTGTCCTCAGTCACGTAACAAAATCATGTCAAAACTTGGGAAAAGTTGCATATCTCAAGCCATGGCGACAGTTGCATCCCCGATAATTTATTTTCATCCTGTTTCATGCTGCAGCTGAAAATAATAATTCCTGTTATCGTTAAGCTAAAATGATTTTTCATGCTGTGGCTAAAATCGGGAATCCTATTATCAGGAGGAGTTGTAATCTATATTGATTACTGATCATAGTTTTGTCACAGTAGCTGCCGATGGCAACTCACATTGAATAGTCATATTTCTACAAAATTCACTGACAGAAAGATTTGAACTATATACAGTCGAACTTCAATGGCTCGAACACCTTTGGGACCTTGATAATCTGTTCGAGACAGGGGTAGTTCGAGCCACTGAGGCCTACTACCAGAAGGTATACGATATACTTTTTGATATTTTGCGATGTTCTATAATGCAAATGTATGCTGTGTGTACTCATTAGAATCGCCTCATTGAGGCGATTCTAATGAGTACACACAGTATACATTTGCAAGATAAAGGACGAAAATCTCCTGAATTATCTCCTACTATTTCTTATATAGAGGATTTCCCTAGGGACTCAATATCGAGTTCGACACAGCCATGGTAAACGAGCCATCGGTGTTCGAGCCATCGAAGTTCTACTGTATTGATCTATAGGAATCCTTACTAACCGACTGTCTGGTTGTCTGCCTTAGGGTGTGTCCTGTTGAATTTGACAGTGTCAACAAAAATTAATAGTGTGCACAGGTTGATTGACAATTTGTTTTGATCAGGTTCAGTATGTAGGTGAAAAAGTTGAATTTGACAGTTTGGCAGATGCCTTCAAAGAAGAAAGTTAACCCTTTCACCTCAAGAGGTTCTGAAGTGGACACTTCCACCTTTGTCCAAATTCAAACTTCCATTGCTATAGGTTGGACAAGTCCATTTGTCATGTAAGGGGTGTCCGGCCTACTTTTTCGTTTTCTATTTTTGACGGAAAATGCTGTTAGCAAATAGTGCAGGCTCTGATCAGATGCTGCGTTCTGCGGCGTTTGATCTTCAGGCCTGCGCTGTTTGCCAAGGTACCCATTTAGGGGTTTCCCACATGCACTTGCATGGACCATCTTTAAGTCTCATGTTACAGTATTAAATGTAAAGTCCCCTCCAAACACAACTACTTCAACTGATCTGGGTCATTTAATTTTGTTATATGACTTTGCTTCACTGCCTTTGACCCTTTAAGAACCAAAAGAAGGGATATGCCACAGAATGTGGCATCTTCACAGTTTGAAAAAAAAAGTCATTTTCAAAATAACGTAACCTGACCAGGGTTTTCCCCTCAAAGATTTTATTTTGGGAGACATTTGTCCCCCTTAAATTTCATTTTAGGGGAAAAATGAAAATTTTGGGGGACATGTCAGAAATTTTTGTCCAGTCTCCTGTCAGAAATTTTTATCCCTTCTCTTGTTTTGATGTAAACTGTTTATTAAATGTTGCTTGGAGTGTTCCAATTTCATTTTTAATTCCATGTTGTTGATGAGCCAATGCAAAACCAACCTGATTGTACACAACATGACATAGATTATTTACCCTACGTGGCAACATACATGACATGTCATCCCGCACAACATATTGTCTCAACGAAGCCAGGAGTACAAATCTAACCACTTGTCAGAAAACATCTGTGGTTTTTTACTAGAGGAGACCGCTTTTGCACTCATTGAAGGCTCATTCTGTAAAAGACTTTGTCCCACTTCTTCCTCTGCGGAAGATGCAGTTGATTTTCTGTGCGAATACGCCGAATCTCCCCCAGAGGAAGAAAAAAACGATGTTAATCATTTTGGGCAGCCATTTTCTGTCAACAAGTATTAGTTCCGTGCACACGACCAGTATCGCAACCGGCAAAGTTATGAGCCGGGAACCATATAAATTAATCAGTATCGCTCAGATGATTGCAAGGTGCGTCTATTAAGCCAATTTGGAATTGAACCAAATTGCACTCAGAAGCGTCGGATTGCGCCCATCGGGGCGCACTACAAAGCAAAATGAGGGACATTTGCACCGAAAATGCGGCAAAACGCAGAAATTTGTGCGCCAGGGAAAACCCTGCCTGACACCCTTATATATCGAAATAGACTAATACTCACCAGTCAGGGTTTTTGTTATTAGGCGACTGAAGGCGAAAATGACAGCCTCAATTCATTTTCTGGTTGTCTCAAATCTGACTTTTGTCCTTGAAATTTTAGAATTTAGCCGTCTCAAACTTCAGAAAAATCTTATTGAAAACCCGGCCTACTACATATAGTGAGAATGATTCTGTTTAGCTCTAAACTGGGTTAAGGACAATGAGCCGTCTCAGATGGCGGTGATATTACTTATTCATAGCTTGCTTGACTGTTGATTGAGAGAGATATGTCACTTTCAGTTTTCCAAGAACTTTGTAGTTAAGCCATTCAGGAATAAACGCAGCATCAAAATCTTCAATATCAAGAAGGAAAGATTAATTATATTTAACAAATTAACAGCAGCAAAGTTAATTGAAGTGAACCCATTCTATATGGGAAGCCCCAAAATGAGTCACTTGCAAATAGAGCAGGTCCAGATCAGATGCTGCAGAAAGCAGTGTCCGATCAGGGCCTTCTTTGTTTGCAAAAAAATGAATCATTTTCAAAATCAATTTCTGAACAACTCAACCTTGTACCCTTCCTTTTGAAACAGACTTTTGCTAGAATATTATATCAGCTGGAAGATTCCCTTCAGTACAGAATGGGTTAACTGAGCCATGCTAATTAAAATGTAACTTTTGCATTGCCATAAGATTTCCATGCATTATAATACATGTACTATCTTTAACCCTTGTCCTGCTGAATAAATTAATTTTGCCACACCCATTCCCGACTATCAGCCTATCAAAATACTTGATGCAATTTATTCCTGAGAATTAACAAACTGAATGATAGTCACCAATGTTTCTGTTGTTTTTATCAACCTTAACCCGTGGTATACCTTAATTGGACTCTTCCTTTTTGGACATTTGTCCATTTGTCATATAAGGGGTGTCAGGCCTATTTTTAGCTCACCTGAGCCGAAGGCTCATGTGAGGTATTAGTATACCACGAGCCGGCGTCCGTCGTCGTCCGTCATCGTCGTCGTCGTCCACACTTTCAAAGAAGTATATCTCCGGAACCAGTGGGCCAATCTTGATCAAATTTCATGTGAAGCATTATCAGGTAGGGGGAAAGGCTGCATACTGTTTTCGGGCAGATCGGATTGGAACTCTGGTTGCCATGGCAACAAATAGCTCCCATAGACTTAACATAGGAAAAAGCTTGTCATCACTCTAGCTCCGTCAATTTTTTTCTGATCGACTTCATTCTTGCAGATAACAAGGACAGGCATGAAATCTCGATCAAGTTCGATTTTGGGCTGAATCGGATTATTCACTCAGGAGTTACGTGCCCTTGAGCGTTCTTAACATAGGAAAAAGCTTGTCATCACTCTAGCTCCGTCAATTTTTTTCTGATTGACTTCATTCTTGCAGATAACAAGGACAGGCATGAAATCTCGATCAAGTTCGATTTTGGGCTGAATCGGATTATTCACTCAGGAGTTACGTGCCCTTGAGCGTTGAAAAAATTGCCTATTGACTTAACATGGGGAGAATGTTGTCATCACCGTAGCTGCTTCAATTATTTTCAGATTGGCTTTATTCTTGCAGATAACCAGCACAGCCATGAAATCTCGGTCAAGTTCGATAACTGGCAGAATCGGATCATTCACTCAGGAGTTACCTGCCCTTGTGTGTTTTTGCATTAGGGTTAATGGGAATTTCAAAAATGTATATCTTAAAGACTACTTGGCCAACTTCGATCAAATTTCATGTGTCGCATTATTGGGCAAGTGGAAAGGCTTCATTAGGTTTTCAGGCAGATCTGAGTGGAACTCTGGTTGCCATGGCAACATCTAGCTCCCATAGACTTCACATAGGAAAAAGCTTGTCATCACTCTAGCTCCGTCAATTTTTTTCTGATCGACTTCATTCTTGCAGATAACGAGGACAGGCATGAAATCTCGATCAAGTTCGATTTTGGGCTGAATCGGATTATTCACTCAGGAGTTACGTGCCCTTGAGCGTTCTTAACATAGGAAAAAGCTTGTCATCACTCTAGCTCCGTCAATTTTTTTCTGATCGACTTCATTCTTGCAGATAACAAGGACAGGCATGAAATCTCGATCAAGTTCGATTTTGGGCTGAATCGGATTATTCACTCAGGAGTTACGTGCCCTTGAGCGTTGAAAAAATTGCCTATTGACTTAACATGGGGAGAATGTTGTCATCACCGTAGCTGCTTCAATTATTTTCAGATTGGCTTTATTCTTGCAGATAACCAGCACAGCCATGAAATCTCGGTCAAGTTCGATAACTGGCAGAATCGGATCATTCACTTAGGAATTACCTGCCCTTGTGTGTTTTTGCATTAGGGTTAATGGGAATTTCAAAAATGTATATCTTAAAGACTACTTGGCCAACTTTGATCAAATTTCATGTGTCGCATTATTGGGCAAGTGGAAAGGCTTCATTAGGTTTTCAGGCAGGTCTGAGTGGAACTCTGGTTGCCATGGCAACATCTAGCTCCCATAGACTTCACATAGGAAAAAGCTTGTCATCACTCTAGCTCCGTCAATTTTTTTCTGATCGACTTCATTCTTGCAGATAACCAGTACAGGCTTAAAATCTCGGTCAAGTTCGATTTTGGGCCGAATCGGATTATTTGCCTTGGAGTTACCTGCCCTTGAGCATAAAAAAATACGTTGTGACCACGATAGCAACTTTATTTTTATTCAGATCAGCTTCAAACTTGCAGGTAACATGGACAGGCATAAAATCTCAGTTAAGTTCGAATCGGAATATTGACCTCGGAGTTACATGACCTTGAGCGACAAAAAATTTGCCCATAGACTTTACATAGGGAAAATGTTGTGACTACGATGGCGACTTGAATTTTTTTCAGATCAGCTTCAAACTTGCAGGTAACGAGGACAGACATAAAATCTCGGTTAAGTTCGATTTTGGGCCGAATCGGATTATTTGCCTTGGAGTTACCTGCCCTTGAGCATAAAAAAATACGTTGTGACCACAATAGCAACTTTATTTTTATTCATATCAGCTTCAAACTTGCAGGTAACGAGGACAGGCATAAAATCTCGGTTAAGTTCAATTTTGGGCCGAATCGGAATATTGACCTCGGAGTTACGTGACCTTGAGCAACAAAAAATTTGCCCATAGACTAAATTAGGGAAAATGTTGCGACTACGATAGCGACTTGAATTTTTTTCAGATCAGCTTCAAACTTGCAGGTAACGAGGACAGACATAAAATCTCGGTTAAGTTCGATTTTGGGCCGAATCAGAATATTTGCCTTGGATTTACCTGCCCTTGAGCATAAAAAAATACGTTGTGACCACGATAGCAACTTTATTTTTATTCATATCAGCTTCAAACTTGCAGGTAACGAGGACAGGCATAAAATCTCAGTTAAGTTCGATTTTGGGCCGAATCGGAATATTGACCTCGGAGTTACGTGACCTTGAGAGACAAAAACATTTGCCCATAGACTTAACGTAGGGAAAATGTTGTGACAGAAATAGCGACTTGAATTTTTAGCTCACCTGAGCCAAAGGCTCCAGTGAGCTGATAGTATACCAAGGCTCCGGAGTCCGTCCTCTGTCGTCCGTCCATCCGTCGTCCACACTTTCAATGAAGTATATCTCAGAAGGCAGTCGACCAATCTTGTTTAAATTTTATGTGTAGCACCATTGGGCAAGGGGAAAGGCTGCATTAGGTTTTGGAGCTAGTCTGGTTCATTTGTTCCTTCATTCTTCTTTCTCTCCATATAGAGATAATAGACCAATGTTAAATTTTTAATCAAAGATTTCTCAGAAACTATAAAAGCTAGAAGCATCAAATTTGGTATTCAATAGAATAATGATGACTTATTTTGTGTAAGAGACATTGGGCTTTCTCAGCTTATTTGTTCATCTGTTCTTTCATTCTTCTTTCTCTCCATTTTGACCAATGTTAAATTTTCGTCAAAGATTTCTCAGGAACTATAGAAGCTAGAAGTCTCAAACTTGGAATGCAATGCAATAATGATGACTTATATCCTGTAAGGGTCAATGGGCTGGATTCTATTAGCAGATTTAGTAGTCAAGTCTGTGAATTGTTAAAACTTAAGTTCCTCAGGTGAGCGGTTTAGGCTCATTGAGCCTCTTGTTCTGTTTTCTTCTGTTTTTGGCAGAAAGATCTGTTAGCAAATAATGCATGCCCTGATCAGACGCCACATTCTGCGCCATCAGATCTGGGCCTGCACTGCTTGCCAGGGTACCCCTTTAGGGTTTTCCCCGCATACAATGGGTTAATTTTCTGACTGGGATATCAAGAACCTGGGCTACATAGGACAAAATTTGTTTTTACCCTGCCTAATCAGGCCTCTTATTTTTCAGGCATTTGCAGGATTTCAGGCTTTAAGAACTCGATTGTTTTCTTGATTTCAGGCTCTTAGAATTTGATTTTTCCTCTATATTCTGTTTAAAATGGCTATTTAACCCTTATCCTGTTGAATATGTATAGACACACCCATGTCTGACTAGCAGCCAATCAAAATACTTAATATACTGTATTCATTCATTTCACAAACTGCATTACAAACAATGTAGATCCTGATCAGATGGCTTCTTAGAAGCCATCTGATCTGGATCTACACTGTTTGCAAAGGTAATGGTTGTCATGTTCAGCAGGATAAGGGTTAAGGCTGCAAAATAGGGCCTTTCAGGCATGGAAAAGCTTGGTCAGTATGAGGCCTGTGCCTTCTATAGAAGCCATCGGTAGGGCTTTCATGTTCAGCGGGATAAGGGTTAATTATTCTGTCGTTAAGTTCCTTATCAAGAGCTCCACCTGCAGCTGTTTGGGGTCATTGGCTTTCATACAGCATACAGTGGAGAAGCTGGTCAAGCTGCACAGTTCTACAGGCCCATTTGGTTTGCGTCTTAAGAATATTATATTATACTCTATTCTTATTTCTGTTTTGAGAAGCAGATAATTAACCAGGTGCCATCGGTTCAGATCAGCCGGGCTCAAAAATTCAACTCGTTCGCTTGCCATGACAAGTAGAAATTTTGGAGGAAGAGTAAAAATTTTGTCCAGTCCTTATGAAATTTACCAAAATCTATATGGCCTTGGACATGCTGGACAAGTGAAATTTTGAAGAATTTTCCAACACTGTCCCAGGCTTCCCCATCCTTTTGGATGAGTCTTTAAACCAAGGTCCTGTCTTCATGTGACCTTTAGTTGTTGATGGGATGTAAAAACAAACAAACAAATTTCTTTTTAAATGTTTGTGATGTAAGACTTTTGAGCAACGGGTTTACATCCTCTTGGAGCTTGCATATACCAAAGTTACATTTTTACACACTGCACTTTAATATTGTGCATGATTGCAGGCAGTAGTTTTCAAGTGAAATTCATTGATTTGCATTCATTTTCTATCAGTCTGAATGATGGTATCTGACTTGATGAAATATGATTAATTTCTGCTCTAATTTAGTTTTTAGGGTGCATAATTGAAGTGTGTTTTGATGAAGCCTTGATGTTACATTCTTGTCTGTTTGTCTGTTTGAATTGCGGCATAACATCCCTGTTGACACTATTGAGGCGAGTTTGGAGACGTTGCTTCCAATACTTTTACCTGACATTGAGATGAAATGACATCTGAAGCCCTGTCCCCCAATGAAACCAAAAGGCTTATATGCATTGGAGGTCTGACTCACATGACTTTGCCAGGGCAGGCTCAGCCCTTCTAAATGGTTTACCAGTACTCGTGTGTGGTCAGTTTTAGCTTTTGCATGGAAGCACCATGCAGCCTAATCTATTTCTCCAAGCCCCAATGGGCAAGGACAGCCATTCTCTACTGAAAACATTACTTTTTAGCTCGCCTTACGAAAGTAAGGGGGAGCTATTGCCATACCCCCGGGCGTCCGGCATCGGCGTCAGCGTCGGCGTCCGCATTTGGTTAAAGTTTTCCTGCAAGCTCTTATATGTGATGTTTTACAACTTTATTTTGAATAATAATTAATAATTGCTAAGAAACAATATTTAACATTATCATTGTACTTCATTTTACAGGTTTTTTGGCTTAAATTGGACTTTTTGAGAAGTTAATATTTTCCTCTGTATTACCTCCCTTACTTCTCTGTGTTAAAGTTTACCTGCAAGCTGCGTGAGTTCAAATCCCGGGGGAGGAACATTTTTTTTTAGCTCACCTGGGCCGAAGGCTCCAGGGGAGCTTATAGTATAGTGGGTCCTCCGTCGTCCGTCGTCCGTCGTCCGTCCGTCGTCCGTCCACACTTTTGAGCAGCTATATCTCTGTATCCTGCAGGCTGATCTCAATCATTTCTCATCTGTAGCATGCCTCTGGTGGGGCATTGATGACATTAACTTTTTTTTGAAATCGCTCTAAAACTTTGGTTCCTATGGCAACCACAAGGTCCCATAGACTTACTATGGGAAAATGCTTGTCATCACCGTAGCGCCTTCAGTTTTGATCGGATCTTTCTGAAACTTATATGTAAGGTGACTGGGGATAAAAACACGGATGAGTTCGAAAACCGGCCAAGTCGGCCCATTTATCATAGAGTTACGTCCCTTTGATTGCTGAAAATGCCCATTTTCGACCTTGTCATCACCGTAGCCCCTTCAGTTTTGATCGGATCTTTCTAAAACTTTAATGTAATGTGGCTGGGGATAAAACCTCGGATGAGTTCGAAAACCGGCCAAGTTCGCCGATTTATCATAGAGTTACATCCCTTTGATTGCTGAAAATGCCGATTTTTGACCTTGTCATCACCGTAGCCCCTTCAGTTTTGATCGGATCTTTCTGAAACTTATATGTAAGGTGGCTGTGGATAAAATCTCGGATGAGTTCGAAAACCGACCAAGTCGGCCCTTTTATCGTAGAGTAACGTCCCTTTGATTGCTGAAAATGCTGATTTTTGACCTTGTCATCACTGTAGCCCTATCAGTTTTGATCGAATCTTTCTGAAACTTATATGTAATGTGGCTGGGGATAAAATCTCGGATGAGTTCGAAAACCAGCCAAGTTGGTCCATTTATCACAGAGTAACGTCCCTTTGATTGCTGAAAATGCCCATTTTCGACCTTGTCATCACCGTAGCCCCTTCAGGTTTGATCGGATCTTTCTAAAACTTTAATGTAATGTGGCTGGGGATAAAACCTCGGATGAGTTCGATAAACGGCCAAGTTCGCCGATTAATCATAGAGTTACGTCCCTTTGATTGCTGAAAATGCCGATTTTTGACCTTGTCATCACTGTAGCCCCTTCAGTTTTGATCGGATCTTTCTGAAACTTATATGTAAGGTGGCTGTGGATAAAATCTCTGATGAGTTCGAAAACCAACCAAGTCGGCCCTTTTATCGTAGAGTAACGTCCCTTTGATTGCTGAAAATGCTGATTTTTGACCTTGTCATCACCGTAGCCCTTTCATTTTTGATCGGATCTTTCTGAAACTTATATGCAAGGTGGCTGGGGATAAAGCCTCAGATGAGTTCACATTCGGGCAAAGGTGGCCTATTTATCATAGAGTTAGGTCCCTTTGATTGCTGAAAATGTTGATTTTTGACCTTGTCAACACTGTAGCCCCTTCAGTTTTGATCAGATCTTTCTGAAACTTATATGTAAGGTGGCTGGGGATAAAACCTCGGATGAGTTCGAAAACCAGCCAAGTTGCCCCATTAACTATATAGTTATGTCCCTTTGATGGCTGAAAATGTCAATTTTTTACCTTGTCATCACCGTAGCCCCTTCAGTTTTGATCAAATCTTTCTGAAACCTATATGTAAGGTGACTGGAGATAAAACCTAGGATGAGTTTGAATACCAGCCAAGTTGGCCCATTTATCATTGATTTACGTCCCTTTGATTGCTGAAAATGCCGATTTTTGACCTTGTCATCACCATAGCCCCTTCAGTTTTGATCAGATCTTTCTGAAACTTATATGTAAGGTGGCTGGGGATAAAATCTTGGATGAGTTCGAAAACAGGCCAAGTCAGCCCATTTATCGTAGAGTTATGTCCCTTTGATGGCTGAAAATGTTGATTTTTGACCTTGTCATTACCGTAGCCCCTTCAGTTTTGATTGGATTTTTCTGAAACTTATATGTAAGGTGGCTGGGGATGAAACCTCGGATGAGTTCGAAAACTGGCCAAGTCGGCTCATTTATTATAGAGTAACATCCCTTTGATTGCTAAAAATGCCAAATTTTGACCTTGTCATCACAGTAGCCCCTTCAGTTTTGATCGGATCTTTCTGAAACTTATATGTTAGGTGGCTGGGAATAAAATCTTGGATGAGTTTGAATACTGGCCAAGTCTGATCGGATCTTTTTGAAACTTACATGTAAGGTGGCTGGGAATAAAACCTCAGGTGAGTTCAAGTCGGCACATTTATCATAGAGTAACGTGCCTTTGATTGCTGAAAATGCCTATTTTCGACATTGTCATCACTGCTGCCCCTTTAGTTTTGAACGGATCTTCATGAAACTTACAAACAAGGAAGTCAGGCACTTCCTTAAACTTTGAATCTGTTAGCTCAGGTGAGCGATACAGGACCAAGCTAGCTTGGTCCTCTTGTTTTTTTTTTTCTTTTCTTTTTTCTTTTTTTTTTCTTTTTAAAAACATAGCGGGGGGTCTGGGGCTCAAGGTCAAGGTCACTGTGGCTATTTTTAGAAAAACATTGTCATTGCTCTAGCACCTTCATTTATTGATGGATTTTAAAATAACTTTACCCAAATGTTGGGTATAATGATATCTCGAGTGACTTTGACTTTCAGGGTCCGGGCCTAAGGTCAAGGTCACTACTTTCAGGGTCACGGGGTCAAGGTCACTGTGGCTATTTTTAGAAAAAACATTGTCATCGTTCTTGCACCTTAATTTATTGATAGATTTTAATATAACTTCACACAAATGTTGGGTATGATGATATCTCTAGCAAGTTTGACTTTCAGGTTCCGGGGCTGAAGGTCAAGGTCACTGTGGCTATTTTTACAAAAAACTTTGTGATCGCTCTAGTGCCTACATTTATGGATGGATTTTAATATAACTTCACAAAAATGTTGGCAATGATGATATCTTGAGCGAGTTTGACTTTCAGGGTCTGGGGCTGAAGGTCAAGGTCACTGTGGCTATTTTTAGAAAAACTTTGTCATCGCTCTTGCGCCTTCATTTATTGATGGATTTTAATATACCTTGACACAAATGTTTGGTATGATGATATCTTGAGTGACTTTGACTTTCCGGGCAAGGTCACTGTGGCTATTTTTTAGAAAAACTTGATCATTGCTCTAGTGTCCAGATTTATTGATGGATTTTAAGATAACTTCATACAAATGTTGGGTATGAAGTTCAACTTTCGGGGTCTGGGGCTCAAAGTCAAGGTCACTGTGGCTATTTTTAGAAAAACTTTGTCATCACTCTTAAGTACCTACATTTATTGATGGATATAATGTTATTTTACACAAATGCTAGGCTAGGCTTTTTATGCCCCCGGAATCTAAGATTCTGGGGGGCATATAGTTTTTGGTCTGTCCGTCTGTTTGTCTGTTTGTCCGTCTGCAAAAACTTTAACATTGGGCATAACTTTTGAATGGTAAGTGGTACAGCTTTCATACTTCACATGTGCATTCCTTGTCACAAGACCTTTCAAGAGGTACCATAAATTTTGACCTCGTGACCTTGGACCTTGACATTTGACCTACTTTTGGCCTCAGTCTGTTTGTCTGTTTGTCCGTTTGTCCGTCTGCAAAAACTTTAACATTGGGCATAACTTTTGAATGGTAAGTGGTACAGCTTTCATACTTCACATGTGCATTCCTTGTCACAAGACCTTTCAAGAGGTACCATAAATTTTGACCTCGTGACCTTGGACCTTGACATTTGACCTACTTTTGGCCTCATTTTTAAAAACTTTAACATTGGCCATAACTTTTGATTGGTAAGTGATAGAGCTTTCATATTTCACATGTGCATTCCTTGTCACAAGACCTTTCTATTGGTACTATAATTTTTGACCTCATGACCTTGACCTTGGCATATGACCTACTTTTTTAAAAACTTTAACATTGGCCATAACTTTTGATTGGTAAGTGATAGAGCTTTCATATTTCACATGTGCATTCCTTGTCACAAGACCTTTCTATTGGTACTATAATTTTTGACCTCATGACCTTGACCTTGGCATTTGACCTACTTTTTAAAAACTTTAACATTGGCCGTAACGTTTGATTGGTAAATGGTAGAGCTTTCATATTTCACGTGCATTCCTTGTCACAAGACCTTTCTAATGGTACCATAATTTTTGACCTCATGACCTTGACCTTGATGTTTGACCTACTTTTTAAAAACTTTAACATTGGCCATAACTTTTGATTGGTAAATGGTAGGGCTTTCATATTTCACATGTGCATTCCTTGTCACAAGACCTTTCTAGTGGTACCATAATTTTTGACCTTGTGACTTTGACCTTGATGTTTGACCTACTTTTTAAAAACTTTAATATAGTCCATAACTTTTGATTGGTAAGTGATAGAGCTTTCATATTTCACATGTGTATTCTTTCTCACAAGACCTTTCCAGTGGTACCATAATTTTTTACCTCGTGACCTTGTGGCCTCAACCATGACATACTTTAGTGATGGGGCTTTCATATTGCACAGGCGCTGTCCGGGGGCATCGGTGTTTCACAAACACATCTTGTTTTTATTTGTCTTGCTCGAGGGGATTTGTATCGTCTGTGATGCCTTGTTATTACTTGGTAGTTTGTAGAATTCTTTTTTTATCAAATATAGATTTCTTTTTCATTTTTTTTTTTTTTTTTTTTTGCAGTGGAAAGGCTTGAAAACAGGATGATTAGGGGTACATTTTGGTTCTCTTTCATTTGCTGCAGTCTATTGGGCTGTTTTACAGAAGAAATTTTTTTTGATAACTTGCCCTCATCCATCTTAGGCCCCCAAAGGCGAGCTATGTTGTCTTCTGACAACTCTTGTTGTGTTTGTTGTTTGACCTTAACCCATGGCCTTTCGCTGCTGTTGTCAGATTGATTTTCACCATTATCCCTCATCCTCCTGAACGCGATGAGCCCTAATGTCGCATACAGTGTAGATCCAGATCTGATGGCTTATAGAGAAGCCATTTGATTAGGATCCACACTGCTTGTCAGGCAGTTTGTAAATTGAATGACTATTTAGGGCCCCGCACTGAAAGTGTGGGTGCCCTATAGTAATCACTCTGTCCGTCCGTCTGTCTGTCTGTCCGTCCGTCTGTCCGTCCACAAATTTTTTTATCCTCCATAACTTTTTATTATTCCTGGATGGATTTAAATATTATTTGGCATCATTCTGTCCGTCCGTCTGTCTGTCTGTCTGTCTGTCTGTCTGTCTGTCCGTCTGTCCGTCCACAAATTTTTTTATCCTCCATAACTTTCTTATTCCTGGATGGATTTAAATATTACTTGGCAGAAATGTTAACCATAATGTGATGGAGTGTTGCGCGCAAGACTCAGGTCCGTACCTCAAAGGTCAAGGTCATACTTAGAGGTTAAAGGTCAAAAAAGGGTCTTTCCTGTGTCCAATTAATAACTTTGTTATTATTCCTGGATGGATTTAAATATTACTTGGCAGAAATGTTAACCATAATGTGACGAAGTGTCACACGCAAGACCCACAGCCGTACCACAAAGGTCAAGGTCATACTTAGAGATAAAAGGTCAAAAAAGCGTCTTTTTCATTGTGTCCAATCTATAACTTTCTTATACCTGAATGGATTTAAATATTACTTAGCAGAAATATTAACCATAATGTGACAGTGTGTCACGCGCAAGACCCAGGTCCGTACCTCAAAGGTCAAGGTCATACTTAGAGGTGAAAGGAAAAAAAAAACGTCTTTTTTAACATCAACATTTTCCTACTCCTCTGATAGCGCTGCCGGGGCCCTAGTCAGTTTCACTGACAGCTCTAGTTTGATTGGTTAATAGTCAGAAATAGGTGTGGCTGAATTAATTATTTCAGCAGGATAAAGGTTAGAAATAAACAAAGCGCAATCACTGTCTTTACTGTTTGCTTAAAATACAGGAAAACCTTAAAATAGGGTTTACACTATAATTCACAAAGTCTGTGAACCATGGAACATAGGTCAAAGTCAAAGTCAAATATGGATGCATGCATTAAAGATGCCATCCCTGAATACGAGTTTGTATCAAGTACTATATGAAGCTCTTATAGTTCCTGAGAAATAAACTTGACCATCTTGGTTTATGTTCATTTCTCAAGGACAATATGAGCCTCTATAGTGATACTTGGTACAAACTTGTATCTAGGAATGACATGCATCCATTGTTTGACCTTGACATACATTTCAAGTTTTGGTGACTTTGTGCCTCCAAAGGCATGACATAGCCTTAGGTGGAATTCTTGTTCTCCTCTGCTGATTCAAGAAGGGAGATGTCTGTTTTGGACAAAAGAATGTGCACTGTACTAGTTAACCTCTTACATTTAATCCTGCCCAGGAAAAGTGTGACATGACCTAGGCTATTAATACACTTTATTGAAAGATAAGGGCACAGGGCCGAGGCAGATAAATGGTGATGTTACTTACCTATGTTAGCTAACACAAGCGAGCATATCATCACAGATTGGTTACAGCATGAAGCAAAAAAAAAAAAAGCCATTTACAATTCATTACAGGCCCTGCATTGCTACTTTTAGGTTGTCACCTAATTGTTTATGAGCAGATTCTAAGACAAAAGAGTGATTGTTTCAGCTATAATCACCGTATTGATTGAAGTTACTAGAGCAGAGTATGGATTCCAAATGAATAATTCTGATATTATCAACACATTTATCTCAGAGAGACACAACAATTGAATTGAAGAAGTTTCCCCAAGATCAATATGGTAATATGAAAGCAATATCTCCGGACTTGGGCAGTTAGACGACATGCAAGAACAATAAGAGAAATCAGACAGTAAATATGATTTTATTGAATTGAAGTTTTGTGATTAGTCTCTGAGAAGTATACACCTGTAGCGGATCACATGTGAGATGCTACGGAAGGTCAGGTAATTTTTCTCTGGGCACTCAGATATTCTGGGACCTCAGACCAATGTTCGTCTTGAAGTTAACAGCCAAAAAAAAAAAAGAAAAAGAATACTTTGCAAAAAAAAAAAAAGAGTGGGGAAAATGCTTCATCAACAGAAAAATCAGGGCCCAGTTGTACAGACTAAGCATCATGAGCTTGACAAAAGTGCTAGTGGTTTAACCCTTGTCCTGCTGAATATTCATATATGCCACACCCACTACAGATAATCAACCAATCAGATTACTTGATGCAAATTATTACAACAAATTCACAATCTGAATGGCAAACAATGTAGATCCTGATCAGATGGCTTCTTCAGAAGCAATCTGATCTGGATCTACATTGTTTCAAAGATGAGGCATATCCAGGATTAGCAGGACAAGGGTTAAACAATACATATTTTAGTTTAATATCACACACAGATATTTAGTGGTTAAAACAATACTTGTTACACTGCAAAGACATTTCCAGGCTTTTGATTGGACAGGGCCAGGGCAATTATTTTCCATAAACCCTGTGAACAAAAATATATACCCCTCTCGGGCTTGCCTTCGCTGAATTGCGATATCCACCATCTTGGATTTACTGCAGTTGATAAAAATATAAGCAAAATAATTTTTATAAACCACAATAAAATAGAAACTTTTGATTGTTTTTCATTCATTCGATACTTTATTTCATTGTTTTCTGTTATAAAACTCTCATTTTAAAACATTTTCCAACTGAGCGCCGTGATCAATGTAGTGTGAGCAGAAGGGCGCGTTTAATGACGTCACATATAAACATCTACTTCTCACAACGTCAGCTTGAAAAGAAAACATTGGAACAATTTACAAAATGTCATGGAAAAGCTTTGCAGTATAACAAATTCTTTATTTTGATTTTTGACAGGCAACATGGGCTCATATTCCCCGCCTTAATGAGATATTTGCCCTCCCCTAATGGCTTTGAGTAGGTTTTGCCACAGTCTTGAAATTGTAGGTATAGAAACTAGAGGCATTGTACTATACAAGCAGCGAACAAATATATAAATGCTTATCTGACTGTGCAGATGCACTGGCTGATCTGCACCTTTGTTGTTTGAAAATGACCCAAAACAGGTTTTCTCGTGATATGACATATTCCCTTTGATGGATAATCTAGCTTCCTGGGGACCTATATAGAGACAATTCAATGTTCCTGTTATATTTCAAGCCAGTCATAGTTTTATGGGAAAAGACACATCAATTGCCTCAGTACTGTTTGCCTGGAATTATCTGTTTCTCCTGGGGGACTACACTTAAAACAGTAAAGCAGCCAAACAATTTTCTCCAAGCCTCTAAGGACAAGTAAATAGCCTGGCTATTAATGGAATAAATACATTTAGTCACCTCTAAAGACTGACATATGCACAACAATGGTTCGGTTGATAGTCTTTTTCCATCAGAAGTGGTTTCTGGAGGTAAATTGATTCTCTCAAAATAATTGGGTTCTATAGAATTGAGAAATAGAATATCGTGTCTGGGCCACATTATTCTGTCCAAGTTCTCGGGAGAGAGATTGAAAGAAACTAAATGTTAGATTAAATTTGTAAAGTGTTTGATGTTTTCTTTCCACTGGGGAGAAGCCAGTTTCTTCTATCATCATCAAGTGTTAACATATCAACAGAGAAGGAATCAAATGTATCAATTTTGAATTCAGGCAATAAAACAGTGTTAAGTACCTGGCATAAAATCCTGTTTATACAGTCCAGGCAAGAAACGACCAATCCTGTTTGTACAGTACAAGCCCTGGCCCCTGGCTATGAGTTTCAGTAAAATACTCCTCCTTGGCTTTCTGCACATATTAACTCCCTTGCCTGACAGGAACTCTTCAGCCATATCAAAGGAATGAGGAATACCTTACTTTTGATATTTAAATATATAAGATTAGTGACAACAGGAGCCACTCTTTAGTTCAAACGAGAAAAGACAAATCCCATTGATACGGTCAAAACAAGAAATGACAAATCTTGTTCATTATGATACAAGCAAGATATATATGATACAAGCAAAAAAGAACAAAACTTGTTTATTATGGTGTAAGCAAGAAAGGACAAATCTTGTTTATATGTTACACGCTAGAAAGGAAAAATCCTGTTTATATGATACAAGTAAGAATGGAAAAATCTTGTTTATACAGTGCAAGTAAGAAAGGACAAATCTTGTTTATATGGTGTTTGTTTATATGGTACAAGCAAGAAAGACAAATCTTGTTTATGTGGTGTAAGGAAGAAAGGAAAAATCTTGTTTATATGGTATATGTAAGAAAGGACAAATCTTGTACATGTGGTACAAGCCAAACTGGACAAATTGTGTTTGTATGGTACAAGCAAGAAAGACAAATCTTGTTTATGTGGTGTAAGGAAGAATGGAAAAATCTTGTTTATATGGTATAAGTAAGAAAGGACAAATCTTGTTCATGTGGTACAAGCCAAACTGAACAAATTGTGTTTGTATGGTACAAGCAAGAAAGACAAATCTTGTTTATGTGGTGTAAGGAAGAAAGGAAAAATCTTGTTTATATGGTATAAGTAAGAAAGGACAAATCTTGTTCATGTGGTACAAGCCAAACTGGACAAATTGTGTTTGTATGGTACAAGCAAGAAAGACAAATCTTGTTTATGTGGTGTAAGGAAGAAAGGAAAAATCTTGTTTATATGGTATAAGTAAGAAAGGACAAATCTTGTTCATGTGGTACAAGCCAAACTGGACAAATTGTGTTTGTATGGTACAAGCAAGAAAGGACACATCTTGTTTATACAGTCCTAGCAAGCCTGTAAGTTAGCAGTGCTAGCCTTCAGGCTGGATTGAACTCTGTATGGCATCATCATGCATAGTACATTGTCATTTATATGTTAGTGTGATCTTTCTGTTCCAACTGCCAACTTCAGGTTGCTTATAAATTTGGTGTGATTGTAAGAGCATGTGCGATTATTATAGCAAAAAAAGTTAATATCCAGATTAAGTTAGCCATGTGATCAGCTTACCTGGCCTTGAATTAACCCTATCCTGCTGAATAAATCTTTTGGGCCACACCCATTGCTGACTATCAACCAATCATATTACAAATTACATGACAAACAGTGCAGCTCCTGATCAGATCTTCTGAAGAAGCCTTCTGATCAGGAGCTACACTGTTTCAGTAGGATAATGGTTAAGGAAACATTAATACACTTTTCTGGAAAGAGGGAAAGAGTTTCATTGGCTTAATCCATAATATACCTAGCATCCAATACAGATCAGACTTTGCAGAACACTGTTGTCAAAAATTCTAACTTATGCAAAAGTTGAAGAACCTGATGCTGCAGAACATCTGATCATGGTCTTCATATGAAAATTTTTGTTAGCCCATTGTATGTGGGAAACCCCTAAAGGGGTACCTTGGCAAACAGTGCAGGCCCAAATCAGACGCTGTAGAATGCGGCATCTGATCAGGGACTGCACTGTTTGCTAAAATAATTTTCCGTCAAAAATAGAATAAAAACGAAAACATAGGCCTGTCACCCCATATATGATAAATGGACTTGTCTAACATATAGCAATGGACGAGTCCACTAGCATACAATGGGTTGAACATAAAATAAACCTGACACCCTCAGCTACTGGGTGGAAAATTCTATTCATCATCAAGGGGTTAAACTCGTCAAGTGGACAGAAGCACTGTACATGGAGCAGGGCCCGGCCCGGCCAATCGGGGCTGGAGAAATAGATTGGGCTGTATGATGCTTTCAGGCAGAGCTGATACCAGCCAAACATGAGTAAGTACTTGCTTGGAAAGTCTTAAGTCTGACCCGGCAAAGTGGTGCGAGTCGGACCATTCATGCATATAAACTCTATTCAGGTTTCAGTCGGAAGCAGGGCTTGAGATGTCATTTCATCTCAGTGTCCGGTAAAAGTCCCACAGAATTGGAAGCAACGTCTCCAAATGATCTAAATAGTGTTGATGGGCACTTAACCCTTATCCTGTTGTTCACGACATTCCCTATGTTTGCAAACGGTGTAGGTCCAGATCTGAAGAAGCCATCTGATCAGGATCTACGCTGTTTGACATTCAGTTTATAAATTTGTAGGAATAAATTACATCTGGTAATCTGATTGGTTCAAAGTCAGAAATGGGAGTGACTAATTTGAATATTTAGCAGGATAAGGGTTAAGCTAACATAGAAACTCTGCAAAAACCCTGGATGGCTTCTTAGACAGCCTAATAATTTAATCATCAGTTCCCTGGATCATCAGTAGTAGTTATATACAGTTCACTGGAAAAATGAACCACATTGAGAGAAAACTAGTCCTTCACATCACAAGAAAACTCCCCTACAGCATGTTTGCCAAGTTGTCTTTCTGATCACTTCTTCCTTTGCTCCAGATAAAAGTGAGCAACGAGGATAATTAAGGGGATTGGATACACCTGGCAGATTTTTCTGCTATTTTTCAAAGGGAGACAACTTTCGGGACTTCTGTTCTCATTTTTCTATAAACTCTGTCACACAGAAGCAGGGGGTCTACTCTTAAAGGAAAGAATTTGCTCCTCAGGAGCAAATTCTTTCCTTTAAGAGTTGACCCTTTTGACATGGGAGACAAAAATACTTTTGCAGGAGTTGCCTCCTCTGAAGGTGTATCCATTCCCCCTTAAGAGCTAAGTTTCCATAATCATTTCTAGAGGCCTTTGTTGAGGCTACTTGTCAGAATTACCTCAACAATGTGATTCTAACAGAATGACACGTTTTTATTGAAAACATGAGAAAAAAAAAATCTGTTAGATCTGTTAGAGCTACATATACAGTACCAGAAAATAGCATTTTTGACCAGTTGTCTTTCTGATAACTTCTTTCATACGATAGCTACCGTTGGTTGCTTATAAAATTCTGGGAACCTTATCAAGTGATAGAACTTACTGACTGTCGGGTTGTGCATTTCCGGTCACATGTCATAAAATGGTTTTTCACGTAACACGGCTCCACAGAAATACCACAAAAGTTAGGAGAAAATCAATAGAGGAATTTGTCACATGGGATAACTTGTTTTGTATCAATGTCAGGCAAAATTCCTGCAAGTTTACATCAACTCGGTCCTAAATTAAAGTTCATGTCAATAATGGCTCATTGACTTGGTCTGTAATGAGAATGGCTGATCCTTGGCGGCTTTTAAGTTAATTTCGTTATTGGCTTTTATATTAGAGAAGAATATCCCAGAAAGACATATTTGTCTTTTTCATTGTTTTATTGGTGAAGTTCTGCTGTTACTGCTTTCTAAATTGTTCTGGGGAAGAGAATAATGTTACTTATTTATGGTTAGGTAAATCAGCTGAAACATTTGAAAAGGATCCTTTGCATTCTCTGATTTAAGTTTGTTATGTTTGTATTGGAGTTTAACGGCCCAGTCCACACTATTTAGGTAATTTTTGAGCCGGTCAGTTTACCTATCCACCCATTCCCTTGGCAGGCTTATACGTAAGCGGTTAATCAGTACAGTGCACATTCTTTCGGCAGAAACTGACAACTGCCCTTCTTGAATCAGCGCAAGGGAGAGAATGACCATAGAAATGATTTCATGATCAATCTTCACGAAAGAATATTGCCGACCCCGGCAGGAATCGAACCTTTGTCCTCCTGATCACCAGTCAGACGCGCATCCGACTGAGCTACCGAGGCCGGCTCTGATTTATGTACCATAATGATCCTATATATTAGGACATAATAGCTTAAGCAAACAGTGTAAACCCAGATCAGACTGCTCCTTTGGGCCATTCTGTCTGCACCTTTTGGTCTCCTTGCTGGGATCATGATTGATTGATTGATTGATTTGAGGTTTAACGTCCCCGTCAACACTGTAAAGGTCATTTTGGAGACGTTGCTTCCAATTTTGTGGGACTTTTACCCGACATTGAGATGAAATGACATCTCAAGCCCTGTCGCCCAATGAAACCAATAGGTTTTATTAGCATGGACAGTCCGCCTCACACCGCGGTTCCTGGACAGGCTTAGATCCTCTAAGCGGTTTACCAGTACTAGTGTGCTGGCCGGATTCAGCTCTGCGTGGAAGCATCCTGCAGCCCATATATTTCTTCAAGCCCCTATGAGCGGGGGCCGCGCTGGGATCATGAAACAAATTGGTTAAAATTTTAGGAGAATTATAGCAAGTCCTTAAGGTGTCCAAATGTTTTGGATTTTTACGGTACTTCAAATGTGCATATCTAGTCAGCTAAGAAGCCTCGACGCAAGCCTTCAACATGCATGCAAGCAGCCTAGCAAGTTAAGGTTGGTTGCCTATGTGGAAAGTACCCTTTTCTTATGAGCCAACTCTAGTATGTCTTCAGCCCAAAATTTGTTCTGTCCCCTCAAACTGAAATGGCCCTTCGTAATATGCTGCTGTATAGGCGAGATCCGTAAACTAGGAAAAAAAACAACTGGAAATGTACCCACATAGCTTCATAAGTGTGTGTTTGTTTGTGTTGGGGGTGGGGTTTGTAACAAGTATAATCAGAAGATAATTGTCTTTATTTATTGATAACAATATTTGTTGTGGGTACTTTTACAACTGCGCAACTAGCAGCTTAGCAATACGACATCCCTCGTTGGTTCATTAAAGTGAAAATACGCCAAAACACAATGACACGCTGAACAAGAATTTCGTTACAAGTGACATGTTTGTCAAAAGTGCAAAGAAACCGTAATCCATATTAAGCATATTCCGCTTCTCACAGAAAGTAGGGCGAGGTCAGAGAATGTAAAAAAATCTTTACCACTACAACCCTGCCTTCTTTAGATTTGCGCTGCATATTCAAACTTGTTTATTAACATTACGTCAGTTATATGAAAGTTTCAGCCAATCAACTGCCAGGCTATGCAATCCTTCCACCGACTCTAATACCTGTTCAGAAACACGTTAGAAAGTTCAACACGGTGTGAAAAAGCTTTCGGCGTCTCTTTAATTTTCGTTGCAAACAACATCAAACGTGCCAAGCAGAGAAGTCTTATTGCTAAACTGCTGGTTGCGTGGTTGTAAGGATTGTTTATCAAGTACCATGGATTACAGCTTAACCCTTATCTCGCTGAACACAACAACCCTTACCTTTGCAAACAGTGTATATCCAGATCAGATGCCTTCTGAAGAAGCCATATGATCTGCATCTACACTGTTTGCAAAAGGTTGTGCATACTCTGGTTCAGCAGGACAAGGGTTCTTTGTCAAAACTAGTAGTTACATACTTTGACCCATTTCTGTGATTGCATGGGGGGAAACCCCTAAGGGGGTACCTTAGCAAACAGTGCAGGCCCAGATCAGATGCCGCAGAAAGTGGCATCTGATCAGGGCCTGCACTATTTGCTAATAGAATTTCCTGTCAAAAATGGAACAACAATGAAAAAATAGGCCTGACACCCCTTACATGACAAATGGATGTGTCCAACATGTAGCAGTGGAAGAGTCCACCAGTATACAAAGGGTTAAAATAAAATAGATTATTAATGGACTTGATGTTCGATTGTCTTTTCAGATTGGACTATATTGAGGTGCCATTTGATGTAAAGGAAACGGACAGAAATGACTGTGACCCAGGTATGATACAAACCCCGTAGACAGGTTTTTCGCTTGACATGGCTCTATTTTAGTGATTGTAATTGAATGCTATTGAAAACCAGTGCTTCAGCTGAAGTGCACGACCCGCCGGATGCTTTTAGCTTTATGAGTGTTACCATATATGGGTATGGCGGCCATTTTGGTCATGTGACCTGGACATAAAACGGTTCCCCCAATAAATGCGCCTTATCGTAAGGAGCAAAAATATACCATATACTTTAGTACTGTATTCTGAATCGTTTGCAGGATAAAATCCAACACAAAAGCATATGTGTCAAAGTTTGACCTAGGCACAAAGAAGGTCAAGGTCAACCAAGGGTCACCATTTTAGCAATTTATGATGGGTCTACGTTCCAGATGCTATTTATCAAGTTTCGTGGAAATCTGCACAGTGGTTCTGGAGAAGACTATTTTTGAAGGGTTTTTACCAAATATTGCTTGGCGGCCATTTTGGTCATGTGACCTGGACCCCATGAGGAAATTTTGGTTTCCCCCATCCCGTAGAGGCTCCATATGAAATTTGACTTCAATCGGCCCAACGATTTCCGAGGAGAAGCAGTTCGAAAATTTTCACATTTTTCGCCTCGGCGAGGCTGAACTAAATGGAATGTAATATTTCGCAAGTTCATTGATAAGATCTCATTGATATCTATCAGTATGCCAAAAATTGTTTAAATATTCCAAGCGGTTAAGTCACTATCACTAATTTTCACAAACGGGTTACGGACGGACAGATAGACAAACCATATATGGCTTGGCGGCCATTTTGGTCATGTGTCCTGTACCCCATAAGCAATTTTTGGTTTCCCCCATCCCATAGAGGCTCCATATGAAATTTGATTTCAATCGGCCCAACGGTTTCCGAGGAGAAGCAGTTCGAAAATTTTCACATTTTTCGCCTCGGCGAAGCTATACTAAATGGAATGTAATATTTCGCAAGTTCATTGGTTAGATCTCATTGATATCTATCAGTATGCCAAAAATTGTTTAAATATTCCAAGCGGTTAAGTCACTATCACCAATTTTCACAAACGGGTTACGGACGGACAGACAGACAAACCATATATGGCTCGGCAGCCATTTTGGTCATGTGACCTTGACCCCATGAGCAAATTTTGGTTTCCCCCATCCCATAGAGGCTCAATATGAAATTTGACTTCAATAGGCCCAATGGTTTCCGAGGAGAAGCAGTTCAAAAATGTTCGAAAATTTTCACATTTTTCGCCTCGGCGAGGCTATACTAAATGGAATGTAATATTTCGTAAGTTCATTGGTTAGATCTCATTGATATCTATCAGTATGCCAAAAATTGTTTAAATATTCCAAGCGGTTAAGTCACTATCATCAATTTTCACAAACGGGTTACGGACGGACCCAAAGAAGGTCAAGGTCAACCCAGGGTCACCATTTTAGCAATTTATGATAGGCCTACATCCCAGATGCTATTTATCAAGTTTCGTGGAAATCTGCCCAGTGGTTCTGGAGAAGACTATTTTTGAAGGGTTTTTACCATATATGGCTTGGCGGCCATTTTGGTCATGTGACCTGGACCCGTATGAGCAAATTTTGGTTTCCCTATCCCATAGAGGCTCCGTATGAAATTTGACTTCAATCGGCCCAACGGTTTCCGAGGAGAAGCAGTTCGAAAATTTTCACATTTTTCGCCTCGGCGAGGCTATACTAAATGGAATGTAATATTTCGCAAGTTCATTGGTTAGATCTCATTGATATCTATCAGTATGCCAAAAATTGTTTAAATATTCCAAGCGGTTAAGTCACTATCACCAATTTTCACTTACGGGTTACGGACAGACAGACAGACAAACCATATATGGCTTGGCGGCCATTTTGGTCATGTGACCTTGACCCCATAAGCAAATTTTGGTTTCCCCCATCCCATAGAGGCTCCATATGAAATTTGACTTCAATCGGCCCAACGGTTTCCGAGGAGAAGCAGTTCAAAAATGTTCGAAAATTTTCACATTTTTCGCCTCGGCGAGGCTATACCAAATGGAATGTAATATTTCGTAAGTTCATTGGTAAGATCTCATTGATATCTATCAGTATGCCAAAAATTGTTTAAATATTCCAAGCGGTTAAGTCACTATCACCAATTTTCACAAACGGGTTACGGACGGACAGACAGAATGACAGACTGACAGAATGACAGAATGACACGGTGATTTTAGGGCACTCTTAGAAAAAACCGACTTCAGTCGGTTGCTTTTTCTGCGGGTTGTGCAATGTCAGTAGCATCAGCAAAAATACTGCTTTTTATGACTAATGATTTTAAATTGAAATTATATCACATGAAAAATTAATTAACCCTTAAGATGCCATGAAAAAACTACATCATTCTGAAAATGCCGTCTGCTTATATCGTCTGCTGAATCTTCTTGCAAACTTTTTTAAAAATATTTTTACAAACAGGCAAACAGTGTGGACCCAGATAAGACTGCAAACAGTGTGGACCCAGATCATCTGGGTCCACACTGTTTGCAAAAAAAATGGCTTTAAAGTAACCGGCAGACGACAAAGCAGACGAAAATTGTCGTGATTGGCATTTTATGGGTTAACCCTTAGATCACCAATCACGACTAGCATGCGACATTTTACAGTGTATCTTGTTTCAGAAAAAAGTAAGGCTTGATATGTGACGTGTGAGTTGTCCACGTGAAATTTCTATCCTTATTTTCTCTCTAAAGAAAAAAAAAATCATTGTCATCTGCTATTTAACATGTTTTATTGTTAAAATGGTATTCGTATTCTCTTGTTGACAATTTGATACTTTGTTGAACTTAGAAAACAGATAAATCTAAACAATAAACCAAGAAGCAGTAATAATATACATGTAATAGTTCTGATTCTGTTCAGTTCAGTTCTTTTTTTCATCCAAGAAACGCCCCCACCCAATCGGGGCTTGGAGAAATAGATTGGGCTGCGCCGGGCTGAAACTGACTAAAGTTTTGAGTATTGGTAAACTGGTTTGCCGGAAAAAATGTGCTAGTTGGACCAAACCACTAGGCTTTTAGCGGTAGGGCTTGTGGTGTCATTTTATCTGGGTGTTGGGTAAAAGTCCCACAAAATCGGAAGCAACATCTCCAAAATGACCCAAATAGTGTTGACAGGATGTAAAACCTCAAAGAAAACAAGCAGTCGATTCATCCAAGAATGGGGGTATATTTGACAAAGATTTTGATGGCCTTGGTCTCATTTTTAAGGTCGCAGGCTCCCAAAATTATTGTCAATTTTGGGCCAAAAATGGCTTTTCTGTGCCCTTTCTCCAAAATAAATTCATGTATTGTCTTCAAATGTGTGGTCAGCCTATCAGAAAAGTGATTAGATTTTAGTGACCTTGACCTCTTTTGCAAGGATAACGGTTTGATGTTTGCAAAAATGTGTGCAAACTGTTAATTAGGAAATGTGCAAGTTAATATGAAGTATGTAGCAGTTTGTTGGCTTTCCTGATTCTGATGTAGAAGATTATAGTTCTACAGAATTCTTAAGGGGCAGGGATGCACCTTCAGGGGAAGCAAACCTTTCAAAATAGTTTTATCTCCCTTTATCAGCAGAGGTCTCTACTCTTTGAGGAAAGAATTTGCTCCTTTGGAGCAAATTCTTTCCTCAAAGAGTAGACCCACTTTTGTGAAGGGATTCAGTCTGTAAGAAAACTTCAGTGGCTCGAACACCAATGGCTCGTTTACCATGGCCGAGTCGAACCTATCTGAGTCCCTAGGGAATTCCTCTACATAAGACATAGTGTGGGATAACTAAGGAGATTTTTTGCTTTTATCTTGCCAATGTATGATATGTGTACTCATTAGAATTGCAGCGATGTACACACAGCATACATGTTTTTCATAGAACATGGAAAAGATGTCCTAAAATTAACCCCGCTATGCCTCCTGTCAGTAACCCTCAGTGGCTCAAACTACCCATGTCTCGAACAAATTTTCTTGGTCCCAAAGGTGTTCAAGCCTTTGAAGTTCGACTGTATTAAGTCAGGAGAGTTGTTTCCCTTAGTAAATGCCAGATGTATCCAATCCCCAAAAATTGCTTCAGCAGGAGGTGCTGTTATCTTGGGTAAACTCTTACTTAAGGTGTGAAAATGATTATAGGTGAAAAGAAAACTTCTTTAATACCTTCCTTCATATAAACATCATTTAGTTGCAAAACCCTGGGCTGTTTTATATACAAACTTAATCCATTTTGCAGATTGAATTTGGCTGGAACAAGAAAACAACATCTCAAGCATGGATTATATAAAATACAACATGGCTTCAGATGATATTTACAGGTGCGAGGAAATACCTTTCCACTGAAGCGAATAAACTAACAAATAATCAAAGTCATTTCGTACCTTTGATGATAGTGATCTGAATGCACACTGCAGAATAATTCAAACACATTTCTAATGCATATTTAATGGTTTTATCTCTTTTTTTGCATCTCAGAAATTTATAAACCAAAACTGATGGTTCCAAAAGTGAAGATCAGAAATTAGTAAGGCTACGAAATTCAAAAGATTGCACCCTTAGTACATTGCACTGATGTGTCAGAAAAGTTTAGTACCAGAAACCCCAAAACGGGTAGTTGGCAAACAGTGGAGGCCCAGATCAGACGCCGCAGAACGCGCCACAGAATGATTTGTTTGGGCGGTATGGATTGTGATTGATTTCATTTGATGTCGGGTAAAAGTCCCACAAAATGGGAAGCAACATCTCAAAAAAGACCTAAATGTTAACATGTGAAACCTGAATTCAAACAAACAAACAAACACATAAGGATTGTCTCATCAAGGTAATTCTAATGAGTACACACAACATACATTTACAGGGTAAAATAAGAAAAAAACTCTGTAAATTATCCCAAAATACAGTGAAACTGCTATTAAGACCACTAAAATTCAGACAAACTATTCTTTTGCATATTAAGAAGGTTTCAGGTACATTTTCTTCAGTGAGTGTGTTCTAGTGGGAGACCTCCTTTTGAACTGAAGAGTCTCAAGTCTTAGTATATTTGTTTGATTTGAGGTTTAACGTCCCCGTCAACACTGTAAAGGTCATTTTGGAGACGCTGCTTCCAATTTTGTGGGACTTTTACCCGACATTGAGATGAAATGACATCTCAAGCCCTGTCGCCCAATGAAACCAATAGGGTTTATTAGCATAGACGGTCCACCTCGCACCGCGGTTCCTGGACAGGCTAAGATCCTCTGAACAGTTTACCAGCACTAGTGTGCGGGCCGGATTCAGCTCTGCGTGGAAGCATCATGCAGCCCTTATATTTCTTCAAGCCCCTATGGGCGGGGACCATCGCGGTCTCTATATAAAGTGGGATTTAGGGTGTGTTCATTTCACTAACATGTTCATGTGATGTATCAGAAGAATTTCTTAAGGATTTAAGAACAAGTTGGACTCAGCCATTGTAAAAATGAACCATTGGTGTTTCTGCTGTATTTAATTTGTGTACTAAACATTTGATCATTTTGAACCACCTACAGTTATACTACCATAAAAAATCTAAAACTTGGTACACCTTGAGGACTTGTTGTAATTCTCCTAAAATTTTAACAATTTTGTTTCGCGATCAAGCAAGGAGTCCAAAAAGAGGAGACTGAATGGCAAATGTTGTAGACCCTGATCAGACTGCTCCTTCAGGAGCAGTCTGATCTGGGTCTGCACCATTTGCCGGCCCTGTCTGTTCCAATACTTACGATCATTATGGTAGCTAGATTAACAACAAACCATAAGCCAGCAAAACATCCATTTGGAAGATTAAAACTTTCCACAGTGATATACCTTTTGACAAACGATGCTATTGCCTTTTTTTAATCCCTCGCTTAATCCAAACCTCTACAGGTTTCTATCCATTCTGCGATCATTAATTGAATTGTTCTGGAATACGGTCTGTACTCAAGCAATTATTACAAAATTCACGAGGGAACGCACCTGAATAAAGCCATTTCCTTAATGCTAAATTGTTTTGGGACCAGCTATGAATAGGAGAAAGTTTCACAAGCAAAAATAATTTATATCAGAGACATGGTTTATCAGTTTTATGAAAGTTCCTGAAGCTTAAAAATCACAGAATTACAAGACATCAAAGCTCCAGACAAGATAAGTCATGGGAATAATACATGGATAACTTTGCCTAATCCTCAACATAGCTCTGTGTTGTCGTATGAGGTGATTCTAACAAGTACCCACAACACAGGGGTTTTTTTTGTTCAGAATTGAGAGAAATTATCCATAGATATCTCCCTCTATCTAGCGCATACCTGTGATACCTCCCTCATCAGTAGGGAGTCACTAATGCTAATTTTTGCCTAATTTAAGCTAAATTTTAGTAAAGTTTTAGAGTCTCCCAATTTCCTCTATTCTTTACATATCCCTCATCAAAATGGCAAATCTCCCTCGTACAGTTTGTATGCGACGTCATCTAAGTCTATTGTTTGTAACATCCTGAAGAAGCCATGATGGCGAAACTTTGATGTTAATAGATGATAAAGATTATTTCATGTTGGTGTTGATTTACTACGAGGACTGTTCAAATATGAACGCAACTAAGCACATAAAAATGATTTCGTGATAGATTTCGATGAAAAATTTACTTTGTCCCCTCAAAGTATTCCCCTTTAACAGAGATGCAAACTTTCAGTCTTCTGATCCAATCATTGAATGCATTTTGGTAGTCTTTTGGAGGTATATTATGAAGGCACTGGAATATTGCAGAACGGAGGTGTTTGCGCTGTACAAATTTTCGACCAGAAAGGTATTTTTTCAGCCGCGGGAACAAAAAAAAGTCACACTGGGCAAGGTCAGGGGAATACGGGGGGTGAGGGAGTTCAACAACCTTTTCCTGCTTCAGATAGTCTTGCACAATGAACGCCTTGTGCGATGACGCATTGTCATGTAGCAATCTGACATTGGCAAAACCAGTTGCAGATCTTCGTTCTTTGAAATATTTCTTCAATTTTCGAAGAACTTTATTCTTGTAAAACTTCGCATTTACAGATTTGCCTTTAGGCACAGCAAACTGAATAGCAAAGAATATGGCATACATTACCTTCTTGACGCTCATGGTCCGCTTTGCAAGGCATGGTCTTTTGCAATACTTTGTTGGCCATATTTTGTTCTGAATCTTTCGTTTTGGCTCAAAAAGTGAACCCATGTCCTGTGAGGACATAAGCGAAAGACCGTGCATTGTAATTTGGAAACTTTTTAAGCAACTTCTTGGCCCACTGAACGCGTGTCTTTTTCTGCTCATCTGTCAACAGATGGGGAATCCATCTAGCACAGACCTTTCTCATTTTCAAATCCCGTTTCAGAATTGTATGAGCTGCTGCTAATGAGATGCCAACCATACTAGCTATTTGCCTAGTAGTGTATCGTGCATCGGTAGCAACTATTTCTTTCACTCTAACAACCATCTTGGCAGATGTTGCTCTTTTCGGCCGACGATCACGTGGTGCATCTTCTGTTGAGCCTAGCCCGCAGCTGAATTTCTTAAACCAACGAAAAACTGTTGGAAAAGACATTTCATTATGTCCATAAACCGAACATATTTCATCAAAAATGTCTTTGCACCGTATACCAAGAATACAACGATTCTTAATATAGGTCCGTATTTCAAGGGCGTACTCTGACCTTCTTCCAACCATGTTTTGTATTAGTATACAAGGGTAGACAGTGTTTATCGAACGATATACATGGCTAAAATGGACGGATTTTAACAGGTTTGGTATCAATGAATAGGTAAAATGTTTTTCTACGCTGTGATATTTATTTCCAGGTGATTTTCGCATTAGTGCATGAGAAAAGGTTCTACTTGCATTCATATTTGAACAGTCCTCGTATACAGAATTATCTCATTCTACAGTACAAAATATTATCACAGGTATGCTGGTGGCCTCGGTATTTCAGTCAGATTCGCATCTGACTGGTGATCTGGTCACGGGTTTGACAACATTCTTTCGCGAAATCTTTTTTGCTGTCATTCTCTTGCTTCCACTGATTCAAGAAGGGCAGTTGTCAGTTTCTGGTGAAAGGATGTGCACTGTATTGGTAAATGGCTTACTTATAAGCCTGTCCAGGAAAAATGTGGATAGGTATACTTACCAGCTTGATATGACCTAAATAGTGTTGACAGGGCCATTAAACTCCAGTACAAACCAACAAAACTCCCCCTATCTCGAGCTCTGAGAATTATACCTTTTTACTGTATAATATACAGTAAAATTACTATATTAAGACCACCTTTGAAACTGTTCAAGAGTAGTTTTTAAGACCACTTTTGAACAGTCCCAAAAGGGGTCCTTGACCAGAAGACCCTGTTTTCAGAAAACACAAAGAATAAGTGCACACTTCTCAATAAGTTTTTAAAATCAGATTTAGTCTTAATTTTAGGTGGTCTTAACCCATTTAGTTCCAGAAACCCCAAAATGGGTACCCTGGCAAACAGTGCAGGCCCAGGTCAGACGCCACAGAACGCGGCGTCTGATCAGGGCCTACACTGTTTGCAAAAAGTTAAGTAATTTTCCAAATCAGTTTTGAAAATAACACAACCTGACACCCCTTAATTTTGAAATGGACTCCTGCTATATATAAGGCGGAAGATTCCATTTGGTACTAAAAGGGTTAATAGTGGAATTTTACTGTATATTTAATGGGTACATCAAAGATTTGCCTGTTTTAATGGGATACAACTGTTGCTGAAGGGAAGTAATTTTTAAGCATTTAATTTGGCAAGGCAGATGATTCAGATAAAATGACAAGTCTTATTTTCTTTGAAAAATCTATAAATCATTACGCAAACAAGCCTATACAAATACATTGCCACCTTTATCGCCTAAAATATGAAAATTTTATGATGAAAAATTGTGATATTTTTCTTATTTCTGCATCGAGGCGGTTCTAATGAGTACCCACAATCTATATTTTAGAGCAGAAATAAGAAAAATAAGGTATACCCCCGGAAACCCCATTTTTAGCTCGTCTGTTTTTTGAAAAAAAACTTTCGAGCTATTGTCATCACTCCGGCGTCTGCGTTGTCGTTGTCGTCGTCTGGCGTCGTCGTTCCAAAAAAACTTAACCTTGGCTATAACTTAAAAAGTATTAGACCTAGCCTCATGAAACTTCATACACACACTCATCATCACAAGAGCTACATTTTGACCAAGGACCATAACAACATTGTTGATTTTGGCTGAATTATCTCCCCTTTTCCAATTTTTTTCTGAAACACATTTTTTGCTCTCATTTTAATACTATTCACAACAGAGCCTTCAAACTTCACATGAATGTTCCTTGGGACAAGACCTTTTCAGTGATACCCATACATGTGATATCTCCCGATTTCGTCGGGATATCCCGATATCGAACCCCATCTCCCGGTCTCCCGTCCGACGGCCCTAATCTCCCGACACGACAATTTTCCTATAGTAGTTTTCCGCCGACTGACCATGTTAGTGTTTAACGCAGTAAAAGCAACTATGCCCCCAAGTTATGATCGCTGATTTGCTGAAGTTGCCAAAACTATTAAACCGTTTACACCCGAGGCGGGCCTTATTGATAAGCCGACAATTAACAATGCGACAAGGTGTGAAAACTAGTCAATCAAGATATGCCAGTTATATCTTATTTAATCCCTTTGTAATTGACACATGTAGACGCTAAATATTATTCCCGCCAAAACAGAGCAAAGCAGACGCTGTTTTTTCCCACGAGTCAGTAAACCGTTATTCATTTATTAATAATAGAACTCGGGTATTACATAGAGACATTTTCTATTTAAACCCGAGAAAAATATTTTGCCGTTTTTAACGGATGAATGAAATATGCCCCAATGAAAATTCGTGCAACAGGTGAACGCGCTAAATATTTTTCCCGCCAAAACAGAGCAGAGCAGACGCTGGTATTTTCTAAGCATCCGTATGCAGTTTTTCATTTATTAATAAACATAGAACCGGAGTTTTGCAGGATGACAATTTCTATTCAAACCTGTTTCATTTTTAGCTTGCGAGAAAAAATATTTTTTTGCCGTTTTTTTAATGGATCTTTTATGAAAGAAATATGCTGCATAGTTAAATCAATAAAAACATGCATGCTTATTAGTTCCGACTACGTTCCGATGCACGTTTTGGGAACGTAGCCATGGAAAAAGCATGGGCATTTAAAAATTTAGGCATTACAAAAACTTCCGTACTTCACGATCTTTAGCTTTGTTTACCGATCTACAGATGAAGCTATCCAAACTGCAAGACTATTGCAGTAGGTTCCCTAGATTTGGGGCGCTTGATTGGTCATAAAAGAACAACACACATTTTGGAAGTTTACTAATTTATTATTCACAGGATAAAAACTAAGAAACGGAAATCAAGTAAGGTACATGCGCAAATTTTCAACATTAAACAAACATGAACACATGCAGTATAACTTATAAAATACTTACAGTATGTAACATTTCATAACGGCAATCATGCATGCACCCCCCACGCACCCCCCCCCCCCCCAAAAAAAAAAAAAAAAAAAAACTTGATAAGAGAAGGGGTGTAAGAGTACGAGTAAATGTATGTCAGATTTTTTGCTATGCAGGTATTCTGAACGTTGTTTTTCTGCCAGGTGCTAGGTGGGTATTTAACGCCGATCTTTTGTTCAGTGCTTGTTCTTTGATGGTTCCTCTGAGAAATTGTCTCTCTATTAAAAGACAAAATGAAAGATTGTCGTCTGCTGCGTTTTCTTCTTCCAAGCTTTTATAACATATTTTTGCATAAAGGCAAACAGTGTGGACCCACACTGTTTTAAAAAAATTCAATGCAGATGACAGAAGACAAAGCAGACAACAATTGTCGTGTTGGCATGTTATGGGTGAAAAGGTGTTTCAGATGTAAATTTTAACCAAATATAACATCACTTTTTACCGTGGAAAAATCTCCCTATTTGGGACCCCAATCTCCCTATCTGAAAATCAAAATCTCCCTATTTGGGTCCAAGAAAATATCACATGTATGGTGATACCTCACTTTTTGATCTGTGACCTTGACCTTTGACCTATTTTTCGAAAATTTAACCGAAAACCTTAACCTTGACCATATTTCCAAAAGTATTTGGCCTACCTTCATGAAACTTCATACACATACTCACCATCACAAGAGCTACATTCCCTACAAGTTTTATAACTCCATCTTGCAATTTGATTGAATTATCTCCCCTTTTCTCTCCGTTTTTTTTAAATTGTTTTTGTTTCTTATTTCAATACTATTCACAACAGAGCCTTTCAACTTCACATGAATGTTCCTTGGGACAAGACCTTTTCAGTCATACCACGCTTTTTGACCTGTGACCTTGACCTTTGAACTTTGACCTATTTTTCGAAAAATTAACCAAAAAACTTGACCATATTTCCTGAAGTATTTGGCCTGCCTTCATGAATTTTCATACTCACACTCACCCATCATCACAAGAGCTACATTTTGACCAAGGGTCATAAATATATTATTGATTTTGGCTGCATTATCTCCCCTTTTCCAATTTCTTTCTCAAACACATATTTTGCTCTCATTTCAGTACTGTTTGTAACAGAGCCTTCAAAATTAAGCAAAAACAGACGAGCATGGCGCCGCTTGCGGTGCTCTTGTTACTATATAAAAGTGGGGGTCAAAATTATATAGGCGTGTTTTCGTGATGTAGTGTATGCCATAGAATTTCTGCAGTGCTTTAAGGGTTAAATCAGTATAAATTTCATGCCAAAACAGAGTGGACTGAAATATCATTAATTTTTCATGTTGATTCATATTCTGAAGTTTAATAACCTCTATAACTGCTCAATTTATGGTAGCCATGTTCAAATGTAATTGAAAATTACTGCAGAGATGATAATTATTAAAGAACATCAATATGAAAAGAAAATACATTTTGAAATTTAATTGAATATTACCAAGGAGATGATAATTATTATTATGAAACATAAATCTAAAAATTTAATCTGTCCCCTGTGTAATTTTAGGATCAGTATGGCAGATATAAACAACAAACTGTACATTTTAGAGGAAAAGATGTCTGTGTTTGTGTGTGTGAATTCGGGTTTAACGTCGCTTTCAACAATTTTTCAGTCATATCACGACGGTGTCTGGTTGCGACAGGGAGCTCAATGCTCACTTTTATAGTGCTGTCTCACTGAAGTATCATGTCCCAGACACATTACATGATACCACACCCAGTCACATTATCCTGACACTGGGTCAACCAGTCCTAGCTCTACCCCGTAAATCTGAGTGCCAAGCAAGGAGCAGCTAGTACCATTTTTAACGACTTTGGTATGTCGCGGCCTGGGATCGAACCCGTGACCTCCCGTTCCCCGGAGCGGACACTCTACCAACTGAGCTATCGGGGCCGGAGAAAAAGATAAAGCATTACGCGCTTTTCTGCCATTTTTGGGTTGATTGTTTGTCAGTTAAGCACATTAACTTAACTTTGCTGATATCCACGTGACTATCACAGATTGGTACGAAATCTAGGTGATGGTTATTTATATTACCGTAATGATCCTACGTATTGGCAGAGATAGGCCTAAGTAAACAGTGCAGACCCAGATCAGACTGCTCCTGAAGGAGCAGTCTGATCAGGGTCTACACTGTTTGCCATTCTGTCCGCACCTTTTGGTCTGGACTGGATTCACGATTGGGGTTTGGCTGTTATTGTAGACCCATATCATATGCCACAGAAAGTGACATCTGAAAATCGTACAGGAATTTGAGGGTTATTTGAGCCTCCCTGCCCTACATCATAGTGTAGTTATATTTTCTTGTCCTTTGTGATCATTGATTCCATTGTAGGGTTTTGAAAATATTTGAGGGTCACTGATGAGGCCTAATTGGCCAAAACTAGATAGTCTGGCCCAGAAAACATGTTTACTCCATGTTTTCCGGCTCTGTGGTGTATTCCTTGCTTCCAAGGGATGACCCTTTTGTAGGGCATATTAAAAGAAACTGTCATTAAGTCCCTGTTCAAGACCATTATCCCAGCCTTCATTGGTGTTGAAGTTAAACATCCCCCTTAACACTGTGTAGGTCATTTTGGAGACATTGCTTCCAATTTTATTGGGACTTAAACCTGACATCCAGATGAAACGACACCTCAAACTCTACTGCCAAAAGAAACCATTTGGTAAACCCTAGTGGTTTCTTTTGGCAGTAGATCTTTCAAGCCTACTGTCAGAGACAATCATTGGTGTTTATCGAGGTTTTACATCCCCCTTAACACTATTTAGGTCATTTTGGGGACATTGCTTCCACTTCTAATGGGACTTTTACCCAACATTGCATTGAAATGACATCTCAAGCCCTACTGCTAAAAGAAACTGCTAGGGTTTAAGGAGTGGTAGACTTGCATCACATTTCCTGGGCAAGCTTAGACCTAAGCGGTTTACCAGTACTCAAGGTGGGTCAGTTTCAGCTCCATGCACGGGAAGCACCATGCAGCCCAATCTGTTTCTCCAAGCCCCATTGGGTGGGGGCATCAGAGACAATCGTCCCAACTTTTATTTACAAGGGAAATAATTTTCATGACTTCCTGTTTGTTTTTCCTGCAAACTGAAAACCTTCAAATATGGCATTTACTCTTGCTCCTAAGGAGCAAATTCATTCCTTTAACCCTTATCTTGCTGTTCATGACAACCCCTATCTTTGCAAACAGTGTAGATCCAGATCAGATGACTTCTGAAGAAGCCATCTGATCAGGATCTGCACTGTTTGACATTCAGTTTATGAATATGTAGGAATAAATTACTTCAAATAATCTGATTGGTTCAAAGTCAGAAATGGGTGTGGCTTAATTGAATATTCAGCAAGAGAAGGGTTAAGAGTAGGCCTTATTGATATTTTGGTAAAAGTATTTTTGAAAGATTTGCCTCCCCTGAAGATGGACCCATTCCCCATACTGTTTAAATTTCACAAGAACCTCATGTCATATGAGACTAGTAGGAAAAATGGACTTTAGCGTTTTCCTTAAGGTGTCCAGACTGCAATAATGAATTACACACATTAACATATTTTATATAGAAAACCCAGGTAAACGGGTCACTGGTAAACAGTGCAGTCTAAGATCAGATGCTACAGAATATGGCATCTGATCAGGGCCTTCACTGTTTGGAAAAAGTTCAGCCATTTTTAAATCATTTTCTTAAACCAACTCAGTCTGATACCCCTTATTTGTGAAATGGAGAATTTTGCAGAGAACATAAAGCCTGACTAATACAAAAATTATCAATGTCTGATCTGGAATTCAGCTTGGGGCTTTAAGACTTTTTCTCCCTAAAACATTGGGGCCTTGCCTAACATTTCATTGGTTATGGTAGAAGGGGGCCACTGTTAGTCTTTGCTGGGGTTGGCAACATTCTTCTGTGAAATCTATTCTATGGTCATTCCCTCCCTTCCCCTGATTCAAGAAGGGCAGTTGTCAGTTTCTGGTGAAAGAATGGGCACTGTACTGGTTAACCGCTTACGTATAAGCCTGCCAGGCTCAAAAATGACATAAAATAGTATTGACTGGGCAGTTGAACTCCAGTTCAAACAAACAAAGCCACTGTTAGTCTTTTTCCCTGACAAGGGAAACCTTCAGACAAGAGTCAAGGACCTGTCTCTGCTCAGCTGTACATGCTTGAATGGTACGATAGTCTGTAAACAAAATTTCATTTGCATTGATTAGGTTGTCAGAACATCTTGAAAGAAGTGGTATTATCAAACTTTTCAGAAGATTTCTTCAATCATTCTTTATGTGTAGAATGTATTTATTTCTTGTTACTAGTGATTGAAGACTACATGGGCTACTCCCAAGCAAAAAGTGCCTTCTGGCATGTGGGCCCAGCAAAGATTCAGATCAGTAGATGCACATCTGGGCCCAGTTGTTCAAAGCATTGTTTGCTTAACTTGCTCATTAGTGAAAATGTTTAATGTTCTAGCAAGTACAATATTGGATACCCAGGGTCTAGTTAATGACATCATTAGTTAACATATCGTTAAAACTTTGGAACATTTTATATGTCAAATATGCTAATATTTTTGCTGAAAAAATGTGAGCAGCTTTTGCAAAAGCTGCTGACATTTTTTCAGCAAAAATGCAAGAATTTCAGATATTTTACTTGCTAGGACAGTGAACAATTTGACGAGCTCGTTAAACTAACAATGCTTTGAACAACTGGCCCCAGATATTTGTGATGAACCAATGTGAGTAGCTTTTGCATTTGCAAAAGCTACTCACATTTTTTCATCAAAAATATAAGTTAAATGATCAAAGTTTTTGCAATGTGGGCAGAAGAGCTTGATGCAAAGAGCCACCTTCTTATCCAGTTTCATGACGTCGTTCATTGTTACTTTGACGTTAGATGGTTTAACGTCATTTTCTTGTATCAAATATGTTATGAAAACAGGTAAACGCATGTAATACAGTCAGTTATATTAGCAGGATTCCTTCAAACAATTGAGGAAGATAGGGAGAATCTGAAGAATCAAAATAGATCAGCTCTAGTGCCATGATTTATTGAGTGATATATCACAGTTTGTTGGTCAGTTGTAACTCACTAAATAGAAGTGGAGGCAATGATCAGGAATCGATACAATTAACCCACAGCTCCCATCAGAGACACCAAAGGGAAAGAAACACAAACATGAAACAACAGACCTTAATGGAAACATCAATAGCGGAAAGCCAAAAGGACAGTTACTTTCCCACAAATTGGCCAATAGGCTATCCAAAAAAAATAATATAAGCCACTCAAACACCCTTAGACATTTATAACAAAAATAAACCGTGACAGAAGAACTGCCTTGTCTAAGAAGACAAATCACTTGCGCTACGTGCTGTGATTTGATGTACATTACAACTAACCTAGAGCTGATCATTGACTTTCCTGGGAATACACATCTGAAGACACGTTCTTCCTTGATGTGGCTCAAATGTCTCTTTAGAGGTGCACTGTCAAGCACGTGCACACAACACATACATACATTTGGAAAACGATTGCCAATATAGTACATGGGCATGAGTTTTATTTGATATTATATTTTTATTATTTACAGCAGAACCAGAGGCCTCTGAGAGCAGTGACTTTGACATTACCGACGAGAAGTTTCTGGCCATTGTATTTGGTGCTGCAGCTATAGCCTTGCTAATACTCATAGTTATTGCTGTGATTGTCATCAAAAAAGGAGGTCCAAGGTGAGTATGTCTCATAAATAAACCTTAATGCTCTGCATGCTGGGTATTTTTTTCAGCAAATGACATCTTGAAATATTTTTCTTTTTTTCCAAGAAACAGGAATTGACATTTCGTGCAAATTGTCTCCTATTGAGACAATTTATAGGAGACAATTTGCAGGAAATGTCAAAACCTGTTTTAGGCAAACCAAAAAAAAGAGAAAAATATCATCAATTTGTTGTCTGCTGATTTAGCCTAGATAGTGGTAAATTAGCCTTCGTGGTGTAGTGGTTAAGCTACCGTACTCGCATCACAAACCAGGGATCATGGGTTTGATCCCCGGTTTCTCCAGACTTCCCGATGAGTCTTTAAACCAATGTCTTGTCTCCGTGGCTGTTGGTGGGACGTTTGACTCAAAAGACACACAGAGTGGTAAAGGTTAAACTATAGTCAAACTTCAGTGGCTGTAACACCTGAGGGGCCATGAAAACCTGCTAGAGACAGGGGTAGTTCTAATCACTGAGGGTTTATCATAGGCATAATAGAGATATCTTTTCAGTTTTCTAAAACATAAAAGCATGTCTTTGTGTACTCAATAGAATCGCCTCGATGTGACAATTCTAATCAATACACACACCATACATATTCTAGATAGAATAAGAAAATTCTCCCTAAATTATCCAAAATATGTTATCCTTTATCCTGCTGAATAAATTTTTATGTCCCCGGTAGCGATAGCGGGGACATATTGTTTTTGCCCTGTCTATTTGTTGGTTGGTTTGTACTTGGATGACTTTAACGTTGGTCATAACTTTTGAACCGTTGGAGGTAGAATCCTCATATTTGGCATGAAAGTTCCTTGTGACAAGAGCTTCACATTCATGAAAAAAAAACTTTGACCTGTGAACTTGACCTTGACCTTTGACCTACTTAAAAGAAAAAAATAGCATTGGTCTTAACTTTTGAACCGCTTGAGATACAGCCTTCATATTTGGCATGTTGGATCCTTGTGACAAAAGCTTTACATTCATGCAAAAAATTTTGACCTGTGGCCTTGACCTTGACCTTTGACCTACGCAGAATGAAAAAAATAACATTTTTGTCATAACTTTTGAACCATTTGAGATACAGCCTTCATATTTTACATGTAGGTTCCTTGTGACAAGAGCTTTACATTCACACAAAAAATTTTGACCTGTGACCTTGACCTTTGACCTACATAAAGAAAAAGTTAACATTTGTCATAACTTTTGAACGGTTTGAGATATAGCCTTCATATTTGGCATGTTGGATCCTTGTAACAAGAGCTTTAAATTCATGCAAAAATAAAAAAAAATTGACCTTGACCTTTGACCTACTTAAAAGAAAAAATTAACATTTGGTCATAACTTGCAAACCGTTTGGGATAAGTCCTTCATATTTGACATGTGGGTTCCTTGTGATAAGAGCTTTACATTCATGCAAAATTTTTTGACCTTGACCTTGACCTTTGACCTACTTAAAAGAACAAATAAAATTGTTCACAACTTTTGATTCGTTTAAGATAGAGCCTTCATATTTGGCATGTAGGTTCCTTGTGACAAGAGCTTTACATTCATGCAAAATTTTTTGACCTGTGACCATGACCTACTTTAAAGAAAAAAAATAGTATTGTTCATAACTTTTGAACCGTTTAAGATAGAGCCTTCATATTTGGCATGTAAGTTCCTTGTGCCAAGGGCTTCCCACTCAAACTAAAAATCTTTACCTGTGACCTTGACTTTGAACTGTGACCAACTTTGAAAAAAAATGACCATGCCCGAGGACATGTTTGTGTTTCACAAACACATCTTGTTGATTTTGACAATGTATTCATTCAAATTCACAAACTGAATGACAACAGTGTAGATCAGGACCAGATGGCCATCTTATCTGGATCTACACGGTGAGCAGGACAAGGGGTAATTAATATCTGCAGTAAAGTAAAAAATGTCCTAGGGGCTCAAGAGCAAGTAAAAAGTAGCTGAAGCAAACCAGCCATCATCAATGTTTGAGCCATGCAAGTTTTTTGCTTGAATTGAGGTTTTACATCCCTGTCAACAATACGTAGGTCATTTGGAGACATTGCCTCCATTTTGTGGGATTTTTGCCTGATATTGAGATAAAATGACAACTTGAGCCACTTCATTGGGCGACAGGGCTTGAGATGTCATTTCATCTCAATGTCGGGTAAAAGTCCCAAAAAATTGGAAGCAACGTCTCCAAAACGACCTTTACAGTGTTGGCAGGGACGTTAAACCTCAAATCAAACAAACAAACAACTTGAGCCATGCAAGTTGCACTGTAATCCTGTGTATATGCTTGGGGATGCATTAACACACCTCTATTAAGGGCATTGATAAAGCTTCAGTCTAATGCATTTGTGTATGTAACACGACATTTGATTGGAAAACTCGGAAATTTGTGACAGTATATCCTGCAATATACCAACGTCATGATGTAACATCACTTTTCATTGAGTAGCATTTGGTATTATGAAGCTCACAGCGTTTGCCCCGTTGAGCGAAGTAGTATAATTTTTAACAAAACAACCGAAAAACTGCATTAGGATAACTATACTGAAAATTGTCATTTTGGGAGGTAAATCATTGGTTTTTATGGTCCCAAATTCCATTTACGGCTCTGCTGGCACCTCTCCGTAAATCAAAATTTCCGACCGTAAAACTGCAGATTTACCTCCCCAAATGCCAATTTTGAATACAGTTATCCCCTAATTCAAAGAACCAAAGACCTGGCCCTTGATTGTAAAACATCATGGGTTGATTGTTTATCAGTTGACCAAAGTTACTATATGAATCTTAGTTATGTTTCTAATGTCCAAGTCACCATTACTGGCTGCGCAATTGCAATGAAATTCCGCTATTAAGACCACCTAAAATTAAGACTAATTCTGCTTTGAAAACCTTATTTAGTGGGTTGCAGTTATTCTTCCTTGTCTTTTCTGCATACAGTGTCCTCTGGTCAGAGACCACCTTTGGGACTGTTCAAAAGTGGTCATAAAAGACCACTTTTGAACAGTCCCAAAGGTGGTCTTAATATAGGAATTTTAGTGTAGTTATGTTTCTAATGTCCAAGTGACCATCACTGACCACACAAATAGTGTTTGTACCAAATTCAGGTAACAGTTTGTTCTAGCCATGCCATTCTTGTCTGTGTGACATCAGAGTGTTGTGTAAAAAGGGTTGGTTATTCTGTAAAACCTGGTCTGGGCTTGTGTTCTGGTACATTAGCAAACAGGGTAGAACCAGACCAGATGCAGCAGAATACAGCATCTGAACAGGGTCTTTGTTTGTTTGATTGATTTGAGGTTTAACGTCCCCGTCAACACTGTAAAGGTCATTTTGGAGACGTTGCTTCCAATTTTGTGGGACTTTTACCCGACATTGAGATGAAATGACATCTCAAGCCCTGTCACCCAATGAAACCAATAGGGTTTATTAGCATGGGCGGTCTGCCTCGCACCGCGGTTCCTGGACAGGCTTAGATCCTCTAAGCGGTTTACCAGTACTAGTGTGCGGGCTGGATTCAGCTCTGCGTGGAAGCATCATGCAGCCCATATATTTCTTCTAGCCCCTGTGGGCGGGGGCTGCTGATCAGGGTCTAGACTGTTTGCTTAAAATAATTGAATTTAAAGGTTAAACAAACAGTCTCAGTTCAGGACTGTTTTCCCACTCAGAGAGAATGGACACACTAGTGCTGTCAGTGCTATGGTTTTCAAACTGAGCTCAACTTAGCATGAAATTCACAATACCAAACTTGTAGGCTGTTTTGTTTGTTAGTTGTAAGTTTTGTTAGAGGGACAAAAATAATGGTTGTCTTGCTCATAAACATTGAAATGACAATAATTGTTGATATTTATGAGCATGTTCAGTTGTGTTGAACATGAAAAAAGGTTTAAGTTTATTGTTTGTAGCTGGTCCAGAGTTGACTTCTGCAGAATTGTGAATTTTTGAACTAAACACTTCTAAAAACCCAAATTTTCAAAGCCCAAAGCTGGATTATTAAGTTTAATGAGGATTTAAGTTTTATTCTGTCCCTGGTCAAGGTCAAGAACTTGGAACTTTAACCCATTTTGTACCAGAAATCCCCAAAAAGTAATTGGCGAAGATTGCAGGCCCAGATCGGATGCTGCAGAATGTGGCATCTGATCAGGGCCTACACTGTTCGCAAAAAAAAAAAAATCAGCCATTTATTTTGTGGAAACCCGCAATGGACTTGTGATATTATGTATAAGGTGGAAGATTCCATTCAGTACAAAAAGGTTTAATGCATTGTGAACAGGGTGCAGGCAGGTGAGAACAGCAAAGTCTCAAAGTCCTTACAGCATAGCTATAAAGTTTCTACAAATTCAGCCCTCTTTACCTCAAAGAAATATTAGTTCTTATCATGCTGCTCAGGACAACCCCTATCTTTGGAAACAGTGCAGATCCAGATCAGATGGCTTCTGAAGAAGCCGTCTGATCAGGATCAACACTGTTTGGCATTCAATTTATGAATTTGTAGCAATAAATTACATCAAGTAATTTGATTGGTTGATAGACAGAAATGGGTGTGGCTTAAATGAATATTCAGCAAGATAAGGGTTAGATTTGCTCCAATACGCCATTAGTTGGTGTCTTTTGTGTGCTCCTCTTATCAGGTATGGATTTCCTCTTATGCACAAATGTTTTTCACAAGCCTGCAGACATCAAGCAAGATTGTAGCTCAGTGGTTAGTACACTTGTCTCTGATGCTAGAGGCTCTCAGTTTAGATTCCTGGCAGCGGTAAAAATAATTCGGTGTCTGAACATGCACCATTGGCATCATTTGGAGGGATGAATGCCACAAAGTGCACAGTCCTTCAGATTGGGACATTGACTGGAGGCCCCATGTGCAGGGAGAATCATCCCCTGTGTAGGTTAAAGATGTGTACCATAATTATGTGATTACTATGTTGGGCTTTCATCCTGCAAACATGGAGTGTATGTAATGTACACCTGCGAGTAATGATCATATATGACCGATTACAGTATCAGTAGAAAGAAAGAAAATGTGACTGGGTTACTGCACATAAACATATGATTGGTCATGTGTGCCAGATCATGAGACATATGATTGGTCATTTTAGCCCGTTCATGAGAAAAGATTTATTGTCACATGGGTGACCGGCAAAGGCTCAGGCAAACCTGTACTTACGTGCAGTCTCACCGGAACCTTGGCTGCTCACAAACATCTAGTGTAAACCTTTAGGGAGCTTCAGGAAAGAAGTCATGCATCTAGCCCTATCATTTGATGGCTTGGCTAAACGTCGTCTGGTTGCTTTAGGATAAGTACCCTTTTCTCATAAGCAGGCTCAGTTATCAAAGATGCAGTTGTATTTGAACAGCACATTTTGTTTTCACAGCTTACATCATACATGCATTTTGTTTTGCAGATGCAGTAATCTTTGTGGAAGGCCCACTGACTACACAGCTGCAAATGGTAAGAGTTTGTTTTACTGGCCTTAACTATGTCCTTATGAACCAGGATTTACACTTCCAGAATTTGCAAACTGTGAAGATACAGATCAGATGGCTTCTTCAGAAGCCATCTGATCAGTATCTACACTCCTTGACATTCAGTCCGTGAATTGGTAGGAATAAATTACATCCAGTAATCTGGCCGGCCTCAGTGGCTCAGTCGGATGCGCGTCTGACTGGTGATCAGGAGGACGCGGGTTCGACTCCCGCCTGGGTCGGCAACATTCTTTCGTGGAGATTGATCATGAAATCTTTTCTAAGGTCATTCTCTCCCTTCCGCTGATTCAAGAAGGGCAGTTGTCAGTTTCTGGCGAAAGAATGTGCACTGTACTGGTTAACCGCTTACGTATAAGCCTGCCCAGGAAAGTGTTGATAGGTAAACTGACCAGCTCAAAAATGACCTAAATAGTGTTGACTGGGCCGTAAAACTCCAATACTAACAAACAAACAAACATCCAGTAATCTGACTGGCTGAAAGTCAGAAATGGGTGTGGCTAAATTAATTTGTTCAGCAGGACAAGGATTAACAAGTGAAAGCCTTAAGAAAACACAGCCATGTGATAGTGCAGTCTTTCATTACTTCAAAATGGACATAGAGAAAACTCCAAGGAGTACCTTCAATCACCATTGCTGACCTTGATCTACTTACCATGCATGGTTGAACAATGTTTAGTGTTTACCTTTGATGCTGTTGTTGAACACCAACGGGAGTCACAACAGAAATTTGGTGAATTTCTTGTTTTTATTTTGCATTAAGAAAACACGCCTATACAAATACATTATAAACTTTACCGCCAAAAAAAAAATTTAAGATGAAAAATTGTGCTGAAAATATAGACTGTGGGTACTCCTTAGAACCGCCTCATTGAGGCAGTTCTACAATGAGGTGGTTCTAACGAGTACCCAAATTGTATATATTTAAGAGCAGAAATAAGGTATACCCCTGTAAACCCCAGTTTTACTAGATGGTATCATTTGATTGCAAAGAAAGTTTTAAGAACTAATGAACCCTTTCTAAAAAGAACAGATTTTGGCCTAATGTGGTCATATGTGGGGGAAAGCGGAGTGCTTGGAGAAAACCACTGACCTTAAATTACAAAATGTTTATGCCAGGAATCACACCTGGACTATAACAGTGACAAGCTATGGACATAATCTAGGCTCAGGCATTTAAACAAGGACGATATTTCGCTATTGTATTCGGGAAACCCTTAAATGGGTACCTTGGCTAATAGTGCAGGCATTCTGTGGCACCTGATCAGGGTCTGCCTTATTTGCTAACAGAATTTTCCTCCAAAAAGTAGAATAAAAACGAAAAAATAGTCCTACCACCCCTTATATGACAAATGGATTTGTCCAACATATTGCAATGGAAAAGTACACTAGTAAACAATGGGTTAACAGACAAGATGGCTGCAAGTAAAAGAAAATGGAAAATAGTTCAGAAAGTAATATGGATACATGTTACATGTTTGGCTCCATTAACACTACAAGACTTTAATGACAGAAAAGATTTTTCTTCCCTGATATTTGATTCTCTTTACAAATGGACAGAATTTTCTTCCTTCCGAAGATAGCAGATTCCTAGTTTTATGAGCAGTCAACATGAGAAGGGTAGCAATATTGCTTCATGAGTAATCACTTTTTAAAGTGTATACATATACCTTATAGGGAGATGATATACTTCCCCTGCATATAATGTATAGAGGGTATCTAGGTTATGGCATTGTCTATGTATCCCTCCAGAACATCTTGACATGCAATTTGCAGCAGAGTTAATGCCCTTGATTTCAGTCAGAATATGGTTTCTGCTCAGTATTGTGTGAAACAATAGATGGATGCAAGTCAAATTTCACATTGGTACTTGGCATTTTTCCTCACTTTTTATACCCCCTGTTTGAAAACAAGAAGCACATGTAATATGCAGTTATATCCCCACTTTGAAAAAGTGTGGCGATACTGGATTTGCCTTGTCCTTCCATCATTCCATGGTTTTGTGATTCTGTGACTGTAAAATTAAAATGTAAACTTTTTATGTTTGTGGTCCTACTTCAATGAAACTTATACTACACTTGGTAAGGAAGGTGTTGCAGCAGAATAGTAAACAAGGGCCCATAACTCTTTGAGTTATGTCCCTTGATAGGTTTTCAAATTTTAAAATGCATGTTGCTGAATAACTTCTATATTTTTGGTCCTACTTCCATGAAACTTATACTACACTTGGTTCTCTAAGGTAAGAAAGGTGTAGTAGCAGAATAGTGACCAAGGGCCCATAGCTCTTGGAGTTATGTCCCTTTGTAGGTTTTCAAAATTTTGCTATTCTTGAAAATTTTTGTAACAGCTTTCTTAGGAACTATGAAATCTAGAAAGCTAGTAAGGTGGTGTAGTAGCAGAAGTGACTAAGGGCCCATAACTCTTGGAGTTATGTCCCTTAGTATGTTTTTAAATTTTGCCATTCTTGAAAATAGCTGAAACTTTGTATAAACATGGACAATGACTAATTGGAATAGAGGTCATGGGTAAATAACTCGAGTTATGTCCCTTGATAGGTTTTCAAATTTTGCCATTCCTGAAAATTTTCATATCAGATTTCTCAGAAACTATGAAAGCTGGACAGCTGAAAGCTTTTATAAACATAGACAATGGCTGTATGTATCGTGTATACAGGAATAAGGGCCAGGGATCCATAACTCCTGCAGTTATGTCCATTGTTAGGTTTTCAAAAAATTAAATACATTTTGTTCAATAACAATAATGTTTTTCAATGAACCTGATCTCTAAGGTAAGAAAGATGTAGCAGAATTGTGGTTAAGTGCATATAACTCTTGGAGTTATTTCCCTTGGTAGGTTTTCCAATTTTGCCATTCTTGAAAATTTCCACACAGAACTATGAAAGCTAGAAAACTGAAACTTAAAACATGCATGGACAATGATTGGATGTATCGTGTATACAGGAATTGGGGTCAAGGGTTCATAACTGATATGTCCTTTGATAGGTTTTCATATTTTGCCATTCTTGAAAAGTTTTGTAGAAGATTTCTCAGGAATTATGAAAGCTAGAAAGCTGAAAGTTTGTATGATATATAGACAATGGCTGACTGCATTGTGTATACCGAATAGGGGCCAAGTGGCCGTAACCTTGGAGTTATATCCCATGGTAGGCTTCAAAAAATTAAAAAGCATTTTGCTTGATAGCTTTTATGTTTGTTGTCCTTCTTTGATGAAACTAATAATACCTATTCTCAAACTGTAATTGTTACAAAGTTGAAACCTGGTACACACATGGACAGTGGATTGATGAATTGTGGAAACTGTAATCAAGGTTTATGGCCCAAAACTGATGGAGTTAAATCCTTCATAAGTTGTATGTTGCCACATAAAATGTCCTACTGTGATGTTGTCTGGTAAGCATGAATTCAAAATATTTCAACACTTTGGGTCTTTCTCCACTAATAGTGTTGCAGCAGGGCTACAGTCAGATCCTCTGACAGCTTTATGGGTCGGGCATCTACCTGCCCATTCGTAAACCTTTTTGTTTCCAACTAACTCCTCATACAGTCGAACTTCAATGGCTCGTTTACCATGGATGAGTCAAACCCATTCTTGAGAGCCTAGCGAAATCATCTACCTAAGAACTAGTGGGGGATAATTAAGGAGATTTTAGTCTTTTATCTTACAAATGTATGCTGTGTGTACTCATTAGAATCGCCTCGATGAGGCGATTCTAATGAGTACACATAGCATACATATTCATTATGGAACACTGAAAAGATGTCTAAAAGTATCTCGTTATGCCTCCTAGCAGTAACCCTCAGTGGCTCGAACTCCCCCTGTCTCGAACTCCCCCTGTCTCGATCAGATTTTTAAGGTCCCAAAGGTGTTCGAGCTATTGAAGTTCGACTGTATATATATATATAAGCAGAGTTATGCCCCTTTGAAAATTTTGGAAAACCCCTTGTTTCTGCCTAACTCTGATCAAGCTGAAACAAATTTTATTGTTAGACCATGATGTGGAACAGCACATATTGTTTCGAGGTTACAGTCAACTAAATACTTAGATGGCTCTCCTCCTCCAAACATTTCTTTTAAACTTCTGTTTCTGGCTAACACCTCCCATAGGTTAGAACAGATCAAGCTGAAACTCAGTGAAAAGTAACACCATGATGTGGAGCTGTTCATATTGTTTTGAGACTACAGTCCACTAAACATTAGCAGTTTTGTCTTTTTGAAATTTGATGTACATAGGCCGTGCCAAAGTAGCAAATTCTTTCTTTTTAAAAGCAGACTCCTATTATAGAAAATTCTTATGCACTTGGGTATGTAACATGATATCTGATTGGATAAAGTCAAAACTTTGCAACTTTATTCTGCAATATACTGTTGGAAACCTGACATCATCATGTAACATGGCTTTTCATTGGTTTGTCTTTGGTTTTACACAGCTCACTGGCTTGTTGTTTTTGGCAATAAGGAGTTGTTTTTTTTTAGCTCAACTGTCACGTAGTGACAAGGTGAGCTTTTGTGATCACTTTTCGTCCGTCGTCGGTGCGTTCGTGTGTGCGTCCGTAAACTTTTTCTTCAAACGACATCCTCTCCTAAACCACTGATCGGATTTTGACCAAACTTCACAGGAATGATCCTTAGGTGGTTCCCTTGCAAAGTTGTTCAAATGGTTCCAGTCCGTTGCACATATAGGTCACAGGAGCCAAAAATAGATTTTTTTCATCGAAAGCTTAAAAAATCTTCTTCTCTGAAACCACAAGGTCCAGGTCTTTGCTATTTGGTATGAAGCTTCATCTAGTCGACCTCTACCAAGATTGTTCAAATTATAGTGCTGGGCCAAAAATGCCCCCGCCCAAGGGCCCTTTGGTTTTACATGGGCTTATATAGGGAAAATCTTTAAAAATCTTCTTCTCTGAAACTGCAAGGCCCAGTTCTTTGATATTTGGTATGAAGCTTCATCTAGTGGACCCCTACCAAGATTGTTTAAATTATAGTGCTGGGGCCAAAAAATGCCCCCGCCCCGGGGCCCTTTGGTTTTACTTGGGCTTATATAGGAAAATCTTAAAAAAACTTCTTCTCTGAAACCGCAAGGCCCAGGTCTTTGATATTTGGTATGAAGCTTCATCTAGTGGACCCCTACCAAGATTGTTCAAATTATAGTGCTGGGGCCAAAAATGCCCCCCGCCTCGGGGCCCTTTGGTTTGACATAGGCTTATATAGGGAAAATCTTTAAAAATCTTCTTCTCTGAAACCACAAGGCCAAGGTCTTCGATATTTGGTATGAAGCTTCATCTAGCGGACCCCTACCAAGATTGTCTCCAATATAGTGCTGGGGCCAAAAATGCCCCCGCCTCGGGGCCCTTTGGTTTTACATGGGCTTATATAGGGAAAATCTTTAAAAATCTTCTTCTCTGAAACTGCAAGGCCCAGGTCTTTGCTATTTGGTATGAACCTTCATCTAGTGGACTCCTACCAAGATTGTTCAAATTATAGTGCTTGGGCCAAAAATACTCCCACTCCGGGGCCCTCTGGTTTTACATAGACTTATATAGGGTAAATCTTGAAAAATCTTCTTCTCTGAAACCACAGGGCCTAGGTCTTTGATATTTGGTGTGAAATTTCATCTACTGGACCTCTATCAAGATTGTTCAAATTAAAGCCCTAGGGCCAAAATTGCCCCCACCCGGAGACCCTTTGGTTTTACATAGACTTATATAGGGAAATCTTTAAAAATCTTCTTCTCTGAAACTGCAAGGCCCATGTCTTTGATATTTAGTATGGAGCTTTACTAGTGGACCTCTACCAAGATTGTTCAAATTATAGCCCTCGGGCCACAGATGCCCCTGCCCCGGGGCCCTTTGGTTTTACATAGACTTATATAGAGATAATCTTTGAATATCATCTTCTCTGAAACCACAAGGCCTAGGTCTTTGATATTTGGTATGAAGCTACATCTAGTGGACCTCTACCTAGATTGTTCAAATTAAAGCACTGAGACCAAAAATGCCCCCGCCTCGGGCCCTTTGGTTTTACATAGACTTATATTGGGGAAAATCTTTAAAAATCTTCTTCTGTGACACCACAAGGTCAAGGTTTTTGATATTTGGTGTGAAATTTCATCTGATGGACCTCTATCAAGATTGTTCAAATTAAAGCCCTGGGGCCAAAAATGCCCCCGCCCAAGGGCCCTTTGGTTTGACATAGGCTTATATAGGGAAAATCTTTAAAAATCTTCTTCTCTGAAACCACAAGGCCAAGGTCTTCGATATTTGGTATGAAGCTTCATCTAGCGGACCCCTACCAAGATTGTCTCCAATATAGTGCTGGGGCCAAAAATGCCCCCGCCTCGGGGCCCTTTGGTTTTACATGGGCTTATATAGGGAAAATCTTTAAAAATCTTCTTCTCTGAAACTGCAAGGCCCAGGTCTTTGCTATTTGGTATGAACCTTCATCTAGTGGACTCCTACCAAGATTGTTCAAATTATAGTGCTTGGGCCAAAAATACTCCCACTCCGGGGCCCTCTGGTTTTACATAGACTTATATAGGGTAAATCTTGAAAAATCTTCTTCTCTGAAACCACAGGGCCTAGGTCTTTGATATTTGGTGTGAAATTTCATCTACTGGACCTCTATCAAGATTGTTCAAATTAAAGCCCTAGGGCCAAAATTGCCCCCACCCGGAGACCCTTTGGTTTTACATAGACTTATATAGGGAAATCTTTAAAAATCTTCTTCTCTGAAACTGCAAGGCCCATGTCTTTGATATTTAGTATGGAGCTTTACTAGTGGACCTCTACCAAGATTGTTCAAATTATAGCCCTCGGGCCACAGATGCCCCTGCCCCGGGGCCCTTTGGTTTTACATAGACTTATATAGAGATAATCTTTGAATATCATCTTCTCTGAAACCACAAGGCCTAGGTCTTTGATATTTGGTATGAAGCTACATCTAGTGGACCTCTACCTAGATTGTTCAAATTATAGCACTGAGACCAAAAATGCCCCCGCCTCGGGCCCTTTGGTTTTACATAGACTTATATCTTATATTGGGGAAAATCTTTAAAAATCTTCTTCTGTGACACCACAAGGTAAAGGTTTTTGATATTTGGTGTGAAATTTCATCTGATGGACCTCTATCAAGATTGTTCAAATTAAAGCCCTGGGGCCAAAAATGCCCCCGCCCCGAGACCCTTTGGTTTAATATAGACTTATATAGGGAAATCTTTAAAAATCTTCTTCTCTGAAACTGAAAGGCATATATTTAGTATAAAGCTTCATCTAGTGGACCTCTGTCAAGATTGTTTAAATTATAGCCCTGAGGCCAAAAATGCCCCCACCCTTGGGCCATTTGGTTTTACATAGGGTTATGTAGGGAATATATTTGTAGGGAATTTTATTTTATTTTCAGCTACTGACAACGAAGGACATGGTGACCAGCACACCTGTAATGAGTATGTTGATGAAGGTTTGAAACTTACCGAACCAGAATATGAGGAAATTAGGGATCCAAATGCCAAAGAGAAACTTCTTACTTATCCACATGAACTTTTAACAGACACAGAACTGAAATCCCTACGCTATCAAAATGCGCCAGATCCTGTGAATGGGGCTAATGTTGTGAATGGATTATTCAGTAGAACAGTAATTCCTAGTGCACCTTATGAGGAGGAGATAAATCAACAAACAGTTGTTAAAGATATGCCAGAGGTTGCTGAGACTGTGTCATCTAGTGATTGTGTATGTGAAAATGTAGAAACAGATGGTAGATTAGAAACTGCTCAAATTGAAACCAAAGTTAAAGAGATTGATGAACTGAAACCAGTTGCCGAGGAGAAAACAAAGGACATGGCTGATGATGGTAAAGACAAACTAGAAAAAAATGAGGAAACGTGTCCAAAAACAGCAAATTTATATTCAGAATTTGAGGATCTAGTGACTTGTAATAGGACCAACTCTGATACTGCATGTGATGCTCCAGCCAAGGCACATTCCTATGAAAATCTAGATCTTGATAAAATGACAGATAGTGTGACACTTAATTATGAATCTCTCGTCCATTCAGCTCTAGGTGATCATCAAGGAATTAATTGCTCAGCAGACAAACATTTAGGAAAAGAATTAGAGCCTAGAGAACTAGATAGTAACTTAATCATGCAAAACTTGAAGGAGATCAGTCCATCAGATTCTCCCATTCAAAGTGAAGATACATGCTGATTACTGTAGATGTTGTTACAATTAAAAGCATGGGAAATAGTCGTGAGAAAAAGAGGTCATTATTAAAGTTAAAAGAAATGCATATGACTACAATCTTTGACAAGGGGGACATCTTTGATGACTTCTGTTTTCTCTCTGTTAACCCATTGTATAATAGTGGACTCTTCCATTGCTATATTTTGGACAAGTTCATTTGTCATATAAGGGTTGATAGATTCTTTTTCCATTTTTGACAGAGAATTCTGTTAGCAACTAGTGCAGGCCCTGATCAGATGCCGTGTTCTGCGGCATCTGATCTGGGCCTGCTCTGTTTGCCTAGGTACCCCTTTAGGGGTTTCCCGCATGCATTGTGTTAAAAACCCCAAGGACGGGAAATAAGTCCACTGTGAAAGAAAATGATTAATTTATTAACAATATTCAATAGGTGTACCTTACATAAGTGTTATAAATTTACAGTTGGTTAAACTTTCCAAGAACCAGTAATCATATTTAGATACATAGTCAAAGTTCTAAGCAGCCGTAAACTTTAGCTGCGTGTCAGGTAGACATGCAGATTAATCATTAAGGACATTTCTTTCCTTTTAAGTAAACCCCTACTAACATGGGTGGCAAGGAAATTTTGAGAAAAACCCCTACAACAACAAAAAGTTCTTCTCAGAACCCTTGCAGGTTTAATCCATTCTCATTAAATTGTCTGCCTTTACAAAACCGAACATTTGTTACCTGCAAAAACCATGTGGAATTATTTCAAATTAGACCCTGCTCAAAATTAAAAACATGGCTCAAGATAAGGAGTAACAAGGATATTAACCCTTATCTTGCTGAATATTCATTTAAGCCACACCCATTTCTGTCTATCAACCAATCAAATTACTTGATGTAATTTATTGCTACAAATTCATAAACTGAATGCCAAACAGTGTAGATCCTGATCAGATGGCTTCTTCAGAAGCCATCTGATCTGGATCTACACTGTTTGCAAAGATAGGGGTTATCGTGAACAGCAAGATAATGGTTAATAAATCAGGGTATAATTTACTTACTGTAAAAATATGAAAAAATTGGACACCTTGAGGTCTTGCTGTAATTCTCCTAAAATTTTAACAAATTTGTTTCATTATCCTGTAAGGAGTCCAAAAGGTGCAGACAGAATGGCAATTAGTGAAGACCCTTTTCAGACTGCTACTGAAGAAGCAGTCTGATTTGGATCTGCACTGTTTGCTTAGGCCTGTCTGTCTCAATTCATTACAGTAAATTATTTTAGAAATATATGTTATGGGTACTTGTAAGAATTGTCTTGTTGAGGCCTTTCTAAGGAGTAGTCATAACATATATTTTAATAGACATTATGAAAACTCTCCTATTCAAGTATATTGAAAATTTTACCACTACAAAATGAAATTTTTCAGATGATAAATTCTGCGATTTTGCGTATTTCTGCTCAAAACACTTCTTAGAACCACTGAGGCAGTCAATTCTAACCAGTACCCACAACCTGTGGTTTGAGCAGAAATAAGAAAAAAAAATGTTTACCCCTCTAAACCAAAGTAAAGTGGGGTTTATTGATTCCATAGTGGAATTTTGAAAATATCTGAGGGTCACTGATGAGGCCTAATTGGCCAAAACTAGCTAGTCTGGCCCAGAAAACATGTACACTCCATATATTTTGGTTCTGTGGTGTATTCTTTGCTTCCAAAAGATAACCCTTTTATAGAACATATTTAACTTCACTACAGCTGGTGTGTGGGAATGTGTGGCGGCGGTAAAACGTCTCCCTGCCCTACATCATAGTGTAGATTATATTTTCTTGTCCTTTGGGATCATTGATTCCATAGTGGAATTTTGAAAATATCTGAGGGTCACTGATGAGGCCTAATTGGCTGAAACTAGCTGGTCTGGCCCAGAAAACATGTACACTCCATATATTTTGGTTCTGTGGTGTATTCTTTGCTTTCAAAGGATAACCCTTTTATAGAACATATTTAAGGATGTAAAATGTTTACACCTTAATGATCCTAAGTATTGGGACAGCTAGGACTAAGCAAACAGTGCAGACCCAGATCAGACTGCTCCAGAAGGAGCAGTCTGATCAGGGTCTACACTGTTTGCAATTCCGTCTGCACCTTTTGGGCTCCTTGCTGAATCATGGAACAATTTTATTAAAATTTTAGGAGAACTACAGCAAGTTCTGAAGGTGTCTGAATTTTTATGATTTTTACAGTAGGTGTGTTTTTGTGACGGAAATAAGAAAAAATATCCCCAAATTATCCTTATCTGGAGCTATGTGAATTCATCTAAGATAGTTTGAGCTCAAGCCAGTGGCAGATGAAATGTTCAAGAATGTTACTGAAGAATGGAAGACAGACCAAGGAATATGATAAGACTATTCATTTGATAGTTTAGTGAATTTCAGTAGTGAAAGTGACAGTACTGCCAAGATATTGTTACAAAGGTGCAAAAAATAGGTGAAAATATGTGTGGTACAGTCAACCCTCTTTATACCGACATTCTACATAATGACAAAATGCATTTTAACACATTTAGTACCAAAACCCCAAAATGGGAACCCTGGCAAACAGTGCAGGCCCAGATCAGATGCCGCATCTGATCAGGGCCTGCACTGTTTGCAAAAAGTGAAGCCATTTTCCTAATAAATTTTGAAGAAAACACAACCTGACATCCCTAAATTTTGAAATGGACTCCTGCTATATATAAAGTGAAAGATTCCATTTGGTAGAAAAAAGGGTTAAAGTTTAACTGTATTTTGCAAATTTAGTAATGTTGGAGATACAGTAGAACTTCGATGGCTCGAACACCGATGTCTCGTTTACCATGGATGAGTCGAACACATTCTTGAGTCCCTAGCAGAATCCTCTACATAAGAAATAATGGGGGATAATTCAGAAGATTTTAGTCTTTTATCTTGCAAATGTATGCTGTGTGTACTCATTAGAATCGCCTCGAATGAGTACACTCAGCATACATTTTCATTATAGAACACCGAAAAGATGTTTAAAAGTATCTCTTATGCCTCCTGGCAGTAGCACTCGGTGGCTCGAACTACACCTGTCTCGAACAGATTTTTGAGGTCCCAAAGGTGTTCGAGCCATTGAAGTTCGACTGTAACTGTTTTAAAGATTGTCATTTGAGGAGGTAAATCAAAGGTTTTACTGTTGAAAATTTCATTTTAAGGTAAAAACATAATTTGCTACCTTTAAACTGATGATTTACCTTGCTGAATGACAATTTTCAGTTCAGTTTACACCATTTTAATTCATTTGTTTCGTTAAAAAATAGTAATATTTACACATAACAGCAAGTGCTGTGAGCTGCTCGCCAATGGCGATATTGCTTGATTACGAGTTTCCAACGGTACATAGAAGAATATATACTATCTGATATTTTTTACATTATCCAATCACACATGGTGTTACATGTATGTATGCAATTGTATTGAAATGTAGGTTTTGCAACTGGTGTCGGATGAGTCAAGTTGCTACATGTGCAAGATTGGCTATGTTAGTTTTGATGTCTGCATTGTTGAGATAAATATTGTAGTTTTAGTATGTTGGACCAAATATATGCCCTGTTGCGGATATAGTATACTGCTGTAAATTTTTATTCATTCGTGCTTAAAGGTGTTTTGGATTGGAATTAGTGTTACTAGTCTGACAGTAATAGTATATAAGAAGACAGATTTCTGAATGTTTGAATGTATGGAAACAAATTTGGTCCAAATAAGAAAGTGAGTTGTATGGAAGCAAATTCAGCCCAAATCAGATACCAGAGAAGTACACAAATATACCATAATGATCCTAAATTTTTGAACAGACAGTGCAGATCCAGATCAGACTGCTCCTGAGGAGCAGTCTGATCAGGGCCTGCACTGTTTGCCATTCTTTCTGCACCTTTTGGTGCAGACAGTGTAGACCCAGATTAGACTTCTTAGGCCAGTTGTTCAAAGCATTGTTAGCTTAATGAGCTCGTTAGTGGTCATATTTTTAACTGTTCTAGCAAGTTTAATACCTAAAATTTTATTTTTGTTGAAAAAATGTGAGCAACTTTTGCATTTGCAAAAGCTGCTCACATTTTTTCAGCAAAAAATATTAGTATTTTCACCATATTGAATGATCAAAGTTTTAACAATACGTTAGCTAACGTAGTTTTGAACAACTGGGCCCAGACCTTTTGGTGCAAACAATGCAAACCCAGGTCATATATGGCTGATATGGCTGCATATGTGTACTCACTAAATTCAGTCATTGGTGGACTTAACTGATAAGTTGTTCCTCTTTGTATGCACAGACTGAAATATTAACCCTTTTTTTACCAGATGGAATCTTCCTCCTTTTATATAGCCCAAGTCCATTTCAAAATTTAGGGGTGTCAGGTTGTGTTTTCTTCAAATTTTATTCAGAAAATGGCTGATCTTTTTGCAAACTGACACCCCTGATCAGACGCCGCATTGCACTGTTTGCCAGGGTACCCATTTTGGAGTTTCTGGTACAAAATGGGTTAAGTCAGAAGATAGCATGGAATCACTGTTTTTATCTGGTACAAAATGGGTTAAGTCAGAAGATAGCATGGAATCACTGTTTTTATCTGGTACAAAATGGGTTAAGTCAGAAGATAGCATGGAATCACTGTTTTTATCTGGTACAAAATGGGTTAAGTCAGAAGATAGCATGGAATCACTGTTTTTTTCTGGTACAAAATGGGTTAAGTCAGAAGATAGCATGGAATCACTGTTTTTATCTGGTACAAAATGGGTTAAGTCAGAAGATAGCATGGAATCACTGTTTTTACAAAGTTTTACAGTGGTTACTTTAACAATAGGCAAAAACTTATACTTTTGCATGGTTTCTTTACTAAACATTTTTCTAAGTTCCTGTGGAATACCTTATAATTGCTTGTCAGAATAATAGTTAACGTCACCATTTGCCTATTTGTAATGCTCAGTTTTACCATAACTAGCCAAATTGCTTCATATAGAGATAATTGGGGTTTATAAGGGAATACATTTTCTTATTTCTGCTCCAAGACAATTGTAGTGGGTATTCATTAGAACTGCCTCTTTTCCTTCCATATTAAGGAGGTGGTTCTAAAAAGCACTGACAACTTATATTTGGAGTAGAAAAAAAGATGTCAGTTTTGTATGTCTCAGTTTTTTGTACGTAAAGGAATCCACTACATCACACTAGATAATTATACCCCCGGCATATGAAGTATGTCAGGGGGTATATAGTTTTCGTCTTTCCGTCCATTCGTCTGTTTGTTTGTTCGTTCGTTTGTTCGTAAGTTCGTTCTTTCCTACTTCCGTCTGTTACGCGTTCGTCAACCTTTACGTCAAAGTTTTGCGTTAAACCTTTTTGATAGCTCATATCTCTGTAACCACATGTTAAATTCTCTTCATATTTGGTAAAGGATATCTCTATAGCATTACCTTTCATATGGAATATCTAAGCCCCTGGGTCAAGCCCCTGCGTGGGCTGTCTGTTTGTCTGTCTGTCTGTTCATCTACTTTTACGTCAAAGTTTTGTGTTAAACCTTTTTCATTGCTGATATCTCTGTAAACACATGTTAGATTCTTTTCATATTTGGTAAAGGATATCTCTATAGCATTACTTTTCATATGGAATATCTAAGCAGAGGTGTAAAATTTCCCTCAAACTTACTCGCCCTTATCGCCTAAACTTTTCATTTAGGTGCTAAACATGAAGAAAAAGTAAGGACAGTTTTGAAAAACTTACTCGCCCTGCCTTAAAACTTACTCACAAATGCGAGCGGGCGAGTGGCATTTTACACCCCTGCTAAGCCCCTGGGTCAAGGCCTGGGTCAAGCCCCTGGGTGGGCTGTCCGTCCGTTTGTCAACTTTAACGTCAAAGTTTTGTGTTAAACCTTTTTGATTGCCCTTATCTCTGTCACCACATGTTGGAGTCTCTTCATATTTGGGACAGAATATCTCTATAGCATTACCTTTCATTTGGAATATCTAAGCTCACGGGTCAAGCCCCTGGGTGGGCTGTCCATCCGTCAGTCCGTCCGTCCGTTCATCAACATTTACGTCAATGTTTTGTGTTAAACCTTTTTGATTGCTCATATCTCTGTAACCACATGTTAGATTCTTTTAATATCTCTATAGCATTACCTTTCATATAGAATTATCTAAGCCCCTAGGTCAAGCCCCTGGCTGGGCTGTCTGCCCATTTGTCAACTTTGACATCAAAGTTTTGTGTTAAACCTTTTTGATTGCTCATATCTCTGTAACCACGTTAGATTCTCTTCATATTTGGTAACGGATATCTCTATAGCATTACCTTTCATATTGAATATCTAAGCCCCTGGGTCAAGCCCCTGGGTGGGCTGTCCGTCTGTTTGTCAACTTTTACATCAAAGTTTTGTGTTAAACCTTTTTGATTGCTCATACCTCTGTATCTCATGTTAGATTCTCTTCATATTTGGTACAGAATATAGCTATAGTATTAACTTTCATATGGAATATCTAAGCTACTGGGTCAAGCCCCTGGGTGGGGCTAGGGGTCAATAATTAAGACTTAGGCATTTTGATTATGTCCAAGTTTTGTGTTAACTGTTTCATTATACTCCTTGTTGTTGAAATGCAACAGTTATTCTCAGTGGACTAAATCACAGATACTTGGGGCCTGGACTCAGGTGAGTGATCATAGGCCGAACTGACCTCTTGAAGTTGGATTTTTGCACAGTTTTTCCATAGTAAACATGACTGAGTACTAAGATAACCTGTCCAAAAAGCTTAATCATGTCTAGAAAGCTTATAAATGAAAGCAGTTGTGATGGCTATATAGCCCCTTTATGGAAAGATAGAAAACTTTGCCAGACCAAAATTCGATCAGTCCCAGACAAACTATCCCAACGCTGCCAAAATACAAATCGGGGCTGTATCAGCCTTGCATCCGTTTGTTCTGCATTCATTTACCTTTACAAAAATACTAATCTCTTTTCTCTATCTTATTTATTTCTTCAAAAAAGCGATTTTAAATTGCCTGACAGTCATCAAAAATCTTTCTAACACACAACCTTTCGCAGTGCTTCCCGGCTTCGATATTACAACACCACACTCGCCGGGAAATAAACTGGAAATTCGGGCAGATTTTTACCGGCGCGTGCGGCGTTGTAATATCGAAGCCGGGAACCGCTGCGAAAGGTTGTGTGTTGAAAAGATTTTTGACGACTGTAAGACAATTTAAAATAGTTTTTTGGAAGAAATAAATGAGGTAGAAAAAGAGATTAGTATTGTTTTAAAGGTAAATGAATGCAGAACAAACGGATGCAAGGTTGATAGAGTCGCGTTTTGTATTTCGGCAGCGTTGGGATAGTTTGTCTGGGACTGGTCGAATTTTGGTCTGGCGAAGTTTTCTATCTTTCCATAAAGGGCTATATAGCCATCACAACTACTTTCATTTATAAGCTTTCTAGACATGATTAAGCTTTTTGAACATGTTATTCTAGTGCTCAGTCATGTTTAACTATGGAAAAACTGTGCAAAAATCGAACTTCAAGAGGTCAGTTCGGCTCATGATTACCCACCTGAGTCCAGGCCCCAAGTATCTGTGGACTAAATGGAAAGTTTATATGGAGATTCAATGCTACAGACAAATTGTCATTTCCACTAAAAGGGGATGGCACTAGCCGGGGGATACGTGTCCCACTGGGCACTTTCTCTAGTTGATGCACTTTTAGGGTAGTGGAAGACAACTTTTTCAAAAACATCTTTCCCAGGAGCCTTTTTAGGACTTAAAGAACTTGCTCCAGCCAAGCAAACTTTTCCTTTTTGGAGTTGACAACTGTTTTGCAAAGAGCCAAGTTTATAGAGAAGCAAAAGTTGTTTTCTAATGCAAACATTGGCAGAAAGTGTCCCTGGTGTATCTATTCAAGTTTGATTATTGGACTTCCTGTTTGATCTGTGTCTCCACTGCTGTCTTATACACTTCTGTCTTAAATGTTTTGATGTTCTGATTGTAACATTTCATGTTACTTTAGTCAGCATTATTCTAGTCACCATTTTGGGTTTTCTTTTTAAACATTTGTTAATGCACTACTGCTAGTCAGTGATAGTGGAGATGACGATATTATGACGCCAACAGCGCTCTTCCACTGTTGATAAGAAAATTGCATACAGTTGTTTTCTTGTTTAAATTTTAGCCCTCAAACCAGAATTTTTAGTCACATAATGGATGGAAAAAATATATATACATACACCACAACCTCTTCATAACACAGTTAGTTATAACACTGTTTTGGATATAAATATAAAACAGTTCCAAGATGGATCCCAAAAATGAACAGATTATATAGAAAATTGACCATAAATGGTCATTTTTCTATTCTATATAATCTGTACATTTTTGGGGGGTTTAACACAGTTGTTTAACTAACACAATTTCTGCATTGGACCCCATTAATTAAAAGTGTTATAAAGAGGTTGGGATGTATAAGTAATAAAGGTAATTTATTTAACATTCATTTAAGTATGAACAACATCCGGTCTTGATCAAGTTTTAGTGAACCCCAATGTTGTACATACTTCAATGAATATTAAAAAGATTAGATCTACATTCATTCCTTAAATAAAATTCAATGAACAGTAGATAGGGATGATACTGTATATCTTTAAAATTTGACCAGAGTCATTGCTTCTCCCTCCATGGAAAACTCATATATATGTAATTTAGGAAGCTTTTGTAGATGGTGATGACTGGTCACATTATGCAGATGCTGTCTGCACATGCTGATCTCAGGCTTTACTGTTTGCAGTGAATACACAATCTCATTTCCATCAGTTCTGCTTGACAGACTTTTTGCAACCCCACCCAGCTAGATGGGGCTGCATTGTGTTTCTATAAACCACATAGAAGGTCTAAGCTTAATCAGGAAAAGTTGTGCAAGTCAGCTGCTCCTTAAACCCTACTGGTTTCTTTGAGTGGTAGGGCCTGAGATGTCATTTCATCTCGGTGTCTGGTAAAAGTCCCACAAAATTGGAAGCTATGCCTCTGAAATGCCCTAAATAGTGTTGACAGGGCCATAAAACCTCAACACAAACAAAAAGAATTTGTACATTGTGCTTGATGCAACTTTGATTAGCTTGAAATCCAACAAGATTGTTGATTATTCTTATTTGCGGTTCTTTTTACAGAAATCAGTGTCTGGTAAAAGTCCCATAAAACTGCCTCCGGAATGCCCTAACTAGTGTTGACAGGGCTGTAAAACCAACACAAACAAACATAATTTTTACATTGTGCTTGATGCAATTTGATTAGCTTGAAATCCAGCAAGAATGTTGATTATACTTATTCGCTGTTCTTTTTACAGAAAAGTCCCACAAAATCAGAAGCTATGCTTCCGAAATGCCCTAAATAGTGTTGACAGGGATGTAAAACCTCAGCACAAACAGAATTTTTACATTATGCTTGATGCAGCTTTGATTACCTTGAAATCCAACAAGATTATATTTGTTGATTATACCGATTTGTTGTTCTTTTTACAGAAATCATAACCACTTTGTAGTTAATTAGATGTTCTTTGTTTTAGTATAGAATAATAATTTTGTTGTTAATTAGATGCTTTTTATTTGTTTATATTTTTATAGAGCTGTTGAAAAAGATCCTTTCATATGTTGGCATTTTAAATGCAACAGTTAGACTGAAGCAGTGGTTACGGAGCTACAAATTGAAGTGAATATATCACAATGTATGACATAGCTATCTGTGAATTTTGACCTGATTACATTGTGATGTCAGCAGTTACATTTTCTTCATTCATAATAGAGTCACACTTGGTTTGTTTGAAGAGAATGTACACTGCAACCTCCTTATACATTGTAGCATTTTTCCTTATAACACGATTTTGGGTATAACACGGTCGGAAGATGGGTCAGAAAAATGTATACATTATATAGAAAAATGACAGTAAATTGTCATTTTTCTATATAATCTATACATTTTTAGCAGGGCTGTTTTTCAAAGAATACGACGAGCTATTGTCATAGCTCTGGGGTCGTCTCCATCGTCGTGCAAAAACTTGGACATATTTACTTGAAACTTGGATTAGTTGTTCCTTATGAAAAGGGGGTACATCTGAGCGTTGGCACCCGCATACGGTGCTCTTGTTTATTCTATGTAATGTATACATTTTTGTTTAGATATGAAATGGTTCATGATGGTTGTTTAACTGACATGGTCTCTTCATTGGACCACGACAAGTGTTATAAAGAGGTTGTGGCATACTCCCTTTTCAGCTATTGAATATTTTCTATAAAGTGTAGCTCCCTTGCATGAGTCAAAACATTTGTTACTTTGCATTAAACAATTTAACAGTGACTGTGAATATCGTAAATACATGGTTAGTGTCTTTAACAATAAACTATAATCATTGAGCTGATGGAAAATGAGCTACAGAAAAGATTTCAGACAGTGAAGCAAGTAATTAAGAAACAACTTCCACTGACATGATGAGTACAGCCATGTTGCATTACATGGCATTTAAGAGTGCATCATTTCTGAACTAATCATGCCACACTGACATTGGAAACAACACGACTGCTGAAATGTTTTTCAGCATTATCCCATTCTGTTACAATTTGCAAATAGACCTTTTGTTTTAGCTTTAGTAATCTTTTTCTTGGTTTAGATGCAACCACAGAAAGAGTCTGCAGTTGTTCCAGTGAACAGAATATGCTAGGGTCAATATTTCTATGTATTCAGCTTAAGGGGAATGGATACACCTTCAGGGAAGGCAACTCCTTAAATACTATTTTTGTCTCCCATATGTCAATAGGGGTCAACTCTTAAAGGAAAGAATTTGCTCCTGAGGAGACCCCTTTTTCAGTGGGACAGGGCGTATAGAAAAGTGAACAGGAAGTCCCAAAAGTTGTTTCTGTTTGAAAAAATGGCTGAAAAATCTGGCAGGTGCTCCCATTCCCCTTAAATCTGTATATTTTTGGGTTCCTTCTTTCAACCATGTTATATTCAAAACCATATCATAATGGACAATGTTTTGAAGAGGTTATAGTGCAACACTTAGACATTGGGTCTTTGACATATTGAAATTTTAAATGTTAGATGACTATATTATTTCTTTCAATTTCGTGTTAATTACCGGTATATATAACAATGTATATAAAAAGATTTGTTTTGATCATTATGATACCTGTATTGTCAGCTAATATTCCTGGGCAGCATTGTCATTTTCCAATAGTTATAAGATACTGACAAGATTCATGATAGAGGCAGATAGTTGTATAGTGGTTTTAATGAAACTATATTCAGTGCTTTAAAAACAAAAAAACAAAACTGGCATAGGTTTTGATGTAAATGGCTTTCCAAAGCACTGTTGTTATACATAGATCCCTCGTTATAACGATAATATTTGTGCCCGTACACTTTACTGTTTCAAAGAATTTGCTGCTGTAAAGAACCCCAATAAGGAGTAGTATAATAAGTAATACAGGACCTTTTTTCCACAGTTACTCCACAAAACAAATATTGTGGACATTTAATATCCTTAACATTTGTTTCTTGGAGTAATGAATTCAGTATTTTTGAATATCTCCATTAACCCCTGCCATCTCGAGCTAAGGATTTGTTCCATAGAAATTGACTTTTTAATAAGTTTTGTTGTATAAAATGTTGGTATGAAGAGGGTTATCTGTATCCTCTGGGCCTCCATGGCCTAGCAAATAAGAGCGCTGATTCTTAATCATTACATCTCTCGATGCTGCTGGTTAGAGCCTGGCTCAGGTCACGTGAGACACCAAGTTCTGCATTGGAAGGTCAGGTGGTTTTTCTATGGGTATTCGGTTTTTCTCCCACCACTGATTAATGATCTGCTCGATGTGAGTGAAATAATCTTGAAAGGGCCATACCCCGCCCCCAAAATCTGTATCCTCTTGTATATAAACAGTGTCTTCGGGTGATTTGTGTCTGCCTCCTTCCATTGGTCTGCCTGTTAAGGCTCAGCCATTTGTTTATCTGTAAGTGTTTGGTGTACAAGTTTATAGATTTTATTAGCAGTAAGTCAAGTATTGCTTGCCACTCGTACAAATTATTCAGGTAAATAATGGATTGTCTTTAAGTGGAGGCAACTTTTAAAATTGTTGTCTCCCCTAGCCTGATAATAGGTGTCTACATGAATAGACCGTCTTTGGTAGGATCCAGCTTTTTAGAAACAAGCAGGAAAGATGGACAGGCTTTTCCTTGCAAAAAAGATCAGGGCCCAATTGTTCAAAGTTTCATTGGTCTAAGAAGCTTGTTAGTGGTCAGGAGCCAGTTGTTCAAAACCGACGACGTTGTTAGTTAATGTATCTTCAAAATTTTGATCATTAAATATGGTAAATATGCTGAAAATTTTGCTGAAAAATGAGCAGCTTTTGCAGAAGCAAAAGCTGCTCACATTTTTTCAGCAAAAATACCAAAATTTACGACATTGTACTTGCTAGAAGAGTTAACAATATGACCACTAACGAGCTTGTTAAGCTAATGATGCTTTGAACAACTGGCCCCAGATTGTTAACTGTTCTAGCAAGTCCAATATCAAATAATTCCGTATTTTTACAGGAAGAATGTTAGTGGTATTTGCAGCTATTCATATTTTTCCTGTCAAAAAATTAGTATTTTTGCTTCAAAAATGTGGGTGACTTTCTCAACTGCAAAAGCTACTCACATTTTTTCCAGCAAAAAAATTCACATATATGCCATATCAACCAATCAAATATTTAGCAATGTTTTAACCGATAGCATTTTTAGTTTTAAACAACTGGACCCTGTTGATTTAGGATAAATATAGATTGTAGGTGCTCTTTAGACCCACTTTATTGAGGTGGTTCCTTTGAGTTAGCACAATCATTTCAGAACAGAAATTTTAAAATGTTATCTTTGTAAACCACACTTTTCTCTCTATATATATATTTAGGGTTTATAAGGTATTTGTTACACTAATTTGTTAACATTGATATTTTCAGATTCCTGTTGAGCAGTAATTATTGGAAAAAATTTTGATGATTATAGTTGGATTTATTTGTTTGATTTGCAGTTTAATGTCCCCGTCAACACTGTATAGGTCATTTTGGAGACGTTGCTTCTAATTTTGTGGGATTTACCCGACACTGAGAAGAAACCCTGTCAGCAAATGAAACCAATAGGGTTTATAAACATGGGCGGTCGGACTCGCACCGCTTTGCCTGGGCAGGCTTAGATCCTCTAAGCAGTTTACAAGTACTCGTGTGCGGTCGGTTTCAGCTCTGCGTGGAAGCACCATCCAGCCCATCTATTTCTTCAAGCCCCAATGGGTGGGGACCAGATTAATATAGTTGGACTTTGTCTTTTGGAGTATATGTGAATCTGGTAATTCATCTGTGATTATGTGAACTTTGTATGAATGTGTTTGTTAAATGGACGATTTATTGCATATTTTAAGCATGCATAATCAGAGAGTTTCTAGTCATAGTTCAGTTTTACAGTTTTAGTCAATGCTGTTTATTGGCTTTTTTTTTATTTCCTAGTTCTTTTATTTTCAGACATGAACAAGTTAAGGTTAAGTTGTAGATTTGAGATTCAGTTTTTATGAGATTACTTATTGTGTTCAGGTTAATTTGTTTAATTATTCATATTTACCTTGGTACTATCAGGTCCCTAGGTTAAAAACATTTTTCATGCTTAACTCACTTGAGCTTGAAATTTGTCCTGTTTAAAAATTTTAAAATGCCAACAACTGTTGGCATTTTAAAATTTTTAAGCAGGACAAATAACATTCTGTGCTGATTTGAGCAAGTAAATTGCCTCTTTCATTTGTGTTTTAAAATTTATGAGCATTACAAATTTCATGCTCAGCTGAGTTGAGCATGAAAAAAGTTTTATAGCCTCAGGGCATATGCGCAGTCTCACCAGAGCCTTTGCTGCTCACCTATAAGTATCCATTCTTCCCGATCTGGCTCACTCATTTTAACCCATTGTATACTAGTTGACTCTTCCATTGCTATATGTTGGACAAGTTCATATAAGGGGTGTCAGGCCTATTTTTTCGTCCTATTTTTAACGGAAAGTTCTGTTTGCAAATAGTGCAGGCCCTGATCAGACGCCGCAGAACACGGCGTCTGATCTGGGCCTGCACTGTTTGCCAAGGTACCCCTTTCGGAGTTTTCAGCATGCAATGGGTTAACAGCTACATGTATATTCATGATAGGTAGAATGTTTCACCATCATCATTATTATTTGACCTGGGGCACAAGAAAACCTACAAGAAGACCTGCACAACCAGTGAATACTTAGATCAACCTGCACATCCACCTAGTCTGGCATGAGTCTTCATTTATTGCATAAGTGACAAGAAAAGACTCGGGCCGAGCCTGTTAAGGTAACTACTAGGGCTAAATGCATGACTCTGTTGTGAAATGGATAAGCTACTCACTTGCCTCACTAACCAGGGCTGGTGGGATCGATTCTGGACTTCTCCAGGCTTTTTGATGAGTCTTTAATCCAAGGTCTTGTCTCCATATGACCTTACTTGTTGTTGAGATGTAAAACTCAAACACATACCAGCCAAGACATCATCATGTTAACCTGTCTGTGAAATGACCACCCCTCTAAACCCCACTTTAACTATAGCGAAAACTGGGGTTTACAGGGGGGTTACATTATTTTGCTTATTTCTGTTCCAAGGCATACGTTGTGGGTACTCATTAGAACCGCCTCAATGAGGCAGTTCTAATGAGCACCCACAATATATGTTATGAGTAAAAATAAGAGAAAAAAAATCACAAATATTCATATCCATTTTGGGGATGAAAGAATGCACTATGTGACAAGGGTGTGTTCTCATATTGTAGAGCAGCCCGCACAACCACTGTCAGACAAGATCATTCATTTATCTCCCTTGGGATAGCATGGAGGCTATAAAAAGAGTATGAGCAGATGTGCAGGCTGATTTGAGTGTTCCCAGGTTGCATAGGTTCTCTTGTGGGGTTTGTCATGCTCTGGTGCATTTGTTTATCTATAGATGCACTTAAATTTGGATACTTTGACCAGATGCTGGTTGTAATAATCCTTTCGTTTGGATTTGATGACAGCTGTGTGCTATGTTCAAAAAGTGCTGGAAGAATAGCAAACATTCTAGATGCAGATTAGACTGCTCCTAAAGGAGCAGTCTGATCTGCACCTATAATGTTTGCATAGGCATGAGCGTCTGGGTACCTGTACTTGATTTACAGTAATATTGAAATTGTTATTTGCTTTATCATATATATAAACTGATTAAAATGTTCATGTACAAGATTTATATTAATAAATGCTTCAGTTATCTACAGTTTTGTTTCTGTTTAAAAGTCCTATTACGCCTCTAACCTGACAATGTACAAACAATTGCATTGTTAAAACTTTGATCATGTAGTACTGCAATATACTAATATATTTGATGAAAAATGCAAATGCAAAAGCTACTCTCATTTTTATATGCCCGTTTTGTAAAAACGGTCATATTATTGTATGGGGCCGGCATCCGTCTGTCTGTAAACTTTTCGTTTCCGAATAACTCCTACAGTTTTCATCCTATCAAGCTGAAACTTAGTTGGTCTGGTGTAGCGCATATCGTTTCGAGGTTATGGACCACCCTTTGAAGTATTTTGTAAACTAATTTCGTTTCCGGATAACTCCTCCTACAGTTTTCATCTTATCAAGCTGAAACTTGGTAGATAGTAAAACCATGACCTGATGTAGGGCATATTATTTCGAGGTTATGGTCCACCAAATATTTACTGAGTTATGCCCCTTTGAACATTTTTGTAAACTTTTGTTTCCGGATAACTCCTCCTACAGTATTTCTGTAAATATTTTGTTTCCGGATAACTCCTCCTACGATCTACGATTAGCACTCGATCAAGCTGAAACTTTGTATATAGTTAGACCATGATGTGGAGCAGTGCATATTGTTAGGGCTCCACACTAGCTAAAACTAGATAGCTGTTGTCTGTGTGTTTGTAACACCTTAAACAAACAAGAGGGCCAAGATGGCCCTGGATCGCTCACCTGAACTATAGAGTAACAAGTGTGTCCCAGGGAGGGCCATTGTTGACCCCAGGTTTATAACTTGCATAATGTTGAGGGGGGTCTAAAAAGGTGAAGCTTCATACCAAATATCAATTAAGGCTATAATTTGAACAATCTTGGCAAAGGTCTTGCCTATGTAAAACGAAAGGGCCTGGGGGCCGGGGCGTTTGTGGCCCGAGGGCTATAATTTAACAATCTTGGTAGAGGTCCACTAGATGAAGGCATTTGTTGCCCGAGGGCTATAATTTGAACAATCTTGCTAGAGGTCAACTAGATAAAGCTCTATACCAAATATCAAAGACCATGGCCTTGCAGTTTCAGAGAAGAAGATTTTTAAAGATTCCCCTATATAAGTCTATGAAAAACCAAAGGGTCTCGGGCGGGGGCATTTTTGGCCCCAGCACTATAATTTGAACAATCTTGATAGAGGTCCACTAGATGAAATTTCACACCAAATATCAAAGACCTAGGCCTTGTGGTTTCAGAGAAGAAGATTTTAAAGATTTTCCCTATATATGCCTGTGTAAAACCAAAGGGCCCGGAGTAGGGGCTTTTTTTTGGCCCCAACACTATAATTTGAACAATATTGGTAGGGGTCCACTAGATGAAGCTTCATACCAAATAGCAAAGACCTGGGCCTTGTGGTTTCAGAGAAGAAGATTTTTAAAGATTGTCCCTATATAAATCTATGTAAAACCAAAGGGCCACGTGGTGGGGGCATTTTTGCTCTCAGGGCTATTATTTGAACAATCTTGGTAGATGTCCACTAGCTGAAGCTTCAAAACAAATATCGAAGACCTAAGCCTTGTGGTTTCAGAGAAGAAGATTTTTCAAGATTTTTGCTATATAAGTCTGTGTAAAACCAAAGGGCCCTGGAGCGGGGGCATTTTTGGCCCCAGGGCTATAATTTGAACAATCTTGGTAGAGGTCCACTAGCTGAAGCTTCCTAACAAATATCAAAGACCTAAGCCTTGTGGTTTCAGAGTAGAAGATTTTTCAAGATTTTCCCTATATAAGTCTATGTAAAATCATAGAGCCCCGGAGCAGGTATTTTTGGGCCCAGGGCTTTAATTTGAACAATCTTGTAGAGGTCCACAAGACGAAGCTTCATACCAAATATCAAAGACCTGGGCCTTGTAGTTTCAGAGAAGAAGATTTTTAAAGATTTTCCCTATAACAGCCTATGTAAAACCAAAGGGCCCCGGGGCGGGGGCATTTTTGGCCCCCGCACTATAATTTGAACAATCTTGGTAGGGGTCCACTAGATGAAGCTTCATACCAAATAGCAAAGACCTAGGCCTTGCAGTTTCAGAGAAGAAGATTTTTAAAGATTTTCCCTATATAAGCCAATGTGAAACAGAAGGGCCCCAGGGCGGGGGCCATTTTTTGCCCCAGCACTATTATTTGAACAATCTTGGTAAGGGTCCACTAGATGAAGCTTCATAACAAATATCAAAGACCTGGGCCTTGCGGTTTCAGAGAAGAAGATTTTTAAAGATTTTACCTACATAAGCTCATGTACAACCAAAGGGCCCTGGGGTAGGGGCATTTTTGGCCCCAGCACTATAATTTTAACAATCTTGGTAGGGGTCCACGAGATGAAGCTTCATACCAAATATCAAAGACTTGGGCCTTGCGGTTTCAGAGAAGAAGATTATTAAAGATTTTTCCTATATAAGCCCATGTAAAACCAAAAGGCCCCAGTGCGGGGGGCATTTTTGGCCCCAGCACTATAATTTGAACAATCTTGGTAGGGGTCCACTAGATGAAGCTTCATACCAAATATCAAAGTCCTGGGCCTTGCGGTTTCAGAGAAGAAGATTTTTTAAGTTTTCGGTGAAAAAAATCTATTTTTGGCTCCTGTGACCTATATGTGCAAAGGACCGGAACCATTTGAACAACTTTGAAAGGGGTCCACCTAAGGATCATTCCTGTAAAGTTTGGTCAAAATCCGATCAGTGGTTTAGGAGGAGATGTCGTTTGAAGAAATTGTTTACGCACGGATGACAGACAAAAAGTGATCCTAATATTAATCACAAGAGGGCCATGATGGCCCTGGATCGCTCACCTGATCCATAGAGTAACAAGTTGGCTCCGGGGAGGGCCATTATTGAACCCAGGGCTATAATGTGCATAATGTTGAGGGAGGTCTAAATAGGTGAAGCTTCATACCAAATATCAACAAAGGCTATAATTTGAAAAATCTTAGCAAAGGTCCACTAGATGAAGCTAAATATCAAAGACCTGGGCCTTGCGGTTTCAGAGAAGAAGATTTTTTTAAAGATATTCCCTATATAAGCCCATGTAAAACCAAAGGGCCTCGGGGCGGGGGCATTTTTGGCCCCAGCACTATAATTTAAACAATCTTGGTAGGGGTCCATTAGCCTATGAAAAACCAAATGGCCCCATGGTGGGGGGGGGGGTTTGACCTCAGGGCTATAATTTAAACAATCTTGATAGAGATCCACCAAATGACGCTTCACACCAAATATCAAAGACATTGGCCTTGCAGTTTCAGAAAAGAAGATTTTTAAAGATTTCCCTATAAAAGTCCATGTAAAACCAAAGGGTCTCAGAGTGGGGGCATTTTTGGCCCCAGGGCTATAATTTGAACAATCTTGATAGAGGTCCACTAGATGAAATTTCACAACAAATATCAAAGACCTAGGCCTTATGGTTTCACAGAAGAAGATTTTCCCTATACAAGTCTATGCAAAACCAAAGGGACACCCGAAGCGGGGGCATTTTTGGTCTCAGGGCTATAATTTGAACAATCTTGATAGAGGTCCACTAGATGAAATTTCACAACAAATATCAAAGACCTAGGCCTTATGGTTTCACAGAAGAAGATTTTCCCTATACAAGTCTATGCAAAACCAAAGGGACACCCGAAGCGGGGGCATTTTTGGTCTCAGGGCTATAATTTGAACAATCTTGGTAGAGGTCCACTAGATGAAGCTTCATACCAAATATCAAAGACCTAGGCCTTGTTGTTTCAGGGAAGAAGATTTTTCAAGATTTTCCCTATATAAGTCTTTGTCAAACCAAAGGGCCCCGGAGTGGGGGCATTTTTGGCACCAGGACTATAATTTGAACAATCTTGGTAGAGGTCCACAAGATGGAGCTTCATACCAACTATCAAAGACCTGGGCCTTGCGGTTTCAGAGAAGAAGATTTTTAACGATTTTCCCTCTATAAGCCTATGTAAAACCAAAGGGCACCGGGGCGGGGGCATTTTTGGTCCCAGCACTATAATTTGAACAATCTTCGTAGGGGTCCACTATTTGAAGCTTCATACCAAATAGCAAAGACCTGGGCCTTGCGGTTTCAGAGAAGAAGATTTTTAATGAGTTTCCCTATATAAGCCTATGTAAAACCAAAGGGCCCCGGAGCGAGGCATTTTTGGCCCCAGCACTATAATTTAAACATTCTTGGTAGGGGTCCACTAGATGAAGCAGCATACCAAATATCAAAGACCTAGGCCTTCTTGTTTCAGAGAAGATGATTTTTCAAGATTTTCCCTATATAAGTCTATGTAAAACCAAAGGGCCCCAGAGTGGGGGCATTTTTGGCACCAGGGCTATAATTTGAACAATCTTGGTAGAGGTCCACAAGATGAAGCTTCATACCAAATATCAAAGACCTGGGCCTTGCGGTTTCAGAGAAGAAGATTTTTAAAGATTTTCCTTATATAAGCCTATGTAAAACCAAAGGGCTTCGGAGCGGGGGCATTTTTGGCCCCAGCACTATAATTTGAATAACCTTGGTAGGGGTCCACTAGATGAAGCTTCATACTAAATATCAAAGACCTGGGCCTTGAGGTTTCAGAGAAGAAGATTTTTAAAGATTTTTCCCTATATAAGCCTGTGTAAAACCAAAGGGCCCCGGGGCAGGGCCATTTTTTGGCCCAGCACTATAATTTGAACAATCTTGGTAGGGGTCCACTAGATGAAGCTTCATACCAAATATCAAAGACCTGGGCCTTGCGGTTTCAGAGGAGAAGATTTTTAAAGGTTTTCCCTATATAAGCCTATGTAAAACCAAAGGGCCCCGGGGCGGGGGCATTTTTGGCCCCAGCACTATAATTTGAACAACCTTGGTAGGGGTCCACTAGATGAAGCTTCATACCAAATATCAAAGACCTGGGCCTTGAGGTTTCAGAGAAGAAGAATTTTAAATATTTTCCCTATATAAGCCCATGTAAAACCAAAGGGCCCTTGGGCGGGGGCATTTTTTGCCCCAGCACTATAATTCGAACAATCTTGGTAGGGGTCCACTAGATGAAGCTTCATGCCAAATATCAAAGACCTGGGCCTTGTGGTTTCAGAGAAGAAGATTTTTTAAGATTTCGGTGAAAAAATCTATTTTTAGCTCCTGTGACCTAGATGTGCAACGGACTGGAACCATTTGAACAACTTTGAAAGGGGTCCACCTAAGGATCATTCCTGTGAAGTTTGGTCAAAATCCAATAAGTGGTTTAGGAGGAGATGTCGTTTGAAGAAATTGTTTACGCACGAATGACGGACAAAAAGTGATCCTAATATTAATCACAAGAGGGCCATGATGGCCCTGGATCGCTCACCTGATCCATAGAGTAATAAGTGGGCCCCAGGGAGGGCCATTATTGACACCAGGGCTATAATGTGCATAATGTTGAGGGAGGTCTAAAAAGGTGAAAGTTCATACCAAATATCAACAAAGGCTATAATTTGAACAATCTTGGCAAAGGTCCAATAGATGAAGCTACACACCAAATATCAAAGACCTGGGCCTTGCGGTTTCAGAGAAGAAGATTTTTTTAAAGATATTCCCTACATAAGCCTATGTAAAACCAAATGGCCCAGGGGCGGGGATATTTTTGGCCTCAGGGCTATAATTTAAACAATCTTGATAGAGGTCCACTAGATGGAGCTTCACACCAAATATCCAAGTCCTGGGCCTTGCTGTTTCAGAGAAGAAGATTTTTCAAAGATTATCTCAATATAAGTCTATGTAAAACCAAAGGACCCCGGGGCGGGGGCATTTTTGGCCCGAGGGCTATAATTTGAACAATTTTGGTAGAGGTCCACTAGATGAAGCTCGATACTTAAATATCAAAGACCTGGGCCTTGCAGTTTCAGAGAAGAAGATTTCTAAATATTTCCCTATATAAGTCTATGAAAAACCAAAGGGTCTCCGGGCGGAGGCATTTTTGGCCCCAGGGCTGTAATTTGAACAATCTTGATAGAGGTCCACTAGATGAAATTTCACACCTAATATCAAAGACCTAGGCCTTGTGGTTTCACAGAAGGAAATTTTTAAGATTTTCCCAATATAAGTCTATGTAAAACCAAAGGGCCCCGAGGCGGGGCCATTTTTGGTCTCAGGGCTATAATTTGAACAACCTTTGTAGAGGTCCACAAGATGAAGCTTCATACTAAATATCAAAGACCTAGGCCTTGTGGTTTCATAGAAGAAGATTTTTCAAGATTTTCCGTATAAAAGTCTATGTAAAACCAAAGGGCCCTGGAGTGGGGGTATTTTTGGCCCCAGGGCTATAATTTGAACACTCTTGGTAGGGGTCCACAAGATGAAGCTTCATACCAAATATCAAAGACCTGGGCCTTGCGGTTTCAGAGAAGAAGATTTTTAAAGATTTTCCCTATATAAGCCTATGTAAAACCAAAGGGTCCCGGAGCTGGGGCATTTTTGGCCCCAGCACTATTATTTGAACAATCTTGGTAGGGGTCCACTAGATGAAGCTTCATACCAAATATCGAAGACCTAGGCCTTGCAGTTTCAGAGAAGAAGATTTTTAAAGATTTTCCCTATATAAGCCTATGTAAAACCAAAGGGTCCCGGGGCAGAGGCATTTTTTGCCCCAGCACTATAATTTGAACAATCTTGGTAGGGGTCGACTAGATGAAGCTTCTTACCAAATATCGAAGACCTAGGCCTTGCAGTTTCAGAGAAGAAGATTTTTAAAGATTTTCCCTATATAAGCCCATGTAAAACCAAAGGGCCCTGGGGCGGGGGCATTTTTGGCCCCAGCACTATAATTTGAACAATCTTGGTAGGGGTCCACTAGATGAAGCTTCATACCAAATATCAAAGACCTGGGCCTTGTGGTTTCAGAGAAGAAGATATTTTAAGTTTTCGGTGAAAAAATCTATTTTTGGCTCCTGTGTCCTAGATGTGCAATGGACCAGAACCATTTGAACAACTTTGAAAGGGGACCGCCTACGGATCATTCCTATGAAGTTTGGTCAAAATCTGATCAGTGGTTTAGGAGGAGATGTCGTTTGAAGAAATTGTTTACGCACGGATGACAGACAAAAAGTGATCCTAATATAAAACACAAGAGGGCCATGATGGCCCTGGATCGCTCACCTGATCCATAGAGTAACAAGTGGGCCCCGGAGAGGGCCATTATTGACCCCAAGGTTATAATGTGCATAATGTTGAGGGGGAAGAAGATTTTTAAAGATTTCCCTATATAAGTCTATGTAAAACCAAAGGGTCTCTGTGCGGGGGCATTTTTTGCCCCAGGGCTATAATTTGAACAATCTTGATAGAGGTCCACTAGATGAAATTTCACACCAAATACCAAACCTAGGCCTTGTGGCTTCACAGAAGAAGATTTTTCAAGGTTTTCCCTATATAAGCCTATGTAAAACCAAAGGGCCCCGGAGCGGGGGCATTTTTGGCGCCAGGGCTATAATTTGAACAATCTTGGTAGAGGTCCACAAGATGAAGCTTCATACCCAATATCAAAGACCTGGGCCTTGCAGTTTCAGAGAAGATTTTTAAAGATTTTCCCTACATAAGCCTATCTAAAACCAAAGGGCCCCGGGGCGGAGGCATTTTTGGCCCCAGCACTATAATTTGAACAATCTTGGTAGGGGTCCACTAGATAAAGCTTCATACCAAATAGCAAAGACCTGGGCCTTGCAGTTTCAGAGAAGAAGATTTTCTCTATATAAACACATGTAAAACCAAAGGGCCCCGCAGCGGGGGCATTTTTGGCCCCAGCACTATAAATTGAACAATCTTAGTAGGGGTTCACTAGATGAAGCTTCATATCAAATATCAAAGACCTGTGCCTTGCGGTTTCAGAGAGGAAGATTTTTACAGATCTCCCTATATAAGCCCATGTTAAACCAAAGGGCACCGAGGCGGGGGCATTTTGGCCCCGGCACTATAATTTGAACAATCTTGGTAGGGGTCCACTAGATGAAGCTTCATACCAAATATCAAAGACCTGGGCCTTGCGGTTTCAGAGAAGAAGATTTTTTAAGTTTTCGGTGAAAAAATCTATTTTTGGCTTCTGTGACCTATATGTGCAATGGACCGGAACCATTTGAACAACTTTGAAAGGGGACCACCTAAGGATCATTCCTGTGAAGTTTGGTCAAAATCCAATCAGTGGTTTAGGAGGAGATGTCGTTTGAAGAAATTGTTTACGCACGGATGACAGACAAAAAGTGATCCTAATATAAAACACAAGAGGACCATGATGGCCCTGGATCGCTCACCTGATCCATAGAGTAACAAGTGGGCCCCGGGGAGGGCCATTATTGACCCCAGGGTAATAATGTGCATAATGTTGAGGGAGGTCTAAAAAGATGAAGCTTCATACCAAATATCAACAAAGGCTATAATTTGAACAATCTTGGCAAAGGTCTACTAGATGAAGCTACACAACAAATATCAAAGACCTGGGCCTTGCAGTTTCAGATAAGAAGATATTCCTTACATAAGCCTATGTAAAACCAAATGGCCCCGGGGCAGGGGCATTTTTTGCCTCAGGGCTATAATTTAAACAATCTTGATAGAGGTCCACTAGATGAAGCTTCACCCCAAATATCAAAGACCTGGGCCTTGTTGTTTCAGAGAAGAAGATTTTCAAAGATTATCTCTATTATAAATCTATGTAAAACCAAAGGGCCCTGGGGCGGGGGCATTTGTGGCCCCAGGGCTATAATTTTAACAATCTTGGTAGAGGTCCACTAGCTGAAGCTTCATACCAAATGTCAAAGATCTAGGCCTTGTGGTTTCAGAGTAGAAGATTTTTCAAGATTTTTCCTATATAAGTCCATGAAAAACCAAAGGGCCCCGGAGCGGGGGCTTTTTTGGCCCCAGGGCTATAATTTGAGCAATCTTGATAGAGGTCCACAAGATGAAGCTTCATACCAAATATCAAAGCCAAATATCAAAGACCTGGGCCCTGCAGTTTCAGAGAAGAAGATTTTTAAAGATTTTCCCTATATAAACCTATGTAAAACCAAAGGGCCCCGGGGCGGGGGCATTTTTGGCCCCAGCACTATAATTTGAACAGTCTTGGTAGGGGTCCACTAGATAAAGCTTCATACCAAATAGCAAAGACCTGGGCCTTGCAGTTTCAGAGAAGAAGTTTTTTTAAAGATTTTTCCAATATAAGCCCATGTAAAACCAAAGGGCCCTGGGGCGGGGGCATTTTTGGCCCCAGCACTATAATTTGAACAATCTTGGTAGGGGTCCTTTAGATGAAGCTTCATACCAAATATCAAAGACCTGGGCCTTGCGGTTTCAGAGAAGAAGATTTTTAAAGGGTTTCCCTATATAAGCCTATGTAAAACCAAAGGGCCCCAGGGCGGGGGCATTTTTGGCCCCAGCACTATAATTTGAACAGTCTTGGTAGGGGTCCACTAGATGAAGCTTCATACCAAATAGCAAAGACCTGGGCCCTGCAGTTTCAGAGAAGTTTTTTTAAAGAGTTTCCCAATATAAGCCCATGTAAAACCAAAGGGCCCTGGGGCAGGGGCATTTTTGGCCCCAGCACTATAATTTGAACAATCTTGGTAGGGGTCCTTTAGATGAAGCTTCATACCAAATATCAAAGACCTGGGCCTTGCGGTTTCAGAGAAGAAGATTTTTAAAGGGTTTCCCTATATAAGCCTATGTAAAACCAAAGGGCCCCAGGGCGGGGGCATTTTTGGCCCCAGCACTATAATTTGAACAATCTTGGTAGGGGTCCATAAGATGAAGATTCATACCAAATATCAAAGACCTGGGCCTTGCAGTTTCAGAGAAGAAGATTTTTAAAGATTTTCCCTATATAAGCCAATGTAAAACCAAAGGGCCCTGGGGCGGGGGCATTTTTGGCCCCAGCACTATAATTTGAACAATCTTGGTAGGGGTCCACTGGATGAAGCTTCATACCAAATATCAAAGACCTGGGCCTTGCAGTTTCAGAGAAGAAGATTTTTAAAGATTTTCCCTATATAAGCCTATGTAAAACCAAAGGCTCCCGGGGCGGGGGCATCTTTGGCCCAAGCACTATAATTTGAACAATCTTGGTAGGGGTCCATTAGATGAAGATTCATACCAAATATCAAAGACCTGGGCCTTGCGGTTTCAGAGAAGAAGATTTTTAAAGATTTTCCCTATATAAGCCCATGTAAAACCAAAGGGCCCCGGGGCGGGGGCATTTTTGGCCCAAGCACTATAATTTGAACAATCTTGGTAGGGGTCCACTAGATGAAGCTTCATACCAAATATCAAAGACTTGGGCCTTGCAGTTTCAGAGAAGAAGATTTTTTAAGTTTTTGGTGAAAAAAATCTATTTTTGGCTCCTGTGACCTATATGTGCAACGGACCGGAACCATTTGAACAACTTTGAAAGGGGACCACCTAAGGATCATTCCTGTGAAGTTTGGTCAAAATCCGCTCAGTGGTTTAGGAGGAGATGTCGTTTGAAGAAATTGTTTACGCACGCACGGACGCACGGACGCACGGACGGACGCACGACGGACGACGGACAAAAAGTGATCCCAAAAGCTCACCTCGTCACTACGTGACGGTGAGCTAAAAATGTAACGTCGGTCATAACTTCAAAAGGATTTGCCCTACTCTCATGAAACTTCAAACATACTCATCCTCACAAGACCTATATTCTGACGAAGGACCATACCTATATTGATTTTGTCTGTGTGTTTGTCTTGCCTTAACCAAAAAACATAACCTTGGTCATTACTTCAAAAGTATTTTCTCTCATGAAAATTTACACAAAAACTTCCCATCACAACACTTGCATTCTGACAAAAACTTGTACCACAGCTCTTTGATAGCTCTATGAAGGGCCCTTTCTGACATAGTCAGTGATCTGGTTTTGAGGTTATGGCCCAACAAATAAAAGCAAAGTTATGCCCCTTTGAAAGTTTCTCTAAGCAATTTTGCCTGCAATTTAGAACCGACCAAGATGTGGAGCACTGCATATTATTTCAAGGTTACAGTCCACCAAATATTTATAGAGTTATGTCCCTTTGAAAATTCCTGTGAACATTTTGTTTATGGCTAACTCTTCCTTAGCTGAAAATTAATATACAGTTTGACCACAATGTGGACCGCACATATTGTTTCGAGGTTATGGCTTACCAGATATAGATAAAAGTTATGCCCCATTGCAGAATTCTGTATGTATTTTGTTTGTGGCTAACTTCCATTAATATCCTATGAAGTATTAATATCCTATGAAGCTGAAACTTCATAATTATAGTTAGACTATTGTGGCGCAGTGCTTATTGTTTTTGAGGTTATGGTCCACCAAAAAATAATCAAGTTATGCCCCTTTGAAAATTTCTGTACACATTTTGTTTGTGGCTAACTTCTGCAGGTAACATTTGATCTAGCAAAATCTTGATATTAAGTTGAGAAGTGCATTTGGTTTTATATAATAGAGAGGATGGTCCACCAAATATTTATATAAGTATAACATTTCGAAAATATCTGTAGAAATTTTCATTTCGCTAATTCCTACAATTTAGATCCGATCAAACTGAAACTTGATACGTAGCAAGACCATCATATGGAGCAGTTCTTGTTTCAAGGTTTCAGTCCAACAAATATTAACTTGCTACAGGCGTATAATGCCCCGCTTGTGGAGCTCTTGTTTTCAGCAGAAATACTGTAATAAACTACGTTACATTGTACTTGCCATAACAGTTAACATTGTGACCACTTAAAAGCTTGTTGAAGTTTTGAGTGCTGGAAAACTGCTTAGGTCTTTTATTAAAGCTTGCCAAGAAAAAAGTGGTGCGAGTTAGAGCGTCCTTTGTAAACCCTAGTGGTTTCTTTGGGCAGTAGGACTTGAGAAGTCATTTCATCTCAAGTGTGGGATAAAAGTTTCACAAAATCCGATGGAATTTCTCCAAAATGACCTAAATAGTGTTGACTCGGATGTAAAACCTTAATGCAAATGAACAAAGATTGTGTACCCATTTAGTACCAGAAACCCCAAAACAGGTACCCTGGCCAACAGTGCAGGCCCAGAACAGACGCCACAGAATGCTGCATCTGATCAGGGCCTACACCATTTGCAAAAAGTTAAGATATTTTCGGAATAAATTTTAAAGGTAACACAACCTGACACCCCTAAATTTCGAAATCGACTCCTGTTATATGTAAGGAGAAAGATTGCATTTGGTACAAAAAGGGTTAAGCTAAGGAGGCTTTGAACAACTGGAGCTATCAGCAAATGCTTCAAAGAATGGGCCTAATTTCATTCGGGTATGTCTGTGTACTTTTATTTTTCACAAAGACCAGGTATGGCCAATGTACATTACCTATCGTTGTCAAACAGACTAAGGAGCCAATCCTATGTTAAATTCGGTAGAACAATTTAAATTCCGTAGAACAATTATAGCACAAAACATCTCATGGGTAGTTTCGTCTGCTTATGGAATGTCTAACAAAAAGGCATTTACAAGCTGCTCAGATCTAGACTCATATTGGCTTACTAATTTCTGCAGACTGACTGGCCATCATTGTTCACAGTGTGCACCAAATCCATAGATAATTCCTGCAAATCAAAGACATTGCTTGGGGTTGTGATTCTTTTTCTTTTCAGGGGGAATTTCTCTTTTAGAGTGCTCCATTTTTCCAAAAGCAACACAAATTTCATCTGAAATACTCAGAAATCACATTTTCTGGGGTATAGACTTTTAATCTCTTCTCTGCAGGGAAGTGGACCAATCACATACATTCCTGCTTTCCAACAGGTTAAGGGAGAAGTACACTGAACTGAACATGGACTTCCCTATATGCCAAAATTGTTAAATTTCTTCATGAGCTGGCCAAATTCAACAGGTTGTGGACCATCGCCCATTGGGCTTGCAGAAATAGATAGGGCTGCATGGTGCTTCCACGCAGACACAAGTACTGGAAAGCCACTTAATGAAACCAATAGGGTTTATAAACATTGACAGGCCGACACGCACCGCTTTGCCTGGGCAGGCTTAGATCCTCTAAGAGGTTTACCAGTACTCGTGTGCATGTCGGTCTCAGCTCTGCGTGGAAGCATCATGCAGCCCATATATTTCTTCAAGTCCCGATGGGAGGGGGCTGGGTAATCCTCTGGAAGCATGGACCACAGCACAAAACTGAAAACTATGGAGTGTACAAGATTTTTTTCTTGGCCAGACTAGCTAGTTTTGGCCAATTAGGCCTCATCAGTGACCCTCAAGCATTTTCAAAGTTCCGCAGTGGAATCACTGATCCCAAAGTCTGCACTGTCAAAGACCGTCCCTGCACATAAACCCTATATGCTTGTTTTGGTGGTAGGGCTTGAGATGTCATTAATTTTCATCTCAGTGTCGGGTAAAGGTCCCATAAAATTGTAAGCAGTGTCGCCAAAATGACCTAAATAGTGTTAATGGGGATATCAAACCTCAATACAAACAACAAAGCCCATCAGGTTGTTAAAATTGAAAACCCAAGCAACTATAATATAATTATAAAATTGACATTGTTGTGGGTAGAGATGAATTTTGGTCCCTCCAATCTCAGTATAATTATAAAATGGGAATTTTTAACCCTTATACTGCCAGTGAATTCATTGCCAGACATACTTTTTTTCCTTTTTCAGAGAAAATAAAATCTACATGTGTGGTTTAACCCAATGCATGCGGAAAACCCCCTCAAGGGGTACCTTGGTAAACAGGGTGTTCTGTGGCGTGTGATCATGGCCTGCACTATTTGCTAACAGAATTTTCCATCAAAAATAGAATTAAATCGAAAAATAGACAGGTCACCCCTTATATGACAAATGGACTTAACCAACATATAGCAATGGAAGAGTCCACTAGGTTAACTTTATTGGTCAGTGAATCAAATGGATAAAAGCCATATATCACAACCTCATTATAATACTGTTTGGTATAACATGGTTTTGTATATAACATGGTTTCAAGGTGGATAAAATAAAGTTATAGATCATAATATAGAAAAATGGTCACAACAAGGTTGTTTTGTTAATAGTGCTATTAAGAGACAAACATTTCACCCAAACTTTCCCTACCTACTGCAAGGACAGGAGGAACTGTTCCATCAGTTGAATGCCCCAATACAAAGAGATACGGCACTTTAAAAATTGCCTCACCCAACCACTTCTTCATGTTCTCGCAAGTTTCTTTGCATAGCAATGCACTGGTCAAACTGTGCTGTTGGTGCACTTTTATTGGTTTGTTTAACCCTTCTCTTGCTAAATATTTAGATTAGCCACACCCATTTCTGACTTTGAACCAATCAGATTACTTGATGTAATTTATTCTTACAAAGCCATAAACTTAATGTCAAACAGTGAAAATCCTGATCAGATGGCTTCTTCAGAAGCCATCTGATCTGGATCTACACTGTTTCCAAAGATATGGGTTGTCGTGAACAGCATGACAAGAGTTAAATTTTATGCCCCACAAACAGCTGTCATATACATGTATAGAGAAAGGACCTCTGTTTAAACACTCATCCGTAAGTCTAGAATCAAAGCTATAATCCGAGGTTTATAAGGAGAGTAACTTTAACACTAGTCCACAGAGTTTGTTTTTTTGTTTGTTTAATTTGAGGTTTAACGTCCCTGTCAACACTGTAAAGGTCATTTTGGAGACGTTGCTTCCAATTATGTGGGACTTTTACACGACATTGAGATGAAATGACATCTCAAGCCCTGTCGTCCAATAAACCAATAGGGTTTATCAGCATGGACGGTCCGCCTCGCACCGCGGTTCCTGGAAAGGCTTAGATCCTCTTAGGGGTTTACCAGTACTAGTGTGCGGGCCGGATTCAGCTCTGCGTGGAAGCATCATGCAGCCCATATATTTCTTCAAGCCCCTATGGGCGGGAGCCGAAAAGGCTTCTTTTTTATTTGGTATTAAGTATTAATTTTCTCCCAAATGCTCATTAGTGCCTGAAATTAGTTCTTATAAAGCATGATTTTGCAGTTTACATTGGTAGTATATTAATCTCCTGTAATTAATTTCTTTAATGATGACTTAAGGCAAAATGTTACACATGGCATAATTTATCCTTTTTTTGCAAGGGAGACAATTTTTAACTCTTAAGATTTCTGGTTGCCTTCCTTGTAAAATAAGTTGCTTTGAAAATGGGATCTACTCTTAAAGAAAAGAATTTGCTCCTGAGGAGCAAATTCTTTCCTTTAAGAGTGGACCACTATCAATAAGGTTAGGGGGGACAAAAAACATTTTGTGATTTTTTTGTTGAGTTTTGTCCCTTGAATGTATAACCATTCCCCTAAAGATTTTGTTTTAACCCATATACGCCAAGTGTCCCCCCCCAAAAAAGGGACACTGGCAAGCAGTGAAGACATAGATCAGATATTGCAGAACCTGACATCTAGTTGATGCATCTAGCGTGCTTAAAGTACAAGGATTTTGTAGTAAACTTAAAAAATAAATAAATCAGACACCAGTTAAATAAGATATGGATCTGTCAAAAGCTGTTGAAAGGAATATTCTGTTCATTTTGAATGGGTTCATTCTAAACAAGCAAATTAAGATGCTTGTTATCGGGAGAAATAATTAGTTGTAAAATGAGCAACTTTTCCAAAATATGAGTCTCTGAAAGAACTAATTAGTCGGTGAAATGAATAGATTCCCCATAAGAATTATTTCCTAGGATTAGCTGCTAAGGCAATTTAAAGCCATGTTTGTGTTTGTAAATAATGATGTTTATAATGAGTTTTCTTGTTATAAAGTAAGCACGCAGCAGCAGCATGGGGAATTTGTTCTAACTGTTCGAACTGCACCATCCTATGTGGCTGCTTGGAAATACTTTATTTATCATATGTATTCGGATAGATAAGCCTGAGCAGACTGCAAAATGCGGTATCTCATCCATCCGGGTCTACACTGTTTGGCACTCATCCAGCTGTTTTTAGACCCAACATTGGGTAGTAAATTTTACTTGTTCCAGTTTTAGAACAAGTTTGTAAATATTTAGGGTAAATACGGTACTTTACTTACTATCTACCCAGTTTCAGCTTGATCTGATGAAAACTGTAGGAGGAATTATCCGGAAACGAAAGTTTACAAAAATGTTCAAAGGGGCATAACTCAGTAAATATTTGTTGGACCATAACTTTGAAACGATATGCCCTGCATCAGGTCATGGTTTTACTATCTACAAAGTTTCAGCTTGATGGGATGAAAACTGTAGGAGTTATCCCGAAACGAAAAATTTAACAAAAATTTCAAAGGGGCATAACTCCATAAATATTTGGTGGACGATAACCTCGAAACAATATGCGCTACACCACATCATGGTCTTACTACCTACCAAGTTTCAACTTGATCAGATGAAAACTGTAGGAGGAGTTATCCGGAAACAAAAAATTTACAGATGGACGGATGGACTCCGACCCCATACCATAATACAACCGTTTTTACAAATGTAACAGGCGTATAAAAATATCACAAATTTTCATCAGAAAAGTAACCATTTTAAAGACAGATTAAAATGTACTATAACTGATGGCCAGGGTGTGTTATCATAATGTATTATAAAGTAAAGGGTATGTTATGTGACTCATTAGAATTGCCTCTTTGAGGCAATTCTAACTAGAAATGGTGTTTGTAAAACACAATGCCCCCAACCTTTGCTTGTCCCTAGATGGCAAAATATTCAACAAATATTGTTAAAGACTCAAAAACATACAACAAGAATTCCGCCGAAGGCTATGTCGCGCCTGTGGAGGCGCAAAGTCACCAAACCATGAAATCTAGGTCAAGGTCAAACATGGATGCCTGCATAAAAATTCCACTCCTAGTTGCAAGCATGTACCAAGTATCATCAATGAAACTCTTAAAAACAGACTCTTACATCAGGGTGAAAGTTAGGGTTGTCACACTATTTTACAAAGTCAGTGAACCATAAAATGTAGGTCAAGGTCAGAAATGGATACTTGCATTGAAGTTTCAATTCCTAAATGCAAGCTTGTACCAAATACAATTAATGAAGCTCTAATAGATCTTGAGAAATGGACTCTTACATTAGGGTGAAAGTCAGGGTGGTCGCAATAATTCACCAAGTCAGTGAACCATGAAATATAGGTCAAGGTCAGATATGGATGCTTGCGTTGAAGTTGCAATGCCTGGATGCAAGTTTGTACCAAGAATGATTAATGAAGCTCTAATAGCTCTCAAGATATGGACTCTTACATTAGGTTGAACATTTGGGTGGTCGCAAATGTTGACGGATGAACAGACGAACGTACGAAAGGACGGAAACTTGGACTCCTATATCGCACCATGCTTATAGGAGGCGCGACAAAAAATGAAATGCTGGAGCTAAACAAACGCAAAGTTAGGCTTCGGTGGACCTCACCAGGGACAAATCATGTGGTACAAACCAATCTTAATTTGTCTGTAAATTATCAAACCTGAAAAAGAAAGCCTCGATTAGCAATATCAATTTTTCAACTGCACATCTCAATTCTTGGGGGAAACAAGCAAATTCGTTGAATTGATATCCCCTGCCGAATGGGTTTTTCGTGTAGAATGGCAAGAAAATATATCTGGCCAAAATTGAGAAAAAAAAAATTGCGCGTGCATCACGGCAGCATAATAATACATATTTATTTCAAGTTTCATTTTATTCCATGCAATAGTTGCTGAGAAACAGTTCCCGACAAAAAAGTGAGACGACGAAAAATCCAGAATTTCAATCATTCAAGGGGCCATGACTCTGGATGTAAAAAGTAAATACGGAAAAAAAATGCGCATGCATCACCACAGCATAATAATACATATTTATTTCAAGTTTCATTTAATGCCATGCAATAGTTGCTGAGAAACGGTTCCGGACAAAGTGAGACGACGAAAAATCCAGAATTTCGATCATTTAAGGGGCCATAACTCTGGATGTAAAAAGTCAATCCAGAAAAAAATTGCGCGTGCATCACCGCAGCATAATAATACATATTTATTTCAAGTTTCATTTTATTCCATGCAATAGTTGCTGAGAAACAGTTCCGGACAAAGTGAGATGACGAAAAAATCCAGAATTTCAATCATTTAAGGGGCCATAACTCTGGATGTAAAAAGTCAATCCGAAAAAAAATTGCGCGTGCATCACTGCAGCATAATAATACATATTTATTTCAATTTTCATTTAATTCCATGCAATAGTTGCTGAGAAACGGTTCCGGACAAAGTGAGACGACGAAAAATCCAGAATTTCAATCATTCAAGGGGCCATAACTCTGGATGTAAAAAGTCAATCCGAAAAAAAATTGCGCGTGCATCACTGCAGCATAATAATACATATTTATTTCAATTTTCATTTAATTCCATGCAATAGTTGCTGAGTAACGGTTCCGGACAAAGTGAGACGACGAAAAATCCAGAATTTCAATCATTCAAGGGGCCATAACTCTGGATGTAAAAAGTCAATCCGAAAAAAAATTGCGCGTGCATCACCACAGCGTAATAATACATATTTATTTCAAGTTTCATTTAATTCCATGCAATAGTTGCTGAAAAACGGTTCCGGACAAAGTGAGACGACGAAAAATCCAGAATTTCAATCATTCAAGGGGCCATAGCTCTGGATGTAAAAAGTCAATCCGAAAAAAAATTGCGCGTGCATCACCACAGCATAATAATACATATTTATTTCAAGTTTCATTTAATTCCATGCAACAGTTGCTGAGAAACGGTTCCGGACAAAGTGTGACGGACGGACGGACGGAAGGACGGACGGACGGACAATGCCAAAACTATATCCCTCCGCCTTCGGCGGGGGATAATAAAGTACTTACCACTACTTGTTGTCTACTGACAGTTTGTTATAAGTGGCTGGTGCAAATACATATACTATTGACTGGCTTAAGCATTGTTTCTTTAAGCTTGTTGTGTCCAGCTGCTGTCAGTAGCATAGAAAATGTATTCTTAAGTGATTTTAAAGCATGTGTCCATCTGATGTTATCAGTCACACCCGATAGCAGTATGTGTCCAACTGATGTCAGCAGGGACAGAACTGTGTACTGTAGCATTTGATGTTCCCCTACTGTGAGGAGGGAACAAAATTATGCACTCATATATTACAATGGGCACAAATTACCAAAATGACAAAGGGCCATAACTCACAAAGTATTTTTCAGAATTTTGTCAAAAGTTAATCAGTTCATCTACTCATCACCACCAATATATTCACCAACTTTCAAGGCTCTAGCTCCAATAGTTTTTGAGATATCTTGCTGACAAGATTTTATTAAAAAAATTTCAAAGGGCAATAACTCTTGAAAGGGGCATAATCCGGATGAGAAAAAAAATATGTGTCGGCTTATTCTTCATTAGGAATGCATATATGAAATTTCAAAACCATAGCATATACAGTTCTAAAGTTATGCTAAGCATCACTTTTAGCATTCATTACAATGGGCACAAATTACCAAAATGACAAAGGGCCATGACTCACAAAGTATTTTTCGGAATTTTGTCAAAAGTTAATCAGTTCATATACTCATCACCACCAATATACTCAACAACTTTCAAGGCTCTAGCTCCAATAGTGTTTGAGATATTTTGCTGACAAGATTTTATTAAAAAAAAAATTTCAAAGAGCAATAACTCTTGAAAGGGGCATAATCCGGACGAGAAAAAAATACATGTCAGCTAATTTTCCATGAGGAATCCATATATGAAATTTCAAAACCCTAGCATACACGGTTCTAAAGTTATGCTATGCATCACTTTTAGCATACATTACAATGGGCACAAATTACCAAAATGACAAAGGGCCATGACTCACAAAGTATTTTTCGGAATTTTGTCAAAAGTTAATCAGTTCATATACTCATCACCACCAATATACTCAACAACTTTCAAGGCTCTAGCTCCAATAGTGTTTGAGATATTTTGCTGACAAGATTTTATTAAAAAAAAATTTCAAAGGGCAATAACTCTTGAATGGGGCATAATCCGGACGAGAAAAAAATACACGTCAGCTAATTTTCCATGAGGAATCCATATATGAAATTTCAAAACCCTAGCATACACGGTTCTAAAGTTATGCTATGCATCACTTTTAGCATACATTACAATGGGCACAAATTACAAAAATGACAAAGGGCCATAACTCACAAAGTATTTTTCAGAATTTTGTCAAAAATTAATCAGTTCATCTACTTATCACCACCAATATATTCACCAACTTTCAAGGCTCTAGCTCCAATAGTTTTTGAGATATCTTGCTGACAAGATTTTATTAAAAAATTTCAAAGGGCAATAACTCTTGAAAGGGGCATAATCCTGACGAGAAAAAAAAATACACGTCAGCTTATTTTCCATCAGAAATGCATATATGAAATTTCAAAACTATAGCATACACAGTTCTAAAGTTATGCTATGCATCACTTTTAGCATACATTACAAAGGGCAAAAATTACCAAAATGACAAAGGGCCATAACTCACAAAGTATTTTTCCGAATTTTGTCATAAGTTAGTCAGTTAATCTACTCATCACCATCAATCTATTCACCAACTTTCAAGGCTCTAGCTCCAATAGTTTTTGAGATATCTTGCTGACAAGATTTTTATTAAAAAAATTTCAAAGGGCAATAACTCCTGAAAGGGGCATAATCCGGACGAGAAAAAAATACACGCCAGCTAATTTTCCATGAGGAATCCATATATGAAATTTCAAAACCCTAGCATACACGGTTCTAAAGTTATGCTATGCATCACTTTTAGCATACATTACAATGGGCACAAATTACCAAAATCACAAAGGGCCATAACTCACAAAGTATTTTTTAGAATTTTGTCAAAAGTTAATCAGTCCATCTACTCATCACCACCAATATATTCACCAACTTTCAAGGCTCTAGCTCCAATAGTTTTTGAGATATCTTGCTGACAAGATTTTATTAAAAACATTTCAAAGGGCAATAACTCTTGAAGGGGGCATAATCCAGACGAGAAAAAAAATACGCGTCAGCTAATTTTCCATGAGGAATCCATATATGAAATTTCAAAACCCTAGCATACACGGTTCTTTAGTTATGCTATGCATCAAAAGCGTAACGGACGGACGAACGAACCAGAACCAATACGCCCCTCCAACTTTTTCAAAGTTGGGGGCATAATGAGAACACAAAACATGCATTTTCAAGATAAAATAAGAAATATCTCCCTAAAATTATCCAATATTTTGTTGTTTGTAGCTATGGGAATAATTGTGTAGGCCCTCAAGAACAAGTTTGAATCAGCCATGGTAAATGAGCCTACAGTGTTTGAGTGTGTGTTTGAGTTTTACGTCTCACCAATAGCTAAGATCATACGAGCCCCGCCAAGCGAATTTGTGTCTTCGAGCATTCCATCATGACAAATTTTAACTGCGCATGCCCAGCCATTCAGAGGGGCCAGGGATATGGCTTTCTGTCTGAAGGTTCCTCTTGATTCACTGCTTGTATGAGCGAGCAGCGAAGGTTCTGGCGAGACTGCGCGGATGCGCAGGATCGCCTGAACCTTCGCTGCTCGCATAGGCGATAAGTACCAAAATCACTTGACGGGGCCCATACAGAGATGGGACCTAGGTTTAAAGACTCATCAGAAAGTCTGGAGAAGCCTGGAATCGATCCTGCAATTCCTAGTTTACAAGGCGTATAACCACTACACCATGGAGGCTTCTACAGTGTTTGAGCTACAGACATATCATGGAGTTCTTTTTTGCAAAACCTGCGAAACTGCTCAAACTGATAAATTTGTTAAATACACAAGACTCTGTCTGCCGTCCAAACAAGTTTCATCACAAGAAAATGTATCTCTTTAACCCTTATCCTGCAGTTCATGACAACCTCTAGTGTAGATCCAGATCAGATGGCTTCTCAAGAAGACATCTGATCAGGATCTAGACTTTCTGACATTCAGTTTATGAATTTGTAGGTATAAATTTCATCAAGTAATCTGATTGGTTAAAAGTAAGGAATGGGTTTGGTTAAATTAATGCTTATTGAAGTGTGAACCCCGAAATAAATTACCTAAGTTACTTAGATTTGCATTGTTTCTATCCATTATGTGTAAAAAAATTCTGGACATCACGTGAACAAGTCCGTGAAATGAACACCCCACTAAACCCCACTTTATATAGAGAAAACTGGGGTTTACGGGGGTGTACATTATTTTTCTTATTTCTACTTCAAGACATGTAGGTTGTGGGTATTCGTTAGAACCATGAGGCAGTTCTAATGAGCACCCACAGCCCATGTTTGCAGTATAAATAAGAAAGATATCACAGATTTTCATCAGAAAAGTAGTCATTTTGGAGATGTGAAAAAATGCACTATGTCGAACGGGTGTGTTGTAATGTTGAGGGTTAAAATTGAAACAAGAAAACAGTTCCTTACAGTTTTTCTATGAACAGTGGAAGAGCTTTGTTGACGTCATGCTGTCACATCTTCCCATCATATTGGAGAGAACCACGGTTGATTTTGATGTCACTTAGTGATCATTGTTTGTTTGTTTGTTTTGGAGTTTAACGGCCCAGTCAACACTATTTTAGGTCATTTTTGAGCCGGTCAGTTTACCTATCCATATTTTTCCTGGGCAGGCTTATATGCAAGCGGTTAACCAGAACAGTGCACATTCTTTCGCCAGAAACTCACAACTGCCCTTCTTGAATCAGCGGAAGGGAGAGAATGACCTTAGAAAAGATTTCATGATCAATCTCCACGCAAGAATGTTGCCGAACCCGGCGGGAATCGAACCCACATCCTCCTGATCACCAGTCAGACGCGCATCCGACTGAGCCACCGAGGACGGCTCACTTAGTGATCATGTGACGTCACATGAGTTTCACATATTAACCCTTTTTGTACTAAATGGAATCTTCCTCCTTATATAGCTGGAGTCCATTTCAAAATTTAGGGGTGTCAGGTTGTGTTTTCTTCATAATTTATTAGGAAAATGGCTGAACTTTTTGCAAACAGTGTAGGCACTGATGAGATGCCACATTCTGTGGCATCTGATCTGGGCCTGCACTATTAGCCAACTACCCATTTTGGGGTTTCCGGTACAAAATGAATTAATTGAGGTACGGTACATTTCACCCCAACAGTTTACTATTGGGGTTTTCTGTAAACAAGATAACCCTTCAGGGGAGGTAGCTCTTTCACAACTTTTTCATCTCTCTTATCAACAGTGGTCTACCCTTAATAAAATTTACAGTAAAAATCCTAAATATTTGCACACCTTGAGGATTTGCAGTAATTCTACTAAAATTTTAACAAATTTGTTTCAAGATCATGCAACAAGACGGCCATGATTGCCCTGGATCTCTCACCTGATCCATAGTGTAAAATGTTGGCCCCGGGGAGGGCCATTTTAAATATTGGCTCCGGGGCTATAATTTGCATAATCTTGGTAGAGGTCTAAAAGGTGAAGCTTCATTCCAAATATCAAAGACCGGAGCCTTCTGGTTTCAGACGAGAAAATTTCTAAAGGTTTTCCTTATATAAGTCTATATAAAACCTGTGGGTCCTCGGGTGGGGGCATTTTTGCCTACAATTTGAACAATCATGCATTACGAAAACACGCCTATACAAATGCATTGTAAATTTTACCACCAAAAATGAAAATTTTCCGAAGACAAATTGTGGCATTTTTCTTATTGCTGACAAAAAAAGGCCCCTCCCTGGGGCTCGCTGGTTTTTACGTAAACTTTTATAAGGAAAACCTTTAAAAATCTTCTTGTCTGAAATCAAACTTTGTCTAGTAGACCTCTACCAAGATTGTTCTAATTATAGTCCTGGGGCCAAAAATGGGTCCATCCTGGTGCCCACTGGTTTTACATAGAATTATATAGGGAAAACCTTTGAAAATGTTTTTTTTTTGTGGATTTAATTTTTTTTTCTTTTTTTTTTGAAAATGTTTTTGTCTGAGACCAGAAAGCCAAGGTTTTTGATATTTGGTATGAAGCTTCATCTAGTGAACCTCTAACAAAATTGATCAAATTATAGCCCAGCTAGTAGGCCAAAAGTGGGCCCAGCCTGGAGCCCACTTGTTTTACATAGACTTATATAGGGAAAACCTTTGAAAATCTTCTTGTCTGAAACCAGAAGGCCAAGGATTTTGATATTTGGTATGACGCTTCATCTTGTGAATTTCTACCATCACGAAAACTTGCCTATATTAATTTTATCCCCTTAAACCCCACTTTTATATAACAAAACTGGGGTTTGCAAGGAAGAATATTCTATTTGGTACAAAAAGGGTTAATAGTGTTATAAAGATGTTGTGGTGTATTTTGTTCCATTTATAAGGGAGACTTTTGTAACTTCCTGTGGAATTCCCTGTAGTCAAAAGAGTGGCCTACTTTTAACCCTTTTTTGTACCAAATGGAATCTTCCTCCTGATACACGTATATAGAAGAGTCCATTTCAAAATTTAGGAGTGTCAGGTTCTGTTTTCTTCAAAATTGATTAGGAAAATGGCTGAACTTATTTCAAACAGTGTAGGCCCAGATCAGACGCCGCGTTCTGCGGCGTCTGATCTGGGCCTACACTGTTTGCCAAAGTATCCCTTTAGGGGCTTCCGGTACTGAATGGGTTAAAGGAAAGTATGAGTTGATCCTTAGGAGCTACCATAAAATCCGAAAAATTTGCACACCTTCAGGACTTGCTGTAATTCTTCTAAAATTTTTTACAAATTTGTTTCACAATCCAGCAAGGAGTCCAAAAGGTATAGATGGAATGACAAACGGTGTAGACCCTGATTAGACTGCTCCTTCACGATCAGTCTGATCTGGGTCTGCACTGTTTGTTTAGCATGGGCGTCAGAATAGGAGGGGGGGGGGGCAGGGGCAGCAGCTGCCACCCCAAAATTTTGCCTGATTATAAAAATCGGCATGCATAGAAAAATGAAAACACGCACACACACGCATGCACACACACACACACACGGAAAAGTTTGTTTTCTCATGCAATGGTTTTGCCAAATTCACACTGACAGTGATAATTACCTGCAGGTGGCAAATGATTAACTGTGAAAGATATGATTATAGTATATACCAATAAAACAATAACCTTATATTTAGCTTAATGCTTAATTTGTGGAGTCCTCTGATTTATGGTTGTAATCCATGAAGATCAAAGGTGCTTGTCAAAGGCATTCACTTTAGAATAAATTGATTATTGCAGTATATTAGTTATAATTAGCCTAAGATTTTATATTCATCCCTTTTTGTACCAGAAACCCCAAAACGGGTATTTGGCAAACAGTGCAGGCCCAGATCAGATGCCGAAGAATCTGGCATCTGATCAGGGCCTACACTGTTTGCAAAAAGTTCAGCCAGTTTCCTAATAAATTTTGAAGAAAACCCAACCTGACATGCCTAATTTTTGAAATGGACTCTGCTATATATAAGGTGGAAGATTCCATTTGGTACAAAAAGGGTTAAACTTTCTTCTGTCTTCATTGTATCATTCTTGCTGTATAATCATGGGTGATTAGCCAAATCAACAAGGAAATTTTTAATTTCCAAACTCAGTGCATTTAAACCACAGTGGTTTACCCAGAGACTGTGGCTGCATTTCAATTCTTCCACAAAGAAAACAAATTGAAAATTTTACCAGCGAAAAAGGAAAATTTTCAGATCAAATATTCTAATATTTTTTTCATATTTCTGCTCAACGATAGATTGTGGGAACTCATTAGAACTGACTCAACGAGATGGTTCTAACAAATACCCACAATCTATGTTTTTTAGCGGAAATAAGAAAACTAATGTATACACCTGTAAACCCAAGTTTTATTACATAAAAGTGGGATTTACCGGGGTTAAATTAAAAGGGCCTGTTTTAGTGATGCTAAGTCTGATGTCTATTGTTCTACTTGGCTGCATGATGCGCTTCCACGCAGAGCACATCCCAATGTCGGGTAAAAGTCCCAAATATAGGAAGCAATGTCTCCCGGATGACTTACTTATGTTGACGGGTACACATGGTATATACATCTGTGCATCAATTAGATATAAATTCACGATATAAAAAGGGAGAAAACGTGTCAGCAAAGGCAAATTTCAAAATGTTCTTGTTGGGGTGGGGGGGGGGGGGTGGGTGGGAGTTACCCCTCGCCCCACACATTAGGGGGAACTCCCTGCTCTTCACCCACTTGGGCCTTTGGATCTGTCCCAATACTAAGAGTCATTATGGTAATTCTCTCCATTTAGGGTTGACCACCAGTGATAAGGTAGTCAGAAATATCTTTAATGAGACGTCTCCCATGAAAGGACATATCCACATTCATAGAAGAGACCACTTCAGAAAGTCAGGAATGAAGGGGTTAACCATTATCCTGCTGAATAAATTAATTTCATCACATCCATCTATTTGTTAAATTCACAAACTGCGTGACAGTGTAGATCCTGATCAGATGACACAGGATCTGATCTGGATCTACACTGTTTGCAAGGGCAGCGGGTTGTCATGTTCAGCGGCATAAGGGTTAAATAAACTCAACGGGATAAACTCAAGTCTGATCAAAACACAGTCTAATCAGTCTCTGTGATGCATGCTATGACTGCACAGGTTCGCAAATAATATACACGTACCAGTCTCTCTTAAGACTGCTTCATACACATATACAGTCGAACTTCAAAGGCTCGAACACCTTTGCGACCTCGAAAATCTGTTCGAGACAGGGGTAGTTTGAGCCACTGAGGTTATTGTCAGGAGGCATAACGAGATACTTTTAGTCATCTTTTAGGTGTTCGATAATGAATATGTATGCTGTGTGTAATCATTAGAATCGCCTCATCGAGGCGATTCTTATGAGCACACACAGCATACATTTGCAAGATAAAAGACTAAAATCTCCTTAATTATCCCCCCACTATTTCTTATGTAGAGGATTTCGCTAGGGGTTCAAGAACGGGTTTGACTCATCCATGGTAAACGAGCCATCGGTGTTCGAGCCATCAAAGTTTTACTATATGTGAGTTCTGCCTAGAGAAAGTCTGTCATGAAGGTTTGACACAAATCCACCTGTACAGCTACACAGACTAGCAAGACATACAGAAGCTAGTGGCATTGTATATAAACAGTGAACCCAAAGGTGCTGATCAGACTGCACAAACTTGCATGCCAGTCGGCATCTTGACAAAAAAACAGTTTTCTCATTTCTCATGATGTCGCTCATATAATCCTAAAAGCTCTCATAATGAATTCTTTAAGTCCCATGGTGAGATTCCTGAAAATTGTTTTGGCATTACAAGTGAAAATTTAAGCCATAGTTTTAATAGATTTTATCACGCTTGTGTGATTTAAATGGTTATAAATCCCAAGAGCCAAAAAGGACTTGTATTAAGGATAAGAATGCCATTATTTTTTATTATTTTTCCATTAAAATACGTTGTGCCTAAACTCTTTCCTGGTGAATAAATGTCATAGGATGTATACCGTAATGATCCTAAGTATTGGGACAGATAGGCCTAAGCAAACAGTACAGACCCAGATCAGACTGCTCCTGTAGGAACAGTCTGATCAGGGTCTACACTGTTTGAAATTCTATCTGCACTTTATGGACTCCTTGCTGGATCGTGAAACAATTTTGTTAATATTTTAGGGGAATTACAGCAGGACTTAAAGGTGTTTGAATTTTTAGGATTTTAACGGATACCTCTAAAAACTTGATGTAGGCCACAACAGGTCAAACTGTGTCTCCAGGAGTGTGCACATGGTAAAAACTCAGCTTTGTCTGCCGAGTCTAATCACACAGAATCTTTGCTCATGCCCATTGATGAAGAAATCAAAGTATTGACAGCACTTTGTGTATCGTAAAAACCTAAAAATTTGGACTCCTTGAGGACTTACTATAATTCTCCTTACATTTTAAAAACAAGAGGACCCTTGGTCCTGTATCGCTCACCTGAGCTAACAAATTCAAAGTTTAAGGAAGTGCCGACCTTTCCTGAAGGCTTTACGGGAGGACATGGTGATGACAGGGTAAGCATTTTCTGCAAATCAAGTAGAATGTAACTCTATGATAAACAGGCTGACCTCACCGGTTTTCAAACTCATTCAAGCTTTTATTCCTGACTTGCTAAGAAGATCTGATCTGAACTGAAGTGGCTATGGTGATGACAAGTTCAAAAACAAGAGTTTTCAAACTCCACCAAGCTTTCTGCCTGACTTTCTTGTTTGTAAGTTTCATGAAGATCCGTTCAAAAGTGAAGGGGCAGCAGTGATGACAAGGTCGAAAATAGGCATTTTCAGCAATCAAAGGCACTCTATGATAAATGTGCCGACTTGGCCGGTATTCGAACTCATCTGAGGTTTTATCCCCAGCCACCTTACATATAATTTTCAGAAAGATACGATCAAAACTGAAGGGGCTACAGTGATGACAAGGTCAAAAATCGGCATTTTCAGCAATCAAAGGGATGTAACTGTATGATAAATGGGTCGACTTGGCCGGTTTTCGAACTCTTCCAAGGTTTTATCCCCAGCCACTTTACATATAAGTTTCAGAAAGATCGGATCACAACTGAAGGGGCTACCGTGATAACAAGGTCAAAAATCGGCATTTTCAGCAATTAAAGGGGCGTAACTCTATGATAAATGGGCCGACTTGCCAATTTTTCGAACTCATCCGAGGTTTTATCCCTAGCCACCTTACATATAAGTTTCAGAAAGATCCGATCAAAACTGAAGGGGCTACCGTGATGACAAGGTCGAAAGTCGGCGTTTTTCAGCAATCAAAGGGACATGACTCTATGATAAATGGGCCGACTTGGCCGGTATTCAAACTTATCCGAGTTTTTATCCTCAGCCACCTTACATATAAGTTTCAAAAAGATCCGATCAAAACCGAAGGGGCTACAGTGATGACAAGGTCAAAAATCGGCATTTTCAGCAATCAAAGGGACGTAACTCTGTGATAAATGGGCCTACTTGGCCAGTTTTCGAACTCATCCAAGGTTTTATCCCCAGCCACCTTACATATAAGTTTCAGAAAGATACGATCAAAACTGAAGGGGCTACCATGATGACAAGGTCAAAAATCGGCATTTTCAGCAATCAAAGGGATGTAACTCTATGATAAATGGGCCGACTTGGCCGGTTTTCGAACTCATCCGAGTTTGTATCCCCAGCCACCTTACATATAAGTTTCAGAAAGATAGGATCAAACTAAAGGGGCTACAGTGATGACAAGGTCAAAAATCGGCATTTTCAGCAATCAAAGGGCTGTAACAGTATGATAAATGGGTCGACTTGGCCGGTTTTCGAACTCTTCCAAGGTTTTATCCCCAGCCACCTTACATATAAGTTTCAGAAAGATTGGGTCACAACTGAAGGGGCTACCGTGATAACAAGGTAAAAAATCGGCATTTTCAGCAATTAAGGGGCGTAACTCTATGATAAATGGGCCGACTTGCCAATTTTTCGAACTCATCCGAGGTTTTATCCCCAGCCACCTTACATATAAGTTTCAGAAAGATCCGATCAAAACTGAAGGGGCTACCTTGATGACAAGGTCGAAAGTCGGCGTTTTTCAGCAATCAAAGGGACGTTACTCTATGATAAATGGGCCGACTTGGCCGGTATTCAAACTTATCCTAGTTTTTATCCTCAGCCACCTTACATATAAGTTTCAAAAAGATCCGATCAAAACCGAAGGGGCTACAGTGATGACAAGGTCAAAAATCGGCATTTTCAGCAATCAAAGGGACGTAACTCTATGATAAATGGGCCTACTTGGCTGGTTTTGGAACTCATCCAAGGTTTTATCCCCAGCCACCTTACATATAAGTTTCAGAAAGATCCGATCAAAACTGAAGGGGCTACCGTGATGACAAGGTCAAAAATCGGCATTTTCAGCAATCAAAGGGACGTAAGTCTATGAAAAATGGGCTGACTTGGCCGGTTTTTTAACTCATCCGAGGTTTTATCCCCAGCCACCTTACATATAAGTTTCAGAAAGATCCGATCAAAACTGAAGGGGCTACCGTGATGACAAGGTCAAAAATTGGCATTTTCAGCAATCAAAGGGATGTAACTCTATGACAAATGGGCCGACTTGGCCCGTTTTCGAACTCATCCGAGTTTTTATCCCCAGCCACCTTACATATAAGTTTCAGGAAGATCTGATCAAAACTGAAGGCGCTACGGTGATGACAAGCATTTTCCCATGGTAAGTCTATGGGACCTTGTGGTTGCCATAGGAACCAAAGTTTTAGAGCGATTTCGAAAAAAAGTTTATGTCATCAATGCCCCACCAGAGGCATGCTACAGATGAGAAATGATTGAGATCAGCCTGCAGGATACAGAGATATAGCTGCTCAAAAGTGTGGACGGACGACGGACGGACGACGGAGGACCCACTATACTATAAGCTCCCCTGGAGCCTTCGGCCCAGGTGAGCTAAAAACCTGTTTTACGATCCAGTATGGAGTCAAAAAAGAGCTGACAGAATGGCAAACAGTGTAGACCCTGATCAGACTGCTCCTTGAGGAGCAGTCTGATCAGGATCTGCACTGTTTGCTCAGACCTGTAGGTGATGACGGCAGATCATGACGGTAGGCTAGGAAAACGGTCTTGAACAATGACATAGACTGTTTTGTTTAACCCTTAAATTTTTTTACTGAAGCAACCAGTGTAGACCCTTTTCAGATGCCATATTCTGTGGCATCTGATCTCGGTCTACACTGTTTGCCAATTCCAATGCACGATTCCAGTCCAAATCCTATAGATAACTCTCTTATGTAACATCCTGGCCTGTCACCCTCGCCCATCAGGGCTTGAGAAATAGATGGGCTGCATAATGCTTCCACGCAGAGCTGAATCCGGCCCGCACACTAGTACTGGTAAACCGCTTAGAGGATCTAAGCATGTCCAGGAACCGCGGTGAGAGGCGGACCGTCCATGCTAATAAACCCTATTGGTTTCATAGGGGGACAGGTCTTGAGATGTAATTTCATCTCAATGTCGGGTAAAAGTCCCATAAAATTGGAAGCAACGTCTCCAAAATGACCTTTACAGTGTTGACGGGGACGTTAAACCTCAAATCAACCAAAAATCAAACAAACGGTAACTTTAAGACATTTACCAGCATAAGACCTTTCAAGTTTTCAAGTTTTGTGGGCGTCAGTCAAGGTGAGATTATTTTTTAAACTATGTTTCCAGTATTCTTGAATGACTTATTTATTCTTTCTTTTTTTTCTTTCTATACATACTGCATCACCCTCTCACTAGGATTACGTGCAGGTGTACATTACGTACACTCCAGGTTTGCAGGATGAAATCCTACACAGTAATCATGTAATTACGGTACGGATCTTTTACCCGCACAAGAGATGGGTCTCCCTGCAGAGGGGGCCTCCAGTTTACATCCCCATTCAAATGGCAGTGCACTTCCTGGCATTCATCCATGCAAATGATGCCAGTGGAGCATGGTCGCACTAACAATTTTATTACTGCTGCCGGGAATGGAACCGGGGGCCTCTAGCATGACAGGCAAGTGCCCTAACCACTGAGCTACCACTAAATTTATTTTTCATGTTAATAGTTTGACTCCTGCTAACGACATGGCATAACGATGACAGTTTATCTCAAACTCTTTTTATCATATGACGTTGCATCTGAGAATGTAATAATACCATGTAATATATTCGATAATCCACTAATTGATTAAATATGCAAATTAGTTTGCTATGCCCTGTAACGTTACATGTACGACGTTCTTAATTACGACGCGTTTACTAATGACTGAATATTGACATTTTTGTTAAACATTCGTGAATAAAATGTGTTTTAAATGTCATATGATAAATAGAATCTTGCATTCGTGCTCATGTATAATTGTATTTATTAAACTCGTTGAAGAAAAGGGATAAAATGCTCGGCACAGCCTCACATTTTATCCCTTTTCTTCAACTTGTTTAATAAATTCAATAATACATGAACACTCATGTAAGATCCTCTATATCTTGCTGTACACCAATGTTACAGTGATTTTTGCTGAGTCTGCTTCAGAACATCATTATATATCAATATTGTTTATCATGGGATCTTGAGGTTTACCCAACCAAAACTAAAATTACGTTTTTCCTAATAGGATAGTCCAGCAGAACCCTGTTACAATTGTCAGTTTGACCTTTATAATGACTGTAAGATTACAGTTTTCTTACAATGGGCCCTTTCAGAGAAGCATAACAAAAGACTGTTGGACAAAGCCCCTAAAGCTTTATTTTCTGTGATTGGCAAAACCAGAAAATTATTCAACTTTAGAATTACAGCTTCAACATTATGTCTTGAGGTGTTTGGGTACGAGACTGGAAAACTTTTGTGTTCAGATTAAAAGATGATTTTGAAAGGTAAAAAGTCATCACCAAACATTATACTTTATGTTGAGCTGCGCAGGTATTCAATTATCATTCAATTATCTAGTATAATAGGATTCTGACAAAAGATAATGAATGCTAAACCTGACAAAATAACAAATCAACCATGTAAAATTTTACTTGTCATACATGATAACGACTTTTTTGTTCTAAGGGTTTTTTTAAGAATAAAGAATATTTTCATGAATGTGTTAAGGAAGAAGTGTGGCTGCAATAAGTGGTCCCTATAAATGCAAAAGCCATTAAGCACAAACTAGTAGAGAACTACCAGTTAACCTGAAAGAGATCTGTTCATGAAGCTCCTAAATGTTTAAACTATACCTAGGACATTTAAGAAAGAGTAACAGTATAATAACTGTTTCAACATTTTACCAACAGATCTTGCAATTCCTTTCTTCCACTTAAGATCACTCAACCATGAAATGTCTATCCAATGGGGAAGATTCCTTGATATGGCATGGTACAACAGAATCTGTGAGCTATTTTCACTTCACAGACTTAAAGTGATTACCATTATATGTTGGGGAGGGGTGGGGATACACTTATTTTGAAAAAAAACATGTTATTGCCAAGCTATAATGCTCTATAAAATTTGAGAATTTCATCAGTCACCTTATAAAGTTGCAAAATTCTGCATGGTGCTTGTGAAAACTTTTCAGGAAATTTTTAAGAACATTTAATCTTGTTTATAAGAAATGCTGTTCATGGTTGATGGCAGTGAAGGCTTCATTGATGATGGACTGAATTATCAACAAGTGAAACCACCCGGGGAGACTCACATTGTCATTGTGGATGGTTCAGGTTCAGATTGTTTCTTTGGAATGCTGATCAGGACCTGGACCTGTACTGCTTGCACGGGTACAGACCTGGATCAGGCTGCTCTTTGAAGAAGTTTGGTTGGGGGTTGTATGCTGTGTGGTTATCTTATGCTTGTATTTGTAGCAGTTGTCTATGTCTGAATCTGAATCGTTACTTGTGACACGTCAATTGACATTCATTCACCAGGACCTGTGAAAAGGGAAGTTAGTCCCTAGCTCTCGCCAAAGAAGTAAACTTGGCCACATTATCCTTAGCACATTCCACGGATGAAATAACCGAATCTGGACAGGCATTTCAATCTCCAATTGTCTGAAGGAAGAAGGATCCCTTGTAGATGTCAGTTCTTGCAGAGGGCACCTGAAATGCCAGAGTGATGCTTTCTGTCACTCCTAATTGGGGAGTAAGATCATCTGTTGGAATGCTGGCAACACACTTCAGACCTTTGTACAAGAGTATAAGCCCACTGTCTCTCCTCCTGTTCTTGAGAGACTCCCATCCTAAGTTTTTCAGTATTCCAGTCATACTTCCAGTTTCAAAGCTGCAATTGCTTGTAACAAATCTAGCTGCCCTATTCTGAACTTTTTCAATCTCCACTTGAAGGACTATACCATGGGGGTCCCAGACACAACTAACATACTCCAAGATGGGGCAAACAAGTCCCTTATAAGCTGCTTCTTGAACATCTTTGGGGCACTGACAAAGATTTTGCCTCAAGAAGCCAAGTGTTCTATTAGCCTTAGTACACATGTTGCGAATATGAGTATTCCATCTCAGGTCAAGTGAGATGGTCACACCAAGGTATTTAACCCATTTAGTACCAGAAACCCCAAAATAGGTACCCTGGCAAACAGTGCACGCCCAGATCAGACGCCGCAGAACGCGGCGTCTGATCAGGGCCTTCACTGTTTGCTAAAAGTTCAGCCATTATACAAATAAATTTTGATGAAAACACAACCTGACACCCCTAAATTTTGAAATGGACTCCTGCTATATATAGGGATGAAGATTCCATTTGGTACAAAATGGATTAATGGAATCCTCCTTTTCGAGGACCGTTCCCTCTAAAGTGTAAATAGCCTCAATTTTGTTTGTTCTTTTCCTGAAGTATGGGACTTTTGTTGGTCAAGGTCAAGAAATTACCTAGACTTTGAATGCTCATGTAGTTTAATTCACTGACTTGGCTAACTGCATCTACCAATTTTCAGATCATTTCTGAAAAATACATGGAATTTCTTTTTTCCAATACAAGAACCTGTGACCAAATTTGACCTTGGCGTAAAATTGGTCAAGGTCATATGAAGGTCATCATTTGAACAAACTATGACTGGCTTGAGTCCCTAATGCTACACACCAAGTTTCATGATAATCAGCCTATTGGTTCAGAACACAGGCTGCAATAGTTTCCAAAAACACTCAGTTTTGACTTTTTCCCATACAAAAGTCTATTTGACCAAATTTTACCTTGGTGTATAATATAGGTCAAGGTCATCCAAGGATTATCATTTGAACAAACTATCATGGATCCCGAGTCCCCAATGATACATACCAAGTTTCATGGCAATCGGCCCACTGGTTTCGGAGGAGAAGATATTTGAAAATGTTGACAGAGGACAGACAGATAGACAATGGACCCTTGCCATACTATAAGCTCACCTATGAGCCTTTGGCTCAGGTGAGCTAAAAATTATTGCCAAGTCCAAAACACTTGCATTTACAAGAAAAAATATCTTCCTCAGATGTTATTTTCTGTCAAAGGAAGGGAGAGAATGACCAAAGAAAATATTTCATGTACTGTTAACCCTTATCTTGCTGTTCACGACAACCCCTATCTTTGCAAACAGAGTAGATCCAGATAAGATGGCTTCTAAAGAAGCCATCTGATCAGGATCTACACTGTTTAGCATTTAGTTTATAAATTTGTAGCAATAAATCACATCAAGTAATTTGATTGGTTGATAGACAGAAATGTGTGTGGCTTAAATGAATATTCAGCAAGAGAAGGGTTAAATTCAGGCTTGGAACCATAAAAATATTTCTACTCAAGGGTACCATAAAAACTTAAACAAGAGGGCCCACAGGGCCCTGGTTCGCTCACCTGTCTGTCACTGTCTCGAGTACATTCTATTTTTAGCTATGGTGGCCATCTTAATCATCAGCAGAGTGATGTTAGCTTATTTGGTAGGGCGTAACCTAGGTAACATTCCTGTGAAGTTTGAATCAAATTGGCCTTAGGGTTTAGGAGGGGTTCACATTTGAATCAGATTTACCATATTTTTCTATTTTTAGCTCTGGTGGCCATTTTTTTCATCAGAGCGGGATTGTTTTAGCCTTTTTGGTAGAGGGTCATCTAAGCAACATTACTTCAAAGTTTGAATGAAATTGGCCCAAGAGTACAGAAGGAATTGTCATTTGAAGATTTTTTTTTATTTTTAGCTGTGGCAGCCATCTTGTTCATTGGAGTGGAATAAGGTTTAACTATTTTGGTAGGGAGTCACCTAGGCAACATTCCTGTGAAGTTTAAAATCCAAAGTTGCCCAAAGGTTTAGAAGGAGTTCGCATTTGAAGCAAATTCACAATGTTTTTCTATTTTTAGCTTTTGTGACCATTTGTTAATCGTTATGCTATTTTCCTAGAGGGTCATCTACACAACATTCCAATGAAGTTTAGAAGCCTTCATGGTGAAGTGGTCATGCTACTTGCCTTGTAAACCAGGGGTAGCAGTATCGATCCCAGGCTTCTCCAGACTTTCAGATTGGTCTTTAAACAGAGGTCCCATCACTGTATGACCTTAGCTTTCAGTGAGACTTCAACTCAAACACTCACTCCTATGAAGGAACCTTTATGCCAAATATGAAGGCTGTATCTTAAATGCTCCAAAAGTTATGACAAAGTAGGTCAAAGGTCAAGGTCATGGCTAAAAATTTTTGAATGATTGGGAAAACTTTGTCACAGGGAACATACATGCCAAATATGAAGGCTCTATCTCATATGGTTCAAAAGTTATAATAAAGTAGGTCACAGGTCAAAGTCACAGGTCAAATCTTTATATGAGTGGGAAGCCCTTGTCACAAGGAACCTACATGCCAAATATGAAGGCCCTATCTCAAACAGTTCAAAGTTATGACAAAATAACCTACTGATCTACTTTTTTATTTGACATGACCCATATTCGAACTTAACTGAGAATGATGATCATTCTGAGCAAGTTTTATGATGATTTGACTAAAACTGTGGCCTCTAAGAGTGTTCAAAACTTTTTCTATGATTTGACCTGCTGACCTACTTTTTGACCCGACATGACCCATATTCAAACTTGACCCAGATATTGTCAAGATGATCATTCTGAGCAAGTTTGATGATGATCGGACCAAAACTGGGGTCTCTAGTGTGTACACAAGGTTTTTCAGCAATCTAACCTACTGACCTACTTACTGGCCAGATATGACCCACATTCAAAATTAACTGAGATATTGTCAAATGATCATTTTTAGCAAGTTTGATGATGATCAGACCAAAAACTTTGGCCTCTAGTGTGTTCAGAGGGTTTTTATATGATTTTATCTACTGACCTACTTTTTGGACCGACATGACCAATATTTGAACATGACTCAGATATTGTCAAGATGATCATTCTGGGCATGTTTGATGATGATCGGACCTAATCTGTGGCCTCTAGTGTGTTCACAAGGTTTTTCTATGATTTGACCTACTTCTTGACCTGAAATGACCCATATTCGAACTTGACCGAGATATTGTCAAGACTATCATTCCAAGCAAGTTTGATGATGATTGGACCAAAAATGTGGCCTCTAGTGTGTTCACAAGGTTTTTCTCTTATTTGACCTACTGACCTACTTTTTGACCTGCCATGACCCATATTCGATCGTGACCAAGATATTATCAAGATGATCATTCTGAGCAAGTTTGATGATGATTGGACCAAAACTGTGGCCTCTAGTGTGTTCACAAGGTTTTTCTATGATTTGACCTACTGACCTACTTTTTGAACCAACATGGCTCATATTCTAACGTGACTAAGATATTATCAAGATGATCATTCTGAGCAAGTTTGATGATGATTGGACATAAATTGTGGCCTCTAGTGTGTTCAGAAGGTTTTTCTATGATTTGACCTAATGACCTACTTTTTGACCCGACAACACCTATATTCGAACTTAACTGAGATATTGTCAAGATGATCATTCTGGGCTAGTTTGATGATGATCGGACCAAAACTGTGGCCTCTAGTGTCTTCACAAGGTTTTTTTCCTGATTTGACCTACTGACCTACTTTTTGACCCAACATGACCCATATTCGATCTTGACCGAGATATTTTGTGGTTGTACAAAATGTGTGCAAGTTTAGTTAAAATCAAATCATAAATGAAACAGCTATCATGTAAGCAAGACCAAAATAGACAATTTTTGCCCTTTCATCGGCCGTAACTACGTAACACATAATGCGATATGGCTGGTTCAAGAAAGGAACCCAGATCCCATGTAGGTACAAGTTGTGTGCAAGTCTGGTTTAAATCAAATCATAAATGAAGATGCTATCGTGCGGACAAGACCAAAATAGGCAATTTTTGCCCTTTCAGGGGCCGTAACTCCATAGCACATGATGGGATAAGGCTGATTCAAGAAAGGAACCCAGATCTCATGGTGGTACAAGTTGTGTGCAAGTCTGGTTAAAATCAAATCATAAATGAAAATGCTATCGTGCGGACAAGACCAAAATAGGCAATTTTTGCCCTTTCAGGGGCCGTAACTCAGTAACACATGATGGGATATGGCTGGTTCAAGAAAGGAACCTAGATCGCTTGGGGGTACAAGTTGTGTGCAAGTCTGGTTAATATCAAATCATAAATGAAGATGCTATCGTGCGGACAAGACCAAAATAGGCAATTTTTGCCCTTTCAGGGGCCGTAACTCCGTAGCACATGATGGGATATGGCTGGTTCAAGAAAGGAACCCAGATCTCATGGTGGTACAAGTTGTGTGCAAGTCTGGTTAAAATCAAATCATAAATGAAGATGCTATCCTGCGGACAAGACCAAAATAGGCAATTTTTGCCCTTTCAGGGGCCATAACTCAGTAACACATGATGGGATATGGCTGGTTCAAAAAAGGAACCTAGATCTCATGGGGGTACAAGTTGTGAGCAAGTCTGGTTAAAATCAAATCATAAATGAAGATGCTATCGTGCGGACAAGAAATTGTTTAAGGACGCACTGACGCACGGATGGATGCACGCACGGACGACGGACAAAATCTGATCACAAAAGCTCACCTTGTCACTACGTGACAGGTGAGCTAAAAAGCCAAAAAATTCGACAACTTGCTCTTCATTCTCCTAAAATTTTAATAAATTTGTTTCACGAGATTGGGAGGAGTCCAGAAGGTGCAAACGGAATGGCAAACAGTGTAGACCCTGATCAGACTCCTTCAGGAGTTGTCTGATCTGGGTCTGCACTGTTTGCTTAGACCTATCTGTTCCAGTACTTAGGATCATTATGGTAGTTCTATCCTATAGTTAAATTACCATACAATGACTTTCTTTCTTTCTTTATATACTGCCATAAGCCCTCATGGACATTCAAAGGCAAGTGCACTAACCACTGAGCTTCCACGCTCCTACCACTACCTACCTACCGGTACCACTACAGGAGACTCATAAATTCATTCTGTCCAACCTGTCATTTTTTCCCCAGAGGTGTTGGGGTGTGGTGGGGAGGTCAACCCTAGGGATTAAATAATCATAACTTTGAGACAGGGTTAGATATTCACCTGAGGAGCTACTCAGGAGCAAATTCTTTTTCCTTTAAAAGTAGACCCCAGTTGATAAGGGTGATTAAAGTGTTATTGGAGTTGAATTGCCTCCCCTTAAACTGCATCCATTCCCCTTAAATCATTACCCACTGACAGTATTTTGTTTGTTTGTTTGTATTGGAGTTTTTTGATCCGGTCAGATTACCTATCTACACTTTTCCTGGGTGGGCTTAAACGTAAGTGGTAATAATAATAATAATAATAATAATAATAATAGACTTTATTTCAAGAGGGTGACACATTTAGCAACAACTAATCTTCCATGAGGCCCTCACTAACTACAGAATACATATACAGAAATTTACATGGACAAGCATTTATACTAGTCTTTCATTCACTATCTCACATACTGCAACCAAATATGATTGAGATAAAGAAGACATAACAAAACAACAACAAAAATGCACACATATGATAAACAAGTGTGATGGAAAAAAAAATATATATACAATATATAAAATATGTAGCTTTTATTTATATGTTCATGGCTGATTAGATGGTGAACATTTCATCCATTATTTGTAGAGCCACCCAACAATGTCAGTGCCCAGCCTTGGTAGCTAATGCAGTCTGATGTGCATCTGACTGTTGATCAGGAGGATGCGGGTTCGATACCTGCCGGGATGGCATGGTTAACCAGTACAGTGCACATTCTTTGGCCAGAAACTGACAACAGCCCTTCTTGAATCAGCAGAAGGGAGAGAATGACCGTAGAAAAGATTTAATGATCAATCTCCACTAAAGAATGTTGCCATCCCGGCAGGTATCGAACCCGCATCCTCCTGATCAACAGTCAGATGCACATCAGACTGCATTAGCTACCAAGGCTGGGCACTGACATTGTTGGGTGGCTCTACAAATAAAAGTCAAACAAGAACTGACATATAATATATATTTTCCAAAATATTTTTCAACTTTCTACCCCCTTTCTTTTCTCACCATGTCCATAAAGTTGTTGAGAAAAGTTTCATTAATGTCATTACTCCAGTGATGACCATGTTTAAAATACGACCCAATGATGAGAGCGTTGGCAGTCTTGTACTTGCTGTAGTTTTCCAGCGTGACACCTGAACCAACGAGAATAGGAATAGACACTGCATCTTGAACTTCTGTAAGATACAATAAATATGTATTATGAACAAATGTACAGTTTGTTTGTTTGATTTGATGTTTAACGTTCCCGTCAACCCTATAAAGGTCATTTTGGAGACGTTGCTTCCAATTTTGTGGGACTTTTACCCGACATTGAGATGAAATGACATCATAAGCCCCGTCGCCCAATGAAACCAATAGGGTTTATAAGCATGGACGGTCCAACTCGCACCGCCTTGCCTGGGCAGGCTTAGATCCTCTAAGCAGTTTACCAGTACTCGTGTGCGGGTCGGATTAAGCTCTGCATGGAAGCATCATGCAGCCCATTTATTTCTTCAAGCCCCAATGGGCGGGGGCCCTAAATGTACAGTGAAATTCTGCAATTAACAGCACCTAAAATTAAGACTAATTCTGCTTTAAAAAGTTTATTTAGTAAGTTGCAGTTATTCTTTCTTTGTGTTTTCTGCATACAGGGTCCTCTGGTCAGAGACCACCTTTGGGACTTTCAAAAGTGGTCTTAAAGACCACTTTTGAACAGTCCCAAAGGTGGTCTTAATAGAATTTTACTGTACTTTAAAGCTGTGTCACCATAGCAACATTCTGTTTAACCGTTGAGGTGCCATGAAAAACTGCATCTGAAAATCTTGTCTGTGTCGTCTGATGCTTCTTCTTCCAAACTTTTCAAACATATTTTTGCATACAGGCAATCAGTGTGGATCCTGATCAGACTGCTCCTACAGGAGCCAGCTGATCTGTGTCCACAGGCAATCAGTGTGGACCCTGATCAGATTGCTCCTACAGGAGACGGCGGATCTGGGTCCACAGACAAACAGTGTGGACCCTAATCAGACTGCTCCTACAGGAGCAGGCTGATTTGGGTCCACAGGCAAACAGTGTTCAAATATGAATGCAAGTAGAACGTTTTCTCATGCACTAATGCGAAAATCACCTGGAAATAAATATCACAGCGTAGAAAAAAATTTTACCTATACATTGATACTAAACCTGTTAAAATCCGTCCACTTTAGCCATGTATATCTTTCGATAAACACTGTCTACTCTTGTATACTAATACAAAACATGGTTGGAAGAAGGTCAGAGTATGCTGTTGAAATACGGTCCTATATTAAGAATCGTTGTATTCTTGGTATACGGTGCAAAGACATTTTTGATGAAATATGTTCGGTTTATGGGCATAATGAAATGTCTTTTCCGACAGATTTTCATTGATGTAAGAAATTCAGCTGTGGGCTAGGCTCAACAGAAGATGCACCACATGATCGTCTGCCGAAAAGAGCAACATCTGCCAAGATGGTTGCTAGAGTGAAAGAAATAGTTGCTACCGATGCACAATACACCACTAGGCAAATAGCTAGTATGGTTGGCATCTCATTAGGAGCAGCTCATACAATTCTGAAACGGGATTTGAAAATGAGAAAGATCTGTGCTAGATGGATTCCCCATCTGTTGACAGATGAGCAGAAAAAGACACACGTTCAGTGCGCCAAGAAGTTGCTTAAAAAGTTTCCAAATTACAATGCACTGTCTTTCACTAATGTCTTCACAGGTGACGAGACATGGGTTCACTTTTTTGAGCCAAAATGAAAGATTCAAAACAAAATATGGGCAACAAAGTATTGCAAAATACCATGCATTGCAAAGCGGACCATGAGCGTCAAAAAGGTAATGTATGCCATATTCTTTTCAAATCAGGGCCCTGCTATTCAGGTTGCTGTGCCTAAAAGGCAAATCTGTAAATGCGAAGTTTTACAAGAATAAAGTTCTTCAAAAATTGAAGAAATATTTCAAAGAACGAAGACCCGCAACAGGTTTGGCCAATGACAGATTGCTACATGACAATGCGTCATCGCACAAGGCGTTCATTGTGCAAGACTATCTGAAGCAGGAAAAGGTTGTTGAACTCCCTCACCCCCTGTATTTCCCTGACCTTGCCCCGTGTGACTATTTTTTGTTCCCCCCGGCTGAAAAAATACCTTTCTGGTCGAAAATTTGTAAAGCGCAAACACCTCGGTTCTGCAATATTCCAAAGCCTTCATAGTATACCTCGAAAAGACTACAAAAATGCATTCAATGATTGGATCAGAAGACTGAAAGTTTGTATATCTGTTAAAGGGGAATACTTTGAGGGGACAAAATAAATTTTTCATCGAAATCTTTCACGGAATCATTTTTATGTTCTTAGTTACATTCATATTTGAACAGCCCTTGTAGACTTCTCCTAGAGGAGCCAGCTGATCTGGGTCCACACTGCAAAAATAACTTTTTATTTAAAGTTAACAGCAGATGACAAAGCAGATGACAATTGTTGTGATTGGCATGTTAAGGGTTAAACAAGTGACCCAGCACACAATAAAACCTACACAAAGAACTCTGCAGATGAGCAGACTCAGATCAGCCTGTGAAACTAGTCAGTCTGACCAGGAGCAGTCTGATCTGGGTCTGCACTGTTTGCTTTGGCCTATCTGTCCCAAATCTTAGGATCATTACGGCAATAATAAAAATCAAGCCCTAGAAAATCTTTCTATTAAGTATGTGGTCAGTAGCGACTGTATGCTCCATAAGGCAACTTATAACATGTTTTGTTGAGCCACATATAAGGAACATGTATCTCGAAACACAATAAGTTCCTGAATAACATCACATGAACAAGTCTGTGAAATGAAGACCCCCCTAAACCCCAATTTATATAGAGAAAACTGGGGTTTACAGGGGTATTCATTATTTTTCTTATTTCTGCTCCAAGACATAGGTTGTGGGTACTCGTTAGAACCGCCTCAATGAGGTGGTTCTAACGCGCACCTACATCCTATGTTTTGAGCATTTATAAGAAAAATATGAAGGATTTGCATCAGAAAAGTAGCCATTTTGGAGATGTGAAAAAATGCACTATGTCGTACGGACGAGTTATCGTAATGAAAATTGTTACATATCAATTATTATGCTTTTGTGATAAACAGAGACAAATTGCTGACTGTATTGTCAGCAATTTGTCTCTGTTTATTACAAAAGCATAATAATTGATATGTAACAATTTCAGCAGACTGCATAATCTTGGACTCCTAACTGGTGCCAACTATTTTTGAATCAAAGCACTGAGAGTACTGGTGGGTCCACTGTCTCTGGGAAAATAGTCCTGGACTGAGACTTAAGGGGAATGGGTACACCTTCAGGGGAGGCAACTCCTGCAAAAGTATTTTTGTCTCCCATGTCAATAGGGGTCAACTCTTAAAGGTAAGAATTTGCTCCTCTTCCAGAGGAGCAAATTCTTTCCTTTAAGAGTTGACCCCTTTTTCAGTGGGACAGGGCTTATAGAAAAGCGAACAGGAAGTCCCGAAAGTTGTCTCCCTTTGAAAAATGGCGGAAAAATATGCCAGGTGTTCCCATTCCCCTTAAACTGTTTTGTTTAACCCTTAAATTCCAGTTTTAAAGCAAAAAGTGTAGACCCTTATCTGATGCTTCGTTTTGCAGTGTCTGACCCTTCTGGGTCCTTTACGGTAAGGAAACAGTGTAGACTCCAGGGCTTGAGAAACTGAAGACTCCAAATCGGTCCAGCCAGTTTTCCACCAAATTTTTGTTAATTTCCATAAACGTCCTTGGTTTCTATTGGGTATTCTTTTGGAATTTCAAAATACAGAGCGCTGATGTGTTATTAGCGTAACAAATGACATACTACTCTTACACTTGTTCCAACAAATATGAACATCAGTATCTCTATCAGACACGCGAGACTTACAAACTGAAGAGCGCTAAAGGGAAACAACCAGCATAGTGCGGTCATAGACAAGTTCGCATTTTGCTGCAGTTTGTCACTATATTTTTTTAATTCAGGGCCCCAGCTGACTGAACAGGGTTGCCAGGCCAGTTTTTATCATGATTTGTCTTTTGCAACATAGACAACAGAAAAGGTGATCTAAAACGATCTTACAAGCATTAAAATGTTTCAACTAAAACTGTTACTCTGCTATGAGCAGGACTGATTTAAACACCTTTCTTTGAATTAGACAATTAAAACTCAAACTTTGACTTTATCCCCTTAATCTAATGTATCACAAGACACTTAGTTTTCACACATCAATCATATTACTTATTACCTTGCATATCTAACACTGATATGGTATTGTCCTATGCTTCACCTCTCATCAAATTGGGCAAATCTGATTACATAATTTAGACACGCTGATCAAATTTCGCTGCGGATAAGATCAAAGAACCCAACCTGGACTTATCTGATTTTCACCTATCTTACCTTTTAAGATCATGATTCTAACAACTTGTGATCATACATGTTTGGATTATCAGTAGCAAAAGGTCAGTTTATTTTTACAATATAGGGGCTTGGCGTAACTTTTCCAACCGATTTTTTAAAAATATTATTGACCGATTTTTTAATATTCTTTTGAAGTCAAAATTGATTCAGGGAACCCAAAACTGGCCTGGAACCGGCAAAACCGACATTTTCTGGTGCCCTGGTAGACCCTAATCAGATGCCACATTCTGTGGTGTCTGATCTGGGTCTACACTGTTTGCCAAGCCCAACCCATGATTCCAGCCCAGATTTGATAGATTACCTTATTACGCAACATGCTGATCTCTCTGCAATAAAATTAATGCTGCTATTTTCTATGAATATGTTACCTGGATTCAAATCTTACACGTTTTCAAACTTATCCAAGAGTTTACAAGTTTTGTGAAAACAAAGACTGATAAATACAGTTCGAGACACTGGGCTTGACCTTAAGGTCATAGGTAGGTGCGGGGGCAATTGCTAACATAACTGTATAAGTTTGGACCTATTATTATAGCTATCATTATGCCAAATATAAACCAAATTCATCGTATGCTTTGGAAAAACCAAAATTCATTGTATGGTTTGGAAAAAAAAATGCTGATACCATTACGATAAGACATCTGTGTGATATAGTGCATTCTTTCGAACCTCCAAAACGGTAATTTTTCTGATGAAAATTTCTGATATTTCTCTTATTTATATTGCAAACATAGGTTTTGGGTGCTCCTTAGAACCGCCTCAATGAGGCGGTTCTAACGAGTACCCACAACCTATGTCTTGGAGCAGAAATAATAAAAATATTGCTTACCCCCGCAAACCCCAGTTTTCTCTACATAAAGTGGGGTTTAGGTGGGTATTCATTTCAAGGACTTGTTCATGTGATGCACTAGCTCTTCCTGAACTTTGACCAGGTGAAGTAACAACTGATCACAAGGTCAAATATTGATGCTTTTGACTTTTAAGGGGACATAACTCCAATGTTAAGTTTCAGATCTGGCTAGCTTTTCAACTGTTCCAAGGTTCTATGCATGTCCTAGAAATCTGCAAGCTTCATGAAACTCCAGTCAAGCAATGAAGAGTTATATTAGTGTCAAGGTCAAATATTGTTGTTTTAGGAATGAGATATAAAGCCAGGGTTAATTAGTCAATCCATACCCAGTTGTTCAAACAATTGTTTGCTTAACAAACTTGTTAGTGGTCAAATTGTTAACTTTTCTAACAAGTAATATATAATAATCTGATATTTTTGCTGAAAAAATGTGTGTAGTTTTAGCATTTGCAAAAGGTAGTCACATTTTTTTCAGCAAAAATATTAGCATAGCTGCCATATTATACAGTCAAACATGTCTTAGTGGCCACCTCTATTAAGCAAGCAACCTGCCTTAAGCAAGCAGGCATTTAGTTCCCGAAAAAGGAAAATGCATTAAAATTCACCTGTGTTAAGCAAGCACCTGTCTTAAGCAAGCACTTCTTAAATATCCCACAGGTGCTTGCTTAATACAGGATGGACTGTAAGTTTGTATGTTTGATTTGAGGTTAAACATCCCCGTCAACACTGTTTAGGTCATTTTGGAGATGTTGCTTCCAATTTTGTGGGACTTTTACCCGACACTGAGATGGAATGACTACTCAAGCCCTGCCACCCAATGAAACCAATAGGGTTTATATGCATGGACAGTCCAACTCGCACACCATATTATATGATCAAAGTTTTAATGATAGGGTAACTAAGGACATCGTTGAGTTTTGAAAAAATGGACCCAGTTTTAGAAATCTTCTGAGATTTTATGCCTGTCCTAGAAATCTGCATGTTTCATTAATATCCAATCATCTCGATGAATTATGTTACTGACAACATCAAATAATGCTGTTTTCCACATGCAAGGGGACATATTTAGAGTACCGTCATGTGAAAACCTATCTTAAGCGCTTTTTATCAAGCAGGACACAAAACCAGCCTGCTCAGCAACACAGACAAATAAGAACCTTGAAATTTTTTTATGAAGAAACAACCGTTTGACCCTAAATATTGGGACACACAGGCCTAAGCAAACAGTGCAGACCCAGATCAGACTGCTCCTGAAGGAGCAGTCTGATCAGGGTCTACACTGTTTTCAGAGGAAAACAATGTCCCACACCATAAATATAATCATTTGACTTTAATAACTAGGATAAGGTCACAAAAATATGAGGTGCAAACAAGCCATTTTTGGCCAAAAACTTAGTTTTCGGGAACCTGTACCTTAAAAAATGGTAATTCACTGAAATCTAATCAAATTAGATAGGTTCGATAGCTCAGTGGTTAGTGTGTTCGACTTATGATCGAATGGTTGTGGGTTCGAATCCAGCCACCGGAGGCGAGGTGTGTCCTTGGGCAAGACATGTTATGACAATGCCCAACTCGACCCAGGTGTAAATGGGTATCAGTGGTGGAAAAGTCACTGCCTCTCTCTCGCACGCACGTGATAACATCAAGAATGAGTGTTCAAGAGTGATTAAATAAACTTAGAGCTTTCATCGCAATTGAACAAAAATAAATTCATATACTCGTAAACTAAATTTGGTAGGTTGTAATCAAATATTGTTCCAAGTTTGACAAATATATATCAATTCTTAAATGAGATAAGGTCGTCAAAATCTAATCAAATCTTTGGTAGGTTGCAATATATTGTACCAAGTTTGACCAAATTTCATGCATTGTTCGGCCAAAATTCACGGGGTTTGGGGGCATGTGCCCTTGAACAGAAGGTCAAGGTCACCAAAATCTAACCAAAGCTTTGGTAGGTGGCAATGATATATTGTACCAAGTTTGACCCAATTTCATCCATTCGTTCATGAGACAAAGCCAAAATTCGGAGTCTTTGGGGGCCTTTGCCCCTGAAAATAAGGTCAAGGTCACCAAAATCAAATCAAATCTGTGGTATATTATACTGATATGCAAACAAGCCAAAATTCAGAGTCTTTGTGGGCCCGTGCCCTTGAAAATAAGGTCAAGGTCACCAAAATCTAATCAATTTTGTCGTATATTGTACTGATTGTACCAAGTTTGACCAGAATTAATCGATTTGTTCATGAGACAGAGCGCAGACAAGAAATTTTTGGCCCAAATTGACGGTTTTTGGGGGCCTGAGGTGAAGGTCATCAATACCTAAAAGACTATTTTTCCCCATACTAGTGATATAGCCATGTAAGTTTGGTCAGAATCCATCCATAGGTACAGGGATAAAGTGCTCTAAATAGGCTACTCTGACACTGACACCAAAGCCAACACCGATGCAAACGGGATCCTCCGGTGGGGGACATAATTCTAGGAGAATTACAGCAAGTCCTCAAGGTGTCCAAATTTTCAGGATTGTTATGGTAGAATCTTCCACTTAATTGCTTTGAACAAGTCCATTTTCAATTTAAAGGATGTCTGATCTATTTATTCATTGTAAGTTTTACTAAAATTCCTATACTGTAAACAAACAGTGGAGACCCTGTTCAGAGTCTGATCAGAGTCTCTTCATTGTTTGCCATTGACCCTTTCTAGGGATGATAGGGATACCTTAAAAACTCTAAAACTTCGGACACCTTGATGACTCGACAAGTTTCACAATCCAGCAAGGAGTCCAAAAGGTACAGATGGTATGCCAAACAGTGTAGACCCTGATCAGACTGTTCCTGAAGGAGCAGTCTGATCGGAGTCTGCACTGTTAGTTTAGGCTTATCTGTCCCAATACTTAGGATCACTATGGTACATATTGATGGTATGCCAAACAGGGTAGACCCTGATCAGACTGCTCCTTCAGGAGCAGTCTGATCTGGGTCTGCAGTGTTAGCTTAGGCTATCTGTCCCAATACTTAGGATCATGATGGTACATGAGTTGAATCAAAATTACCTTTCAATTCATCTGTGTCTGCGGGAACATTAGTTGAGGAGCCTGTTACTATGACACCATCGCTAAGGAAGAACTCTGCCGCTTTGGCTGTTTCTGCTATACTTACATCTGCTGTCAAAGAATGAGCACTGAAAGAAAATGTTAAATTGTGGGGATGACATAATTATATTCTGCCTTATATTTCTGACCTCCCTGAACCCCACTTTAAAATTTACATGTTTAAGTTAAAACTGGGGTTTACAGGGGTAAACCTTATTTTTCTTATATCTGCTCTATAATATAGATTGTTGGTACTCCTTAGAACCTCCTCCATGAGTTCTCACGAGTATCCACAACCTATATTTTGAGTAGTAATAAGATAAATATCACAGTTTTTCATCTTAAAATCTTCATTTCTTTTCGGTGGTAAAATTTACAATGTATTTGTATAGGCATGTTTTCATAATAGATAATTTTTCTGAATTTTCTGTTTGGTTTCCTATAAACTGAGCCCCCAATGTGTAAATAGAGGATCTTACATGAGTGTTCATGTATAATTGAATTTATTAAAGGAGTTGAGGAAAAGGGATAGTAGGGGGTTTTTGCCGAGCATTTTATCCCTTTTCTTCAACGAGTTTAATAAATTCAATAATACATGAGCACGAATGCAAGATTCTATTCATCATATGACATTTAAAACGCATTTCATTCACGACTGTTTACAAAAATGTCAGTATTCCGCCATTAGTAAACGCGACATCGTTAAGGACGTCGTACATGTAACGTTACAGAACGTATCTAGCTAATTTGCATATTTAATTCACTAGTGGATTATCGAAAATATTACATGGCGTTATTACACTCAGACGCAACGTCATATGATAAAATAATTTCTCTTTTAACTGCTCCAAACATAGATAATAGGTGCCAAAAAAATGTGCTTCTAACGAGCTTCCACAACCAATGATTTAGAGCAGAAATAAGAAGAGTAGTGTGTACCACTGTTAGGGTGGTCGCAAATCTTGATGGCTCGACGGATGAGCAGATGAATGGACAGAAATTTTGACATCTACAGTCAAACTTCAATGGCTCCAACACCTTTGGGACCTCGAAAATCTGTTCGAGACAGGGGTAGTTCGAGCCACTGAGGTTACTGTCAGGAGGCATAACGAGATACTTTTTGGCATCTTTTTGATGTTCTATAATGAATATGTATGGTGTGTGTACTCATTAGAATCGCCTCATCAAGGCGATTCTAATGAGTACACACAACATACATTTGCAAGATAAAAGACTAAAATCTCCTTAATTATCCCCCACTATTTCTTATGTAGAGGATTTCTCTAGGGGCTCAAGAATGGGTTCAACTCATCCATGGTAAACGAGTCATTGGTGTTCGAGCCATCGAAGTTCTACTGTATATAGTGCCATGCTTAAAGCAGGTGCAACAAAAATAGCGCAACTATTTTCTATTAAGGTAATAACCATAAATTTGGTTTTCCCAAATCAGTGATAGTCATATGGACAACAGCACTAATTCGGATTCTGTCTTTCGGAAAATTAGGCCGATTGAAAAACAATTGACCCAAGTATTACAGTCCTGGCTGTGAGGCAATATATGGCATCTGGTCTTGGTCCTCACTGTTTGCATGACTGTCCATTTTGGGGGAACACTAGGCATATACAGAAAAACTTTGATGACTCAAACACTGATGACTTGTTTACCATTCACCTTATTTGCATTATCTGCTGGTTCCTAGTCTAAAGGTTATCAGTGTTGGAAAAACAGGTAACCAGACCCCCTGACCTTGAAAGGTCAGGGGGGTCTGGTTACCTGTTTTTCCAATATTGATAATGTGCAAGCTGGGAGCCAGCAAATAATGCAAATATGGTGAATGGCTGAATCAAACCTGTTCTTGAGTCCCTAGGAAATTCCTCCAGATAGGAAATAGTGAGGGATAATTTAGGGCGATTTTCTACTTTTATCTTGCTTACGTTTGCTGTATGTACTCATTAGAATGGCCCCTAAGGGTACACACAAAATACATACAGTCGAACTTCGGTGGCTCCAACACCTCAGGGATCTCGCAAATCTGTTCAAGACAGGGGTAGTTCGAGCCACTGAGGATGACTGCCAGGACGCATAACGAGATACTTTTGTACATCTTTTTCGGTATTCTATAATGAAAATGTATGCTGTGTATACTCATTAGAATCGCCTCATTGAGGCGATTCTAATGAGTACACACAGTGTACATTTGAAATATAAAAGACAAAAATCTCCTAAATTACCCCGCCTTTTTCGTATATAGAGGATTTTCCTAGGGGCTTTGGAATGGGTTCGACTCAGCCATGGTAAACGAGCCATCGGTGTTCGAGCCATCGAAGTTCCACTGTAATACTAAAGAACACCGAACAGATAATCCCAAAATGATCCCCATTAGTACACTCAGTGTCTTAAACTATTCCTGTCTCCAACAAACATCGAGTTTACAAGTCTATGTAATGAACATCCCTGTAAACTCCACTTTATATTGAGAAAACTGGGATTTACAGGGGTATACATTATTTTTCTTATTGCTGTATAGATCTAAGTTAGTTTAAACTTTATTTCTTTTTGTATAGATCTTATAGATCTAAGTTGTGGGCACATTATGAAAACACGCCTATACAAATACATTGCCACCTTTAAATGAAAAAATGAAAATTTTATGATGAAAAATTGTGATATTTTTCTTATTTCTGCTCCAAATATAGATTGTGGCACTTGTTAGAACCGCCTCATTGAGGCGGTTCTAACGAGTACCCACAATCTATATTTTACGAGCAGAAATAAGAAAAATAAGGTTTACCCCCAGAAACCCCAGTTTCACTATACAAAGTGGGGTTCAAAATTATATAGGCATGTTTTCATGATGACTTGTTAGAACCACCTCATTGAGGCGGTTCTATCGAGCACCCACACCCTATGTCTGGAGTATAAACAAAGAAATATCACAAATTTTTGTCAGGAAAACAACCATTTGTGGGATATGAAAGAATACTCCATTTCCCACTGATATGCCTTTTTGTCGTGATGTTTTCATAGTCCCAAAGGTGTTCAAGTCACTGAATTTCGTCTGTATGGGTTTACAAAACTTTACCACCCAGGATTATTATTCCTTTAACTGCTTACTTCCTTACCTATGTTTCTTTTTTATATCAGTAAATATCTGAATGTTATCAGCTCCAATGTTTTTTCTATATCGGAGCATGGGACCCGCACAAGCATTCATCAATCCTTCATCTGCTATGTGACTGAACACAAAACCTTCTGCTCGGATGTAGTCAAGCCCTAAAAATAGACCATACAGACGAGACCCTAAATAGAGGATACGTAACTTTTTTCATGCTCTATTATAAAATACTACACTCTCTTTATAAAACTAATGACAAAACTGCTTTATTTTAATACAAAACCATTTTACAGTAGAACTTCAATGGCTCAAACTCTGATGACTCATTTACCATGGATGAGTCAGGATAATTTAGGGAGATTTTTTTCTTCTTTTATCTTGCAAATCTATGCTGTGTGTACTGTGACCTTGATCTTGCGCCCAGGACCCTGAAAGTCAAACTTGCTTGAGGTATTATCCTGCCCAACATTTGTGTAATCAAAGCGCCAAAGGCACTGAAATGACAGATTCTATGAGAAAATCAAAACACTGTGAAAACTTACAGACAACCTTTCTAAAAAGATCTTAAAATTTAGAAAAGTAGTTCTGCAAATTCCATTGTATGATATGATGTTTGCAGTTGTCTATACACCGATGGTATCATGAAATGTCATTCGATGTTTCAAATTTTGGAAAGAAACTATTTACTTTTTCAAAACCAAACATTCAAATTCAAGTTTTAACAATACTACTGGCAATTAGTAACATTTTTGTCTGGTCGGTTGTGGATACCTCCCCCCAAAAGATACTCTATTTTTTCACAAAGAGATTGGAGGAGAAAGGCTGGTCAGTCCAGTACATGAATTCCATTGGCTTGAAGACATTTTTGAGTAAGAAAACCACTATAAACACGCGCGTAATCCTGCTGGATTAGATATCCCGGATTCTGAGCGTAAACAAATAAATGGAACCACGTGAGGCCGACGCACTTGATTGATGTAACGTCTCGCTGTTCAGTTAACGTCTCAGCCATAATTGGAAGCAATGTCTCAAAAATGACCTTTAAAGTGTTGACGGGGACGTTAAACCTCAAATCAACCAACCAACCAACGTCTCAGCCATGATCTTGAATGTTCTTAATGTCGCTAGCTACAATAGCTCGACATACCATTTCGCTTATTCCATCCGATATGTTATGCTTTTATTACGCACGCGTCGCCTCGGCATACCTTACACTTATGTGTCAAAACATCCCGAAACGACAATCGGCGTGATTCACGCTGAAGTGCGATGTGTCACTGAAACGCATATCACGCGAGTCGCTTCGACGCCAATATACATGTACATATTTCATGCACCAGCGTAAGTGTTCCGTACTGTGTCGACGTCTTAATTTTGGTCACGACAGGGACGTCTAGCTCTCAAAAGTGCATCGCATAAGGGCGACGAACAGTGTCAGTGCTTATTAGTCAGTAGTTGAAACCCTTTGTTTATCTACAGGTACAGTGTAGCAGATGCCGCTGGAAATCTGCTTCGCATATGCGTCTGTCGGATGAATCGACTTTGACGTACTGACGTCGGTCTTCCGCTACGCCGACGTCCACTAGCGTCTTCTGTTGATAGTAAGATGTCGCTCCAACAGACAAATAGATCACACACATGTGGCACCCAAAATCAGAGTCAACGCCATCCGCTTTCCGACCAGCTTCTAACTGTCCATTAGAAGCCTCCGTGGTGTAGTGGTTATGCTACTCACCTTGTAAACCAGGGATCGCAGGATCGATCCCGGACTTCTCCAGACTTTCGGATGTGTCTTTAAACCGAAGTATCGTCTCCGTATGACCTTAGCTGTTGACGGGACGTAAAACTCAAACACTCACACACTAACTCTAACTGTCCAGGGTTCAATGAAAAATGTTGTAATACGTTCTCACTTGATGCTTTTTGAGAACAAAATACAATTTCTTCTTTTCTAGGCACGACCTTACATCACACGTTCACGCGTACATCAAAAGTTTGATCCTGAACATGTGGTTTCTATCAGTGCTGGTGTTAAGGTGGTACACAGGATCGTTGGCCCCCGCCAATCGGGGCTTAAAGAAATAGATGGGCTGCATGATGCTTCCACACAGAGCTGAAACCGACCCGCACACGAGTACTGGTAATCTGCTTAGAGGATCTAAGCCTGCCCAGGCAAAGAGGTGCGAGTCGGACCGTCCATGCACATAAACCCTATTGGTTTTGATTGGGCGGCGGCAGGGCTTGAGATGTCATTTCATCTCAGTGTCGGGTAAAAGTCCCACAAAATTGGAAGCAACGTCTCCAAAATGACCTATACAGTGTTGACGGGGACGTTAAACCTCAAATCAAACAATACAAAACACAGGATCGTGGCCGGACTGGTAACCATACGTCACGGTTGATTGATTTAACCTTTTTAGCTTAAGGGCATGGTGCCTAAGCGTGTTGTAATCATGCACTCGTTTGGTTTCAAAATCAAAGCACCGAAAGTGTTGGTGGGATGTAGGTTGGGGTAAAAGTCCTGGGCTGAGAATAAACTGTTTAATTTAACTCTAAAATTCCAAACAAATAGTGAAGATTTTGATAAGAGCACGTTCTGCAGCGTCCGAACTTGGTCTACACTGTTTGCCAAGCTCACCCTATGATTCCAGGATGACCCTCTTCAGTCTTATGGAATACCCTGATCTCACTGCGGCTATTTTCTGCAAGAAAAAGGTTATTCTGAGAAGTCAGTGATAGTCACGTAGACTTAGCTCTGAATCGCTTTTTTTATGCCCCCTCATCATATGATGCCGGGGGCATATAGTTTTTCGGTTTTCCGTACGTGCGTACATGTGTACGCCCGTCTGTACGTGTGTGTGTGTGTACGTACGTACGTGATCCTGTAACCTCAGGTTAAAGTTTTTGTAACAGGTAGAGCCTGATTTATGAATGGCATTTGGCGGGGGCATCCGTGTCCTATGGACACTTTTTTTAGTTTATTAGTAACTTCGGGTCGAATGCCAAACAATCAACCCAAACATAGCCGGGTCGTTTGTCAATCTTGGTTACATGTAAGTGTTATCTGTAAAACCTGCACTTGAAAAAATGTTCGATCTGGCAAACAATGTAGACTAAGATCAAACACCACAGAACACGGTGCTGATCTTGTTCTACATTTTTGCATCAGTTACTAAACTTCCGTTAAGTTTAAACGGATCAGTCCAAGTCCTCGTTCATGACCAGCCTGCATTTAGAGACAATCGGCATGAGTGTTGTCAGTGCTTTGATTTATTCACTGCCTTGTGTTTCTGGAGTGTACTCTTCCATCACTGAAGTTGGGCTCGTCCATTCTGCTAAATATGGCACCTAGAATTATATCACAGGACCTACACTGTTTGCAAAGGTATCTGTACCTGTACCATATTCCAGGGTTGAAAGGGACAGCCTTTCTCGCAAAGTCTGATATACACCTAGTTGTAACTGACCTAGACTTGACCTCGAATGTCGGAAAACCCATTAATATTCTGGTCTGCAGCTGACCGGCTGGTCTTTAAGGATTAAATATTGACAGCACTGTTAGAAAACAGTGTAAAACCTGAGCAGACGTCTAAGCAGATGCCGCATTGATCTAGGTATACAGTCTCGCATGATGCAGCTGATTCATATGAAGTGCTGAATATATTGTCTGAAAGGTAAGATAAAATCGTCATGTCGTCTGCTTCAAAAGTTTGTATTGCGATTATAGGATGTACAATTTTGATAACTGCGCCTAACCGGACTACATTTTTGTGCGGACTCATATTTCTTTGGCGGTCAAAGCCGGAAGAAAGTCGTAAGAAAGCCGGAACTACTTTACAACATGCAGGATAGCTAGAGATGACAGATAGAATCTGTCATTAAAAATCCTTTGATAAATGTAGGCGCTAGAGTGATGACGAAGTTTTTCTAAAAATAGCCACTGCACCCAGGACTCTGAAAGTCTAGCTTGCTGGAGATATTATCATATCCAACATTTGTGTGAAGCTACATTAAAATCCGTCAATAACTGTAGGGGCTACAGTGATGGCAAAGCTTTTCAACAAATAGCCCCAAGAACCTTGACTTTGATCCGAACACCCTCAAAGTGTGATTTGCTTCAGATATTATCATACTGAATATTTGTGTAAAGTTTATCATAATCCATCAATAAATGAAGGCACAAGAGCAATAAAAAAATTTCTAAAAAATAGCTACAGTGACCCTGACCTTGAGCCTAGATACCTAAAAGTCAGTCTTGCTTGAGATATTATCATACACATTTGTGTAATCCATCAATCAAAGTTTTTTCTAAAAATAGCCACAGTGACCTTGACTTTTTGAGTCCAGGACCCTGAAAGTCAAACTTGCTTGATAAATTATCATACCAGCCATTTATGTGGTTACATTAAAATTCATCAATAAATGAACTTCATTCTGTATCTAGTATCCAGAATGAAGTTTTTCTGAAAATAGATGCAGTGACCTTGACCATGAACCAAGCACTCTGAAAGTTGATCTTGCTCGAGATATAATCAAACACAACATTTTAGTGTAATCCATCAATAAATGTATGCACTAGGGTGCTGACAAAGTTTTTCTCAAAATAGCCACAGTGACCTTGACCTTGAGCCCAATATCCTAAAAGTAGAACTCGCTCAAGATATTATCATACACAACAAATCAATAAATGACCTTGACCTGTGGCAGCCATAGACTGATAGAGAATCATACAGTACCTACTTCCTTGTCACAGACTATGACTGTTTTAGGAATATACATTGTTTTACCATCTCCCACTCAAAAGCCTAAGGAACAAAATTTGATAGTACCGTAACCTGAGATGGATCAAGATCAACCTAGGGTCATATTTTTTAATCAGTTTGATGGAAGTCAGAGACTTGATGTTATGTACCAAGTCTGAAGGCAATAAGCCCAATGGTTCAAGAGAAGCAGATTTTTAAGATTCTTACCTTATATGGGCCTTGGAGCCATCTTAGTCATGTGACATGGGTCATTCAAATAAAAATTCATTTCTCCAATACCAGAATCAGCCTGCTTTGTATGAAATTTAATTGACATCAGCCCAGCAGAGCAAAAGTGCTTTGAAAATTTGAAAGACATTCAGTCCTAGTGACTTTGACCTTTGACATCCAAAGAAGCTCATGAAGTATCTACATTTAAATTTTTAACAAGGCATCGCAGGCAATACAAATCCCCTCACACAAGACTATTTTGTGTGTGGAAAACACTGAACTGGCAAAAGTCAAACTTGCTCAAGATATTATCATTTCCATTACTTGTGTGGAATTATTTTGCAATCCATCAATAAATGTAGGCTCTAGAGCAATGACAATGTTTTTCTAAAAATAGCTAGCGTGATCTTGGCATTCAGCCCAGAACCCTGACTGTCAAACTCCCTCAAGATACATGTATTATCAAACCTAACATTTGTGTGAAGTTATATCAAAATCCATCAATATGTTTTTTCCATTTCAATGGTAAACTATCAAAAATTTTCCAAAGACGCCACTTTGGCTCTGGGCTGTAGCCAGAGAGTCAACACGGCGTCTGTGCCGGTTGTCGGAGGTTCGGATCCTGGGTTCGGGTGGCACGGGAACGTCGAGATTTGAGAATTGGTTTTGAGGTCTACTGTCTCCGGGCCTCAGGATGGTGGCGTCCGTCAGCCGAATTTCAGGGAAGATGATTTAACATCACATCTTTTTCAATTCACCTCTGTGACTGCCAATGCTCTGGATATGCCATGTAATATATGTTATAAATGTCTTTATGTCTCTGTGTGAATGAAAAAATAAAACAAGAGGCCCATGGGCCACTACGCTCACCAGAGGTCATGTGGTTTATACCATATACAGGCATGATGCCCATCTTGGTCATGTGACAATAGAAGGCCACCATGCAATCAGTAAAATCCACTGTCTTGCCTTTTTTCCATACAATTGTCTATGTGACCAAATTTGACCGTGACATAAACACAGGTCAAGGCATGGCAGCCATATTAGTCATGTGACCCAATCCTTACGAACAAACTTTCATTCCCTCTTCCCATAGAAGCTCCACATGTAATTTGGTTTCAATCAACCTAGCAGTTTGAGTAGAGAAGAAGATTAAAATACTGAATCTGAGCCATCCAGGCCAAAGGTCAGCAAATGACCTTGACCTTTGGAGTTGAAAAACTTCCATTCAGCTAATTGCAAATATCATTTCTGATGCCACAGGTTACCAGGCAATCATAAAAATCCACTGTTTTGCCCTTTTTCCATACATATGTCTAAGTGACCATATTTGACCTTGACGTAAAATAGGTCTAGGTCAATCAAAGGTCATCATTTGAACAAATTTGGTAGGGCCCGAGTCCCTGATGCTGCATACCAAGTTTCAAGAACATCGGCCATTCGGTTCTTGAGAAGAAGAGTTTTAAAGGTTTTTACCATATATGGGCATGGTGACCATATTGGTCATGTGACACAGGTCTCACGATCAAACTTTCGTTCCCTCTTCCCACTGAGGCACCACATGTAATTTGGTTTCAATTGGCCAAGTAGTTTCAGAGGAGATGTTGTTTGAAAATGTTGACGACGACGACGGACGACGGACCAATGCCTATACTACAAGCTCCTCCGGAGCCTTAGGCTCTGGTGAGCTAAAAATATGCCGTTTTGACTTTCTCCCACACAAAAGTCTATGTGAGCAATTTTGACCTTGGTGTAAAATGGGTCAAGGACATCCTAGAGTCATCATTTTAGCAAACTATAATAGGCCCGAGTCCCCAATGCACTTACCAAGTTTCATCACAAGCAGGCCACTGGTTCAGGAGAAGAAGATTCTCGAAGGGTTTCTACGTTATATGGGCATGGAGGCCAGCTTGGTCATGTGACCTGGACCCTGAGAGCAAACTTTCGTTCCCCCATCCAATGAATGCTGCACATGAAATTTTACTTCAATCGGCCCAGCAGTTTTTTTTAGAAGTCATTTGAAAATGTTGAAGCCAACGCGGACGGCGGATCACTGTCTATTCTATATATTCCCCCGGAGCCTTCCGCTCTGGTGAGCTTAAAATATATGCTATTTTGATTTTTTCCCATATAAAAGTCTCTGTGACCAAATTTGACCTTGCCGTAAATTAGGTCAAGGTCATCTGAGGGCCATCATTTTTGCAAATTATGATGGGCCCCGAGTCCCAAATGCCACATACCAAGTTTCATCACAACCAGCCCACTGGTTCAGGAGAACAAGATTTTTTAAGGGTTTTTCCATTATATGGGCATAGGGTCCATCTTGGTCATGTTACCAAACTCAAATTAATTTAAATTTCATTTCCTTGTTCTAAAAAGTTTTCAGACAAAATTTGGTTGTAAATGGACTAGTGGTTTCAGTGAAAAACAAATTTTTAATTTTCATATCTGAATGACCTTAGGCTAAGGTCAGGGAACAATCCTGACCTTGAAAATTAGTGTAGTTTCACTAGCACATTTTGCCCACTGCATTTACTAATTTTCAGGTCACAGGCTGCAAAAGTTTAAAAAAATGATGCTGTTTTGACTATTTCCCATACAAAAGTCTATGTAACCAAATTTGACCTTGGTGTAAAATGGGTCAAGGTCATCCGAGGGTCATCATTTTAGCAAATTATGATGGGCCCGAGTCCCCAATGCCACATACCAAGTTTCATCACAATCGGCCCACTGGTTCAGGAGAAGAAGAATTTTTAAGGGTTTTTACCTTATATGGGCATAGCGGCCATCTTGGTCACATGACCAAACTCAAATTAATTAAATTTCATTTCCTTGTTCTAAAAAGTTTTCAGACAAAATTTGGTTGCAAATGGCCTAGTGTTTCAGTGAAAAACAAATTTTTAATTTTCATATCTGAATGACCTTGGGCTAAGGTCAGGGAATAACCTTGACCTTGAAAACTAGTGTAGTTTCACGAGCACGTTTTGCCAACTGCATTTACTAATTTTCAGGTCACAGGCTGCAATAGTTTAAAAACATTATGCTGTTTTGACTATTTCCCATACAAAAGTCTATGTAACCAAATTTGACCTTAGCGTAAAATGGGTCAAGGTCATCCGAGGGTCATCATTTTAGCAAACTATGATGGGCCAAAGTCCCCAATGCCACATACCAAGTTTCATCACAATCGGCCCACTGGTTCAGGAGGAGAAGATTTTTTAAGGGTTTTTACCTTATATGGGCATAGCGGCCATCTTGGTCATGTGACCTGGACCCTGCGAGCAAACTTTTGTTCCCCCATCCCATGGATGCTCCACATGAAATTTGACTTCAATCGGCCCAGCAGTTTTGGAGGAGAAGTCATTTGAAAATGTTGACGCGGAGACGACAGACGGCGGATCACTGCCTATACTATAAGCTCCCCCGGAGCCTTCGGCTCTGGTGAGCTAAAAAACAATAAATTAAAAAAAAAATCCATCAATAAATATAGGCGCTGGAGTGATGACATTTTTCTAAATATAGCCACAGTGATCTTGACCTTGAGGTCATGACCTTGAAAGTCGAACTCACCCGAGATACATGTAGTGTCATAAACAACATTTGTGTCAAGTTATATTATAATCCCCCAGTAAATGTAGGTGCTAGAGTGGTGACAAAGTGTTTTTAAAAATAGCCACAGTGATCTTAACCTTAAGGGCATGACCTTGAAAGTCAAACTCGTTCTCGAGATATTATCATAAGCAACATTTGTGTGAAGTTACATTAAAATCCATCAATAAATGTAGGCAATAGAACGATGACAAAGTTTTTCTAAACATAGCCAGTGACCTTGACATTCACCTTGAGGCCATGACCTTGAAAGTCAAACTCGCTTGAGATATTATCATAAACAACATTTGTGTGAAATTATATTAAAATCCGACAATACTTCAAGATATAAGGTAAAATTAAGTAACCATCAAAAATAGGTCACACTCACTTAGATATATTTTGTGGTCAATCATCAGGTCACATGGAACATATATTCCAGATATTACATTTCATTATCAAGTGGTGTCTTAATTATAGGGCAAAATCATTGAACCATGAAAATAGGTCACAATGACCTTTGTCAATCATCTGGTCACATGCAGCTTATAATCCAGGTTTGAAGTTCCTCCCCAAAGTAGTATTCAAAATATGTGGCAGAATCAATGAATCATGAAATATAGGTCACGCTGACCTAGATATATTTTTATGTCATTCATCGGGTCCAATGGAATTGATAAATCAGATATGAAGTTTCTCCATGCCAGGAGATGATTAGTATAAACGTTTTGCTTGTTTTCAAATCCTGTCATTGTAAATTGTACATGTACTGTTCGAATTGACTTGTCGAAATGAAATGAATAAATATTGTTTAAACCAAGTTTCTCCATCAAATAGTATTCAAGAAAATAGGCAAAATCACTGACCATGAAATATGGTCACACTGACCTACATAATTATATTTTGATGTCAATCGCCTGGCTGCATTGAAATTATATCCCAGGTATAACATTTCTCCATCGAATAGTATTCAAGATAATAGGCAAAATCACTGAACCATGAAATATAGGTCACACTGACCTAGATATATTTTGAAGTAAATCATGGGGTCACATGGAACCAATAATCCAGGTATGACATTTCTCATCAAATAGTATTCAAGATAATAGGCAACATTACTGAACCAAGAAATATAGGGCATACTGACTTAGATAGATTTTGCAGTCAATTATCAGGTCACATGGAGCTGATAATCCAGGTTTGACAATTCTCTAGCAAATAGTATTCAAGATAAAAGGCAAAATCGCTGAACCATGAAATATAGGTCACAGTAACCTAGATATATTTTGAGGTCAACTATGGGGTCACATGGCATTAATATTCCAGGTATGACATTTCTCCAACAAACAGTCTGCAAGATATAAGGCTAAATCACTGGACTGTGAAATGTAGGTCACCATGACCTTCACCCTTTTAAACTTGACCCAATGTCACATAGTTGGCTGATGTATAACCAATTGTGTCGTTTTGGAATCTCAGAAGACACTCCCAGGTATCCAAATTGTAAATATAAATGCTTTGTGATGAGTGACTGTTGAGATATAAGCATTTCAAAAACTTTAACTCAGTATGTCATAGGTGTTCTACATTTTGAGCCCTAGCCCCACCCCCGGGCATGAACCCAGGGGTCTGTTCTCTTTAAACTTCAGAAGATCCCCCCCACCCCAGGTACTTAAGTTCCAAATATGAGTGCTCTGTCATGAGTTACTGTTGAGATATAAGCATTTGAAAAACTTGAACGCACTGTGGCAAGAACGCAAACGCGCACAACCGAGGTGACAACAATAGCTCGAGATCTCCTTGTACAATGTACTTCGTACAGGCGAGCTAATACTTCATACAAGCAAACTCAAAAAGTCTGGAGAAGATTTTTGAAGAGTTTTTACCATATATGGGCATGGTGGCCATCTTGGTCATGTGACCAGGACAATTATATATTTTTTGTTCCTCTGAGGCATAGATGTTCCGTATAAAATCAGAGAACAATTCGCCCTGAGGAGAAGATGTTTGAAAGTGTCACGGTGAACAGACAACATTCAACAACACACAATGTACAACTGGTCACCTTGAGAGCCTTCAGCTCTAGCAAGCCAAACATCACGAAAACACACCTATATAATTTTGACCCCCTTGAACCCCACTTTTACATAGTAAACTGAGGTTTACAGGGGTAAACCTTATTTTTCTTATTTCTGTTCTACAGTATAGATTGTGGGTATTCGTTAGAGCCATCTCGATGAGGCGGTTCTAACGAGAACCCACAATCTATACTTTGAGCATAAATAAGTAAAATATTACAATTTTTCTTCTTAAAGGTTTCATTTTTATCAGCGATAAAGGTCACAATGTATTAGTATAGGCATGTTTTCGTAATGAAAGGACCAGCAAGTACCAGTGTCATTATTGAGTTTAACCCATATATGCCTTGAGTCCCAAATCGGTCACTTGTAAGCAATGTCTGATCTGCTTAACCCTTAAGACACCGAGAAAAACTACATCTGAAAATGTTGTCTGCTTATGTCGTCTGCTGAATCTTCTTGCAAACTTTAAAATATTTTTGCAAACAGTGTGGACCCAGATCAGACTGCTCCTAGAGGAGCAGTCTGATCTGGGACCACACTGTTTGCAAAAATGACTCTTAAGTAACCGGCAGATGACAAAGCAGACGACAATTGTCTGGATTGGCATCTTATGGGTTAAAATACAGGAAGGGTATAAACCCGGATTCAGGGCCATTTTTTCAGCCTACACTTGGACACAACTGACCACCCATGCTGTTGATCCTCTGACTTCATTTTCAGGGAAATAAGACTTTTATTTTAACCCGTAAAATGCCAATCACAACAATTGTCGTCTGTTTTGCCATCTGCTGGTTACTTTAAAAGTTATTTTTGCAAACAGTGTGGACCCAGATCAGACTGCTCCTAGAAATGGGAAAGGGGTACCTTGGCAAACAGTGCAGCCCCAGATCAGACGCCCCAAAATGTGGCGTCTAATCAGGGCCTGCACAATTTGCTTTTTTCCATTAGAAGTAAACTAAAAAGGACAAAAATAGGCCTGACACCCATTATATTTCAAATGGACTTATCCAACATATAGCAATGGAAGAGTCCACTCCACTAGCATACAATGGGTTAAAGCTATATGCATTTTGCCAGAAAAAGAAGAGTGAGTGAGTGTTTGAGTTTTATGTCCCACCGACAGCTAAGGTCATACGGAGACAGGCCCTCGGCTTAAAGACTCATCCGAAAGTCTGGAGAAGCCTGGGATCGATCCTGCGATCCCTGGTTTACAAGGCGAGTAGCGTAACCACTACACCATGGAGGCTTCTAACCAGCAAAAGAAGAAAGTGATTTATACCAGCTGCCTGTGCTATGGCCAGTGCTTGCTCATTTGCCCCAGCTAGGACCTGGACACCCACTGGTCCTCTGGTAAATGCTTCTCGAACCTTATAACATGCCATTGTCATCGTAGCCACAACTTCAGGTCCCACTGCACTGGTATGAAGATAAGGGACATCATGCATGTTTTCTACTAGAACAGAATCCTGAAATACATAGTACAGAAATGAAAACTCTAATAGAGGCAGACTCAGCTAAGCCAGGAAATTGTATTAAGAAAACATCATTTCATTAACATGTCCATGACATGACACTGTAAACTCCGCTTTATACAAGAGGGCCATGATGGCCCTGGATCGCTCACCTGATCCATAGAGTAACAAGTGGGCCCAGGGGAGCGCCATTATTGACTCCAGGGCTATAATGTGCATAATGTTGAGGGAGGTCTAAAAAGGTGAAGCTTCATACCAAATATCAACAAAGGCTATAATTTGAACAATCTTGACAAAGGTCCACTAGATGAAGCTACACACGAAATATCAAAGACCTGAGCCTTGCGGTTTCAGAGAAGAATTTTTTTAAAGATTTTCCCTACATAAACCTATGTAAAAGCAAATGGCCCCAGGGCGGGAGCATTTTTGGCCTCAGGGCTATAATTTAAACAATCTTGATAGAGGTTCACTATATGAAGCTTCACATCAAATATCAAAGACCTGGGCCTTGCTGTTTCAGAGAAGAAGATATTCAAAGATTATCTCTATATAAGTCTATGTAAAACCAAAGGGCCCCCGGGCAGGGGCATCTGTAGCCCGAGAGCTATAATTTAAACAATCTTGATAGAGGTCCACTAGATGAAGCTCCATACCAAATATCAAAGACATGGGCCTTGCAGCATCAGAGAAGAAATTTTTTTAAAGATTTCCCTTTATAAGTCAATGTAAAACCAAAGAATCTCAGGGTAGAGACATTTTTGGCCCCAGGGCTATAATTTGAACAATCTTTCTAGAGGTCCACTAGATGAAATTTCACACCAAATATCAAAGACCTAGGACTTGTGGTTTCACAGAAGAAGATTTTTAAAGATTTTCCCTATATAAGTCTATGTAAAACCAAAGGGCCCCAAATCTTGGTAGAGGTCCACTAGATGAAGTTTCATACCAAGTATCAAAGACCTTGGCCTTTTGGTTTCAGAGAAGAAGATTTTTCAAGATTTTCCCTATATAAGTCTATGTAAAACCAAAGGGCCCCGGAGCGGGGGCATTTTTGGCCCCAGGGCTATAATTTGAACATTGTTGGTAGAGGTCCACAAGATGAAGCTTCATACCAAATATCAAAGAATCAAAGACCTGGGTGTTGCGGTTTCAGAGAAAAAGATTTTTAAAGATTTTTCCTATATAAGCCTATGCAAAACCAAAGGGCCCCCAAGTGGGGACATTTTTGGCCCTAGCACTATAATTTGAACAATCTTGGTAGGGGTCCACTAGATGAAGCTTCATACCAAATATCAAAGACCTGGGCCTTGCGGTTTCAGAGAAGATGATTTTTAAAGATTTTCCCTATATTAGCCCATGTAAAGTGAGTGAGTGTTTGAGTTTTATGTCTCACCAACAGCTAAGGTCATACGGAGATGGGACCTTGGTTTAAAGACTCATCCGAAAGTCTGGAGAAGCCCGGGATCGATCCTGCGACCCCTGATTTACAAGGCGAGTAGCAAAACCACAACACCACGGAGGCTTCTAAGCCCATGTAAAACCAAAGGGCCCCGGGGCGGGGGGCATTTTTGGCCCCAGCACTATAATTTGAACAATTCCACTGGATGAAGCTTCATACCAAATATCAAAGACCTGGGCCTTGCGGTTTCAGAGAAGAAGATTTTTAAAGATTTTCCCTATATAATCCTATGTAAAAACAAAGGGACCCGGGGCGGGGGCATTTTTGGCCCCAGCACTTTAATTTGAACAATCTTGGTAGGGGTCTACTAGATGAAGCTTCATACCAAATATCATAGACCTGGGATTTGTGGTTTCAGAGAAGAAGATTTTTTAAGTTTTCGGTGAAAAAAATCTATTTTTGGCTCCTGTGACCGTCCTAGATGTTCAACGGACCGCAACCATTTGAACAATTTTGAAGGGGGACCACCTAAGGATCATTCCTATGAAGTTTGGTCAAAATCTGATCAGTGGTTTAGGAGATGTCATTTGAAGAAATTGTTTACGGACGCAGGCACGGACTGACGACGAACGAAAAGTGATCCCAAAAACTCACCTCGTCATTACATGACAGGTGAGCTAAAAACTGGCATTTACAAGGGTATTATTCCAATTCTTCATCACCAGCGATTTGACTGGTTGAAATAAAAGTTATATACTATGATAAATTCCATGAGCAACTTTCTCAGAACTATTTCACACAGCGACAGGTAGTAATATAACATAACATCAAAGAGCAAGTTAAGAACCTGTGCATTACGTCATTTTATCATATGACGTTGCGTCTGAGAGTGTAATTATGCCATGTAATATTTTCGATAATCCACTAGTGGATTAAGGAAGCCTCCGTGGTGCAGTGGTTACGCTACTCGCCTTGCAAACCAGGGGTCGCAGGATCGATCCCGGGCTTCTCCAGACTTTCGGATGAGTCTTTAAACCGAGGTCCCGTCTCCGTATGACCTTAGCTGCTGGTGGGACGTAAAGCTCAAACACTCACTCACTAGTGGATTAAATATGCAAATTAGCTAGATACGCCCTGTAACGTTACATGTATGATGTCCTTAACGACGTCGCATTTACTAACGGTGGAATATTGACATTTTTGTAAATAATCGTGAATAAAATACGTTTTAAATGTCATATGATCAATAGAATCTTGCATTCGTGTTCATGTATTATTGAATTTATTAAACTCCTTGAGGAAAAGGAATAAAATGCTCTGCAAAGCCTCACATTTTATCCCTTTTCCTCATGCATGGACTGACGGAAAAGGGGACGCCTAAATCGCACCCTGCTATAAGCAGGTGCAACAAAAAATTTAGCTTGTATGAAAACAGAACAAGAAATCATCCCAAACCAACATAACATACATTTCAATTAACTTCATTTTCAAAATTGGCAAACTATTATATAACCCTTTTTAAAGATCAAAATAAGATATTGTACACTTCAGATTTTCACACTTGGTGCACCTTAAGCAATGCTGTTATCTCATTCCTATATGGGAATGATTTTCAATAGTATTACATCCTTATTTACACACTGTAAACCCTCCAACGAGGAAACAGCAAGTCATGCATCCACTTTTATGATGAATTGCAAATTCTGTGGGGTATAGCTAATTCTTTCCTAGCACAGAGGTTGAAATTATTTTATCTTAACCCTTCTCTTGCTGAATATTCATTTTAGCCACACCCATCTCTGACCTTGAACCGATCAGATTTCTTGATGCAATTTATTCCTACAAATTCATAAACTGAGTGTAGATCCTGATCAGATGGCTTCTTCAGAAGCCATCTGATCTGGATCTACAGTGTTTCCAAAGATAGGGGTTGTTGTGAACAGCATGATAAGAGTTAAGTGAAAAATGTCAAGGTACACCTAGTTAATAGCAGAAGACTGTGTGAAAGGGCTTGAGATTATTTTAATATTTATCTATTATGTCCCCTTGAAAATCGGTCCTTGCGCAATGTCATTCGCACATGAAACTTAGAATGAGGCTCATATTTGGAGCTCTTCCAATGAAAGCCGAATTCCATAAAAGCATAAAATATGATACAAGATTGGAACTGAAAATATATACAGTAATAATTTGATAAAAGCACTGTTTGGTTCGAGAAATGGTCCCATTAAAAAATGGTCCATCTAGGTTAGGAACCTGTTTGCTTCGAAGAAGCCAATTCTTCCCTTTAACCCTTAAGGGACTGAGAAAAACTACATCTGAAAATTCCACCTGCTTATGTCGTCTCCCAATTTTCTTGCAAACTTTTTAAAAATATTTTTGCATTCAGGCAAACAGTGTGGACCCAGATTAGACTGCTCCTACCGGAGAAGTCTGATCTGGGTCCACGTTGTTTGCAACAATGACTTTTAAAGTTTTTGTCATATGCCGGTTACTTTAAAAGTCATTTTTGCAAACAGTGTGGATCCACACTGTTTACCTTTATGCAAAAATATTTTTCAACAGTTTGCAGGAAGATTCAGCAGACGACATAATAATTATGCAGACAACATTTTCAGATGTAGTTTTTCTCGGCATCTTAAGAGTTAACAATTTATGTGTATTGTCAGCCTGGCAGAGAATTCACATAAAATGTAAAGCATGACTTTTGCTGAAAAATATGAAAATATTGTCTGCTACTATGATTGGTTCTTTAAGTCTCAGCGCTTCAAGTACGCGGATATTTCTGGAGCAAACTTTCAATTATTTTCCAGCAAAAATAAGGCTTGACATTTCATGTGCATTGCTGAAAAATAAGAAAAAATATTTTGAAAATGTCATTTGCTAAATATGCTCACACTTAAAAGGGTTGATGGCCCCCGCCCATCGGGGCTTGAAAAAATAGATGGGCTAAATGTTGCTTCCACGCAGAGCTGAAACCGGCCACACACGAGGCCATGTATTTGAGGAGATCTGGAACTTCAAAATAAAATGTGTCAAAGTCAACGGAGCATAAAATATAGGACAAGGTCACCAGGTCAAGGTACCTGCAGAGTCAGTAGATCACTATGCAAGATTTGATGGTTGTATAATGCCTTTTATTTGAGGAGATCTGGAACATCCAGGTTATTTTTGTCAAAGTTACTGGAGCGTAAAATATAGGTCAAAGTCACCAGTCAAAGTGCCTGCCAAGTCAGAAGCTCAGGCAGATGTTTCATGAAAGGTTTGATGGTTGTTTTGTCTTGTAGTTGATTACAATACAAACTTCGACATAAATGTCGAACTTCGACATAATTGTCAAAGTCACTGGAGTGCAAAATATAGGTCAAAGTCACCAGGTAAAGGTGCCGACAAAGACAGAAGGTCAGGGAGATGTTTCATGTAAAGTTTAATGGTAGCTGAGGATTGTAGTAGTTGTAAAAACTTTGACAAAAATGTTGAACTTCGACGTAAATATTAACAGACGGATGGACAAATGGAAGGACGGACGCACAGACACATGGACGAACAGACGGAAAAGCGGATGCCTAAATCGCACCCTGCTCATATAAGCAGGTGCGATAAAAAATTTAGCTTGTATGGAACATCCCAAACCAACATAACATACATTTCAATTAACTTCATTTTCAAAATTGGCAAACTATTGTATAACCCTTTTTAAAGATCAAAATAAGGTATTGTACACTTCAGATTTTCACACTTGGTGCACCTTAAGCAATGCTGTTATCTCATTCCTATATGGGAATGATTTTCAATAGTATTACATCCTTATTTACACACTGTAAACCCTCCAACGAGGAAACAGCAAGTCATGCATCCACTTTTATGATGAATTGCAAATTCTGTGGGGTATAGCTAATTCATGCTAATTCTTTCCTAGCACAGAGGTTGAAATTATTTTATCTTAACCCTTCTCTTGCTGAATATTCATTTTAGCCACACCCATCTCTGACTTTGAACCGATCAGATTTCTTGATGCAATTTATTCCTACAAATTCATAAACTGAATGTCAAACAGTGTAGATCCTGATCAGATGGCCATCTGATCTGGATCTACAGTGTTTCCAAAGATAGGGGTTGTCGTGACCAGCATGATAAGAGTTAAGTGAAAAATGTCAAGGTACACCTAGTTTACTGAAAAAGAAAATAGCAGAAGAATGTTTGAAAGGGCTTGAGATTATTTTAATATTTATCTATTATGTCCCCTTGAAAATTGGTCCTTGCACAATGTCATTCTGTATCACGCACATGAACTTTAGAATAAGACTCATAGTTGGAGCTCTTCCAATGAAAGCCGAATTCCACAAAAGCATAAAATATGATACAAGATTGGAACTGAAAATATATACAGTAATAATTTGATAAAAGCACTGTTTGGTTCGAGAAATGGTCCCATTAAAAATGGTCCATCTAGGTTTAAATAGGAACATGTTTGCTCTGAAGAAGTAAATTCTTAGGCACCAAGAAAAACTACATCTGAAAATGTCACCTGCTTATGTCGTCTGCTGAATTTTCTTGCAAACTTTTTAAAAATATGTTTGCATACCGGCAAACAGTGTGGACCCAGATCAGGAGCAGTCTGTCTGGGTCCACATTGTTTGCAACAATGACTTTTAAAGTTTTTGTTTGTTTGTTTGATTTGAGGTTTAACGTCCCCGTCAAAACTGGATAGGTCATGTTGGAGACGTTGCTTACAATTTTGTGGGATTTTTACTCGACATTGAGATGAAATGACATCTCAAGTCCTGTCGCCCAATAAAACCAGTAGAGTTTATAAGCATGGACAGGCCGACTCGCACCGCTTTGCCTGCGCAGGCTTAGATCTTCTAAGCGGATTACCAGTACTCGTGTGCGGTCGGATGCAGCTCTGCGTGGAAGCATCATACAGCCCATCTATTTATTCAATTTTAAAGTAACCGGCAGATGACAAAGCAGACAATATTTTCCATGATAGTAGACCACCAGAGAAGGTAGAACTTCAACATGTCCTGGTGTTGTCTCCCTTGTAAACAAGGTGCAAGATAGGCCAGGTTTATCCATTCCCCTAAACTCTTATCCTGCTGAATACATTAACCTGCCACACCCATTTCAGATTCTCAACCAATCAAATTGCTTGAAATAATGTATTCATTCAAATTCGCAAACTGATTGCAAAAACAGCCCCCACCCACCGGGCTTGAAGAAATAGATGGGCTGCAAGATGCTTCCAAGCAGAGCTGAAACCGACTGTACACGAGATGGCCCCTGCCAATCGGGGCTTGAAGAGAACTGAACTGAAACTGACCGCGACGACCCCCGTCCATTGGGGCTTGAAGAAATAGTTGGGCTGCATGATGTATCCAGGCAGAGCTGAAACCGACCTGCGCACGAGTCCTGGTAAACCGCTTAGAGGATCTAAGCCTGTCCAGGCAAAGGGGTGCGAGTCGGCCCGTCCATGCTTATAAACCCTATTGGTTTCATTGGGAGACAGGGCTTGAGATGTCATTTCATCTCAATGTCAGGTAAAAGTCCCACAAAATTAGAAGCAACGTCACCAAAATGACCTTTACAGGGTTGACGGGGACGTTAAACCTCAAACAAACAAACAAAAACTGACCGCGCTTGAGTACTGGTATACCGCTTAGAGGATCTAAGCCTGCCCAGGCAAAGCGGTGTGAGTCCGACCTACCATGCTTATAAACCCTATTAGTTTCATTGGGTGGCAGGGCTTGAGATGTCATTCCACCTCAATGCCGGGTAAAAGTCCCACAAAATTGGAAGCGACATCTCCAAAAGGGACAGGGACATTTAACCTCAAGTCAAACAAACAAAACCACACACAAGTACTGGTAAACCCTTTAGAAGATCTAAGCCTGCCCAGGCAAAGTGGTGTGAGTTGGAGAGTCCACGCTTATAAACCCTATTGGTTTTATTGGGCAACAGGTTTCATCTCAATGTCAGGTAAATGTCCCACAAAATTGGAAGCACCGTCTCCAAAATGACCTATACAGTGTTGATGTGGACGTTAAACCTCAAATCAAACCAACTGATTGCCAAAAAGTGTAGATCCTGATCAGATGGCTTCTGTTTGCAAAGCTAGGGGTTGTCATGTTCAGCAGGATAAGGGATAAAATTTAAACATACTTACAACACCAGCTTTTTGATAGAGACTGGCTTCCATAACGGCTTGCTTCACGATTTCATTTACAGAATGACAACACTGCGGTGTCCCTGCAATAAACAAGTATAGTATGACCCCAAAAATAAGATCATCCTGCTCTTAAGGGGAACTGGAACACCCGACGGATTTTTCCACCATTTTTCAAAGGGAGGCAATTTTCGGGACTTCCTGTACATCATCATCATCAACAGATTTTTGATTAATGTGCAGGTAAAGGGGCAACGTCCACATAAGTGGGCCCCTTCCAGGTATCTGGCTTACTGCATGCATGGCAGATCTTACACCAGATCTCCAGGTTTGTCTGTCATGAGGATCGATAGCAGAGAGCTTTCATTCTCTGCAATTTCTTTCTGTCAGCTGCTTCCGGGTCATCTTGGGCCTTCCAGGCCCCCGCTTTCCACCTACCTGTATGTCACAGGCAGTCTTGACTGCACCGTTGGAGCATTCCACATGTCCATACCAGCGGAGCCTTCTCTCTTTCAGGACGAGGTCCAGGTCCTCAATGCCAAGCCGCTCAAGTAACTCATTGGTCCTGAAGTGACAGCGTCTTGTGGCTTGACATTGCAGATCTGTCTGATCATTGCCCTGTGATTCCGCTGAAGACTCTGAAGGTTTGGCTTTCTGGCGCTCCGCACACAAGAGCTGTACACACGGCCATGTGTCTTGAACGAGAGGTGGCGGGAAGAGAGAACTGGTACCAACTCCTTGAATTTCTTCCAGGCTGTTTTCACATGTGATACGGTTGAAAGGTCACATTTGTTACCATCCACTGCTGAGAGATTATCACCTAGGTAGCAAAATCTACAACCTCCAGCTTGCCGGATCAGACTTGGACTGTAACCCTCTGTGGTATGCCATTTAAGGGGTGTGCAGTTCCTTGGCACCATGTACACCTGTAATCAGGGTCCTCTATCAAGCGCTTGAGCCCACTGCATTTCTTGTGCACCCAGATCTTGCAGCCATTACAAAAGATACTGTTGCTGACCACTCCAGTGCGACATACAGTGCATGGGAACTGGCCTGTACTCTGCAGGAGGTCCAGACCTGTACCAAAGATCATGATCTTTGTCTTTCCTGCATTCATTATCAGCCATTTCGCCTCCATTGCGCCTTTCCAAGTTAAGAGCCTCCTGACACATTCCTCAAGGGATTCAGCTATGATGATAAGGTCATCAGCATACAGGTCCTCCCAGGGGACTCCAGAGCGGAACTCGCATGACAAGGCTTCAAGCACAATGATGAAAAGCAGTGGGCTGAGAACAGAGCCTTTTTGCAGTGGGCTGAGAACAGAGCCTTTGTATGCTTTACTGTAAGCCCTGTCCCGCTGAAAAGGGGTTGACTCTTAAAGGAAAGAATTTGCTCCTTAAGAGCAAATTCTTTCCTTTAGGAGTTGACCCCTATAGACATGGAAGACAAAAATACATTGCAGGAGTTGCCTCCCCTGAAGATGTATCTTTTTATTGGATTTGGTTTTATGATTATTTCACTTATTTCAAGCCAGTTGTTCAAAACTAACGACGTCGTTAGTTAACGTATCGTAAAAACTTTGATCATTAAATATGGCAAATATGCTGAAATTTTTGCTGAAAAAATGTGAGCAGCTTTATGCAAAAGCTGCTCACATTTTTTCAGCAAAAATACCAAAATGTTCAATATTGTACTTGCTAGAAGAGTTAACAATATGACCACTAACGAGCTCGTTAAGCTAACGATGCTTTGAACATCTCGCCCCAGAGGTGGGCAAAAAATCAGACTACCTGGAGAAAAAACATCAAGCCTTCTGTTGCAGAACTTGGCCTCCTACATGTGGCCAGAGCGAGGCTCAAAACTGGAGCAGTTAGGGGCCTAATAATCAAGATTCAGCACTTCAAACCACTAGACCAAAGAGGCCCATTTAGGGCTGGCTAATCAGACCTGAAAAGGTAGTTTACTATCAGTCCTGCCATTGTGATCGATAATCTGAAGTAGTAGTGAGACAGGCCCGAGCAGTGTATACCCAGATGAGGTTAAGCAGAATGTGGAGTCTCATCAGCATCTACACTGTTGCTGTTTTTGGCCAAACCAGTACCCACAATCTATGTTTTTGAGCCAAAAACCAGTGCTTCAGCTGAAGTGCACGACCCGCCGGATGCTTTTAGCTTTATGAATGTTACCATATATGGGTGTGGCGGCCATTTTGGTCATGTGACCTGGACCTAAAACGGTTCCCCCAATAAATGCGCCTTATCGTAAGGAGCAAAAATATATCTTATACTTTAGTACTGTATTCTGAATCGTTTGCAGGATAAATGCATTCTCACTTTTCCAATACAAAAGCATATGTGTCAAAGTTTGACCTAGGCACAAAGAAGGTCAAGGTCAACCCAGGGTCACCATTTTAGCAATTTATGATGGGCCTACATCCCAGATGCTATTTATCAAGTTTCATGGAAATCTGCCCAGTGGTTCTGGAGAAGACTATTTTTGAAGGGTTTTTACCATATATGGCTTGGCGGCCATTTTGGTCATGTGACCTGGACCCCGTGAGCAAATTTTGGTTTCTCCCATCCCATAGAGGCTCCGTATGAAATTTGACTTCAATCGGCCCAACGGTTTCCGAGGAGAAGCAGTTCGAAACTTTTCACATTTTTCGCCTCGGCTAGGCTATACTAAATGGAATGTAATATTTCGCAAGTTCATTGGTTAGTTTGTTTGTTTGTATTGGAGTTTAACGGCCCAGTCAACACTATTTAGGTCATTTTTGAGCCGGTCAGTTTACCTATCAACACTTTCCTGGGCAAGCTTATACGTAAGCGGTTAACCAGTACAGTGCACATTCTTTCGCCAGAAACTGACAACTGCCCTCATTGGTTAGATCTCATTGATATCTATCAGTATGCCAAAAGTTGTTTAACTATTCCAAGCGGTTAAGTCACTATCAACAATTTTCACAAACGGGTTACGGACGGACAGACTGACAGAATGACACGGTGATTTTAGGGCACTCTTAGAAAATCGGTCGCTTTTTCTGCTGGTCGTGCAATACAGAAAATAATAAATAACCCCACAAACCTCAGTTATTTCTATACAAAGTGGGGCTTTGTTTGTTTGTTTGATTTGAGGTTTAACGTCCCCATCAACACAGTATAGGTCATTTTGGAGACATTGCTTCCAATTTTGTAGGACTTTTACTGACATTGAGATGAAATGACATTTCAAGCCCTGTCGCCCAATGAAACCAATAGGGTTTATAAGCATGGACGGTCCGCCACGCACCGCGGTTCCTGGACAGGCTTACAAAGTGGGGTTTAGAGGGGTGTTTTTTACACGGACTTGCTAACATGATGTTTGTGATGATTACCAAGAAGCTTTAACCCTTTTTGTACCAAATGGAATCTTCCACCTTATATATCGGAGGAGTCCATTTCAAAATTTAGGGGTGTCAAGTTGTGTTTTCTTCAAAATTGATTTGGAAAATGGCTGAACTTCCTGCAAATAGTATAGGCCCTGATGAGATGCCGCGTTCTGTGGCTTCTCGTCTGGGCCTGCACTATTTGCCAAGGTACCCCTTTTGGGGTTTCCAGTACTCAATGGGTTAAGTATATAGCAATAATAAGCATTTAATAAAACGTTTATCTTTCTTCTAAAACCAAAAGCAGATTATTTTTAATATACATGTACATCGTTTTGATTATTTCTTAATTAAGGACAGAACTGGTTATTGTTCAAGATTCATTACAATCACTGACCATTGTTTGGGTCCAAAACAAAAACCATGGCAGTTAAAAAACTGTGTTATATTGAAATAACAAGAATTCGGCCATAAAGGCTATGTCACACTTGTGTGTGTGTGGCTTTGTTTTGTTTGTTTGATTTGAGGATTAACATCCCCATCAACTTTTTATAGGTCATTTTGGAAATGTTGCTTCCAATTTTGAGGGACTTTTGAAATGACATCTCAAGCCCTGCCGCCCAATTAAACTAATATGGTTTATATGCATGGGCGGTCCAACTTGCATCACTTTTCCTGGGCATGCTTAGAACCTCTAAGCAGTTTACCAGTACTCATATGCGGTTGGTTTCAGCTCTGCGTAGAAGCATCATGCAGCCCATCTATTTCTTCAAGCTCTGATGGGCGGGTGCAAAGTCACAGAACCATGGATGCTTGCGTAAAAGTTGTCATTGCTTGATGCAAGCTTGTTCTAAGTATCATTAACTCTTATCCTGCTGTTCACGACAACCCCCATCTTTGCAAACAGTGTAGATCCAGATCAGATGGCTTCTTCAGAAGCCATCTGATCAGGATCTACACTGTTTGACATTCAGTTTATGAATTTGTAGCAATAAATTACATCAAGTAATTTGATTGGTTGATAGACAGAAATGGGTGTGGCTTAAATGAATATTCAGCAAGATAAGGGTTAATGAAGCTCTAATGGACTTGAATTGGGTGCGTTCTGTGCCTACATGACATCTTGAGCGGGGGATGTGGGAGGTGGGATTGACCTACTTCTCACATCCTCCGCGAAAGAAGTCACCCGACTCCCAATCGGCTAGCTGATAACTGTCAAGCAGACAGGAGTCAGCATATTGGCAGCCTAGGGAAAAGAGCAGTACCTACAACTAATCCCAGATGGCGAACTGGGGGTAGCCCCTATGTGCCCATGGCGCCCGGTTACCTTAAAAACATCTGTCAGTCAGTAATGGACTTGAACACTAGGGTAAAGGCTAGAAGTCGATGATGTAGATCAATAAGTCAACAAACCATGAAAAGTAGGTCAAGGTCCAATGCAGTTGCTTACATAATAGTCTTTGTTTGTTTGATTTGAGGTTTTACGTCCCCGTCAACACTGTAAAGGTCATTTTGGAGACGTTGCTTCCAATTTTGTGTGACTTTTACCCGACATTGAGATGAAATGACATCTCAAGCCCTGTCACCCAATGAAACCAATAGGGTTTATAAACATGGACGGTCCGACTCGCACTGCTTTGCCTGGGCAGGCTTAGATTCTCTAAGCGGTCTACCAGTACTCATGTGCGGGTCTGATTCAGCTCTGCGTGGAAGCATCATGCAGCCCATATATTTTTTCAAGCCCCGATGGGCGGGGACCATTAATAGTCTTGACCATTTGGGTGAATGCTAGGGTGGTCACAATAATCAGTCACTACAAAGTCAGTGAACCATGAAATGAAGGTCAAGGTCAAACATAAATACTTGCATAAAAGCTGTCATTTGTTGATGCAAGTTTGTACCAAGTATCATTAATGAAACTCTTATAGTTATTGAAAAATGGACCTGAAAATTAAAGAGTGAAGGCTAGGGATCACAAAGTCAATGAACCAAGAAATGTAGGGCAAGGTCACATATAGATCACTGCATTATAGTTGCCATCCCTAGATGCTAGCTTGTATGAAGTATCATAAATGAAGCTCTTATAGTTCTTCAGAAATGGTCTTGACCATTTGGGCGAACACTATGTTTGACCCAATAGTTTACAAAGTCTGTGTACCATGAAAACTTAATGTAGGCCAAGGTTAAATATGGATGTTTGCATTATAGTTGCCATCCCCTGATGCAAGTTTGTGTCGAGTATCACTAATGAAGCTCTTCTTGTTCTCGAGGAATGGACTTTACCATTTGGGTGAATGATAGGGACCTGGGCTTGACAAACAAGCAGACAAATGGAAAACTGGACACCTTTATCACACCATGCTTAACCTTTAACCTGCTGAATATTCAATTAAGCCACACCCATTTCTGTCTATCAACCAATCAAATTACTTGATGTAATTTACTGCTACAAATTCATAAACTAAATGCCAAACAGTGTAGATCCAGATCAGATGGCTTCTTCAGAAGCCATCTGATCTGGATCTACACTGTTTGCAAAGATATGGCTTGTCGCCTACAGCAGGGTAAAGGTTAAAGCAGGCATGACAAAAATGAATGAATGGTCCCTGGATCTCACCACTGATATCAATTTAGATGGATGGATGGACACATGGACATTGGTAAAACTTGGTGCCCATCTACCTTTCTTCCAATGGTGGCAGCATACCAATGAGTCTATATACTTCTCAGTTTTACAGACACCCAGTTCAACTGCCCAATAATAATAATAATAATAATAATAATAATAATAACTAGAGCTATCACTAAAGGTGATGAATACCCCCACAAAGACTGCCTTGATAGTACAACAGCGCCATTTTGCAATTTATCACTTGAAAGGGGCCATAACTATGTCGAAAATTGACGAATTGTAGTGGAAATCGAACTTGACCTGTATTTTATGATGTTACATCAGTGTACCAAAATATTATAAAATCGGTGAAGCGGTTTTTGAGTTATCGTCTGGAAACCAAGTCAACAGACCGACAGACCGACAAGCTCACTCCTATATACCCCCCAAATTTCATTTGTGGGGGTATAATAATAAAGTCTTTATTTTCAGTGGGTAACACAATTAGCTACAAGCAACTCTTCCTTGAGGCCCACTTAAACAAAACCATGCATGATAATATACAGTAAACATGCTATACAAGAATATAAACAATCAAAAACACTATGGCTTGTAATTTACACTATCATACATTTTACACCAAAAGGAACAACATGTCCGTATAATGAAGACCCCCTGAAATCCCACTTCATATAAGGAAACTAGGGTTTACAGGGGTATTCATTATCCTTCCTATCTCTTCCCTAAGACACAGGCCTGGCGTACTCGTTAGAACCGCCTCAACGAGGTGGGTCTAACGAGCACCCACAACCAATACCCCGAGCACAAACAAGAATAATATTACAAATATTTCATCACAAAATTATCCATTTTGGAAATATGAAAGAATGCACTAGCTCATGCGGACATGCTATCGCAGCAACCTATAATTAGGATTTCATCCATTTTATGCATCTGGAATGAAAAGATGTACTATTGTTGGATAATTTTATGTATTCTGGTAAATGTTCCATATAACAGTTCCAGAATATGACATGCTGTGTTTAAACAATTCTTTGTTTGGTCTGGGAATTATAAAATTGTTGTTTGAAGAAGACCTTAAAACACGGGACTCATTATTTATTTGGGTTCGCTCAAACATATTTTGAATATATGTTGCATATACAAGACTGCGTCATACTCCCAGTTTCAAACTCTAAGTTCATTTGGCTTTATATGCAGCAGTCCAGACTTGCCTTTTTGTTAGTTATTTTATCTTGATCATTTCCAAGATTAAAAACATTTTTGTCAGAGACCTGATGGCTTCATATAGGGTCTCATTTCAGCGGCTTTCATTTGGTTTTACACAGCTGTCCACACTTGCTCTTGATCCTTTACCAACATTAATTACTTTTTCTTTTCAAATAAATTGCAAACACCACTGGTAACTTATGTAAAATTTACTAACTTTAACATGGTGGTATTTATAAAATGGATGTACATGTATTTATATCTGGAAACTCACTTGTGAGCATGATATTACTTCAATACCGAGTCACAATATGACTGTGCTAAAATTGTCCAAATATCTAGTGTTGCCAAAGCTTGCCTTTTGATTACACTTCACAGTATCCCTGCGGTAAGATAGACAAGTCTGTACTGATCAGGTGTGTGCACCTTATTTTGCCCTGTACCATATGAGAAGAGGTTCAGCTGAGTGCCTTTGTGTGCAGATAATGTCTACATGTGCATTCCATCTCAAATCACTTGTTTTGGTCAAATCAAGATACTTTATTCTATGGATCTATCTATACATCCTGCATCACCCTCTCTCGAGGATTATGTGCAGCTGTGGGCACCAGAAAAAGAAGGGGATTTTAGGAGAATTTAAAAGTAAAAACAGTTAGTAAAGAAGCGATTAAAATCAGATAAAAACAGTGTTTCATGGTTCATGGCATTGATCTGGATTGCATATGGTCGATCTGAAGGAATCCAGATTGGAGCCGGCCCCCGCCTATCGGGGCTTGAAGAAATATATATGCTTCCACGCAGAGTTGAATTCGACCCGCACATGAGTACTGGTAAACCGCTTAGAGGATCTAGGCCTGCCCAGGCAAGCGGTGCGCACGAGTCGGACCCTCCATGCTTATAAACCCTATTGGTTTCATTGGGCGACAGGGCTTGAGGTGTCATTTCATCTCAATGTCAGGTAAAAGTCCCACAAAATCGGAAGCAACGTATGCAAAAGAGGCAGCATATAAAGGTCTTGTTCGCCCGATCTTGGAATATGGTAGTTGTATCTGGGACCCCAGTGGAGTGGTCCTTAACGATGAAATTGAGAAAGTTCAGAATAGAGCTGCTAGATTTGTAACAGGCAATTACTGCTTTGAAACTGGGAGCATGACTGGAATACTTGGAAAATTAAAATGGGAGCCTCTCAAGAAAAGGAGAAAAGACAGTAGGATAATCCTTTTATACAAAGGTCTAAAGGGTGCTGCCAGCATTCCAACAGATGCCCTTGTTCCCCCAGCTAGACACTGTAGAAATCACCATTTGTTGGCGTTTCAGACCCTAACTGCAAGAAGTGACATTTATAAAGAATCATTCTTCCCCAGAACCATTAGAGATTGGAATGCCCTTCCCAATTCGATTATTTCGACATCTGAAGGTGCTGATGATTGTGTAGCTATATTTTACTCTTTTGTTAGAGCTAGGGACTAACTTCCCACATCACAGGTCCTGGTGTATGAATGTCATTTGATGTGTCACCAGTAACAATTCTGATTCCAAAATGACCTTTACAGTGTTGACGGGGATGTTAAACCTCAAATCAAACAAAACCAGATTGGAGCGCACATTCAGTCAGCATTCCCAAAAGTTTGACCAAAACACGTCTCTATATGTATCTTTTTATATCCTGCAAGTTGCATCATATTGCAACTGCAGAACTAGGGCTTACAGCATAGTCACCATGCTTAATATAAAGAATGTTTAAAATTTCTTCATATTTTACCCTTTGAAGGAAAATACTTGATCACTCATAATCTGTATACATGTTCTCTGTATCTTTTCTTCAAGCAACTATGGTATAACTCTTCCCCGCCCATTTGGGCTTGGAGGAATAGATTGAGCTGCATGGTGCTTCCAAGCAGAGCTGAATCTGACCACACACAAGTACTTGTAAACAGCTTAGAAGGGCTAAGCCTGCCCAGCAAAAGCGATGTGTATCAATCCTCCAATGCATATAAGCCTTCTGGTTTCAATGGGCGGCAGGGCTTGAGATGTCATTTCATCTAAATGTCGGATAAAAGTCCCACAAAGCTGGAAGCAAACCCAAATTCAAACAAACAAAACTGGTATAATCACTTTTGGCTCATATTGACCAATTGTCGAAAGCTAATACTTGGAAAATATATAACTCGCTTATGTTGAATTATGTTTTATGGCAGCCAGATATATAATTTCAAATACTGATAAACAAGCAAAAGATTATGCCTGTCATGCAACTGCATACCAGGGCTCGCTTTCAGGTGTATCATTCCTATTATATTGCCCTTCTGTTTCTGGAAAAGTTTGCAAAATGCCTGCATTTTCGCCTCCATTTTCTTGCAATGTTTACATTTTGCAAAAAGGCGTGGTTTATTTAGCCATGCGGCCAATCATTTCAGATATCGAGAGGTCATCTCAGGTTTAAAAGTTCTCAACCTTTTGCGCATGCGTTAGATTTTCAGAGGCTGATTTTTTCAGGGTGCTAAAGGTTTTTTGAAATATTTTTGCGAAAATAATGGCGCAAATGTATAACACTCATCTGAACTTGCAGATAAACGAAAACGCTACAAACTGATATGCAACAATCCTATATTCTGACTTTGCATTTATTTCCAATTTTTGTTTGAAGTGATAACAATAAAAGAAAAACGCATGTAAACAAATATTTTTAATATAATAGATGCACAGGTATGTAAACATAAGTTGAGAAACTTGTAATAAGTTTTAAATTTGCCAGAAATGTAGCTTCAAAACTAAATATTGGCCTTTTAGAATTCAAATGCAAATTTTACCACCAGAAAAAAAAACATTCAAAGCTGCAAAACTTGTTCATCATTCTGAGATTTTATATTGTGTAACGTTTTCTGTTTATATATATATATTTCGAGATTCTCTTGTTTCGCTTTTGATGACACAAATTTAAACCAATAACCGTTTTCATTGTGTTCGATAATAAGATCAATTAAAAATATTTAATTAGAGGACTGCGCGTGCCATTTGGCGGGAGCGGTAATGGTTCCCTCGTCACAGCTGACACCAAAAGGTTTGCCGACTGGGGATAAGCGATCAGTGCGCCAAGAACAGCGTTGATGGTGGACGTTTCATTATTGTGAAAGATCGGATTGTTGCTAAAAAAACATGAAGGAATGATATTTAAGTGGAAGAATATAATCATTGTAATTGTGATATTATTTAATTGTTTTATTTCAAAGGATTTTTGCACGAACGACTTCGGCAATCTTCGTTTTTGCCAGGGCAGGGACCGCGCTTCATTGATTTACAAGAAAGTCGACGTCTTCAATGGGTTAAAATATTTGGTGCTTTGAACACATGTTGGATTAAAATTTTAAGTGTGAGTGGTTAAATAACAGTTTACTTGTTTAATGTGATATTGTTTATGCTGTTATTTTGACGCATTACCGAATTGTTTAATGATTTCAATTCACACACCCCGAGGCTTTGTTTTTGGATAAAGTCGAACAGTGTGTCAGTTTGAAGCGTCAGTTTTCCAGCTTGTTACCATTTTGCACAAAAATGAGAATCGCAATACACTAATCAATGATTTATCTAATTGCAGCTTAAAAAACTCAGTGGATTACAGTAGAAGATGTCCAGAAAAAGGTAATGAACTTTGCTTATTTTCGTGCAATATTCACTCCCGCCATTTTAACCGATTGTCGTATGGCCTACTTAGAAAACCATTGATAAAAGTTTCTTTATTCAATATTTCAGTGCTAGAATATCAACAAGGAGCAAGAATACAGACCAAGAAACAGAATGCACAAAAATCTGCAGAAAGAGGAAAGCTGAGGATGTAAGTATTTTAGCTTTGAATATGTCGGTCAAACGCGATTCTGCTGAAGTGTCATTTCCTTTGTCTGGTTTGTTCTCGTGGTGGGTGGGGTATGATCAACTGATAATCTTACGGTAAAAATATATTTCTTTTCACAGGATCCTGAAGACATGGAGACAGCAAAACGTCGACAGTATCGAATAGAGGTATTATTTTCTTTATTCTAAAAAAAATGGATGAACGATAATTTGGTGAGCAAATCTAACGCACGTTGGCGCCATTACGTCATAGCGAACTTGAGATTGGCAAAACGTGTGTGCAATGAAAGAAAAATGCAGTGTTATTTGCATGTAGTTCAACAGATGATGCAAAGGGCCTTATGTCCAAGAAAATGTTTTAAACAGGACCTTTTCATTCATTGCCAAGTTCAATTTGACACATAATGTATTTAATTATGTATCCACATTGCAGCGAACATTTTAAGATTGTTCATATCTATGTGCAATCTATACATGTATTGCAGCCCTTAAATAGTTTGTTTGAATTGCTTTAACATCCCCATCAGCACTATTTAGGTCATTTTGGAGATGTTGCTTCCAATTTTGCGAGACTTTTATCCGACACTGAGTAGAAATGACATCTCGAGCCCTGCCGCCCAATGAAACCTAAAGGCTTATAAGCATTAGACATCTGACCCACACCACTTTACCTGGGCAGGCTTAGATTCATTGCCTGTCTATCTTTCTTCTTATACTGAGTCGGCCATATTTGGCCATTACCTCAGTTGGATCTAAGCGGTCTACCAGTACTCACTACTGACTACATGTGTGTGGTCGGTTTCAGCTCTGTGTGGAAGCATCATGCAGCCCATCTATTTCTTCAAGCAACCTAAACGGACCTCCATGGCCTAGTGGTTAAGAGCACAGACTCTATTGAGATGAAAAATTCCGCTGTCCTATTGCAGCTTGCCATTGTTTTTGTCTGCATAGTCCCCATGAAATTTTTCAAAATCAACATGCAGAAAGAGAAATTTTGAGGAATTTTCCAGCTCTATAGACTCTTAACTGCTGTGGGTTCAGTCCGCGCTCTGGTCGCATGTGGAAGGCCAAGGTTTGCAAAGAAAGGTCCCATGTCACGTTTTTGGATTACTTTCTGTCCGTCGTGCCTCCGTAAGCTTTTTTTTTTCAAACATCTCAACCACTGATCAGATTTTGACCAAACTTCACATGAATGATCCTCAGGTGGTCCTCTTTCAAAGTTGTTCTGGTCCATTGCACATCTAGATCACAGGAGCCAAAGATAAGTTTTTTTACGAAGACTTAAAAAATCTTCTTGTCTGAAACCGCATGGTCGATATATTTGGTATGAAGCTTCATCTAGTGGACCTCTGACAAGATTGTTCAAATTATAGCCCTTGGGCCAAATTCTCCCCCACCCCGGGGCCATATGGTTTTTATATTAACTTATATACAGGGAATTTCTTCTTCTTTGAAACCGCAAGGCCCAGGTCATTGATATTTAGTGTGAAGCTTCATCTAGTGGACCTCTATCAAGATTTTCAAAGTATAGCCCTGGGACCAAAAATGCCCCCGCCCGGACATACATATAGGGAAAATCTTTTGAAATTTTCTCTGAAACCGCAAGGCCCAGGTCTTTGATATTTGGTGTGAAGATTCATCAAGTGGACCTCTATCAAGATTGTTCAAATAAGTGCCCTAGGGCAAATAATACCCCGCCCCGGGGACCTTTGGTTTTCACATAGACTTATATAGGGAAAATCTTTAAAAATCTTCTCTGAAACCCGAAGGCTCAGGTCTTCGATTTTTGATATGAAGCTTAGTCTAGTGGACCTCTATCAAGATTGTTCAAGTTATAGCCCTGGGGCCAAAAATGTCCCCTTCCGGGGGCCCACTGGTTTTACATAGACTTAGTGATCATTGCCTTCACTTCTATTTTATATAGAAAAAATCTATGAATCTTGTACGAAGCTTTGTCTAGTGGACCTCAACCAAGATTGTTCAAATTATAGCCCCAAGGCAAAAAATGGCTCCGCCCTGGGGCCCACTGGTTTTACATAAGACTAACATAGGTAAGACCTTTAAAAATCTTCTTGCCTGAAACCAGAAGGCTCAGGTCTTTGAAACTTGGTATGAAGTTTCATCTAACAAGATTGTTCAAATTATAGCCTTAGAGCCTTAAATGGCCCCTCCCAGGGCCCACTGGTTTTTCATAGCCTTAATAGGGAAAATCTTCTTGTCTGAAATCACAAGGCCTAGTCTTTGATCTTTGGTATGAAGCTTTGTCTAGTAGACCTCTAGTAGATTGTTCAAATTATAGCTCTGGGGCCAAGACTGGCCTCTCCCCAGGGCCCACTGGTTTATATAGATTTATGTATTCATAGTGGAAGGGCCACCCATCCCAATCACTATTGATATGGTTAAGAGGGCTATCTCTCAGATGAAGACTGGCAAAGCACCTGGTCCCTCTGGCATAGTGGTGGAGATGATAAGAGCTGCAGGTGATGCGGGTGCCTCGATGATCCGTGACCTTGCAGCTGCAATCATCCGTGATGGGAAGGTACCTTCTGACTGGGAACAGAGTTTCATTGTCTGTCTCTACAAGGGCAAGGGCGATGCATTGGAACGGGGCAACTACCGTGGTCTCAAGCTGACAGAACAGGTCATGAAAGTCCTGGAAAGGATTGTGGATGGCCTCATTAGGCAGTTGGTGTCCATCGATGATTCCCAGTTTGGCTTCGTCCCAGGAAGAGGCACAACAGATGCAATTTTTGTTGTCCGACAGCTGCAAGAGAAGTATCTGGCGACCAACAAGAGACTCTACATGGCTTTTGTAGACCTGGAGAAGGCATTTGATCGCGTGCCTCGGAAAGTCATCTGGTGGGCACTAAGAAAACTTGGAGTGGACGAGTGGATTGTGAAACTGGTCCAAGGGATGTACGCAAATGCTCGGAGCCGTGTCCGCGTTGGTGATGGTTACAGTGAAGAATTCGAGGTGAAGGTGGGTGTTCATCAAGGCTCTGTTCTCAGCCCACTGCTTTTCATCATTGTGCTTGAAGCCTTGTCATGCGAGTTCCGCTCTGGAGTCCCCTGGGAGGACCTGTATGCTGATGACCTTGTCATCATAGCTGAATCCCTTGAGGAATGTGTCAGGAGGCTCTTAACTTGGAAAGACGCAATGGAGGCGAAAGGGCTGAGAGTGAATGCAGGAAAGACAAAGATCATGATCTGTGGTACAGGTCTGGACCTCTTGCAGAGTACAGGCCAGTTCCCATGCGCTGTATGTCGCACTGGAGTGGGCAGCAACAGTATCTTTTGTAATGGCTGCAAGTTCTGGGTGCACAAGAAATGCAGTGGGCTCAAACGCTTGATAGAGGACCCTGAGTACAGGTGTACACGGTGCCAAGGAACTGCACGCCCCTTAGATGGCAGACCACAGAGGGAAGTTCAAGTCGGATCAGACAAGCTGGAGGTTGTAGCTTCCTTCTGCTACTTAGGTGATATGCTCTCTGCAGGGGGTGGTTGCGACCTTTCAACTACATCACGTGTGAAAACAGCCTGGAAGAAATTCAAGGAGTTGCTACCAGTTCTCTCTTCCCGCCACCTCTCGATCAAGACACGTGGCCATGTGTATAGCTCTTGTGTGCGGAGCGCAATGCTCCATGCCAGTGAGACATGGCCATTGACAAAGCCAAACCTCCAACGTCTACAGCGAAATGACAGGGCAATGATGAGACAGATCTGCAATGTCAAGCCACAGGACACTGTCATCATCAGGTCCAGTGAGTTACTTGAGCGTCTTGGCATTGAGGACCTGGACCTCATCCTGAAAGAGAGAAGACTTCGCTGGTATGGACATGTGGAACGCTCCAACGGTGCAATCAAGACTGCCTGTGACATACAGGTAAGTGGAAAGCGGGGGCCAGGAAGGCCCAAGATGACCTGGAAGCAACTAACAGAAAGAGATTGCAGAGAATGGAAGCTCTCTGCTATCGATCCTCATGATAGACAAGCCTGGAGATCTGGTGTAAGATCTGCCATGCGTGCAGCAAGCCAGCTACCTGGAAGGGGGCCCACTTATGTGGACGTTGCCCCTGTACCTGCACGTTAATCAAAAATCCGTTGATGATGATGAAAACCTTTAGAAATCATTTTGTCTGAAATCACAAGGCCCAGGTCTTTGATCTTTGGTATGAAGCTTTGTCTTGTAGACCTCTACCGAGATTGTTCAAATTACAGACCTGGGGCCAAAATGGGCCCACCCTGTGCCCACTAGTATACAGACTTTTATAGGGAAAGCTTTGAAAATGTTTTTGTCTGAAACCAGATCGGAATTTTGTATGAAGGTTCATCTAGTGGTCCTCTTTGAAAATTATTCAAATTATAGTCCTGGAGCCAAAAAGGGGCCCACTTGTTTTACATAGACTTATATTGTCAATAATTGGGAAATCTTCTTGTCTGAAACAATGAATGAAGCTTCCTCTTGTGGATTTCTACCAAGATTGTTCCAATTATGGCCATGGCCAAAAATGGCACCATCCCGGGGCTCTCAGTTTTTATATAGGCCAGACTTATATAAGGAAACCTTTAAAAATCTTCGTGTCTAGAACCAGAAGACTCTGGTCTTTGATAGACCTCCTTCAAGACAGGTCTTTATCCAGGTATTTTGGGAAAATGCCCCTGGGCAAAATTGGGAAAAAATTACGGACAAAATACCAAAATAGGGAACACAATTTCATCTGAGAAATGCCAGGACTATGAATGTTGCTCATGATAGTCTTATGAATTTGATAGCTAAGCAGTGCAATACAGCTGTAGCTTCACTGTGGTGAATTTTCATGTTAACCTCTGATGTTAAGTACTGTTGTCTCTGTTCCTTTTGTTGTGGCATTTTCTTTCTTCATTTTGGGGGGGGGAAATATAATGAAATTGGGAAATATTTAGGCTATTTGGCATTGGGAATGGGGCCGAATTTCGGCCCTGCTGAACAGGCAGAAAATGCCCTGCAAGATTATGCAAATTATAGCCCTGGGGCCAATAATGGCCCTCCCCAGGGCCCAATTGTTACACTATGGATCAGGTGAGCGATCCAGGGCCATCATGGCTCTTTTATTTTATTTTAATCTCTTCTCTGTTTTCCTTCCTCCTGATTAATGATAAGCTAGAAATAATCTTTTACCCTTTTTGTACCAAATGGAATCTTCCTACTTGTGTATAGCAGGAGTCCGTTCCAAAATTTAGGGGTGTCAGGTTGTGTTTTCATCAAAATTTATTTGGAAAATAGCTGAACTTTAAGCAAACAATGGAGGCCCTGATAAGACGCCGCGTTCTGCAACGTCTGATCTGGGCCTGCACTGTTTGCCACCTGCCCCTTTTAGGGTTTCCGGTACCAAATGGGTTAAAGGGCCATGAATCCAAAATGAAAAAAAGAAATAGCCAGCCCTATTGGTGGCATGGCCAGCTGACACTATACACTGTTCTAAATTTACATGTACATTACCATGATACCATTTTGACTTTTGACAGTTGACTCTGATTTAATTTTCATTTTTCAAGTCAGCTGTCAATTTTAACAATAAGAAAATGCCTTTGGCTTCAAGATGAAAAGGTATTACAACAGTAGTGTACATCTTAGGCGAGTCATAAACTAATATCAAAGACAGTTGGAAGGTTATAGGTTTTTTGTTGCTTCAAGCAGAAAAGATAGTCATCACAATATCTGAGCAATTTTAAAATCACAGAATCATTTCGAAAACACGCCTATACAAACACACTGCAACCGTTAATTTTAAGATGAAAAATTGTGATATTTTCCTTATTCCTGCTCAAAATATAGATTGTGGGTACTCGTTAGGAGTGCCTCGAGAGTACCCACAATCTATATTTTAGAAAGAAAATGTTAAAATTTTTTAGTACCCACAATCTATATTTTAGAAAGAAAATGTTAAATTTTTTTAGAGCTCTTATTCTCCAAACTAAGCAATGGATTTGGTTTGTATTTGGTATGACCAATATTTGATTACACAATGCTCCTAACTAGGCCCATAACTTCAAGGCAAGCTATGCTGTCTATTGACAGCTCTTGTTATTTTGTCACTTTCTATCACATTTTTGTCACCTTAATCCTCTTGGTTTCTGTATTGTATAATTGCTGATTGATCTAACAATTCATTACCAAAACACTAAACTTGGTTTCTAACTAATATCAAAGATTAATCATGATCTGTTGTTGTTAATTTAAATGGAATGTTAATAATATACAAGTGTGGTGAGATTTCTGCAGATTGCCAAATTTACCCCAAATGTACAAGACCAAAAAGTTTGAAATAAAAAGTGTGAACCCAGAATAGACTGCTCCAGGGTCTTCACTTTTAGCCAGTGAGCAGTCTTGGCAATCTAAGTTAATATTTTATGAATATTATGACTAAACATGCTTTTTTTTATAAATGAGGTATTAAACCACTGATTTCACAGATTGTACAGTGATATGAATGAAGTCCAGGGGTTGACAGTTTTAAAACACACACACACACACACACACAAAAAAACTGCCATTAAAACAGTTGTTGAGGTCCAAAGCAGAAACCATTTTCGTTAAACCAAAAATGATCAATCACTCAATCTGAAATTAAACTATATATTTTGGGTATCCATGTTGTTTCCAAATAAACATTGTCTAAATAGAGGTTGATGTGTACTATTATTGCTGTGAACCTAATAAAAAACATTGTTTTAATGTTCATACCGTAAAAGTCTTAAACTTGAGAACTTGCTGTAATTTTTCAAGAAATTAACAAATTTGTTTTGCAATCCAGAGTTAAAAATTCAAGTGGAGACCCTGATCAGGCTGCATCTGAAACCCTCAGGAACAGTCTGACCTGGGTCTGCACTGTTTGCTTAGGCCTATCTGTCCCAATACGGTCATTTACTGTATCTCAAATTTTAACCCATTGCATGTGGGAAACCCCTAAAGGGGTACCTTGGCAAATGGTGCAGGCCCAGAATGCGGTGTCTGATCAGGGCCTGCACTATTTGCTAACAGGATTTTCTGTCAAAAATGGAATAAAAATGAAAAAAATAGGCCTGATAAATGACAAATGGACTTGTCCAACAAATAGCAATGGAAGAGGCCACTAGCATACAATGGGTTAACAGCAACTAGGAGGAAGTAAAATCAACAACCATGTCATTTTTAGTCCACTCCTTAATATTCTAAGAAATATATGTGTCCATTAGAGAAAATAAAATATACAAACCCATGTCCTTCTGAACATCACAATCCCTACCTTTCCAGATTTGAATGAAATATTATATGTTATTTGGTTGGTTCAGAAATGGGTGTGGCAAAGTTAATTTATTTGGCAGGATAAATGTTAATGTTATTTATTTATCCTGAAAAATAATGAACAAACATTTTGTACAGCCCAGCATCAAATTTGTCCTGGTGGAAATGGTGCTTCATGCCCTTCCAGAAGTTTTCATTTGCACACTAAAGGGTCCTCTTACCATGTTAAAGGCATGTTTACCCTCAACCCTTTTGGTACCAGTTGGAATCTTCCTCCTTATATATAGGAGTCCATTTTAAAATTTAAGGGTGTCGGGTTGTGTTATCTGGAAATTGGCTGAACATTTTGCAAACAGGGTAGGTCCTGATCAGATGCCAAATTTTGCAGTGTCTGATCTGGGCCTGCACTGTTTGCCAAGTACCCCTTTTGGGGTTTTGGTACTGAATGGGTTAAGCTGCAATGAAAAATGCATCTGAAAATGTCTGTTTATTCTTCTTTCAAACTTTTAAAACATATTTTTTGCATACAAACTGTGGACACTGATCAGACTGCTAAAAAAAAGCAGCATTCTGGGTCCATACACTTGAGGCAATCAGTAGACAACAAAGCAGGAAAACATGATTAGCATCTTGTGGGTTTAAAACATCCTTCTTCAGTGTAAAAGAAGAAATTGTTGTCCTCAAATGTGTGAACCCTTAAAGCACCACAGAAATTTTTAGAGCAAACTGCAGTTTTATTTTTAATTATGGTTCAGCGCAAATCAAATGAGGCTTGACATTACATGTGAATCAACTGGCTAACAGACTATTCGGATGTTATTTCAGGCCTTATTTGCTCTGTAAAATAAGACAAATATTTGAAAAAATAGTTTGCAAATGTCGCAATTGGCCGTTTTAACCCATTTAGTACTAGAAACCCCTAAATGGGTACCCTGGCAAACAGTGCAGGCCCAGATCAGACGCCGCACCATGCGGTGTCTGATCAGGGCCTCCACTGTTAAAGTGTTTGCTATAAGTTCATTCCTTTTACAGATAAGTTTTGATGAAAACACAACCTGACACCCCTAAATTTTGAAATGAACTCCTGCTTTATATTTATAAGGAGGAAGATTCCATTCAGTACAAAATGGGTTAATAAGGCATGGTAATGTACTTTTTTCAGAATCAGTGGGTCCCAATTTCACAAACATCGTCAATAACAACATGTACCATTATCCCAAGTCCAGAGTCATCACCACAGTCTTCCTGTCACTCAGAACTGGCGCTTGGTTCCAAGTTCCGATTCCAGAACTACTTTACCACAGATGTGATACATCGTCATTCACCGTTGCCGCCCCTCGACTGGGCCGACTCATCAGAAGTATGGCAGAATATGTTACGGAAAGAATTAAATTATATACGTGATTCCCAGATGTTTCAAAAGCACCCGTCTTTACAGCCAAGGATGAGGGCCATTTTGTTAGATTGGTTAATAGAAGTAAGTACTTGCATTTGTAACCCTTAAGATGTCGAGAAAAACTACATCTTATGAGGTCTGCTGAATCTTCTTGCAAATTAAAAATATTTCTGCATACAGGCAAGTCCATTTCTAGCACTAGTGAAAACTAGTTTTTCTATAATTCATATTATATATTACACGTTTTTCTATATTTCTAACGAGTATCATCTAGTTTATCATATGGGGATATAAATGTGTCATAAAATTAGAAAATCATATGACCACAAATGTTCTAAGACGTGGTTAGTTTTTGGTTAAAGACGCAAAAGGTCAGGACACCATTCGTGACAACTAGGTTTTTTGAACATCTCTTCTGACAACAATAGACAGTATCATACACTCTTGGTTATTTATATGAAACCTGAAACACCAGAGGTTCATTTCATGAATTTCATTTGATTGATTGATTTGAGGTTTAACGTCCCCGTCAACACTGTAAAGGTCATTTTGGAGACGTTGCTTCCAATTTTGTGGGACTTTTACCCAACATTGAGATGAAATGACATCTCAAGCCCTGTCGCCCAATGAAACCAATAGGATTTATTAGCATGGACGGTCCACCTCGCACCGCGGTTCCTAGACAGGCTTAGATCCTCTAAGCAGTTTACCAGTACTAGTGTGTGGGCCGGATTCAGCTCTGCGTGGAAGCATCATGCAGCCCATATATTTCTTCAAGCACCTATGGGCGGGGGCGATTTTGAAATGACAACAAGTGTATGATACTCTGTATAAGTTTCTTACAAGAAATAAGGAAAATTAAGCATAAACTGTTACATTTTTATTCCTTATATTATATATGGAGATGTAAATGGAATATTTCTGTTCTCTTCCAGGTTTGTGAAGTATACCGGTTACATAGAGAAACATTTTATCTAGCTTCAGACTTTTTAGACAGATTTTTATCTTCACAAACACATGTACAGAAACACCAACTACAGTTAATAGGAATCACATCTTTATTTATTGCTGCCAAATTAGAGGTAATGATTTATATGTTCACCTTTAGAAACCGCTCATGGCTGTTCATTATAACACTGTTTAAAGATGAATCCCCAAAATGTATTTATAAATTAAAGAGAAAATAAGCATATTAAATGGTCAACTCATATTTCCTTATTATCTATACATTTTTGTTGACATATAAATTTTGTTTATCAGTTTCTAATTTCCTGCTTTGTACCCCAACATTAGTGATATATATATATATATATAAAGTAGTTGTGATAGTTGTTTCTAGATTTGGAACATGTCACATGAAAACTTGTGTTTGGGTTTCTTTAACCCAGTGTGTGGAGACAAGTTGTATAGCTCAGCCAGGGGCTAGTTGTTCAAAACATATATATAGCTTAACAAACCTTTTAATGGCCAAAACTTTAAATTTCATAGCAAGTACAATATCTAACGTTTTTTTTTTTCTTTGCTGAAAAAATATGAGTAGGAAACACCAGTCCATAGCTCAATTCATGCGAAAAGCACCAATATTTTTTTCTTGTTTCTGCACGAAAACATGCTGTGGGTACTTTAATGAGTACTCCAGGCCTCATATTTTTCAGGCATTTGCAGGATTTCAGGCTTTTAGATTTTGATTTTTGTGCCTATAAAAACTATTTAACCCTTATCCATTTCTGACTGTACCGGTAAGTCAACCAAACTGCCTTTCAAACAGTGTAGATCCTGATCAGATGGCTTCTTCAGAAGCCATCTGATCTGGCTTTACACTGTTTTCAAAGGTAATAGTTGTGTCTTGTTCAGCAGGATAATGGTTGAAGCTGCAAAATCAGGCCTTTCAGGCATGGAAAAGGGTGGTCAGTATGAGGCCTGGTACTCACAACATGTTTGGGCAGAAATAAGTCAATTTGTGAATACGCCCTCTTTAGTTATCTGGGGCTATGGGCCACACATTTTCATTAAACAAAAAGTTTTTTATATGTTTAATGTTTACATCCTGTGACTGTTAGCTTTGAACACTGGGCCCAGATCAGTCGTTTGACTGATCAACATGCCCAGTGTGGTAAGAGTATGTAAAGGGTTACAAATGCCTAGGTTTCATAGCAGCCTCATTTTTAGCTCATCTGTTCTTCAAAGAACTTTCGAGCTGTTGTCCTCACTCCGGAGCCCTCGTTGTTGTTGTCATTGTCCCGAAAAAACTTAACCTTGGCTATATTATAACTTCAACAGTATTTGACTTAGCCTCCTGAAACTTCACACTCATACAGAGGTTCAGAGAAAAAAAGTAGACAAGCGTAGCACCCACTTGCGGTGCTCTTGTTAATATAGTATGACGGATATGACTGCACAGACCTGCATTCTCACCTGGGCTATGAATGAGTTGGTCATGGAAACGCGATTGAAAATATTGTTACAGTAGAAGTCTGTAACAGAAGTTTGACACCGACTGCGCAGGACTATAGTACTGGTAAACCACTTAAAGGTGCATTATTGAGCTATCTGGAAAAAATGCTTCCCAAAATAAAATACATATAGCCGGTATTTTTCTTTAAAACAATACAAATGAATGCATTTTATGCAAAAATGCGAACAATTATGATGACAGGTAAACAAGTTTGAGAGGGATTCCCTAACTAGGTTTCGCACACTAGTTAGATCTATTTTTAGTTCGTGACAAAAATAGAATCCCCATATAATTTATGACGTTATGCAAAGTTCATTTTTGGCCTTGTTTGCTTAGGCCATGCCTGAATCGGAAGAAATATGACGCTGAATACCATGCCATAAGTAACGACACTCAGAGACAATACTGTCGCCGTGCATGTGTAAAGTGACAGATTTTTTTTTAGAACAAATTCCGAACACATATTCATAGCGAAGGGAAAACACGAATGAAAACGACCATTTTCACAAAGTTGTGAAGCTGTATTTGGCTCCAAAAGTGTACAGATGACAAAGGAGTATGCATTGAAGATAAAAACCAGAAAAAAAAATTGAGACCCGGTAGCTCAATAATGCACCTTTAACAGTTCCTAAACCTGTCCAGGCAAAGCGAAAGATGTGAGTGGCACCGTCTATGCATGTAAACCCTATGGGTTTCATTGGCTTGAGATGTCATTTTATCTCAGTGTCGGTTGAGTCTCACAAAATTGGAAGCAAAGTCTCCAAAATGATCTAATAGTGTTGATGGGGACATTAAACTTCCATTCAAACAAACAAAAACAGAAGTTTGATTTGTTTGAAATGGTTTGTTATATACATGCTTCATGCTGGACTTAATTTTGGCAGATATAGTTTCGAAAACATTCTATGGAATTTTTTTTCTGTGAATAAAAACAAGTGAAGCTCTTTTAACCTGTTGTATAGATCAAAAGGAAAATGTACATGTTGTTTAGAGGTTTGATTTGAGGTTTAACGTCCCCATCAACACTGTAAAGGTCATTTTGGAGACGTTGCTTCCAATTTAATGGGACTTTCACCCGACATTGAGATGAAATGACACCTCAAGCCCTGCCACCCAATGAAACTATAAGTATGGACAGTCGGACTCTCGCACCGCTTTGCATGGGCAGGCTTAGATCCTGTAAGCGGTTTACCAGTACTCGTGTGAGGGTCGGTTTCAGCTCTGCGTGGATTCATCATGCAGTCCATCTATTTCTTCAAGCCCCGTTGGGCGGGCCCAGGTATTAAGAGGTAAAGGAGTGCATTATATAGAATGACTGATACTTTTTCAAGATTGGAGAAAGTTTAATTACCTCATAAGTCAGAACTGGGGCTCAACAAACCAGATCATCAGTATTCCATTAAATGTTTTTTTAGGTTAAAATTTCTAAATTCACTTGTTTATTGTTTCTATATTGTATTCTATGCCAACCAACGAGTTAATATGGTTTTCTCAATGTTTTGCAGGAAATTTATCCACCAAAGTTAACAGAGTTTGCCTATGTCACAGATGGTGCTTGTACAGAAGATGAAATACTAGATCAAGAATTATTAATATTGAAGGTAATTATTTGGCACATAAAAAAGTGTATGTTATGGGTTTCCTGACCCTACCGTGCAGTCTTGAAGAGATGCTGCTTGTCATCCCAGATATAGCCAAACTTCAATGGCTTGAACACCATTGGCCTATGAAAATTTGTAGGTATTTTGAGCCACCGGGGGTTAGACAAAGGCCCAGGCCTGTTCTATAGAAAAAAGGTTGTGATTACCAGGCCTCATATTTTCAGGCATTTGCAGGATTTCAGGCTTTTAGAGCTTGATTTTTTTCTTGATTTCAGGCTTTTAGATACTGATTTTTAGCTCGTCTGTTTTTGAAAAAAAACTTTCGAGCTATTGTCATCACTCCGGCGTCTTCGTTGTCGTCTGGCGTCGTCGTTCCAAAAAAACTTAACCTTGGCTATAACTTAAAAACTATTAGACCTAGCCTCATGAAACTTCATACACACACTCATCATCACAAGAGCTACATTTTGACCAAGGACCATAACAACATTGTTGATTTTGGCTGAATTATCTCCCCTTTTCCAATTTTTTTCTGAAACACATTTTTTGCTCTCATTTTAATACTATTCACAACATAGCCTTCAAACTTCACATGAATGTTTCTTGGGACAAGACCTTTTCAGTGATACCACACTTTTTGATCTGTGACCTTGACCTTTGAACTTTGACCTATTTTTCGAAAATTTAACCGAAAACCTTAACCTTGACCATATTTCCAAAAGTATTTGGCCTACCTTCATGAAACTTCATACACATACTCACCATCACAAGAGCTACATTCCCTACAAGTTTTATAACTCCATCTTGCAATTTGATTGCTCTTGTTTGACTTAGAACTTTGGTTTTCTAAAAGAAACTGCAGACGAGCGTTGGCACCCGCATGCGGTGCTCTTGTTGTGTATATAGACTGTTTAAAAAAGTACTTAACCCTTATTTCAAACTATAAGTCAACCAAATTACCCAGTAGTATATTTTCACAAACTCCATTACCAATAGTGTAGATCCTGATCAGATGGCTTCTTCAGAAGATCAGGATCTACACTGTTTGCAAAGGTAATGTTGTTCAGCAGGATAAGGGTTGAAGCTGCAAAATCGGTCCTCTCAGGCACGGAAAAGCGTGGTCAGTATGAGGCCTAGATTACTCATTAGAATTACCTCAGTTACAATAAACTTTAACTAATAAGGTTTGTAGTGTGTAATGAAACAGGGATTTTCCTAGTGCAAATTTGGGGCAATCAGTCCCTATTTTTCCCAATTTAGAGACAACACACTTGTTCAACATGTAGCAATAGCAATGGAAGAGTCAACCAGTATACAGTGGGTTTAACAAGCTTTTGTGACTGTGTCATTGAAGTTTCACTGTATAATTGCTTGTAGCTGAAGCTTGAAATAATGAGTACCCACATGTTTTGTGCAGAAATAAGAAAAATATTGATACTTTTCGGATGAAAAAAGGGCCTTACGTGGAGCTGTGCAATTACTTGATTCTTACAAGTACACACATGTACCTTTTCAAGATAAAAGTAGGCCAAATTTATATTCAAACAACAGCTGAACTTCCATGTCTCGTGTCTTAACACTGTTGGGACGATGAATATTTGTTTCGAGACATCTAGTTTGAGGCACTGTCAGAGGGCGACACTGAGAGTTAAGCATTTTACATTCTGGTCTATAAATAATTTGGCTATCGTTTTCCATTTTCCACTCGCAGTCTGTGTGTGCAGATCTTATTTATTAGAAAGATACTGTGTGGTTACTTGTAGAAACACATGTTGTGGGAACTTGTTCAAATTGTCTCAATTGTCCAACATACATTTTTATGGAGAAGTTAGAAAAATTATCCCCTATGTTATCCTCAGTACTGCGTATCTATGGTTCAGTCACAGACAGAAATAATTATCTATTTGCAGGCTGTTAACTGGGATTTATCGCCGGTTACCACAAATGGCTGGTTGAATGTCTACCTCCAAGTTGCGAATGCAGAGAATTTACGGGGTGGAGAGCATGGTTTTGTCTTTCCACAGTACTCATCACATGCATTCATACAGATTGCTAGGGTAAGAAAATTTTCTTTCGTAATTATTGCTTCAGATAAAGAAGATAAGTGATGATTTTCCTTATTTCTTGTTTTAGAACATAGGTTGTGGGTTCTCTTCTTGTTAGAATCACCTGACAGAGGCGATTCTAACAAGTGCCTACAGGCTATGTTTTTAGGGAGAATTAAGAAAAAATTGTCATCAAATTATTACCATTACGCATCATTATCTGGAGAGCTATACATGTGTTGACGTTAACCTGTATACATACCTGTGCAATGTAGAGGATCTTCTGATCTTCTTCTTGACTAACTATGAGCCATTCAGTGTTCACAATCGGCCCCCACCCATCGGGGCTTGAAGAAATATATGGGCTGCATGATGCTTCCACCCAGAGCTGAGTTCGACCCGCACACGAGTACTGGTAAACCGTTTACAGGATCTAAGCCTGCCCAGGCAAAGCGGTGCGCACAAGTTGAACCGTCCATGCTTATTAACCCTATTGGTTTCATTGGGCTACAGGGCTTGAGATGTCATTTCATCTCAATGTCAGGTAAAAGTCCCACAAAATTGGAAGCAACATGTCCAAAATGACCTTTACAGTGTTGACGGGGATGTTAAACCTCAAATCAAACTGATTTAAATCAGTGTTCACAAAAATTTAAAAAACAAAATGTTTGACTGAAACTGTGGTTTGAGGTGAAAATGGTTAAATACTGCTTTAAATTCCTGGATATTTTCACCAGGCCAGCCATTTTTTTTTTACCTGACTCTCAGACGGTCTTGCACATTTCCTAGGAACATTAGGTCCTGCACTACTGTGGATTCGAGCCACAGTGATGATGGCAAGTTCTGCACTGGATAGTCTTCTGTTGGTTTTTCTATCCTGCAGGGCACTCAGGTTTCACCTAGACTGTGTTAACAATCGACACAATATGTAAAAATGTACCATCTAAGGAGAAATACAAAAGGTGTGCAGACGGCATGGATGACTGGATGCGCAGGTTGGTCTGGACCATTATTGTTTGGAAATATCCCAGCACACAGAGCAAAGGCTGATCAGACTGCATGGATAAGTAGACTGATCCGAGTCTGTTCTGGCTGCACTGTAGCCTGCATATGTCCAGACATTCCACTTGACAATGCTTGTAGAAGCCATATCATGAGAAAACCTTCTTTAATCTGTAGACCAGTCTGTGCATCTGCACAGTCTGATCAGCACCTTAATATTTGCTGCTCGAGTTAGTACAATATATTGAAAATGTCTTGCTAGTCAGTACAGCTGATCAGGAAATGTGTATGTGTTATCTGGCTCGGGTTGTTCAGCTTAGCAAACTTGTAAGGGGTAAAAGTGTTTAAACAGTGTAGACCCTGATCAGATGACGCTATTAGCCTATTACATGGATATTTTTGCATTTGCAAAATTTAAATTTCAGTGAAAATGTTATTGTGTTTACCATGTTAAATGATCAAAGTTGTGTTGTAAACATGTTTCGGCCGACAACTGTCACAAACCCTGAAGACCGGTTTTCTCTGGACAAGTTGCTCTTATAATAGTGTTTTTTATGTTTCAGTTGCTAGACTTGTGTGTCTTAGATGTAGAAAGTTTACAGTTTACCTATAGTGTATTAGCAGCCGCGGCATTATATCACAGTTCATCAAGGGAGCTGGCTCTCTCTGTCTCAGGTAAGGCTGGCACGATTCATGATATAATCGATTATTCAATCGATAAATCCCACAAAAATGATTATCATTACTGATTTGCTTGCAATCGATTATCTGATAAGTACAATTTACTACCTAAAGTTGTGCCCAAAATATCTGTATGAGTGGCGAACAGTGCAGACCCAGATGAGACGCTGCGTTCTGCGGCGTCTCATCTGGGTCCACTGTTTGCTCAGGCCTGTCTGTTCAAATTCATATGACAAAGTACAGCATATGGTAGGAGTCATGCTCAGACAGAAAGCCAGACAGGTAAAAATTATGACCAAATCTTAAGTGATTTCTAATCGATTATCGATCGCAATGACAGGAATGATAATCTATTATCTTTTCAGCTCCGATTAGCCAGCCCTAGTCTCAGGTGAGCATCTGATGCCTTACACTACAACTTCAGCACATGTATAACACAGTCACTGTTCATTATAAGATAGTTTTGGATTACAAGGGGTCAAGATGGATCCCAAAAATGTATAGATTATATAGAAAAATAACCATACATGGTTATTTTTCTATATAATCTATACATTTTTGTTTGGGTATACTGTATAGCACTGTATAGCAGAGGAACAGATAAGCAGGGTATTTGCGTAAATACCCAATAAAATTGAAAGAAAACCCAATTAAAAAATAGATTGATGGGTATCAAATCAAAACCCAAATGAAAATCCAAGGTACTCCAATCATATTGAAATATGTGCATATAATTTTTATAGATTTTAAACTTTCTTTGCACAATATAAACCTGTACAGGGTTGTCATTCATTATCAAATGCACAAGGGATGAAAAGAACTGTTTAAGAACAAAATATTGTGAAGAAAAGAACAGAACATTCTGTCATCTTATCTGGGTCTGCAGTCTGCACTATTTGCCAAACCCAACACATGATTACAGTCCAGATTAAAAAAGAAAATAATACTTCTCTGCAAAACTCTGGCTTCACAAATACAGGAATAGCACAGCTGTTTTCTGTATTTACCTGGACAAGTCAGTGGTTGTCTCATGGACTTCAGCAGTGAAAAAATACTACACTTTATAACTTTTGGTCAACTATAGGATTCATATTCAAACTGTCATTCTGACCATTCTTTTAATCCAAGCAGGGCAGTTGCTATAAATATTAAATATGCATGGAAATGCACTGTACTGGATAACTATTCCTAACTGTTCAGGTTAAGGGCCCTAACTAATGTTGCAAGAACTTGTGGCCGAACCCCATTTGTCATTTTCATGCAATAAGTATGTTTAAACTAACTATTCATACCCAGGAAGAGTGATGCCACATTCTGCTCTCATCTGGCTGGGTTGGCACTATTTGCTCAGGCCTATCTCTCCAAATACATGGTAAATAGGGTACTCTGCAGATAAAGTAAGAAATTAAAAAGTTGTTTTTGTTGCTTGTAGGTTATAAATGGGCTGATATTTTACCGTGTGTGCAATGGATGGCTCCGTTCGCTGTTACAATACGGGAATTAGGGCCAATGGAAGTGAAGTTTTTCTCCAATATACCATCAGAAGATTCACATAGTATTCAGACTCATGTAGTCGACCTCAACTTACTGGTAAGTTTGCCAAAAAAAAAAGAAGCCAACTGAAAATAATAGATGCAGAGAACCTACGTTATGATTGTGTGTGGAAATCCCCAACATTTTTCACTAAAAATTTTTTTAAAAAATCCATTTGTCAGCGATCAAATGCGCTTATCCTGACATTTATATGAGACTGGCCATAGGTCTTTATCTAGGACAATGGTCTACAGGCTGGCAGTAACAAAAGCAAATTACATAATACAGTAGAAAATTGTAACTCTGACAACACTCAAACTGCCTTGAAAGATCTAAGTCTTGTTACATTGTGAAATTTAGCACATTTCCTTGAAAGTCACAACACTACTCATTTGGTGCCTCTATAAATCTGTAGAAGTTCAATGAAACAATACTGCTAGTTGCTTGTGATGAATGTGCTTTTTGCCAGATTTAAGCCATTTTTCTGCTATAAATTTAGAACTACTAACAAGTCCACGGACAAGTGAAATGAAACAATATGCTTGTCCAGCAGCAAAAAAGTCCAGAGTCGGAAAAGTTGGACTTAGGAATTTCAATACTGAAATTAATGACATTTCTTGTTCCCTATCATTTTGCAGTTAAATATAAAGAATTGGTCAGTATAAAAATCACATTAAAGAGTAGTATTAATAATGGGCATTAAAAGGTCCTTTTCACTTTATTTAATCCAAGAACCAAATGTGGACATTTTCAAATGCCTGTTAGAATGCAGTCTGGTCAGGGCCCTTCACTGTTTGCAAAAAGGTTCAGCCATTTTCCTTAATTTTTTAATAAGAAACAAACCTGACACCCCTTATTTTCAAAAATAGACTATGTGCTATGTTTGACTGTCCTGCTGAATAAATTAATTTTGTCACACCTATGTCTGGCTATTAACCAATCAAATTACTTCCTATACATATAATGAATTTATTCAAGTCACAAACCAAATGACTGTTGCCATCTGACCTGAATCTACACTGTTTACAAAGGTAGGGGTTGTCATATTTAGCAGGACAAGGGTTAAGGCAGGATATTCCATTTAATACAAAATGGGTTTAACGCTTTTTGTACCAAATGGAATCTTGCTTATTATATATAGCAGGAGTCCATTTCAAAATTTAGGGGTGTTCGGTTGTTTTCATCGAAATTTATTTGGAAAATGACTGAACTTTTAGCAAATAGTGGAGGCCCTAATCGGATGTTCGATGACGCTGCGTTCTGCGGTGTCTGATCTGGGCCTGCACTGTTTGCCGGGATACCTGTTTTGGGGTTTCTGGTACTAAATGGGTTAAACTAAACTTGACATAATGCTTGATTCAGATGCAAAACAATTATTCAGCAGTAACCCTACCCTGTCTGTGACCTTGAGGTGAAGGGCACAAATAAACAGATTTTGTTTTAATCCTTGTTCTACTGATCACAACCCCCAATCTTTGCAAATAGTTTAGATCCAGATCAGTCTGATATGTATCTACACTGTCTTTCACTCAGTTTGTAAATTGAATTGATTAACCCCCCCCCCACCCACACACACACACACACACACCAAGTTACATTATATCAAGTAATTTGATTAGTTGAACTTTTAAAGTCAGAAATGGGTGTGGAAATTTCATTTATTCATTAGGACAAGGGTTAAAAGCAAGGTGTGAACTGCCCTGTCCTGTGACAGATCTTGTTGAGGCTGAATAATGAATATTATTAGACTGTCTTTGACTTGTAGAATTGAATTTTTGCAGGAAAAGGCTCAGTTACGGCAGGAAGAATTCACGTATATCAACCATGGAAGTCCCCCAGATTTACAGTCACAAGTGATCACAACCCTCACCCCTCCTCAGAGTGATAAAAAAGTACATAGTCAATCACCGGACACACCAACAGATAAAGATTCCTATAGTTAGCAGATATGACATAATAGGTTTTATAAAAGCAATAACAGTTGCCATATTTAAGGAAAATTGATTGCACATCAAGGGAAGAAACTCTTCTCGAACCTGTTAAGCTGCCATTGTTGAGGAGTCAGAAATGGGAAGAGGAGAAGGTTCTTTCCCTTTAGAGTTATGCAGATTATTTCTTAGTGAGGACACCTTTTCAGATCATGAGATGGGAGTAGCAATGGGTAACTATAAGAAATAATAATTGCTTGGCATAATGAAGATCTAGACAAAATTATGTCTCTCCGATAGGGAAGCTTTTGTGTTAAGTGTTCAGATAACCATAAGATTTTCTCTTTATAAAATGGCAAAAAGTCTAGTTGAAGCATTCTCCTAAAATGCCTCAAAAGCTCAAAACTGTGTTGGAAGGAAGCTATAGCATAGACAGAGTTTTAGGTAGCACCTCTGCACAGAGCTAGGAGACAGCTTTAGTCGTAGTGCATAATGTGAATCGGGAAGAAGCATTGACTTAGAGACAATACAGACATATGAGAACGTTAAGAGACTCGGCAGGGGCTAGCCCTGTTTCTGACGGCCCAGTTGTTCAAACTTTAACAGTGTCATTAGCTAATAATAAGGCAAATATACTTATATTTTTGCTGGAAAAAAGGTGATTAGCTTTTGCAAATGCAATATGAAGCTACTCATATTTTTTCCAGCAAAAATACCACTGAATAATGACAGAATTAGTTATTATACTAACTTACTAGACATTGAAATTCTGACCAATAATATGCTCATTAAGCTAACAAGGCTTTGAACAGCTAGCCCCTGTTCCCCTAGTTAAGAGTTTAAGGTGCCCTGAAGCTTGAAGGCCTTTGATGCAGAGATGTCGGAGCCCATAGCATCATGGGCAATGGGTACACAGCATTTACATGAAAAGTGGGGCCAATCCACTCCGAGTTATTCATGCATAAAAGTGTCACACTGCCCCAGTAGATTAAGGGTACATACAGGTTGTAATCTGTGTTAAAAGCAATTTTAACAGAAGAGGTGTTTTTGTAGAGCTGGAGTGGATTGTTGCAGGGCAATAGCTCCAGATAAGCAGGAGAAGGAATACAGTAGAACTTCGATGGCTCAAACACCGATGGCTTGTTTACCATGGCTGGGTCGAACCCGTTCTTAAGCCCCTGGGGAATTTCTCTACAAAAGAAATAGGGAGGGTAAGATTTAGGATATTTTTGTGTTTTATCATGAAAATGTATGCTGTGTGTACTCATTGGAATCGCCTCAATGAGGCGATTCTAATGAGTACACACAGCATTCATTTTTTTCAATACAGAACACCGAAAAGATGTCCAAAAGTATCTCATTATGCCTCCTGGCAGCAGCCCTCATTGGCTCGAACTACCCCTGTCTCGAACAGATTTTCATGGTCCCAAAGGTGTTCGAGCCATTGAAGTTCGACTGTAATTGCCGTTGTTTCTTGTTGGAAACCTATGTTGTGGGTACTTGTTAGAATCGCCTCGTTGAGGCGATTCTAACAAGTACCCACAACATATGTTTTTAGGGATAAATAGAAAAAAACTTAATTATTATGCTAATTGCTCCTAATCTGGAGCTATACAGATACGTACCTTGACAAGCCTTGTTAATTATCATAAAAAGGTCAATGCAGAAGTGTGCACGATCTAGTGCGTGGACGGTTTCCTTCCCAGTGTTGTGGAGGTAGTGCTCAAAGGAGAACAAACTATTTATTGTGTCAGAAGACACAGCCTGGCGTGAAATGTTCCTATTTATATTATAAATGGATATAATATGCTATTAATATATTACACTGTACGTATTTAAGTGTAACTTGTGGAAAGATGTGTTAATTGTTTGAACTGTTTTAACAGAGTTGTGTTCAGTAATGGGACCAGATCAGGAAGTTAACCTTAAATGGCTTCATTTGCAATACAGTGCCTTTCATGTATATTTTCTTAAAAGAACAAATATTTTTAGTTAATGTTTTATTGTTCAAAAGTGGCGATTTTTATAATGTGATGAATTATATGTACATCGCTACAGGTAAATGGTGCATAACAAGGATAACTAAGAGATAATTTTCTTATTTCATTTCTTATAAATATATTGTGGGTACTTGTAAGAATCGCCTTGATGAGGTGATTCTAACAAGTATCCACAACATGTTTATATATGGAAAAATGATCCTGAAATTCCTGTCATTTGGAGCTATGTATAGGTGTCTGTTGTGGCATACCCTGTCATTTTTCCAAAGGGACAAAGAAAAGGACTACATGTATATTAAAAGTGCAAAATTTTAATACTGTACATTTGACTCCTGTCATCTCAAATTCTGACATCTCAAACTGTCTTAAGTCAACATAAATTATAATTTTGCAATAATAAATATGTTCTTTAGATTTCAACTCCTTATCTCAAACTACTTTTATCTCAAATCAAAATGTCTAGTCCCTTGGAGTCTGAGATAACATGTCGACTATGTATAGTGGATACATCTCAGTTTTAGATGTCACACTTCTGTTTTTTCTTTTATTTCGATAATCTTTTGAATCTTTTGGGAGTAGTGGGGGTGGGGGCTCTAAATTTACTTTTTAAGAACAGCTGTTATGAGAAGGGCTTCAAACAGTTTTCTTCTCGAGGTTTATATAATCTGTTTATAAATGCTGATTTTATTGAAGGGACCAATGTTTGTTTGTTTGTATGGGAATTTTTCAGCCCATTCAACACCGCTTTAGGTCATTTTTTAGCCGGTCAGTATACCTATCCACACTTTACCTGGGCAGGCTTATACATTTATAAGCGTTTAAGCAGTACAGTGCTTTCGCCAGAAACTGACAACTGCCCTTCTTGAATCAGCGGAAGGGAAAGAATGACCAAAGAAAAGATTTCATGATCGATCTCCAAGAAAGAATGTTGCTGACCCCGGCAGGTATCAGACAGGCATCCTCCTGATCACCAGTCAGACGCCCATCTGACTGAGCTACCGAGGATGGCAAAGGGACCAATGATTGAATGAAAAGATGAATTAATAGCAAGTGTGATGTAAAATGACACAGTCATTATTTATTGTAGTATTTTTACCCTGATGGAAATACGTGTAGTATGGACTAAAAACTGAATGCTATGTGATTTCACTAATTTTTAATTAACCCTTATCCTGCTCAACATGACAACTCCTGCCTTTGCAAACAGAATAGATAAGATCAGATGGCTTCTGATCTGACAGGATCTACACTGTTTGGAATACAGTTTGTGAATTGAACAAATACACAAGTAATTTGATTGTTGCTAGTCAGAAATCAGTGTAGCAAATACATGTAAATTTATTCAACAGGATAAGGGCTAATATATCATAGGAACAGAATAGGTTGGCATTTTGTGAATTTTTGTCAATTCTCCATAAAAATCTATGTCGTGGGTATTCATTAGTAATGCCTGGACGAGTATTGAATACCCACAACATAGGTTTATATGCGGAAATAAGGAAAACTAGCCTTCAATTATCACAAAATACTTACCTTATCTGTTGCTATCCATAATATATAACCACCTCATGAGGAAACTGGTTTCTGCCATTTGCAAGCAACAAAAGCGCAGATTAGCCTCAATTGCTAATCTGTATAGCTTGTGGCTTACCTGGTCAAAAACCACAATGACAGGTTTTCTTGTGATAGTATAATGGTTCTTTGACTGGTAACCTGTATCCTGCTGAATAAATTAATTTGGCCACACTCATATATGGCCATCAGCCAGTCAAATTACTTGATATAATGTTATTTGTTCAGAACAGTTTAGAACTGTAAGAAGAAGCCATCTGATCTGGAACTACACTGCTTGCACCAGTGCGGGTTGTGTCGTGTTCAGTAGGATAAGGGTTAGGCCCCCACCCATAGGGGCTTGAAGAAATATATGGGCTGCATGATGCTTCCACGCAGAGCTGAATCCAGCCCGTACACTAATACTGGTAAACCGCTTAGAGGATTTAAGCCTGTCCAGGAACCGCGGTGCGAGGCGGACCGTCCACGCTAATAAACCCTATTGGTTTCATTGGGCGACAGGGCTTGAGATGTCATTTCATCTCAATGTCGGGTAGAAGTCCCACAAAATTGGAAGCAACGTCTCCAAAATGACCTTTACAGTGTTGAGTGGGAACGTAAAACCTCAAATCAACCAAGGATAAGGGTTAAACTGATCAAATGTACTTGTCACAGTCATTTTTGGCTCTTCTGTACAGAAGAAGTACAGGGAGATATAGATTGCAATCACTATGGCATTTGCAAACTCACCCATTTCATGAAATCCAGGGCACAGTTGTTCAAAATACTGTTTAATACTTGTAGTTTTGCTTGTAAGGAGTCAAAATGTCAAATATTCCAACAAGTATAATATCCAAAAAGGATAATTTTGCTGACATTTTTTCAGCATAAAATTTAGTTTGTTGTATCAAATGATAGAGTCCAGTTGTTAAAAGCATTGTGAGCTTAACGAGCTTGTGAAAGTATGAGTACTTCTGAGTTATTTGCAAAAAGAAGTGCAAAAGCTGCTCATTTATTTCAGTGAAAAAATGAGTGTGCGTGCCATATTTAACTAATGAAGTTAACAATATGTTAACTATTTACATCTTCGATTTTATACAACTGTGCCCAGAGATTAACTCAAAATCATTAGCTTTGAAGGAGCTGGCCAATCTGTGCCTAAAAACCAGTACCTGTTTTGATCTGGCTCTGTTTTATGCAATAGCCCGGCTTCCCATGGTACCAAGGTAGTTAATGTTACAGTACAAATATTTCAAAGTTAGAGCTTTTCAGCACTAAAATAATTTTGTTCAATAGGGTCTCTTCTTACAATTAAGAAGGAGTAAGGATCACAACGCTTCAGCATGTATTTACAAACCAGGCAGATATATATGTATCTCATGCCAACAGGCATTCCCATGGTACCAAGGCAAATAGAAAAGTGACAAACGAAGACAACCGATTTGATTAAAAATACATGTAATGGCTTTTCATATTACTTAAACAATAAACATTAGTATTTCTAATAGGGAAAACTGCAAAAATCATGTAAAATAATTATAGACTGCTTTTAATCCCGCAAATGGTACAATAAAGTAAGTTACAGTTGAGACACAGGGGGTACAATTCATCACCAGGGTTGTATGAAAATCAAGCAAGTTTGATTCATCATTTAACTTTACAGTCTAAGCTTATACTCAGAGGTGTCATTGGAACACAGAAACACTGGGATAGTTTAAAGTGTTTTAAAGAACGCATGCATAGACTGTCTGTGCACTTAAGGCTAAAATTCACTTTCAATACTAAACGAATACCCACACATATAGAAGGCAGTATATATATCAACAGGAAACACACAGGATGGTTCTTCCATGTTTCAGTTTATAAGATCTACCTGAAAAAAAAAAAATTAAGCCACAAAAGAAATATAATAGGGTATTTTTAAAATAAATAAAAGACAATTTAAACAACCAGGGGGTGAAGAGAATATATGTAAAAAATCATATTTCACCAGCTTTTTAACTTTCTAGATATTTATCCAGATATTTGTCATAAAATGTTATGAAATATATATATATATCCTACTTCATTTATGTGAGGATATCGGGCCCATATGAATTGTACAAGATTCAAAATGCAGCAAATATTGTTTACCCCTGTACCATGGAACCCTTGATACCATTAGAAGCGAGTATACTGGTGTTTCATAGTATCTGCAATCGCATAATAACGACACTGTTATAAGGTTTTAATTGTTTTAAAACTGGTTGTTTTATGTAATGATGGATCAGTTATAGGGACCTTAATAATAAAACACCACAGCCTCTTTTTTATAAGTCTTATGGGGTCCAAAGCAGAAACCATGTTTGTTAAACAGTCATGTTAAATCTAAACAAACAAGTATAGATCATTTAGAAAAATTGCCATATATGGTCATTTTTTCTATATAATCTATATATATTATATTTTTGGGATCCATCTTTAAACCATGTTGTATCCCAAAGCATGTTATAATGAAGTGTTATAAGAAGATGGTGTTATGTGATATGTTCATGCTTACCATCATGTACCAGTGCTGGTAGGTCACAGACCAAGAACAAATTGTTGAACAAACACCAGTAAAGATGAGCTGTGCTGCCTGTTGACAGCTCTTGTTAATATGGATGTGCCTGATATAAACTGCTCAATTTTCTGCAAGTATTATTGTTGTGCATATAAGCTGTATGATAGAGTAGATAGTTTCCTCTTAGTTATTTGTCTCCTCTTTCTTCTTTCCCTAGAATCTCTTTCTGTCTCTCTACAACAATGGAAGATATTAACCCTTATCTTGCTGAATATTCATTTACGCCACACCCATTTCTGTTTATCAACCAATCAAATTACTTGATGTCAATTATTGCTACAAATTCATAAACTGAATTCCAAACAGTGTAGATCCTGAGCCATCTGATCTGGATCTACACTGTGTGCAAAGATAGGGGTTGTCGTGAACAGCAAGATAAGGGTTATTATCAGTTACCACCTATATTAATTGCATTGTAACACACTGACCTGATAAAGATACGCTATCTCAGGACAAGTGAGCTTTATCAGGTCAAAGTGACATTGCACTTTAATGAATGAACTGTACTACTAGAAAAATTGTCAAAAATGTTATTATCACTGGAAAAAAATGGACAAATTACTTTAAAAAAATATTGTAGGAAAACAAATGGTCAGCTGATACATAATATATTGACCGCCGAAATATTGGGACGCACTGAGGACCATCGATAAATAATCGTAAATTGCTAAAGTAAGAGTGTACAAGGGGATAAACTGATAAATAGAATACTAGATTCGTGTCATTTGATCTCAAGTTTATCAGGCTCGGCTTCGAGAAAGCATGTAGAATCGCTCGGCAAGCCTCTCGATTCTACATGCGTTCTCGAAGCCTTGCCTGATAGACTTGATATCAAAAGACACTCACCTGGTATTCTCTATATATCCCTAAGTGGATCAGTTTCGATTCGGATCTATAAAACGAGTCAAATCATACTTACCATATGTATTCAGACAGACGGGCTTGAGCCAACAGTGTCAACCCAGATGAGGTGGTGCAGAATTCGTCTCATCAGGGTGTACACTGTTTGCCACTCATCCTGCTATTTTAGACACAACATTCGGCAGTAAATTATACTTGTTCATATTTTAGAACAATTATGGTAATGAGTTGGTGTCCGAATACTTGGGGTAAGTATTGTACATATAGGGTGATTTTTTATTTTACTTCTGAGCACATTTTTAAAAACAAAATTTTGAATCTTCTGTGTTGAATCATGATTGGCTTTTCAAGAAAAAATTTGAATATTGAAAGATTAAATTTACAGATTTAATCTATCCGAATCGAGATGATGGAAACAGAAACATGACCGCATTCTTATCTGGTCTAATTGTTGTAACTGAGCCAGTACACAGCAAAACCTACTAAAAGACGAGACGAGCGATCTTGGTTTAGTTTTTCATTTGGAAAAAACACTAGTTAAGTTATGTTGAACAGCTGGTCACCTAGCCACACTATTCTTGGGTAGTCTTATACAAAGCTCTTTATACCAACGCTTTATATAACGGCAAAACTCGTTATAATGACAATAGAAAGAATCTTTAGCTCATTTAACAGAGGTGTAAAATTTCCCTCAAACTTACTCGCCCTTATTGTCTAAACTTTTCATATAGGTGCTAAAAATGAAGAAAAAGTAAGGTCAGTTTTGAAAACCTTACTCGCCCTGCCTTAAAACTTACTCGCAAATGCGAGCGGGCGAGTGGAATTTTACACCCCTGCAAAAGAGGGGTTAATGGAGACATTAAAAAAAAACAAATGTGGATATTTGTTAGAAACGCCTCAACGAGGCGATTCTACCAAATATCCACATTTTTTGTTGGAAAAATTGAAGGGAAAAGGCCCCTTATTACCTATTATACCACTCCTTGTTGAGATTCTTTATAGCGGGAAATTCTGTATAACGGTAAAGTATAGCGAACAAATACTCATTACTGTCGCTATAACGAGGTCTTCTGTACATAAGAAGTTAAGCATTATAGTGCATATTCTTTAGAAGAAAGAAAGGAAACAAAAAACAACCTGAAAATGCCCCTTCTTCAGGTGTCATGCAGGGCTGCAAAAACTGCTAGCATACTCGCACCATTGTGAATATTTACATGCATGAGGTAGGGTCCAAATTTACAGACAGGTTAAAAACCGCTAGCTGGCTTAGTAGTAGGCTGCAGCGATCCCAGACTTGAATGTTTCCAGGCTGGGGGCTGTGAATCAGAGAGAGACTGTAGGGAATGAACAAACATGCAAACATCTGAGCCATTGAAGCCAGTACAAGATGAGCGATATAACAAGACACCGATTGCTTGGATTCACAAGCTGGTCTACACAAGTTGAATGCAAATGTCTAGGTGTAGGTTTTGCCGTGTCTTAACTCATGTTTAATCACATATGTGCAATTTTTGTTCCTATATGTTGTTTACATTGAAATGTTTATTTATGTTCGAAAGCTTACAAATGTGGCAGTGTAGATTTAGTTGTTTTGCTTTAAATACTGATGTAGCTACAGATAAGGTGGAGTAACTGCAGTAATTTTGTATTATTTTTTATTCCTGTTAACCCTTGTCCTGCTGAATATTTAAATATGTCACACCCACCACTGATTATCAGCCAATCAGATAACTTGATGCAAATTATTGCAACAAATTCATAAACTGAATGGCAAACAATGAAGATCCTGATCAGATGGCTTCTTCAGAAGCCATCTGATCTGGATCTACATTGTTTCAAAGATAAGGCATATCCGGGCTCAGCAGGACAAGGGTTAAAAACATCTGCTGTGGGTTCTTAGGCGATAGCTATTGTTTATAGAAATAAGAAAAAATGTTTTCATTTTCTAGCTATGCACCACTAGCAGTTTTGCTGAGTGATAGATGAAGATGTGTATTAATGCTACTAAGTCTAGTGATGTAGCATACCTGAGTCAGTGATATTATGGAAATACAGTCAACCCCCTTTATACAGACATTCGTCATAATGACAGAACTCGTTATAACGACAATTTCTGTTGAAAGAATGCTTTGCCCAAGCTTAGCCTTGGTTCCGATCGGTGGGCTTCCTTTCAGTAGGAAATGCATGTATCAAATCCATAGTCATGAAAGAATCTTCAAGATACAAATGTTATAGATACCGGTATTTGTTAGAATCGCCTCATCTAAAACATTTGTTTCATTTCTTGGAGTAAATAAAGGTGAAGTCTCATAATTTTCTGTCATACTCCTAACAGGGATTCTTTATAACGGCAAAATTCTTATAACGGCACCATATTGGGCAGCCAATACTGTCATTATTTCAAAGGTCCTCTGTACCAATGCCTAGGTCAGTCTGATGTACAAACCAGCTTAAAATATTTTCACATAACTTCGCCTCGCAAAGTTTAATGGTTTTCATAGCAAGAGATGGGTTACCCAAAGCTCATTCCATCCTTAACCCTTATCCTGCTGTTAACAACAAGTGAACAACCCCTACCTTTGCAAACTGTAGATCCAGATCAGGTGGCTTCTGAAGAAGACATCTGATCAGGGTCTACTGTCATTCAGTTGGCAAATTTGAAAGAATAAATTACATCAAGTTATTTGATTGGAGTGTGGCTAAATTAATCTATGCAGCGGGATAAGGCTAAAACTGTTAAATCCATAAGTTTACTGGATAGAGCATTGACTGTGAACAGGTGAGACTGGACATTGAGTATATAATTTGCAAGTGAAATTGTATAAAAATACATGTTTATGTGTTAGGCGTCACAAATATTAGCTAATTTATTTGTGTTTGTTAATATAGAGCATGAATAGTCTCTGTTGGTATTATTTTGTAACAATATTTATTGTTATATTTATTTGTAGAAAATACTGTTCCTTATCCTGTTTAGCACTGTCTCGTCTCGCTTTTTTTTTTTCAAGGACAAGTGATAAGAATCCACTCACCAGGAGCTGAAACTGTCCGCACACTAGTACTGGTAAACTGCTTAGAGGATCTAAGCCTGACCAGGAACCGCGGTGCGAGTCGGACCGTCCATGCTTATAAACCCTATTGGTTTCATTGGGCGACAGGGCTTGAGATGGCATTTCATCTCAATGTCGGGTTAAAGTCCAACAAAATTGGAAGCAACGTCTCCAAAATGACCTATACAGTGTTGACGGGGATGTTTAAACCACAAATCAAACAAACCACCTCTGATTAACGATCAGCTCGATATTGATATGAGGGAAACAATCTTGAAAGGACCATAAGCCAAAGTTAAAAATGAAAAAGAAAAAAGAAACTAAAAATGAAAAACGCTGTTTCATCATTGTAGAGTATCTGCACAGAATTTCATGAAATTGTTATACAAAATCCTTGTCAAAGCACTTTCTTGCCTGTAGCAAGAGTCTCATTCTGCAGCCGCCTTTCAGCATAAAGAGGAATGGATGCACCTGTAAAGTTTATGCCATGGTTTGCAAGGTAGCTGAATGCCGTAACTTGTAATTGGAGACCCTCTAAAAAAAGGTTAACCCATTCCCCTTACAGTTTATCTCTACAAATAGTTCAGGGCCCTCGGTTATACAACTTTAGTAAATGCTCTTATTCATAAATGTTAGTATACAACAAAATGAGGCTACCACTTTCCTGTTCAGATCAGCAGGGAATGTTGTTTATCCTGCTCATAAACTTTAAAATGCCAATAATTGTTGGTATTTTAAAATTTATGAGCAGGAGAAATTCAATGCTCAAGTGAGTTGAGCATGACGTTATTTTTATTACTTTCCACCAAGGTGTCAGTTTTTATCAAATCCAGAGTATGTAAATGAATAACATTAGTTGTTAATTTTGTTTCTGTATCAATAACGTGTTTTATATGCATGAATATCAGCTTTACTAAGTGTTCATGGATGAACAGTCTGATTTGTTATACCGTGTTCATGGATGAACAGTCTGATTTGTTATACCATAATGTGTTCATAATTCCAAGTGTTCAGACACATGTACAGTCAAACTTTAATAGATCAAATGAGAATTATTGTCCTTAATTAGTGTTCATGGATGAACGGTTTGCTTTGTTACACCACAAATGTGTTCATAATTCTATGTGTTCAGACTTAAGTACAGTCAGTACAGTCAATCTTCAATGGTTCAAACACCTTTGGTCCTTGAAAATTTGTCCGAGAAAGGTTGCTCTAGCCACCAGGGTTAACTCTAGCCACCTAGCATAGCTCCAGATAGGGTGCTTTTTTCATCCGAAAAGTACTGATATTTTTCTTATTTCTGCGAGTTCAAATCAGGGATGATAAATTAACCATTGGTGTTTCGAGTCATTGAAGTTGCACAATATGGCTATTAAAGTATACATAATGCAAGAACGGTATGTGTGAGTGCATACATGTTTGTTAGATTTTTTTCTCTCTCAGCTGTTTTACTAGTATATGTAAAGAGGAAGTGGGACTATAGTGATTTAAATTTTGAAATTCTGAGAAAATGAAGCTAAATTTTGAAATTCTGAGAAAATGAAGCCTAAGTTTAACCCTGCTGAGCACAACAGCCCCTACCTTTGCCAACAGTGTAGATCAAAATCAGAAGACTTCAGAAGAAGCCCTCTGATCCGGATCTACACTTGTCATTCAGTTTGCAAATTGTGAATTGATACATGCCAAATAATTTGATTGGCTGACAGTCAGAATTGGGTGTGGCTAAACAAATTTATTCAGCAGGACAAGGGTTTAAATTGTGACAGTTGGAGAGTTATAGACACTTTGAGAAGCATGTATGATAGATGAAGCTCACCTGATCTGGTGATTGACTGCTGGTAGACATTATCGCCAGTTTACGAGTCTGATCGAAAGTGTTGCCTCTCAAAAATTGTGTGTGAACTTGGCATGTGCATTCAATAAAAAATGTGGACTGTCATTGAATCAACTACGCAAGACTAGTTTTCACAAAACCTTACAACATGATGTACAGATAAAATAATGTTATTGACTAGATTTTGCTTCAGTTTTGGTATGTTGTACATGTATATGGTCTTTCTTTTACATAAAAAAAAAAATCAATTTTTACAGTGCATGAAAATTAATTTGACATTTTTTTAGTGTTAATAATTATGTTTATTCTTTTAGTACAACGTAATTGTTTTGCTATTAATTCAAACATTTCATTTTGTGATTAGTGCCCAATGTCTTAATAAATCATGCAAGATTATTTTCACAAGAACAGAAACCTTTGTATTGATGTGTACCTTATTCTTCTGACCCATTATACTAGTGGGCTCTTCCATTGCTCTAAGTTGGACAAGACCATTTGTCATATAATGGGTGGCAGGCCTATTTTTTCGCTTTTGTTCTATTATTGACGGAAAATTCTGTTAGCAAATAGTGCAGGCCCTGATCAGATGCCGCATTCTGCGGCGTCTGATCTGGGCCTGCAATGTTCGTCAAGGTATCCCTTTAGGGGTGTTTCTCTGCAATGGGTCAAAGCATATTTTTTTTTTACATTCTCAGTGCTTTTACAGAATGCCCCTATGGCAAACTGTAGGGCTGCAATGTTTTTCATATCTCAATTACTTCCGTCAAAAAATAAACTATGATTCTCTCCAATATGATTGGAAGTTTGTGATGTTTTGACATTTCAATTTTAGCCTTCCGACAGTGAAATTCCGCCATTTAGACCACCTAAAATTAAGACAAGTTAATGCTTTAAAAAGCATATTTAGAAGGTTTTTGGTACATTTTCTTTGTGTTTTCTACATCCAGTATCCTCTAGTGGGAGTCCATTTTTGGGACTGTTCAAATGTGGTCTTAAAGACCACTTTTGAACAGTCCCAAAGGTGGTCTTAATATAGGGATTTTACTGTAATTTATTCACCATTCATTAGAGAATGAATAACATTGAATCACAAGCAAAGTCTAAGTGAACCTCGGTGTTCACTTACATAGCTTGTGAACCGATGTTATGCCTGCTTCAGTGAACATGTTATTCCTGCTTCAGTGAACGTTAAAAAAATTACATTCATTTCTTAAATAATTTTGGCCAAAGCAAGTTGAACAGTGTCCTTGAGCATGTGTTCCTATGAAAGACTAATCAATCTTCAATCTAAGCATCCATCAAGACTGACAGTCTACAGTAGACTACCAATATAACACTTCCGTGTGACATAGTGCGCTCTTTCCTGTCCCCAAAACAGTAGTTTTTCTGATGAAAATTTGTGATACTTCTCTTATTTAAATACCAAACACAGGCTGTGGGTCAAACATAGGCCATGGATGCTCATTAGAACTGCCTCATTGGAACAGAAATCAGAAAAAAATGAATACCCCTGTAAAAGCCCGTTTTCTCCATTTAATTAAATAGTGGGGTTTAATGGATTGTTCATTTCACAGACTTATGTGTGCGAGTTTTACGTCCCGCTAACATCAAGATCATATTCTGGAGACAGGACCTCGATTTAAAGACTTATTCGAAAGTCTGGAGAAGCCAACAATGGATCCTACGACCCCTGGTAGTGAGGCGAGTAGCTTATTCACTACAACGCCGAGGCTTCTACACAGAATTGTTAACGTGAATGCTGTACACCACTATATGGAGATGTCCGATGAGACGAAGCTTCTTCATGCAGACAGGAAAGCTTGTATTTCAACACAATTGATATGCAGGCTGATTTGAGTCTTCTAGTAGTAACTACACGCAAAAGCTGAAAGACCGCTTTTTAGCTTTTCGTGGCCCATTTTAATCATAGCGAAGCAAAATCATGAAAATAACATACTGCAGTGAGTTTAGTCATGAGCTTTCTGGACCTTTTCAGCTTTGCACAGTGGCAAGCAAATACTCGTTCCAAGTGGGCCAGAGTATTGGCTTGTCTGATTTGTCAACTTTTTGTTTTGCCCCTACGTACGACTGTATTAAGCTTTCATTTACAATTGATTTTCTTAAATTATTTTAACAAACAAAGGAAGGAAGGTGGAAAATGTGATTTTGTGATGGAAGACATTGCCTCCCTTTTCGAATCTGGCTTCTTACAATACCAGAAGATACACCACAACCACCCGATATACCTGTTGGAGTCCAGATCAGAAACTGTGTTAAGTGAAACTGTGCTAAGTAAACAACTGTGGTATCCAAAGATCTACAGATTATATAGAAAAATGACCATTTATGGATTTCTATATAATCCATATGTTTGCGAATCTTCTTAAAACCAGAACTGTGTTATTATGAATAGTGTGTTACAATGAACTTTTATAAAAAGGTGTTTGTGATTGTGTACTTATTTTTGTGTTCAGAAAATTTTTGTCTGATTGATGTACATGTATTGGGGTTTTACGACACACCAACCCTTTATATCATCTCCCAGAGATGCGAGTTACAAGGCAGAAAGAAGAAAATTGGAAGTGAAGAAACAGCATTCCCCCTCTGTCCATACCTGCTGCAAGGGCAGCAGGCCTTGCCCATATAAAAGCCCATATTAGATGGACACCTTAGTGACACAAGGTACACAACACCCTTGCCTCGCCAAACCACCCCAGTTTGGTGTTTGAATTTTAAAGTTTAGCCTCATATTGAGGTGGATGAAGAAAAATATGGACATGCGTGTATTTTCTGTCATTTTTACAAGGGGCATAACATCATGTTTGCTTACCTGTAAAGGAAGTTCCTGCCCAAGGGGTCTACACTTGAACTGAAGAATGCTTCTGAGGAGCAAATTCTTTCCTGAGTTGAGGTTTTACGTCCCCGTCAAACACTATTACGGCTCAAACTACCGAATGTGTAGGGACGGTCCGTCCAACTAGCTCCACTTTGCCTTACCAGTACTCATGTCCAGTGGGTTTCAGCTCTGTGTGGAAACATCGTGCAGCCCAGTCTATTTCTCCAAGCCCTGATGGGCAAAGACCCATATTGATAAGAAAAACTATATTTTGAGCTGCTTCCCCTGATAGTGTATCTATTCAGATTCAGGGGAGGTAACTTTCTTAACCATTTTTGTCTCGGAAATCAATAAGGGTCTACTGTTAAAAGGAAAATTTGCTCCTGTGGAGCAAATTCTTACCTTTTAACAGTAGACTATCCAGTCCAGGGTTATTTTTGGGGGGGGGGGGGGGGGGGGGGGTTACGGCCCTTTCAAGATTATTTCACTCATATCTAGCCAATCGTTAATCAGAGGTGGGCGAAAACCGGAGTACCCAGAGAAAAACCACCTGACCTTCAGTTGCAGAACTTGGCGTCTCACATGTGACCCGAGCCAGGCTCGAACCACAGCGGTGAGAGACCTAATGATTAGAGTCAGCGCTCTTAACCACTAGGTCACGGAGGCCCAACATCGTTAGTTAACAAATTGTTAAAACTTTGGTCACCTTCTATGGCAAATGTACTAATATTTTTTTCAGCAAAAAATAACACTATATTAGATATTTTACTTGCTAGAGCAGTTAACAATTTGACCAACGAGCTCGTTAAACTAACGGTGCTTTGAACAACTGGGTTCAGAATTATAAACTTACCGGAAAAGGAACAGAAAGTCACAAAAGTTGACTCCCGTGGAAAAATTGTTGAAAAATTTGGGATTCTCCTTCAGAATAATCCATCTGTCAGGGGCAAAATCAAGGTGATATTGTGTGGACTACATACTCTTCATCAAATTGTTAATATTTTCCTTAAAATTTTCATGTCCCAAGCTTGCTGAGGTATCAGTGGTCCAAACTACATAAACCCTCTGTGTTCAACAAGTCAAGATATTATGTTGACATTGACAATATTTTTGTTTTTAAATTATTCACAAATGTAATATATTTTTCCTAGTAATAAATACGAAGTGAAGTACTGTCAGATCTGATTTGTTATCTATCTTTCTCGACCATTAGTTACTTTTATGAGCCCTCGTGGAGAAAAATCTTTTCTATAATGATTTTCCACTCCATCTATTCCTGATTCAAGAAATGTAGTTGTCAGTTTCTGGCAAAAAGAATATATACTACTGGTCGACGACTTATGTATAAAAAATAGAAGTGAAGGCAATGATCAGGAATCAATACAATTAACCCACAGTTCGCATCAAGAGACACCAAAGGGACAGAAACACAAACATAAAATAACTAGACCCTAATGGAAACACAAATAGCAGAAAGCCAAAAGGACAGTAACGTTCCTACAAAATGGCCAATTGGCCATCCAAAACAAACAAAATAAATATAAGCGATACACACACTCAAAGACAAACCATAACTAAAATAAAATTTGACAGAAGAACCGCCTTGGAACGGGCGGTTAAACTAATTCCACTGGGGAACTTAGACTGATTTTACATGGTCACAATCCTCGCCCTTACTTCCGTCGCAAATTAGACAATTTGTTCAGTCAACATGAAGGCCTCCTAACTCATCAGTGCAACATCTCCGTGAACACAAAAATCAAACAACCACAGAGATAAAACAATGGTGAGGACTGGACAGCAAGAAACCACTGAAATGCTGGAGCAAAAGAAAACCCCCAACAGACACCGATGGGCCTGCCCAGAGATAGAGCATCTGGCACCAACCAACATTACATAAAATTAAATTCTCTCTATTAATTCTCAGAAAGCCTTTACACTGGAACCCACTGGCATACATTTAATGAGGGAAGCAAAGCCTGCCCAGGATAAGTGTATTTCATTAAACTGACCGGATCAATATGACCTTAATAGTTTAGTTCCAAACACAAGTAAAAATAGTGTTCTGAGCCTTTATTCAAAGCAAACATGCTTTTGGGAGATAAGATTCAGAGGAAATAAGCAAGTTGCATCCAAAAGATGAAAACCGCACACTTTGATTATTTTCATCTCTCATGCCTCATCCCTGGATTAAGCAACATTGTTTAAGCAAATAAAGTGGTGGTGTATGAGCCATGGTATAGAATGTGAATGTTTGAGTTTTACGTCTCACCAACAGCTAAGGTCATACGGAGACGGGACCTCGGTTTAAAGACTCATTCCAAAGTCTGGAGTAGCCCGGGATCCTGCGACCCCTAGTTTACAAGGCGAGTAGCATAACCACTACACCACAGAGGCTTTTTGGGCCATGCACAGCATTCTTATTCTAACTCATCAGAGCCAAAAGCTCCAGGGCAGCTTATAGGCTAGACAGTGTTCCGTCTGATCGTCCCAGCCCATCAGGACTTGGAGAAATATATATGGGGCTGCATTGTGCTTCCACGCAGAGCTGAAACTGACCACATGAGTACTAGTATTCTATTTAGGAAAAAGCCTGCCCAGGCAGTGATGTGAGTCAGACAGTTCAATGCTTATGTCTTTTGGTCTCATTGGGCGGCAGGGCTTGAGATGTTATATCATCCCACTGTCAGGTAAAAGTCCCACAAAATTGGAAGCAACATCTCCAGTGTTGAAGGACATTTAACCTCAATTCACACAAAGTGGTCCATCTGTGTTGTTTGGCCTCAACATTCTGAAATTGCTGGGTTAATTGAAACCAAATTACATGTGGAGCCTCCATGGGGTGGAGATTAAAAAACGTATGGCTAAAACCTTAAATTCTTCACAGAAACAGAATGAGGATTTACACTACCAAGTTTGTTCAAATTATCCTTGGTTCACCTTGACATGTTTTATGTTGAGGTCACATTTGGTATAAAATACCAAAGGTCAAGGTCAGTTACTGGAATTTCTCCTGAAAGATTTAAAATTCTTTATCTCAGGAACTGAAAGACCCTGGTATAGTTCGAACAATTTGACACGAGACTGACCTTTATGCAAGGAATAAATTAGTCAATGTTATCGCCTATTACATCGGCTTTCGTAAACTTCTCATGAATTTTCGGCATTTCCTGAATTGCGACCCATTCACCGACCTCTATGTATTGAATAACAATATCGCTATTTTCGGGAGACGGTGAGGATAAATATATGCATTCAGTCAGGTGTGAAATTATGTTAATAAAGTTCACCATTCTCAGGTCAATTTGTTCGAACTATACACCACAACCTCTGTATAACACTATTTACGGGGTCCAAAGCCAAAACTGTGTTAGTTAAACAACCGTGTTATATTCATGGTCATTTTTCTATATAATCTATAGATTTTTGGGATCCATTTTGAAATCATGTTATAATGAAGTTGTGGTGTATGCCCTAGGGTGCATGCAAACAATACAGTGCCTTGCACAGTGCTTATTATCTGTAGTTCTAGGATGCAAAGAAACTAGTGATTTGGACACCATATGACCACAAGCATGTTTCTTAGAAGGGGAGGAAGGGGTTGGGGCAGCCTCTTTTTCTATGAAATGTGTCTGTATACATGACTGACCCATTCTGTGATAGTCAGCTTGCCAATCAGAAAACATTCAAAGGCATACCGGTATTCAGGCGTAGAGACCAAAGGCCAGTTGTTCAAAATTAACGATGTCGTTAGTTAACATAGTTAAAACTTTGAACAATTAATATAGCAAATATGCTAATATTTTTGCTGAAAAATGTGTGCAGCAAATTTCCAATGCAAAAGCTGCTTACACTTTTCCGGCAGAAATACCAGAGTATTAGATATTTTACTTCCTGGAATAGTTAACAATTTGACCACTTACAAGCTTGTTAAGCTAACAAGGGTTTGAACAAACTTTTCTCATGCTGAACCCAACTGAGCATGAAATTCAAACTACTCTTAAATGAGCCGGCGCATGACAAACCTACAATAAGACCAGTGAGACCAGCAGAAACTCAAATCAATCTGGGTCCCCATCCACTATGCCATGACATTTAGCTTCTACCCATTACATAGATATTAGCCTATAGCAGGTACATGCGATCAGCGAAGACTCTGATCAGACTATGCGAATGCGCAGGCTGATCTGAGACTTCACTGGTCCCTCAAGACTTCTTGTAGATCTTATCATGCACTGGCTCAAATGTTAAAATAGTCACAATCAAAGGAATTATCATACCTAAATCATCAAAGCCAGTTGAAGTATTTGACATTTTTACATTTATGAACAGGATAAATTTCATGCTCAGTTCAGCTGAGCATGTAAAAGGCTTTATAACCTCGGGCCAGGTCCTGAGCTTTCAAAACTTTTCATGCTAAACACAGCTGAGCATAAAATATGTAAAATTCATAAATATATTTAAATATAAACAAGGCAATTATCTACCTCAGGTATAGGGACTGAAATTTGTCCTGCTCATAAATTTAAAATGCCAACATTTTAATATTTATAAGCAGGACAAATTTGATGCTTGATTGATGAGCAAGAAAAAAAAAGTATATAAATCTGGGACCAGGCATCAAGTCCAAAACTGTTCTTTAACAAATTAAAGGACCACATCCTACTAGAACTGTCAGAGGATCTGACTACACCCCAGCCTCCTTGTAAAACTATTGGATGGGTCCAAAGCAGAAACCATGTTATTTAGACAACCATGTTATATCCAAACAAAAATGTATAGATTATATAGAGGTCATTTTTAAAATAAATGGTCATTTTTGAAAGTTGATACTTGTATCAAGTTATATGTCAATGCATTTCTACTGTACCAGACCACAGCGCTTTTGTTCTTCATACACTTTATAAAACTAGATCTTAAAACCCAGCATGATAGTACTGGGATGAGCAAGGAACGTCGGAAAAGTTCAAAATACTTGATAACATAAACAAGAGGACCAAGCTAGCTTGGTCCTGTATCGCTCACCTGAGCTAACAGATTCAAAGTTTAAGGAAGTGCCAACCTTTACTGAAGGCTTTATGGGAGGACCTGGTGATGACAGGGTAAGGATTTTCTGAAAATCAAGTAGAATTTAACTCTATGATAAACAGGCTGACCTCACCGGTTTTCAAACTCATTCAAGCTTTTATTCCTGACTTGCTAAGAAGATCCGATCTAAACTGAAGTGGCTATGGTGATGACAAGTTCAAAAACAAGAGTTTTCAAACTCCTCCAAGCTTTCTGCCTGACTTCCTTGTTTGTAAGTTTCATGAAGATCCGTTCAAAACTAAAGGGGCAGCAGTGATAACAATGTCCAAAATAGGCATTTTCAGCAATCAAAGGCACGTCACTCTATGATAAATGTGCCGACTTGGCCGGTATTGGAACACACCTGAGGTTTTATTCCCAGCCACCTTACATGTACATGTAAGTTTCAGAAAGATCAGATCAGACTTGGCCAGTATTCAAACTCATCCAAGATTTTATTCCCAGCCACCTCAAGTATATGTTTCAGAAAGATCCCATCAAAACGGAAGGGGCTACGGTGATGACAAGGTCAAAATTTGGCATTTTTAGCAATCAAAGGGATGTTACTCTAAAATAAATGAGCCGACTTGGCCAGTTTTCGAACTCATCCGAGGTTTCATCCTCAGCCACCTTACATAATAAGTTTCAGAAAAATCCGATCAAAACTGAAGGGGCTACGGTAATGACAAGGTCAAAAATCAACATTTTCAGCCATCAAAGGGACAGAACTCTACCATAAATGGGCTAACTTGGCCTGTTTTCGAACTCATCCAAAATTTTATCCCCAGCCACCTTACATATAAGTTTCAGAAAGATCCAATCAAAACTGAAGGGGCTATGGTGATGACACGGTCAAAAATCGGCATTTTCAGCAATCAAAGGGACGTAAATCAATGATAAATGGGCCAACTTGGCCGGTATTCAAACTCATCCTAGGTTTTATCTCCAGTCACCTTACATATAGGTTTCAGAAAGATTCGATCAAAACTGAAGGGGCTACGGTGATGACAAGGTAAAAAATCGACATTTTCAGCCATCAAAGGGACATAACTATATAGTTAATGGGGCAACTTGGCCGGTTTTCGAACTCATCCGAGGTTTTATCCCCAGCCACCTTACATATAAGTTTCAGAAAGATCCGATCAAAAATGAAGGGGCTACAGTGTTGACAAGGTCAAAAATCAACATTTTCAGCAATCAAAGGGACCTAACTCTATGATAAATAGGCCACCTTTGCCGGTATGCGAACTCATCCGAGGCTTTATCCCCAGCCACCTTGCATATAAGTTTCAGAAAGATCTAATCAAAACTCAAAGGGCTATGGTGATGACAAGGTCAAAAATCGGCATTTTCAGCAATCAAAGGGACGTTACTCTGTGATAAATGGACCAACTTGTCTGGTTTTCGAACTCATCCGAGATTTTATCCCCAGCCACTTTACATATAAGTTTCAGAAAGATTCGATCAAAACTGAAAGGGCTACAGTGACGACAAGGTCAAAAATCAGCATTTTCAGCAATCAAAGGGTCGTTACTCTATGATAAAAGGGTCGACTTGGTCGGTTTTTGAACTCATCCGAGATTTTATCCACAGCCACCTTACATATAAGTTTCAGAAAGATCCGATCAAAACTGAAGGGGCTACGGTGATGACAAGGTCAAAAATCGGCATTTTCAGCAATCAAAGGGACGTAACTCTATGATAAACCAGCGGTCTTGGCCGGTTATCGAACTCATCCGAGGTTTTATCCCAAGCCACATTACATATAAGTTTCAGAAAGATCCGATCAAAACTGAAGGGGCTACGGTGATGACAAGGTCGAAAATGGGCATCTTCAGCAATCAAAGGGACGTAACTGTATGATAAATGGGCCGACTTGGCCGGTTTTCGAACTCATCCAAGTTTTTATCCCCAGTCACCTTACATATAAGTTTCAGAAAGATCCGATTAAAACTGAAGGCGCTACGGTGATGACAAGCATTTTCCCATAGTAAGTCTATGGGACCTTGTGGTTGCCATAGGAACCAAAGTTTTAGAGCGATTTTAAAAAAAAGTTTATGTCATCAATGCCCCACCAGAGGCATACTACAGGTGAGAAATGATTGAGATCAGCCTGCAGGATACAGAGATATAGCTGCTCAAAAGTGTGGACGGACGGACGGAGGACGGACGACGGAGGACCCACTATACTATAAGCTCCCCTGGAGCCTTCGGCCCAGGTGAGCTAAAAATTAACATACTAAAAACTTTTACAAGATGAGTTCTGAAAAGAAAACAATACCCGGAACTATTTTCCTACGCGATTTCCAAAGGTTTTTTTTTTGGTATATTAACCCTTTCTTCCCTGAGCTTCTGTACATGACTATTGGGTGTATAAATATATTCTTGTAGAGAGGGATTTTTGTCTAGTTCCATTGACATGATGGCAAACAGTGTTCATGTAGATCCTGGCGAGACTGGGCATGCCGTCTTATCTAGATCTACAAGGTTTGCATAGGTATTTGCACCTCAGGATCTGCACCGGTCTACAGGATTGAAAGGGTTAAATAGCGTCTGATTCTCAGTGACCAATAAAACAACCTTTTACTGACCGACATTGAACACAGTAATGCACCCACTTTGGAGAGCTCAAATTACAAAATGTTGTCACGTTTGTTCTTTAAGCTGTGAGTTTTAAATTACGCAAACAGTGAAGACACCGATCAGACGCTACATTCTGTGGCCTCTAATTAGTGGCCTAATTGTTCCCGAATGTCCCGGTATTGAAACGATTGGTATTTATGTTATGGGTAGATATTTTAGGACATGTACGTTTCAATACTGTACTGTTCTTGTATTCACCTTTGGTGAGATGAATCAGCTAGTCAAAGTTTGCTAAACATGGCATCTGATCAGGGTCTACACTGTCAGCTAGCTTATAATGTCGAAATTAGATGGTTTAACAAATGACTTTTTTCGGTCGGTTCAAGTTCTTCATTTTATGTCCCCACTCCAGTGGCTACATAATGTATGTGCAATATCTTAGACCAATATTCCCGCTGGAAGAACGTGTCTGTTACAATTCTAGCAGATTGGAAAGCACAGCATGTACTGAACAAATTTTGAAATTTATGGGATTGCCATGAAAACTGAGCGGACAAGTTTATCTTTCTTCTCTTTTTTTTCTTGGACGAATTTGGTACAAATCCTTTTTTCGACAGTCATTTCAACCTTCTGGGACCTTGTCAACATAATATCTGAAGAACTGCTTGATCTACTACTGACACTGTAATCTCAACAATCAACTTTCCTCAGTACTTTCAGTACTTTGATTCTATATAATCTATACATTTTTGGAATCCATCTTGTAACCTTGTTATATTCAAAACCATGTTATTACGGTGTTATAATGGGGCCGTGGTGTATATCCCCATTTTAGTGCATTTGTACAGAAACACACTTCGTATCAACGGTCAGAAAGCCCAGTCTTTCATGATAAAAGTCATCATCATTGCAAAGTACACCCAAGTTTAAGGCTACCAGCTTTTAAAAGTCCTGAGAAATCTTTGACTGACCAATATGGAGGGAAAAAAAACTGAAAGAAAAGATGAACACATACATGTATTTTTTTTTTTTTTTTTTTTTTTTTTTTGGTTTGGGTTTTACGGCCCTTTCAAGATTATTTCACTCATATCGAGCCGATCGTTAATCAGAGGTGGACGAAAACCGGAGTACCCGGAGAAAAACCACCTGACCTTCCGTTGCAGAACTTGGCGTCTCACACGTGGCCCGAGCGAGGCTCAACACATACATGTAAGTGGAGAAAGTCTTTTGTCTGTTGCACATTATAGTCAATATTATTGCATTGCACACCATCTAACTTTAATAGTTCCTGAGAAATTTTTGATGAAGAATTTAACATTGGCCTACATGGAGAGAAAGAAGAAAAACACTGGCCAAAAAACCTGATTGTCTTCTACAAGATATATCTCACCACTAACAGTCCCGGGGCTTACAGAAATAGATGGACTGCATGATGCTTCCACGCAGAGCTGAAACCGACTGCACATGATTACTTGTAAACCGCTTAACTGATCTAAAATAGAAGTGGAGGCAATGACCAGGAATCGATACAATCAACCCACAGCTCCCATCAGAGACACCAAAGGGAAAGAAACACAAACATGAAACAACAGACCCTAATGGAAACAGCAATAGCGGAAAGCCAAAAGGACAGATACTTTACCACAAAATGGCCAAAAGGCTATCCAAAATAAAATAATATAAGTGACACAAACACCCAAAGACAAACCATAACAAAAATAAACCGCGACAGAAGGGTAGAAGTCTCACAAAATTTGAAGCAACGTCTCCAAAATGACCTCTACAGTGTTGACGGGGACATTAAACCTCTAATCAAACAAACAATAAACCTTACTACTATTGCACTGACTACCAAGTTTGGGGCTTCTTGCTTTTATAGTTTTCTGAGAAATCTTTGACATAAGTTACACATTGGTCTGTACAGACAGAAAGCAGAATGAACAAATAAGCCGAGAAAACCCAGTCTCTTACATAAGATGTAATTCATCGATTATTGTATTGCATACCAAATTTAAGGCTTCTTTTTATTATAGTTTCTGAGAAAACGAAAAATTAAACAATGGCCTGTAACATAATACATGTATGCAGAGAATAAAAGAACAATTTAGCGAATAATTCCCATTGTCTCTTACACTACATAAGTCTTCATCATAACCTAGCATATTAAGTTTGAGGCTTCTTAATTTCAAAGTTCTCGAGAAATCTTTGACAAACAATAATGGTTTCTGGAGGGACAGATAGGTGGATAGAAGGACAAATGCCAACCAGTACACCCCACTTTGATGGATAGACAGAACAGATGCAAACCAGTATACCCCACTAGTTCAGAGTTGGGGTATAACTAGCCAGGTACAAGGGTTCAGAATAAAAACAAAGGCACCCTTAGATTTTCTTTGGTTTTCTTTTTGTGACTTAGTTCTTAAAATATATTTTAAGCACTGCATTGTAGGGCCCTTGATGAAATCACATGAGCTCAGTAACTGGTTAACCCATTTAGTACCGGAAACCCCAAAACGGGTACCAGGGCAAACAGTGCAGGCCCAGATCAGACGCCGCAGAATGCGGCGTCTGATCAGGGCCTTCACTGTTTGCAAAAAGTTCAGCCATTTTCCTAATAAATTTTGAAGAAAACAAAACATGACACCGCTAAATTTTGAAATGGGCTCATGCTATATATAATGAGGAAGATTCCATTTGGTACAAAAAGGGTTAATCTGTCCCAATATTTCGTGTAATTTGTGATACTACTATACTACCATATTTTTTCGAAGCACTGGAACAGTAGAGCTCCTTAAGCAGTCTGATCTGGATCTGCAGTGTTTGCCACTGTTACAGCACTTGTTATTTCTTGCACACCAGACAAGGAAATCCGTGATTTTACCCTGGGATAGAAATATATGTTCTGACCCTGGTGTTCCGACCCCAAATCGAATATAATCGCGTGTTTGATAAATGCACTGGTTGATTACAACCTCATGCGCGGCGTCATCATGCGTGACGTCACTAAACATTCCTGTTTTGTCTTCACAAAATGGCGGACATCGGTAACCGAAGTGACAGCAGCATTAAAAATTCGCAATAGAAATGGAAGGTATGCAAGAAAAAGAATCCAATATGGGCGTGAGGGGTGGATAGAAAAATCCGTCCCTAGGGATCACTGTCCGGCATCACTCGGCAAGCCTCGGGATGCCTGACAGTGTCCCTCGGGACGGATTTTTCAATCCACTCCTCACACCCATATAAGATTCTTATATTCTGGCATATATGTATGGAAGTATTGACGTGCTGTTGCATCCCTCACAGTGTCAACAGTACCGGTGACACAGAAAATTTGCACATTTACATGAGTGTACTCTGGATTTTATATTTTCCAAACCTTATGGTGGACTAACTCTCATCCTGCTGAATATCACAACCCATACCTTTGCAAACAGTAAAGATCCAAGAATAAGGCATCTGATCAGGATCTACACTATTATTTGTCATGCAGTTTGTGAATTAAATGAATACATTAAGTTATATGATTGGCTGATTGTCAGAAGTGGACGTGGTTAAATTAATTTATTCAGCAGGATAAGGGTTGAGTTAATATATATAGTGAAACTGCTGTTAAGACCAGCTAAAAATAGCTAATTTTGCATTTTAAAGCTTATTTTAAAGGTCTTTGTGTTTTCTACACACAGTGTTCTTCAGTATGAGACCACCTTTGGGACTGTTCAAAAGTGCTCTTAAAGACCACTTTTGAAGAGTCCCAAAGGTGGTCTAAATATAGAAATCTTGTTGTTGGCACAGATGTATTGGTTCTAAGTTTTATTCACCACATACCCCAGCTCTGTCAGTGACCTTATGACAAAAGGCATAGACTTAGAAATTTTATGGTGTAAATAGAAAGCACCAGCAGGTGAACTATCATGACTGGTGACACGCCTTGTTTTATTTGGATTTTACAAAAAAAGCCTATTTAAGCCACTAAAGGTGGTAGTTTTGCAAATAATAGGTTGAATCAATTTCTAGCATTCTCCTATGAATATACATAATCCATCCTATATGTTGGAAAATATGAGATTAAAAGTACAGTGAAATTCTGCTATTAAGACCACCTACAATGAAGGCTAATTCCGTTTTAAAAAGCTTATTTAGTAATTTGCAGTTACCGTATTCGACCTATTTACCGCACATGCTCCTATAAGCGCACACCAAAGCTTTTTCTGGAAAAAATACACAAACGCACACTTTACAGTAACCTCCCAACAAATTCATATTGAGTTTTGCTGCATCTTTGACCCAGACAATCGTATGTATATGTGGTGAACCCCTATGCTGAAATTCAACTCTATAAAATAATCATATCGGAAGTTTTTTTTCATATTGAGTGTGCCCTTATTAGGTAGATTTTTCACCACAATATTTTCATACAATTTTGAAAAAACTAAGCACACGGTGCAGTAAATAGGTCGAATATGGTATTCTTTCTTTATGTTTTCTGGATACAGGGTCCTCTGGTCAGAGCCCATATTTCGGACTGTTCAAAAGTGGTCTTAAAGACCACTTTTGAAGAGTCCCAAAAGTGGTCTTAATAAAGGAATTTTACTGTATCTAATGAATGACTTGTATTGTTTTCTAATTCTGTGACCTTGACCGCAAGGTCATGCTCAGGGATCAGAGCAGTGCTGAATAAAACTTCCACTATCTATTCTGTTTTATAGTATAAAACAACTTTGGGTTTTGACAATAAAAAATCACGAAACTTGCAAAATTTGCAAATTTCTGTTGAATTTTTTAAGTTTTCACCAACATTGATGCTTGGGGTAGTGCAATAGCTCTTCCCGTACTTTAATACAGGTGAGATAAAATGATGCAACTTTAATCACTGAAAGTAGTAGAATGTTAGAAAGAATGGACACACCTTCAAGGAAAGTAACTCTTCCAAGACTTCTTCCTTATCAACAGGAGTCTACTCTTAAAGGAAAGAATTTGCTCCTCAGGAGCAAATTCTTTCCTTTAAGAGTAGACCCTATTTACAGATGAGCTAAGTTTACAGAAAAACAAACAGGTATTCCACTAGGGATCCACTAAAGGAAGTGGATACACCCAGCGAATTTTCCGCTGTTTTGTTTTAACAAAAGTTATCCAACTTTTGGGAATTCTTGTTTGCTTTCCTGTGCACTTTGCTCTTCCACAATAGTCTGCTCTTAAAAGAAAAAATTAACTCCTAAGGGGCAAATTCTTTCCTTTAAGAGACGACCCTATTTACAGTTGAGCTAAGTTTAAAGGAAAACACACACACACACACACACAAAAGGAATTCCTGAAAGCTGTTTCTCTAGTAAAAAGTGTGGAAAATATGGCAGGTCTATCCATTTCCCTTAATTGCTGAAAGCTGCAGTATCTAATGCTATCTTGCACTTTTTACAAGTCTCTGAGCCTTAAACTTGGACACTGGCTTTGCATCAGGTTCAGTTCTTTCTGACTCCACATTGGGCTCTTTTGGCACAGGCATTTCAACAACTGCGTGCTGTGGTGATATATTTGGTGATGCCTTCTCTACTACTGTCCCTGAAAATGCTGTTTGTTGTGGTAGGTTCTTCTCAGATGGAATCTGAAAGCAGAAAAAAATGAACTAATATGTTTAGAGCTTACCTTTATTCAATGAAAGTGTTCACTCAACCTGAATTTAAGATGAACTTGACGATGACATTCCTGAAATGCCAACTTGAAACTTTTTATTCTATGTTTAACAAACCCAGTAAACCCTATTCAAGTCATGTGAAGATGGTAAGATAAACTAACCACACTTTTCCTGGACAGGCTTAGTGTGAACCAGTTCAGGACATATTTAGTTTCTTTTGCAAATAACTGACAACTAGTCATCTTTATTGAGTGGAAGAGAGAAAATGAACATACAAAAATATTTCATGAGCTATCTCCGAGAAAGACTGTTACCGGGCCCAGAGGGGAAGGAACCAGAGACCTAGTGATCAGTCAGACTCGCAACCCAACTGAGCCACCGGGCACAGCTAATTATCTCTTCTATCCTTATGTTTGGCAAAAAACATCACTAAACAGGATAACTTGCTGGATCCCTTCCCAGTTCAAATGTGTTAATACAAAAATTAGAATTAATTCTATGATATTGACCTCATGGTCTTAAGCAAAAGGGAAGCCAGAATCATCTCCATGCCACTCGTATGTAAGCTGAAATGGTTTGTAAAAAAACTTAAATACAAAATTTACAAGGCAATGTCTTTGACAATTTGTTTGTTTGTTTGATTTGAGGTTTAACGTCCCCGTCAACACTGTAAAGGTCATTTTGGAGATGTTGCTTCCAATTTTGTGGGACTTATACCCGATGTTGAGATGAAATGACATCTCTAGCCCTGTCGCCCAATTAAACCAATAGGGTTTATAAGCATGAACGGTCCGACTCGCACCGCTTTACCTGGTCATGCTTAGATCCTCTAAGCGGTTTACCAGTACTCGTGTGTGGGTCGGATTTAGCTCTGCGTGGCCTTTCTGCTCCTCAATTTGCTAAGTTGGCTCTCCAATCTTTGAATCTGGACATATCCAGCCTTCTAGACATGCTTTTAAGTCAAAATCATTTTAAAAGTAGGATGACAGTGTGGATCCTGATAAGACAGCTCGTTATGAAAGAATTAACCCTTATCCTGCTGAATATTTATATATGCCACACCCACTACCGATTATCAACCAATCAGATTACTTGATGCAAATTATTGCAACAAATTCACAATCTGAATGGCAAACAATGTAGATCCTGATCAGATGGCTTCGTCAGAAGCCATCTGATCTGGATCTTCATTGTTACAAAGATAAGGCAAATCCGGGATTAGCAGGACAAGGGTTAAACACAGTAAAACATTGGCCCTTTTTGACTGGTAAATTTCATCCTCTTGTAACAGCCTGTGAAACAGTCCAATCAATTTTTTTTTTTTATTTTGCTTCTTAGAAGGTTCAGCATTATCAATGAAGTCAGTTGTCACCACAATCTCTAATGATCTTGAAAAATAACTCAAATCCATCATGCAAACATGCCTATAAATCTGAACCCCTTAAACCCAAGTTTTACACAGTAAATCTGGGGTTTCAGGGGTATACATTATTTTTTAGTTCACCTGAGCTGAAGGCTCCGGGGGAGCTATTGTGATCGGTCATTCGTCTACTCTGAAACCGCAAGGCCCAGGTCTTTGATATTTAGTATGAAGCTTCATCTAGTGGACCTCTACCAAGATTGTTCAAATTATAGCCCTGGGGCCAAAAATGTCCCGGCGCCAGGGCCCACTGGTTTTACATAGGCTTATATAGGGAAATCCTTTGAAAATCTTCTTGTCTGAAACCAGCAGGCCCAGGTCTTTGATATTTGGTATAAAGCTTCATCTAGTGGACCGCTATGAAGATTGTTCAAATTACAACCCTGGGGCCAAAAGTGGCCCCACACTGGGGCCCACTGGTTTTAGATAGGCTTATATAGGGAAAACCTTTTATAATCTTCTTGTCTGAAACCAGAAGGCCCAGGTCTTTGATATTTGGTATGAAGCTTCATCTAGTGGACCTCTACCAAGATTGTTCATATTATTGCCCTGAGGCCAAAAATGGCCCCACCCCAGGGCCCACTGGTTTTACATAGGCTTATACAGGGAAAACATTTAAAAATCTTCTTGTCTGAAACCAGAAGGGCCAGGTCTTTGATATTTAGTATGAAGCTTCTTCTAGTGGACCTCTACCAAGATTGTTCAAATTATAGCCCTGGGGCCAAAAATGCCCCTGCGCCTGGGCCCAGTGGTTTCACGTAGTACATAGGGAAAATCTTTAAAAATCTTCTTCTCTGAGACCGCAAGGCCCAGGTCTTTGATATTTGGTATGAAGCTTCATCTACTGGACCTCTACCAAGATTGTTCAAATTATAGCCCTGGGGCCAAAAATGGCCCCCACATGGTGGCCCACTGGTTTTACATAGACTTATATACGGAAAACCTTTAAAAATCTTCTTATCTGAAACCAGAAGGCCCAGGTCTGATATTTGGTATGAAGCTGCATCTAGAGGACCTCTACCAAGGTTGTTCAAATTATAGCCCTGGGGCCAAAAATGCCCCGTGCCGGTGCGCACTGGTTTTATGCAGGCTTATGATAGGGAAAACCTTTAAAAATCTTCTTGTCTGAAACCGGAAGGCCCAGGTCTTTGATATTTAGTATGAAGCTTCATCTAGTTGATCTCTGCCAAGATTGTTCAAATTATAGCTATGGGGCCAAAAATGCCCCCGCGCCGGGGCCCACTGGTTTTACATAGGCTTATATAGGGAAATCCTTTGAAAATCTTCTTGTCTGAAACCAGAAGGCCCAGGTCTTTGATATTTGGTATGAAGCTTCATCTAGTGGACCGCTATGAAGATTGTTGAAATTTTAGCCGTGAGGCCAAAAATGGTCTCACACGGGGGCCCACTGGTTTTACATAGGCTTATATAGGGATCGAAAATCTTTAAAAATCTTCTTGTCTGAAACCAGGAGGCCCAGGTCTTTGATATTTGATATGAAGCTTCATCTAGTTGACCTCTTCCAAGATTGTTCAAATTGTAGCCCTGGGACCAAAAATGGCCTCGCGCCGGGGCCCACTTGCTTTACATAGACATTTTAGGGAAAAACCTTTAAAGTCTTGTCTCAAACAGGACACTGGGGCAAGTGCAAAATGCTTAGCTCAGGTGAGCGATATAGGACCATCATGGTCCTCTTGTCTAATTTCTACTCAAAAACATAGATTGTGGATACTTGTAAGAACCGCCTCACTGAGGTTGTTCTAACGAGTACCCACAATCTAGGTTGGAACAGAAATATAAAAATATCAGGATTATTATTTAAAAAATTTCATTTATTGGTGGTAAAATATTACCAATACATTTGAATAGGGTGTGTTTTCGTAATGCTAAGTGGATCATGTGACCACCTGTTCAAAGAAGCTGTCTCACTCTTATGCCAAATTTCAAGTATGAAACTTACAAGCTGAATAGGGCTACAGACTCATAAAACTCTAGGTCTCTCACTATTGTGGGACTGAGTCTGGCTGAGGTCACAAATTCTGCAGCAGAAAGTCAGGCAGTTCTCTCCAGATACTCTGGTATTTGCCCATAATCACCTTTATATTGCTTTCTTGAGGGCTTTTAACCCATTGCATACTAGTGGACTCTTCCGTTGCTATATGTTGGACAAGTCCATTTGTCATATAAGGGATGTCAGGCCTTTGTTTTCATTTTTTTTTATTTTTGATGGAAAATTATGTTAGCAAATAGTGCAGGCCCTGATTAGACACCACATTTTGCAGCATCTGATCTGGGCCTGCACTGTTTGCCAAGGTACCCCTTTAAGGGTTTCCCGCATACAATGGGTTAAACATTAATGAAACAGCAATGAAGAATTTCTTCTGGCAAATGACCTCTGAACTGTTCAGCATTAAACCAACCTGTTTTGCCTCTGTTTTTGTCACGGCACTACCACCAGTTTCAAAAGCTACTTTTCTTTCATTTCTCTTTTTCTGTCTCTGTTTCTTGTGTTCTGTTTTTCCTTTTAGTATGGATCTGGGCCGGAAGCAGGAAGAGAACTTTGTGTATATATCTGATGGACTTTCTACTGTGTCGCTTTCACTGAGGTTTGAAGATGCTGCACCGTCTCCTAACTCTGATAGTAACTGTTTGAGAAAACAACAAACATGGTCTCAGCTGCATGGAAAAATTGAATCTTATATTCATCTCAGATGCAGACAAAGAACTTCAAGCCCCAGGGTTAAAGGATAAAGTCTTAAACTCAGTTTTACCAACCTGGGTCCAGTTGTTCAAAACCTCGTTAGCTTAATGAATTTATTAGAGATCAGGGGTCAGTTGTTCAAAACTAACGAAGTCGTTAGTTAATGGATCATTTAAACTTTGATCATTTAATATGGCAAATATGCTAATATCACATTTTTGCAGCAAAAATAACAGAATTTTAGATATTAAACGTGCTAGAACAGCGAACAATATGACTACTGACAAGCTCGTTAGGCTAACGATACTTTGAACAACTGGCCCCAAATTGTTAACCATTCTAGCAAGTACAATATCTATTTTTTTTATTTTTGTTAAAAAGAATATGAGTAGCTTTTTCAAAAGCTGTTCAAATTATTTTCAGCAAAAATACTATGAATGATCAAAGTTTTAACGATTCGTTAACTAACGTCGTCATTAGTTTTTTCAAGCCATAGGACACCGCAACCATCAGGTCTGGTGAGCTACTTGTGCGACTTGGCATTGAGGACCTGGACCTCATCCTGAATGAGCGATGGTCTGACCACCTTTTTGGTTCTGGTTAGGCATTTTACAGCCCAGTAAATACTACTAAGGTCATGTCGAGATGGCTAGTTTATCAATCAACACTTTTCCTGGACAGGCTTAGACTTGAGCAGTTAACCCGTACAATGCTCAATCGTTTGTCAGCAACTGATAACAGGCTTTCTTAGATCAGCAGAATGGAGTGTATGACCATGGAAAAGATTTCATGACCTACCATATTTTCCATATGTTTTCTGACAGACAGGCCTCAGCAAACAGTGTAGGCCCAGATGAGATGCTGCATAATGTGGCATCCAATCAGCATCTACACTATTTGCCACTGATCTATCTATATTCAGACACAATATCTGGTATTATTAATTGATTATCCTATATTACACAAAGTCAACCAATATTCAAAAATCAAAAATCATGTTTTTAATTGCGTCAATTATTAAAATTGTCATTAATCAAGTAATTTCGTATTGGCCCAGTTACAGGTCCTCGGTCAACTGTATTGGCCTCGGCCTTCGGCCTCGTGCCAATACAGCAGACCCGGACCTGTACCTGGGCCAATACGAAAATACTTGATTACCGTAATTCCCTGTGTATACCACGCACTCATATATAACACGCACCTCAATTCTGAGTCCAAGATATGTGAAAAAAAAATATTCCAGTCTAAAACACGCACATGTTTTTCCCCAGTATCACAGAATGCTTTTCTCAGACACCATTTTGATTGAAAATGAAAGTACACGAATTTTGATTGGCTACTATCAAAATAGCCTGACTGGTTATAGGTATATTTCCTAGTAGTTATAGAATAGAATAGTGGTTAGTTTCTCTCTTGCAGCATAGGCAGTTCTCCGTTTACCCATAACGGTGGTGTGTGACAAAGTGATATTTTAAGGGTGCGGTTATTCATTTGTTATGAAAGATGACAATGCGTTTTCCAAGTTTTCTTTCACAAGGAAAGATAGAAACAGGTTTCTTTCCAAAGGTAAAATTGTGACAACATGCCTCCAAGGCAGGTGCTCCATAGCGTTATTGACAGAAATTTCTACAGGTAGATTGAGTATTTTGACACCTCTGGTTATTCACACGTTCTCTATGCTAATCCCATAATTAACACCTTCTCAGCGTGAGTCAAACATCTCACTCAATTAAAGAAGCCCATTTTGCATTTACTGTTAATAAAACGGTGATTCATGCCTGACTTCAAGGAACCCGATTTCCTGTGCAATTTGAAACTTTGTTGACATGCATTAACAATCATAATTAATCAGAGTTCGCACTCACGCAAAATCTTACGTGAATCACGCAAAGAATCACGTATGATTTTTTTCCGTCGGGCGAGATTCCGCGCGTCCGAAATTGACTGGGGCGAACCGGCCGATTTTTTTTTGGAGCGTCCGAAATTGACGGGGGCGAATCGGCCGATTTGCTGAAATAGATTTGGGACAAGCTGCAGACTTGAATCCATCGCATAGTAGAGCTTCCGCGCATCCGAAATTTACTGGGGCGAACCGGCCGATTTTTTCGAGCGTCCGAAATTGACGGGGGCGAATCGGCCGATTCGCTGAAATAGATCTTTGACAACCCGCAGACTTGAATCCGGCGCATAGAACTTCCGCGCATCCGAAATTGACTGGGGCGAATCGGCACGCAATCGGTAAATGACGTCATCGGACCCCAGCAACCCCACACGTGTCTATTGTTTTATCTTAATGGGGCGTATCTCTGTCATAAAAAAATTGTTTGGAAACGGTAAAAAAATTCTCGATAGCAAAACGGTAGTGGAAAACAGCGCTTTCTGTAAGCTCCGTGTCAATAACCAACACCAGCATACAGATGTGTTAACACAATTTAAAGCATTCAACTTTTCTCGCCAAGCGTCTGCTTTTTGGCGCCAAAACATAATCATTCACGAGATAGTAGAATAGTCGTAGCAACTCGTCTTAGGAGCAATTAAATAATTTTCACATTGATTGCGGATTAAATTTTATGATCGGGGAATAAACGCAAATTAGAGACATAACTTGACCATATTTTCACACCTTATCGACATGCACCGCAGGGTGGCAATTATATGACAGGGATTAACAATAGTGTCATAATTGAACTGTTATAATCATCAAACAGAGTAAATCCAAATCAGATGTCTGCGGCGTCTTTCTGAGGTGTCTTATCTGGGACTTCACTGTTTGCCGATGTCCCAAAAAGGGATGAAAGGTTGATGTCTGAGATAGGAATATTGATTGCATTTTTAATGGTATGAATGATTCAATGAATTAATATGTTAAACGAACTTTATGAGGGTCTCAAAGTGTCACATTGTATTTGTAATGGGTTTTCGTGACCTGCCGACTTTTCGAGAAAAACAATGTCATTTTTCTATGCCATTGTATTACACGCAAGGGATTTTTTTTACCGTTTTCTGGGTGAAAAAAGTGCGTGGTATACACAGGGAATTACGGTAATAACATTATAGTATATTGTACTTGTTCAGATTTTAGAACAAGTATGGTAAAGAGTTGAGATGTCCGAATACAAAGGGTAAATACGGTAGCTCTATGAAGAATGTTTGGAGACTCGGTGAGGATCAAACTCTTGACCTTCTGATTACCAGTTGTATGCGCATCTGAATGAGCCAATGGGGCCAGCAAGCAAGGAGTCTGATCTGATAATGTATACAACAGACAATTATTGGCATTTTAAAATGAATGACAGTCTTTGCAGATATGAACTGAAAAAAATATCCTGTTTATTTGTAATTTATCATTTTCAAGCTACTAAAATTTCAGTTTCAGACCCTCGGCCTCAGTGTAAGACATCTGGTCATTTGTTAAGAAAGTTTTGCCACTGGCATCTACTGGTACAAAGCTGTTCAAAATCAAAAAACATCCAGAACACCCAGTTCATCCAAAATAAACCCAGGACAGGGCCCACAATAACCCCTTTAAACATAACACTACTGCTCAGCTCAGGGCCAGCTGTTCAAAGTAGCATTAGCCTAAGGACCCTATCAGTGGTCAAAATGTTAACTGCTGTAGCAAGAAAAATATCTAATTTCATGGTATTTTTGCTGAAAGCTACTCACATACTTTTCAGAAAAAAAAAATGAAGTTTTAATAAAATGTTTACTACTAATAATTTTGATAGCTTTGAACAACTGGGCTCAGGCCAAAACAAAATTCATGTTTACTAAACAAAGATGTTTTATCAAACAGAAATGTAAAGATTACACAAACATTTTTCTGTATTTAACCAAGTCAGTCTTCTGTATAATCCATACATACATGTGTGTATATTACCTGTGTCTCAGTATGATGAAAATGTATAACTCTGCCTCTTCCTATCACTTCTTCTACCACTTCTTCTTCCTCTTCTTCTTCCTCCTCTTCTTCATCATCATCTGAGTCCAACTCTTCATTTAAAGAATTCTGGGAATATTTACTGGTTCCAACCAATCTACCGCTTGTTTCCATTTCCCCAGTCCTATCTGTCCATGGTAAATCCAGGGGATAACTTGAAGAATCATCTTCAGTAGTTCTGCTGTATAAATAGAGAACAAGTTACTCCAAGCAGCAGGAAAGGTCTTCACTGCTTGCTATTCTACCAGCATTGTTGTAACACAACCCAAGATAGCATAGTGCTCTTTATAAAATTCTAGAATAACATCGAAAGAGTATCCCCATTTCCCAGATAACATGCAAGACCTACATATTTGTTTGTTTGTTTGTATTTGAGTTTAATGGCCCAGTCAACACTATTTAGGTCAGTTTTAGACAGTCAGTTTACCTATCCACACTTTTCTTGGGCAGGCTTATACGTAAGCTGTTAAACAGTACAGTGCACAAATTTTCGCCAGAAACTGACAACTGCCCTTCTTGAATCAGCTGAAGGGAAAGAATGACAATAGAAAAGATTTCATGATCAATCTCCATGAAAGAATGTTGCCTACCCTGGCAGGTATCGAACCTGCGTCCTAATCACCCGTCAGATGCACATCTGACTGAGCTACCGAGGCGGGCACAAGATCTACATGTACTGGTACACATAAAACACAAAACATTCTAATGTACTTGTGTATGTAACGGGATAATATCAAAAACTGTGACAGTATATTTTACAACATACTGTTGGAAGCCATATGACATCACTTAACATCGCTTTTCATTGGCTGGCATTTGGTTTTATGCAGCTCAAAGGGCTTGTTGCTTTGTGTGAAATAGTACACTTTTTAACAAAACAGCCAAATAAGCGCATTAGAATGGGGATAACTGTAGTGAAAATTGTGATTTGAGGAGGTAAATGGATGGTTTTACAGTCGCAAAAATTCTGTTTAATGACAAGTGGCCGTAAAACAAAATTTACGACTGAAAAACCACCGATTTACCTCCCCAAATGACAATTTTGAATACAGTTATCCATTAAATGAATGGGGCTCTTATATTTATAAACAGAAAAGTGGGGTTTACAAGGGTATAGGTTTCGCCTTTTTTTAGGTACTTGTTAGAACTGCCTCAATGAGGCAGAATTAGAATGTCTTATGGCTGCTTTAGAAGGTGCAATATGCACCTTCAGGGGAGGCAACTCCTGCAAAAGTTTTTTGTCTCTCATGGTAACAGGGGTCAACTCTTAAAGGAAAGAATTTGCTCCTGGGGAGCAAATTCTTTCCTTAAGAGCAGACGCCTTTTTTCTGCCGGACAGAGTTTATAGGAAAGCGAAAAGGAATTTCCATGAAAGTTGTCTCCCTTTGAAAAATGTCAGAAAAATCTGCCAGGTGTACCCATTCTCCTTAATTCGTGTAATCTATGTAAATTCTCATCCAAGTGGACTAATACTCATACATTAACAGACTTCGTCATCATTTGACCCTGAAGCTGACTCACACATCACGTAAACACTCACAGCACAGAAACACTGTGTTGGGTTTGACTACATACACATTTGATTGCAAGTTTTGTGTGTTTGTTTGAGTTGAGGTTTAACGTCCCCGTCAACACTGTATAAGTCATTTTGGAGATGTTGCTTCCAATTTTGTGGGACTTTTACCTGACATTGAGATGAAATAACATCTCAAGCCCTGTTGCCCAATGATACCAATAGGGTTTATAAGCATGGACGGTCCGACTCGCACAGCTTTGCCTGGGTAGGCTTAGATCCTCTAAGGGGCTTACCAGTACTCGTGTGCGGGTCGGATTCAGCTCTGCGTGGAAGCATCATGCAGCCCATCTATTTCTTCAAGCCGCGACGGGCAGGGGCCGTTGATTGCAAGTTAATAGCCTAAATAAAACACATATTTGAAGTTTGGGAGCATACAATAACACATACCCTACTTTTTGCATTTCTCTTCCCTTCAATTCTTTTTGCTCCAACTGGTCCAGTCTGGCCCACAAGTCCTCATCTGTCATTTTAGACTGGCTACTTTTTGTTAAAGACTGGTCTTCAGTTAGTCTTTCTTTCAAATGTCGTCTGTGCTTCTGTACATTTTTCTTGTGAGTGACTAGAATACAAATCAAGGTGAACATACATTTCAATATCTCTTCAAATTGTTGTATTTCTCTTTGGATGTTGTGGGAATCATGTTTCTCTGTTTCTCTTTCCCACTAAAAGCAACATTATTTCAAGCATAATGTGTCATGAAACGGGAAAATACATTCAATAATGGCAAGTTTGAACTGCAACTAAAACATAAACCCATTCAGTACAGAATGGATTTATGTTACATTTACAGTTTTAATCTTCTGTCTTAAATATAATGAGACTTCAAAATTTTCCATTCCAATATCCAAGATGGCCACCACAGAGATCTGGGCTGCACTGTTTGCCAATGTTCTGTTTTGGGATCTCCCCATCTAAAATGGGTTAACCCTTATCCTGCTAAATAAATTAATTAAGCCACACCCATTTCTGACTATCCTCCAATCAAACTACTTGATATAATGCATTTGTTCAATTCACAAACTGCATGTGTAGATCCTTGTTATTTTAATGTAAAACCCTTATGCTGCTATCATAATAACCCTTACCTTTGCAAACCGTGTAGATCCTGATCAGATGGCTTTTGAAGAAACCATCTGATCAGGATCTACACTGTTTGCAAAGGTAGGGGTTATCATGATAGCAGCATAAGGGTTTAACAAGTGTATCTTGCTGAATAAATAAATTTAACCACACCCATATCTGACTATCCACCAATAAAATATTTGATATAATGCATTTGTTCAATTCACAAACTGCATGACAGTGTAGATCCTGATCTTATGGTTTCTTCAAAAGCCATCTGATCAGGATCTACACGGTTTGCAAAGGTATGGGTTATCATGATAGCAGTATAAGGGTTTAACATTATAATAACAAGGGTTCCATCTATGTAACAATCTGGTTTATGCTGACAGTCATCTGAAACTGCTTAATCCAAAGAGAAAAGCAATCATAAAACTGCTCTAGTGGCATAATAAACTAATAACCACACACATAGTAATTTACATAATTATATTAATTTACATCTGAATAATTTCTGGGTCCAGTTGTTAAAAGCATTGTTAGCTTAACAAACTCATAGGGGGGCCAAAACATTAAATGGTTTTGCAAGTACAGTATCTGATTAGGTATGTTTACAGAGGAAAACAATACCCATTTGACCTTAAAAACAAGGTCTAAGTAGCAAAAACAAAACAAGAGCTCCGCAAGTGGGGCATTATACGCCCATGGGTGAATATATATACTGACTGTTGTACAAGTTTGGGTTTGTGGAATGTAACCAAGGAACAATATGTGCTCCATATATTCTTACCTGGCACTATTAACCCTCAATGGCTCAAACTGCCTGTCTCCAACAAATTTTCATGGTAGGTAATATTTGGCTGACCATAACCTTAAAACAAGAGGCCCATGGGCCACAATGCTCACCAGATCTCAGGGGGCCACTACCCACTGGCAGCAATGTATTTTAATTAACCATGGTAGCTCTGTGCCCAAGGATGCTACAGATAAAATTTGGACCCAATCAAATTCTGATGTAGCTTGAATGTGTTGTTGCAGGACAACAGATGACAATTAACAATTTCCCATCTGTGGCAACAAATAGGCTAAAAAGAACATTATTGAACATTATGTAAAGGAACATTTCTATGAAAGTGTGACAAAATATCTTGAAAAGCATTAATGTCATTTTTCAATTTTCCCTATTATAAGTCAGTGGAAAATGAGCAACCATGTGGACTGTATCTGATATATTAGGTGTTTTATAAAGTAGAGAGGGTGGGGCATGGACACTAAATGCGGCTTATCAAAAAGTCAGAGACATATATATGTATGGTTTAGCAGTGGGGATATGTATGGTTCTGAGATGTAAGGCCTTTTAAGCAATGGAGGGATTCAGGCATGGCAGATCGCAGGAAAGCCCAAGATTGTTGTCACTGAATATGTCTTATCATAAGGACCAAAAGTATATATGGTTAAACGGTGGGGATCTGAATGGTTTCTGAGATATGAGGCCCTTTTATAAAGTGGCAGAGAGAGAGAGAAATGGCCCCTGCTGACCCCCCAAGCCGGGTGAATGAATGTGTCTAATAACAATGAACAAGAATATATGTGATTATGGGGTGGGGATTTGAATGGTTTCTGAGATATATGGCCTATTATGAAGTAGAGTCTTATCATAAAGAACAAGAATATATATGGTTAAGGGGTGGGGATCTTAATGGTTTCTGAGATATATGGATTTTAATGAAGAAAAGGGGTGGGGCATGGCCCATGGCACCCCAGGGGACCCGCATGCTGGTGTTACTGATTGCATCTTATCATAAGGAACAAGAATATATTTGGTTTAGGGGTGGGGCTCAGAACAGTTTCTCAGCTATATGGTCTTTTGTGAAGTCGAGGGGTGGAGCATGGCCCTGGTACACTCTGGGTGACCCCTAGGTTGGTGTCACTAAATGTGTCTTATCATAAGGAACAAGAATATATATGGTTTAGGGGTGGGAATCTGTAAGGTTTCTGGAATATTTGGCCTTTTATGAAGTGGAGGGGGGTGGACATGGCCCCAGCACATCCCAGGGGCCCCCAAGTTGGTGTCACTGAATGCAACTTATCATAAGGAATGAGAATATATATGGTTTAGGGGTGGGGATCTCAATGGTTTCTGAGATAAATGGCATTTTATGAAGTGGAGGGGGTGGGGCATGTCCCCGGCACATCCCTGGGGACCTACATGTTGTTGTCATTTAATGCGTCTTATCATAAGAAACAAGTATATATGGTTTATTGGTGGGGATCTGAATGGTTTCTGAGATAAATGGCCTTTAATGAAGTGGAGTGGTCGGGGCATGTCCCGGCACATCCCGGAGGACCCCCAGGTTGGTGTCACTTTATGCATCTTATCATAAGAAACAAGTATATGGTTCAGGGGTAGGGATCTGTAAGGTTTCTGAGATAGAAGGCATTTTATGAAGTGGAGGGGGCGGGGCATGGCCCCGGCACAACCTAGGGGACCCCTAGGTTGACATAAAAGCATATGGCTAAGAGAAGTTTACTCAAGGAACATTTCTATGTAAGTTTTGTCAAAATATCAGCAACGACTTGGCAGTAAATGCCATTTTTCAGTTTTCCACATTATTATAAGTCAATGGAAATTCTAAGTTGCCATAGCAACAAAACTAAAAGGCCAAATTTAATAAAAAACACAAAACCTGTAAAGGCAAATATGGTGAATATTTTCATAAAGTCTCAGCGTCCTAGAGCATATGGTTTCTGAGAAGATGATTTTTGAAGTATTTTTTTTTCTTTTTTTTGGCATTTTGGTTTCCATGGCAACCAACGAAAATGAGCAGTAGGCTTAAAATCATATGGCAGAAAGTAGATTGCCTAAAGAACATGTCTATCCAAGTTTTGTCAAAATAACTGCAGAGGCTTGGCAGTAAATGCCATTTTTCAATTTTACCCATTATAAGTCTATGGAAACTCTAAGTTGCCATAGCAACCAAACTTTTCATAAAAAACACAAACTTTCAATCCCCCAGCCTAAGGATGTTACAGATAAAATTTGGGCCCAATCGGCCCAGTGGCTTAAGAGGAGATGTTGTTTAAAAGTGTTGACAGACGCAGACGATGCAGACGCAGACACAGACGACGGACAACTGCCTATCCTATAAGCTCCTCCGGAGCCTTTGGCTCTGGTGAGCTAAAAAAATGGGTATAACTCTAGTAATAAGTGGTGGACTGTAACCTTGAAATGTAAAATGTAAGAGGAGTTGTCCAGAAACGGAATGTTTAGAAAAATCTGTGAAAGCGGTATAACTCTAGTAATATCTGGCAGACTATAACCTCAAAATAATATGCACTGTTCCATATCATGGTCTTACTGTATGTAAAGTTTCAACATCATCGGATCATCATTATTATTTGGTGGACCATAACCTCCAAACATTATGTGCTGCCCCACATAATGGTCTAACTATGTATGAAGTTTCAGCTTAATCAGATGTAAACTGTAGGAGGAGTTATCCGGAAACGAAAAGTTTACAAAAAAATTCAAAGGGGCAGAACTCTATTATTATTTGGTGGACCTTAACCTCGAAACAATATGCGCTGCCCCACATCATGGTCTAACTATGTATGAAGTTTCAGCTTGACTGGATGTAAACTGTAGGAGGTGTTATCCAGAAACGAAAAGTTTACAGGCGAACATGGACAGATGGATGGACCGATGCAGGGGGGGGGGGGGGGGGGAGGGCATAACATAATATGACTGTTTTACAAATGGGCATAATACGACCGTTTTTCAAACAGGCTTATAAAAAAGACAGTCTTTGTAGGTTGAAATCATATACCTAGCATAACATCAGGAATTTATTTTGGAGATAAGGAAAGCCAGTCCAGGCTCAAAAGTGACAGTTCTCAGGAGCCTGAGACCTTTAAAATAAGGTCAAGGTCACCAAAATCTAATCAAATGTTTAGCAGTTTGTTATGATATATTGTACCAAATTTGACCAAAATGCATCAATTCCTTCATGAGCTAGGGTGCCGACAAGCCATTTTGGGCCATTAACAGTTATTGGGAGCCGGTGACCTTAAAAATACGGTCAAGGTCACCAAATTCTAATCAAATCATTGGTAGGTGTTGGGTTTGACAAAAATGATCAATTCCTCCATGCACCAGGGTGCAGATAAGCCTTTTTTGGCCTGAAATAAAGTTTTAGGGAGCCTGTGACCTTGAAAATAAGGTTAACATCACTCAAATCGTGGGTAGGCTGCAATGATTTATTAAGCAAATTTGACCAAAATACAACAATCTGTTCATGATAGGGTGCAGACATGCCATGTTTGGCCCCAAAGTGACAGTTTTCAGGAGGCTGTGACCTTAAAACAGTTACTAGGCCCTGTTGTCCAGACTGAGGAACGGGAACACTACCCGCCTGCCTATAGTACCTCATATACTATACATAGCTCCAGATAAGGTGATTTTTTTCATTTGAAAAGTAAATTTCTTTTTATTCCTGCACAAAAACATATGTTGTGGGTACTCATTAGAAGTGCCTCAGTGAGGCACTTCTAATGAGTACACACAAAATATGTGTGTGTGTGTGTGTGAATTCGGGTTTAATATCGCTTTCAACAATTTTTCAGTCATATCATGACGGTGTCTGGTTGCAACACGGAGCTCAATGCTCACTTTTATAGTGCTGCCTCACTGAAGTATCATGTCCCAGACACATTACATGATACCACACCCAGTCACATTATCCTGACACTGGGTTGACCAGTCCTAGCTCTACCCCGTAAATCTGAGTGCCAAGCGAGGAGCAGCTAGTACTATTTTTAATGACTTTGGTATGTCACAGCCCGGGATCGAACCTGTGACCTCCCGTTCCCCAGAGCAGACACTCTACCAACTGAGCTATCGGGGCCGGTCCCACAAAATATGTCTTTGTGCAGACATAAGAAAAATAAAAAAAAAAACCTCTTATCTGCGGCTATGACTATATCTTATACAGCAGTTCATTGTATTTACCTCTCCATTTTTTCTCTTTCTCTTCATTGTATTCTTCCCTTATATCCATCACTCCTTCACTGCCCTGAAAGAGTCAAAAACAGGAATTTGGATTTGTTTGAATTGAGGTTTTACTTCCCCATCAACACTATTTGGGTCATTTTGGAGCTGCTGCTTCCTCTTTTGTGGGACTTTTACCCGAGACTGAGATTAAATGACATCTCAAGCCATTCTGCCCAAAAAAACCAAAATGGTTTATATGTAGGGATGTCCTGACTCGCACCACTTTGCCGAGGCAGGCTTAGAACCTCTAAGCAGTTTACCAGTACTCATTGACAGTCGGTTTCAGCTCTGCGTGGACGTATCATGTGCAGCCCAACCTGTTTTTCCAAGCCCCAATAGGCAGGGGCTACAGGAATTTAGGAATGGCTATCTTTCCCACAACTGTTCTCATTTGGTGGAGGTGAAAGGTTAGGTGTTTATTGCTAAAACTTTATCATTTTAAGCAGATCATAAAGCAAAATTGTTTGATCAACAGTCACCTAGAAATATACAGAACTACAAAATCTTCATCAAAAGTTTTAGACTGATGGAATATTTTTGTGCAATTCTGGCAAGATTATATGGCAGAATGCACTTGTTCACACCTCTGGAAATGGTGTACTTCAGTGGAAGTGATGACATGCTAATGTTATCAATTCTGATATGCTAATTTCAGATAACCAGACAAACTGTCCATGTGACTCAAATGCCCTTGCCAAGTGGTGTATAGCATGTTTTGTACATTTCATTAACATCATCTCAATAAGATGCAGCCACCCATAAGGTTTCATGAATGTATTCCATATGGTCCGGACATAAATGGTAGGCAAGGGTAGATAGTTCAATCACTGAAATGGCAAAAGTGGTGTTCCTTATTCCCAATGCATCACCATTCAGGACAATGGCCTGGACAGAAACTGTATGCAAGGGCAGATAAATCAATAACCAAAACATCAAGAGTGGTCTTTCTTGATAGTGACATATTGCCTTAACAAGATGCACACAGCTCCAAAGTGTTATGAAAATATTTCTCATGGTTTAAAAGTTCTGGTTCAGACATGACTGATGGACGGACACATGAATGAGTAAAACTGAAAGCCCTTACACCATTCTATAAAGGGCTGGGGCAGGATCTCAATAATCTGCCTGCTGTAAAAATCCTAAAAATTGGGACACCTTAATGACTTGCTGTAATTCTCCTTAGATTTTAACATTTTTGTTTCATGTTCCTGCAAGTAGTCCAAAAGGTGCCAACTGAATGGCAGGAGCAGTCTGATCAGAGTCTGCACTGTTTGTTTAGGCCTGTCTGTCCCAATATTTAGGATCATTACAGTAATCTATAAAGTTCCATTGATCTATTCTTAACCATTCTGGAGTGATGACCCAGACATGAACTATCAGCAAGGGCAAGAGTGGCCTACTTTGTTCGTGACACATCATCTTGAAAAGATGCACTCACCTGCCAAGTTTCATGAAACCATTCCATACGGTTTAGAAGTTATGGCTTGGATACCAATTCCTGGCACTGACATGGATTTTTGACAAGGGCAGATAATTTGACAATCAAAAGAGCAAGTCTTCTTTAACAATAGTTTCAGACATATCTTGGCCAGATGCAACAACATGCAAAGTTTCATGAATATATATCATACTGCTTTGGAGCTATGGCTCAAACACAATTGCAGGCAAGGAGAGAAAATTCAATTACCAAGTAGTGCTCCTTGTTTGTGGCACATCTTGATAAGATGCTTCAATCTACAAAGTTTTATGTGGATATTCCTTATGGATTAGAGGTTATGGACCATGGTTGATGAACTGACAGACAGACAAACACAGACAGGGGTAAAAGAAAATGCCCTCTGGCAACGTTCTCCATGTGGCAAGGGCATTAAAAGCAAGTCAAGGTTATCTAGGAAGGGATAACTCTTTGGGGAATAAAGATAACAAAGCAATATTGCCAAATTACCATGTGAAACCCATGAACAATGATCATTTTAAATCTTTATGGAACCACAACACTCTTGCCCAAATTGTTCAAAGCATTGCTAGCTTAACAAGCTCATTAGTGGTCAAAATGGTAACTGTTCTAACAAGAACAAAATTTTTGATAAAAACGTATGAATAGTTTTTGCCTAGCCCCTGATCTCTCTTGTACTGTTAAATACAGTTTGGCTTTCCATATTTACCTGTGTCATGCCCTGTAACTCTGCAGTAAATCCTCTCCTTGGTTCCAGCAGTTTTCTTTGCTTGAAGAGATCCTCTAGTTGACCATCTACAGCTGTCAATACACATAATTCTCCTTATAAAACTGTTCATTATAACATAGTTTTGGGTATAACATGGTTTTAAGATGGATCCCAACAGGGTTTAAAGATGGATGTTACATGATTTAAAGATGGATTCCAAAACTGTATAGATGATATAGAAAAACAAGAGCTGTCATGAGACAGCATAGCTTGCCAGTCAAAGTTACTTTAAGGCCATGGACATAGGTGGGGTATTGCCTAATAGAACTTTGGCCCTATATCTATCATTTTATCATACATTTAGTATAAAATACATGTACTTAGTTTTTTAATATGCGATATGAACATGACACCAATGCACGTATCACGCTTGCACGTGCTGCCATATCGCATGGGCTTTATCATACCCCAAAAGTCCATATCACAACCCTTTATCGCACCCCTAAGCTTTTATCATACCCTGACGTCACCCAATTTGGAACACACAGCGTTCTTCCTTTTGCGTCATTTCTCATCTGGCAGACTTTGGGATCTGGATATTATTATTGAGCAAAGCAATTCTGGTGATTCGGTACAAAATGTAAAAGTGGAATGTATGATAAATAAATTATGATATGGCATTTTTCATATCATACCCCATGTCAGCCCTCGACCCATATCAGCCCAAGGGCTGATACATAATCTCTATGTATCAAATACAAACCAAATTCATTTGCAGGTGATGCGGGTGCCTCGATGATCCGTGACCTTGCAGCTGCAATCATCCGTGATGGGAAGGTACCCTCTGACTGGGAACAGAGTTTCATTGTCTGTCTCTACAAGGGCAAAGCGATGCATTGGAACGGGGCAACTACCGTGGTCTCAAGCTGACAGAACAGGTCATGAAAGTCCTGGAGAGGATTGTGGATGGCCTCATTAGGCAGTTGGTGTCCATCGACGATTCCCAGTTTGGCTTCGTCCCAGGAAGAGGCACAACAGATGCAATTTTTGTTGTCCGACAGCTGCAAGAGAAGTATCTGGCGGCCAACAAGAGACTCTACATGGCTTTTGTAGACCTGGAGAAGGCATTTGATCGAGTGCCTCGGAAAGTCATCTGGTGGGCACTAAGAAAACTTGGAGTGGAAGAGTGGATTGTGAAACTGGTCCAAGGGATGTACGCAAATGCTCGGAGCCGTGTCCGCGTTGGTGATGGTTACAGTGAAGAATTCGAGGTGAAGGTGGGTGTTCATCAAGGCTCTGTTCTCAGCCCACTGCTTTTCATCATTGTGCTTGAAGCCTTGTCATGCGAGTTCCGCTCTGGAGTCCCCTGGGAGGACCTGTATGCTGATGACCTTGTCATCATAGCTGAATCCCTTGAGGAATGTGTCAGGAGGCTCTTAACTTGGAAAGAGGCAATGGAGGCGAAAGGGCTGAGAGTGAATGCAGGAAAGACAAAGATCATGATCTGTGGTATAGGTCTGGACCTCTTGCAGAGTACAGGCCAGTTCCCATGCGCTGTATGTTGCACTGGAGTTGGCAGCAACAGTATCTTTTGTAATGGCTGCAAGTTCTGGGTGCACAAGAAATGCAGTGGGCTCAAACGCTTGATAGAGGACCCTGAGTACAGGTGTACACGGTGCCAAGGAACTGCACGCCCCTTAGATGGCAGACCACAGAGGGAAGTTCAAGTCGGATCAGACAAGCTGGAGGTTGTAGCTTCCTTCTGCTACCTAGGTGATATGCTCTCTGCAGGGGGTGGTTGCGACCTTTCAACTACATCACGTGTGAAAACAGCCTGGAAGAAATTCAAGGAGTTGCTACCAGTTCTCTCTTCCCGCCACCTCTCGTTCAAGACACGTGGCCGTGTGTATAGCACTTGTGTGCGGAGCGCAATGCTCCATGCCAGTGAGACATGGCCATTGACAAAGCCAAACCTCCAACGTCTACAGCGAAATGACAGGGCAATGATCAGACAGATCCGCAATGTCAAGCCACAGGACACTGTCACCATCAGGTCCAGTGAGTTACTGGAGCGTCTTGGCATTGAGGACCTGGACCTCATCCTGAAAGAGAGAAGACTTCGCTGGTATGGACATGTGGAACGCTCCAACGGTGCAATCAAGACTGCCTGTGACATACAGGTAAGTGGAAAGCGGGGGCCAGGAAGGCCCAAGATGACCTGGAAGCAGCTAACAGAAAGAGATTGCAGAGAATGGAAGCTCTCTGCTATCGATCCTCATGATAGACAAGCCTGGAGATCTGGTGTAAGATCTGCCATGCGTGCAGCAAGCCAGCTACCTGGAAGGGGGCCCACTTATGTGGGCGTTGCCCCTGTACCTGCACGTTAATCAAAAATCTGTTGATGATGATGATGATGATGATGCACAGAATTGCTGGAAAAAACATTGGAGCTATATCTTATAATCATACCAAATATGTACCAAATCCATCAAAGCATTTAGAAAATATGAGCTTTAAAAATCTTAAACATTAAATATTCACAGTCTGTGACCTAGACCTTGAGGTCATGGGCATGAGCTGAGATACTGCTGAATGAAACTTTGGACCAATATCTTTCATCATACAAAATATGAACCAAATCTATCTTACGTACCTTGAGGTCATGGGTATGGGTGGGGAATTGCTGAAAAACAAAACTTTAGACCTATATACTGGTATCATCATAATACCAAATATGAACCAAATTTGTTGTATGGTTTGGAAAATATTAGCTCTAAAAATAGAGGCCATGGGCATGAGCCCGGTCATTTCTGAATAAAACTTTGGATCTTTATCTATCATCATACAAAATATGAACCAAGTCTGTTGTATGGTTTGGAAAATATGAGCAGTTAATAAACTTTCAAATAAAAATTTCCAAAAAAACTTCAACATAAAAATTTCAAAGTTTATGGTCCTGACCTTGAGGTCATCTGCATGGGTAGGAGTATGCCAGAAGAAAACTTTGATCATACCAAACACGAACCAAATCCATTGTATGGTTTGGATAATATTATATGGCCTGATTGATATGTTGTGAGCCTCGTATTGAAAGACTTACACAGGGATGTTCTTTATAAGTCCTACTACCCGGTATTCTCTGAGAATATAGGGCCGTGTACCCAAGGACTGGTCTCATTTGGTCAGTTTATATTGATGAGGTAGCACTCTAAAGTCAACAAGACAAGCAGCTTTTGCAAAATGGACAAAACGGGGAAAGAGCAGTGATTCAATTGCATAAACAAGAGGGCCCAGAGGGCCCTGGTTTGCTCACCTTTCTGTCAATGTCTCGAGTACTTTCTATTTTAAGCTTTGGTGGTCATCTTGTTCATCAGCAGAGTGATTTTAGCTTATTTGGTAGGGAGTAACCTAGGCAACTTTCATGTGAACTCTGAATCAAATTGGCCTAAGGGTTTAGGTGGAGTTTGCGTTTGAATCAAATTTACAATATTTTTCTATTTTTAGCTCCAGTGGCCATTTTGTTCATAGGAGTGGGATCGTTTTAGCCTTTTTGGTAGAGGGTCATCTAAGCAACATTGTCGCAAGGAACCTACATGCTAAATATGAAAGCTGTATCTCAAATGCTTCAAAAGTTAAGACAAAGTACGTCAAAGGTCAAGGTCATGGGTCAAAAGATTTGAATGGTTGAGAAAAGCTTGTCACAAGGAACATACATGCCAAATATGAAGGCTCTATCTCATATGGTTCAAAAGGTATGATTAAATAGGTCACAGGTCAAATATTTATATGAGTGGGAAGCCCTTCTCACAAGGAACCTACATGCCAAATATGAAGGCTCTATCTCAAACGGTTCAAAAGTTATGACAAAATAACCTACTGATCTACTTTTTGATTTGACATGACCCATATTCGAACTTAACTGAGATATTGTCCAGATGATCATTCTGAGCAAGTTTAATGATGATTTGACTAAAACTGTGGCCTCTTTTAGGTTTTCAAAACGTTTTTCTATGATTTGACATGCTGACCTACTTTTTGACCCAACATGACCCATATTCAAAATTGACCCAGATATTGTCAAGATGATCATTCTGAGCAGTTTGATGATGATCGGACCAAAACTGGGGCCTCTAGTGTGTTCACAAGGCTTTTCAACAATCTGACGTACATATTGACCAGACTTGACCCATATTCGAAATTAATCGAGATATTGTCAAATGATCATTTTGAGCAAGTTTGATGATGATAGGACCAAAACTGTAGCCTCTAGGGTGTTCAGAGGGTTTTCTATGATCAGACCTACTGACCTGCTTTTTGATCTAACATGACCCATATTTGAACTTGACTGAGATATTGTCAAGATGATCATTCTGGGCATGTTTGATGATGATTGGACCAAAACTGTGGCCTCTGGTGTGTTCACAAGGTTTTTCTATGATTTGACCTACTGACCTACTTTTTGATCCGACATGACTCGTATTCAAATTTGACCCAGATATTGTCAAGACTCATTCTGAGCAAGTTTGATGATGATCAGACCATAAGGGTAGCCTCTAGTGTGTTCAGAAGTTTTTTCTCTGATTTGACCTACTGACCTACTTTTTGGCCCAACATGACCCATATTCAAACTTGACCAAGACATTGTCAAGACTATCATTCTAAGCAAGTTTGATGATGATCGGACCATAACGGTAGCCTCTAGTGTATTCAAAAGATTTTTCTCTGATTTGACCTAATGACCTACTTTTTGGCCCAACATGACCCATATTCGAACTTGACCAAGACATTGTCAAGATGATCATTCTGGGCAAGTTTGATGATGATTGGACCAAAACTGTGGCCTCTAGTGTATTCACAAGGTTTTTCTATGATTTGACCTACTCACCTACTTTGTGACCTGACATGACCCATATTCAAACGTGACCAAGATATTATCAAGATGATCATTCTGAGTAAGTTTGATGATGATTGGACCAAATCTGAGGCCTCTAGTGTGTTAAGAAGGTTTTTCTATGATTTGACCTACTGACTTACTTTTTGACCATACAATACCCATATTTGAACTTGACTGAGACATTGTCAAGATGATCATTCTGGAAAAGTTTAATGGTGATCGGACCAAAACTGTGGCCTCTAGTGTGTTCACAAGGTTTTACTCTGATTTGACCTACTTTTTGACCCGACATAACCTATATTCGAACTTGACCAACATATTGTCAAGATAATCATTCTGAGCAAGTTTGATGACGATAGGACCAAAACTGTGGCCTCTAGTGTATTCACAAGGTTTTTCTATGATTTTACCTACTGACCTACTTTGTGACCCAACATGACCCATATTTGAACTTGACCCAGATATTGTTAAGACGATCATTCTGAGCAAGTTTGATGAAGATTGGACCAAAACTGTGGCCTCTAGAGTGTTCACAAGGTTTTTCTATGATTTGACCTACTGACCTACTTTTTGACCTGACATGATCCATATTCGAACCTGACCGAGAAATTCTCAAGATGTTAATTCTGAGCAAGTTTGATGATGATTGAACCAAAACTTTGGCCTCTAGAGTGTTCACAAGGTTTTTCCATGATATGACCTACTGACCTACTTTTTGACCTGACATGACCCATATTCACATTTGGCCAAGATTTCATCAAGGCAATCATTCTGAGTAAGTTTCATGATGATTGGACTTAAAATGTGGCCTCTAGAGTGTTCACAAGGGTTTTTTTTATGATTTGACCTACTGACCTCATTTTTGACCGGACATGACCCATATTTAAACTTGAACAAAAGAACCAAGATCTTATGGTGGTTTAAGTTGTGTGCAAGTTTGGCTAAAATCAAATCATAAATGAAACGGCTTCTGTGCAGACAACACCAAAGTAGGCAATTTGTGCCCTTTCAGGGGCCATAACTCTGGAACAGATGATGGGATATGGGTGGTTCAACAAAGGAAACAAGATCCTATGGTGCTTCAGGTTGTGTGTAAATTTGGTTAAAATTATATCATAAACAAAACAGCTATCATGCAGACAAGACCAAAACAGCCAATTTTTGCCCTCTCAGGCGCCATAACTCTGGTATCCTTGATGTGATATGCTTGATTCAAGGTAGGAACCAAGATCTTGTGGTGGTACAAATTGTGTGTAAAGTAGAAGTAAAACAAAGATCAGGAATCGATACAATTAACTTACTCCACCCACCAAAAACACCAAAGGGAAAGAAATAAAAACATTAAGCGACCAGACCATAATGGAAACCTAAACAAAGGAAGGCCATAAGGACAGTTACTTTCCCACAAAATGGCCATATGGCCATCCAAAATTAAAAGACACAAGTGATACACACAGTAAGCAACAAACAACAACATAAATAAATCGCCACAGAAGAACCGCCTTGGAACGGTCAGTGGAAAAAATTTCACTGGGGGGCTTAAATCGATTTTACGTGGCCACAATCCTCGCCCTTACTTCCGTCGCGATTTAGACAAATAATTTGTTCAGTCCGCATGAAGGCCTCCTAACTCATCAGTGCAACATCTTCGTGAACACAAAAAATCAAAGAACCACAGAGGTGAGACAACGGTGAGGACTCGACAGCAAGAAACCACTGAAATGCTGGAGCAAAAGAAAACCAACAGTTAGACTCCGATGGGCCCGACCAGAGACAGAGCATCAGGCACCAACCAACATTACCAAGAATTAGATCTCTCTAATTCTCAATAAGCCTTTACGTTGGAGCCGTCATAGAATCTGAGGCCTGACCCACCGGCGTGCAATTAAAGAGGGAAGCAAAGTTGCCAACCGTGATTAGGTTAACTACCATGCATGCAGTCTGTCGTATAACATCCATCTTGTACCCAATCTTTTTATATCGAAGAATGATTTTACGAAATTGGGTGCTGAAGTCATTGCGGTTATATATTTTTCTGAATTTATATACTAAGTCACCATAAAATTTGGGTTCCGATAGACCTTGTTGCAGAAGAGATTTAAGTCCAATATTGAATTTTGAAATTAAATCAGAATGGCATCTATAAAATTTTGAAAATGCTTTGCGTAGTTTATGGTACCGATAACCCTGATTAAGGAGTTTAGCCGTTAATAATTTATTACGAGTGTTGAAGTCAGTTACATGACTACACACTCTAGCAAATCGAATTAATTGCGAAATATAAACGCCATAGTTTGGTTAAAATCAAATGATAAATGAAAAGGCAATTGTGCAGACAATACCAAAATAGGAAATTTTTGCCTTTTCAGGAGCCATAACGCTGGTACCCATGATGGGATATGGCTGGTTCAAGAAAGGAACCAAGATTTTGTGGTGGTACAAATTGTGTGCAAGTTTAGTTAAAATCAAATCATAAATGAAACAGCTATCATGCAGACAAGACCAAAATAGGCAATTTTTGCCCTTTCAGGGGCTGTTACTCTGTAACACATGATGGGATATGGCTGGTTCAAGAAAGGAACCCTGATCTCATGGTGGTACAAGTTGTGTGCAAGTCTGGTTAAAATCAAATCATAAATGAAGATGCTATCGTGCGGACAAGCAATTGTTTACGCACGCATGGCCGAAATGTGATCACAAAAGCTCATCTTGTCACTACGTGACAGGTGAGCTAAAAAGGTTTAACATCAAAGAATATCCATAATGTTATGGTAGCAACACTAGGGAAAGATGTCCCTTCATATGCTACAGTGAAAAGCTGGGTAGCTGAATTTAAGAATCGTAGACAAAGCCTTGAGGATGAACCCCTGTCCTGAGAGGCCTGTCAATGTTGCAACCCCAGAAATGGTCAATAAAGTCCATTAAATTGTTATGACTGACAGATGAGTCGCAGAAAGATATAAAGCCAGTAGAGTTGGCATTTCACAGGAAAGATTGCATTGCATTCTGACAGAGGATCTTGCCATGAAAAAGCTTTCGGCCCGACGGGTACCAAGACTTCTGACAGTTGATCAGAAGCACATCAGGCGAACATTATCGCATGCTTATCTTTACCTTTTTGAGGAAAATCCTGCCAACTTTCTTCAGAGATTTTTGACTATGGATGAAACAGGGGTCCATCATTTTACCCCAGAGGCCAAACAACAATTGAAACAATGGAAGTACCCTGGCTCACCCACGCCAAAGAAGGCAATGACTGTTTCATCAGCTGGGAAGGTTATGGCCTCGCTTTTCTGGGATGCAGATGGTATTCTGCTAATAGATTATCTCCAAAAGGAACAAACGATCAATAGCACATACTTTGCTTCACTTCTGGTGCGGTTACAGGAAAATATTAGACTTAAGCGCTGTGGAAAGCTCACTAAAGGTGTGTTGTTCCATCTGGACAATGCTCCTGTTCACAAGCTTTGCTTTGGCTGCCATTCATGATTGTGGCTTTAAAATGAGCATCCGCTTTATTCACCTGATCTCGCTCCTTCAGACTTTCATTTATTTCCAAAACTGAAAGCGGTTATTTCAGGCACCCACTTTCAGTCCGATGATGACGTCATATGCAGTGGATGACTTTCTGAACAGCCAAGAAAAGGAGTTCTATAAAAGTGACATTGAGGCCCTTAAACACCGCTGGCAAAAGTGTATAGATACTGAAGGGGATTATCTTGAAAAATAATACAATATGTCAAACAAAATTCTAATCCTTCAATATGAGGCTCACAAAATATCAATCAGCCCTCGTAGCTTTTAACGTAAATGAGGACGCTGATGCCGATTCCAACGCCAACGTTAACAGCAGGCAAACTAATGACTATAAATGGTCATACATGTATTTCTATGCAATCTATACAGTTTTGTTGTTTAAGTAACATAGCTCCTGCTAAGGACCCCATTAAAAGTGTTATAAAGAGGTTGTAGTGTAATAAATCATAATTTCAGATAAGAAGGTTTGGCTTTTGTTTGATCTGGTATTAAACTCTAAGATGCCATGAAAAACTGCATCTGAAAATGGCATCTATTGCCGTCTACTGCATCTTGCAAACTTTTCAAACATATTTTTGCATACAGATAAATAGTGTGGACCTTGATCAGACTGCTCCGAATAGAACAGTCTTATCTGGGTCCACACTGTTGCAAAAGTGACTTTTAAAGTTACCAGCAGCTAACAAAGCAGATGACAATTGTTGTGATTTGCATCTTATGGGTTAACATCCATCTGAGCCACCAAGACCATTCAGGCAAGAGGGAGTAGAGCATAATTTTGGAATATCTAATAACCCTTTTCCAGCTGAATATGATAATCCTTACCTTTTCAAACAGTGTAGATCCAAATCAGATGGCTTCAGAAGAAGCTGTCTGATCAGGATCAACACTGCCATTCAATTTGTGAATTTGAATGAATATATCAAGTAATTTGATTTGATGACAGTCAGAAATGGGTGTTGCAACATTTATTTATTCAGCAGGACAAGGTTTAAACACACGGGCTGTGTCTTCATTCGTGTGTGTTCAGTTAGGGCTCAAATTAGCCTGCATATCCGTAAAGCTTTTATACAAGATGGTGCCAAAAGATGTATAGATTATGTAGAAAAATGAAAATAAATGGACATTTTTCTATACAATCTATACATTTTTGTTTGGATATAACATTGTTGTTTAACATGGTTCCTGCTTTGGACTGCAACAATAGTGTTATAAAGAGGTTGTGGTGTATACAATGCATCTACTTGTTAGAATGCCATCCATCGCAGCTCAATATGATGCACGTTAGGCTGGTGATCAGGTCATGCTTTTAACCCTTCTCTTGCTGAATATTCATTTTAGCCACACCCATTTCTGACTTTGAACCAATCAGATTACTCGATGTAATTTATTCTTACAAAGCCATAAACTTAATGTCAAACAGTATAGATCCTGATCAGATGGCTTCTTTAGAAGCCATCTGATCTGGATCTACACTGTTGCCAAAGATAGGGGTTGTCTTGAACAGCATGATAAGAGTTAATACCGCTCAGGTAGGCATAATTCTTTCATGGAGTTTGATCATGGAATCATTTCTTAGTTATTCTGTATCTCCCGCTGATTCGAGAAGGGCAGTTTTGTCAGTTTCTGGCGAAAGAGTGAGCACTATACTGGTGTGGTGTGGATAGGTAAACTGACTCTGGCTCAATATGACCTAAACAGTGTTGACTGGGCTGCTAAACTCTGAAGAAAACTTGTCAGAAGCATGTCAATGACGTGATTCCTAACAGTACTTTTGACACATGTTTCAAACTAGAAATAAGGAAAATGATCTCTTATCCCTTAAGATGCCACGAAAAACTGGATCTGAAATGTCTGTTTATGTCATCTGCTGCGTATTCTTGGAAACTTTTCAAAAATAGTTTTGCATACACGCAAACAGTGACGACCCTGATCAGACCATTCCTAGAGGAGCAGTCTAATCTGAGCCCATACTGTTTGCAAAAATGTCTTTTAAAGTTACCAGTAGAAGACAAGGCAGATGACAATTGTTTTATAATTGGCATCTTACCGGTTAATAATCCTTGTTACCCCGCCTCTTTATCTGGAGTTTCAGAAAAGACAATTTTAGAATACATGTAACTGATTTAACTGTTTAGATGCCAATCTCACCAATTGATGTCTGCTTTGTTGACTACAGGTTTCTGTAAAAGTCATTGCTGCAAACACTGTGGACCCAGATCAGACAGCTACTCTAGGAGCAGTCTGATCATGGTTTACATTGTTTGCCTGCATTTAAAAATATGTTTGCAATGTTTTCAAGAAGATGCAGCTGACGACAAAAAAGATGACATTTCCAAATGTTTTTCTTGGCATCTTCAGGGTTAATTCTACATTGAAACATATGATGTACACACTTGTTGGAATTGCATTAAAGAGGCAATTCTTACAAGTAGTATGCACAACATGTTTCAACAAAAATAATACATATAAAAATCCATTATCCTCATTACTGTACTCATTTCATGTATCTGGAATTATAGGACTCTCATTCAACACTGCCTCACAATCTATGTTATAAGTAGAAATGAGATGGAAAAAAAAAACAGGTGAAAAGCTTAAGATTTCAGAGTGAACAAAGCAATCTTCAGTGATGCAGCTTTTGAATTCTAGCTTTTTTTCTGATACTGGTTTTACAGCCCTTTCAAGATTATTTCATTTATTTTAAGCTGATCATTAAATCAGAGGTGAACAAAACAAGAGTTCACATACCTGGAGAAAAACCAATTGACCTTCTGTTGCAAAACTTGGCATCTCACATGACTCGAATCCACAGCGGTGACAGACTAATGATTAAGTCAACTCTCTTACCCATAAGGCCACAGAGGCCCAATTTAGCTGTTTAAATGTAACTTTAAAAATTATACCAACTATAAAGTTTCCATCTCCTCTGAATAGTGACAAATGAAAAATTCAGTCTTGTGATGATCTGTACAATGGTTCATACTGTAAGCTCCACTCAATCTAGATGCTTAACGGTTGCATCCACTTTAGGGGAATGGATACATCATCAGGGGAGGCAACTCCTCCAAAAGTACTTTTGTCTCCAGAATTTGCTCCTGAGGAGCAAATTCTTTCCTTTATGAGTTAACCCATTTTTCCGTAGGACAGAGTTTATAGGAAACAACAGGAAGTGCTGAAGTTGTCTCCTTTTAAAAACTGGCAGAAAAATCTGCCAGGTGTTCCCATTCCCCTTAAGTCTTGAAATTTATCACCTTCACAATTCTGTATAAACTAGTGCAAAATGACCCTCTTGAAGGTGTCACATCCAAAAGGATGCAGCTTAAAATTGTGAGCTTATTTATTTAAAAAAGCTTTTACTTGTATATCTAGTACTCTTACTTTTCACCCTCCTCTCCACAATCTCCACGGCTTGTTTGGCTGATCTCTCCACAAACCAGTTATCTCCCAGTAGGACCAGTATCTCGTTAGTGTGGACCAGCTGACCAGGCATAAAAGCCATCTTTCCGAACGGCACCTGAAGCGAATACAGAATTCAGGCATAAATTGTGGACACTTATTAACATCACCTCTGTATTTTTGGTGTAGGAATCTTTGAAATTGTTTCGCATATCTGAGTAATCTCATTCAACCCTTGTCCTGTTGATCATGACAACCCCAACATATACAAACAGTACAGATCCTGATCAGATGGCTTCTGAAGAAGCCATCTGATCAGGATCTATACTGTTTGCCAATCAGTTTGCTTTAAATGTATGCATTATATCAAGAAATTTGATTGTTTGATAGTTAGAAATGGACTCAGCAAAATTAATTTATTTAGTAGGACTAACATTAAACACAGTGAATCCTATATATTGAGAAATTTCTAATGAACATCTTGCAAGGAACTGGACAATTTTGGTATCCTGAAGCCTTGGCAAGGTAGCCCCCACCCATATGGGCTTGAAAAAATATATGGGCTGCATGATGCTTCCACGCAGAGCTGAATCCGGCCCGCACACTAGTACTGGTAAACCGCTTAGAGGATCTAAGCCTGTCCAGGAACCGCGGTGCGAGGCGGACCGTCCATGCTAATAAACCCTATTGATTTCATTGGGCGACAGGGTTTGAGATGTCATTTCATCTCAATGTCGGGTAAAAGTCCCACAAAATTGGAAGCAATGTCTCCAAAATGACCTTAACAGTGTTGACGGGGACGTTAAACCTCAAATCAAACAAACAAAAGCCTTGGCAAGGAAGCTGGCAAAATTGTGCAACAAGATTCAAACATTTTGTATGAAACAACTGTGAGTTTAACCCATTGCAGGCAGGAAACCCCTAAAGGGGTACCTTGGCGAACAGGGCAGGCTCAGGTCTGATGCTGCAGAATGCAGCGTCTGATGATCAGGGCCTGCACTATTAGCTAACAGAATTTTCAGTTAAAAATAGAATAAAAACGAAAAAATAGGCCTGATACGACAAATGGACTTGTCCAACATATAGCAATGGAAGAGCCCACTAGTATATAATGGATTTACAGTGCACCTATACAGGCCACGTAATGAAACAGTGATTAAATCTGCAATAAATCACTGGGCCGAAAAGCGTGACGACAGACATATTAAAAAGCCACTGTTTTTATCAAGTCACTCATATAGTCATACAAAACGGTGATACGGGCTTCCATGGCCTAATGGATAAGAGCGCTGACTCTTAGTCATTAGGTCTCTCACCGCCGTGGGTTCGAGCCTCGCTCGGATCACGTGTGAGACACCAAGTTCTGCAACGGAAGGTCAGGTGGTTTTTCTCCGGGTACTCCGGTTTTCGCCCACCTATGATTAACGATCGGCTCGATATGAGTGAAATAATCTTGAAAGGGCCGTAAAACCCAAACCAAAAAAAAAAAAAATACGAAACGGTGATATGTTATTTTCTCGTATCAAAGATATTACAAAATTGTATGAGATACATTCAATAATGTTGGCAGGATTTCTTCTAACAATGGCAAAAGGTTGGAAGAATTTGTAGGAAACAAAATTATTGTCAATTTTAATGTGTTTAAATTGAAATAGATCAGCCCTAGTGTGATTTGTTGAGTAAAAAATAGCCATCAGAAGAGATGGCAAATCCCCCGACAAAAAGCCAATATGGCCTTCAGAAGATTGTTCACCAATAGAACATACACCAGAATTAAACCAGCAATATATCACAAAAGTATTGCAGTTATGGCCATCATAAAATTATACTGTCAGGGGACATAACTAAAACACCAGGGCACTCAGAATTGTGTTTCTTGCAAATGACATGCCCGCTTAAGCTCATGTATTTCTGTACAAAGTACCATCAATATGTCTCAAAGGGTATTGGAGATATGGGGATCACAAGCTGGTCATACTGTTATATTGGAAGGGTAGATAACTCAAATACCACAACACAAACAGTTGTGGTTCTTGCACATGACACACTCTCTTTACCTTGTATACAATTGTGCCAAGTTCCTTCAATATATCTCAAAGGGTGTTGGACTAATGGCCTTCAAAGGTTATATTGTCAGGGGAGTTTACTAAAAAACCAGAGCACACAGAGTTGTAATTCTTGAGCATGACAAACCTGCTAAACCTCATGTACAGCTGCATCAAGTACCACCAATATGTCTCAAAGGGTATTGGGGGTACAGAGATCACAAGGTGGTAATACCGTTTTATTGGAAGGGGAAATAACTAAAATATTATAGCACCCAGAGTTGTGGTTCTTGGCATGAAGTGCCGTCTCAACCTTGTATATAAATATGCCAAGTACCATCAATATATCTCAAAGGGTATGGCCATCACAAGGTTATATTGTAAGGGGAGATAATTTGAAAACCAGGGCACCCAGAGTTGTGGTTCTTGCATGTGACACATCTGCTTAACCTCATGTACAACTGTACCAAGTACCATCAATATATCTCAAAGAGTATTGGAGATATGGCCATCACAAGGTAGTGATTCTATATTATTGGAAGGGGGGATAAATAAAAATCCATGGCACCCAGAGTTGTGGTTCTTGTGCATGACACACGGTCTCGGCCTTGTGAACAACTGTGCCAGGTATCATCAATATATCTTAAAGGGTATTGAAGTTATGGCCAGCACAAGGTAGCCACTCTATTTTATTGGAAGGGGAGATAACAAAAAAAAACATGGCAACCAGAGCATGACACACCGCCTCAGCCTTGTGAACATGTGTGCCAAGAACCATCAATGAATCTCAAAGGGTATAGGAGTTATGGTCATCACAAATTTGTGTCTACGGACGGACAGACAGATGGTAGGACGCCAGGATGATCGCTATATCCCCCGAACCTATTCGGTCGGGGGGATAAAAATCATAGTTTGTCATTCAGTTGTAAGTAGATAAATCACTTGCTCTACCTGCTCGTGATTTGATCGACATGTACTTCACAACTGACCACCTCATAAACAAGACTTACCATAACATCATGAGACAGCTTGTCAGGTAATGTTTTCAGACGGTCTTTCAAAGCCTCATAGTCAGACTTGAAGGTTTGCCTGAAACATATCAAAAGTATAATCACTTTACATGGACAGACTTATTACAGCAACACTACAATACCTCCAACATTAATATCCTGATTACCATTGCTAATTCAAACTTATTCTTCAGTCCCTAAGAGAAGCCTCTGTGGTGTAGTGGTTAAGCTACTCGCCTTGTAAACCAGGGATCGCAGGATAGATCCCGGGCTTCTCCAGATTTTCGGATGAGTCTTTATTTTCGGATGAAACTAGCTAGTCTGGCCCAATTCATAAACTGAATGCCAAACAGTGTAGATCCTGATCAGATGGCTTCTTCAGAATCCATCTGATCTGGATCTACACTGTTTGCAAAGATAGGGGTTGTCGTGAACAGCAAGATAAGGGTTAACATCCCCGTCAACACTATTTACCCACACTGAGATGGAATAGATTTTTTTCTTATTTTATCATGGAAATGTATGTTGTGTGTAATCCTTAGTAGCACCTCACTGAAGTGATTCTAATCCTTATCTTGCTGAATATTCATTTAAGCCACACCCATTTCTGTCTATCAACCAATCAAATTACTTGATGTAATTTCCACAAATTCATAAACTAAATGCCAAACAGTGTGGCTCATGATCAGATGGCTTCTTCAGAACAGCATGATAAGGGTTGGCAGACTATGACAATCACAAAGTAGTCATTCTATTTTATTAAAAGGGGAGATAACTAAAAAAGCATGGCATCCAGAGTTCTGGTTCTTGTGCATGACACACCGTCTCAGCCTTGTGAACAATTGTGCCAAGAACTATCAATGAATCTCATAGGGTATAGGAGTTCTGGCCATCACAAGGTTGCGTCTTCGGACGGACGGACGTACAGACGCCAGGCTGATCGCTATATCCCCCGAACCTATTCGATCGGGGGATAAAAATATACGGCAGAAACCACCCACCGATTAGGCCAAAACGACTTACCAAACTAGGTCAAAATGACCCAGGCCGAAATGATCCTGGGTCTGAAACTACTCAGGGCTAAAACATACCAGGACCCAACAGCAAGAACTGACATTAACGAGTGTTCTAAATTGTATCTGGTGTCTGATGATACTGTTGAATTCCCCTGTGGACTTTCTAGGCAGGCATTAAAGTTGATAACAGTAAAAAGAGGGGGTAATTGGCTAGTTAGAGTTGTCAATTCCTGAGTTCAGCCTGTTATTAATGGTAATGGCCAAATGTGACAGAAATGGGTCAACACGGCCAGTAACCAACTCAGGTCAACTCAGCCGGGTCATCTCGTCCTATCATTGCATTTGATGCGGTATGTCATGCGAGGCTACATATGTAAGGCCATTGTCTAAGTATTCTCTTCAGCACTTTCACACCTTAACCCTTTTTGTACCAAATGGACTTTACTCTATATGTGTCAATTTGAAAATTTAGGAGTGTCAGATTGTGTTTTCTTCAAAACTGATTTGGAAAATAGCTGAACTTTTTGCAAAAAGTGTAGGTCCTGATCAGACGCCGCGTTCTGCAGCGTCTGATCTGGGCCTGCACTGTTTGCCAAGGTACCCGTTTTGGGGTTTTCGGTACAAAATGGGTTAAGGACTTGTTTATATAACTGCTAAGGAATTAAAAGTAATTGAAGTGTTAATCTGTTGTCAAGCAGATGATTAAAGACAAATGATGAGCCAAGTAATTTTTTTTTTTTTGATTTGAGGTTTTACATCCCTGTCACCACTATTTAGGTAATTTTGGAGACGTTGCTTCCAATTTTGTGGGACTTTTTTACCAGAAATTCAGTTGAAATGACATCTCAGGTCCTGCAGCCCAATGAAACCAATAGGGTTTATATGCATGGATGGTCTGACTCGTACCAGTCCTGCATATAAACCCTGTTGGTTTCATTGGTCAGCAGGTCCTGAGATGCCAAGTAATTTTATCATGATATGCTGACTGTTTACTGTTTCGGCAGGGAACTGTGGAGCCCAGACGGCTCATATTTCCCCATCTTGTGATATATGTGGTCACATGTAGAGTTTTTTTTCTGGATGCAATTTATAATAAACTCAAAATATATCATTAAGAGAAAATAAAAGTACAATTAACAATATCTAAATTCGCAGAAAAATTGGGATTGATGGACAAAATAGGAAAATAGATGCAATCATACACAGCTGTCCACTTCAAATACATGTACATTAAGGCTGAGTTGACCCGGCCGAGTTGACCTGGCCGACTTCACCCAGGCTGATTTGACTCGGGTCGGATTCAGTGTGACCGACTTAGTATACCGTATCAGAAAATATAGATGGATAATCGGTGTTCAGCCATTACAAATCTGGGACATTTCGGTCCGGAGATGTTTCAGCCTGGTCGTTTCAGCCTAATGGACTTGGGTCATTTCGGCCTATTTTGGTGGGTCTTTTCTGTCCTGGGTCTTTACGGCCTGGGTCGTTTCAGCCAGATTTTATTAGATAGTTTTTTTTTTTCAGCAGAGTAGCTGTTGAATATTAATTACTTTATGTATTTGGAATATTTTTACATGGCCTTTCATGTTAGCCATGTTTATGATAGCCCAATTAAAGCGTTTTAAAAGTTCTTTTTATAGCCTATTTCCAGTTAGCACCAATGAGGTGATGTGATTAGGAATCGATAATTGTCTGAAAACAACTTTACTACAATTATAAATTGTATGTAGGATACAATCACACAGCAGGCACAAGGCGCTAGAGCAACGTCAAATCAACGTTGGTACAACATAATGACGTTGCATCAACATAGATGTTAGTCTGACTTTGCGTAAACCTCATGAAATTGCACCGACGTTGATGTGACTTCTTCATCACATGCAATGCACAATAAACAAGATTATACTGTCAGGGGAGTTAACTCTTAAACCAGGGCACTCAGAATTGTGGTTCTTGACATGCCTGCTTAACCTCATGTATGCCTGTACCAAAGGGTATTGGAGATATGGTAACACAAGGTTATATTGTCAGGGGAGATAATTAAAAAACCAGGGCACCCAGAGTTGTGGTTCTTGTACAAGACATGCCTGCTTAACCTCATGTACAACTGTACCAAGTATCATCAATATGTCTCAAAGAGCATTGGAGATAACGCCATCACAAGGTAGTGACTCTATTTTATTGGAAGGGGAGATAACTGAAAATCCATGGCACCCAGAGTTAGGGTTCTTGCACATGACATGCCGTCTCAGCCTTGTGAACAACTGTGCCAAGTACCATCAATATATCTCAAAGGGTATTGGAGCCATGACCATCACAAGATATCTTTAACGCACAAACGTTTGGATACCAAAGTTTTATTGCCGCTGTCGGGGATCGAACCCGGGACCTCTAGCATCAGAGGCAAATGCACTAACCACTGAGCTATCATGCTCAGTTGATCACCGATAGACAAACAGAAGGGGATTGGATGACTCCAGCAAAACTGATTAACAGGTGATTGATTAACAGATCATTAACATGTGATGATTTAATTTACTACTTAAATCAAAGTACTGAGGAAAGTTGACTTATGAGGAATAATTATTATGATAACAATGTCAGTCATAGATCAAGCAGTTATCTAGGTATTTTGTTGAGAAAGTCCAAGAGGGTTAAAAAATTCGACAAAGAAAAAAAACTGTTTCATCAATCAAAGTGTAATGACAGGTCAACCCTTGGGGATCATTTTCTCTTCTCCAAGAGAAAGGGAGAAAAGAGATAGCAGAGGAGATGAAAGTGAGGGACAGGGGAGAAAGAAGAAAATGAATGGAAGTATAGAAAGAGAAGAAATAACAACAACTCCACCCCCTCTCTACCGTTACCTGCTGCAAGCACAACAGGCCTTGCCCAAATGTAAGTCAATATCAGCTGGACTCCCCAATGACACAAGATACACATCACTTTTGCCTTACCCAACCATCCCCACGAAAAAAAGGAAGAAAGATAAATGTTTCTGCTAATTTCTTCATGGTAAAACCATAAATTTATAAATTAGCTCAGCACATTCTGTGCCTTTATCATCTGCTAATAATCTTACAGAGAAGTTCTCCTAGAGGGCCAAGACGTCTTAGCAGCATCGCATCAACGTCGCGTTGATACGAAGATGCACATATGTTGTGCAGCCGCTCGGAGCTATGTTCCTTCTGGCGTGGGGACTTAAAGAGGAGAATAACTTGACGAAAAAAAATGATCATTTTTAAACCATTTGATTTAGACATTATAACCCTGATCAGACGCCATGTTTAGCAAACTTCAGACTGTCTAATTCAGGCAAATTAAAATACATTTATTCCAACCTGTTAATTAACCCATACATGCCAATCGTTACAATACTGGGACATTCGGAAACACAGATTGGAGGCCACAGAATGTAGCGTCTGATTGGTGTCTTCACTATTTGCTAAAAGTACGGAACTTGTTTTAAAAACTCACAACTTAAAGCCTTAAACGACACCTTGAAAGCAGGTGAATAACTGTGTTTGATGTCGGTCAGTAAAGGGTAGTTTAGTTGGCCACAGATAAACACAGAGAAGCGAGCTAACCCTTTTAACCCTGTAGACTGGTACAGACGCCGAGGTAGAAATACACTGTATCTATGCAAACCTTTCAGATCCTGATAAGACGGCATGTAGCTAGCATGTCTCGCCAGAATCTACATGTACACTGTTTGCCAACATGTCAGTGAACTACTCAGAAATCCCTTTCTATAAGAATATATTTAAAGCGAGAAGAGTCCTGTTCAGAAACCCAGGAATGAAAGAGTAAAATCTCAAACCAGTTGCATAAGCGCGTAGGAAAATAGTCCCAGAGTATTGTTTTCTTTTCAGAATTAGTCTTTCTGTGCCAATTTATATTCAATCCGTATAAAGTCTCGAAAAATGAAATATTTTGAAAGCCGTTCCATGCCTGCAAAATTAATTTTCATAAGTTCCTTTGGGATATTTTATGCAGCGAACGAACAGCGGAAGTGGAGTAACGTGGTCCAGTACCGGAAGTAGAAATGTGTTGACATAGAAACTTGATTTTAAAAATCAACTTTCAAAAACGAACATAGTGTGAAATAAATAAATAAAACCATGGTATTGATGACTGCAGAAGGTTCATATCTATGAAGACTCTGATTAGACTGCACACAAGTGCAGGATGATCTGAGTCTTTCCTGATCTAAAAACGACATGCAAACTTGGATCAATTAAACATACGCATCCATTCATTATGGCAAAGTTCTCGCTTTTATCTCTTTGTATGTCGCTGTGGTGGACAGGTGGACTCATTTATTCTGGACTTCGAGAAGGCTTTTGACACCCCTCCTCATGAACTACTTAAATCCAAATTATTTGGTTATGGAATTGGAGGGAAGACTCTCAAATGGATAGATTGCTTCCTTTGCTACAGAAAACAGTGTGTTGTTGTTAATGGTGAATCTTCAGTATGGGCGTCAGTTTTATCTATGGTCCCCCAAGGGACTGATCTTGGTCCGCTGCTATTCTCCCTGTAAATCAATGATATTTCCACTGACATTGACTTGGAAATATGGCTGTTTGCAGACGACTGTGTTTGCTATCTGGAAATCAGAGATACTGAGGACTCAATGAAACTTCAGGACATGGATTAGGATGTTGGGCATGAAAATGGGGCATGAGATTTCAACCCGTTAAATGCAATATTATGCAGATAACTAGGAAAAGAATGAATAAAATTGAGGCTTCTTACACCTTAGAGGGAACGGTCCTCGAAAATGTGAATTCCATTAAATACCTTGGTGTGACAATCACTCACGATTTGAGATGGAATACACACATTAGCAACATGTATACTAAGGCGAGTAGAACACTTGGTTTCCTGTGGCAAAATCTTCATCAGTGTCCTCAGGATGTGAAAGAGACAGCATATAGGGGACTTGTTTGCCCAATCTTGGAATATGGTCAGGGGCTGACAAATCCATTGCCCGGCCGCCCGGGACAAGTCCGAAATCAAGCCGGGCAGGTGCACTATGACCTTTCGACGCCCGGTCGGGCAAGTGCGAAAGAATCGTTTTTTGAGTCCTTAAATACGGTAAAACTAGACCCGTAAGTAAATCACAATAATATCCGCTTTGTCGGCAATTCAGAGACAATACCATCTATGTTTTTATAACGGTTCAATTATGACACTATTGTTAATCCCTGTCATATATTTACCAATTAAGCACGATTGCCCGGCGGTGCGTGTCTTTCATTTCTGGTGTAGTGGGTACCACCAGCGCTATCGATAAGCGTGACAAGGTGTGAAAATAAGATTAAGTTATGTCTCTAATTTGCGTTTATCCCTGCCATAAAATTTAATCCACAATCAATGTGAAAATGATTTAATAGCTCCTAAGACGATTTGCTACATCTTACGGTAGTAAAAACTGACTATTCTACTGTCTCGTGAATGGTTATGTTTTGGCGCCAGATAGCACGCAAAAAGCAGACGCTGGCGGGGAAAAGTCGAATTTTTTAATGTTGGTAACCGCGGATTGGTCGTGCCTCTATCCACAACCGTTTAGCTAGCGAGAAAATATTTTTTTACCGGTTCCAAACATTTTTTTAATGAAAGAGATACGCCCCATTAAAATAAAACAATGACGTTAAACACGTGTAGGGTTGCTGGGATCGGATGACGTCATTTACCGATCGCGTGCAGAAAAATGGGAGTGGTGGTTTATGGACGACGATTTGGATGGCAGAAATAATGATCGCATTGAACTTGCTTGTAGGGCGGGTGTGAAAGTTTGGGTTCGTTTTGGATCGAGGAGGGTCCTCGTCTTGTGGTTGAAGCTAAATAAATTGCATTCTTTTAATCTTTTATCTCGCTGCCCTGACACTTCTGATCTTTTGAGTAGATCTATATCGGCTGCAGCTCTTGTTCATCATGCGTGTCAAGCTGAATGAGTTTATATAACTGTATCTTAAATTGCTAATCGGTAAACGTATTATGTCAATTAACTTGAAAAAGTACCGTTATTGACTGTGACAACAACAGTATAATTTCTACTGTATTACCGCGCACAGGGAAATAAATCGAAGTGAATGCAATGATCAGGAATCGATACAATTAACCCTGAGTTCCCATCAGAGACACCAAAGAGACAGAAACACAAACATGAAATAACTAGATCCTAATGGAAAGTGGGTGTGCTTGAAACTTGACAGAAACATTGGATTATATTTATAAATGTCGGTCGTCATCATCGTCACCATTGTCACCCCCACCCCCGCATCCAACTCCACTTTGAGTTCCAAAATCCTGGGCAAGTAGGATTTTGAGCTGGGCAAGTGCAAAAATATTTTACTTGCCCGGTGGGCAAGTGGAAAATTTTTGGATTTGTCAGGCCCTGTATGGTAGTTGCATCTGGGACCGAAGCAGAGTGGTCCTTAATGATGAAGTTGAAAAAGTTCAGAATAGAGCTGCAAGATTTGTAACGGGAAATTACTGCTTTGAAACTTGGAGCATAACTGCAATTCTAGGAAAATTAAGATGGGAGTCTCTCAAGAAAAGGAGAAGAGACAGTAGGCTCATACTCTTATACAAAGGTCTGAAGGGTGTTGCCAGCATACCAACAGATGACCTTGTTCCCCAGCTAGGCACTGTAGAAAGCACCATTCAATGACGTTTCAGACCCTTACTGCAAGAACTAACATTTATAAAGAATCGTTCTTTCCCCGAACCAATTATTTCCATGGCGGAAGGTGCTGAGGATTGTGTAGCTAAGTTTACCTCTTTGGTAAGAGCTAGGGACTAACTTCCCATATCACAGGTCCTGGTGTATAAATGTCATTTGACGTGTCACCAGTAACAATTTTGATTCTGTGGTTGTAGAAAGTTTGTGCAAGTCTCAAAGATTTTGAAGGTTCATGCAATCCTCAAAGATTATGATCAGACTGCATACAAGCGCATGATTATCTACTTCTTCATGTGCTACATACAGACATGCACAATTTAAGATCATGATGCGCATCCAGATTCTTTCTTGACAGCCATGCAGATGCGACCTGTAAATACTGATCATACTGCACTGATGTGCAGGCTGATTGGTATCCATTAGTATCACAATGGTATGCAGTTTCAGAACAGCATGTGAAACCCTCTCTGGATAGCCCTGTGACTGCAGTCAGGTGTTGATCAATTCACAGCATCTGTTTGCCTGGGCAGGTTTAGATGCTCTAAGCGGTTTACCAGTACTCCTGTGGGGTCAGACTCAGCTCTGCCTGGAAGCATCATGCAGCCCATCTATTTCTTGAAGCCCCGATGTGCGGGGGCCGAGCAGGCTGAATATGTAATATTACCATGAAACGCTTTTAAATGGTGAGAAAAAAAATTGGGGCCGAAACGGCCCACCAATTTTGCCGAAATGACCTCCCCCAAAATTGGGCCAAAACGACTCAGGCCGAAACGAACCGGCCGAAACGATCCAGAACCGAAACGACCCAGGACCAAAACGTCCCGCGACCGCCATTACCATTGACTTATTCTTTCATCTGTCTCTTTTAAAGCCTTTTCTTGTTCTTCTTGTAGCCGATTTAATTGTTCAGAATAGCTGTCTTTCTCCATTTTTCTCGATTTGAGATACTTATGACACTCATGTGGTTTTGTTTACCATTTTGTTGCCGCTTACATCACATAAAAGAAATGCTAGTCGTAGGGAACCCGTGCACGAATCCATGCGGTATCACGGCTCAGCGAAGTTGTTAATCAAACAATCAATAACTGAACTATGCCATAGGGTTCGCCGGTCATCCGGGGACTTTCGTTTGTCACGTGATAGCAACGAGCACGCAGGTGAATACAAACGCCATTTTGAATAAGCAAATAGTGTAAATAAAACCCAAGTCACTAGCATATTTCTTACAATTTTGATAAAACATGCCAAAAATCTGTAGTGCAGGTGGTTGTTCAAATCATCATTTACAACTGGATAAAAAAGCTATCGTTCTATCAGTTCCCAAATGGAGAAAAACATCCAGAGAGACGGTCTCGGTGGATAAGGGCCTGCAGTCGCCAGAACGCTGATGGTTCAGACTGGATTCCTACATCAAAATATGTTTACATGTGCAGTGAACATTTTATAACAGGTAATTGATTCACAATACATTATTCTTTGGGCCATGCTTTGTTGATAATGAACTGACATTGTCCTTTCTATTGGTAAAATTGTCTGTTGATTTCTCTCTAGCAACACGAATTCGGCACGAACTAGTGCTCGTATTTCTCCCTTTCAACAACATTTCTGCACTTACCGAGGCGATCCCTTGGAACATCACCACATGTGTTGGATGGGTGACTAAATTTAGAAATTGATTGTAACTTTAAAGTGTAGAAAAAAAAAACCTCCTGACTGGGTGTGCTAAAGAAGATGAACAGGGGTCCTAACATGAATGCCTCTGATCTAAAGGTCAAAACAACAACAAGGTCTTTAGAATGTGTGCCTTGTAAATGAACTAACAAACTAGCCTGTCCCCCTAGCCTTGGCATAACCTCGGATCTGGGTTCACACTATTTGCAGAAATGACATATGACATGCAAACAGTATGGACCCAGATCAGATGAGCAGTCTGATCTGGGTCCACACTGTTTGCAGAAATGACTTAAAGCTACCGGCAGTCAACGATTTTTTTACAGACAAACAGTGTGGACTCAGATCAGACAGCTCCTCTTAGCAATCTGATCTGTGTTATTTTGACAATAAACAGAATGTCAAGCCTACCTTGACACTTGGATAGAGTATATTTCTCGAGTCCATCACACCTCCGAATACACAACACTTGACACTAGTCCGTAGACATCGGTTATCAGGCAGCTGTTATTTCACTAAATGGAAATTTCCCGCCTCGTTATTCTTTACTTTTAATCATTTTTACTTACAGTAACATGCATTTTCAGGTTAAAAAAAAAAACGATTTTATTCAATGTAATTGATAGCGATCTAAAGGGTAATTGCCGGTCGCTCTGTTATTGTTTTCACCTCCAAAATGGCGGCCTATCGGTTGCTACGGGCAGTGACGTCACGCCGGCGAACCCTATAGACTCTACCTTGTGATAAGGCTTAATAAACAGTGCAAGGATCAAGATGTTCAGAGTATCGTTAGCGATCTCGGACCATTATAGATTGGAATGCCCTTTCCATTCCATTATTTGCTCAGAATCAGATTTTTTACTGGTGACACGTCAAATGACATTCATACACCAGGACCTTTGATGTGGGAAGTTAGTCCCTAGCTCTAACCAAAGAGTTTATTTAGCTACATAATCATCAGCACTTTCAGCTGTCGAAATAATCGAATCGGGACGGGCATTCCAATCTCTAATGGGTCTGGGGGAAGAACGACTCTTTATAAATGTCAGTTCTTGCAGTAAGGGTCTGAACCGCCAACGAATGATCTCTACAGTGTCTAGCCGGGGGAACAAGGTCATCTGTTGGAATGCTGGCAGCACCCTTTAGACCTTTGTTTAAAAGGATGAGCCTTCTGTCTTTTCTCCTTTTCTGGAGAGACTCCCATTTTAATTTTCCAAGTATTCCAATCATGCTTAGCTGAAGGTGCAGAGAATAGAGAAGCGTGATAGCTCAGTGGTTAGTGCACTTGCCTCTGATGCTAGAGGCCCCCGGTTCGATCCCCGGAGGCGGTGATTATTTCGGTGTCCGAACACGCTCCATTGGCATCATTTGCAGGGGTGAATGCCAAAAAGTACACCGTCCTTCGGATCGGGACGTTAACTGGAGGCCCCCTGTGCAGGAAGAGTCATCTCCTGTGCAGGTTAAAGACCCCTACCGTGATTACATGGTTACTGTGTAGGCATTCAACCCTGCAACCTGGAGTGTATGTAATGTACACCTGCGAGTAATGGTCAAATGTGACCGATCGCAGTATAAGTAGAAAGAAAGAAAGAAAGAAAGAAAGAAGAAAGAAAGAAAGAATAGTGTAGCTAAGTTAATTGCTTTTTTGGGAGCTAGGGATTAACTTCCCATATCACAGACCCCGGTGAATGAATGTCATTTGACATGTCACCAGTAAGTTCGTTAGTGATTAAGATGTTAGCAAGCTGTTAAATAGAGAATACCAGGTTCGTGGCATTTGATATCAAGTTTATCAGGCAAGGCTTCGAGAACGTTTGTAGAATCGCGAGGCTTGCCGAGCGATTCTACATGCGTTATCGAAGCCGAGCCTGATAAACTTGATATCAAATGACACGAATCTGGTATTCTATTTATCAGTTTATCCCAGTACTAGTATACACTTACATTATGGCCATTTTTTTCAGCAGTCCAGTTCTAAGAAGTGCAATGTCACGTTCACCTGATAAAGCCCACTTGTCCTGAGATAGCATATCTTTATCAGGTCAACGCGTTACAATGCACTTTTACAGGGGGTAACTGATAAACTAAGATCAATATCTAATACACTGGTATTTTTGTTGAAAAAGTATAGGTAGCAAAATTGCAGAAGTTGATATTTTTTTCAACAAGTCATCTCAGTGAAAGACATGGGTCTTTTCGCCATGAAAACACTTTGAACTATGCCATGAAGCATACCTAAATACATTGCCAAATATGAATAGACTCCAGCATGTCTATCAGACACATAACATCAAAACAACATCGAATCAACGTCGATGCATCTAATAGATGGAAACTGTTAGTCACAATTTTATCGAGGCTCTTTATAATTAGTACTGCAATTTTGTCAGACTGAAGGATCCTCTTCTAGGCCATTACGATAACACACCCCTGTGACACAGTACATTCCTTCATGTCTCTAAAATGGTTACTTTTCCGATGAAAACGTCTGATGTTTTTCTTACTCATAATCCAAACATAGGTTGTGGGTGCTCGTTAGAACCGCTCCATCGAGGCGGTTCTAACGAGTAAGCACAACCTATGTCTTGAAGCAGAAATAAGCAAAATAATTTATACCCCATGCAAAACCCTAGTTTTCTCTGTATCATTACGATAACATATCCGTGTGACATATTACATTCTTGCATATCTCCAAAACTGTTGTTTTCATATGAAAATTTATATTTTTCTTATTTTACCTGAAACATAGGTTTGTGGATGCTCGTTAAAACCGCCCCATTGAGGCGGTTCCAAAGAGTACCCACAATCTATGTCTTAGAACAGAAATAAGTAATGACAACCCCTGTAAACCCCAGCTTCGTCTATAAAATAGACTTTAAGGGGATAATAATTTAATGGGCGTTAACGTGATGTAAAGTGGGGTTTCGAGGATCTAAGCCTGACCTGGCAAAAAGGTGCGAGTTGAAGCGCCCCTACATATAAACCCTTTGGGTCTCTCTTGGCGGCATGGCTTGAGTGAAGTTTACAGGGGTATACATTATTTTCCGTATTCTTGCCCAAAATATAAACTGTGAGCGATTGTTAGAAAAGTCTTATTGAGTTCTAACAGGCAACCACAATCAACATTGTAAACAAAAGTGAGAATAGTACGATCATGCTTCATAAGAGTAGTTTAGGTCGTATTACCAAAGCGTTGATCCAAAATCACTAATCCATAGACAAATGGCAAATAACAATGTTCAGATCAACAGACATGGACTCAGGAAGAGTATAATCAGGCGTCCGCGGACAGCAAGCACCACTTGGCAAGCAAGCTTCGCCCACCATGCCTATCGACCTGAACGAAGAAAAGGAGCAAACGCCGAGAAGGGTATGTCCGAGACCCGGGAAGCCCTCCCATGGCCCTATACCGGCAAACACACCAGAAACAACCCCGGAAACGGCCACACCGCACGGACCAACAAGATCATGGTGCCTCCCACAGAACTTCTTCAGTGAAAAGTATTTTTACAGCTGTGAAATAAAGCATTATACCATATGTGTGCATGAAATTATAACTTCGAATTTTATTGTTACTTATTGTATAAATTCAGAAAAAGATATATTATTGCGATGACTCTAGGGCCCAAAATTCATTCTTCGATATAAAATGACTGGGTACAACATAAATGTTATACGACAGACTGCATGCATAGTAGTTAACCCAATTTCGGTTTATAACTTTGATCCTCTCTTTAATTGCACGCCGGCGTGTTTTCCTTGTCCTTTTGGCTTTACGCTATTGATGTTTCCATTAGGATCTAGTTATTTAATGTTTGTGTTTTTTCCCTTTGGTGTCTCTGATGGGTGGTGTGGGTTAATTGTATCGATTCCTGATTATTGCCTTCACTGCTGTATTTTAAAACCCCACCGAAGCCATTAGGGTAAACATGATGGCTATTTTATCAAGGGTAAATATGTGGGTATAAATGTGCCAATTGTCTGGCATAACGAATGTTATCAGAAATGTATTTATTCCCAGATCTTCATATTCCTTCATTGCTTTGATCAATTGGTAAACATTATTATACATACAATAGATACAAGTGGGAAAAGGTTTTTTTTTTTAATTTAAAAAAAAAAAAAAGCTGAATAACGATTTGACAGATCTGCATATATTTATATCGTTCTGCCTATTTACCCCAGTGTTGAATTGCACCATGTATACATGGCTGACAATGAAAAGTGTGCAGTATACATTTTTTTTTTTTAATCATGAATATAATTTTATTTTTATATTGACAGAGATTAAAAACATGTAAGTTAGTAGACCTCTTTGATGAGAGCTAAGCACTTTTTTCTCATATCAAAGGTTCTGGTGCATAACACTGGACGCGACAACACTAACATTCTGATTCTGGAGACATTGACATTGCAATATAGTCCCGCACTGCATGACCTAGGTCCGGCAGACCTGATGTTCTACCCAAGGCATCGAAAAACTCCTGAAAGGCGGCTCTTCTGTGGCGATTTATTTATGTTGTTGTTTGTTACTTACTGTGTGTATCGCTTGTGTCTTTTGGTTTTGGATGGCCATATGGCCATTTTGTGGGAAAGTAACTGTCCTTATGGCCTTCCTTTGTTTAGGTTTCCATTATGGTCTGGTCGCTTGGTGTTTGTATTTCTTTCCCTTTGGTGTCTTTTATGGGTGGAGTAAGTTAATTGTATCAATTCCTGATCTTTGTTTTACTTCTACTTTTTATAGAACATATTTAATGTCACTACAGCTGGTGTCTGGGAATGTGTGGCGGCCGTAAAACGTCTCCCTGCCCTACATCATAGTAAAGTTTATATTTTCTTGTCCTTTGGGATCATTGATTCAATTGTGGAAATTTGAAAATACTTACGAGTCACTGATGAGGCCTAATTGACCGAAACTAGCTAGTCTGCTCCAGAAAACATGCACACTTCATATTTTCCAGTTCTGTGTTGTATTCTTTGCTTCCAAAGGATAACCCGTTTATACAACATATTTAAAGGCTGTTTGCTCCGACAAATTCAAACCTATAGTCCTGCAGACCCTTCTCAAAGAGCTTGTCCCTATACTTCAGTTTATCTACCAAAGATCTCTTGATTAAGAAAGCTCCTTCGCATCTGGAAAGACGCAAATGTAACCCATATTTTTAAGAAAGGTGATAAATCTGACCCGTCCAACTACGGGCTCATATCCTTAACTTGGGTCCTCTGCAAAGTGCTGGAGCATGTTGTGGCTTCTGGCATCTCCAAACACTTCACTGACCAAAATATCTAGTTTGAACTACAGAGTTCCTGCGAGACACAGCTTATCATGCTGGTCGATGAACTTGCAGAAAATATGCAATCTGGAAAGGAATCTAGCTATTCAGAACGTATTTATCCTCCTGGTGGTGTAAGTTAATTGTATCGATTCCTGATCTTTGTTTTACTTCTACTTTATCCTCCTTGATTTCAGCAAAGCTTTCGACAATGTGGCACACGAAAAAATGCTTTTGAAACTTCATTTTTACGGCGTAAGGGGGGAACACACTTATTTGGATAAAAGACTTTCTTGATCACAGATCTCAGTCAGTTATACTAGTACTTAATGGCTCTAATTCCGACAACATCCCAGTTCCTTCAGGTGTCCCACAGGGCTGGGTTCTCGGTCTCATACTGTTCTTGACCTATATAAATGACCTCCCGGATCAGGTAAGATCTAGAGTAAGGTTATTCGCAGATGACGCAGCCATGTGCATTGCTTTCGATTCTCAGAAAGACTCAGAGATCCTCCAGGAAGGCCTTGAGAAACTTGAAATATTGGAAAAACTATGGGATATGAGTTTTAATCCCTCAAAGTGTCAGGTCATTCATGTGATCCGACGTAAAACTCCCCTTCAAACCAACTATGTTCTTCATGGCTGTGTACTAGAATGTGTATCCTTCGCCAAATACCTTGGGTCACCATTTCAGAAGACCTCAGATGGACAGACCATGTAAATAACATAAGTAAAAAGCCATCCAGACTCTAGGCTTCTTAAAGCGAAATATTCGGGTCCACAATAGGGACCTGAAGGCCACAGTATATAAAACTCTGGTCCGCCCAGTTAGAATATGCTTCTACTGTGTGGTCCCCATACACGACATTGAATAAGTTCAAAGAAGGGCTGCTAGATGGGTAACCAGAGACTACCAATATATATCCTGTGTCTCAGCAATGCTTCAGGACCTTAAATGGCATACCCTTGACCAAAGGCGCATAGACAGTTGTCTGGTCCTCCTATATAAGGTCACATATGCCCTTGTTACGATACCTGCTGCTGACTACCTGATCCGGAACACCCGTCCTTCTACCAAAAATAATCCCCCTTGCATACAGACAGATCACAATTCTAAGAGACTCTAAGAGACTAATACAAGTACACATTCTTTCCCTGAGCTATCATCCACTGGAATTCCCTGCCAGCCCACATAGCTTCTTCATAACGTGGCACAGTTTAGCACAGCTGTCTGCTAGGTAGTCTACTCAACAACATAAATGCCAGTATCTATTTTTATTTTTTAACTATACTAACACTCTCGATCGCACTGTACAAACTCATTTCACTCACTTTTAGCATTTGGTGTTACCGGAACACCATCTGAAGTCTTCTGCGGAGGTTAAGATGACATGGAAGATAGATAAATCTAAGCAAAGATCAAACCTCGCTGGTCGGACTTTATCTTCAATGAATCACTTGTTCAGAGCACTGTACCAGATGACTGGCGACAAGCAAACGTAACCTCGGTCTTTAAGAAAGGCGAAAAATATTATGCTGCGAACTACAGACCGGTGTCGCTCACATGTATCTGTTGCAAAACCCTGGAGTATAAATTAGTTAGCAACATCAACAAACACCTAGCCTCTGAAAGCATTCTTGCTGACTGTCAAAGTTGAAGTGGAGGCAACGATCAGGAATCGATACAATTGATCCACGGCTCCCATCAGAGACACCAAAGGGAAAGAAACACAAACATGAAACAACAGACCCTAATGGAAACATCAATAGCGGAAAGCCAAAAGGACAGCTTCTTTCCCACAAAATGGCCAATAGGCTACCCAAAATTAAAATAACACAAGCGACACAGACACCCAAAGACAAACCATGACAAAAATAAACCGCGACAGCCGAAGGTCTTGTGAAACTCAACTAGTTCAATTCTACCATGACATAGTGAGCGATCTGGATGGGGCCATTAATTATGGCCACAAACAGACTGACCTGATTATCATGGATTTTGCCAAGGCCTTCGACAAGGTACCTCACAGGAGGCTATTGCACAAATTGGGTCATTATGGGATAAGAGGATCCACACTGAAGTGGATTATTTCATGGCTCTCTGGATGCTCACAACAAGTTGTACTTGATGGCCTAGCGTCGGATCCAGTCCCTCTTTCGCCTGGTGTCTCACAAGGTTCGGTACTTGGACCGGTCCTTTTCTTGTTATTTATTAATGATCTTCCGGATAATATCAGGTCATATGTTCGTTTGTTTGCTGATGATTGTGTTTTGTATAGGAATATAATTTTTTATATACTTCTTCTGACAGCCTTATCTTACAAGATGGCCTGGATAGCCTAGCACGTTGGGAGGCCGATTGGCAAATGAAGTTCAATGTGGTCAAATGTCATTCGATGAGGGTGTCACGGCATCCTCCAGACAAACAGTTTAAATTCGACTACTCACTACATCAGCATACATTGGAACATGTCCACTCCGCAAATTATGTTGGCACGACCATTACTGATAATCTCGATTGAGGTCTGCAATTTCTGAGATTACATCTTAGGCACTTAGGACATTAGGGTTTCTTAGACGCAATTTGGCTTTTGCTCATAGGCAGACAAAGGATGTTTCAAACAAAACTTTGGTTCGACCTCAACTCGAGTATGCGTCACCTGTTTGGCATCCCCATGTTAAAACTCAGGTTCTACAGGTTGAGAACTGCCCGATGGACATGCAGGCGATGGCGGAACAGAAGTAGTATTGGTGAAATGCTCGATGAGCTGGAGTGGCCATCGTTGGAGGCCCGTCGAGAGCAGTTCTCCTTAACGATACACTCTGACACAGTGTCTCTTAATAAAGATAAATACTTGACCCCTGTGGCTACTTCAACTCAAAAAGGGCATCAAAGTTAAACAACAGTCAATATCGTAGGTACCAGGCCTGTAGTGAATTCTTTCTTCCCTAGAACTATTCTTCAGTGGAATAGTCTTCCCTCCTCTGTGGTAAATGCCAAACCTGCAGAGGAGTTTAAAGCCCGCATAGTGTAGATTGGGACCCAGAGGTATGCGTTTGTATTCCTTGCTTCCAAAGGATAACCCTTTTATAGAACATATTTAACTTCACTACAGCTGGTGTGTGGGAATGTGTGGCGGCGGTAAAACGTCTCCCTGCCCTACATCATAGAGTAGATTATATTTTCTTGTCCTTTGGGATCATTGATTCCAATGTGGAATTTGTAAAGTATCCGAGGGTCACTGATGAGGCCTATTTGGCCGAAACTAGCTAGTCTGGTCCAGAAAACATGTGCACTCCATACTTTTCAGTTCTGTGTTGTATTCCTTGCTTCCAAAGGATAACCTTTTTATAGAACATATTTAACTTCACTACAGCTGGTGTGTGGGAATGTGTGGCGGCGGTAAAACATCTCCCTGCCCTACATCATAGAGTAGATTATATTTTCTTGTCCTTTTGGATCATTGATTCCAATGTGAAATTTGTAAAGTATCCGAGGGTCACTGATGAGGCCTATTTGGCCGAAACTAGCTAGTCTGGCCCAGAAAACATGTGCACTCCATACTTTTCAGTTCTGTGATGTATTCCTTGCTTCCAAAGGATAACCCTTTTATAGAACATATTAGTATATCTATGAAAGCAGATTGTTAAGAGTTTTAAGAACTCATCCGTTATATGAAGATAGATAGGAGGTGACTGGCAGAGGTCCCTGGACAATTCGGCGCATAACACAATCGGCCCATGACAAAATCGGCGCATAACACAATCGGCCCATAGCAATTTCAGTCCACAATTTTAGTGATTGTATAATTACTATGTTTGCATATAATTGGTTTGCTTGCACGACAAAATCAGTAGCATGTAAGTCGACAAAGGGGATAAAGTGAAACTATGTTCAGTTTGAGAAATTAATATGTATCGTAATGGATATTGAAAAGAAAATGCACGCTTAAGAATTTTGAAAATGCTTAACAGTTTATGTTCAGAATCAGAATTGTTACTGCTGACACGCCAAATGACATTCATACACCAGGTTCTTTGATTGTTTTCACCATTTAAGTAATGGAATACGTTATGAATAAGAATCATATTGATTAGTTTTCAGTACATGAACCACCCACAGGTTTTCTTGAATTAACTTTTCCCGGGCCCCGGAGAAACCCTTTTAACATTAGGCTGCTTGAAGCACAAAGTAAATAAATAAGCAAGGGCCCAGTGATTTCTACAATTTGTCCAGCATTCACAGATCAGCTTGCTCAGAGGCATAGTATGGTAATGATCGCTGGAGTTCATAGTAACAGTGCACGGCAAAGACACAAATCAGACTGCACGGATGCGCAGGCTGATGTGAATCTTCGCTGGGCCCCGGCACTAGGTCGACATATAGCTGTCGATGTGCCCCTGTCCAATAATATTAATAAAATGAAACCGAAAGCAAGAAACAAAGAAAGAATTAAAAACACGCATTACTGACATAAACTTATGGGTGAACGCGAGGGAGGTAATTATTGAAAATAATAGTATAAATGCCAAGCGAAATAAATTGTTTATAGATGTATTTTATCATAAATTAACTATATAGTTCTTTTATATATATTGGCGATAACTGACCCCTATAACAGCCTTGAAATCATTTATAGGCCGAAATTGCTATGGGCCGATTTTGCCATGAGCCGATTTTGTCAGGGTTCCCCTTGATAGCGAAAAGGATTCCGTTTCGCGAAATAGACTTTATCCTAAATAGCGGAAAGGATTTTTTCTAAAAGGATCCATATTATTGATATAGATTAATTATTCGACTTTGTGTTTAAGATTTTTTTGGCTTCAGTCTTGCACAAACAATATACAATGTATTTTTACCTGACATGGGGATGAAATGACATCTCAAGCCCTTTCGCCCTAAATAACCAAAAGGGTTTATATGTAGGGACGATCCGATTCGCACCATTTTGCTTTGACAGGACTATACATTCTAAGTGTTTTAGCTCTGCGTAGAGACATCTTGCAGCCCAATCTATTTCTTCAGCCCCGATGGGCAGGGGTCGGATGAGTCGTGTACACTGTTACAAACCCAACTTTTCCTCACCAAAGTATCTTACTTGTATAGCTGTCTCATAGAGCATTGGGTCCTTATATAGCTGTCAATAGCACGAACAGTAAAGAGTGATCAGATTGCGCAGATGTGCAGGCTGATCTAAGTCTTTGCTGCATGCATATGTGAGTTGTTGGAATTGTTTTGCCCGGGCTTAAAATAATCGTGTATGGTTAAATTTTCGGTTAAATTTCCACTATTGTGTGATAATTGCCAATTATAATTGCTTTGTATAGATTTTATAATATATTCAATTAATTTAAGTATGACATTTGGCGCGTGTCGATGATAAAGGGATTAAAGAGATACAGATATTACCCAAGTGATAGTTATCGTTCTGTCAAAACAAAAACCTGTACAAGATAAAAACTTTGAGCGGCCACTTTTTATGAATAATTTTGTTTAGCATTTCATATGAAGCTTTTGAGTAGCATTTTTAAACTTCTTAAAAAAATAAAAATAAAATAAATAAATACCATTTTACATTGGATAACACTTTACACTGGATAACACGACCGCGTGATCAAACAGTGTTTTTGTGTTTTTAAGATTGTATTTTTTTCTAGGAATTTTTCTGCTGTTATTATTTGTGTTTATATCATAGATTGAAGAGGGGAGAATATAACAAAACTTTATTTGATTAACTCTGGCAACATATACATGACATAATATAGTGGGTTCTTCATGAAAGTAGAAGCCTCCGTGGTGCAGTGGTTACGCTACTCGCCTTGTAAACCAGGGATCGCAGGATCGATCCCGGGCTTCTCCAGACTTTCGGATGAGTCTTTAAACCGAGGTCCCGTCTCCGTATGACCTTAGCTGTTGGTGGGACGTAAAACTAAAACTCACTCACTCACTCTTCATGAAAGTTGTTCTACAGGGTACCCATAAAGAAGAGAATGGAGATAAGATAACGTTTACCTTTATAAAATTCCATACAAATAAGTTCTGAATAGTTAGATCCTTCGGAAGCAAAGAATACACCAAATAAACGAAAATAGCAGATGGGTTTTATTGAGTCTGTTCATGGCCAGTACTGAAATGTGCTACACCGGCCACGCCCCTAGCATCGGCTTAAGCAGAGCTCTATTTTCAAAATGATTCCAAATGAACTCAGTGATCCCAAAGGACCAGAAAATATAACCTGCACTATGATGGATGTACGGGGAGACTTTTTACGGCCACCACACGGCACAGCACCAGCTGCAGTGAAGATAAATTAGTTCTGAATAGTTAGATCCTTTGGAAGCAAAGCATACACCAAATAAACGAAAATAGCAGACTCGGTTTTATTGAGTCTGTTCATGACCAGTACTGAAATGTGCTACACCGGCCACGCCCCCCCCCCCCTAGCACCGGCTTAAGCAGAACTCTATTTTCAAAATGATTCCAAATGAACTCTATGATCCCAAAGGACCAGAAAATATAACCTGCACTATGATGGATGTACGGGGAGACTTTTTACGGCCGCCAGTCGGGTTTACCAGGATACCCATTTTGCGACTGTTAGCTTGACGAAAAATATAAAGTTCAAATAAATAAATAAATAAATAAATAAATAAATAAATAAATAAATAAATAAATAAATAAAACGGAAGCGCAATCTGTGATCTGTGATCGAAAACTGCTAATTTTGAAACATAGTTTAGAATTTCATCGACCTGTTCCAATCTTATTCAAGGACATTAACGCAGGTCCAAGCGTCCGCGCGCGCGAGCGTGCGTGTGCGTTGATGTAGTCACTCAAGTGTATAATAAGACAAACCTCCTTTCAGGTCAGCTACAGGAACGCCATGTAAACTATCCCTGTCCACTTCCCTGTTGACATGTACCAGAAATACTTCCCACGGTCGTATAAAATAAAAGCTTTCTGAGCTTCAGAAGCCATCTAATCTGGATATACACTGTTTGCAAAAATAGGCGGGATAAGGGTTAAATATATAAATAACAACATGCTTTCAAATCTTCCTCTCTTTTTTAATCTTTTTGGCTGTTTCTAGCGTGAGCTGAAGGAAAACACGACAAACCAGGTTTAATTTTAATCACATTTTGCGTGAAAATGACTTCATCAAATTCAAAATTAAGCTGTTTGATCAGAAAGAAATCAATTAAGTGATTGTTCTTTTTTTTACACCTAGTAAGTCCAAGGGAAGTCCAAGTCGGATCCGACAAGCTGGAGGTTGTAGCTTCCTTTTGCTACCTAGGTGATATGCTCTCTGCAGCGGGTGGTTGCGACCTTTCAACTACATCACGTGTGAAAACAGCCTGGAAGAAATTCAAGGAGTTGCTACCAGGTCTCTCTTCCCGCCACCTCTCGTTCAAGACACGTGGCCTTGTATATAGCTCTTGTGTGCAGAGCGCAATGCTCCATGCCAGTGAGACATGGCCATTGACAAAGCCAAACCTCCAACGTCTACAGCGAAATGACAGGGCAATGATCAGACAGATCTGCAATGTCAAGCCACAGGACACTGTCACCATCAGGTCCAGTGCGTTACTTGAGCGTCTTGGCATTGAGGACCTAGACCTCATCCTGAAAGAGAGAAGGCTTCGCTGGTATGGACATGTGGAATGCTCCAACGGTGCAGTCAAGACTGCCTGTGACATACAGGTAGGTGGAAAGCGGGGGCCAGGAAGGCCCAAGATGACCTGGAAGCAGCTAACGGTAAGAGATTGCAGAGAATGGAAGCTCTCTGCTATCGATCCTCATGATAGACAAGCTTGGAGATCTGGTGTAAGATCTGCCATGCGTGCAGCAAGCCAGCTACCTGGAAGGGGGCCCACTTATGTGGACGTTGCCTCTGTACCTGCACGTTAATCAAAAATCCGTTGATGATGATGAGTAAGTGCCTTTTGGCGGGAAAAAGTCTTTTCCACTATTTAGGGTAATGAGTCCTTTTCGCTATTAAGGGGAACCGATTATGTCATACTGCACGACGCTTGTACAACTAGTCTCAATGTCAAAAATGGCAGCCCCCATGGTCTTCGTTAAAAATAACAGCCATATATTTTGCAATTTCTGCTTGTCAGAAAAGAGCATTCACTTTTTACCACGGTAACATAAATGCTATTGCTCAAGTTTTATTTCAGGGCGAAAATGTTCTTAATCTGCGCACTAGTAATGTTAATTTGATGCAGCCTAGACTTACACATTAGATTAGCTTGCTAAGTTGGATGTCTTGAGAATTGTAGGCTGTTGGTAGCAAGTTTTTTAAAGTCTCACACCTATTTATGGTATATCTGCTGCATACCACCTTACCTTATCCTTCAACTAAGATGAAACCTAGTTCTTTAGGTGCACGAGTTGTATTCACCTTATTTGCATTATCTATCTATCTATCTTCATATACTGAGTCGGTCAAACTTGGCCATTACCTCAGTTGGGTGGTGCGCTAAATTTAGAATTTAGCAAAAAAAAAAAAAAAAATTATCTGCTGGTTCAAGTCTGAAGGTTATCAGTGTTGGAAAAACAGGTAACCAGACCCCCCTGACCTTAAAAGGTCAGGGGGGTCTGGTCACCTGTTTTTCCAATATTGACAATGTGTAAGCTGGGAGCCAGCAAATAATGCAAATATGGTGAATAGCTGCAACTGTAGGGTTTTTCCAACAGAATATGATAAACAGTATTTAATGTTAAACTCTATCTGTGACTGCCTCAATTGATTCAATGATCTGTACAACTAGAAATATCAACTGAGAGCTAGGTGTTACCAATATTAATTGTTTGAAACATAAATTTAGGAGTAGATATAATATAGCTGTAACTGCAGTATCATGACTGCATCATAGAAAGATCAATTTAAAGTCATTCGAATGATCATTCTATCTAAATTAACATATTCCACAATAATTGTTGTGACCCATAGCCCCCAGTTTTATGCAGGTCTTAATTTGTATATCTGCAACTGCAAATATAGGTGAAACCGCATGTTTTGATTATCCCAAATTTAAGGCCTGTAATAGTGTATACTACAGCTAGTGTTGGTTGTTTGATATATGAAGTTTGATAATACTGGCTGAGTCGACACTGTTATTATTAATTTAAGTCACATAGTATCACTGTAACTGCGGTTTTGCTTATATCATTATACTACTTGCCAATTCGTTATTTCAATTGTTAAGGGACAATTAAAAAAAAACAAAGAAATTGAAATAGCTGTTTGTATATTCACTTCCACTAGACATTGAGTACGACCCAGGTCGAGCCCACTAGATTAGTGTAGCGTTGCCACCCTATCCTGATCTATCTATTGTATTTCCGTTCCAAGCTCGACAGGTGGTGCCGTTACAACATGCTGGAAACATGCTTCCAATATGCATCTCTAATTACCTTTTGTACGTGTGCTGTGAACCGTTTGTAATGGTTCTTAATGTCAGGGCTGCTAGACTTACGAGCACGAAAAAAACATCCTATTACGTCTTCTGATGAGGTGTTTGATCGTGTTATCGATCCATGGTGCACTATGCTTGGTTTTGGTCATTTTTGTTGGAATAAACCTTTCCATTGCCGTGATTAATTCGGACTTAAAGCTGACCCACATGTCGTTAACAAACATGCGTGAGAGGTCAAAGGAAAGGAACAAATCCTTAAATCGCACCACATGGTCTCGCAGACCATCCATATCCACACGCTTATATAAATATATTTTTAGCGGGGCTTGTCTGATTCGTTTAGCTTTTATATCATATTCAACAAGGACTATGTCGTGATCAGCCTTGCCGATCGGGGGCATCCTCTTAACTCGACTAACAGGGGATTGAGAATTCGTAAATAATAAATCAAGGGTTTTATCTTGCTGGGTGATATGTTTACTACTTTGGTCAGGCAGTGATCTTTAATTATGCCCAAAAGTTGTTGCTGCGTCTGCCTTTTAGATACCCCATGGGGTACCTGCATGTTGCTCCATTCTATGTGTCCACAATTGAAGTCGCCACCAACCAAAATTTGAGAATTTGCATTTGACATTATCCTAGACAAAGATGAGTTAAACGCCTCAAGATATTCTGGATCAATCTGATCTGGTGGGCGGTAAAAGGAACCAAGGTACAGAGTCCTACATCCAAAAATGTTCAATTTACACCAAACTAATTCATAGTTGGTGTCCAGCTCCGGAGATTCAGTGCAGAGTAGGTCTCGCTTAAAAGCTACAAAGACACCACCATGTGCATCCCCAACTCTGTCTTTCCGGATTGCTTCAAAATGATTCTGGGAAAATTTCCGAGTTTTTAATCTCTGGGGTTAACCATGACTCATTGCCCAAAATGATGTCTGGTTTTGACAAGTCAATAATAGTTTGAATTTCAGCCTTTTTATTCTTTATTGACTGACAATTCATAATCAATACTCTGAGGGGATGAATAAGAACCGATTTTTTGGTCTTTGGTTTAGCTTCTTTAGACTGCTTCACGATGGGCGAAGAAGCTGCAGTGGGTGGGCCAATATTGTCTGGTATCGGGCTGTCAGGCTCAGACAGGGATAATAAAGTATCAAACTGATTATAGGTATCTATGGTAGTTGAAGTGTCAAACAGAGATGTGGAAAAGTTTGGCATTCCACATTTCATGCAATCCCATGCAACATATATTATATTCGATGATTTATTATAAAGGCTATACATAGTTGGTGACATGCCTTGAAAGCTAATGTAGTACCAGAGGTTACATGTGTCACAGCAAATTCCTTGGTCTTCCCAACCAACACTTTTAAGACAGAGACCACAAGGGAGATGTGTACTGTCATTCCGGGAATTTGGACCAGGATTTGTTATGATATCCCATGCATTACCAATGATGACTGCAAATATGTACAAATAATGAAGTTTGTTTGACCCAGGAAATTCCCTAAACCTGAAAGATTTCTTTAAAATTGAAACAGTGCACAAGTGGGGAACATGGAACATAAGGTTGTGGTGGTTAGCTGTTGTTCCATTGAAGTCCGCATAAACTGAGAAGAAGTTGGCTGGAATTTCCTGTATGTCCCTTCTCTGCTGTTAAGAAGTTTGTTCAAACGTGTCAGTGATGGTGATACCAAGATATTTGGTGGATTGAACATGCTCCAAAATTTGCTGGTGAAGTGTATAGTCAAACTTAATTTGCTTGTTCGGAGGGTGTTGTAACACCCTCATTGGGTGACATTTGGCCACATTGAACTTCATCTGCCAATCGGCCTCCCACTGTGCAAGTTGATCCAGGTCATCTTGTAAAATAAGACAGTCAGAAGGAGAATATATGTTCCTATACAGGACACAATCATCAGCAAACAAACAGACCGATGACCTGATATTATCAGGGAGATCATTGATGAAAACCAAGAAGAGGACCGGTCCAAGGACCGAACCTTGGGGGACTCCAGATGAAACAGGGACTGGATCAGACGCTTGGGCATCAAGAACAACTTGTGAGCACCCAGAGAGCCATGAGCTAATCCACCTGTGTGTGGATCCTCTTATCCCATAGTACTCCAGTTTATATAATAACCTTCTGTGAGGTAGCTTGTCAAAGGCCTTAGCGAAGTCCATGATGATCAAGTCAGTCTGTTTATGGCTCAGTCCAGATTGCTCACCATGTCATTGTAAAATTGAACATGTTGCGTTTCGCAAGACCTTTGACTCCGGAAACCATGTTGACAGTCAGCAAGAATGCTCTCAAAGGCTAAGTGTTTGTTGATGTTGCTTACTAATATATGCTCCAGGGTTTTGCAACAGATGCATGTTAGCGACATTGGTCTATAATTTGCTGCATAATATTTTTCCCCTTTTTTACAGACCGGGGTAACATTTGCTTGTCGCCACTCGCCAGTCATCTGGTACAGTGCCCTGGGCAAGTGATTCATTGACACAGGAGAGATTTCAGCATTACATTCCTTAAGTACTCTGGCATTCAGGTTGTCGGGCCCAGATGCCTTATGTATCTTGAGCTTACCTAACAGTTTAGCGACCCCCTTTGGGTCAACTGTTATGTCCCTCATTGAGGGGAACAGACTTGTACTTTTAGATGGTAGCTCACCATCAGTTTCACACGTAAATGCTGATTGAAACTGTTTATTGCATATATTAGCCTAATCGGGGCTTGGAGAAATAGATGGGCTGCATGTTACTTCCACGTAGAGCTGAAACTGACCACTCATGAGTACTGTTAAACTGCTTAGGACAAAGCCTGCCCAGGCAAAGTGGTGTGAGTCAGAATGTCCAGTGCGTGAGCCTATTGGTTTCATTGGGTGGTGGGGCTTGAGATGTCATTTCATCTCACTGTCAGGTAAAAGTCCCACAAATTGGAAGCAACATCTCCAAAATTACCTAAATACTATTTAGTAAATAGTGTTGATGGAAACATTAAACAAATCCGGGACTTTTCGGTCCCTATCCGTCTATCTACTGATACTGCGATCAATCACATTTGACCGTGACTCGCAGGTGTATTGTAGTACACACCAGTTTTGCAGGATGAAAGCCTACACAGTAATCACGTAAATATGGTAAGGGTCTTTAACCTACACAGGGGATGACTCTCCCTGCACAGGGGGCCTCCAGTTAACGTCCCCAACTGAAGGACGGTGCACTTTTTGACATTCATCCCTGCAAATGATGTCAGTGGAGCATGTTCGGACACCGAAATAATCACTGCCGCCGGGGATCAAACCGGGGGGCCTCTAGCATCAGATGCAAGAGCACTGAGCTATCACACTCCATTTCAGTGCCGGGTCATTTTGACCTAAATTTGCACTTGGGTCATTTCAGCCTATTTGTTTGCAAAAATTGACTTGTTTTGACATTGTCATCACCGTAGCCCTTCAGTTTTATCGGATCTTCTTGCAACTTACATACACCTCAACCCCCATTATAGCATGGTTCGGGGGTCCAATCAGAAGACCATGTTAGTTAGCCGAACTGTGCTATAACGATCTTCATTGACCTGGTCACTGACCCGGTAAACGATTGGCCTGCCAAAGTTTGTTTACCTTTGTTAATGTAGTGTTTTTCACGTAGTTTACCGTTTGCTCTGTTGTTTGTTTTGCTTTTAGATGTTGCATTTATTGCTTTAAATTCGTTGAATTTGAATGATTGTTTCAGTAAAATAAATTTGTGAAAAACATCAATTTTTGCATTTGTGTTTTGATTTCTATTCCATGTGTAAGTCGGTGTGTATTTTTAGATGGGCTGTGGTTCTTGGTGACTGGTTCCCATTTGCATATGCAATATTGCAATGTGCAAGGAACAAAACTTTATCTGTCTATATTTTTTCCCTGCCACAGTTAAATTTCTTGCTGCAACTGAATAAGCAAATGGGCATTCTTGCTGCAACTGAATAAGCAAACGGGCACCCACCTATCGGGCCTTGGAGAAATAGATTGGGCTGCATGCTAACCCTGCCCAGTCAAGTGGTGCAATAAAATCCTCCCAGCGCAAGTAACATTGACAGGTAATATTGCCCGAGGGCAAAGCCCTCTAGCATTGCCCTTGGGCAATACATGTATTACCTGTCGAGGGTTGACCTATCGTCATATTCCCCTAAGACGAGGACAATAAATGAATAATATTCAAAGATGATCTTCTTTGTTTCAGAAGTTTGGTATGTTATCAGCAGACCAGAGGTAGGAAAAGATCATCTCGCCCACCATCCTGGTTTGTCACTAAAAAATCTATGGTCAAAGATGAACACATTACCCCAGAAAATGTACAGTTTTTGAAAACGGCTTTTGCTGATCAGTATGAAAATCCTCCGAGTCCATTGAAAAATGAGCCTTGGCCCAGACAACAATGGTCACCACAGTAAGTAAAAGTGAAAAAAGTCATGGTGGGTACATGCTATGTCACATAATGCAATGTTTGAAAGACACATTGTGGCCCAGTTTGTGGATGATTATCTGGGGCCAGTTGTTCAAAACTAACGACGTCGTTAGTTAATGTATCGTTAAAACTTTGATCATCAAATATGGCAAATATGCTGAAATTTTTGCTGAAAAAATGTGAGCAGCTTTTGCTGACGCAAAAGCTGCTCACATTTTTCCAGCAAAAATACCAAAATTTACGAAATTGTACTTGCTAGAAGAGTTAACAATAGGACCACTAACGAGCTCGTTAAGCTAACGATTCTTTGAACAACTGGCCCCAGAAGATTAAAGAGTAGTTCATAGCAACAGATAAGGTTGGTATTTTGTGATAACTGAAGGATAGTTTTTGTCAATTCTCCATATAAAAATCTAGACGAGGTGGTTCTAATGAATACCCACAGCATAGGTTTATATGTAGAAGTAAGGAAAACTATCCTTCAGTTATCACAAAATAAGCACCTTAACTGTTTTGTTTGTTTGATTTGAGTTTTAACGTCCCCATCAACACTGTAAAGGTCAATTTGGGGACATTGCTTCCAATTTTGTGGGACTTTTACCCAACATTCAGATGAAATGACATCTCAATCCATGCCGCCCAATGAAACCAATAGAGTTTATAAGCATGGACGGTCCGACACTCACACCGCTTTGCCTGGGCAGGCTCAGATCCTCTATACGGTTTACCAGTACTTGTGTGTGGGTCGGTTTCAGCTCTGCGTGGAAGCATCATGCAGCCCAGCTATTTCTTCAAGCCCCAATGGGCAGGGGCCTGCACCTTACCTGTAGCTATGGCAGTTGTGCACCCACAATTTATGTTCTTGAGCAGGCAGAAAAAGAACAGTGTAAACCCTTGTAAAATAGAAGTTAACTCCATTTTTATACCCGCTTTTTCATGGGATGTAGATGGCACTGGGCTACTTTTGGTGTGGCTTTGGCCTCAACGTGACCCCAGGGTCAAAGGTCAAAAAGTATGACTTTGCCATATCTTTAGTGTTATTCATAGAAAAAGCTGGTATTTGTGATGGTATACAAGCGACTGCGCGATCTAGTTCTCCATTTAAAGTGGAAATAACATATTTACCCTAAATATTCGAACACCTCAACTCCTTACCATACTTGTTCAAAAATTTGAACAAGTACAATTTACTACCCAATGTTGTGTCTAAGAATAGCTGGATGTGTGGTAAACAGTGTAGACCCTGATGAGATGCCGCAGAATCTGGATCTACACTGTTTGCTATGGCCTGTCTGTCCTAATACATACATTAAATATGGTACAATGTTCTCATTAATATGATGTTTCATCTCCTCAAAATAATTGTCATTCACCTACAAAACTTGGCAATTGCTCAGTTTTGCAACAACAAATTTACTTTGCTAATATTTTCTTCTTTCTCAATTTTGTCTGACATACATTGTACATGGCTGGAAAATTCCATTCATCCACTCACCATGGAAGACCTTTAAAAAATTTGTCTAGTCACCATGAAATACACCAGTGGTAATGCGGGACAAGTAAAATTTTGAAGAATTTTCCAGCCCCGTCACAACATCTTTATAACACTGTTTTAACAGAGTTTTGGATATAACACAGCTTTAGTATGGATCCCAAAAATATATATAGACTCTACAGAAAAATGACCATAAATGGTTATTCTTCTATATAATTTATACATTTTTGATTGGACATTTAACTGACACAGTTTCTCTGCTTTTTACCACATCAGTAGTGTTATAAAAAGGTTGTGGTATTTTGTTAGTTTAACTAAGAAATAGATCAGCTCTAACTGTGATTTGTTGAGGAATGAATCACAGTTTGGAGGTCAGTTGTAAAATAGACAAATCACGAACGCGTAGCGCGCATGATTTGTCTACTTACAACTGGCAGACAAACTGTGATTTATTACTCAACAAATCACAGACTAGAGCTGATCTATTTCGATTCTAACAGGCTGAAATCGGCAATAATGCTGATGTTTCCTTCAAAATCTCACAACTTTTCGCCATTGTTAGTAGAAATCCCGCTAAAATTATCGACTGAAACACATGCATTTATATACATTTCTAACGTTTTCAATGCGAGAATATGACGTTACACCATCTAACGTCAAGCAAATTGACTAGTGACGTCATTAATTGGCAGTTTTAATGACGTCACTCGTCATGCTCTTCCTTGCTGTGATTTATTGTAGAATAAAACACAGTTATTTTCCATTGCCTATGTAAGCGCGCTGTGTTAGAATATTGAATAAAACACTGTTCACATCTATCTTTGACATTTGAGCCATATAATGGCATTTGTGAACAACAAAGGTTCAGATTAGCGTGTACATCTGTGCAGTCTGATCAGCACCTCTACATTACGATAACACATCCGTGCGACATAGTGCAATTTTCACATCTCCAAAATGGCTACTTATCTGATGAAAATCTTTGATATTTTTCTTGTAAATGCTCAAAACATAGGTTGTGGGTGCTCGTTAGAACCGCCTCAATGAGGAGGTTCTAACGAGTACCCACAACCTATGTCTTGGAACAGAAATAAGAAAAATAATGTTAACCCCGTAACCCCCAGTTTCCTCTATATAAAGTGGGGTTTAGGGCATCTTCATTTCATGGACTTGATCACGTGATGCATTCCTTGCTTATTTAGTGCAACATCTTTGAGTGCCCCCACCCATCATGTCTTGGAGAAATAGATTGGGCTGCATAGTGCTCCACGCAGAGCTGAAACTGACCACACGTGAGTACTTGTAAACCACTTAGAAGGTCTGAGCCTGCCCAGGCAAAGTGTTGGGTATCAGACCGTCCGTGCATGTAAAAACCCTATTGGTTTCCATGTGTTGAAGGGCTTGGAGATGTCATTTCATCTCATTGTGGGGGAAAAAAGTCCAAAAATGCCTCAAAATTGGAAACAGTGTCTCCAAAATGACCTAGATATTCTTGATGTGGACATAAAATCTCAATATATAAGAAATAACATCTTTGTTTTGTACATCTTTAAGTCTCAAGACTGTTGCTAGCCCATGTATCTGAGCAGGCTTGTTTGTGTCCAACCTGATCCAAGTTGTTACATCACGAAAACACGCCTATATAATTTTGACCCCCTCGAACCCCACTTTTATATAGTAAAACTGGGGTTTACAGGGGTAAACCTTATTTTTCTTATTTCTGCTCTAAAATATAGATTGTTGGTACTTGTTAGAACTGCCTCGATGAGGCATTTCTAATGAGTATCGGCAATCTATATTTTGAGCAGAAATAAGAAAAATATCACAATTTTTATCTTAAATTTTTCGTTTTTTTTCGGTGGTAAAGTTAACAATGTATTTGTATAGGCATGTTTTCATAATGAAAAGCATTGTTAGTTTAACAAGCTCATTAGTGGTTAAAATGTTAACTGTTCTAGAAAGCAAAATGCCTAATACAGTGTTATATTTTTGCTGATAAAATGTGAGCAGCTTTTGCATGTGCAAGAGCTGCTCAGATTTTTTCTGCAAAAATATTTAATTTGCCATATTAAATGTTAAAAGTTTTAACAAAATGTTGACTAACATTTCTGCAAAAATATTTAATTGGCCATATTAAATGTTAAAACTTTTAACAAAATGTTGACTAGCTACTGGGTAAGTATCGAACAACTGGGCCCAGGTCGCAAAACCCAAAGATGTTTTTTTTTCTCATAATGGGACTCCTATTTTTTCAGCACAAAAAGAACTGGTATGTTAGGAATCAAGTTAGGACAAATGCCACAGTGGACAAAAGATGGAAAGTTAACTAGTACAACCCTCATTCAGGTACGACAGATTCAAATATTGGCCAAATATGTGATGAGATGTCCTTAATGAGTCAACTTGGATAACCTGTGTGATTGTAGTGTGCCCTTCATTCCAGTTATACATTTGGGTTTATCAGTAATCCGGTAGCATGCCACCCATGACTGCCATACTGGCCTGGTCAGTTACGGTAATGCAATTGACTGGTGATCAGGTCCCAAGCCTATATAACATTTTGTCATGCTCAACTCAGCCGAGTGTGAAACTTTTAAACTACAAACAAATTAGGCAATTTTCCTGCTCAGATCAGCAGAGAATGAAATTTATCCTGCTCATAAATTTTAAAATGCCAACAAATGAGGATAAATGACATTTGTTGGAATTTTAAAATTTATGAGCAGGATAAATTTCATTTAAATTTATGAGCAGGATAAATTTCATTCTTAAGTGAGTGTGAAAAAGAATTTATCACCTCGGGGCCAGGTCCCAGATTCAACCTCCAACAGGTTGAAATCTTTTCTCTACATCTGCGATTCAAGACAGGTAGTTGTTGTTTTTTTTTTCGAAAGAATTTGCACTGTACAGGTTAACCGCTTATGCCTAGGCCTGCCCAGGAAGTGTGGTTAGTGACCAGCTGGTTATAACCTCAATAGTGTTGACTGAGCCGCTAAACTCCAAAAATGAGTGAACATAAACTTTATTTTATCCAAAAACATATATTGTGCAATTAGTAACATTGCTATTAATACTTGCTCAGTGTTTTACCCATTGTATGTGGGAAACCCCTAAAAGAGTACCTTGGCAAGCACTGCAGGCCCAGATCAGATGCTGCAGACGCATCAAAAATAGAATAAAAACGAAAAAATAGGTCCGACACCTCTTATATGACAAATGGACTTGTCCAACATATAGCAATGGAAGAGTCCACTAGCATACAATAACTTAATCAGTCATTGGCTCTTGCATAAACTGATGATTATTTCAAAAAAACTGAGCCTGGTCCCGTCACTGTATAATACCGTATTTACCATAAGTTTTCTGACACATCAATTCCTTATCATACTTCATCTAAAATTTGAACAAGAACGGTACAAGTTTCCAGCCTATGTTGTGTCTAAAATAGCTGGAATAGTGGCAAACAGTGTAGACCCTGATGAGAAGCCGCTTTTGCGGCTTCTCATCTGGGTCTACACTGTTTGCTCAGGCCCGTCTGTCGGAATATGTTAGCCACTTTTATGAGATTCTTTCTTTATCCATTTCAGGTAATAGATAATCATGTGATAAGATACACACCACCTGATCAATTCAAAGAGACAGCGGGCTGGAAACCTTGGTGGGGTGACAGATTTGGGTCTGTAGTGGTGGGGGCATTGAACTGTGAACCTTGGGCTTATACAAAGGCATATAACAGTTTGTTCTTAGAGGCAGGGGTGCCACCCAAGAGACGACTGACCAGATTTCTAGTTACACCTGATGCTGCCATACAACCAGGTATCAATGTAAATGCTTGATCCATAACCTGTTTTAGCTCACCTGAGCACAAAGTGCTTAATAATGAGCTATTGTGACTGTTCTCTGTCCGTCGTCCGTGCGTTCATCATCAACTTTTGCTTCAAATGACTCTTCTCCAAAACTGTTAGACAGATTTTGAAATAATTTCGCAGGAATGTTTCTTGGGTGTCCCTCTACCAACATTGCTCAAACCATTAAGGTCAGATGAACAGATGGTCACCAGGGCTAAAAATAGAAAAACCTTTTAAACAACTTCTCATTTACCAGTGGATTGATTTTGAAATACTTTCACAGTAATGTTCCTTGATTGTCCCTCTACCAAAATTGCTCAAACCGCTTGGATGAACAAGGTGGCCACCAGAGCTAAAAATAGAAAACCTCTTAAACCAGTTGATGAATTTTAAAATAATTTCACAGGAAAGTTCCTTGGGTGACCCTCTACCATAGTTGCTCAAACCGTTCTGCTCGGATGAACAAAATGGCCACCAGAGCTAAAAATAGAAAAACCTTTGAACGACTTCAGCTTCAATCTGCCACACAAGGAGCTGCTAGTAACAAAACCTTTTAATGACTACTCTTTAACAAGTTGATTCTTTTATAAATAAATTCACTGGATTATTTTTTGGCTGACCATCAAAATTGTTCCACTCTGCTGAACAAGATGATTGCAAGAACTTAAAATAGAAAAAAAAAACTTCTAAAAACTTCTTTCTCTAAAAGCAAACAATTTCATTAGAATGTTTCATGGTGACTCTCTGACAAAAGTGCTTAAAATCCATTTGCTCCAATGAACATGGTTGCCAACAGAGCTAAAAATACACAAACCTTAAAATGACTTTTACACGTAAACAGCTAGACTGATTTTGAAATAATTTCGCAGAAATTTCCTTGGGTCACTGCTCAAACTCTCCACTCCACCTTATTCATTTGTTCAGTATGGATCAGGAAAGCGATCTAGGGCCATCATGGCCCTCTTGTTTACTGATGTAAGCTACCCCGATATATACGGCTATAGTCCATTTGAAAGTTAGGGGTATCAGGTTAGTTATTTTAAGAAATGGATTGAACTTGCTGCAAACAGTGAAAGGCCTGATCAGACATCGCGCTCTGCACCAGATTCATATGTGTTAAATAAATTAACCCTTTTTGTACCAAATGGAATCTTCCTCCTTATGTATAGCAGGAGTCCATTTCAAACTTTAGGGGTGTTAGGTTGTGTTTTCTTGAAATTTAAGTTGGAAAATGACTGAACTTTATGCAAACAGTGGAGGCCCTGATCAGACGCTGCATTCTGCAGCGTCTGATCTGGGCCTGCACTGTTTGCCAGGGTACCCGTTTTGGGGTTTCTGGTGCTAAATGAGTTAAACAAGTATCCATAGAGAAATGGCCTCTAAATATTGACTAGCTTTCTCTCACCTAGGTCATTAGCAGGACTGCAAGCAGTGTAGATCCTGATGACAGGGGCTGACAAATCCATTGCCCGGCCGCCCGGGACAAGTCCGAAATCGCGCCGGGCAGTTGCACTTTGACCTTTCGACGCCCGGTCGGGCAAGTGCGAAAAAATCGTCTACAACTGTCAGTCTTTTGAGTCCTTAAATACGGTAAAACTAGACCCGTAAGTAAATCGCAATAATATCCGCTTTGTCGGCAATTCAGAGACAAAACCATCTATGTTTTTATAACGGTTCAATTATGACACTATTTTTAATCCCTGTCATATATTTACCAATTAAGCACGATTGCCCGGCGGTGCGTGTCTTTCATTTCTGGTGTAGTGTGTACCACCAGCGCTATCGATAAGCGTGACAAGGTGTGAAAATAAGATTAAGTTATGTCTCTAATTTGCGTTTATCCCTGCCATAAAATTTAATCCACAATCAATGTGAAAATGATTTAATAGCTCCTAAGACGATTTGCTACATTTTACGGTAGTAAAAACGGACTATTCTACTATCTCGTGAATGGTTATGTTTTGGCGCCAAATAGCAGAAGCTGGCGGGGAAAAGTCGAATTTTTTAATATTGGTAACCGCGGATTGGTCGCGCCTCTATCCACAACCGTTTAGCTAGCGAGGAAATATTTTTTTACCGGTTCCAAACATTTTTTTAATGAAAGAGATACGCCCCATCAAAATAAAACAATGACGTTAAACACGTGTAGGGTTGCTGGGGTCGGATGACGTCATTTACCGATCGCGTGCAGAAAAATGGGAGTGGTGGTTTATGGACGACGATTTGGATGGCGGAAATACTGATCGCATTGAACTTGCTTGTAGGGCGGGTGTGAAAGTTTGGGTTCGTTTTGGATCGAGGAGGGTCCTCGTCTTGTGGTTCAAGCTAAATAAATAATAAATTACATTCTTTTAATCTTTTATCTCGCTGCCCTGACACTTCTGATCTTTTGAGTAGATCTATATCGGCTGCAGCTCTTGTTCATCATGCGTGTCAAGCTAAATGAGTTTATATAACTGTATCTTAAATTGCTAATCGGTAAAGGTATTATGTCAATTAACTTGAAAAAGTACCGTTATTGACTGTGACAACAACAGTATAATTTCTACCGTATTTCCGCGCACAGGGAAATAAATAGAAGTGAATGCAATGATCAGGAATCGATACAATTAACCCTGAGCTCCCATCAGAGACACCAAAGAGACAGAAACACAAACATGAAAAAACTAGATCCTAATGGAAAGTGTTTGTGCTTGAAACTTGACAGAAACCTTGGATTATATTTATAAATGTCGGTCGTCATCATCGTCACCATTGTCTACCCCACCCCTGCATCCAACTCCACTTTGAGTTCCAAAATCCTGGGCAAGTAGGATTTTGAGCTGGGCAAGTGCAAAAATATTTTACTTGCCCGGTGGGCAAGTGGAAAATTTTTGGATTTGTCAGGCCCTGCTGATGAGATGGCTCATTTTGTGCCATTTCATTTTGATCTACACTGCTTTCATAAGTATATCTGTACAACTCTACAAGGATGAAAAGATTTTATTTTATTTGTTTTTCAGGTACACCATTAAATGTGATGCACTTCAATGTTGGAGACTATGTTGATGTCAGTGCTAAGACGTAAGTTCATGACTGTAGTTACGTAATACCAATTCTAACATAGCGTGCTTATATAGGCAATGGAAAATACCTGTGTTTTATTCTCAACAAATCACGGCAAGGAAGAGCGTGATGAGTGACATCATTAAAAAATGGCAATTCATGACGTCACTAGTCGATTTCCTTGACATGAGACGGTATAAGGTCATATTCTCGCATTGAAAAAGTTAGAAAAGTATATAAATGCATTTGTTTCAGTCGATACTTTTAGTGGGATTTCTTCTAACAATGGCGAAAAAGTTGTGAAATTTTGAAGGAAACAACAGCATTATTGCCAATTTTCAGCCTGTTAGAATCCAAATAAATCAGCTCTAATTTGTGATTTATTGACAAATCACACTCGCTACATGCTCATGATTTGATCTACTTTAAAACTGACCTCCAAACTTTGATAATTACTCAACAAATCACAGTTAGAGCTGATCTATTTCTTAATCTAAAAAAAAAAAAATACAACAACAAAAAAAAAAAAAAAAAAAAAAACTAGAATCTTGTCAATTTCACAGTCATTTCCCTTCATTATAAGGATTGTGCATGAGTAGTTTTATATCTGGCTGTTATTTTCTAAAGAGTGTTTCCTATTTTTATGTCCCCGCATCATATGATGCCGGGGGCATATAGTTTTTCGGTTTTCCGTACGTACGTACATATGTACGTCCGTCTGTACGTGTGTGTGTACGTACGTACATGATCCTGTAACCTCAGGTTAAGGTTTTTGTAACCGGTAGAGCCTGAACTTTTAGAACTCATTTTTTCTTAACCATTTGATGGAACTGGTTCATCTTTGGTATGATGATAGATATAGGTCCAAAGTTTTATTAAGCAATACCCCCACCCATGCCTGTGACCTCAAGGTCAAGGTCACAGACTTAGAAATTTTGATTGTTAAAGACTCAGGTTAAGGTTTTTGTAACAGGTAGACCTGAACATTTTAGAACATATATTTATATCCCCGGCATACGAAGTATGTCAGGGGGTATATAGTTTTCGTCTTTCCGTCGGTTCCTTGGTATGTTCGTTCGTTCGGTCGTTCGTCAACCTTTACGTCAAAGTTTTGCATTAAACCTTTTTGATTGCTCATATCTCTGTAACCACAGGTTGGATTCTCTTCATATTTGGTGCAGGATATCTCTATAGCATTACCTTTCATATGGAATATTTAAGCCCCTGGGTCAAGCCCCTGGGTGGGTTGTCTGTCTGTCCATCTGTCTGTTCATCTACTTTTATGTCAAAGTTTTGTGTTAAACCTTTTTCATTGCTGATATCTCTGTAACCACATGTTAGATTCTCTTCATGTTTGGTAAAGGATATCTCTATAGCATTACCTTTCATATGGAATATCTAAGCCCCTGGGTCAAGCTCCTGGGTGGGCTGTCTGTCTGTCTGTTCATCTAATTTTACGTCAAAGTTTTGTGTTAAACCTTTTTCATTGCTGATATCTCTGTAACCACATGTTAGATTCTCTTCATGTTTGGTAAAGGATATCTCTATAGCATTACCTTTCATATGGAATATCTAAGCCCCTGGGTCAAGCCCCTGGGTGGGCTGTCTGTCTGTCTATTCATCTACTTTTACGTCAAAGTTTTGTGTTAAACCTTTTTCATGGCTGATATCTCTGTAACCACATGTTAGATTCTCTTCATGTTTGATAAATGATTTCATGATGCATGTTCCTTCCCCCACCCATGGTGACACAGGCTTAGAAATTTTATATTTGGTTAAAGTTTTATGTCAAAGTTTATAGATGCCTGTATGTTCTATTTGATGCCCTCACTCCCTTGGTCCATTTAGAAATTTTATATTTGGTTTAGCTTTTACAAGCACATTTATAGATTCTTATATAGCTTCTTGACTTCATTCATATATCATACAAGCTCGAAAGATATATCAAAGGTGAAGCTGGCTGGGGGTATACGTGACCCACTGGTCGCTTTCTCTAGTTTCCAAACCATTTGATGGAATTGGTTCATATTTGGTATGATTATAGATATAGGTCCAAAGCTTTATTCAGCGATACCCCCACCCATACCCATGACCTCAGGGTCAAGGTCATGGACATAGAAATTTTCCATGTAAAAGACTCCAGTTAAGGTATTTGTACCTGGTAGAACCTGAACTTTTATGATGGCTTTGGTTAATATCATGATAGATATAGGTACAATGTTTTATTCAGCAATACCCCCACCCATGCCTATGATCTCAAGGTCAAGGTCACAGACTTAGACAATTTTTATGTTAAAGATTTTAAAGAGCTCAAATTTTCCAAACCAAATTATGGATTTGGCTTATATATGCTATGATGATAGATACAGGTCCAAATGTTTATTTGGCAATACCCCCACTCATGCCTATGGCTTCAAGGTCAAGGTCACAGACTTAGAAATTTTGAATTAGATATTTTAAGAGTTGATATTTTCCAAATCGTGTGATGGATTGAGTTTATATTTGGTATGTTAGATACCTGTCCATTTTATTCAGCGATACCCCCACCCATGCCCATGAGCTCAAGGTCAAGGTCACAGACTTAGAATTTTTTATGCCCCCACATCATATGATGCCGGGGGCATATAGTTTTTAGGTTTTCCGTACGTACGTACGTACGTACGTGTGTACGTGCGTACATATGTACGTCCGTCTGTATGTGTGTGTGTATGTATGTTGTACGTACGTACGTGATCCTGTAACCTCAGGTTAAAGTTTTTGTAACAGGTAGAGCCTGAACTTTTAGAACTAACCATTTGATGGAACTGGTGTATCTTTGGTATGATGACAGATATAGGTCCAAAGTTTTATTAAGCAATACCCCCACCCATGCCTGTGACCTCAAGGTCAACGTCACAGACTTAGAAATTTTCAATGTTAAAGACTCAGGTTAAGGTTTTTGTAACAGTTTTTTTTTTGTTTTTTTTTGTTTGGGTTTTACGGCCCTTTCAAGATTATTTCACTCATATCGAGTCGATCGTTAATCATAGGTGGGCGAAAACCGGAGTACCCGGAGAAAAACCACCTGACCTTCCGTTGCAGAACTTGGCGTCTCACACGTGACCCGAGCGAGGCTCGAACCCACGGCGGTGAGAGACCTAATGACTAAGAGTCAGCGCTCTTATCCATTAGGCCACAGAGGCCCGTTCTTTGTAACAGTTAGACTTGAACATTTTAGAACTGATATTTTTCAAACCATTTGATGGAATTGGTTCATATTTGGTATGATTATAGATATAGGTCCAAAGTTTTATTCAGCGATACCCCCACCCATGCCCATGGCCCCAAGGTCAAGGTCATGGACTTAGAAATTTTCCATGTTAAAGACTCCAGTTAAGGTATTTGTACCTGGTAGAACCTGAACTTTTATGATGGCTTTGGTTCATATGATGATAGATATAGGTACAATGTTTTATTCAGCAATACCCCCACCCATGCCTATGACCTCAAGGTCAAGGTCACAGACTTAAACAATTTTAATGTGAAAGATTTTAAAGAGCTCAAATTTTCCAAACTATATTATGAATTTGGCTTATGTATGCTATGATGATAGATACAGGTCCAAATGTTTATTTGGCAATACCCCCACTCATGCCTATGGCTTCAAGTTCAAGGCCACAGACTTAGAAATTTTGAATTAGATTTTTTAAGAGTTGATATTTTCCAAATCGTACGATGGATTGAGTTGATATTTGGTATGATGTTAGATACCTGTCCATTTTATTCAGCGATACCCCCACCCATGCCCATGAGCTCAAGGTCAAGGTCACAGACTTAAAAATTTTTAATTATCCCCTCGCACAACATAGCTCTAGCGTCTATATTTCTTCACTGATTTCAATATAACTTCACACAAATGTTCCTTATGACAATATCTCGAGCGAGTTTGACCTTCAAGGTCATGACCTCAAAGTCAGGTCACTGTGGCTATTTTTAGAAAAACTTGTCATCCCTCTAGCGCCTACATTTCTTCACCAATTTCAATATAACTTCACACAAATGTTCCTTATAAAAACAGCTCGAGCAATTTCAACTTTTAAGGTCATGGCCTCAAGGTCAAGGTCACTGTGGCTATTTTTAGAAAAACTTTGTCATCGCTCTAGCGCTTACATGTCTTCACCGATTTCAATATAAATTCACACAAATGTTCCTTATGACAATATCTCTAGCGAGTTCCACTTTCAAGGTCAAGGTCACTGTGGCTATTTTTAGAAAAACTTTGTCATTGCTCTAGTGCTTACATTTCTTCACCGATTTCAATATAACTTCACACAAATGTTCCTTATGACAATATCTCAAGCCATTTCGACTTTCAAGGTCAAGATCACTGTGGCTATTTTTAGAAAAACTTTGTCATCGCTCTAGCGCCTGCATTTCTTCACTGGTTTCAAAGTAACTTCACACAAATGTTCCTTATGACAATACCTGGAACGAGTTTGACTTTCAAGGTCAAGGTCACTGTGGCTATTTTTAGGAAAACTTTATCATTGCTCTAGCGCTTACATTATTTCACCAATTTCAATATTACTTCACACAAATGTTCCTTATGACAATATCTCTAGCAAGTTCCACTTTCAAGGTCAAGGTCACTGTGGCTATTTTTAGAAAAACTTTGTTATCGCTCTAATGCTTACATTTCTTCACCGATTTCAATATAATTTCACACAAATGATCCTTATGACAATATCTCGAGCAATTTCGACTTTCAAGGTCAAGGTCACTGTGGCTATTTTTAGAAAAAACTTTGTCATCGCTCTAGCGACTACTTTTCTTCACTGATTTCAATATATCTTCACACAAATGTTCCTTATGACAATACCTCGAGCGAGTTCGACTTTCAAGGTCAAGGTCACTGTGGCTGTTTTTAGAAAAACTTTGTCATTGCTCTAGCGCTTACATTTTTTCACCGATTTCAATATAACTTCACACAAATGTTCCTTATGACAATATCTCAAGCCATTTCGACTTTCAAGGTCAAGATCACTGTGGCTATTTTTAGAAAAACTTTGTCATCGCTCTAGCGCCTGCATTTCTTCACTGGTTTCAAAGTAACTTCACACAAATGTTCCTTATGACAATACCTGGAACGAGTTTGACTTTCAAGGTCAAGGTCACTGTGGCTATTTTTAGGAAAACTTTATCATTGCTCTAGCGCTTACATTATTTCACCAATTTCAATATTACTTCACACAAATGTTCCTTATGACAATATCTCTAGCAAGTTCCACTTTCAAGGTCAAGGTCACTGTGGCTATTTTTAGAAAAACTTTGTTATCGCTCTAATGCTTACATTTCTTCACCGATTTCAATATAATTTCACACAAATGATCCTTATGACAATATCTCGAGCAATTTCGACTTTCAAGGTCAAGGTCACTGTGGCTATTTTTAGAAAAACTTTGTCATCGCTCTAGCGACTACTTTTCTTCACTGATTTCAATATATCTTCACACAAATGTTCCTTATGACAATACCTCGAGCGAGTTCGACTTTCAAGGTCAAGGTCACTGTGGCTGTTTTTAGAAAAACTTTGTCATTGCTCTAGCGCTTACATTTTTTCACCAATTTCAATATAACTTCTCACAAATGTTCCTGATGACAAGGTCACACACTTAGAAAATTTTGTTGCAACATGGATTTTCGGGGTGAGGCGGGGCCCTTGGCGGGGGCATCTGTGTCGTCTGGACACATTTCTAGTTAATTAGATATTTTAAGAGTTCATATTTTCCAAATCGTATGATGAATTTAGTTTATATTTGGTATGATGATTGATACTGGTCCAATACCCCCACCCATGCAAGTTCCCTAAAGGTCAAGGTCACAGACAAAGAAATTTTTATTTAAAGCTCACCAAACCATATAGATTTGCTTCATATTTGGTATGATGATAGTTACAGGTCCAAAGTTGTATATACCCACACCCCTGACCTCAAAGTCAAGGTCACAAACTTAGTCTTATTATGCTTTTACAGTTTTAGGGCTAATATTTATAGATTGGCTTCATACTTGGAATGATGATAGATACAGGTCCCAAGTCTCATTCACTCATACCAACGACCCTGCCCATGACCTCAAGGTCAAGGTCACAAACTTAGAAACTTTTGTTGCAACATGGATTTTTGGGGTGAGGCGGGGCCCTTGGCAGGGGCATCTGTGTTGTCTGGACACATTTCTAGTTGTTTCTAATAAATGATCACAAGTTATTTTGAGCTAGGGCCTGAGGTTGTAACCCAGTGCTTGGTCACTCAAAGTGAGCATGAAATTTGTAATGCTTATAATATTGAATACTGTAATGATCCTACATATTGTGACAGATAGGCCTAAGCAAACAATGCAGACCCAGATCAGACTGCTCCTGCAGGAGCAGTCTGATCAGGGTTACACTGTTTGCCATTCCATCTGTACCTTTAGGACTCCTTTCAGGATCATGAAACAAATTTGTTAAAATTTTAGGAGAATTACAGCAAGTCCTCAAGGTGTCTGAATTTTTAGGATTTTTGCGGTATAGAAAATATACAATTTTCCTCCATAGATCAGCAAAGAATATTATTTATTCTGCTCATAAATTTAAAATGGCAACAATTGTTGGCATTTTAAAATTTTTGAGCAGACCAAATTTCAGGATTAAGTAAGTCATCACAGAAAATAGTTTTATAAACTCAGGATCAGGTCATGGGAATATATTTTCCGCTGTTGATTAATGTTTTTTTTTTTATTTGTTTGTTTGGAGGTTAACAGCTTCATTCATTTTAACTTTATTTGAGCCCCGCCAAGCGAATTTGTGTCTTCGAGCATTCATCATGACAAATTTTAACTGCGCATGCCCAGCCATTCAGAGGGGCCAGGGATATGGCTTTCTGTCTGAAGGTTCCTCTTGATTCACTGCTTGTATGAGCGAGCAGCGAAGGTTCTGGCGAGACTGCGCGGATGCGCAGGCTCGCCTGAATCTTCGCTGCTCCCATAGGCGATAAGTACCAAAATCGCTTGACGGGGCCCATTTAATACATTCCACAGGATTGATCATGGTTTTCAAGGTGTTATGAAGAGGTGGGGATTTGCTGGTGGGCCTGCATCACATGGTGCCACAAAGTTTCATCGTAGACCAGGTGCTATTGGAGGTGGTGGGGTAATGTATTTTTGGTTCTTCTTAGTGTGATAGCCAGATATACATAATTTTACAGAATCACCATATTTGGATGTTTATATTAGAGAGGACTCTCTTTAAAAACAGTGCAGTCAAACCTGTCTTAATGGCCACCTCTATTAAGCAAGCAACCTGTTTTAAGCAAGCAGGCATTCAGTTCCCAACAAAGAAAAATGCATTAAAATTCACCTGTGTTAAGCAAGCACCTGCCTTAAGCAAGCACTTTTTGAATATCCCAGAGGTGCTTGCCTAATACAGGTTGGACTGTTTTTGTTCCCCTTCACTTTGATGTTATAATGAAGAATCTCAATATGGAGTAGTACTTTGGGATATAAGGGGCTTTTGCTCTTAACCCATTGCATGTAGGAAACCCCTAATGGGTTACCTTGGCAAATAGTGGAGGCCCAGATCGGACGCGGCATCTGATCAGGGCCTGCACTATTTTCTGACATAATTTTCTGTCAAAAATAGAATAAAAAAAAAAATAGGCCTGACACCCCTTATATGTATAATGGGTTAATTACACCAAGAAACAATGATGTGGATATTTGTTAAAATCACCTTACCATCACTTGGAGTGTTAAATACAGTATCTTGATTATCTCATACAGTCCTTCTCATCTTGAGCTTGTTCCATTGAAACTTTTTATAACAAGTTTTGCCATTATATCAAATGGCAGTGTAAACCATTGTGTACAAGTGGACTCTTCCATTGCTATACGTTGGACAAGTTCATTTGTCATATAAGGGGTGGTATGCCTATTTTTCGTCTTTATTCTATTTTTGATGGAAAATTCTGTTAGCAAATAGTGCAGGCCCTGATCAGACGCCGCAGAATGCAGCGTCTGATCAGGGCCTGCACTGTTTGCCAGGCTACCCTTTTAGGGGTTTCCCACCTATAATGGGATAAAGAGGATTGACAGTACTTGATAGCTGTACGCCATCACACAGATTTTCAGTTCACAACTTGTATCTCGCGGGCTGTTAAGACAGATAGAAAATTTCTGGGTGTGTATAGTAGTCACAGATAAGATTGACTGGGCAGAGCTGTCATTTGTACCTATCTTTGGAATATTCTGTTAACAGAAAGGTAGATCAAGTCACCCGATGATGTGAATTCAACCTTTTAAACAAACATAGCTATGGTGTATATGGTCATTTGGTCCACTTGCAAAAAGCACGCAAAAGGCACTCTACTGTATCTTCTTGTGGACTGAGTGAATTTGACCTATATTGCCAGCACCTAAACCCTTTTTGTACGAAATGGAATCTTCCACCTTATATATAGCGCAAGTCCATTTAAAAATTTAGGGGTGTCAGTTGGTGTTACCTTCAAAATTTATTGAAATGGCTGAAATTTTGCCAATTTTGCCAATTTTGCACTGTTTGCCAATTACCTGTTTTGTACAAAATGGGTTAACTGCCCCACCCTTCTAATCTGCGACTACTATACCTAAGCTGTTATCACCAGCAGGTTCATATTTCTGTTGTAGAATCCGTAACTATGGTAAAATACAGCAGTAGCATACTTCTGGAGAATGATGTGCACATCATTAAGGCAGACACGATTAATCGTATAATCGATTAATCGATCAATAAATTCCGCAAAAATGATTATCATTTCTTATTTACTTTTAATCGATTACCTGATAGGTACAATTTTCTACCCAAGTTATGCCTAAAATAGCTGGATGAGTGGCAAACAGTGCAGACCCAGATGAGACGCCACATTATGCGGCGTCTCATCTGGGTCTACACTGTTTGCTCAGGCCTGTCTGTTCAAATATACATATGGTAGAGTGCAACATATGGTAAGAATCATGCTCAGACAGAAAGCCAGACAGGTAAAATAATGACAAAAATCTAGCGATTACTAATTGATTATCGATCGCAATGACAGGACTGATAATCAATTGTCTTTTCAGCTCTGATTAGCCAGCCCTACACATCATACTTCAGAAGTATGCTACTGCTGCAAGCCCTGTTAGCTAAAATAAAGCTTTAAGGGGTGCCTTGGAAATGAAGAACACATTATTGAAAGAAAACGGGGCTTCTACAGTAAAAATCCTAAAAATTGGGACACCTAGAAATTTTGTAGTAATGCTCCTAAAATTTCAACAAATTTGTTTCACGATCCAGCAAGGAGTCCAAGAAGTGCAGACAGAATGGCAAACAGTGTAGATCCTGATCAGCAGTCTGATCTGGGTCTGCAATGTTTGCTTAGGCCTGTCTGTCCCAATACTTATGATCATTACGGTAGAAACAGAAAAGGAAAAATTCCTTTGTGACAGAATAAATAAGTGATCAAAGTTATCTACTTAATTCTTTAACATTTTGTCATCATCCTCAGTACAGTGCATGATCATTTGTTGTCATTCAATTTAACTCCTGGTTAAGGGTCGTAATTTTGTTGTCGAGTTATTGAAAGTCAACTGTATTTGAAGATTTATGGTGCAGTCCGGTAACATGGCACATATGGGCCCCGTCAAGCTATTTTGGTACTTATCACCTATGCCAGCAGCGAAGGTTCAGGCGAGCCTGCGCATCCGCGCAGTCTTGCCAGAACCTTCGCTGCTCGCCCATACAAGCAGTTAATCAAGAGGAACCTTCAAACAGAAAGTCATATCCCTGGCCCCTCTGAATGGCTGGGCATGCGCAGTTAAAATTTGTCATGACGGAATGCTCGAAGACACAAATTCGCTTGGCGGGGCTCATATAAAGATTTTATAGCTGGGTGTTACTTTGTCCAATCCACCACTCATAATCTACAATCAGACAACATTGCTACACTTCCCTGTCAAGTATCTACAATGAAAATTGGCCTTTGAGTTTTTAACAGTCGGGGCAACAATACTATGAAAAGGGATACCTCCTTAATTGTACTACCAATTTTGCCACCCACACAACAAGTGTTTAGAGCTACTTAAACATAAAATTTAATGTTGATTGAAATAAGTTGTTGTTTAGATGTTCTGCGATGTTGTCAGATGCAGTAAGTTTGGATACAAAACATTTGTGCATTTTGCCAGTTTTAAACTCAGTCTTGACTTTGGAAATCCTCAGATTTTTCATATTATGATAAAATTGAAATAGTCCGCGAAACAAACTGGCACATCTGCATGTTCAAACTCATCTTTCCTAGGCTAAGTTAAACGTAATGCCGATGCACTTGGAACAATGTAATTGATTATGAGGTATACAGTTTTGAAATGCGAATGCAAGATGCACAAAATAAATGGCTAGGCAATGTGACTGGACTCAACTCTGTATTGAATGGTTTGTCACCTTGATCCTCTGCTGCACATATTTATCATAAATATATGAGCAACATTGATTTCGCTCTCTAGATATAGAGGATCTTACATGAGTGTTCATGTATAATTGAATTTATTAAATGAGTTGAGGAAAGGGGATAAAATGCCAGGCTTTGCCAAGCATTTTATCCCTTTTCCTCAACAAGTTTAATAAATTCAATATTACATAAGCACGAATGCATGATTCCATGTATCATATGACATTTAAAACGCATTTTATTCATGATTGTTTCACAAAAATGCTAATATTCCACCATTAGTAAACGCGACGTCGTTAAGAACATCGTACATGTAACATTACGGGGAGTATCTAGCTAATTTGCATGTTTAATCCACTAGTGGATTATAGAATTTATTGCATGGCGTTATTACATTCTCAGACGCGACGTCATATGATGAATCACAATAAAGGCCTGGGGCCAGTTGTTCAAAACTAACGACATCGTTAGTCAACTTATCATTAAACCTTTGCTCATTTATTGTGGCAAATATGCTAATATTTTTGCTGAAAAAATGTGAGCAAAAGCTGCTCACATTTTTTCAGCAAAAATACCAAAATTTTACATATTAAACTTGTTAGAATAGTTAACAATACGACCACTAACGAGCTCTTTAAGCTAACGATGCTTTGAACAACTGGCCCCTGGTAGCCAGACTGCAGGCAGATCAGAGCTGTCACTGCTAATTTTACATGATAAGCATGCTCCAATAGAATAAACATGCTCATTCAATTTTCAGGAACTTTATGAAAATGGATACTTGTACTTTTGCACATAGCAAATTTTTTTTTCATGCAAAATATATTGTTTAGGGGGAATGGATATACCTTCAGGAGAGACAGCTCCTTTGGTCTCCCATGCCAATAGGAGTCAAGTCTTAAATGAAAGAATTTGCTCCTGAAGAGTGAATTCTTTCCTTCAAGAGTAGACCCCTTTTTTCATGAGACAGAGTTTAACAGGAAGTCCCTTTTGAAAAATGGCAGAAAAATCCCCCAGTTGTATCTGCTCCCCTTAAGAGTATACTTTATTTTTATCTGCTCAAAAACATAATAAGTATAACTGTTTGAAAAAAAATACTCACAGATGGAAAACCTTATTAACCATTAAGATGCCGAGAAAAACTACATGTGAAAATGTCGTTTGCTTATGTCGTCTGCTGAATTTTCTTGCAAACATTTTAGAAATATTTTTTTTTTTTCACACAGGCAAACAGTGTGGACTCAGATCAGACTGATTCTAAAGGAGCAATCTGGGCTGGGTCCACACTGTTTACACAAATGACTTTTAAAGTAAACCGCAGATGACAAAGCAGACGACAGCTGTCGTGATTAGCATTTTATGGGTTAAATTGTTCATTGATAACTTCATATTTGTTCTGATTGCGTTAGTTTAGTTTCTTGAATCTGGATCTGTATTTTTTTCTGTTTCAGAATAAACATGGTGTTTGGAAAGGGAAAAAGATGCCAGGGCATATGGGTAATGACTGGAACATATCAAAAGGTCTCAAGGTAATCTAAGAAACACATACCATGGCCTTTCCTTTTGGTTCATTTCCTGCACAAAAATAAAACAACTGCAGGGAAAATTTCACACACCAATATACTCAAATACATGTATACACATAAACACTCACATTCGGTGACCATTCCACTGTATAACTGTTAGGATTATTATTTTGAATTGTGAATCACTGTTTGTATTGTAGAGCCCCTGTCCATCAGGGCTTTGAGAAATAGATTGGGCTGCATGGTGCTTCTGCACAGATTTTAAATCGACCAAGGCAGGCAAAGTGATGCAAGTTGGATCACCCCTAGTTTCTTTGAGGGGAAGGGCTTGAGATGTCATTTCATCTCAATGTCAGGTAGTAGTCCACAAAATAGGAAGCAACATCTCCAAATTACCTAAATAGTGTTGATGGGGACTTGAAACCTCCACACAAACAAATCCAAATCAAAGTGTTTGTATTTTGCTATTTGACATATAAATTTATGTCTTTGTTGGAAATGACAAAACTCCTTTTGCTCCTTCATTTTGCATAGATATGCCTTGTTTTGGACTTCAAACATTGTGTAAGCATATCGTTTTACAAACACAAAACAGATAACCTATCATTGTTTTCTGCGTTCTACATAATTTCTGATGAGTGTTAATAGGTCCACAGTTTCAAGTACATGTACTTGTTCAATTTATTTGATGCACAGTTTGTTAGAAATTTACAAATAAATGTCAGTAAAAACTGCATGTACACATATTTCAAAATACATGTGAACTATAGTCAACCCTCTTTTTACTGACATTCGTTATATCGGCAAAACTCGTTATGACCGCAATTTCAATGCAATGACTTCTTAACAAAAGGCTTAGCCTCAGTTCCGAGTGGCGTGGGCTTCTCTCGGGTTGGAAATGCACAGATCGAGTCCATAGCCATTTAACCCTTATCTTGCTGTTCACGACAACTCCTATCTCTGGAAACAGTGTAGATCCAGATCAGATGGCTTCTGAAGAAGCCATCTGATCAGGATCTACACTGTTTGGCATTCAGTTTATGAATTTGTAGCAATAAATTACATCAAGTAATTTAATTGGTTAGTAGACAGAAATGGGTGTGGCTTTTCAGCAAGAGAAGGGTTAAGATTCTTGAAATCTAATACTCCAAGAAACAAATGTTATAGCTATTTGTTAGAATCGCCTCACCGTATTTTGACTTCTAACAAGCTTAATAGCATAACAATGCTTTGGGCAACTTGACTCAGGACAATATACTTACTGTTTTGTTTGTTTGTATTGGAGTTTAGTGGTTCATTCAACACTATTTAGGTCATTTTTGATCCGGTCAGTTTACCTATCAACACTTTTCCTAGGCAGGCTTATACGTAAGTGGTACAGTGCACATTCTTTCACCAGAAACTGACAACTGCCATTCTTGAATCAGCGGAAGGGAGAGAATGACCGTAGAAATGATTTCAGGATCAATCTCTGTGAAAGAATGTTGCCGATCCCAGCAGGAATCAAACCCGCATCCTCCTGATCACCAGTCAGATGCGCATCCGACTCAGCTACCGAGGCCGGCAATATACTTACTGTCTTACTTGTTACTTTAAGTTCTTCTTTGTCTTATTTTCAGATTGTGAGAATAAACACAAAATACAATGTTTTATATATAAAAGGACATAATGTGCCAGGACCTACACATGCTTATGTGAGAATTTATGATACGGTCTTAAGTGCAAAAAAGGTTGTTGATGGACGGACTAAACCAATGCCAACGTATTACCCTGAAGATAGTATGGAAGAGATTGAAGAGGAATATTTTGATGATGAACTGTTTCAGTTTACAGAGGAGAGTATAAAATATGAAGAAGAACAGTGAAGTCTGTTGACATAATCACCTGAGCCCAGTTGTTGAAAACATGATGTCGTTAGTTAACATGTCTTATTAAAACTTAATTATATTACATGTATATAGAAAATATGCTAAGATTTGTTACGAAAATATGTGAGTAGCTTTTGCAAAGGCAAAGAGACATTTCATCAAAAATATCTGTGTATATCAGATATACATACTGGAATAGTGAACATTTGGACCACTAATGCTTTGTACACTGAAGAGTTTGTGAACCTAAAGAGGCTTTGAACACCTGGCCCCAGAACAATGTCAAATGGCAGTCACACAGGCTATGTCTGATATTGGTCCAAGATAGCCACCTTGGAAATGAATAGAAACTCCCTTCAGTTAAGGCAACTCTCAGATTTATTTTTGTTTATAATCAAGAGGTTTACTCTTAAACCAAGGAATTTTCTCCCAAATAGCAAATTCTTTCCTTTGAGAGTAGACATCTTTTGGAGTAGAAAATTCTTTCCTTTAAGAATAGACCCCTTTTTGGAGTAGCAAATTCTTTCTTTTAACGGTAGACCACTTTTAGGAGGAGAAAATTTTTTGTGTTTTAACAGTAGACCCATGTTTGGAGCAGATTTTTTGTTCTCTGTTTGCTGTTTACATGTCTTGCCTCTTAATGTTACTATTGTTGGGATCCAAAGCCAAAGGAACAATCAGTGTTATAGATAGGTTTATGTGTATATGCAAGAACAACACTTTTCTTAGGACCTAGCATAGATATACTTTCAGACCCAGCTGTTCAAAGCATTGTTAACAAGCTTGTTAGAAGTCAAATTATTAACTGTTCTAGCAAGTACAATATCTTATACTCAAGATATTTTAACAGGAAAAATGTGAGTAGCTTTTGCAAATAAACTCACATTTTTGCAGCAAAAATATTAGAATATTTGTTTTATTAAATGATCAATGATTTAACAATATATTAGCTAACAACATCATTTGTTTTGAACAACTGGCCCCTGGTATGAATATCTGCATGACCATGCCATTTTGGAAATAAAAAGATAAGCCTCAGTTGTCAAGCTTTTCTTTAACCTTCCTAATATTTAACCACCCAAGCTATTTGACTGTGGGCAAACAAGTTGACAAAAGAACACAGGGATTTCATAAAAAGATGTAAGAGATGATTGCGAGGGATTGTAAGAACTTCTTTAATGCTTGGTCAAATGTATCTGTATTTTTTTTATGCCCCCGCCATTTTATAATGGGGGTGTCGGGCATATAGTATCACTGCTGTCCATACGTACGTACATCCTGTATGTTCGTTTGAAATGGTTTTTGTGCGATATCTTTTGAAAAGATCGGGGAATTTGCTTCAAATTTCATACACAGGTATATAATCATAATGTAAAGGTCAAGTTCGATTGTGGGTAAAATCCACTAATTATTATGAGAGTAATTGCCCTTTTTCAACTTAATTTTTACATGAAAAATGGTTTCCGTGTGATATCTTTTGAAAACCTTGGTGGACTGGATTCAAATTTCATACAAAGGTAAAGTATCGTAGAGTTCGATTTCGGGTAAAATCCGCCAATTATTATGAGAGTTATGTTCCTTTTTTATCCCCATGCACAATGAAGTTGTGAGGGGGGATACAGCATTTGGCCCTTATGTACTTTAGTCATCGCTCCAGGGCCTCCATCTATTGACAGATTTTAAAATAACTTCACACAAATGTTGCTTATGATAATTTCTCGAGCGAGTTTGACTTTCAAGGTCATGGCCTCAAGGTCAAGGTCACTGTGGCTAGTTTTAGAAAAACTTTATATCACTCTAGTGCCTATATTTATCAATATATTTCAATATAACTTCACAAATATGTTGCTTACGATAATATCTTGACCGAGTTTGACTTTCAAGGTCATAGCCTCAAGGTCAAGGTCACTGGCTATTTTTAGAACCAGAGCTCCGCAAGTGGGGCATTATATGCCCGTGGCAATTAGTAAGATGGAGCATATATATACTGATTGTTGTACAAGTTTGGATTTGTGGAACATAACCAAGGAACAATATGTGCTCCATATATTCTTACATGGTACTATTAATAACCTAAAGTGGCTCAAACTACCTATCTCCAACAAATTTTCATGGTCCGTAATATTTGGTGGCCCATAATCTCAAAATAATATAGCATAACTCTGGCAATAAGTGGTGGACTGTAACCTTAAAATAATATGCGTTGCCCCACATAATAGTCTTACTATACATAAAGTTTCAGCTTCATCAGATGTAAAATGTGGGAGACATTATCCGGAAACAAAATATGTTTAGAAAAATATGTGAAAGGGGAATAACTCTGGTAATATCTGGCGGACTGTAACCTAAAAATAATATGCATTGTTCCACATCATGGTCTTACTTTATGTACAGTTTCAGCTTCATCAGATGTAAAATGTAAGATGAGTTATCAGGAAACGGAATGTTGAGAAAAATCTATTAAAAGGGGTATAACTCTTGTAATATTTGGCAGACAGTAACCTCAAAATAATATGCACTGTTCCATATCATGGTCTTGCTGTGTGTAAAGTTTCAACATCATTGGATGTTAAATGTAGGAGAAGTTAGCCGGAAACAAAATGTTTACAGAATTTTTCAAAGGGGCATTTCTATTATTATTTGGTGGACCATAACCTCTAAACAATATGCGCTGCCCCACAGCATGGTCTTATTATATATGAAGTTACAGCTAAATCGGATGTAAAATGTAGGAGAAGTCATCCGGAAACGAAATGTTTACAAAAAATTTCAAAAGGGCATAACTTATTATTTGATGGGCCATAACCTCGAAACAATATGCGCTGCGCATGCCCACATTATGGTCTAACTATGTATGAAGTTTGAGCTTGATTGGATGTAAACTGTAGGAGGAGGTATCCGGAAACGAAGTTTACAAAAAATTTCAAAGGGGCATTACTCTATTAATATTTGGTGGACCGTAACCTTGAAACAGTATGCGCTGCCCCACATCATGGTCTAACCATGTATGAAGTTTCAGCTTGATCAGAAGTAAACTGTAGGAGTTATCCGGAAATGAAAAGTTTACCGATGGATGGATGGACGGATCCCAGGAGGCATAATATAATACAACTATTTTTCAAACGGGCATATAAAAACTTTGTCGTCTCTCTAGTGCCTAAATTTATTGATGGATTTTAATATAACTTCACACAAATATTGATATCTCGAGCAAGTTTGACTTTCATGGTAAGGGGCTCAAGGTCAAGGTTGCTGTGGCTATTTTTAGAACTTTGTTTTCGCTCTGGCGCCTTTATTTATTGATGGATTTTAATATAACTTCACACATATATTGGGTATATCTCGAGCAAGTTTGATTTTCAGGGTCCTGGGCTCAAGGTTAAGATCACTGGTTAGTTTTAGAAAACTTTTATCACTCTAGCGCCTTCATTTATTGATGGATTTTAGAGGTGCATTATTGAGCTATCTGGAAAAAATGCTTCCAAAAATAAAATACATATAGCCGGTATTTTTCTTTAAAACAATACAAGTGAATACATTTATGCAAAAATGCGAACTATTATGATGACAGGTAGACGAGTTTGAGAGGGATTCCCTTACTAGGTTTTGAACACTAGTTAGATCTATTTTTAGTTCGTGACAAAAATAGAATCCCCATATATGACGTTATGCGACGCTCATTTTTGGCCTTGTTTGCTTAGGCCATGCCTGAATTGGATAAAATTTGACGCTGAATACCATGCCATAAGTAACGACACTCAGAGATGATACTGTCGCCATGTATGTGTAAAGTGACAGATTTATTTTTAGAACAGAAATTCCGAACACATGTTCAGAGCGAAGGGTAAACACAAATGAAAACGACCATTTTCACAAAGTTCTGAAGCTGTATTTGGCTCCAAAAGTGTACACATGACAAAGGAGTATGCATTGAAGATAAAAAGCAGAAAAAAAAAAATTTGAGACCTGGTAGCTCAATAATGCACCTTTAATATAACTTCACACAAATGTTTGGTATGATGATATCTTGATAGCCAGTTCTACCATGTGCTCATGTCAGCTACATAACTCCAATACAGTTTGAGATATTTTCACAAAACTTAACACAAATAGGATGTGCAAAACACATGAACCATAACTCTGGTTTGCCTACTTTTAGAGTTATTGCCCTTTGAACATTATCATTTCTACCATGGATTCGTGTCTGCTCTGGTAGTTGAGATTCGTGAAATTTCTCGGATACAAAGCATCATGTTAAAATGTGCAAAACAAAAGGACCGTAACTCTGGTTAACCTACTTTTAGAGTAACAGCCCTTTGAACAGTAAATGTTGAAAATAGCCTTTTCTACCATGTACTTGTGTCCACTCTTCACACAAATGTAAGGCATCAGAACACATGAATCGGATCTCTGGTTAACCTACTTCTGGAGCTATGGCCCTTTGAGCATTGAAAATAGTTTTTTTGTAATATAGTTGTGTCTGCTCTGCGACTTGAAAACAGATATTTTCTTGAAATTTTATGCAAATGTATATCACCATGATGTGCTGTGGACAACATAAGAACCATAACTCTTGCTTTTGAACATTTACATTAATGATAATAGTTGTATTATTGTGCCCTGTCTAGAACTTGAAAACTGTTTCAGAGCTTTTTCTGTAAAAATGTAAAGCAATATGAAGCTCACATGAACCAAAAGTCTGGCTTAGCTTCTTTTTGGGCTATTGCTTTTTTAGCATTGAAAATAACAGTTTCTGTGATAAACTTGTATCTACCCTGTAAATTGATACGGTTTCGAAATAATTTTTGCACAAATGTGAAGCATCATGTGGGTATCTGCAGAAAATAACTGTAATTTTGGTTTACTTACGGAGTTATGGCCCTTTGAACATTGAAAATAGTCCACTTAGTCATATATTCATGTCAACTAGGGAAAGGCGGCCCCCGCCCATTAAAGCTTGGAGAAATATATTGGGCTGCATGGTGTTTCCATGTAGAGCTGAAACCGACCGCACATGAATACTGGTAAAAAGCTTAGGTCTAGGCCTGCCCCCAGTTCAAGTGGTGTGAGTGGCATATAAACCCTATTGGTTTCACTATGCAGCATGTCTTTAGATGTCATTTCATCTCAATGTCGGGTAAAAGTCCCACAAAATTGGAAGCAACATCTCCAAAATGACCTAAATAGTTTTGACGGGGACATTAAACCTCAAATAAAACAAATCTCGGAAAAGGCTAATGCACCTTCGCTCTGATTTTTTTTTTGACAGAGTCCTGGCACCTGCTTGATTAAGAGCAGTGGAAGGGCATGGTGCAGTGCTTTATTTCTTCTGTTTAACCCTTATCCTGCTATTCTTGACAACCCTTACCTTTGCAGACAGTGCAGATCCAGATCAGATGGCTTCTTCAGAAGCCATCTGATCATGATTTACACTGTTTATCATTCAGTTTGTGAATTTGAACAAAAACATTATATCATGTTATCTGATTGGCTGACAGTTAGAAATGGGTGTGGTTAATTAAATCATACAGCAGGAATTGTGAGTAGGTGAGTTACTCTGGCAGCAGATCTTGTTTGGCAACACGTCTTGTTTGGCAAGGTGAGAAACACATCCAAGAATTAGATCATGGGTTTACTTGTTTGTTTGGAGTTTAACACCCTGTCAACACTATTTAGGTCATAGCTGACCAGTTAACCGAAACCTACTTTCTCGGGCAAGTTTATACATCAGCAGTTCACAAGTACAGTGCACATGCTTTCTCCAGAAACAGAACAGCCTTTCATAAGCAGAAGGGTGACAATGACCATAGCAAAGATGTGTCATGATCAATCTCAAAGAAATAATGTTGCCAACCTGATAAACTACTGAAGATCATGGGATGAAAAAAGGACAAACAAAAGAATGCTTTAACAAATATCAAATTTGTAATAAAAACAAGGATTTGGATTTTATTAAAATATTTTTAACCCTTATCCTCCTGAACTAGAATAACCCCTTCCTTTGCAAACATTTTAGATCCAGATCAGGGGCCAGTTGTTCAAAGCATCCTCAGCTTAACCAGCTCCTTAGTGGTCAAATTGTTAACTGTTCTAGCAAGTTTAATATTTAAAATTTTGGTATTTTTGCTGAAAAAATGAGAGCAGCTTGCTGCTCACATTTTTTTCAGCAAAAATTTTAGCATGTTTGCCATAATAAATGATCAAAGTTTTAACGATATGTTAACTAACGTCGTCGTTAGTTTTGAATAACTGGCCCCATATGATCAAGATCTACACTGTTTGACTTTCAGTTTTTAAATTTGTAGGAATAAAATTAGTTCATTCAACAGGACAAGAGTTAAGAAACAACTTCGTATTAAAACATATTAAGGTGAATGGATGCACAAAGGAGATTTCTGTAATTTTTACAAGGTGGACAATTTCCCTGGACAAGCAGTCGCTTCTGAAAACAAGAGGGCCCAGAGGGCCCTGAATCGCTCACCTGAGAATCAGTGTCTCCAGTACATTCTTGGCCCAAGGGCTATACTAGGTGAAGCTTCATACCAAATATCAAAGACCTGAGCCTTGTGGTTTCAGAGATGAAGATTTTTAAATATTTTCCATATATAAGCCTATGAAAAACCAATGGGCCCCAGGAATGGGGGCATTTTTGGCCCCAGGGCTATAATTTGAACATTCTTGGTACAGGTCCACTAGATGAAGTTTCACACCAAATATCAAAGATCTGAGCCTTGCGGTTTCAGAGAAGAAGATTTTTAAAGATTTTGCCTGTATAAGACTTTGTAAAACCAAAGGCCCCCGCCCAGGGGCATTCATTTTTGGCCCCAGGGCTATAATTTGAACAATCTTGGTAGAGGTCCACTAGGTGAAGCTTCACACCAAATATCAAAGACCTCGGCCTTGCGGTTTCAGAGTAGAAGATTTTAAAGATTTTCCCTATATAAGCCTATGTAAAACGAAAGGCCCCCGGGGGGGGGGGGGGGGGGCATTTTTGGCCCTAGGGCTATAATTCGAACAATCTTGGTAGAGGTCCACTAGGTGAAGCTTCACACCAAATATCAAAGACCTGGGCCTTGTGGTTTCAGAGAAGAAGATTTTTAAAGATTTTACCTATATAAGCCTTTGTAAACCCAAAGGCCCCCAGGGCAGGGGCATTTCCGGCCCAAGGATCATAATTTGAACAATCTTGATAGAGGTCCACTAGATGAAGCTTTATACCAAATATTGAAGAACTGGGCCTTTTGGTTTCAGAGAAGAAGAATTTTAAAGTTTTTCCCTGTATAAGCCTATGTAAAAACCAAAGGCCCCCGGGGCGGGGCATTTTTGGCCCTGGGGCTATAATTTGAACAATCTTGGTAGAGGTCCATTAGATGAAGCTTCATACTAAATATCAAAGTCCTGGGCCTTGTGGTTTCAGAGAAGAAGATTTTTAAAGATTTTCCATATATAAGCCTATGTAAAACCAAAGGGCCCTGGGGCGGGGGCATTTTGTGCCCCAGCACTATAATTTGAACAATCTTAGTAGGGGTTCACTAGATGAAGCTTCATACCAAATATCAAAGACCTGGGCCTTGTGGTTTCAGAGAAGAAGATTTTTAAAGATTTTCCCTGTATAAGCCTATGTAAAACCAAAGGCCCTCAGGGCGGGGGCATTTTTGGCCCTAGGGCTATAATTTGAACAATCTTGGTAGAGGTCCACTAGGTGAAGCTTCACACCAAATATCAAAGAACTGGGCCTTGTGGTTTCAGAGAAGAAGATTTTTAAAGATTTTCCCTATATAAGCCTATGTAAACACAAAGGCCCCCGGGGCGGGGGCATTTCTGGCCCAAGGGCCATAATTTGAACAATCTTGGTAGAGGTCCACTAGATGAAGCTTCATACCAAATATCGAAGACCTGGGCCTTTTGGTTGTAGAGAAGAAGATTTTTAAAGTTTTCATTTCAAAAATCTATTTTTAGCTCCTGTGACCCAGATGTGCAATGGACCGGAACCATTTGAACAACTTTGAAAGGGGACCACCTAAGGATCATTCCAGTGAAGTTTGGTCAAAATCCGATCAGTGGTTTAGGAGGAGATGTCATTTGAAGAAAAAGTTTACGCACACACGCACACACGCACGCACGACGGACAAAAAGTGATACCAAAAGCTCACCTCGTCACTACGTGACAGGTGAGCTAAAAAGAGTCTACTCTTAAAGGAAAGAATTCTTTCCTTTAAGAGAAGACCTTTTTTAATGAAGGGAATTAAAATGTTTATGAATGTTGCATCTCCTAACATGCAACCAATCCCCTTGTACAGATGTAAAAAATAGAATTTGTAAAGCCGCTAACGGCAGTTCCAAATTTTGTTATCATACATGTATAATGCCATTGTTACTTTGTGGATAACATCATGTCATAAAAATTATATGACCTCACATGTAATAATACATTGTTAGTGGCACCTAACATCATGACCCTGTCCATAACAACCCTTTTTTATCTGTTGAAATTCTTTTGAACTTCTCAAGCAATAAAAAATTTATATTAAATTGTTATATGATAAATAGAATCTTATACTTGCCAGAGGCTCATTTCATATATTTCATATGAAATGACCACTTGTGTATAATCCTCTATTTATGTAGGGACACACTCAACTATTTGCAATAGAAGCCTCTGTGGTGTAGTGGTTATGCTACTTGCTTTATAAACCAGGGGTCATGGATTTGATCTTGGGATTCTCCAGACTTTTGGACAACTCTTTAAACCGAGGTCCTGTCTCCATATGATCTTAGATGTTGGTAGGACGTAAAACTCAAACACACATACTCAACTATTTGATTACCAATAGGTGTAATCCACATTGGTGTAGTTTTGACTAAATAAATAAGAAACCTTCCACTTAAGCTGAATGGTTACACCTGGCAGATTTTTCCACCATTTTTTAAAGGGAGACAACTTTTGGGACTTCCTGTTCTCTTTTCTATAAGCTCTGTCCCACGGAAAAAGGGGTCTACTGTTAAAGAAAAGAATTTGCTTCTCAGGAGCAAATTCTTTTCTTTAAGAATTGACCCCTGTTGACACCGTAGACAAAAATACTTTTGCCTGAGTTGCCTCCCCTGAAGGTGTATCCATTCCTCTTAACCTTTAACCTGCTGAACATTCAATTAAGCCACACTCATTTCTGACTTTGAACCAATCAGATTACTTGATGCAGCTTATTTCTACATATTCATAAACTGAATGTCAAACTGTGTACATCCTGATCAGATGGCTTCTTCAGAAGCCATCTGATCTGGATCTACACTGTTTGCAAAGATAGGGCTTGTCGCCTACAGCAGGGTAAAGGTTAAGAGAATACATATACTTTGAAGACCTTATGAAGATGGAATACATAATGCAAATTATTTCCTTTTTGCTAGCACTTTGCTGCTGCTAATCTTTGTGAATGTGACAAAGTCAGAGAAATTCTGGAGTGAGTGAGTGAGTTTTAGTTTTACGTCCCACCAACAGCTAAGGTCATACGGAGACGGGACCTCGGTTTAAAGACTCATCCGAAAGTCTGGAGAAGCCCGGGATCGACCCTGCCAGAGAAATTCTGGAACTGCCCTAATTTATGGTAAGGTGAGAAATTTAATGACAATATGAATGAATAGGCAAGCAATCATAATGAAAAATCTGGATGAAATGTGGCCTGCACAAACACTGGGGGATACTATTTACAACCTTTCTTTAACCTTTACCACTCTCGAGGCTGATTCAGCAGACAACAGAAAACAGGACTTAACATCTGATGCAAATTGTCTGCTACTCCAATGGAGTCAAATTGCATGGGATGTCAAATCCTGTTTTCTGGGAAAATTAGAAAAATATTTAAAAATGTTGTCTGCTGTGAAAAAATACCAAGCATGTAGAGCGTTAAAAGACAATTGGAGGTGCAGTAAAATTTAAGCACTTGTGACTTATGACAATGTATGCACATCTGGTTTCATGTTGCACATTTCTTTTTGCCGCGCCTGCTATTAGCATGGCGCGATATAGGCGCCCGGTTTTCCGTCCGTTCGTTCGTCCGTCCATCCGTCCGTTTGTCAAGGCGTCAACATTTGCGACCACCCTAGGGTTCACCCTGGGGTTCAAGTTTATTTCTCAAGAACTATAAGAGCTTCATTAATGATAGTTGGTACAAACTGGTATCTGGGGATGACAACTTACATGCAAGCATCCATATTTGACCTTGACCTACATTTCATGGTTCACCGACTTTGTAAAATATTGCGACCACCCTAGCGTTCACCCTGAGGTTCAAGTTTATTTCTCAAGAACTATAAGAGCTTCATTAGTGATAGTTGGTACAAACTTGTATCTGGGGATGTCAACTTACATGCAAGCATCCATATTTGACCTTGACCTACATTTCATGGTTCACTGACTTTGTAAAATATTCCGACCACCCTAGCGTTCACCCTGAGGTTCAAGTTTATTTCTCAAGAACTATAAGAGCTTCATTAATGATACTTGGTACAAATTTGTATCTGGGTATGGTCACTTAAATGCAAGCATCCTTATTTGACCTTGACTATATTTCATGGGTCACTGACTTTGTAAAATATTGCGACCACCCTATTGTTCACCCTAATGGTCAAGTTTATTTCTCAAGAACTATAAGAGCTTTATTAATGATACTTGGTACAAACTTGTATCTGTGGATGGCAACTTAAATGCAAGCATCCATATTTGACCTTGACCTACATTTCATGGTTCATCGACATTGTAAAATATTGCGACCACCCTAGCGTTCAACCTAATGGTTAAGTTCATTTCTCAAGAATTATTAGAGCTTAATGATACTTCGTACAAGCTTGCATTTAGGAATGGAAACTTTTGTGCAAGCATCTATGTTTGACCTTGACCTACATATCATGGTTGAGTGACTTTGCGCCCCCACAGGCACGACATAGCCTTCGGCGGAATTCTTGTTAAAATATAGTGAATGCTGGAACTCCAAGCTATGCACATTTTAACGGATAGTGATATGGAATCAGAAAATGCTAGTAGGGTGATATGGTATATAACAACCAACAGAACTGCTCCTTTAAGAGCAGCATAATCAGGGTCTATAATATTTTCCATCTGGCCGATACCTTGGCTAGATGGTATACAGTCAACCCTCTTCATACCAACATTTGATATAACGACAAAACTCATTACAACAACAATTTCAATGAGACCAATTCTAAGCTCAAGATGGAAGGGGTTAATGAAGATATTCAAGAATACTGAACTTGTTAAAAAAAAAATGTTGTGGATATTTGTTAGAATCGCCTCAATGAGGCGATTCTAACAAATATCCACAGCATTTGGTTTCTTGAGTAGCTTGAGAAAAAACCCATTTTACCTACTAAACTACTCATGAGGATTGTTTATAGCGGCAAATTCTTTATAACTATAAAGTGTTAGGCAACAAATACTGTCATTATAACGAGGGTCCTCTGTAATAAGGAAACTCATAAAAACACATATACACCTGAACATCTTTATAACACTGTTCCTTGTAAGTCAAATATATCAATGTTTAAAAATAAATCCCCTAAAATGTGAAGATTAAATAGAACTAGACTTGTTTTCTGAGAAAACTGATGTCCCCTTTCAAAACTAGCATAATTTAAGGGCATTTATTCTTGATTATTGAGGACTATCATTTCATTACATAATATTATGTAGCCCTCAGTGCTGACTGAAGAGAAGTCCTCTGTCTTCTAAAGATAAGGGGCTTACTTGGGGGGAAATAAATAGTTCACTAACTGTTGACTAATGTGTACATTATTGATTTTCCCCTTAAATGCCTCAGTTAGGGGATTCATCAAGAGCTACTAATCACCCTATTAAGGGCCGCCTTTGATATGCTCTTGACAGTATATCACAAGGGGCAATAAAATGATAATGAACACACAGTGTGTCCTACTATTACGAGAATAAATTCCTTTAACAGCACAGCTGTGACCATGAAAATAAGGTCAAGGTCACCAAAACCTAATCAGTTATTCAGCCTGACCCAATGTTATAGACATGCAAATTTGATTAAAATCCACCCAGTAGTTCATGAGATATCTTGCACACAAGAAAATGTCACGCCGACTCAAATGCCGATGCCGATGGGATCCGCACTAAAAACAATATGTTTTGTTTGTTTGATTTGAGGTTTAACGTCCCTGTCAACACTGTATAGGTCATTTTGGAGATGCTGCTTCCAATTTTGTGGGACTTTTACCTGACATTGAGATGAAATGACATCTCAAGCCCTGTCTTCATAATGAAACCAATAGGGTTTATAAGCATGGCCGGTCAGACTCACACTGCTTTGCCTGGGCAAGCTTAGATCCTCTAAGTGGTTAACCAGTACCCGTGTGCGGACGGTTTCAGCCCTGCATGGAAGCATCATCCAGCCAAGCTATTTCTTCAAGCCCTGATGGGCGGGGGCAGTAAAAAAACAACAACAAAAAACTATGTACCCCTCCCTTTCGGTTGTGGGGGTGGGGGCATAAAAATGACAATTTACATCTGTAATGAGTATATAGAAAAATGACCATTTATGGTCATTTGTCTATATAATTGTTACATTTTTGTTTGGATGTGACAGTTGTTCAACTAACATGGTTCCTACTTTGGACCCCAACAACAGTGTTATAAAGGGATTGCAGAGTTCTTTATAATAATACTGCATTTACCCTAAGTATTTGGACACCTAAACTCCTTACCATACTTCCTCTAAAATTTTGAACAAGTACAATTTAATACCTGATGATGAGCCTTAAAATAGCTGGACGAGTGGCAAACCTTGTTGTCCCTGATGAGATGCCGCATTCTGTGGCATCTCATCTGGGTCTACACTATTTGCTGAGCCCTGTCTGTCCAAGCACAAATTGTAAATGTGGTAATCTTTATCTACAAATGCACCAAACTAATATAAAGAGCACAGCTCTCAATTCTGTATACCTTATCACAAAAAATATACACACTTTAACACAATAATTATCTGGAATCTTGTCAAAGAATACTAAATGATGAAAATTCTGGGACATTCTCCTCATGTCTCTTTAAAACTGTAGTTGTAAACGTAAACAGTTCTCTTTAAAAGAATGGATACAGCTGACATTTTTCTTTTTTTTATTTTTTTTTTATTTTGACAACAGAGACAAAGTTGGGACTTCAAGTTTACTTTTCTGTAAAGTAAGCCCCTCCAAAAGGGCCTCTCTTAAAGGAAAGAATTCGTTCCAAAGGAGCAAATTCTTTCCTTTAAGAGTAGACCCGTACCGTAAGGGAAACTGTTATTGAATGGCTGCCTACCCTGAGCCTTCACACGCATGCAAAGCCACTTATTCGGGCCACATCTCTGGCTTTGACTTGGACCATTTTCACGTGTCGTCAAAATGAGTGTGCTGATAAGACTGAGCATATGCCTAGATTCAAATTTCATTTGAACCGTTATTATTCCTTTCTGCAGTAAGTACGCTTTTTACTTTATGGGCTCTAAACAGATTCACCTCGATCCTTAACAAGTATGCATAGTAATGCATTTTCATGGAGAAATCTGGAATATCTCAAAATCATTATCAAATATATACCTTTAACAAGCTTTTTACAACATATGACGAAGGAAACCTGCTGCCGGATATATGCAGATTGGATTTTTAAACAAGAGGGCCATGATGGCCCTGGATCGCTCACCTGATCCATAAGGTATCAAGTGGGCCCCTGGGGGAGCCATTATCGGCCCCGGACTATAATATGATTAATCTTGGTAGTGGTCTAAAAGGTGAAGCTTCAAACCAAATATCAAAGAATGGAGAATTCTGGTTTCAGACAAGATTTTTAAACATTTTCCTTATATAAGTCTATATAAACCTTGGGGTCCCCAGGGCGGGCCATTTTGCCCCCAGGGCTATAATTTGAACCATCTTGGTAGAAATCCACAAGACAAAGCTTAATACCAAATATCAAAGACCTTGGCCTTCTGCTTTCAGACAAGAAGATTTTCAAAGGTTTTCATTGCCTTGACTTCTATTTCCTAGGACTATAATTTTAACAATTTAGATGAAGCTTCACACCAAATATCAAAGACTTGGGCCTTGCAGTTTCAGAGTAGAAGATTTTTTTTTAAATTTCCCTATATAAGTCAATGTAAAAACGAAGGGCCCCGGAGCGGGTCCATTTTTGACCCAAGAGCTATGATTTGAACAATCTTGGTAGAAGTCCACTAGATGAAGCTACACACCAAATCCAAAGAACTTGGCCATCAGGTTTTGGAGAAGAAGATTTTTAAAGATTTTCCCTGTATCAGCCAATGTAAAACCAAAGGGCCTGCAGGTGGGGGCATTTTTCGCCCTAGGCCTATAATTTGTACAATCTTGATAAAGGTCCACTAGATGAAGCTTCACACCAAATATCAAAGAACTGGGCCTTGCGCCTTCAGAGAAGAAGATTTTTAAAGATTTTCCCTATGTAAGTCTATGTCATACCAAAGGCCCCCCTGGGCAGGGGCATTTTTGGCCCAAGAGCTATAATTTGAACAATCTTGGTAAAGGTCCACTAGATGAAGCTTCATACCAAATATTAAAGACCTGGGCCTTGTGTTTTCAGAGAAGAAGATTTTTAAATATTTTCCCTATATAAGCCTATGTAAAACCAAAGGGCATCGGGGCGGGGCCATTTTTGGCCCTATGGCTATAATTTGAACAATCTTGATAGAGGTCCATTAGATGAAGCTTCACACCAAATATCAAAGACTTGTGCCTTGCGGTTTCAGAGAAGAAGATTTTTAAAGATTTTCCCTACATAAGCCTATGTAAAACCAAAGGCTTCGAGCCTCGCTCGGATCATATGTGAGACGCCAAGTTCTGCAACGGAAGTTCAGGTGGTTTTTCTCCGGGTACTCCGGTTTTCGCCCACCTCTGATTAATGATCGGCTCGTTATGAGTGAAATAATCTTGAAAGGGCCGTAAAACCAAACCCCCCCCACCCCCCCAAAAAAAACAAAGGCCCCTGGTGCGGGGGCATTTTTGGCCCCAGGGCTATAATTTGAACAATCTTGGTAGAGGTCCACTAGATGAAGCTTCGTACCAAATATCAAAGACCTGGGCCTTGTGGTTTCAAAGAAGAAGATTTTTAAAGATTTTCCCTATATAAGCCTATGTAAAACCAAAGGCCCTCGGGGCAGGGGCATTTTTGGCCCCAGGGCTATAATTTGAACAATCTTGATAGAGGTCCACTAGATGAAGCTTCACACCAAATATCAAAGACTTGGGCCTTGCAGTTTCAGAGAAGAAGATTTTTAAAGATTTTCCCTATATAAGCCTATGTAAAACCAAAGGCCCCCGGGGCAGGGGCATTTTTGGCCCCAGAGCTATAATTTGAACAATCTTTGTAGAGGTCCACTAGATGAAGCTTCATACCAAATATTAAAGACCTGGGCTTTGTGGTTTCAGAGAAGAAGATTTTTAAATATTTTCCCTATATAAGCCTATGTAAAACCAAAGGGCCCTTGGGCGGGGGCAATTTTTGGCCCTAGGGCTATAATTTGAACAATCTTGATAGAGGTCCACTAGATGAAGCTTCGCACCAAATATCAAAAACTTGGACCTTGCGGTAAAAGAGAAGAAAATTTTTAAAGATTTTCCCTATATAAGCCTATGTAAAACCAAAGGCCCTGGGGCGGGGGCATTTTTGGCCCCAGGGCTATAATTTGAACAATCTTGGTAGAGGTCCACTAGATGAAGCTTCATACCAAATATCAAAGACCTGGGCCTTGTGGTTTCAGGGAAGAAGCTTTTTAAAGATTTTCCCTATATTAGCCAATGTGCCAATGTAAAACAAAACGCCCCCGGGGCGGGGGCATTTTTGGCCCCAGGGCTATAATTTTGAACAATCTTGGTAGAGGTCCACTAGATGAAGCTTCATACTAAATATCAAAGACCTGGGCCTTGTGGTTTCAGAGAAGAAGATTTTTAAAGATTTTCCCTATATAAGCCTATGTAAAACCAAAGGCCCTCGGGGCAGAGGCATTTTTGGCCCCAGGGCTATAATTTGAACAATCTTGGTAAAGGTCCACTAGATGAAGCTTCGTACCAAATATCAAAGACTTGGGCCTTGCGGTTTCAGAGAAGAAGATTTTTAAAGATTTTCACTATATAAGCCTATGTAAAACCAAAGGCCCCCAGGGCGGGGGCATTTTTGGCCCCAGGGCTATAATTTGAACAATCTTGGTAGAGGTCCACTAGATGAAGCTTCATACCAAATATCAAAGACCTGGGCCTTGCGGTTTCAGAGAAGAAGATTTTCAAAGATTTTCAGTAAAAAAATCTATTTTTAGCTCCTGTGACCTAGATGTGCAACAGACCGGTACCATTTGAACAACTTTGAAAGGGGACCACCTAAGGATCATTCCTGTGAAGTTTGGTCGAAATCCGATCAGTCGTTTAGGAGGAGCTGTTGTTTGAAGAAAAAGTTTACGGATGCACGCACGCACAGACGCACGCACGACGGACGAAAAGTGATCATAAAAGCTCACCTTGTCACTACGTGACAGGTGAGCTAAAAACAATACTGATCATATTGGAAGGCTTTCAAGTCACTGTCGAATCATGTCCATGGATAGCACTCACTCTGTTCAGTCTTCCAACAGGAAACTGAATCATTTCCATGGATAGCATCCATGCTGTTCAATCTTCTAGCAGGAAGCTGAATCATTTCCATGGATAGCATTCACACTGGTTCACACTTGGAGCAGGAAGTTGAATGATATCCATGTATAGCACCACTGGTTCACTTCCAGCAAGAAGCTAAATCCTTTCCATGGATAGCATCTACTTGATTCACTCCTCCACCAAAAAGGTTGAATCATTAGCAACCACTCTGATTCACACTTCCAGCCAAAATCTGAATCATTTCCATGTACAGCACCCACTTTACTCACACTTCCAGAAAAAAGCTGAATCATTTCCATGTATAGCATTCACTCTGATTCTCACTTCCAGCAAGAAGCTGCATCATTTACATGGATAGCACCTGGTCTGATTCAGTCTTCCAGCAAGAAACTGAATCATCTACATGGATAGTGCCCACTGATACACTCTTCCAGCAAGTAGATGAATCATTTATATGGATAGCACCCGCTTTGAATTACTTCCACCAAGAAGCTGGGTGTTTTCCATGGATAGCACACACACTGATTCACTTCCAGCTAGAAGCTGAATCATGCCTCTTAATAGCAAGGAAACCATAATACTGCAATACAAGATTGACTGTCTCTCTCTCTCGAGGTCCAGTAGGAAAACATATGGCAATATCATCTTTCCAGGTCTACATAGAATAGTATCTTCTGGATCTTTACTGTATGACACTCAAGGGGAATGGGGACACATTCAGGGGAGGCAAGTCCTGTAAAAGTATTTTTGACTCCCATGTCAATAGGGGTCAACTCCTGAAGGAAAGGATTTGCTCCAAATTCATTCCTTTAAGAGTAGACCCCTTTTTCAACGGGATAGGGTTTGTAGAAAAGCAAACAGAAGTTCCGAAAGTTGTCTCCCTTTCAAAGATGGGAGAAAAATCTGCCAGGTGTTCCCATTCCACTTGAAGGATAATTTTTTCTTATTTCTTCATTAAAACCTTTGTTGTGAATACTTATTAGAATCACTTGCAACATAGGTATCTGAAGAGCATTAATGAAAATTATCTCTTAATTATTCTCATTTCTACCCCTTATCTGAAGCTATGTACATTCGAACTTTCAACAACGGTATAATGTGGCAGTCTATGTAGGAACATGTATAGTGTAATTATGTTTGATATGTTATCCATTATTCTAACACTGGTCGTCTATATAGCCAATAGTTAAATCTAGTGATATATTGAGTGATAAATCACTGGGCAGAAGAGCGCGATGCGAAGAGCCGCCTGTTTATCCCCTGTCATGACATCATTCCTTGTTACCTTGACGTTAGATGGTGTAACATCGTTTCCTTGGTCAATAAGAAAACAGGTAAGCGCATGTGATGCAGTCAGTTATACTGACGGGATTCCTTTAAACAATGGCATTTTGTAGGGAGAATCTGAAGTAATCAATAGCATTTTCATTGACTTTTATGTGTTAGGATTTATTGAGTGATCTATCACTGTTTGTTGGTCAGTTGCAAGTAGACAAACACTCCTGCTACGCTTGGGATTTGATCTACATTACAACTGACTGACAAGCAGTGATATATCACTCAATACATCATGGCACTAGAGCTGATCTATTTCTTAAATATATGCGGAGGAGTTGCCATGTACCTACAGTAACAGACATGCCTATTAGTATTATCAAAGTATGTAAGTTCATGATTTGATCTACATGTGTGTGTGTGTGTGTGAATTCGGGTTTATCGTCGCTTTCAACAATTTTTCAGTCGTATCACAACGGTGTCTGGTTGCGACAGGGAGCTCAATGCTCACGTTTATAATGCTGCCTCACTGAAGTATCATTTCCCAGACACATTACATGATACCACACCCAGTCACATTATCCTGACACTGGATCGACCAGTCCTAGCTCTATCCCGTAAATCTGAGTGCCAAGCGAGGAGCAGCTAGTACCATTTTTAACAACTTTGGTATGTCGCGGCCCGGGATCGAACCTGATACCTCCCGTTCCCCGGAGCGGACACTCTACCAACCGAGCTATCGGGGCCGGTTTGATCTACATGATCACACTGTCCATGATATTGGTCTTATGTTTAATTTCTGCATATTTATTTGCTCATGGGTTATACATGACCAATTGTATGTTATACTTGACAAGAATGTCTGTATGTAATACTTGACAAGAATGTATGTAATACTATAATGTTATTAATCAAGTTATTTCGTATTGATCCAGGTACAGGTCCGAGGTCTGCTGCAATGGTCTGAGGCCGAAGGCCGATGGCCAATGCAGCTGACCGAGGACCTGTATCTAGGGCAATGCGAAATTGCTTTATTAAGACAATTTTATTAATTGACAAAATTAAAAAAACATGATTTTTGATTTTTTGACCTCAGTTAATATTGGTTGACCTGGTGTTAATACAGATGACCTCCCATCAATACAGGATAGTCAATTAATACTAGACAAGAATGTCTGTATGTAATACTGGACAAGATTGTCTGTATCTAATACCTGATAAGATTGTAAGGTCAATGGAGAGTTCTATTATGAGGTACATAAACTTGTACTTCATCTCTACAATGACCATGACAATCGGCCCTGAATAAAGAGTTTCAAATGCTTCCACCAATACTCTTCCAATTATCAATTTCAACAAAAATTAGTTGATCACACCCAAACGAGCTAATAATCAATCAGACATAAGCCCTGTCATAAGAAAACCAGTCTTTGGGTTTTGTGTCCAACTCAGCTACCCAGACTAGACTTCATATTAACCCTTTTGGTACCATAATTAGCAAGAGTCCATTTCAAAATTTAGGGGTGTCAGGTTGTGTTTTCTTCAAAAATTATTCGGAAAATAGCTGAACTTTGTGCAAACAGTGTAGGCCCTGATCGAAGCCGCATTTCACGGCATCTGATCTGGGCCTGCACTGTTTGCCAGGGTACCCCTTTTAGGGTTTCTGGTACAAAATGGGTTAAGAAGGACTGTACTATCTGAAGTCCAGTGGCACAAAAAAGAAGATGCTGATCCGACTGAGCAAACATGCAAGTTAATCTGCTATTTGGTTGTTCACAAATGCCTACAAGAATTCAGCCAAAGCTATGGCAAACCAATTGCACAATAAATCTTTAAACAACTGTTTGAACTTGAAACCCCAATCTGAAGTTTTCAAACTTAGGTTTGAAATCCTCAAACAACGGTTTCAAAGACTGCACAATAATTCTTTAAACCACCGTCTCAACTTTCAAACTGGGGTTTAAGCAATGTTCTCACTAGGATTTTGAAAATTGGAGTAAAAATGCTGTCCTCCAGAAACAGTTGGAGTTTCACCATACTTTTCTTTTAAGACTTTTCAAAAAGTTGGAGTCAGAAATGAAAAGCTGGAGTAAATTACTCCAAATTTGGAGTTAATGAGAACTCTGGTTTTAGCATTTATTGTGCATCAAGCGTTAAAACAGCAGTTTGAAGGCAACAGAAATTAACTCCTAGTTTGAAAGTTGAAACCATGGTTTAAAGAATTACCATGTGGTTTTTCTTTGAAACAGTGGTTTAAAGTTTTCAAACCTCAGTTTGAAAACTTTAAACCGGGGTTTCAATTCAAAATGTGGTTTGAAGATTATCTGCAGACTTGGCTTGCCATGGTAAACGATAATGAAAGATTTAATACTAGTATGCAAATGGGGTCTTAACCAGAGTTTCAAACTTCGAAGTGTGGTTTGATGATTTATTGTACATTTAGCATTGAAACTGGGATTTGAAGTTTGTAAAACTAAGGACTGGAGTAAAGGTATTAGAAAATAAATTAACCCTTATCTTGCTGAATATTCATTTAAGCCACACCCATTTCTGTCTATCAACCAATCAAATTACTTGATGTAATTATTGCTACAAATTCATAAACTAAATGCCAAACAGTGTAGATCCTGATCAGATGGCTTCTTCAGAAGCCATCTGATCTGGATCTTCACTGTTTGCAAAGACAGGTCTTGTCGTGAACAGCAAGATAAGGCTTAAAACCTCAGTTTGAAAGTTGAAACTGGTTTAAAGAATTATTGTGCAGTTTTTCTTTGAAACCAAGCTTTGAAGTTTTCAAACCCCAGTTTGAAAAGTTCAAACTGGGGTTTCAAGTTCGAACTAGGGTTTAAAGATTTATTTACTTGGCTTGTCAAATGAAGGTTTTTTGTGCCTGTGTGGAAAAATCTTCACAAAGTCAGTAAACCATGCAGGTCAAGATCAAATATGGATGCTTGCATTAATGTTGTCATCCTTTAGATGTGTGTCATTAACAAAGCTCTTATAGTTCTTGAGAAATGGACTTGAACAACAGGGTGAAAGATAGGGCTGTTGCCAATGTTGACAGCTTGATGAATGAAGCATGGAAAGCTAGACTCCTGCATGGGGCCATGCTAAAAGCTGGCATGACAAAAACTGGTTTGTTAATGCTCAGCTTAGGATACATTTCTATAGTATCACAGACATTATCCAATATTTTCCAATACTGGTCCTTTTAAGCTGCCCTTTCAAGATACACAGCATAACATCTCTTCAAATGCCATTTTGAAGTCACCATCAAGGAGATTCTTAACTACAGCTTTAGCTAAGTAACTGGTAGTGCCACGTTTAATAAGAGGTTGAGTATTTAGGAAGAGTCTCATGTCGTCCTGTTTCTCTCGGCCGTCTTGTTTGTTCAGATCTTGTTGGAATTCATCAAAAGCATCTTTGATTGTCTGAAACAGATCATAGCATGCTAAATTTGTTTGAGCCATCTCATGAGAAGGTAATTATCGCCATAGCAACAGGTAAGTTACTTATTTTGTGATAAGTGAAGGACAGTTTTTGTCAATTCTCCATGAAAACCTATGTTGTAGGTATTCATTAGAACTCCCATGCTGAGGCGGTTCTTATGAGTACCCACAACATAGTTTTATAAGGGAAAACAAGGAAAACTATCCTTCAGTTATTAAAGGATAGTTTTTGTCAATTCTCCATGAAAACCTAAGCCGAGGCGGTTCTAATGAGTACATAATACTCCAAGACATAAATGTTATAGATATTTGTTAGAATCGCCTCATCGAGGCGATTCTAACAAATATCTATAACATTTGTTTCTTGGATATTTGTTAAAATCGCCTCACCGAGGCGATTCTAACAAATATCTATAACATTTGTTTCTTGGAGTATTAGGTTACAAGACTCTTTCATGACTTTGGACTCGATTTGTGCATTTCCAACGCGAGGGAAGCTCACGCTGCTCGTAACCGAGACTACGAGGGTAGGCTGAAAAGTTCTGAGCCTGACCAAGAAGCAGGCATCGAACAACCATGAAATTTTGTATTCATTAAATCCAAACCTTTATTACTTGATTTGACTCAAATGAGTTCAAGTTTACCTGCAATAGCGTAGAAATTCTAGACTTTGAAAATTGATACTAGCACGTTTATATGCGCAGTCTCACCAGAGTTTTTGCTGCTTGCAAACATGTAGAGGAGACCTTGAGGTTGGTTCAAGGTAAGAACTCATGAGCCTAGCTGCATTTCAGTCAACCCTCATTTTTATTTGATTGTTTGTATTTGAGCCCCGCCAAGGGAATTTGTGTCTTCGAGCATTCCGTCATGACACATTTTAACTGCCCATGCCCAGCCATTAAGAGGGGCCAGGGATATGGCTTTCTGTCTGAAGGTTCCTCTTGATTCACTGCTTGTATGAGCCAGGAGCCAAGGTTCTGGCGAGACTGCGCGGATGCGCAGGTTCGCCTGGACCTTCGCTGCTCGCATAGGCGATAAGTACCAAAATCGCTTGACGGGGCCCATTTGGAGTTTAACGACCCAGTCAACACTATTTAGGTCATTTTTGAGCCAGACAATTTACCTATCTACACTTTTCCTGGGCAGGCTTATACACAAGGGGTTAATCAGTACAGTGCACATTTGCCAGAAAACTGACAACTGTCCTTAAAATCAGCAGAAGAGAGAGAGAATGACCGTAGAAAAGATTTCATGATCAATCTCCATGACAGAATGTTGCCAACCCCACATTCAGTCATACGCGCATCTGACTGAGCTAACGAGGCTTGCTCAACCCCCTTTATACTGACATTTAATATAACAACAAACCTTGTTATACCGACAATTTCAATGGAACGAATTGTGGCGCAAGATAAAACGGATTAATATATTCAAGAATACTGTACATGTAATTATTTAATACCCCAAGATACAAATGTTGTGGATATTTGTTAGAATTGCCTCGACAAGGCGATTCTAACATGTCCACAACCCCAAGAAACAAATGTTGTGGATATTTGTTAGAATCGCCTCAGTGAGGCGATTCTAACAAATGTCCACAACATTTTTTTCTCAGTGAGACGATTCTAACAAATGTCCACAACATTTTTTTCTAGGAGAAATTAAGGGAGGATGTCCTTTATTATCTATTATACTACTCCATATTGCGATTCTTTATAGCGGCAAATTCGCTACAGTGGCAGATTGTTAGGGAACAGATACTGTCGTTATAGCGAGGGACAGTTTTTTTCACTTAATATCAGAATTAGAACTTGTACCTTATCCATTTGCACTGGTTGGCTGAAGGTGAACTCTGGATTCCTCCGTAAAATTGTCGAAACAACCATAAACGTCTCCACCATCAGCTGCCGGTATGCTGGATCAACTATTTTGCTCAACATCTGTTCCACAAGCAGAGAGAAGTTCAGCTCATACATTGTCATGTCAGACAGGGTGGGTTGCTGCAAGAGAATTTTAGGAATAAAAAGATGAGAGATATCCTAAATATCAGTTCTAAACTAACAGTCATTTTCAGTCAGTTCACCCTTATCCTGCTGTTCACGGCAACACCTACCTTTGCAAACAGTGTAGATCCAGATCAGATGGCTTTTTCAGAAGCCATCTGCTCAGGATCTACACTGTTTGTCATTCAGTTTGTAAATTTAAAGAAACAAATTATATCATGTAATCTGATTGGCTGATATTCGGAAATGGGTGTAGCTAATACAAATATTCAGCAGGATAAGGGTTAATATGGTAAATACATGTAAATTAATTTTGCTGAAAAAAAAAATAGAGAAACTTTTGCACAGCACTTTATCAGCAAACCATTTTATTCTATTAAATATTGTACTTTCCTGAAAAGACCAGCATGTATGTTGGTGGTTTCTTTCCATTTCCATAGAATGTGTGTGGTTATAATGATTATAAATAGGATAACAGATGTCATACAGGGGGTATGGTCTGACAAATCCATTGCTCAGCTGCCCGGGACAAGTGTAAATCTTGGCTGGGAAAGAGATTTTTTATTTTTCTTTATTTCACTTGCCCAGTAAAATGTTTAGCATATATAAGGAATATTGTAATTCTGGCCGTTTTGAAGATGTTGTGGACCGACGGGCAAGCGACTGAACTTTGGATTTGTCAGGCCATTTTTCAAATGTATTTTTGTCTCCCATATGAATAAATATTCAGCAAGAGAAGGTTAAAACATGTGTACCAGCTGGAACAAACAATAATGTAACTAGGATACCAACGTACAGGACTTAACATCATAACGCTAGACTGGCTCGCCGGCAATTAGTAGACTGTCTGGATATTACAAAATTAATTAATCCCAATTATGCTTCATGACCTGTAACTGTGATTAACCCTTTTTGTACCAAATGGAATCTTCCTCCTTATATATAGCAGGAGTTCATTTCAAAATTTAGGGGTGTAAGGTTGTGTTTTCTTCAAAATTGATTTAGGAAAATGACTGAACTTTTAGCAAAAAGTGGAGGCCCTGATCAGACGCAGCGTTTTGCGGCATCTGATCTGGGCCTGCACTGTTTGCCAGGGTACCCGTTTTGGGGTTTCTGGTACTAAATGGGTTAAACCTCAGCAGTTCGAACTACTCCTATTTCGAACAATATTTCATGGACCCAAAGGTATTTGACTGTACCAAGATGCTGAGCAGACCTTATAGATGTGCAGGGTGATCTGCAGCTTTGTTGTTCACATATGGCAAAAATATGGCATAGACGACATTAAGACTCTATATTATACCCAAAATGCTAAGCTAACAGTGACCACAACTCTACAAACAGGTCAGTATCATCATAAGTTACATGTTTGTCTATGCACAGCAAAATTTCTCTTGTTAACCTTTTTTGTACCAAATGGAATCGTCCTCCTTATATATAGCAGGAGTCCATTTCAAAATTTAGGGGTGTAAGGTTGTGTTTTCTTCAAAACTGATTAAGAAAATGACTGAACTTTTAGCAAAGAGTGGAGGCCCTGATCAGACGCCGCGTTCTGCGGCGTCTAATCTGGGCCTGCACTGTTTGCCAGGGTACCCGTTTTGGGGTTTCTGGTACTAAATTGGTTAATAGCATATATTTATGCTGGTCAGAAAATCGCTTAGGTAGCTAGTGCTACTTTTCTTTAGTAACCAACTGTAAATCAAATTCTTGTATTGCAAGTTTCTGTCAGAGGTCCAGCTCAAATCTACATGGACTGACCTGGGGTAATAGATATCCAGCCACCTTTATCCCTCCGGGAGTCCTCTCAAGTATTTCCCACACTCGCTCATAGAAATCTTTTGGCACACGACTGAGAGCACCATCTATTTGACGTCTCTGTAACGGAGATCTGTGATCATACTCCTCTGGATGCTTGGTTATAATACTGAGAAACAGCTGCTTAATATGATAGGGAGACAATGAGTTTATATTGATACGCTCTTCTTCTTGTTCGAGCTCCATCTCCATGGCACGTACAAACCAGCTGAAGTGGACAAATTAACCCATCCAGTACCGGAAACCCCAAAACGGGTAGTTGGCAAACAGTGCAGGCCCAGATCAGACGCCGCAGAACGCGGCGTCTGATCAGGGCCTCCACTGTTTGCTAAAAGTTCAGTCAGTTTTCAAATAAATTTTGATGAAAACACAACATGACACCCCTAAATTTTGAAATGAACTCCTGCTATATATAAGGTGGACGGTTCCATTTGGTACAAAAAGGTTTAACCCTTTCAGAACTGTAAAATTATAGAGATACTTTTGCAAAACAGTGCAGATCCAGATGAGATGGCTCTCAATGAGCCATCTGATCTGGATCTACAGTTTGCGATTCTGACAACAGAACTCCGTAACTCGCATGAGTTAGCAGATACATGTATTCAAACTTGCAAGGCCCCCGCCCATAGGGGCTTGAAGAAATATATTGGCTGCATGATGCTTCCACGCAGAGCTGAATCCGGCCCGCACACTAGTACTGGTAAACGACTTAGAGGATCTAAGCCTGTCCAGGAACCGCAGTGCGAGGCGGATCGTCCATGCTAGTAAACCATATTGGTTTCATTGGGCGACAGGGCTTGAGATGTCATTTCATCTCAATGTCGGCTAAAATTCCCACAAAATTGGAAGCAACGTCTCCAAAATGACCTTTACAGTGTTGACGGGGGACGTTAAACCTCAAATCAAACAAACAAACAAATATTCAAACTTGCAGGATACAATGTACATTAAGAGATGCTTTCAAGCCGACCGGATGTTGTGACATCCACCTCTTTTTTCAAGGTCAACACCAGACTGCTTGACAAAATAGGATGATGGTCTCAGTACCCACAACATATATTTTTTGGAGAAATGAAAATAAATATCCTTTGCTACTCATCTAACAAGAAAAATGCCTAATGGCATTATGGACGGGTTTTTTTTTTTTTCAGTACGGTTAGGATGGTGGTGGCATGGGTGGTGTAGGGTGGGGTGTGCTGGTGTGGGGTAGGATGGGGTGGGGTGGGATGGGTTAGGAGTCGGGTGGGACGGGGTGGAATTTGTGGTGGGGTGGGGTGGGGGGTGGGATGGGATGGGGTGTGGTGGGGTTGTGGGGTGGGGTGGGCTTGGGTGGGTGGGATGGGGTGAGGTCGGGTAAGGTGCGGAGTGGTGGGATGGGGTGGGGTTGGGGGTGGATTGGGTTTGTTTTGGGATGGGGGTGGGGTGGGGTAGGGTATGCTAGGGTAGGGTGGGGTGGGTAGGGTATGTATGTAAAACTAAGTATGCATGTATGTACAGAACAAATGCAATATCCTAGCCCAGTAACAACTTTTTGTGGAGGGGGGGGGGGGGGTATGATTTGTTTATGTGTTTTAAGAAGAAAAAAAAATAAAGTTTTTTTTTCTCTATTTTTAGCTCTGTTGGACACTGATTTTAGCGATTTTGAAAAAGGGTCACCTAATGAACATTTCTGTATGTATGTAAAACTATGTATGCATGTATGTACAGAACAAATGCAATATTCTAACCCAGTAACAACTTTTGTGGGGTGGGGGGGATTTGTTTATGTGTTTTACGAAGAAAAAAAATTAAAGTTTTTTCTATTTTTAGCTCTAGTGGCCACTGATTTTAGCAATTTTGAAAAAGGGTCACCTAATTAACATTTCTGTAAAATAACTTTGAAATCGGGCCATTATCCCAGGAGGAGATGTCGTTTAAAGAAATTGTTGACGGACGACAGACATCAATTCACCTTGAGCACTTCGTGCTCAGGTGAGCTAAAAAAAGAACGAAAAATAAAAAAAAAAGAAAATTGCATGCATGTTTGTATTATTACTAGCAACTATCAGGGGAGGAGGATAATAATTGTTCATATGTGTTTATGGAGAAGAAAAGAAAAATAAAGAAAAAAAGAATGAAAAAAGAAAGAAAAAAAAAAAAGAACAAAAAAAAAAAAATGTCTCCACCGGGGTTTGAACTCACGCCCCTCAGATTCATAGTCAACAATAGGATTCGTAGTCCAGCACTCTATCCACTACATTGGCATTTGAAAAAAGGTTAACCAAAAGGTAAACCTGAAAAACAGACAATTTCCGCAAAAATTTTAGTCTTTTGCGCCATTTATGGATAATACATGAAAGCGGTACCTCCACTTATGCATCAGTCCTGATATTAAAACAATCTGCTACAGAATAGATGAAAAATATCACTTTGAAAAAAAGGTTAACCAAAAGGTAAATCTGGGACGACGCCCGCCCGCCCGCCCGCCCACCCGCCCACCCGCCCGGACATCGCTATTTTAAAGGACGGATTTTTTTTAAAAAACCCGTCCAATAATGTTAACAGCAGCTACGTGACGTGTGACAAATTGCAGATAACAAAACAACATGTTTCTTTCTCCACTTACCCAATTCTTATCTTAAGAATACCATCAAACTGTTCAGGTGAGGTTGCTATCAATTTCCCTATGGCCAGTATGAGTTCTTGCTGTATTACTGCCTGACAGATGTCATATGGCGTACACTTGGCATACAAGATGTGCCTGATCTCGTTAGGACTGACTGGCTTGTCCAACACTTCCTCTTCATGACCAAAAACTCCGACAGTGACCTAGTAAAATAACAAGTAACTAGTCAAGCTACATTTACTCTTTTTTTATCATATGACGTCGCGTCTGAGAGTGTAATAAAGCCATGTTATATTTTCGATAATCCACTAGTGGATTAAATATACAAATTAGGTAGATATGTCTCGTAACGTTACATGCACGACGTCCTTAACGACATCGTGTTTACTAGTGGCGGAATATTGACATTTTTGTAAACAATCGTGAATAAAATGCGTTTTAAATGTCATATGATAAATAGAATCTTGCATTCGTGCTCATGTATTATTGAATTTATTAAACTCGTTTAGGAAAAGGGATAAAATGCTCGGCAAAGCCTCGCATGTTATCCATTTTCCTCAACTTGTTTAATAAATTCAACTAGAGCTATCACTAAAGGTGATGAATACCCCCACAAAAACTGCCTTGATAGTACAACAGCGCCATTTTGCAATTTTTTCACTTGAAAGGGGCCATAACTATGTCGAAAATTGACGAATTGTAGTGGAAATCGAACTTGACCTGTATTTTATGATGTTACATCAGTGTACCAAAAATTATAAAAATCGGTGAAGCGCTTTTTGAGTTATCGTCTGGAAACCAAGTCAACAGACCGACCGACCGACAGACCGACCGACCGACAAGCTCACTCCTATATACCCACCCCCAAATTTCATTTGTGGGGGTATAATAATACAAAGCCAAGCATTTTATCCCTTTTCCTCAATGAGTTTAATAAATTCAATAATACATGAACACTCACGTAAGATCCTCTATATAAAGAATCTGGAAATAATTATTCGATCCTTAAATTTTGCATTTCCCACTGTCTGGGCTTATTCAGCAGATATCAAATTGATGACAATCAAATTGATGATAATTTTATTTTTTCCCAGAAAACAGATTCATTCAAATTGTCTCCACATAAAACAGATTTTCTGGAAAAAATGTTTTAAACTGTTATCTGCTGAAATTTTTACCCAGAGTGCTAAGGGTGCTAAATACAAGTGGGGAAAGGAGAAAAAAATGCATTTTTAAACTATGAAATACTGATGTCATGCTTTAGAATATGTGTTAAAAGGTTGGGGACTTGAAAGGGTTTTCATTACATGAACCTGTTAAAGTGATAAGTAAAATAATGACATTACGCAAACACGCCTATACAAACACATTGCCACCTTCATTGCCGAAAAAATGAAAATTTTATGATGAAAAATTGTGATGTTTTTCTTATTTCTGCTCAAAATATAGATTGTGGGTACTCGTTAGAACCGCCTCATCGAGGCGGTTCTAACGAGTACCCACATTCTATATTTTAGAGCAGAAATAAGCAAAATAAGGTATAGCCCCGGAAACCCCAGTTTTACTATATAAAAGTGGTGTTCAAGTGGGTCAAAATTATATAGGCGTGTTTTCGTGCTGGCCAGCAGTAGTCTGATACAGTCATGAAAGGAGACCCATTGCAACTCTGAAAGTGGCATATAAATCTTGATTAGCCAAGGTAACAGGCTAATCAGGGCCACAGCCATAAATTTGTTGTATATACACATGTAGTAAAACTGCAGTTACACTGACAGACTCCGATAGACTCCCCTGGTATGTTTTTTTTTTCTAATTATTATTACTATTCAATAATGTAATGACAAACCTTTTTCAAGTTAAATCCCATCTGTACATAAGACACCTCTGACATTCCAGTTAGTAATTGCTATGAAGCTGATTTATGCATTAAATATTCATCCTTAACTAACATCCTTAACTAACAAAGAAGGCAGGTAAGTATTTGTTACAGGATACTTTGTTTGTCGCAATAAAAGCTCTACAGAGCTTATGTTATTTGTTTCGGATATGCAACGTTAAATAAAGCTTCTTTATCTTTATCTTTACATTTATATGTTTATTAATATGCACTACATGTTGTAAATATTTCCTGTACGAAATAATTTGAATTTAAAAATCACTGTGTTTTATCCAAAACTGTTATGAATTGTTTTTCATACAGACAAACAGTGTGGACCCACATCAGACTGCTCCTAGAGGAACAGTCTGATCTGGGTCCACACTGTTTTCAAAAATGACTTTCCAAGTAACCGGCAGATGACAAAAGCAGATGACAATTGTCATGATTGGCGTCTTATGGGTTAAAAGAAAACTAAGCCTTAGTATGAGGAAACCTACAAGAAAACTTGTGTGACTAGTAAAGACTTAGCCCAGCTTGTAAATCCCATAGTCTGAACAGCATCTTCACTGTTCACATGAACCTAACTTCTTGTAGGTTTTATCATGGTGCGGCTGAAATATGGGCCCCGCCAAGCGATTTTGGTACTTATGGCCTATGCGAGCAGCGAAGGTTCAGGCGAGCCTGCGCATCCGCGCAGTCTCGCCAGAACCTTCGCTGCTCGCTCATACTAGCAGTGAATCAAGAGGAACCTTCAGACAGAAAGCCATATCCCTGGCCCTTCTGAAAGGCTGGGCATGCGCAGTTAAAATTTGTCATGACAGAATGCTCGAAGACCCAAATTCACTTGGCGGGGCTGAAATATATTCTGTCCACATACATGTTTTCCTCTGACTAGAATACTCGTAATAGATGGTGCTAGACTGTCAACCATTTTTCCAAGGAGAGCAGAGCACATCCGCACCACGTACCACTCCTTATGTGTCCCCGCCTTCGTGATCAGGTGTTCTAGCTTTTTATTCACTGGCATGCCTTCTACATGGTAATTTGGGCCTTCCCGATGGAACAGAATCCTCAGAATTTGACAGTGAGCAACAAGGCTTTCTGTGTGTCGTAATGTGTTAATGAGATCCCAGGTTGCTTTGTGCTTTAATTCCTGAAAAAAACAGAAAAAAGCCGAAAGGCATTATGGACGGGTTTTTCAGGGTTAACCAAAAAGGTAAACCGGGACGAGGACACCCAGCCGCCCGCAAGGACATCCCTATTCTAAAGGACAGAATTTTTCCTTAAAAACCCGTCCAAAAAACAAAACCAATGAAAATTATTCCAAGTGTATGCATCTTGAAGTGCTTCAGCCTCCAAGGCAGATTTTATCTTTGAAAACAAATCTTTCCTTGTCAAAAGATCTCATTGTAAATATGGATTGACCCTTTCACCCCTGTGTTTCTGTAGTGGATTCTTCCAACATTGAACTTGGACACATCCATTCTTGTAAAATGAAGGCTTTGTCAAAGATTATTAACAGGATGGCAAACAGTGTAGATCCTGATGAGATGGCTCATTTTGAGCCATCTCATCAGATCTACACTGTTTGCACATATATCAGTACCTGTCTACCGGTTTAAAAAGATTAAAAACCTTTTAAGTGTAGCCATTCACCTTGACACCAAATTGCCCACTTAACAGGTTGGAGCAGGTCCATTGAAAAATGTAAAGGGTGTCTGGATAATTTCATTTATTGTAAGTTTTACAAAACAAAATTGTACATGTACTTTAATCATGCTTACAACAGTGTAGGCCAGATCGGCACTGTTTGTGATCTACACTGTTTACCAATGTGCCTTCTATGGGAGGCCACGCTAATATGGGTTAAAATTAATTTTGCAGAATGATAACCCTGTCTAAATGGGCTTTCTCCTTTTTTCTGATGTGAACTATTTTTTTCCTGGCTCTGTGCTGTGTGATTTGGGCATTCCATTTCGGTGCTGCAGACTGTGTGCTGGAGCCCTGCTACGACCACTTAGCAAGAAATGGGAGGCAAGAAAAGTATTGGGCCCTGCCTATCATATGCTGAACCCTAGACATCCAGTGGGCTCAATCAAACTACTGCATCTATTTCCTATTTTTAACCAATATTTGGCTATTTACATAGTTCCACAGAGGGACTTTGGATTTAGAAATGTCTACTGGCCAGAGTAGAGAAAAGGCTGCTCAGCTGAGGTTGAATACATAGTGTAATGTCTGTGACTGAATAAGACAGGTGGCCGTTAAACAGAGACAACCATGAGTAAAAGTACTACTGTATATTTGGCTCTACTGATGCAAAGGGTCTGTGGCATCATAGTTTTCCAGGACCTCCAAGTCCCTTTCCCTCTTATTCATGTCACACATTTCCTGTGCAACATGTTAACAAGTCCGTGGAATGAACTACCCGGTAAACCCCACTCTTTATGGAGAAAACTGGGGTTTTGGGTCAAATATTTTCATCATTTCTTCTCCAAGACATAGATTGTGGGTACCTGTTAGAACTGCCCGAATAAGGTGATTCTAACGAGCACCCACAACCTGTGTTTTGAATAGAAATAAGAAAAATATCATACATTTTCCTCTGAAAATCAACCCTTTTGGTGATATGGAAGAATGCACTATGATGCATGAATACCCTATCTTAACACTTGTCCTGCTGAATATTTTAATCTGCCACACCTACTACCGAATATCAACCAATCAGATTACTTGATGCAAACTATTTCTAACAAATTCACAATCTGAATAACAAACAATGTAGATCCTGATCAGATGGCTTCTTCAGAAGCCATCAGATCTGGATCTACATTGTTTGAAAGACAAGGCATATCTGGGCTCAGCAGGTTAAGAAATAATAGGGTAAAGTACCTGCTCATCAAAGACGGTTTTGTCTGATATTTCTGGTATTGGAGGAACTTCTGTTAAACTCTTAAAGCTATGTCTCCGCACTGACTCTTCAAATGGATGAAATATTTCAGCTTCTGGTAAATGATGGAGAAAATCTAGATGTTCTATACAGGCTGATGATATCATGGACTGAAATGAAAAATTACTCACTTCGTTATAAGAGTCACATTATATTAGACAAACTGCTTTTTTATCATCCAAGTAAATGTGTTATATCAAGTAAACACGCCAATGCTATCAGCATGATAGCTCGATCCTTGGGTTGTATCATACATTTCTAATGATTCAATATTTGTAACTATATAATGATGTATTAACATTACATGCCATAGCTATGTTATGTAGTGGCATTTTGCAACATTCGGACAATTTTATAATTTACTTGGATGCCTTCAAATTTTACCATTGGGTGAACTGCATCTGATGATGTCTTATGGCAATGACATCTCACAAAACATTCACTATGCACTCGTACATGTTCTGATAATATGTTTATTTTGAGACTGAAACTACTGGTAACGATGCCAAATAATTAAAGCTATACATAATAATTTTAAAAGTTATTGTACTGACAGTGTAGAATAGTGTCCCTCATTGGGATACTGACAAAGAATAAGGGTTTGCCTTGTAATTTGGCACAGTAATTTATATCCCTATGCTTATTACCCTAGAAATAAAATGTACCATGTTTACATAGATGTCAATGTATAAGAGTACAGTTCACACTGGTCTAAAAAGGATGCATATAGTGTTTTAGTGACAGTTTTTGAAAACAAAACTACTTCACAGTACACCTGGTACATACATTATTTTATATGTCTGTGTAACAATGATATGTTCTGATGAAGGACAATGGAGAATTACAATGTATAAAATGGACCATTCTAAAAGGTAACTTTCTGACAAAGAGAATATGTATTTTATCTACCAACACCTAAAATGCATTCTTTAAAATATATATTTCATTATTATTTTCATAATCAAGATTTTGTTCCAATACACAGCAAACCTCTAGGCAACCATGAAGTTTAGTTTATGTGCCAGATTTTTTGTTGCCCTTATCCTTTCCTTTGAGAGCAGACCATTGTCAACATGGGTCTACTTTTAAAGAGAAGAATTTTCTTCTATGGAGAAAATTCTTTTCTTTGAGAGTAGACCCCCTTTACAGGGGCTTAGTTTATATGAAAGCAAACAGGAAATTTTAAGTTATCTCTCTTGTAGAAGATGGCAGAATTTCCACAGAAAGTGAGTTGCAAATCATACAAATACCTGTAACTTGCCAACTCTAACCCTGACACCATCAACCTCTCCTCTCTTCAGCTGGGCCAGCAGGTCTAGAAACTCACTGAAGTTTGGGCCTCGGATGTTATCTTCTCGTAACAGCATACAGAATGTCGGCCTCCCTGCTAGTTTCCAACCCTTACACAGGAAAGCCAAATCAGTCTAAACACACAAAAGAAACAAAAGTCAAGTCAGTCTAAACACAGAAAATAAAGTCTAAACACAGAAAAGAAAGTCAGGCTAAACAAAGAAAAGAAGCAAATGGGTAATTCTAAACCCTTACACAGGAAAGTCTACTCAGTCTAAATGCCGAAAAGAAAGTGTCAGTTAAAACATAGAGAGGAAACAACAGAATGATTTCTAACTCTCACATAGGCAAGCCAAGTCAGTCTAAACAAAGAAAAAAAACAACAGGTAGGTAACTCTATTATGCTAACCATCAAGGCATTTGAATGACTTCAACAAGCAAAAGCTTTTCTTTCGACATAATATTATGTACACAGCAATGACTCAGATCAGCCTGCAAAATTGCACAGCATGCTCAAAGGTTAAGGGGAATGGGAACACCTGGCAGATTTTTCCACCATTTTCCAAAGGAAGACTTTCAACTTTTGGGACTTCCTGTTTGCTTTTCTATAAACTCTGTCCCACTGAAAAAAAGGTCTACTGTTAAAGGAAAGAATTTGCTCCTCAGGAGCAAATTCTTTCTTTTAAGAGTTGACCCCTATTGACATGGTAGACAAAATACTATGGCAGGAGTTGCCTCCCCTGAAGGTGTACCCATTCCCTTTAAGCTATGTGCTTTATGAGTCACATTGATCAAAATCTTCTTTATATATTCAGACAGAGTGGGTATGCAAGCGGATTCTTTTTTTTTCCATGTGCACACATCATAATGTAAACAAGTCCATGTAAATGATCACCCCTCTAAACCCCACTTTATATTGAGAAAACTGGGTTTACAGAGGTATACATTATTTTTCTTATTTCTGTTCTAAGACATAGGATGTGGGTAATCGTAAGAATCACCTCAATGAGGTGGTTCTAACAAGCACCCACAATCTGAGTTTGGAAATGATCACCCCTCTAAACCCCAATTTATATTGAAAAAAACTAGGTTTACAGCCCTGGGTATACATTATTTTTCTTATTTCTGTTCTGGGTGCTCGTTAGAACCGCCTCATTATTTACCAAAAGGGAATCTGCCACCTTATATACAGCAGGAGTCCATTTCAAAATTTTGGGGATTTCCTATTTGGAAATGGCTGCACTGTTTGCCCATTACCCATTTTGGGGTTTCTGGAACAATATGGGTTAACTTATCTACATTTATGAAAATAACTCGACCCAACACTAAAAAATTTCAAAATGGCCTCCTGCTGTATGATAAGGCTAAAGATTCCTTTCAGTACAAAATGGTTTAACCCTTATCTTGCTGTTCAAGACAACCCCCTACCTTTGCAATCAGTGTAGATCCAGATCAGATGGCTTCTTCAGAAGCCATCTGATCAGGATCTACACGGTTTGGCATTCAGTTTATGAATTTGTAGCAATAAAATACATCAAGTAATTTGATTGGTTAATAGACAGAAATGGGTGTGGCTTAAATGAATATTCAGCAAGAGAAGGATTAAACAGTAACTGTAAAGACATATACCTTAAGATCATCTACGACAACACTGACATCCTGGGCCATGTAGAAATCTGAGAGTTCAAACAGTAGCGGGTAGCATAATACTGTGGCACCACAAGCTCGATATATCTGAAATAAAAGAAATTAAAACCTTTATAATAATACAAGAAATGGGCACATAAGGCATAAGTGACAAAGGGTTCAGCTGAGTCTGCACTGGCAAATAATTATAGGTTATTGACTTTATATTGTGAAATATTTGGCATGAGTTCATATGGCAATAGATGCACAAGCTTGCGAGTGCCTCTCCACCATATGAATGAGTGCCAAACATTTCACAATACAAAGTCAATAACCTTTTTATTATATAACCAAAACTTGAACTGTCTACCAGAATTCGGGATTGTCTGGCATAGAAATCTGAACGTAAAATAATATTTTGAGTATCTTTAAGTGGTTTAAAATGGAAAATGATGCAGGCTGTTAAGTGTCTTCCTACACGTTGAAAAAAACACATGCGATCGCCAAAGTGAAGATGACCTTAACGCTGGTGGATGTCATAAACAAGAGGCCCATGGGCCACTATGCTCACCAGAGGTCATGTCGTTTATACCATATACAGGCATGATGCCCATCTTGGTCGTGTGACAACAAAAGGCCACCATGCAATCAGTAAAATCCGCTGTCTTGCCTTTTTTCCATACAATTGTCTATGTGACCAAATTTGACTGTGACATAAAAACAGGTCAAGGTCAACCAAAGGTCATCATTTGAACAAAATTGGTAGGGTCCGAGCCCCCGATGCTGTATACCAAGTTTCAAAGTCATCAGCCATTTGGTTCCTGAGAAGAAGATTTTTTTAAGGTTTTTACCATATATGGGCATGGCAGCCATATTGGTCATGTGACCCAGTCCATACGAACAAACTTTCATTCCCCCTTCCCATAGAAGCTCCACATGTAATTTGGTTTCAATCAACCTAGCAGTTTGAGTAGAGAAGAAGATTAAAATACTGAATCTGAGCCATCCAGGACAAAGGTCAGCAAATGACCTTGACCTTTGGAGTTGAAAAACTTCAATTCAGCTTATTGCAAATATCATTTCTGATGCCACAAGTTACCATGCAATCAGAAAAATCCACTGTTTAGCCCTTTTTCCATACATATGTCTAATGGACCATATTTGACCTTGATGTAAAATAGATCAAGGTCAATCAAAGGTCATCATTTGAACAAACTTGGTAGGGCCCGAGTCACCGATGCTGCATACCAAGTTTCAAGGTCATTGGCCATTTGGTTCCTGAGAAAAGATTTTTTGAAGGTTTTTACCATATAAGTAAGTAAGTAAGTAAGTAAGTAAGTAAGTAAGTAAGTAAGTAAAGTCTTTATTTAACGAGGGTAACAACATTTAGCATAGACATTTACATGCATCAGCTAATCTTCCATCAGGCCCTCAAGAGTTATATACAGGTGTACAAATAAAATACAAGTTACATACAGTAAATACACAAGTAAAGACATGTGATATATCATAATACCGCGAAAAGTTGGAAAAAAACAAACAAAAAAAAACTGATCTTTTCTCTCCTCCGATATACAGATTCTGTATAAAACGTATACATAGAATGGCCATATATATACTACATACATTTTATACATACTAACGTAAGATATACCGGTGCATTGTTAGCTATATCTCGAGATCTCCTTACAGCTTATCTTGCTGCTTTAGAGATGCATAATAACTCATAAGGGAAAAAAAAAAAAAAATATAATAGGCACAAATTGAAGTATACTAAATAATTGACCCATTTAGTACCAGAAACTCCAGAACAGGTATCCTGGCAAACAGTGCAGGCCCAGATGAGATGCTGCAGAACGCGGCATCTGATCAGGGCCTCCACTGTTAGCTAAATGTTTAGCCATTTTCCTAATCAATTTTGAAGAAAACCAACCTGACACCCTAAACCCTGAAACGGACTCCTGCTTTATATAATGAGGACGATACCATTTGGTACGAAAAGGGTTAAAGCAATTTTGGCATGGTAGGTGTATAATTATTTATGTAACTAACCATTTTAGGCACCTTCTGTGAAATGTATCTAGGGTCTGAGAGTTTCTCAATTCTTCTGGAAGACTATTCCATACTAGGCAACCAGAATACCTCAGGCTATGTTTGAAATATTCAGTCCTGGGTTTAGGGGGAACAAAACAACCCAAAGAGGTTGATCTTAAAGTTATAGAGGTATTGGCACTGTTGCGTACCATAAAGTTTTCAGTGAAGTATTGCCGTGCAGTGTTGTTATAGACTTTAAACATAAACTTTGCTTTTCTTAAATAGAGTCGGTCATAGATGGACAAAATTTTTAAAGAACTCATGGCTTCAAGTGGATTTTCCACATCATAATCAAGGATTACTCGACATGCTCGTTTCTGCAGTTTATAAAGTTTTAGTTTATTAATCTCAGAAGAGTTTCCCCATACAATGTTACAGAAGTCAATATGCGGTTGGATGTAAGACTTATAGTATTGAACTCGATGAGCTTGAGACAAGAAATATTTTATCTTTGAAAGAAGCCAAATACTTGAAGAAATCTTTTTTGTTAAATGCCTTATATGCTCAGACCAGGTCAAATTGTTGTCAACAAAGACACCCAGTATGTTATTGTTTGTAATCATATCAAGAGTATCACTATTAAACTTAAGGTCAAGGGTTTCTTTGTTAAGCCTTTGACGTTTCTGGATTGTTGTAACAAGCATAACCTTAGTTTTGGCAGAGTTAAGAATCATGCCATTGCTTTTGCACCAAGTGTGAAGGTTAGTTAAGGCAGTTTGAAGGTTATTTTCAATCAATTCAAGTGAATCCTGAATGTCGTACAGAGTTGTGTCATCGGCATAAAGGTCTGTACTGACATTATTTGTGTACAAAGGGAGATCATTTATAAAAAGTAAAAACAGAAATGGGCATATATATATTGGCATGGGGGCCTTATTGGTCATGTGACCCAGTCCTTACAAACAAACTTTCCTTCCCCTTCCCACAGACGCTCCAAATGTAATCTGGTTTCAATCGACCCAGCAGTTTAAGTTGAGAAGAAGATAAAAATACTGAATCTGAGCCTTCCCGGACAAAGGTCAGTAAATGACCTTGACCTTCAGAACTGACAAAATTCCATTCAGCTGAGTGCAAATATCATTTCTGATGCCATTAGCTACCATGCAATCAGAAATATCCACTGTTTTGCGTTTTTTCCATACAAATGTCTAAGTGACCATATTTGACCTTGACGTAAAACAGGTCAAGGTCAACCAAAGGTCATCATTTGAACAAACTTGGTAGGGCCCGAGTCCCGGATGCTGCATACAAAGTTTCAAGAACATTGGCCATTTGGTTATTTAGAAGAAGATTTTTAAAGGTTTTTCCCATATATGGGCATGGCAGCCATATTGGTCATGTGACCCAGTCCTCGCGAACAAACTTTCGTTCCCCCTCCCCAAGGAGGCTCCACATGTTATTTGGTTTCAATTGGTCAAGAAGTTTAAGTGAAGAAAAAGATAAAAATAATGAATCTGAGCCAACCTGGACAAAGGTAGGTAAATGACCTTGACCTTTGGAACTAATAATCTTCCATTCAGCTGAGTGCAAATATCATTTCTGGTTTCAATCAACACAGCAGTTTAAGTGAAGAAGAAGATAGAAATACTGAATCTGAGCCATCCAGGACTAAGGTCTGTAAATGACCTTGACCTTCAGAATTGATAAACTTCCATTCAGCGGATTGCAAATATCATTTCTGATGCCACTAGCTACCATGCAATCAGAAAAATCCACAGTTTTGCCTTTCTTCCATACAAATGTCTAAGTCCACTAGCTACCATGCAATCACAAAAAAATCCACGGTTTTGCCTTTTTTCCATACAAATGTCTAAGTGACCAAATTTGACCTTGATGTAAACCAGGTCAAGATCAACCAAAGGTCATCATTTGAACAAACATGGTAGGACCCGAGTCCCCGATGCTGCATACAAAGTTTCAAGAACATCTGCCATTTGGTTATTGAGAAGAAGATTTTTAAAGGTTTTTACCATATATGGGCATGGCAGCCATATTGGTCATGTGAACAAGTCCTTGCGAACAAACTTTCGTTCCACCTCCCCAAGGAGGCTCCACATGTAATTTGGTTTAAATTGTTCAAGAAGTTTAAGTGAAGAAGAAGATAAAAATACTGAATCTAAGCCAACCTAGACAAAGGTCGGTAAATGACCTTGACCTTTGAAACTGATAAACTTCCATTCAGGTGAGTGCAAATATCATTTCTGTTGCCACTAGCTACCATGCAATCAGAAAAATCCATGATTTTGCGTTTTTTCCCTACAAATGTCTAAGTGACCAAATAAAACAGGTCAAAGTCAACCAAAGGTCATCATTTGAACAAACTTGGTAGGGCCCCGAGCCCCCAATGCTGATTACCAAGTTTCAACATCATCGGCCATTCAGTTCTTGAGAAGAAGATTTTTAAAGGTTTTTACCATATATGGGCATGGCGGCCATATTGGTCAAGTGACCCAGTCCTCATGAACAAATTTCGTTCCCCTTTCCCACAGAGGCTCCACATGTAATTTTGTTCCAATTGGCCAAGTAGTTTCAGACGAAATGTTGTTTGAAAATGTTGACCATGCAGACGACACAGACGACGGACGACGGACCACTGCCTATACTATAAGCTCCCCCGGAGCGCTTCGGCTCTGGTGAGCTAAAAACACTGATGTTTCCTACTGCAGAGCGTCATTTTTTCCGAAGTGTCCATTTTATTTCTTTAAAAAAAAACTCCTAATTACTGAAAGAAATTATTGAAAATCTAAACAGACTGCAGGTATGTATGTCACATTTGCTGGCATAAAATGCGTTTTATGCACTTTGTCGTAGCTTATATTTGTTTTGTTTTAAGTTCTTCCAGTCAATGCGCACGACAATATGGCTGCTGATTTTAGTTACATATATATGTAATTAATTAGTATATATTGAAATGAGTAGTTCTTTTGTGAACGAGACTGCTTATCTACATGCAATATGAACTTGACTATAGGCAATATGGAAAAATAATAAAGTAAACAGGACTTTTTCTGGGTATATGATAACAGGGCTAGATGCATACCGGTAATCTTTTGCATGAAGCTACCTCAAGTTCTCAGTGCTTTTTGCTGGTGCTGGTGACGTATGCGATAATGACCCTTTTCACATGAGCTGATTATTTTATGTTGCTTTGTTTATCCCACTTTGTATCAAATCGAATCTTCCTCCTTATATAAGGTACTAGATATTTATTATGAATTTTCGGCTCACATAGGTGCATATACAGAAGCATCATAATATACCAACAAATGAATAATATAGGAAAGGATCATATAATTACTTAGAAAAAAAAAAAGCAAAAAACAATGGAACATGACAAAAATGACCTATATGATAAAGTAAGATTGTCTTTCAAAAACCTGTCTCCCATATGACTTGCCTGGCTCATTCATCTGGGCAAGGTGACCACCATAAACACCGGAATAAAGTGGCCCAGAGCATACTGCCTGTACCCTCCAGGACCACCTCACCTAGCGAATCTGGTGCACAAATCATACTAACTGTGTACCCAAGACAGCTCCCAAAGTAACTAATTATGGGGGTGCTTGCATACCCCACCACTAAATAATCCAGAATCCCTGTGCCTTCGGGTTTCAGATAAAAAGATTTTTGAAGGTGTCCCAATAAGGGTTTATGTTAAACAAGTGACCCCTGGGGTGGGACCATTTCTGACCCAAGGGCTATCATTATAACAATCTTGGTAGAGGTCTACTAGATGAAACAACAAACCAAATATCAAAGACCTGGGCATTCCGGTTTAAGGCAATAATATTTTTAAAGTTTTTTACCTATATGGGCCTATGTAAAACAAGTGACCACAGGGACTGGGCTATTTTCAGCCCAGGGACTATGATTTGAACATCTTGGTGAAGATCAACTAAATGAAACTACAAACTAAGGCCTGGGCCTTTTAGTTTCAAGACAAGAAAATTTTAAAAGTTTTTCTCTGTGTGGGCCTATGTAAAACAAGTGACCCCCAGGGCAGTGTCATTTTTTGACGCCAGAGCTGTAATTTGAATAATTTTGGAATATGTCCACTAGAAGAAGCTACATACCAAATATCAAAGACCTGGGACTGATTTCAGACATGACGATCTTTAAAGGTATTTGCTAATTTTCCTCTTGTTGCCATGGCGGCCAGAGTTCAGTCTGATCTGATTACACACTGTTTGCCTGTATGCAAAAATATTTATCAAGAAGTTTGCAAGAAGTTGCAGCAGACGACATACACCTGTGGACACAAAACTGTTCAAACTCCAATGAAGTACCTTTCAATGAATCTCTTTGCATCAAGTTAGTTTGACAAGCAAATGTCATTCATCAAATAATTCAACAACTAGATCAAGCAATTGATTGGTCTCATTTTGGCAAACACTTTCTCATTGACATTTGAGATGTACATGTATTTTGATTGGACAGAACAGGAGCCAGTAATGAAATGTACACCACCAAGTGTTTTGAATTTATTTCTATCTGGCAGTTGACTGACAGGATGTCAGGATATATTGAATGATGATTCAAGTCAAAATGAAATTAAGACCATCAAAGTTTGAATGGTTTTGTGTCCACAGGTGTAAAGAGATACATTTTTTCTAGGCATTACAAAAAGTTAATTCATCAGGTAAAAGTCCCACAAAATTGTAAGCCACATCTCCAAAATGGCCTATATAATGTTGACAGGGATGTTAAACCTCAATTCAAACAAACAAATTCTCACCTTAGAAGTACTTAAGACACCAAATGGTCTCTTCGGCCTCCCTGTGAGATCTAATTTCTTGTTTAACCCCAGATATTCATACGCCTTTGACAGTTCCTTCGGTGACCAGATCTGTATTGGCTCCACCTGGTGTGGAGTTTGTGTAGGAATGCCATAGGTTGCCAGGAGCTGTTGGAGGCGGGAACTTTCTGCTATCAGGACCACTTGTATGACAAGATCTGGTGGGGTAACCTACAAAAGAATTTTCGTAAATGTTGAAAGCAAATACCATAACAGTTAACTGAAGTGTACTGAAACATTGTAAAAGGCATAATGGACATTGTTGTAGAGTTCATAAGATATAATGCACATATTTAACAAAATATACTAAGAATTAAGATAAATCACCTGATTAATAAGCATTTTCTTTTTCACCTTATTAGGGCTACCATACTCTTAAAGGAAAGAATTCGCTCCACTTGGGAGCAAAGAATTTGCTCCACTTGGGAGCAAACTCTGTCTTTTAAAAGTAGGTTCCTCACATAGAAATTTAAGCTTACTTTTTCTAGATTTAGCTTCTTGAACTTAACGATAATTTACATTTAAACTATGCCACTGATGAGCTTCATATAATTTATTTTTTGTAATTTAATTTACACCTATTACAGTAATAGTCCCTGTTGATATTCAGTTGTTGTTCTTTTTGTTTGCATTATTACCCTTGTCCTGCTGAACCATGATAGGCTCTAACTTTGCAAACAGTAAAGATATAAGCCAGCTGATCAGTATCTTCACCGTTTTACATTCAGTTGAAAATAATTTATGTCAAGTAATCTGACTGGCTGAAAGTCAGAAAATGGGTGTGGAAAAAAATTAGTTTATTCAGGAGGACAAGGCCTAAGTGAAAAGTACACCCCTACAAGGGAGATTATTCATATGTACAAAGTCTTTCCTCATCCTCTTAAAGGACTATATACTCTTAAAGGAAAAAATGCTCCCAGAAGGAGTGTGTGTGTGAATTCGGGTTTAACGTCACTTTCAACAATTTTTCAGTCATATCACGACGGTGTCTGGTTGCGACAGGGAGCTCAATGCTCACGTTTATAGTGCTGCTTCACTGAAGTATCATGTCCCAGACACATTACATGATACCACACCCAGTCACATTATTCTGACACTGGATCGACCAGTCCTAGCTCTACCCCGTAAATCTGAGTGCCAAACGAGGAGCAGCTAGTACCATTTTTAACGACTTTGGTATGTCGCGGCCCGGGATCGAACCCGAGACCTCCCGTTCCCCGGAGCGGACACTCTACCATCTGAGCTATCGGGGCCGGTCTCCTCCTTTCTGATATTAATAACCCCAATTTAACTAAATCAATTTCAAACATCTGTATCTCATTTTACAGAGAAAATAGGGCTTGGCATGACATGTGACTTATCTGTAGGTCAAACTTCCCCTAAAGCAAAGAGGGCAGACCCAGATCAGACTCTGATCAGAGTCTACACTGTGAAACAGGTTTGTGAAAGGAGAATTACAGCAAGTCCTTATTGTGTCCAGGTTTTTAGGATTTTAACAGTATCCATATGAAATCTCAAACCTTATTTTATCTTAAAAAAATGTGCTCTGCTCTAAAAAAATATGTGCTGCTTTATTAACCCTTATCTTGCTGTTCACGACAACCCCTATCTTTGAAAACAGTGTAGATCCAGATCAGATGGCTTCTGAAGAAGCCATCTGATCAGGATCTGCACTGTTTGGCATTCAGTTTATGAATTTGTAGCAATAAATTACATCAAGTAATTGTATTGGTTGATAGACAGAAATGGGTGTGGCTTAAATGAATATTCAGCAAGATAAGGGTTAAGGGTTAAGCATAATTAAGAAACCCACTTAATGTTTCTAAATATATTTTCTTTTTGAAAACTGGTAGCATATAGTTGTAACCTTAAAATGTCAAAGAACAGCTAGTGGCTTAAACATCTCTTTGAATATACATGTATTCATTAGAAGAGAACTTCTTCATTGCAGAATCTGATTTGACTGATCATAATTCTAACAAATATTACGAAGAACATAAAATGCCAAAATGATTTCTCACATGGAGATTCTATGTCAAAAAGCATTTGATCAATGATTATTAATCACAGAAAGAAACAATCACCTTTCTCGCTTATACCTCCTTTTGCATGCAAAACCTTTGATCCAAATACATGTCATAATTATAAAGGGTTCATGACAAAACATAGAAAGACAAAACATAGACCGGTCATAACATAGACGCGACAAAAGACAGAACATAGAAAAATAAAATAGAAAAAACATAGAAAAAACATAGAAAAAACGTAGAAAAAAAAAATATGTAGAAAAAAATAAAAAACAGCGAAAATTTTATTGACACTCTAGTATAAAGCATATACATATTTTTTTGATTCGTGGTCCGCAATATTTTGTACAAAAAGCCTTCATATCCAATTTGAGGCTTTCCTTTGAGGCTTTCCTTTTTGCATTTGTAAAAGTTCCATTTCCGACTATTCCGACCAACTATTTAAAACTAAATGACCAGTAAATAACAGTTTTCAAAAAACATAACTAATGTAAAAAGAAGGAAATAATGAAAAAGTGAACACATAGTACAGGTACTCTTCAATAAAAAAAAACAACACTACACGTATAGTTCGCCAACAAATAGCTGGCAGTGACGTAGCTGACTATTTGAGCTATTTTACCGTTAGCCCCATAAGCTTTGCATTGTTCAAAAAAAAAAAACAAGTCGTGATGTCACTGTCAACTTTTCCTCGACGGACAGTACTTCAATAGTCATGATAACGGTAAGTTGACTGAAGCGAGACAGTAAGCGGATATAGAATAACTAATCAGTCACTGGCTGGTAAATGATTGTTTGCTGCAAAACTGATCGGGTGCGACAAAATATAGATAACTTTCTGTCTTTTGTCGTTCTATTAATTGTCTTTCTATTAATGGTCGCTTCTGCCTTATGGCGCGTCTATGTTATGTCGGTTCTTCCTTTTGTCTTTCTATGTTTTGTCGGATACCGATTATAAAATGCTTCTGATCAAACATTGTTCAAACATTAACTCCTTGTCTTTTTGATCAACTGAGAATAATCCTAAGTATTGGGACAGCAAACAGTGCAGACCCAGATCAGACTGCTCCTGAAGGCGCAGTCTGACCAGGGTCTACACTGTGTGCCATTTGGTCCGCATGTTTTGGCCTCCTTGCTGGGTTATGAAACAAATTTGTTAAAATTCTAGGAGAATTACAGCAAATCCTTAAGGTGTCTGAATTTTTAGGAGTTTTATGGTTAAGCCCTACGTTTGCGTTCAGATCAGATGGCTTCTGAATCTGTTCAGGATCTAAACAGTTTGTTATTCAGTTTGTGAATTTGCAGGAATACATCATAATTACAGTGGAACTTCGATGGCTCAAACACCTTTTGGACCTCGAAAATCTGTTCGAGACAGGGGTAGTTCGAGCCACTCAGGATTACTGCCAGGAGGCATAACGTGATACTTTTAAACAGCCTTTCGGTGTTCTATAATGAAAATGTATGCTGTGTGTACCCATGGAACAAATTCTTAGCTCAATTAGGCGATTCTAATGAGTACACACAGCATACATCTGCAAGATAAAAGTCGAAAATCTCCTTAATTATCTCACAGTTCTTTGTATGTAGAGGCATTCTCTAGAGACTGAAAAACGGGTTCGACTCAGCCATGGTAAATGAGCAATCAGTGTTCGAGCCATCGAAGTTCTACTGTATATTGATAGCCAGAAATAGGTGTGACAAAATGATATATTCAGCAGGACAAGGGTAAAACACTACAGTAAAAATCCAAAAACTTCAGACCCCTTGAGAACTTGCTGTAATTCTCCTTAAATTTTAGCAACTCTGTTTCATTATCCAGCAAAGAGTCCAAAAAGTGCATACAGAATGGCAAACGGTGTAGACCCTGATCAGACTGCTCCTGCAGGAGCAGTCTGATCTGGGTCTGCACTGTTTGCTAAGGCCTGTCTGTCCCAATACTTAGGATCTTTATGGTAAATACAGTCATTTGTTAAAATGATAAAGGACTGTCACATCCTGTGGGATGTCAAGAAGCTATGAAGCTGCATACTGTTATGATTTCCTTCAAAAGCATTTATCTGACTTTTGCAAAGAAGCATGCTGTAAGGTTAAAAGTCAGAAGTCCCATGTACTAAGAGCCAATTACCATATGATACTGACTTTAATTAGCACACAATGTACAGTAAAACCTGTCATAGTGGCCACCTCTATTATGCAAGCAACCTGCATTAAGCAAGCATACATTCAGTTCCCAAAACAGGCAAATGCAATTAAATTCACCTGCATTAAGCAAGCACCTGTCTTAAGCAAGCACATTTTGAATATCCCATAGGTGCTTGCTTAACACAGGTTGGACTGTACTCAAATTAACCCGTTCACCCCTAAGTTTCTGAAGTGAACTCTTCCATAATTAAATCTTGACTCATTCAGTCAATCATCAACATGGTGAGAAGCAGTGTAGATCCTGATGAGATGGCTTGCAACTGATCGCTCATTATTCTTTTCTGGATTCAAGTTAAGATAACTCTCTTTATACCCACATTTTATAACAAAAAAAACTCGTTACAACAATAATTTCAATGGAACAAATCCTTAGCTTAAGATGGGAGGACTCTCCCATTACAATATACATGTACATGTATGTTAGACAAGTACATTTGTCATTTAAGGGGTGGCAAGCCTATTTTTTATTCTATTTCTGATGGCAAATTCTATTGGCAAATAGTGCAGGCCCTGATCAGATGCTGCATTCTGTGCCGTTTGATCTGGGCCTCCAATGTTTGCCAAGGTACCCCTTTAGGGGTTTCCCGCATGCAATGAGTTAATGGACTACTGTATTTATTACTCCAAGAAAGAAATCTTGTTGACAGTTGTTAGAATCTCCTAACCAAGGTGATTATAACAAGTAATTTCAAAATCCATCAAGGAAAAAGAAAGTTACTGACTGGACACAAAAAAAAGACCTTTTTTTGACATTTGACCTTTAAGTATGACTTTGACCTTTGAGGTACCAACTTGGATCTTGGGCATGACACATCGTCTCATGATGGTTAACATATCTGCCAAGTAATTTCATATAAGAAAGTTATTGACCGTACACAAAAAAAGCCCCTTTCTTGACCTTGTTGTTGTGCACGACACATCGTGTATTGAAGGTGAACATTTCTGCAAGGTTACTTTAAAAAGTCCATCCAGAAATAAAAAAAGTTATCGACAGGACACAAAAAAAAGACTCTTTTTTGATATTTGACCTCTAAGTATGACCTTGACCTTGGAGGTACTGATCTGGGTCTTGTGCGCAACACATCGTCTCATGATGGTTAACATTTCCGCCATGTAATTTCATAATCCATCCAAGAATAAGGAAGTTATTGACAGAACACGAAAAAAGACCCTTTTTACATTTGACCTCCAAGTATGACCTTCACCTTGGAGGAACTGACCTGGGTCTTGTGCGCAACACATCGTCTCATGATGGTTTACAATTCTGCCAAGTAATTTAACAATCTATCCAGGAATTAGAAAGTTATTGACCAAACCAGAAAAAAGACCCTTTTTTATCTTTGCCCTCTTAGTATGACCTTCGTTGACCTTTGAGGTACTGACCTGGGTCATGTGTGCGACACATCATCTTATAGTGGTTAATATTTCTGCCAAGTAATTTCAAAATCCATCTCAAAATAATAAAGTAATTGACCGGATATTATGTGCCCATGCATACATACACGATTTTGTGACCGATAAATTTGCAAGGGAAATAACTGAAAAAAATATGAATGCAAGAGTTATAATTCTTCGCTCTGCACGTTGTCTAATGTTGATTAATATTTATATGTAGTTTCGTGAAGATAGCTTGACTGGTTTTCAAGTTATAGAGCGGACACAATTTTGTGACAGACTGATACCAGGGGGGAAAAGCAATATGTCTCCACGAAAAGAAGGGAGACATAATAATGGGTGAAGGAATGTGTAAGGCTACATACAAGTAAATATTGGGATGAAGAGGGGAGGTTTCTGGGAATGGGATGTTCCAATCACCTGCCTATACACTGTGTAAAATGGGATAAGTTCTGATGTTTTGTTTCTTTTTTTGTTTGTTATGGTCATTTTTGGGCCGGTCAGCTTACCCATCCACAATTTTCCTGGGCAGACTTATACGTAAGCGGTTAAGCAGAGCAGTGCACATTCTTTTGCCAGAAACTGACAACTGCCCTTCTTTAATCAGCAGAAGGCAGAGAATGACCGTAGAAAAGATTTCATGATCAATCTCCATGAACGAATGTTGCCGACCCCGGCAGAAATCGAACCCCTATACTCCTGATCACCAGTCAGACGCGCATCCGACTGCGCTACGGAGACCACCAAGTACTTGGTTTGATTTGAGGTTTAACTTCCCCGTCAACACTGTATATGTCATTTTGGAGATGTTGCTTCCAATTTTGTGGGACTTTTACCCGACATTGGGATCAAAGGGCATCTCAAGCCCTGTCGCCCAATGAAACCAATTGGGTTTATAAGCTTGGTCGGTCCAACTCGCATCACTTTGCCTGGGCAGGCTCAGATCATGCAGCCCATCTATTTCTTTAAGCCGCTGCCAGCAAGTACTGTCTACAATTATGAAGGTCTACAAACATGACAGCCATAACAGGTCAATTTGTCTGGTTCAATCAATATGTTGTAGAAATATTGTATAATTTTATATTGTAGAGGATAAGACTAAATACAGAATGAACAACCAAACAACAGGCTTTTTTATCGTTGTGTGTTTATTCGTCAACCGGTTTCGGTCTACCAAGACCTTTTTCAAGATTTTATATTGTATAACAGAACAGATGTTTGGAGCAGAAACCAGAGAACAAATAATTATCAGATCAGTGTCATTTCTATGGCCATCAAAACCGTGTTGTGTTCTGGTATATCATGTAATAAGAGACGTTATTTTGATGATTTTTGGCATACAGTGAGTCTCTCTCTCTCTCAGATGACATATGACCTACAGCATCACTAAATTTACTTTAAATGATGTTCGATGGGTGTTAATTAAATTTCATATCTGCTTCACAGATACTCACAATCAGATTTTTTTTCTGCTCATTTTTTTTGTTGAGTTTGAGGTTTAACGTCCCCGTCAACACTGTATAGGTCATTTCTGAGACGTTTCTTCCAATTTTGTGGGACTTTTACCCGACATTGAGATGAAATGACTTCTCAAGCCCTGTCGCCCAATGAAACCAATAGGGTTTATAAGCATGGACGGTTCGATTTGCACCGCTTTGCCTGGGCAGGCTTACGCTTTGCCTGGGCAGGCTTAGATCCTCTAAGCAGTTTACCAGTACTCGTGTGTGGGTCGGTTTCAGCTCTGCGTGGAAGCATCATGCAGCCTATCTATTTCTTTAGGCCCAGATGGGCGGGGGCAATTTTCTGTTCATTTAAAACAAATCTAATTTACTCATTTTTAAACACCATCACCACAAAATAATGATAAATTTATATTAATTATATGTAAAATTCTATCAAGTCCAATGTTGAATGCAATCAGCATGCCCCATGACTGAACTTGTTATATTATAATACATGTAATGTGATTATATTTTCATTTTCAAGTACTGTATTAACTCTAAGTATTCGGACATATCAACCCCATACCAGACTTGTTCTAAAATTAGAACAAGTACAATTTACTACCAAATGTTGTGTCTAAAATAGCTGGGTGAGTGGCAAATAGTGCAGACCCTGATGAGATGCCGCGTTCTGCGGCATCTCATCTGGGTCCGCACTATTTGCTCATACGTATATGTCCAAATATACGGCAAATACGGTAAACAGATAAACATACATGCCATATAAGTTTCAATAAAACATGTATATCTGACAGACAGCATTTATTTTGATAGTATATAAAACACCCCATTTGATGCTCAGACATATTTTGGATTGACTGTTTGTCAGTCAATCCAAAAATACTATGTGCAGTAGCTTTTTATTGCTGATGTCCACATGACCATGGCTGATTTGTATGAAATCCAGGTAATTAATGGCTATTCTTGTCATTTTGACGTCAAAGTGTTGTGTAAACAGGGTTATCTGTAAATCCTAGGCTAAACACATGAACTGGATTTAGCAAACAGTGTATGTACAATGCTGCATCTGATCAGGGTCTACACTGTTTGCTTAACTCTTATCTTGCTGTTCACGACAACCCCTATCTTTGGAAACAGTGTAGATCCAGATCAGATGGCTTCTGAAGAAGCCATCTGATCAGGATCTACACTGTTTGACATGAAGGTTGTGGATTTGTAAGAATAAATTACATGAAATAATCTGATTGGTTCAAAGTCAGAAATGGGTGTGGCTAAACTGAATATTCAGCAAGAGAAGGGTTAAAATACAGGAATTCAAGGGTTAAATGAAACAGTCTAATTCTCTCCTCAGGGCTATTTTACCATCTCAGAGACAACCGATCCACCAGTACTGTCAGTGCTTTGATTCTTTCTAATTAGGCAAGAAGTGTTCCACAGTGTTTCTTGCATGTTTTGCATTACCCTAACATACCCATGCGACATAGGGCATTTTTTTCACATCTCCAAAATAGCTACTTTTCTGATAAAAGATTGTGATATTTTCTCATTCATATTGCAAACATACATTACGGCTCAGGTATAAGAACCAAGAAACTCTTTATTCCAAATCTCAGCGTTTCGAGCACTTTCCAAAACACTCGGAATTGTTCCGAGTAGATGTATATATTCGGCGGACACTCCTTGGAAACACTCGCAAGGTCTGCGCTAAGTATGCAAAGTTTCGCGAAATTATTCCGAGTCGAAATATCGGTGGCAATATTTTCTCGCGAAGTTATGCGGAAATACTCGGAGGAATTTGACGAAATACCTGGGCATTTTTTTTCGTTTATTTAATGTTCTTTTACCATCATATATATTTATATATAATATTAAGATAATATATATCACTGATAGTTGTTATAATGTAAACGATGTCAAAAGTCAACAATGAGGTAATCACTAATTACCCAGGGTGTGATCCTCTACAGTGATTTCAAACAAGGGAATCAGTTGGGCATGACGAGTACATACAGCTCTTTCTAGTCCGTAATTGAAAGCATGTTGAACATTATAAAATTATGGTTAAATTTGATGTAATTACCTTAGAAATGTTAATTAGGTAATTGTAAGAATCCCCGTGATAACGTCGTATTGCGTAATATGTGGTCGCTGTCTGCAGTCAGTTAGAGTTGTCTCTCTTAGTAAACTGTCAATCAACCAGCAAGCTTCCCTTCAGACAATAGTGCAAAATCGGTCATTTTGAACTCAAAATTTCTCCATGTAATTTTGATATTTTCAAAAAAAGAAAATTATTTGGATATAATATAATCATTTGTCTTTCATTTTTTAATAATTTTAATTTGAAGTATTATCAGACAAATGAGACACAAATAATCAAAGGTGATAACTGTCAGCGAAATTTTAACGGGTTTCGGACACCATTACTGGCTTCTTTTAAACTCAAAATTTCTACATGTAATTTTGATATTTTCAAAAAAAGAAAATTATTTTGATATAATATAATTATTTGTCTTTCATTCTTTAATAATTTTAATGTGAAGTATTATCGGACAATTGAGAAACAAATAATCAAAGGTGATAACTGTCAGCGAAGTTTTGATGGGTTTCGGCCGCCATTATTGGCCTCTGATACAGAGAAAAAAAATGACTGTCCAGTTGTCAAAGTTTAATTAAATTAATCGCCACTCGCAAATACTCCCAAACACTCCGAATATCACAGGTAAGCTCTGAGGTCCGCGGAATTTCCACGGAATATCGAGCGCATAACTTGGAGTAAAATATTTTCACTCGGAGTGGTTTACTTCAAACCATTCGGCGGAAAAAAGCTGATTTAAAAAGTTGTTTGCGGAATGAAAAAGAAAAACGGTTCAAATACCTGAGCCGTTCTGTAGGTTGTGAGTGTCTGTAAGAACACCTCATTGAGGCGGTTCTAATGAGTACCCACACTTATGTCTTGGAGCAGAAATAAGAAAAATAATGCATACCCTGGTAAACCTCAATTTTCTCTATATAAGGTGGGGTTGAGTGGGTGTTCATTTCACAGATTTGTTCACCTGATGGGCAGATGAAGATGCCATGATATTTGTAGGTTAAACAACATGACCTTGCTGCTGACTTAATAAACTTTAATCACACAGTACTTTAAAATCACCCTTTAAGCACTTAAATCTTGACTTGCGGAGGTATCTGTAAAGTATCTTTTCCTTGATTTTTCCAGAAAAAAGGGCCTGATATTACATGCAAATTGTCTTACGGGCAAACATCAATCCTTTTTTTTTCTTCAAGTGGCCCATGGGCCACTTTGCTCACCAGAGCTCGGGTAGGCCCTGCCCACTGGCAGCCATGTATTTCAACAAACTGTGGTGGCTTGAAAAATCTAAGTAGAGGCCCACCCACCCAAGGATCATTGCTGCTAAATTATTTTGATTGCTGCTAAATTATTTTGAAATCTGACCATTGAGTTTTGACAACAATAAAACCATTGAAGTAGTATACTAAGTCTTAGGCTTCAAGCTTTCAAATGTTCTGAGAAATCTTTACATTTTTTTTATATTGGGACTTCTATGGAGAGAAAGAAAATTGGAATAAAAGAATAACTAAGCAAGCTGTATAGGCCATGAATTCTTTACTGTAACAATTATGTTACCCATATACGGTCAAGGTATAGATTTTCAAAAGTCTAACATTTATGGTTGCCAAGAGTTATTCAAATGATATTTACTTACATATGTTTATCATATGACGTCGTTGATGAGCAGTGGATAATGTTGTGTTATAAAAATCGTATGACCACTAGTGTAATAACACTTTGGCGGGATTAAGTAATGTCATGACGACGTCCATGTCAACAATGTACTATCTGTGGAAAAATTATCAAATTCAAAGGTGAAAAAATCCAATTTAAAGTGGTCATATGATAAACAGAATCTTACACTTGTGGTCATTTCATATGAAATTTATGAAACTCGTCAAAGGCTCATTTCATAAATATCATATGAAATGACCACTCGTGTAAGATCCTCTATATCTAGCCTGTATTTATCTGGAGCTCTACAGAAATTACTGCTGGAAGATTACTCAAGGTATACTTCTATAAAAGTTTTGTCAAAATATCTGCAATGGCTTGGTGTTTCAATTTTCCCTATTATAAGTCAATGGAAACTCTGTTGCCATAGCAACCAAACTAAGGAGTCGATTAAAAAAAAAACAAAAAAAAAACACAAAATCTATTAAGTCTAATATGGTGAACATTTCTGTCAAGACCCAGCATTTTTTTTTCTATATGGCTGACTGAAGATTACTGAAGGAACATATCCTTAAAAGTTATGTCAAAATATCTGCAATGGCTTGGTAGTAAAAGTCATTTTTCAATTTTCCCCATAAAAAGTCTATGGAAACTATAAGTTGCCATAACAACCAAACCAGCCGAATATCATAAAAAAAACACAAACTTTCCTTCTCCAGCCCAAGGATGCTACAGGTAAAGTTTGGGCCCAATCTGCCCACTGCTTCAGAGGGGGTGTCATTTGAAGGTGCTGATGATGCCAAAGGACACCGGACAACAGCTACAACAGACAATGACGGACAACTGCCTATCCTATAAACTTTCCCAGGGCCTTTGGCTCTAGTGAGCCAAAAACATTTACATTGTCATCTGCTCTAGAATTTTCTATACAGCTTGAAGGGTTAATATGACATAATATGCTCGACGACGAAACCAGCTTTATTTCTGATTATGATTGTATTATCTGGCCTTGTTACATTCTCTTGTGTTTTTAACCCTTGTCCTGCTGAATATTTATATATGCCACACCCACTACTGATTATCAGCCAAACAGATTACTTGATGCAAATTATTGCAACAAATTCATTAACTGGATGGCAAACAATGAAGATCCTGATCAGATGGCTTCTTCAGAAGCCATCTGATCTGGATCTACATTGTTTCAAAGATAAGGCCCATCCGGGCTCAGCAGGACAAGGGTTAATTAAGATTAGATTTTGATTAAAGAGATTTTTTTCATGCATAATCATCAGCTTGGTCCCAGGGATGTTGTTTAAAGGCAAGGCCATAGTTTGTAGTTATATAACTTAAAATTTCATATATTTTACAATGTCACAAATCATTTTTAGCTGGCACTATCTAATTAGATGCAAACAAAAAACAGATTACTTTGAGAAAAACCACCTGACCTTCCATTGCATTATTTGGTATCTTCCATGTGACCTTTCATGAAAAAGTGGCCTAACTGACCAAGGCTCGAATCCCATTACGGAAACACGCCTATATAATTTTGACCCCCTTAAACCCCACTTTTATATAGGAAATGAGTGAGTGAGTGTTTGAGTTTTACGTCCCACCAACAGCTAAGGTCATACGGGGATGTGACCTCGGTTAAAAGGCTCATCCGAAAGTCTGGAGAAGCCCGGGATCGATCCAGCGATCCCTGGTTTACAAGGCGAGTAGCGTGACCACTGAACCACGGAGGCTTCTTTTATATAGGAAAACTGGTGTTGGCAGGGGTATATATTATTTTTCTTATTTCTGCTCAAAAACATAGACTGTGGATACTCATTAGAACCGCCTCGTCGAGGCGGTTCTAACGAGTATTCACAATCTATGTTTTGAGCAGAAATAAGAAAAATATCACAATTTTTCATCTGAAAATTGTCATTTTTCGGTGGTTAAAGGAGCAGTCTCTATAAGGGTGTTTTCATGGCCACAACCAATTTCCTTTAAACTTTGTAGCTTCAAATTGGTACATATTGACTGTCTAATGGTGAATTTTTAGACTCTTTGGTCCACTGGTTTTTGCTGTATACACTATTAAAGTGGGTGGGGTAATGTCACCCCATCAAGGGTATACCAACAAAAATGCTATTATTTTTGTTCAAAGTGCATGACTGGAGGCGATATTTGCCGTAAGTTTACTACCCTTTTAGGCATAACAGCTGGTGATAACAGTCTTATAAATATCAAACAAGAGAAGAGTTTACATTGCAAAATGAGCAAACAATTCTTACATAGTCGCCAACATATTGTATTTTGCTATTGGATATTTTGTTGCTAAGGCCTTCCACTTTGTAATTCTCCCATTAGCTGATTCGACAACCTATCTCACTTTGTACCTAGCCTTGAATCATTCGCCTCTTCAGTCGTATATTGCTTCTGAGATTTGGTTAGGAAGTGAAGTATATGAGAATTGATTTCATAACCCTTTAGTATTTCTTTAACATCCCTGAATCATACATCAGCTTTTGCAAATGTCCTATTTGGGGATTCAAATTCTGATGTTGCAATCGCAGTGGCTGATGGAACATACACATATACTGAGAAGAGTGGAAACTACTCATTTCAGAGAAGATCTTATTCCGTACATAAAGGACAGCCTTTGCTGAAACCTATGATGCTTGTGGCCACTGATGGTTACATTTTGACTGTGATGGGACCATATCTTGCAGATAGGAAAAACACAGATGCTAAGATTACCGAACACATGTTAAAGATTAATGCAGAAAATATTACTGACTGGTTTGAAGAAGATGATGTTCTCGTTGTAGACCACGGCTTCAGGGATGCTGTAGATATAATAAAGGATTTTGGAATCAATTCTCATATGCCTCACTTCCTAAACAAATCTCAGAAGCAACATACGACTGAAGAGGGGAATGAGTCAAGGCTAGTTACAAAGGTGAGATGGGTTGTCGAATCAGCTAATGGGAGAATTAAAAAGTGGAAAGCCCTTAGCAACACAATGCCCAATAGTTAAATACCATATGTTGGCGACTATGTAAGGATTGTTTGCTCATTATGTGCAATGCATTTAGACCACCTTTGGTAACAAGTAAAGATTCAGGCAAAGTAATTGCTAGAAGAATGATGGCCCTAGCAAAAACTCCAAATAAGCTGCAGGATAAGGTTGTAACAAGAATTCCGCCGAAGGCTATGTTGTGCCTGCAAAGTCATCGAACCATGATATGTAGGTCAAGGTCAAACATAGATGCTTGCTCAAAAGATCCCATTCTCAAATGCAAGCTTGTACTAAGTATCATTAATGAAGCTCTAATAATTCTTGAGAAATGAACTTAACGATTAGGGTGAACGCTAGGGTGGTCACAATATTTTACAAAGTCAGTGAACCATGAAATTTAGGTCGATTTCAAATATGGATGCTTGCATTTAAGTTGCCATCCCCAGATTCAAGTTTGTACAAAGTATCATAAATAAAGCTCTTATAGTTCTTGAGAAATAAACTTGACCATTAGGGTGAACGCTAGGGTGGTCGCAATATTTTACAAAGTCTGTGAACCATGAAATGTAGATCAAGGTCAAATATGGATGCTTGCATTCAAGTTGCCATCCACAGATACAAGTTTGTACCACATATGATTAATGAAGCTCTTACAGTACTTGAGAAATAAACTTGACCATTAGGGTGAACGCTAGGGTGGTCGCAATATTTTACAAAGTCAGTGAACCATGAAATGTAGGCCAAGGTCAAATATAGATGCTTGCATGTAAGTTGTCATCCCTAGATACAAGTTTGTACCAAGTATCATTAATGAAGCTCTTATAGTTCTTGAGAAATAAACTTAACTATTAGGGTGAAAAGGTGGTCGCAAATGTTGACGCCTTGACGAATGGACGGAAAACCGGGCGCCTATATCGCGCTATGCTAATAGCAGGCGCGACAAAAAATGGCTGGGATAAAAAACGGGTTATTTGGAAAAAGATCGATGATGAGAAACTTGAGAATTTCCCAGAGATGAGTGAGGATGAACTCGGGGATTTGAAACTGGGTATTTACCAGCTGAAACAAGCCAAATCCTACACAGATGAACATTTTGACGACAATGGATCATATGAGATAATGGCACACAAAAAGATGGTGTTCTCAAAGCACAGATACGTTCTCGCCACACGTCTAATAAAACATATAACATGTGGGTTGAATATACACAAGGACTGAACCCAATCACTGGATGGTATTGTGGGTGCAGAAGTGGAGCTCGTACCGTGGGATGTTGCGCACATGTGGCTTCTGTTCTCTGGTATTTGGGATATTACCGGAACAAAACAGAAAATAGTGAAGCAAAACCAAGCCGGGAACACATTGATTTTGTTTATGATGCTGCTGTTGACACATGGAATAGATCTAGCGATTCAGAGGAAGATCAGTAAATTAACAAATTCTTAAACATGTCGTGAGACCATACAGGCTTATATTTAAGCACAGTATCAGTCTAAAATGAGGTTCCACAACATGAGCAAAGCCTGCTTTGGTGGTCAAAAATGTTTGACAGTTGACAAATGTTTCATTTGCACCTGGAAATTAAGAGTTCATAAATAACCAAAAAAGGAAATACTAGCATGCACTATTAAATCAAATGACTTCCTTGTCCACATCTATTTAATAATATTTGCATGAAATCGGTTTTTTCACTTTCAAATGATGTTGTGAGTACTACAAACGGATAAATGCACTCCGATTTAAAAAAAATGGGTAAAATCCAATTTCAGGGGCAGGTAACTCTTTAAGTTTTATGAACTAACAATAATTCTGACATTTACCTAGAATGACTATAACATCAACATTATATTTATGAATGATCTTTGAAATAAGTTGAAAACTGTAAAGGTGTTGTGGTTTTTCGTAAAGTTGGGGAATAACAAGAAATATCTTTAAAAAAGATATGCGGCGTAGATTTAATTGGAAGGTTGTTTAGAAATATGAGCTACAATAGTGACAGCAACAGTTGTCTAGCTATGAACTGGTTTACTGTATTCAAACAATTCAGATGTCACGCGAGGTAAAATAGCTTTGCAGAGGGCGGTGTCCCACCTGTTTGAGCTAAGGTCAATGTAACAGGTCAAGGTTAAAACATGACCTCATTTCATTTATGATCTCAAGTATATGCACAACAAATAAGAAAACTTTATCATTTACTGTTTTTGAACACAAATTCTAGGGTTAACATTTAGGGTTGTCGCCATGGTGAACGTAAACGCATAGACGGACGAACAAACGGACGAGCAGACAAACGGACGGAAACTTGATCTTATGTGCACCTAACTAAAACTCAAATTACACTTATTCCTTTTCAGAATTGATATAACATTAATGATATTCGAAAATGTCCATTTTGTGTTAAAATGGAGGACATAAAGTATGCTGAAGACAAATGATACACAGCAACTTTTATTGGGCATATATTGTAAATTAAACATCTGTCAATTTGTAATGCGATTATTACATTTTTTGTCATGCTATATCTCTTTATTGGTTTCATTGGGCAACAGGGCTTGAGGTGTCATTTTATCTCAATGTCGGGTAAAAGTTCCACAAACTTGGAAGCAACGTCTCCAAAATTACCTACACAGTGTTGATGGGAGCGTTAAACCTCAAATCAAACAAACAATTCCTTTCGCAGAAAATTCTTCCTTTCGCGAAAGGAACCTTCCTTTCGCGAAATGGTTCCTTTCGCTATATAGACCAACCACGTGAAATTAGGTCAAAATAGGTCAAAATAGCTATTCACCGCAGCAGTTTCAGAATTCACTAGAAACACAGTTATACATATGACGTATGGTCATCAAAGGACAAGACAGTGAGCAAGCCGAAACTGTATATATTTTTCATTCATGTCTCACATAAAAAAATGAAACATTTCCTAGTTTAAAACTCCGGTAAACTGTTGTGTTTTTTTAGTAGATTTATTTATGCAAATCATTGACCAATGAAATGGTCATCTCCTTGGACATGTGGTTTTATTGACCAATGGAATAACGAAAAATGTAGGACAAAAGCAAAAATATAATGGCTACGCCGTAAAAATTACTAATATTTGGGTGCAACTTACAAGTGCGTATAAACTCTTCTCTTGTTTGATAACGAATAACGAAAAATGTAGGACAAAAGCAAAAATATAATGGCTATAAAAATTACTAATATTTGGGTGCAACTTACAAGTGCGTATAAACTCTTCTCTTGTTTGATATTTATAAGACTGTTATCACCAGCTGTTATGCCTAAAAGGGTAGTAAGCATACGGCAAATATCGCCTCCAGTCATGCATTTTGAACAAAAATAATAGCATTTTTGTTGGTATACCCTTGATGGGGTGACATTACCCCATCCACTTTAATAGTGTATACAGCAAAAACCAGTGGACCAAAGAGTCTAAAAATTCACCATTAGACAGCCAATATGAACCAATTTGAAGCTACAAAGTTTAAAGGAAATTGGTTGTGGCCATGAAAACAGCCTTATAGAGACTGCTCCTTTACAATGTATTTGTGTAGGCGTGTTTTCTTAATGACAGCAGTGAGAGCCCTTCTGTTTAACCCATTGTATGCTAGTGGACTCTTAGATAGCTATATGTTGGACAAGTCCATTTGTCATATCATATAAGGGGTGTTTAGCCTATTTTTTCGTTTTTATTCTATTGCTGATGGAAAATTCTGTTAACAAATAGTGCAGGCCCTGAGCAGACGTCACTTCTGCTGCGACTGATCTGGGCCTGCACTGTTTGCCAAGGTATCCCTTTAGGGGGTTCCCTCATGCAATGGGTTAAGGGCGTCATTTCAGTAAAATGGTCCTCATATAATTCTAGGAAATCAAGGAAAATTCTACGAATTCAAGTTAAATTCTATAGAAAACATTATAATTTTTATGGCATTTATCATTTATTTTATTTTCCCTGATAAATAAATGTACTTTGGTTGTATCTTGATGATGGATTAATGATGATGGTGATGACAATGATGATGATGCTGATTATAATGATGGATTTCTCTCTTTTGTTTTTATGACCCTTTCAAGATTATTTCACTTATGTCAAGCCAATAGTTAATCAGCGGTGGGTGAAAACCAAAGTCCCACGAGAAAAACTGCAGAACTTGTCGTCTCACTTGTGACCCGAGCCAGGCATGAGCCACAGCGGTGAGAGACCTAATGAAATGATGGCTTCATGATGATGATGATGATGAAGAAAGATTGACCAATGATGATGATGATGATTAGCAGGAGGAGAAAGAGGAGTATGACGATGATGATGATGATGAAGAGGAGGAGGAGCAGGAGGAAGAAAAGTATGACAACATTGACTATGATGATAATGATGATGAGGAGGAGGAGTATGATAATGTTGATGATTCCAGGTTTACCTATGAGTATCAGTGCCTTAGGTGAACTGATACACCAGACAACTTTCATGACAGTTCTTTCTATTAACTTAAAGCACTTCTGAAATTGGCTAAGACAAGTGAAAAGATGTCTTCAAGCATATGCGATCAGCAAAGTCGCAAATAAGACTGTGCACAAACTCAGTCAAAATACAACCTACCCTGACTGAATGTAGAAGCTTTGTGACAATGGTCAACTGTGACAATACCATGAATTTTCACCTATTTTGTTTGTTTGTTTGATTTGAGGTTTAACGTCCCCGTCAACACAGTAAAGGTCATTTTGGAGACGTTGCTTCCAATTTTGTAGGACTTTTACCCGACATTGAGATGAAATGACATGTCAAGCCCTGCCGCCCAATGAAACCATTTCAAACCAATAGGGTTTATAAGCATGGGCGGGCCGACATGCACCGCTTTGCCTGGGCAGGCTTAGATCCTCTAAGGGGTTTACCAGTACTGGTGTGCGGGTCGGTATCAGCTCTGTGTGGAAGCATCATGCAGCCCATATATTTCTTCAAGCCCCGATGGGCTGGGGCCGGAATTTTCACCTATACCATAAAAATTCTAAAAATTGGGGCACCCTGAGGACTCGATTTAATATGTTTGTTTCACGATCAAGCAAGGGGTCCAAAAGGTGCAGAGGGACTGTCAAACGGCATAGACCCTGATCAGACTGCCCCCTGGATGGCAAACTGTGTAGATCCTAATAAGACTGCTCCTTCAGGGTCAGTCTGATCTGGGTCTGCACTGTTTGCTTAGGCCTATGTGTCCAAATACTTAGGATCATTACGGTAGCGCACAGCAAAAACCCTGATCAGACGGTGTGCATGAGCAGGCTGCTCTGTATCTTTGCAGGGCTCAAATGCTTAAAGACCCCTTTTCGATGATGTGGCCCAAATAAAGGAAAGAAACTGGCTATTCACGAGTAAATTTTGCCCCTACTTTATCAGTAGGGTGACAAATATTTTCTTAACCCTTATCTTGCTGTTCATGGCAACCCCTATCTTTGCAAACAGTGTAGATCCAGATCAGATGGCTTCTGAAGAAGCCATCTGATCAGGATCTACACTGTTTGGCATTCAGTTTATGAATTCGTAGCAAAAAATTCCATCAAGTAATTTGATTGGTTGAGAGACAAAAATGGGTGTGGCTTAAATGAATATTCAGCAAGATAAGGGTTAAGAGTTGCTTCCCCTGATGGTGTATCTATTCCCTTCAAATACCAGGATGCTTTAGTGAAACATGCTATATGGCATGTATATGGCATATGGATGAAATTTACAATTTACTTACTTCTCTTATCTGCAAGACAAGTAACAAAAATGAAATAAAGCAAAAACAAAAAAAATCCAGTACAACATAGGCAGCGACGGAATGATCACGCATGTCCATGCAAGCAGCATACATAGAAATGATTACTTTTCAAGCACAAGATTGTTATACAAGCTAAAGCAAACTGCACATGATGTTTGCAAAACCAGAGGACCAGTGGTCCTGTAAACGCTCACCTGACACCTGGTCCTGGTGTACATTTGACATAGCCATAAAATAGGTCAAGGCCATCCCAGGGTCACCATTTTTACAAACTATGATGGGCTCAAGTACCAGATGCTACAAGCCAACTTTCAAGGTCATTGGCTTCATGGTTCTGGAGAAGAAGATTTTTGAAGGCTTTTTACCATATATGGGCATGGCTGCCATCTTGGTCATGTGACCCAGACCCCGCGAACAAACTTTCGTTCCCCCATCCTACTGAAGCTCCACATGAAATTTGGCTTTGATTGGCCTCCCTGTTTTGGAGGAGAAGATCTTTGAAAATGGTGGACGGACGGACAACGGATGGACGGACGACAGACCATGGCTATACTATAAGCTCACCTATGAGCCTAAAGGCTCAGGTGAGCTAAAAATCAATTATTTTCACTTTTTCCCAAGCAAAAGCCTAAGTCCGCAAATTTGACATTGCCGTAAAATAGGTAAAGGTCAACCCAGGGTCACCATTTGAACAAATTATGATAGGCTCGTGTACCAGATGCTTCCTGCCAAGTTTCAAGGTCATTTGCCTTACGGTTCTGGAGAAGAAGAATTTCGAAGTGTTTTTACCATATATGGGCATGGCCACCATCTTGGTCATGTGACCTGGACCATATGAGCAAATTTTCATTTGTTCATCATATAAAGGATCCATAACAAATTTCACTTGAATTGGGCCAGCGGTTTCTGAGAAAAAACTGTTTGAAATATGGAACCTTGTTAATCTTGGTCCCAGGTCACTGAATGATGACTTTTCTTACCCATGAATCTTCATGTATTCATTTACTTTACCTGATCTACCAATTTGGTGACATTGTCTTCAATGGTTTCCTAAAAATCCATTATTTTCACTTTTTCCCATGCAAAAGCCTAAGTTGACAAATTTGACACTGCCATAAAATAGGTCAAGGTCAACCCAGGGTCAGCATTTGTAAAAACTATGACAAGCCCGAGTACCATATGATATATGCCAAGTTTCAAAGCCATTGGCCTTACGGTTCTGGAGAAGAAAATTTTTGAAGGCTTTTTACCATATATGGGCGTGGGGGCCATCTTGGTCATGTGATCTAGACCGTACTGGCAACTTTTCATTTGTTCAACTCACAAAAGCTCCATATTGAATTTCACTTAAATTGGCTCAGTAGTTTCTGAGAAAAAATGTTTTTTTTTTTAAATATGAAATCGGAGTGACCTTGGTCTAAGGTCAATGAATGACCTTGACCTTTCTTACCCATAGATCTTCATGTATTCAGTTACTTTACCTAATCTACAAATTTTGGTGACACTGTCTTCAATGGTTTCCCTAAATATCCATTATTTTCACTTTTTCCTATGCAAAAGCCTAAGTCAGCAAATTTGACATTACTGTAAAATAGGTCAAGATCAACCCAGGGTCACCATTTGAACAAATTATGATAGGCCCGAGTACCATATGCTCATGTCAAGTTTAAAGGCCATTGGCCTTACGGTTCTTGAGAAGAAGAATTTCAAAGTTTCTTTACCATATATGGGCGTGGTGGCCATCTTGGTCATGTGATCTAGACCATGTTGGCAGCTTTTCATTTGTTCAACTCCCAAAGGCTCCATATTGAATTTCACTTCAATTGGCTCAGTAGTTTCTGAGAAAAAATGTTTGAAATATGGAACCTGCGTGACCTTGGTCTAAGGTCAATTAATGATCTTGACCTTTCTTACACATAGATCTTCATGTATTCAGCTACTTTACCTTATCTACTAATTTTGGTGACACTGTCTTCAATGGTTTCCTAAAAATCCATTATTTTCACTTTTTCCCATGCAAAACCCTAAGTATTGCTGTAAAATAGGTCAAGGTCAACTCGGGGTCACCATTTGTACAAACTATGATGGGCCTGAGTACCATATGCTACATGCCAAGTTTCAAGGCCATTGGCCTTATGGTTCTGAAGAAGAAGAATTTTTAAGGCTTTTTACCATATATATAGGCGTGACGGCCATCTTGGTCATGTGATCTAGACCGTTTTGGCATTTTTTCATTTGTTCAACTCACAAAGGCTCCATATTAAATTTCACTTAAATTGGCTCAGCAGTTTTGGAGAAAAAAAATGTTTGAAATATGGATCCTGAATGACCTTGGTCTAAGGCCAATGAATGAACTTGACCTTTCTGACCCATAGATCTTCATGTATTCAGTTACTTTACCTGATCTACAAATTTTGGTGACACTGTCTTCAATGGTTTTCCTATAAATCCATTATTTTCACTTTGCCCCATGCAAAAGCCAACTTCGGCAAATTTGACATTGCTGTAAAATAGGTCAAGGTCAACCCGGGGTCACCATTTGTACAAACCATGATGGGCCCTGGTACCATATGCTACATGCCAAGTTTCAAGGCCACTGGCCTTATGGTTCTGGAGAAGAAGATTTTTGAAGGCTTTTTACCATATATGGGCATGGCGGCCATCTTGGTCATGTGATCCAGACTCCGCGAACAAACTTTCGTTCCCCCATCCCACTGAGGCTCCATATGAAATTTGGCTTTGATTGGCCCTGCAGTATAGGAGAAGAAGATCTTTGAAAATGGTGGACGGATGGACGGACGGACGGACGGACGACGGACCATGGCTATACTATAAGCTCACTTATGAGCCTAAATGCTCAGGTGAGCTAAAAATGATGTCAAAATTTGATCCATTTCAAACAGGAAACATCAAATGGTGATAGTGACAGACCAAGATTAGATGCCACAGAATGCAGTCTCTGATCAGGACATTTTTGTTCACAAAAAAGTTATGTTTTCTAAATTAAATTTCTGAAAATAACTCATAAACTTCTAAATTTCAAAATGGATTCCTGTTATGTACAGTTCATCTTCAGTGGCTTGAACAGCATCTGTAGGAGATAACGTAAAAATCCTAAAAGTTTGGACACCTGGAGAACTTGCTGTAATTCTCAAAAAAAAAATTAACAAATTTGTTTAACAATCCAGCAATGAGATGGAATGACAAACACTGAAGACCTAGACTGGCTCCTGTCGTCAAACTTATTAATTAGTCAAACTTACAAAAATATGTTTTCACTGATGTTTTACTAAGAGGATGTTCAAAGAGTAGAAAGAAAGACAACTTTGAAGGAAAAGAAATGTTTGGATTGTGTTTCTTGATCAAGTTTACATAATCCATGAGAAAAATATGAACATACGACCAGGAGCAAGTCCAACTGAAGACCCTGATCAGACTGCTCTTTCAGGAGCAGTCTGATCTGGGGCAATCTGATCCGACTACTCCTTCAGGAGCAGCCTGATCTGGTTCTGCACTGTTTGCGTTAGCCTGTCTGTCCCAATATTTAGGATCATTACGGTATTTGTAGTTTAAATTACTGATGATGAAAAGTTGGTTGGTTGGCTGGTTGTTCCAAGCATTGTTAGTTTAACAAGATCGTTACCGGTCAAAATGGTTAACTGTTCTAGTAAGTACAATATGAGCCCCGCCAAGCGAATCTGTGTCTTCGAGCATTCCGTCATGACAAATCTTAACTGTGCATGCCCAGTTATTCAGAGGGGCCAGGGATATGGCTTTCTGTCTGAAGGTTCCTCTTGATTCATTGCTTGTATGAGCCAGCAACGAAGGTTCTGACAAGACTGCGCGGATGCGCAGGCTCGCCTGAACCTTCGCTGCTCGCATAGGCGATAAGTACCAAAATCGCTTGACGGGCCCATATCATATGCAGTGGTCTTTTTTCAACAAAGTATCTGTATATTTTCCATATGGAATGATCAAAGTTTTAACAATAGGTTAACTAACAGCATCCGTTAGTCCAAGTACAAGATCCGGTATCACAGTGTATCACCAGCAAAATTCAAACAAAAAGCTTGTATTTGAACCATATTTCAAACCCGTTTGTCCTCAACGGAATCTTCCCCCTATATATAGAAGGAGTCCAATTTCAAAATTTAGGGGTGTCAGGTTATTTTCAGAAATTAAATTCGAAAACAGATGATCTTTGTGTAAACAGTAAAGGCACAGAACAGACATTATGGTGGGTTGAATCTGGGCGTGCGCTGTTAGCCCTTAAGATGTCAATTACAATAATTGTTGTCTGCATTATGCTCTGCTGTTTACTTCAAAAGTCATTGTTCGAAACAGTGTGGACCCAGACCAGACTGCTCCTCCTAGAGGAGCAGTCTGATCTGGGTTCACATTGGTTGCCTGTATGCAAAATATTTAAAAAGTTTGGAAGAAGATGCAGCAGACGACAGAAACAGATACACTTTTAGAAGTGTCTTTTAGGCAAGTCTGTCAAAAAGATTATGGATCTCATTTCATGTGATATGAGAACTCTTGTCTAAAATGTTAAGTTTGTTCTCAAAAAGAACAAGTTAAAAAGTTCTCGCCGATATATATGACAAGTGGATCCATTCACCCTTTTCTTCAAGCCCAAGGCTGCAATGGTTATGAAAAGGTTATAAAGAGACATGACTGGCATTCTCTTGTTTTACTGTTTCCTGACCAGGATATACCACCTATTTCAATATCCATTAGACTTTCAGTCAAATGCAGCAGATCACAGGGGTACATTTTGATGTAATTTCAGAGGTCAGTGCACTAGAAAGGTACATCAAACTTCACCAATTTCTTTGTACTCTAGAGTTGTCACAGATGACTGACGTGTGATAGACTATCTCTTATTGGACAGGTGCTAGTTACTGAAATGTGGAAATTGTATCTGATTGGATACCTGCACATTTGTTGTGTCATATTTGGTCAAATACTTTTCAATCCTTGTCAGTTTGTGACATCATAATCTTAAGTTCAAAGGATGCAGCAACAGCTTTAAAATTGGTTGGGGTTTGACCGTTATTGAGTATCATGTCCACTCCAAAGTCTAATGAATATTGAAATCAGTAGTAGCTATTCAAAGCTAATGATGTTCTTAGTTAACATATTGTTAAAACATTGATCATTAGATATGGCAAATAATATGCTACCATTTTTGCTGAAAATTGTGTGTAGCTTTTGCAAATGCAAAAGCTACTCACATTTTTCAGCAAAAGTTTCAATATATTAAGAACATGTACAAGTTTTGCAAAAGCAACTACATTATATTTTTTTTTCAGCAAAAAATTCAATCGATTAAGTACTGTACTACTAGAATAGTTAACATTTTACCCTCTAATGAGCTAACAATGCTTTGAACAACTGGGCCTTGAGCTGCTACTTCTATAAAGCAAGCCTTCGACCAATACTGAGAATGTATTTCAGCCGTTGAAGCACCCAGCTAAATTCAAGAGCAAACAACATTGTAAATCAAGCTTGACACTTCACAGGCTTGACATTTCATGTGAATTCACAAGAAATATCAGACCATATTTTCTTGAATAATTAATAAAAAGTATTTAAAAATGTCATTTGCTATGGCTAAGTTCAGTGCCTTTTTTAATTCGAGCTGAAGATGCTGATCAGGATCTTGACCTTTTGAATAAAATATGGTGTTTACAACATGAAAGCTGTAACAAAGGAAAGAAGCATAGCTGAAGAAAAGTCCCGCCTATCGTGGGATTCGATTATTGTGGGTTTAGATTGTGGGCACATGTTAGAACTGCCTCTTTGAGGTGGCTCTAACGAGTACCCACAATCTATATTTTAGAGCAGAAATAAAAAAATAAGGTTTTCCCCTGTTAATCCCAATTTTACCATATAAAATGGGGTTCAAGGGTGTCAGAATTATATAGGCATGTCTTCGTGATGTTTCCTTTGTATAAATCCATCACTGTGCACTAAATACATATTTTCCTGATTATATGTATCATAATTTATTATATTATTTAGTCTATTATCATATAAACTAGTCAATATAACAAAGGTCTGCCTAGCAGGACCTTTTGGGTTGGCCTGTTAACAATAAGTCAACAAGCCTATGCAAAATGTCCTGCTAAGTAGCAAAAAAAGTTAAGCTATAAAAGCTTCTAACCGTTTAAGCACAAATAATGACTAGAAGAGAACATTTTAAACATTTCTGTTTTTTTTTTTCTTATTTTTCAGAGAAAATAAGACTTCACATTACATGTAAATTTCACATTAATGTGAATCCCCTTTTTCTCACCTGCTCTAGAATTTTTTGTAGTGCTTAAAAGGTTCACAGAACTAACCAGTAAGATACCACATAAATGGTGATATGTATATAGTATAATGATATATTATTTACATGATGTTTATTGATAACTATCAATCTAGTACTAAGTGCACTTTTTTTCCAAGAACCTCCCTTATCCTTATTTTCAGAATCAAACACTTCTGGAGTACATGTCTTTGACTTTCTTATCTGAAATCTTGCCAAACATGATACTGGCAATATGAACCAAACAGATGCGAAAAGTTAACCCTTAAAATGCTAATCACGACAATTGTCATCTGCTTTGTCGTCTGCCAAGTACTTTAAAATTAGTTTTTGCAAAAAGTATGGACCCAGATCAGACTGCTCCTCCTAGAGGAGCAGTCTGATCTGGGTCCACACTGTTTGCCTGTATGCAAAAATATGTTTTTAAAACGTTTGCAAGAAGATTCAGCAGACGACATAAGCAGACAGCATGTTCAGATGTAGTTTTTCTCTACATCTTAAGGGTTAAAATATCTTTAATACATGGACATTGTAATTAGAAACTTCGTAGCATCTGGCAACACATTAAAAATGTCCCAGATGTTCTTATCAGTTTCCAAAGTTTTAAAAAATAACATATACTTGTCTTGAATGAGTACATGTATGATATTTTAACTACCAATACTTATTACAATACAATGCTCAGACAATCACACCATCATATGTAATTTTCTATCAAATGAGCCCCGCCAAGCAAATTTGTGTCTTCGAGCATTCTGTCATGACAAATTTTAACTGTGCATGCCCAGCCATTCAGAGGGGCCAGGGATATGGCTTTCTGTCTGAAGGTTCCTCTTGATTCACTGCTTGTATCAGCGAGCAGTGAAGGTTCTGGCGAGACTGCGCGGATGTGCAGGCTCGCCTGAACCTTCGCTGCTCGCATAGGCTCTAAGTACCAAAATCGCTTGACGGGGCCCAAATATTGTGTAATACTTTGAATGTGTTTCAGTCAGTTTAATGTCCTAGCAACGTCAAAGGTCATATGGAGACAGGACTTTGATTTTTAGAATCATCTGAAAGCCTAGAATGGTCTGGGATAACTAACGAATTTTAAAATGGCAAAATTTATAAGCTGGACACATTTTATGCTCTATCTTGACAGAGTTGTTGTTCTTGTTTACTCAAGCCATATGGTGCCAGAAAATATTTAAGACAATTTGTTCGGAATTTCGAAATTTTCTGATTTTATTAAGCAGGAGCCCATTCAAACATTTATGGGTGTGAGATTTAAACTAATTAGTTATCTTAAGGGAACTGGATACACCTTCAGGGGAGGCAACTCCTGCAAAAGTTTTTTTGTTTCCCATGTCAACAGGGGTCAACTCTTAAAGGAAAGGAGAAAATTCTTTCCTTTAAGAGTAGACCCCTTTTTCAGTGGGACTGAACATAGAGGAAAGCGAACAGGAAGTCCCAAAGTTGTCTCAGTTCAAATGGCAGAAAAATGTGCTAGGTGTTCCCATTCCCCTTACGATTTTTTTTTAGAAATGACTGAACTTTTAGCAAACAATGAAGGCCCTGATCAGATGCTAGAGTCTGTGGCATCTGATCTGGGCCTGCACTGTTTGATGGTGTCTGGCATATCTAAAATGGATTAATTTTTGGTCTCCATAAAGCACTTTCTCAAGCAGTCTTTGAGATTTCTATTGTAGAAGTGAGACCCACTGTCACCTTGCTGCCAGAAGCAGAATGTTAGCATAAAAGCAACAATAACAAGAACTGTCACAGGAGTCAGTAGCTTGCTTGTCTGTACTTTGTCTGTATGTTGTTTTTTTAAGTTATATGCCATACACACATAAATTTAGACATATACAAGTTACTTTCTTTCTCACTTTGGTTTTACATACATAAGGAATATATAATTGTCTTTTGTTTGTTTGTATTGGAGTTGAACGGTATAGTCAATACTATTTTATGTCATTTTTGAGCCAGTCAGTTTACCTATCCACACTTTTCCTGGGTAGGCTTATAAGTAAGCTGTTATATCAGTGCACATTCTTTTGCCAGAAACTGACAACTGCTCTTCTTGAATCAGCTGAAGGAAGAGAATGACCATAGAAAAGATTTCATGATCAATCTCTAAAAAGGAATGTTGCTGACTCCCGCAGGTATCAAACCTGCATCCTCCTGATCACCAGTCGGATGCGCATCCGACTGAGCGACCGAGGACCGAGGTCGGCTAATATATTGGAAATTGGCAACCAATATGCATCTTCTCCTGTACAGTACTGTTGACAGTAATTGTTAAGAGGAATGTCTAATCAATAGTACTTGGCTATCAAGAGATAATAGCCTTTGACCTGCTGAATATTTAAATATGCCACACCCAATACTGATTATCAACCAATCAGATTACTTGATGCATATTATTGCAGACAAATTCATAAACTGAATGAAAAACAATGAAGATCCTAATCAGATGGCTTCTTCAGAAGCCATCTGATCTGGATCTTCATTGTTTGAAAGATAAGACACAACCGGGACCAGTAGGACAAGGGATTGTTTGATTGTTTTGTTGTTGTTGTTTTTTTTTTTTCGAAAAAAAAAAAACAAAACAAAAAAAAAACACACAGAACTTTGACCAAAAGTAAACTTGTGTATGTGTATACTTATGCTGACACTACAGTGAATACCCAGCTTTTAAACGGGCCTCCGTGGCCTAGTGGTTAAGAGCGCTGACCCTTGATCATTAGGTCTGTGGTTCGAGCCTCGCTCCGGTCACATGTGAGACGCCATGTTCTGCAACGGAAGTTTGGTGGTTTCTCTCCGGGTACTCTGGTTTTTGCTCACCTCCGATTAACGATCGGCTCCATATGAGTGAAATAATCTTGAAAGGGCCGTAAAACCAAACCCAGCCCCCCCCCCCCACTCCCCAAAATACCAAGACTTTCTTGTACTTTTGTAAAAGCAAGCTAAAGTGTCCTCTGACTGACAGGGCATAAGCTTGATTAAGGTAGACTACAATTTGGTTCAGGGGTGAACAGAACAGAATCTCGGCGAGACCTGAACATTCTGAATCAATCTGCCCTTCAAATAATCCTCAGAACGGAAAAGTGTGTGACCCTAAAACAGATCTAGATCCGTATAAGGCGAATGAATACAATTTCAGGACAGGCAACTCTTTAAAAATATTTTGTCACCTTTATAAACAGGTGTCCACACTTAAAGGTGCATTATTGAGCTACCGGGTCTCAAAATTTTTTTTTCTGGTTTTTATCTTCAATTCATACTCCTTTGTCATGTGTTCACTTTCGGAGCCAAATAAGCTTCAGAACTTTGTGGAAATGGTCCTTTTAATTCATGTTTACCCTTCGCTCTGAACATGTGTTCGGAATTTCTGTTCTAAAAATAAATCTGTCACTTTACACATACATGGCGACAGTATCGTCTCTGAGTGTCGTTACTTAAGGCATGGTATTCAGCATCATATTTTTTTCCGATTCAGGCATGGCCTAAGCAAACAAGGCCAAAAATGAATGTCGCATAAGGTCATATATGGGGATTCTATTTTTGTCACAAACTATAAATAGATCTAACTAGTGTTCGAAATCTAGTTAGGGAATCCCTCTCAAACTCGTTTACCTGTCATCATAATTGTTCGCATTTTTGCATAAAATGCATATTGTTTTAAAGAAAAATACCGGCTATATGTATTTTAGTTTTGGAAGCATTTTTTATCGATAGCTCAATAATGCAACTTTAAGGGTAATAGATATACCTGGCAGATTTTTCCACCATTTTTCAAAGGGATACAACTTTCGGCACTTCCTGTTCACTGTTCCATAAACTCTGTCCCACGGAAAAATGGGTCGACTCTTAAAGGAAAGAATTTGCTCCTTAGGAGCAAATTCTTTCCTTTAAGAGTTGACCCCTATTGACATGGGAGACAAAAATACTTTTCAGGAGTTGCCTCCCCTGAAGGTGTATCCATTCTCTTTAAAGGAAAGAAAATTATTCCATCACCTCTTAAACCGGAGCTATGCTTCCCATAAGGCCATTTTGAAAGGCTTGGTTTCCAGGAAAGTTTACAGAAATTCGTGACAGCTGTCTCCTATGTGACAAACAGCAAAGTTAGGAAATTGTTACAGCTGTTGTAACAAATGGCAAAAAATATTTTTGATGTATCAAATTACCTTAAATGCTTCTGATATTACCGGTAATTACTGAAAGTATGTTGACCCCTGAACCAATCGTTATTTGTAAGTGCAACATGTTGTTCCCACTTACTACTGACCAAAGTCTACTCTACAAAAATTCCCAACAAAACATAGCCAACAATAAGGGGAAAAAACAAACAAACAAAAAGAACATCAAACATGGTAGATAATGTGTTATGTCAAGTTATTCTCAAAATAGTAATTATCATTTTCTTTCTTTCTTTTATTTTTGAAAGACTTAACTCCCCTGAGTGTATCCCTGACCTTGAATTCTAGAAAATCTTTGGAAAACTGCCAATAGTCTATTGTTTTTCAGACTTCTTTCTTGACATGACACAGTTTATTGTTGCCATGCCAAGAAAGACAACTTTTATCAAATACAATATCATTCTGGACATGCCAAGAAAGGTAATTCTTGTCCAAAAAAAACTAAAAAAAAAAAACCTCTTGATATGACACCAATTCATTGTGGACATGCCAAGGAAGACAACTCTTATCAAAACAAATTTCTTGATATAACACAATTCATTCTGGACATGCCAAGAAAGATAATTCTAGTCAAAAAATTATTGATATGACATAATTCATTGTGGACGTGCCAAGAAAGACAACTGTTTATCAAAACAATTTCTTAATATAACAGTTCATTCTGCACATGCCAAGATAGACAATTCTTGTCCTTGTGGCCATGCAAAGAAAGACAACTCTTATCAAAAACAATTTCTTGATATAACACAGTTCATTCTGGGCATGCCAAGAAAGATAACCAAAAGTTGTCTTAGTTCAGTGTGAGTCCCCCAAAATCTGTTCCCCTAACCTTAAGACATCAATCACAACAACTGTTGTCTGCTTAGTCTTCAGGTTACTTGGAGTCATTTTTGCAAACAGTGTGGACCCAGATCAGATGGCTCCTCCAGAAGCAGTCTGATCAGGGCCCGCACTGTTTGCCTGCAAATAAAAATATTTCTAAAAAAGTTTGCAAAATGTATAGCAAGTGACATAAACAGATAACAGTTTCATATGTATTTTTTCTCTTGACATCTAAAGGGTTAAATATTTCTGACAGACATAAAATTCCCACTAAATCTAGCCATAGATGGCCATGCAGCATCCTGAATCATGCTTTTCTTGCTAAATTATCACACTTCTGGTTGTCTTTTATAAAATCTTATCCAAACCAGAATGAAGTTAATATTAAGTGTCACACAGCATTCCACAACACACTTTATTAATAATAGAAAGAAACACTTTTGATGAACTTGTAAATTAGGCATTGCTTGTATGAACTATATTTTACATAATACCGGTAATATCCAAATTAAATTTACATGTATATTCTATACTAATACTTCTACTGCACTGTTTAATACCAGTAATACTTATCATTTATGATTAATAAAGTTTGAGCTGGTTCATACACAAAGGGTCTTAAGTATATACAACCTCACTTGAATGAAAATATTTGCTCCCTAACTGTTTGATATCATAAAGACTTTGCCACTTTAAAGAATCCGAAATAAAGGAGAAATTAAGGGCACTGTGACTTAATTATTTCAAGGAACAACTGTCAAGGACATTTGTTAGAATTGCCTCACTGAGGCAATTCTAACAAATTTCCATAACATTTGTATCTTGCAGTATGAAATACAATATTTTTGAGTATCTCTGTTAATTTGTCTCATTCTTTGCTGAGGATGACTGCAATTAAAACTGTCTTTGTAACAACATTTGTCACTATATAAACATGTACATGTATGTTGGTACAAAGAGCGGTGACTGTGTATTTGTGAATGGCACTCACTCTAAAGCAATTGTGCTAACACTCATCCAAGCCAACTCTTTTGCTCAGGAGATGATTCACATAAGCGTTTCGCTTGTTTTCAAATCCTGTCATTGCAATTTGTACATGTACTGTTGTAACTTATTTATTGAAATTGAATAAATATAAACTAACTCTTTTGCTCTTTGATAAGATTCCATAGCTCCAGAAAAGGTGTAGTAAAAAGGATAACCCTTACAATGCCAATCCCAACAATTGCCATCTGCTTTGCCATCTGCCAATTACTTCCAAGTCATTTTTGCACAGTGCGGACCCAGATCAGACTGCTCCTCTAGAAGCAGTCTGATCAGGGTTCACACTGATTGCCTGAATGCAAAAATATGTTTGAAAAGTTTGCAAGAATACACAGCAGATGACATAAACAGACAACATTTTCAGAACCAGTTTTTCTTGGCATCTTAAGGTGACAAATTTTTCTGCCATTTTTCAAAGGCTTTCAGGAATTCCTGTTCACTTTTCTATAACTCTGCCCCATGGGAAAGGGGTCTACTATTAAAGGAAAGAATCTGCTCCTCAGGAGCAAATTATTTCCTTTAAGAGTTGGCTCCTATGGACATGGAAGACAAAAATATTTTTGCAGGAGTTGCCTCCCCTGAAGGTGTATCCATTCCCATTAGGGGTTAATTAATGGGTATTTTTCATACTTCTTGTTCAAAATTTATGTCAGGAATACTTGCAGAAATGAGGTGATACCTTGTACAAACCTGCAACCGCAGCATGTGTTTTAATATCCTAAAAATTCAGACGCTTTGAGGGCTTGCTGTAATTCTTCTAAGATTTTAACAAATTTGTTTCATGATCCTACGAGTCCAAAAGGTGCAAACGGAAAGGCAAATAGTGTAGACCCTAATCAGACTAGTCTGATCTGGGTCTGCACTGTTTGCTTAAGCCAATCTGTCCTAATACTTAGGATAATTATGGTAAATTAAAACCATAATGTACATGTATGTTTCAATATGTACATAAAATGCACCACAACCCCTTTATAACACTATTGTTGAAGTCCAAAGCAGAAACTGTCTCAGTCAAATAACAAAACAAATCTATAGGTCATACAGAACAAGAGCTCCGCATGCAAGGCATCATATGCCCTTGGCAATTCATAAGATGTAGCACATTTACTGACTCTGATACAAGTCAGTGTTTTTGGACTGCAACCCCTAAACAATATGTGCTGCTCCACATCATGGTCTAACTATTTCAGATTTATCATATGTAAACTGCAGGAGGAATTAGCCAGAAATAATATAGTTACAAATATTTTCAAAGAGGCATAATATTTGCTGGACTGTAACCTCAAAACAATATTCCCTGCTCCACATCATGGTTTACTATTTACGATTTTTTATCACGATTAGATGTAAACTATATGAGAGGTTACCTGGAAATGAAACGTTTACAGACAGTTTAGAATTTTTATTAACACTGCTAATATTTGGTTGACTGTAACTCGAAACAATATGCACTGCTTCACATCGAGTGAGTTACAGCATTTAGCAGCCTGAATATAGTTGCTGGGAACCAGTCAACCATAGTCCAACTAGAATAATAGGATGGTCAGAAAATGTTTGACTGGTTCCTAGTTTTCCCTGAAGGAATGCAGAATACTAGAACCAGTAACTTTGTTTCATCTACATTAATTGTTTGTTTGTTTTACAAGGGAGTAAAGTCTAATAAAAGTAACAGCAACTGTAGTCAGATTAGTTAACACTCAAACTTATTCATCATGGTGTAACTAATATGAAATAAAGGCACTGCCTTTTGAGCAAACACACTCATCACCCCTTAGGTAGTTAATAGCTATTGGTCTCTGATGCTAGAGACCCCGGTCCGATTCCCGGCAGTGAAAGTAAAGTTTGGTATCCAAATATAGAAGCATAGTAGCTCAATGGCTGGTGTATTAGAGGCCCCAGGTACAATTCCTGGCAGCGGTAATAAAATCGAGGTGTCCGAACACAGCCCACTGGCATCATTTGCAGGGATGAATGCCACAAAGTGCACCGTCCTTTGGATCGGGACGTTGAATGGAGGCCCCCGTCCAGAGAAAACCATCCCCTCCGCAGGTACATATAAATGATCCCTTCCATAATTACATGATTACTGTGTAGGCTTTCATACTGAAAACCTGGCATGTATGTAATGAACACCTGCATGTAATCCTCGCTGGGGGTGTTGCAGTATAGGCCCTATATAGAAAGAAAGAATAGTGGGGTAGAACATCAAATATACCCACTTGTATTCCTGGCAGCGACAATAAAGTTTGGTATTCAAACATGTTCCACTGGCATCATTTGCCACAAAGTGCACCGTCCTTCGGATCAGGACGTTAACTAGAGCCCCCCACCCCCCGTGCAGAAGAATGATCTCCATCCTTACCGTAATGTCATGATTACCACGTAGGCGTTTGTCCTGCAAATCTCAAGATAGTTAGATAGATAGATTGATAGATAGTGAAGGACAGCTTACTCTGACCAAAGTTCAAGTCTTTGCAGCAGGAAAAGATGCAGGCCAACAGATAGACACCGTCGTTCTTGACTTTTACAAGGTGTTTGACAAAGTTCCGCATGAATGGTTTGAGCACTGTCAAGCTCAGACACGACAAAATATAAACCATTTACATTGGATCCAGAGCTTCCTGACCAACAGGGGTTAACAAGACCTGGTAAAAGGCCTGATTACCATGATTGCCCATGCTGTACCCGGTGTCCCTCAAGGTGCCATGCTCAGACCTTTGTTGTTCTGCCCATGCATAAATCACCTAACACAGAAAGTCAGCTCTGGAGTTCACCTCTTTGCTAATGACAGCCTTTTATATCACAAGATCTCAAGCATGACTGAAACTGCAGCACTTCAGAGGGATCTTGACAGACTACAGCAATGCCTATAATGGAATATAGCCATGAACTGTCAATCTTAAAAACTTGAAAGTACCTGGGCATCCTTTATTTCAGTAACATGTCATGGGAATCCTAAATTGATGCAGCTGTTAAAAGGCAAACAGCAGCCTGGCGTTTCTTTGGAAGGAAGATAACCAGCTGGTCTGAAGATGTTAAATCTTGATGGTAGAGACCATGATTAGGCTTATCCTGGATTATGCAATATCAGTATGGAGCCCACATATAGTATCATGCAGCTCGAGACGGTGCAACGGTGAGCAACTCGGTTTGTCAGAGGTGACTACCCCACAAGCAGCATTACCTCCTGACTGATACAACACCTTGGCCGGCAAACTCACCAGCATTGACATCAAGATGTTAATCCTTGGCATGATCTATCTCAACCATGCTTGCAGGTTCTCCGACCTGAAAGCAGAGCACTAGAGAATACTCCCTGGGGTATATGGACCGACATCTGCTATCAGCTCTCCTTCATCGGCACAGGCATCAGACTTAAGGGCCAACTTCCAAAGAATATTGTCACTTCAGGGATCCTTGTGGGCTTCAAGGGGAATCTTCCCTTAATTACATAAAAACTGTTTTTCAAAGTTTTTAATTTGTTCTGTTGAGAGGCAAAAGTGGCGGGAGTCCAACTGATATTGACTTACAGTTTGGCAAGGCCTGCTGTCCTTGCAGCTGGTAGAGGAACAGAGGGAGTGATGTTACTTCTTCTATTTGTACACTTTGGTTCATTTTTCCCTTTCTCCCCTGTCCCTCCCTCTCTTCTCCTCTACCTCTTCTATCTCTTTAGTCCCTTTCTCTGGGAGCTGACACAAAATTCCCGACCAGGGTTGACATGTCATTAAACCCAAATCAATTGTTTGAGCTTCACCCCCGCTTTGCACAAAGCCTTAGTATGACGATGCTCCAGCTTTGGTCCTGTGTGCACTTCATGGGCAGAAAATTACATAAGGTGACTCAGTTAGTTTGAAGCACTAGCGATATGCTATGGATTTGGGGCTCATCATCACTTTTTAAATCTTGGGAAGGTAGAAATCCACTGGTAGCCAGATAGCTCACTATGCCTCTTACTATGCCCAGGGCTTTATTTTATGTCCCTGAGTAATAGTTTGTGAAAAGTTTTAATTGCCTGGCCAGACCAGAAGCGCTTTCCACTCTACAGAGAAGCTCCGGTAAATGCTTTGGTAAATGCTCCGGTAACTCGTTGGTCCATTTTACCGGCTAACCTTTTCAGTTCTGTGTGGTACGTTTCAGTTAATTTAAATGTGTGGCGTTGTTTCGAAACTTTCCCGCGATCAAACTTCAGCATTTGATGGAACGGTTTTTACAATTATTTCGACGCTTTTTGTGTTTCTGTTGTAATGGGACTTGACTCCTTTTGGTTTTGAGAAGCATTTTTTGGATGTGAATACAATTCTCATGAACTCTGTAAAGATGGCGAATTATCGCGAGAATTTGAACGAGATTCCAGGTGAGATTTGGGTGCCTAAGTATGTTGTTCCTGCCTCTCTACAGTAAAGCAATCATGTGTTTGCTATTAACAAAGTTTCAGCCTGCTTGGATGTAAACTGGTAGACCCTCAGAAGTTTGCTGGAAATGAAAATTTTACAGAAATATTTAAAGGGGGATAACTTTGTTAATATTTGGTGGACTGTAGCCTTGAAACAATATGCACTGCTCCACATCATGGTCTAACAATAAAACAGGTTTCAGGTTGATCAGATGTAAACTATAGGAGTAAGCAGGAAATGAAGTTTACAGAAATATTTAAAGGGGCATAACTCTGCTAAATTTTTCTATACTGTAACCTGCAAACTATATGCACTGCTTCATATCATGGAGTAACTATTAAGTTTCAGCTTGAATATAAACTACAGGAGTCATCTGGAAATGAAAATTTAAAAGAAATTTACAAATGGGCATAACTCTGCTAATATTAGGTGGATTGTAACCTTGAAATAATATGCATTACTCCACATCATGGGCTAACTTTAAATCAAGTTTAAGCTAGATCGGGTGTAAACTGTAGGAGGAGAAGAAAAAGTTTATGGACAGAAGGTTGGGCGGACCATTTATAGTCATTTTTCTATATAATCTATACATTTTTTGGATCCATCTTTGAACTATGTTTTATCCAAAACCATTTTATCATATACAGTGTTATAAAGAGGTTTAGGTGTATATCCCAAAAATTGAGAATTTCATCCTTTTGTTTGTGTCTGAAGCAAACAAAGCAAAGGTTCTGGCGTGTGATTACATGCAGTTCCACCTCATCTTTTGCAGCTTATAGCAATTTAGAGCATGTATGTGCATGCGTGTGAGCAGACCTTTCTTGTTCAAACCCACATGTTTAGGATATACCTAATAACCCTTTATGTGTGATGCCGCTCATATAAAATATGTTCTATATACCATTTATAATTTAAGAAGAAATTTTAATATCATACAAGAAAACTGTCTACAAGTTCTACAGATATATCAGAGGTATTCCAAATACTTACTTGAAAAGAAGAGTATCTGCTGTTTGCTTTGGGTCTCTCAGAAGCAGGAAGATGGCGTCTGATTGGGTCTAATTCACTGATGTTCAGCAAGCCTTTCACTAGAAAACAATTCAAAATGGGAAATTAAATTATCTAGGACCAGTTGTTTCTTAATGAGCTCATTAGTGGTCAGAATGCTAACTTTTCTAGCAAATACAATATCTAATACTCTTGTATTTTTGCTGAAAAAAATGTGAAAAGCTTTTGCATATGCAATATGTCTAAATGGTTCTGTATGCCTCCTTTCCTGGGTCCAGTTGTTCAAAGCATTGTTAGCTTAACGAGCTTGTTAGTGGTCAAATTGTTAACTGTTCAAGTAAGTACAATATCTAATAAAGTGTTATTTTTGCTGAAAAAATGAGAGCAGCTTTTGCTGCTCACATTTTTTCAGGAAAAATATTAGCATATCTGCTATATTAAATGATCAAAGCTTTAATGGGGCACTTTGGTGCAGTGGTAATGCATCAGACTCATGATCCAGAGGTACCCAGTTCAATCCCACCAGCTGCAAGTGTTTCTTTCAATCCCCACCAGCAGCAAGTGTTTCTTTGAGCAAGAGACCTTATCCACATTGCTTAGTACTGGTTTCTACCCAGGAACAGAGGGCCACAAGGAATATTAGTACTAGTTTACTAAATGTGGTACCCTCTATAAATTAATTTGATTATAATTATTATAATATAAAGATACATTAAAGGTGCATTATTGAGCTATCTGGAAAAAATGCTTCCAAAAATAAAATACATATAGCCGGTATATTTCTTTAAAACAATACAAATGAATGCATTTTATGCAAAAATGCGAACACTTATGATGACAGGTAAACGAGTTTAAGAGGGATTCCCTAACTAGGTATCGAACACTAGTTAGATCTATTTTTAGTTTGTGACAAAAATAGAATCCCCATATAATAATATGATGTTATGCGACGTTCATTTTTGGCCTTGTTTGCTATGGCCATGCCTGAATCGGAAAAAAATATGACGCTGAATACCAAGTCATAAGTAATGACACTCAGAGACGATACTGTCGCCATGTATGTGTAAAGTGACAGATTTATTTTTAGAACAGAAATTCCAAACACATGTTCAGAGCGAAGGGTAAACACGAATGAAAACGACCATTTTCACAAAGTTCTGAAGCTGTATTTGGCTCCAAAAGTGTACACATGACAAAGGAGTATGCATTGGAGATAAAAACCAGAAAAAAATTTTGAGACCCGGTAGCTCAATAATGCACCTTTAACTAATGATTTTGTTAGTTTTGAACAACTGGGCCCAGGTGGTAAAGTAACCCTTAGGGTCTCAAACTACCTCTATTTCTAAAAATAATTTTTATGGTCCAAAGGTTTTAAGTGAGGCTGATCAGAGTCTTGCTGGGTTGAACTCACCTAATAACTGTGAAATGAAATAGACAGCCTGTCCCCACATGAATATTCCATTGGTGGTACCCGCATCACTGGGGTATCTCTCAGCTGTACCTGGCTTGTTCTTCTCTAGTTCTGTCTGGCCACTCGGGATGTAGAAATACTGTGGGATTAACAAACCTAACAAAGATATCAGAACAGTATAATAAACAATGAATCTATTGAAATCTGAGTCTCACTAGACACCTTTATCCATTCACTGCTGCGTTTCTGGAATACACTGTTTTGACACATCCATTCACTCCTATATAATTCTGACACCCTTGAACCCCACTTTTATATAGTAAAACTGGGGTTTACAGGGGTAAACCTTGTTCTTATTTCTGCTCTTAACAATAGATTGTGGGTACTCATTAGAACCGCCTAGATGAGGCGTTCTAATGTGTACCCACAATCTATATTTTAGAACTGCCTTGATGAGGCGGCGTGTACCCACTATTCTAACGTGTACCCACAATCTATATTTTGAGAAGGAATAAGAAATAAACCACGATTTTTCAGCTTTAAATTCTGTTGGTTTTTTTGGCGATGTAAATTTATAGGTATGTTTTCATAATGGTACATTTAGTCAAAATCATTATATTACGTGCCATCTCAGCTGTTTGAATAAATACCTGTACTGGTCTATAGTGATGAAAATGCCAATCTAACCTTACATTTTACTGCCATTTTTGGAAACATTAAATTCCTTGGGATCTGAATGCCTTTTTGAATGAAGGTTATTCTTAAAAGAAAAATATTCCTCCCAACAGGAGCAAATTTTTTTCTTTAAGACCAGCTCCAATGGCACAGGTGCCATGTTACCTCCCTTAGGACATCATTCTAGAGAATAAATGATTATCATGTATCAATACATCTTGTCAGCTTTTTTCCCATGTAGGTAAAAATCAAATTTCTGATCTGTGTATTCCAAACCTTGGTCACTTTAGCAACCACAAAACACTTGTTATTTATGATATTTTTCAGAAAACTCTGCTTCCTTGTTCAATATCATCCTGTGCATGTTCGATTACTGAAAAAATGAAGATGAACATTTGTGTTTTTCACAAAATATTGCCAATTTTTTAGAAAATTTCTTACTCCCCATCTGTTATAAACTTCCGATATACCATAACATCACGATAACAAGTCCGTGAAACAAAGACCCTCCTAAACCCCACTTTATATAGAGAGAAGTGGGGTTTATGGGGGTATACATTATCTTTTTTTTTTCTTTTACACATAGATTGTGGGTACTCGTTAGAACCGCCTCATTGAGGCGGTTCTAACTAGTACCCACAATCTATGTTGAAAGCAGAAATAATGAAGATGTTATCATTTTTACCTAATATTTATCATTTTCTGACACCATGTTGGATGCCATTTCTTACGGACATGTTTTCCTAATGAAAAATATCTCATACCATCATTTGTCCTGGTCATTAAAGGGTCTAACAACTCTGAATACTTTGCTATTCCTTCAGTGTCTGCTCTGAATATACCTAAAAAGAACAAAATTACCATAAAAATCTTAAAAACTCGGACACTTTGAGGACTTGTTGTAATTCTTCTAAAATTTTAACTTATTTCATATTCCTGCAAGGAGTCCGAAAAGTGCAAATGGAATGGCAAACTGTGTAGACCCTGATCAAACTGCTCCTTCAGGCACAGTATGATCAGGGTCTGCACTGTTTGCTTAGGCTAATCTAACCCAATACTTAAGATCATTATGGTAAAACATCATTATTACTGAGACCTTAACTGCATAATGTGACTAGTGACAACAGAACCACTCTTGTCTGAAAGTTTTAGAATGCCTTATTTATTTTCTGTGTGAATAACAACAAGAGGACCAAGCTAGCTTGGTCCTGTATCGCTCACCTGAGCTAACAGATTCAAAGTTTAAGGAAGTGCCAACCGTTACTGAAGGCTTTATGGGAGGACATGGTGATGACAGGGTAAGCATTTTCTGAAAATCAAGTAGAATGTAACTCTATGATAAACAGGCTGACCTCACCGGTTTTCAACCTCATTCAAGCTTTTATTCCTGACTTGCTAAGAAGATCCGATCTAAAAACAAGAGTTTTCAAACTCCTCCAAGCTTTCTGCCTGACTTCCTTGTTTGTAAGTTTCATGAAGATCCGTTCAAAACTAAAGGGGCAGCAGTGATGACAATGTCGAAAATAGGCATTTTCAGCAATCAAAGGCACGTCACTCTATGATAAATGTGTCGACTTGGCCGGTATTCGAACTCACCTGAGGTTTTATTCCTAGCCACCTTACATGTAAGTTTCAGAAAGATCCGATCAGACTTGGCCAGTATTCAAACTCATCCAAGATTTTATTCCCAGCCACCTCACATATAAGTTTCAGAAAGATCTGATCAAAACTGAAGGGGCTACGGTGATGACAAGGTCAAAATTTGGCATTTTTAGCAATCAAAGGGATGTTACTCTAAAATAAATGAGCCGACTTGGCCAGTTTTCGAACTCATCCGAGGTTTCATCCCCAGCCACCTTACATATAAGTTTCAGAAAAATCCGATCAAAACTGAAGGGGCTACGGTAATGACAAGGTCAAAATTCAACATTTTCAGCCATCAAAGGGACATAACTCTAGGATAAATGGGCTGACTTGGCCTGTTTTCGAACTCATCCAAGATTTTATCCCCAGCCACCTTACATATAAGTTTCAGAAAGATCCGATCAAAACTGAAGGGGCTATGGTGATGACAATGTCAAAAATCGGCATTTTCAGCAATCAAAGGGACGTAAATCTATGATAAATGAGCCAACTTGGCCTGTATTCGAACTCATCCTGGGTTTTATCTCCAGTCACCTTACATATAGGTTTCAGAAAGATTCGATCAAAACTGAAGGGGCTACAGTGATGACAAGGTAAAAAAACGACATTTTCAGCCATCAAAGGGACATAACTATATAGTAAATGGGGCAACTTGGCCGGTTTTCGAACTCATCCGAGGTTTTATCCCCAGCCACCTTACATATAAGTTTCAGAAAGATCCGATCAAAACTGAAGGGGCTATAGTGATGACAAGGTCAAAAATAAACATTTTCAGCAATCAAAGGGACCTAACTCTATGATAAATAGGCCACCTTTGCCAGTATGCGAACTCATCCGAGGTTTTATCCCCAGCCACCTTGCATATAAGTTTCAGAAAGATCCGATCAAAACTGAAAAGGCTACGGTGATGACAAGGTCAAAAATCGGCATTTTCAGCAATCAAAGGGACGTGACTCTGTGACAAATGGACCAACTTGGCTGGTTTTAAAACTCATCCGAGATTTTATCCCTAGCCACTTTACATATAAGTTTCAGAAAGGTTCGATCAAAACTGAAAGGGCTACAGTGATGACAAGGTCAAACAAGAGGGCCATGATGGCCCTGGATCGCTCACCTGATCCATAGAGTAACAAGTGGGCCCCGGGGAGGGCCATTATTTACCCCAGGGTTATAATGTGCATAATGTTGAGGGAGGTCTAAAAAGGTGAAGCTTCAAACCAAATATCAACAAAGGCTATAATTTGAACAATCTGGGCAAAGGTCCACTAGATGCACCAAATATCAAAGACCTGGGCCTTACGGTTTCAAAGAAGAAGATTTTTTTTTTAAGATATTCCCTACATAAGCCTATGTAAAACCAAATGGCCCCAGGGCGGGGGCATTTTTGGACTCAGGGCTATAATTTAAACAATCTTGACGGAGGTCCACTAGACACCAAATATCAAAGACCTGGGCCTTGCTATTTCAGAGAAGAAGATTTTCAAAGAGTATCTCTATATAAGTCTATGTAAAAACCAAAGGGCCCCGGAGCGGGGGCATTTGTGGCCCGAGGTCTATAATTTGAACAATCTTGGTAGAGGTCCACTAGATGAAGCGCCATACCAAATATCAAAGACAAGGGCCTTGCAGTTTCAGAGAAGAAGATTTTTAATGATTTCCCTATATAAGTCTATGTAAATCCAAAGGGTCTCAGGGCGGGGGCATTCTTGGCCCCAGGGCTATAATTTGAATAATCTTGATAGAGGCCCACTAGATGAAATTTCACACCAAATATCAATGACCTAGGCCTTTTCGTTTCATACAGAAGATTTTTAAAGATTTTCCCTATATAAGTCTATGTAAATGCAAAGGGCCACAAGGTGGTGGCATTTTTTGGTCTCAGGGCAGTATTGAACAATCTTGGTAGAGGTCCAATAGCTGAAGCTTCATACCTAATATCAAAGATCTAGGCTTTGTGGTTTCAGAGAAGAAGAATTTTTCAAGATTTTCCCTACCCTATATAAGTCTATGTAAAACCAAAGGGCCCCGGGGCAGGGGCATTTTTGGGCCAAGCACTATAATTTGAACAATCTTGGTAGGGGTCCACTAGATGAACCTTCATACCAAATAGCAAAGACCTGGGCCTTGCGGTTTCAGAAAAGAAGATTTTTAAAGATTTTCCCTATATAAGCCCATGTAAAACCAAAGGGCCTTGGGGTGGGGGCATTTTTGGCCCCAGCACTATGATTTGAACAATCTTGGTAGGGGTCCACTAGATAAAGCTTCATACCAAATATCAAAGACCTGGGCCTTGCGGTTTCAGAGAAGAAGATTTTTAAAGATTTTCCTCATATAAGCCCATGTAAAACCAAAGGGCCCCGGGGCGGGGGCATTTTTGGCCCCAGCACTATAATTTGAGCAATCTTGGTAGAGGTCCACTAGATGAAGCTTCACACCAAATATCAAAGACCTGGGCCTAGCGGTTTCAGAGAAGAAGATTTTTAAAGATTTTCGCTATATAAGCCCATGTAAAACCAAAGGGCCCCCGGGCAGGGGCATTTTTGGCCCCAGCACTATAATTTGAACAATCTTGGTAGGGGTCCACTAGATAAAGCTTCATACCAAATATCAAAGACCTGGGCCTTGCGGTTTCAGAGAAGAAGATTTTTAAAGATTTTCCTTATATAAGCCCATGTAAAACCAAAGGGCCCCGGGGCAGGGGCATTTTTGGCCCCAGCACTATAATTTGAACAATCTTGGTAGGGGTCTACTAGATGAAGCTTCATACCAAATATCAAAGACCTGGGCCTTGCGGTTTCAGAGAAGAAGATTTTTTAAGTTTTCGGTGAAAAAAATCTATTTTTGGCTCCTGTGACCTATATATGCAACGGACCGGAACCATTTGAACAACTTTGAAAGGGGACCACCTAAGGATCATTCCTGTGAAGTTTGGTCAAAATCAGATCAGTGGTTTAGGAGGAGATGTTGTTTAAAGAAAAAGTTTACGCACACACGCACACACGCACGCACGATGGACGACGGACAAAAAGTGATCACAAAAGCTCACCTCGTCACTTCGTGACAGGTGAGCTAAAAACAGCATTTTCAGCAATCAAAGGGACGTTACTCTAAGATAAATGGGCCGACTTGGTCAGTTTTCGAACTCATCCGAGATTTTATCCCCAGCCACCTTACATATAAGTTTCAGAAAGATCCGATCAAAACTGAAGGGGCTATGGTGATGACAAGGTAAAAAATAGGCATTTTCAGTAATCAAAGGGACGTAACTCTATGATAAATCGGCGGACTTGGCCGGTTTTTGAACTCATCCGAGGTATTATCCCCAGCCACATTACGTATAAGTTTCAGAAAGATCCGATCAAAACTGAAGGGGCTACGGTGATGACAAGGTCGAAAATGGGCATTTTCAGCAATCAAAGGGACGTAACTCTATGATAAATGGGCCGACTTGGCCGGTTTTCGAACTCATCCGAGTTTTTATCCCCAGTCACCTTACATATAAGTTTCAGAAAGATCCGATCAAAACTGTAGGCGCTACGGTGATGACAAGCATTTTCCCATAGTAAGTTTATGGGACCTTGTGGTTGCCATAGGAACCAAAGTTTTAGAGCGATTTCAAAAAAAAGTTTATGTCATCAATGCCCCACCAGAGGCATGCTACAGATGAGAAATGATTGAGATCAGCCTGCAAGATACAGAGATATAGCTGCTCAAAAGTGTGGACGGACGACGGACGACGGAGGACCCACTATACTATAAGCTCCCCTGGAGCCTTCGGCCCAGGTGAGCTAAAAACTCTGGGCTGGCCTCAGAGGCTCAGTCAGATTACACAATCAGTCTCTGACCGACGGACAAGCTATTTCTCCAGCCTTGGTCTTAATTTAATGTTTATCCTGCTGTTAACGACAACTCTTACCTTTGCAAAGAGTGTAGATTCAGATTAGATGGCTTCAGAATCTACACTGTTTGTCATACAGTTTGTGAATCTGAATGAAAACCTTTATATCATTTAATCTGATTGGCTGATAGAAGCCTCCGTGGCATAGTGGTTATGCTACTCGCCTTGTAAACCAGGGGTTGCAGGATTTCTCCCGGGCTTCTCCAGACTTTCGGATGAGTCTTTAAACTGAGGTCCCATCTCCGTATGACCTTAGCTGTTGGTGAGATGTAAAACTCAAACACTGATTGGCTGATAGTCAGAAATGGGTGTGGCTCATTTAGACATTTAGCAGGATGACGGTTAAACAATGTAGGTAAGCATGTCTGAAGTTACAAATGTTTTCTCCCTTGTAAAACAATGGTAGAAAATATACCATGTGTATCACTTCCCCTGAATATCATTGATATTGATGCTTTTTTTATCATATGATGTCGCGTCTGAGAATGTAATAACGCCATGTAATATTTTCGATAATCCACTAGTGGATTAAATATGCAAATTAGCTAGATATGTCCTGTAACGTTACTTATACGACGTCCTTAAGGACGTCATGTTAACTAATGGCGGAATATTGATATTTTTGTAAAAAATCGTGAATAAAATGCGTTTTAAGTGTCATATGATAAATAGAATCTTGCATTCGTGCTCATGTATTATTGAATTTATTAAACTCGTTGATGAAAAAGGATAAAATGCTCGGCAATGCCTCGCATTTTATCCCTTTTCCTCAACACGTGTAATAAATTCAATAATACATGAACACTCATGTAAGATCCTCTATATATAATATGCATGATGGAACTAGCACATTTCACTCTTTGCCTTCATAATTACCCTTTTCAATCAATGCCTACTTAGTACACCACAAACTCTTTTTAACACTTTTAACCCTTCTCTTGCTGAATATTCATTTAAGCCACACCCATTTCTGGCTTAGAACCAATCAGATTACTTCATGTAATTTATTGCTACAAATTCGTAAGCTCAATGTTAAACAGTGTAGATCCTGATCAGATGGCTTCTTCAGAAGCCATCTGATCTGGATCTACACTGTTTCCAAAGATAAGGGTTGTCGTGAACAGCAAGATAAGAGTTAATGCCAATTGGGTCCAAAGCAGAAACCATGTTAGTTAAACAAGCCTGTTTTATCAAAACAAAAATGTATAGATTATATATGAAAATGCATTTTTCTATATAATCTATACATTTTTTGGATCCAACTTGAAACCATGTTTTATCCAAAACATTGTTATAACTAGAGCTGTCAGTGAAACTGACTAGGGCCACGGCAGCGCTATCAGAGGATAAAAAAAATTGTGGACGGACAGACAGACGGACGGACAGAGTGATTACTATAGGGCACCCACACTTTCAGTGCGGGGCCCTAATGAATAGTCTTATAATGAGGCTGTGGTGTACATGTAACAAGCGCATTCAAAATGAAAAAAAAAGTTAATTAACAATCAATAATCAACTTACAGTCGAGAAGCAAGAAGACATAAAACATTGGCCATTCACATTCAATGCCATCAAAATTCTGAAAATACAAAAAAGAGTAACATAAAAACAAATGTTGTTGTGAGTATTCAACTATAGGATTCTAGCAAGAACCAACAACATACCTGTGTCTAACAGGAAATAAGGTATTATTGCTTAACCCATTTCGGACTGGAAACCCCTAAATGGGTACCTTGGCAAACAGGGCAGGCCCAGATCAGACGCCGCAGAATGCGGCGTCTGATCAGCGCCTCCACTGTTTGCTAAAAGTTCAGTCATTTTTCAAATAAATTTTTTGATGAAAACACAACCTGACACCCCTAAATTTTGAAATGGACTCCTGCTATATATAAGGAGGATGATTCCATTTGGTACAAAAAGGGTTAATTATCCCTGTTATGCCTTCTTACCTGGAAATACAATGTATTACAGAGAATTTCATGAGCAATTTTTTGAAAATAACATGCAAACTTATATTTAACAAGATGTGTTTGTGAAACACCAACATGTCCTCGGGCCAAGGTCATGTTTTCTTTAAAATAGGTCATAGGTCACGGACATAGGACAAAATCTTTTGTATGAGTAGGAAGCCATTGTCACAACGAACCTACATGCCTAATAAAAAGGCTCTATCTCAAATGGTTCAAAAGTTATGACCAATGTTAATTTTTTTCTTTAAAGTAGGTCACGGGTCAAGGTAAAGATCACAGGTCAAACATACAAGGGCTGATTGATATGTTGAAGGCCGTATGCAGGATGTTCTTTTTAAGCTCTACTTTTCTGTGACGATATAGTGCCATGTACCCAAGGACAGGTCTAATTTGGTCAGTTTATATATATACGAGGTAGCATTCGAAAGTAAATAAAACAAGCAGCTTTTGCAAAATGGAAAAAATCGGTGAAAGAGCAGTGATCCAATATTTGCATAAAAAGAATTAACACCTAAGAATATCCATAATGATATGGTAGCAACAATAGGGAAAGTTGCCCCTTCATATGCTACAATGGAAAGGCAGGGGACAGAATCTAAGTGCGGCAGACAGTGCCTCGAGGATGACCCCCCATCCTTGAAGGCATGTCAATGTTGTAATCCCAGAAATTGTCAATAAAGTCCATGATATTGTTATGACTGACAGACAAGTCAGAGAAAGATATATAGCCGGTAGAGTTGGCATTTCACAGGAAAGACTACATTCCATTCTGACAGAGGATCTTGCAGTAAGAAAGCTTTCAGTCTGATGGGTACCAAGACTTCTGACAGGTGATCAGAAGCACACCAGGCGCACATTATCACATGCTTATCTTAACCTTTTGGAGGAATATTCAGAGATTTGTCACTGTGGATGAAACATGGGTCCATCATTTTACCCCAGAGGCCAAACAACAATTGAATCAACGGTAGCACCCTGGCTCACCCCCACCAAAGAAGGCAAAGACTGTTCCATCAGCTGGGTAGGTTATGGCCTCTGTTTTCTGGGAATGAGATGGTATTCTGCTGATAGATTATCTCCAAAAGAGACAAACAATCAATGGCACATACTTTGCTTCACTTCTGAGCACCTGCCTTATTCACCTGATCTCACTCCATCAGACTTTCAATTATTTTCAAAACTGAAAATGGCTATTTCAGGCACCCACTTCAGTATAGGTTTGCGCATATGTGAGATATAGTACAGTTGTTTTTATGTGGGAAAAGAAACTTATAATTTCGATTATTTAAAGTGTTTTATGGATATTTAGAAAATGCTTGTTTGTTTGACATTCTTTGCTGACTTTTGGGAAACCGTGCTATTTGTTCAATATGGACGAAACACAAAAACAGACAGATAAGTGAGTGAGTCAGTTTTAGTTTTACGTCCCACCAACAGCTAAGGTCATACGGAGACGGGACCTCGGTTTAAAGACTCATCCGAAAGTCTGGAGAAGCCCGGGATCGATCCTGCGATCCCTGGTTTACAAGGTGAGTAGCGTAACCACTGCATCACGGAGGCTTCTAAACAGACAGATAAAAGAAAGCTTGTAAGTCCAGGAACCAATTCACCTATTTACAAACAATCCAAGATGGCAAGCAATGAACTCAGCCCTGATCAAAATTCTAGAGGGTCTAGTCTAGTAGACCTGTCAAGTAGAATGGACAAAATGTTTGAGGTTCTGAATTCTATTAAAACAGGTCAGGATGGGCTGAGACAAATGTTCGATAGCAAATGATGATGGCGTCGTATATGCAGTGGATGACTTACTGAACAGCCAAGAAAAGGAGTTCTATAAAAGTGATAATGAGGCCCTTAAACACCGCTGGCAAAAGTGAATAGATACTGAAGGGGATTATGTTGAAAAATAAAACAATATGTCTGATGAAATTCAAATCCTTCAATATGAGGCTCATAACATATCAATCAGCCCTCGTATTTATATGAGTGGAAAGCCCTTGTCACAAGAATGTATGTGTGGAAAGCACTTGTCACAAGAAACCCACATGCCAAATATGAAGGCTCTATCTCAAACTGTTCAAATGACCACTGTTACAGATGTCCATGTACAAACCAACAAACAGACAGGGCAAAAACAATATGTCCCTGCTATGCTACCGGAGTCATAAAAATTCATACCTTTATTTCTGCAGGTTTATAATATTTCCTATTTTTATCTTCTATCACAGTTTTATATCCATCTCTGAAGAAACGTTTTATTCCATTTGGGCCTTTTAGTTTCCGATTGACCTTGTCAATTGTCCTTGACCTAATGGGTTCTTCGTGTATAGCAAACGCTGGCCAGCCAACCGTCAGAAGCAATGAGGCATCTGTATTCTAAAAATAGAAAGCCCATGATAAATGTATTAAGGGGAACGGGAACACCCGGCAGATTTTTTTTGCCATTTTTCAAAGGGAGAAAACTTTCCGAACTTCCTGTTTTGCTTTTCTATAAGCTCTGTCCCACAATAAACAAGAGGACCATGATGGCCCTGGATCGCTCACCTGATCCATAGAGTAACAAGTGGGCCCCGGGGAGGGCCATTATTGACCTCAGGGTTATAATGTGCATAATGTTAAGGGAGGTCTAAAAAGGTGAAGCTTCATACCAAATATCAACAAAGGCTATTATTTGAACAATCTTGGCAAAGGTCCACTAGATGAAGCTACACAACAAATATCAAAGACCTGGGCCTTGCGGTTTCAGAGAAGATTTTTTTAAAGATATTCCTTACATAAGCCTATGTGAAACCAAATGGCCCCGGGGCAGGGGCATTTTTGGCCTCAGGGCTATAATTTAAATGATCTTGATAGAGGTCCACTAGATGAAGCTTCACACCAAATATCAAAGACCTGGGCCTTGTTGTTTCTGAGAAGAAGATTTTCAAAGATTATCTCTATTATAAGTCTATGTAAAACCAAAGGGCCCTGGGGCGGGGGCATTTGTGGCCCAAGGGCTATAATTTGAACAATCTTGGTAGAGGTCCACTAGCTGAAGCTTCATACCAAATGTCAAAGACCTAGGCCTTGTGGTTTCAGAGTAGAAGATTTTTCAAGATATTCCCTATATAAGTCTATGAAAAACCAAAGGGCCCAGAGCGGGGGCATTGTTGGCCCCAGGGCTATAATCCTGGGCTATAATTTGAACAATCTTGATAGAGGTCCACAAGATGAAGCTTCATACCAAATATCAAAGACCTGGGCATTGCAGTTTCAGAGAAGAAGATTTTTAAAGATTTTCCCTATATAAGCTTGTAAAACCAAAGGGCCCTGGGACGGGGGCATTTTTGGCCCCAGCACTATAATTTGAACAGTCTTGGTTGGGGTCCACTAGATGAAGCTTCATACCAAATAGCAAAGACCTGGGCCCTGCAGTTTCAGAGAAGAAGATTTTTTAAAGATTTTCCCTATATAAGCTTGTAAAACCAAAGGGCCCTGGGACGGGGGCATTTTTGGCCCCAGCACTATAATTTGAACAATCTTGGTAGGGGTCCACTAGATGAAGCTTCATTCCAAATATCAAAGACCTGGGCCTTGCGGTTTCAGTGAAGAAGATTTTTAAAGGTTTTCCCTATATAAGCCTATGTAAAACCAAAGGGCCCCGGGGCTGGGGCATTTTCAGCCCCAGCACTATAATTTGAACAATCTTGGTAGGGGTCCATAAGATGAAGATTCAAACCAAATATCAAAGACCTGGGCCTTGCAGTTTCAGAGAAGAAGATTTTTAAAGATTTTCCCTATATAAGCCCATGTATAACCAAAGGGCCTCGGGGCGGGGGCATCTTTGGACCCAGCACAATAATTTGAACAATCTTGGTAGGGGTCCACCAGATGAAGTTTCATACCAAATATCAAAGACCTGGGCCTTGCGGTTTCAGAGAAGAAGATTTTTAAAGATTTTGCCTAAATAAGCCCATGTAAAACCAAAGGGCCCCGGGTCGGGGGCAATATTGGCCCCAGCACAATAATTTGAACAATCTTGGTAGGGGTCCACCAGATGAAGTTTCATACCAAATATCAAAGACCTGGGCCTTGCAGTTTCAGAGAAGAAGATTTTCCCTATATAAGTGTCACAGGGTGAAATTATGGAAACTGGAGGAGCGCTTGCGCTTAGGACTTTCTAGTCATCTCCAGTTATTTTCCCATATTGATCGTCGTTTTTCATACGTCATATACTCATATATTTCATATTTCATTAAGCATTAAGCATTCCTGAGTAGCGTATATCAATTTCCGGTGTCCTTATGTAAGTTTCGCGCGCTTTTCACGTCACTGATTAACACCGCATGCGCACATTCTTACCTCAGCCTTTGTCAGTCTTTCTTTGTCCCTGGCGAAGGTAGGTCTCACGACCACCTGACGGACACCATCTATATGTTATTCCTAACTACTTAGGATATCTATAATATTATTCAGATGGACGAGGTCGAGAGAGAGAGAAGGTTCATGACATAGATCCAAAAACATGGAAACACCAAATAGCGTTGTCATCATTTGAACCCCGAACCCCCTCGAGAAAGCGGGAGAAGCTGTAACGTCATATCAACGTCTATCATCATCATGTGGCCACAACCACCTTAAATCCAATTCATTCATCAAACAACCCATGACAGCGAAATCCTTCCCGTGACACTGGCGCCCAGCTATAGGTTCACCCTCTTTAGTGACCCCCTGAAGACAGAGTACCAGCTACCCACTTTCGGTGACGTCACAAGACCTCGTTAAAACCATGTGTGCCAGGACTCACTTTTTATAAGTATTTTTCTTTTATATATGTGAATTTACATCATGGTACGTACCAGTGTGACTTTTATTCTGTGTTTCTTTCATTGTTTTGCAAATTTATGAACTGTCCGTATAAATTAGCTGTCTGTGTATCGGTAACACCGAATTAGGTCATCATGTATTTTCTACTTTCGTTTTCGCCTGTGTATTGACTTACCTGTTATGGAAAATTTTCAGTTACATTTCATTGCTTTAACTTGATATAAAGTGACTCTCTTTTCTGTCTTTACATAAGACAGACATGTTTAAAAAGTGACAGTGCTCAGTGACTCTCTTTCTTCCTTTATCTGAAAAATTGCCTCTGTTGTTTACATGTATAGTTTGTTTACATGTACATAATGTACATGTGGATAAACTTACATGACTTGTGCAGTGTGGACCTGCCAATTGATTTGATGTAGCTCTCTCTCTGTATTCTTAAAACTGACCAGCAGAAGCAGTATTTTCGGTGTTGTGTAGCTTCATTATGTTACAATTTCTTTGACAAACAGTGTGAACCCCTTTTACAATATAATGGAAAGGCAAACAGTGTGTACCCCTTTTGCAATGTCCATGTGTCCATGTCTGTTTGCTGTTCCGTTCCGTCTTTCTGAGACACATTTAAAGGCATCTGACCGCATAGTTCTGTTTTACACAGTGAAGACTCCGATCATGCCGTGTGGTCCCTGATCAGACTTATGGGTCATTAATTATTTTTAATGTATTAGATATTTTGAAAGGTGCCGTAAACACAGAAAGCCATTCATAGGCAAAATGCATACTTTTACGTGAAATTTGAGCTTTTTGTGTGACATTTTGCTATTTATGTACATGTATCCTAGATGTTTTCTATTTTTCTGATACTTATGATACATTTTTCAGTTGGTGATTTATCTTCTTCGCACAAGACAAGGTAACACCTAACCTCACCTTACTAGCACTGGTACTTTCCTTTTGTTGTAACTGCACATGTAGAAGATCATGAAGACTGCTTTCTGGTAAGACTAGTTATACCATATTTTTATTTTCATTCTTTTGCATCATTGTACATGTTTCCATCAATTCATTAGTCATGGTCATTGTCTTCGAAAGCACACCCTTAAATCAAGACATGAAAGTCCGTCTGGTGTTTTTCTCAGGGTACTCGTGTTGTCTCCGCCATTAAAAAAAAAAAAAAAAAAAAAAGTTGGCTTATTCATGCAAGCCCATGCAAGCCTCACTTACTCAAGTTTCCGTCTTCACCAAACAACTATTATAGTATACTATCATCATGTATTGTGCAAATGCAGTGTTGTTGTTTTAAAATTAATTAATTTGTGCAAATTAGGTGAATGTATTATTGTTTTCTCTTTGCTCTGGTACCCAGCTCTATAGTTGTGTGACATACTACATAGAATTTCTTGCTGTTGTGAAAATTTTCACATCAGTTAGATCTTCTTTATTTGTGAGTATACTTAATAAGTTACATTGATGTAAGTGATGAACCCTCTCACTTTTGAATATTTTTATAGTTAGTGGTACATATTGTGACAGGCAAATTATTATGTGGACAAGTCCATGTAATGTTGTGTTAATAGTTTAGCACAGCTATATATAACTGCCTGTGATTATTTTTGTGCATTTTTTGTGTTGAATATACATTTTTGTCACACAGTGACCTATAGAACATTAGGCCATAGAATATTGGTATATTGTATGGAATGTTGTGGGTACCAGATGCAATTTCGGTATTTTGAAATTATTTTGCATTGCTGCCATTTTGTACGAAGACTTTCTATGGTGATGTCCATGGAATACAGGTAAACCCTGAAATTTTGTTATCATAAAAATAAATAATTTCTGATTTTTTTTTATATTTTGACTTGTTCAATTTTCTTCAATTGTTTATAGTGTTTAATCATGGCAGAAGGAGGCAAAGAAATAGATTTTAGGTCATTATGGCCTGAAAAAGATATTGATTTCATGGTCGAGATGTTGCGGCGCACAGGCCGGTACGACATAATTCCTCGCCATGAAGAGGAAATAGAAGAAGAAGAGGAAGAAGAAGAGATAGAAGAGGAAGAAGAAGATAGAACTCAAGCTAGTGAGCTTGAATACATAGGGGCTACTAGCACACCTGTGGTGCCTGCTTTTACCACCCAGCCCCAATTTAGAGTTGTTCCCCCACCCACACCCATACGGAGGTCCCATATTCAACCCCAGCCCAACCCAATGTCTCCAGTTGCCCCGCCCACAACCAGACACAGGAGTTCTGTTTTCCCTCCCCCACCCAAACAAATCAACCTAGTTGTCACACCCAAACCAACGACCTGCTACATAAGCCCATGTAAAACCAAAGGGCCCCGGGGCGGGGGCATTTTTGGCCCCAGCACTATAATTTGAACAATCTTGGTAGGGGTCCACTAGATGAAGCTTCATACCAAATATCAAAGACCTGGGCCTTGCGGTTTCAGAGAAGAAGATTTTTAAAGATTTTCCCTATATAAGCCCATGTAAAACCAAAGGGCCCCGGGGCGGGGGCATCTTTGGACCCAGCACAATAATTTGAACAATCATGGTAGGGGTCCACCAGATGAAGTTTCATACCAAATATCAAAGACCTGGGCCTTGCAGTTTCAGGGAAGAAGATTTTTAAAGATTTTCCCTATATAAACCCATGTAAAACCAAAGGGCCCAGGGGCGGGGGCATTTTTGGCCCCAGCACTATCATTTGAACAATCTTGGTAGGGGTCCACTAGATGAAGCTTCATACCAAATATCAAAGACCTGGGCCTTGCAGTTTCAGAGAAGAAGATTTTTTAAGTTTTCAGTGAAAAAAATCAATTTTTGGCTCCTGTGACCTATATGTGCAACCGACCGGAACCATTTGAACAACTTTGAAAGGGGACCACCTAAGGATCATTCCTGTGAAGTTTGGTCAAAATCCGCTCAGTGGTTTAGGAGGAGATGTCGTTTGAAGAAATTGTTTACGCACGGACGGACGCATGCACGGATGCACGACGGACGACGGACAAAAAGTGATCCCAAAAGCTCACCTCGTCACTACGTGATGGTGAGCTAAAAAGGGTCAACTCTTAAAGGAAAGAATCTGCTCCTAAGGAGCAAATACTTTCCTTTAAAAGTTGACCCCTATTGACATGGGAGTCAAAAATACTTTTGTAAGAGTTGCCTCCCCTGAAGGTGTTTCCATTCCCCTTAACAGTGAAGATAACAGTTGAAACATTCTATTTTACAAAGTTTCCATATTAAATGCTGATATGAGCTGTGTGATACAAACAGGGGCTGTATTTAATCTCATAGATCACTTAAATACATCTAACTTGTTTTGTTTCAAATTTCTTTTAATCTTAGATCTCATGTATGTGAACAGTGAAAACCCTGGAGAGATCTTGCTTGGATCTTTTCTGCATAATCGCATAATCATCAACTTGCGAGTGAGCCATGTGGATCAATTTGTTATTGTTATTATGTTTGATACTGCACTGGAACTGAGGGCAATGGTTAAAATTCCATAAGCTCTGGAGTTGAAGCCCCACTGTAGTTTTATTACTGAACATCTCAAGGCGGTCATTCTTTTGCAGTGTCTTATTTGTTTATTGGCTTTGTGCTGTTGGTTCATGTTTTGTCTGATGTTTTTGTGTGTGACTCCATGTCACTGATTTTCTAAAGGTCGCTAGAGATGGCTGCATTGTTTGACTGTGGCCTTTCCTGAGTGACCTTTTCTTACTAGTTAATATTGTACTGAATGAAATCTTCTGCCTTTTTATAAAGCATTACCTATTTGAGCGTTTTCCATATAAAACAGTTCAAGGACTTCTTGTGCATGTTGCTGATTATATTTAAGTAAGACAAACAAAAATGTATACATTATATAGAAGAATGACTACTGGTCATTCTTCTATATGATCTGTACTTTCGGATCAATTTTGGATCCATTTCTAAAATACTTTTTATCCAAAATATGTGCTATAATGAACAATGTTATAAAGAGGTTAATGTGTAAATGTGTTTTACCTTTGAATTTGATTCTCTGGGTAAAATGGATTCGAAAATAGTTCTGTTTCTGTTATGAGCATCAATATCAACGAATATCACAGACCATGATGCACCCTGATCACCAAACAGGTTTATGCCATTGATTGACTCCAATGCTGCCTTTGCAAAACCAATTGAACTATAAAAGATAACATTTGAACAAGCATATGAGAAAATAGTTCTTACCACATAGGTGACCAACAAAAGCTCCAGCGAGACTGCGCATATGTGCAGTCTCGTCAGAGCTTTTGCTGTTCACAACCATTTAGTGGAGACCTGGAGGCATGTATTAGTTGGCTGTACATGGTCATATGAAGAATGTGTTGCCGTAAAATAGAATCTGCCAATGTAAAACTGACAATTTACCTACCGTAAAGATTCGGCTATAAGGCGATTCGGCTATAAGACGGGGCCCCTTTTTCAGTTTTTCTAAGGTGGTATTTTGCTTATACTCTTTTATAAGACGGGTCAAATTTTTGCCATATCTGTCGGGGCCTATCATCTACCGCCAGATGCCATTTAGATGTGAGAAATCGGCCTTTTTTCGTCAGAAAACCCCTCTACTTACCCCTACGTCGGCAAACGTCGGGCCGATACGTCGTATCGCTGTCGGCCCGGTACGGTACGTCGTATCGCTGTCGGCCCGGTGCATGCCTTGCTGGCTTAGGCTACACAGACTTCTATTTAATAGACGACAGGGGTTGACAAATCCATTTCCCGGCCGGCCGGGACAAGACCGAAATCACGCCGGGCAGGTGCACTTTGACCTTATGACGCTCGGTCGGGACAAGTGCAAAAAAAAAAAATCGTCAACAACTTCCAGTCTTTTTGAGTCCTAACATACGGTAAAACTAGACCAGTAATTAAATCGCTGTCAATTGAGAGACAAACCGTCTGTGTATTTATTACCGTTCAAGGATGGCACTATTGTTAATCCCGGTCGTATAATTGCCACCCCGCGGTGCGTGTCGATAAGGTGTGAAAATATGGTCAAGTTATGTCTCTAATTTGCGTTTATCCTCCAGTCATAAAATTTAATCCACAATCAATGTGAAAATGATTTAATTGCTCCTCAGACTATTAGCTACATCTAACGGTACTCAGATGACAATCTTCAATAAAGTTATCCCCATTCACTCATTTTGTTTAAAAAATGTTCTTTTTGCTCAAATGGCCATTGCAGTCAGCTGCCTAAACCCAAATACCAACCATTGGAAGGAGACATTAAATGATGACTTCATGTTTCCATCAGTATATCATAGAATATATTTTCACACATTTTTGAAGTTATCCAATCAGACATCGCTTTACATATATGCAAGTGCATTAGAATCTGCAATGATTATCATGAGTGTTTGTTGGCTCTCTCCAGAACCAAATTCTTTTAAATACAAAAGTCTTTATTTCCTGAGTAGCCTCCCTTTGGAAGTAGAAGCAAAAATGAGCCAGCACCTATGATAAGACTTGTATGACCAGGGAAGAATGAGATCACCCTGTTCATCCAGCCAGCATAGCTCCAGACGAGGTGCTATTTTCATCGGAAAAGTACTGATATGTTTCTTATTTATGCACGAAAACATATGTTGTGGGTACTCATTAGAAGTGCACATTCCTTGAATCAGCAGAAAGGAGAGAATGACCATAGCAAAGATTTCATGATCAATCTCCACGAAAGATTGGTTGCTGAATTGGCAGGGATCGAACCCGCGACCTCCTGTTCACCAGTCCAACATGCATCAAACTGAGCCAAGAGGCTGGCACAAACAACTTTATAAAACGTTAATGGCAAACAAAATTCTCTCTTCAGTAAGGCAGTACTGAGAACTGTTTGTTTGATTTGAGGTTTTACATCCCAGTCAACACTTTATAGGTCATTTTGGAGAGGTTGCTTCCAATTTTGTAGGACTTTTACCCAACATGGAGATGAAATGACTTCTCAAGCCCTGTTGCCCAATGAAACCAATCGCATGGATGGTCCGACTCGCACACTTAGCTTGGGCAAAATTAGATCCTCTAAGCTGTTTACTAGTACTCGTGTACTGTGCAGTCAGTTTCAGCTCTGCAAGAAAGCATCATGAATTTATTCAGCGGGATATGGGTTAATGCCTTCACAACAACAGTGGCATTACAAATATGTTTGCCCTTATTTGTTAAGACATTGTCTTATAGTAGGAAATCACCTTGCATGCATTTCTGTGCTGCCATTATTGTACTTGCTGCCTCTCTCCCACATGCCATAGTCAGGTGTTCTGTATGCCCTCTCTACATAGAATACAAGGTTCTGCACAAAATTTACTTCATCTGTTGTAAATATGATCTAAATAGAAACAAAAAAAACATCTAACTATACCAAATTTAGTGACACAGAGGCATTTCTGATATTTAATCTTCATCACTGTGTCTCAACCCCAAAGTTCTGAAACCGAAACGGATGATGGACAAGAGCAAACAGGGTCCAGTTGTTCAAAGCATTGTTAGCTTAATGAGCTTGTTAGTGGTGAAATTGTTAAATGTTCTAGTAAGTCCAATATCTAATACACTGGTATTTTAGCTGAAAAAATGTGAGCAGCTTTTGCATCTGCAAAAGCTGCTCACATTTTTTTTCAGTAAACATATCAGCACATATGTAATATTAAATGATCAAAGTTCTAAAGATGCTGTAATTAACCATTTTAGTACCAAATGCAATCTTCCTCCTTATATATAGCAGGAGTCCATTTCAAAATTTAGGGGTGTCAGGTTGTGTTTTCTTCAAATTTATTTGGGAAATGGCTTAACTTTTTGCAAACAAAGTAGGCCCTGATCAGATGCTGTGTTCTGCGGCATCTGATCTGGGCCTGCACTGTTTTCCGGGGTACCCGTTTTGGGGTTTCCGGTACAAAATGGGTTAATGGCATCGTTAGTTTTGAACAACTGGCCCCATATTGCTTTATGGTGAACAGAAACACTTCTAGCAGAGCTAACTATTTAAAAAACACCTGTTTTACTTCTTAACAAGAATCTACCAGTACTCTTAAAGGAAAGAATTTGTTTCCTTTAAGAGTAGACACTTTAGGAGTTCAATTTACAGGAAATTGAATAGAATAAGAAGTTGCAAAAGTGGTCTTCCTGGTGAAGAATTATAGGTTATTAACTTTATATTGTGAAATAAATGGCGCAAGTTCATATGGCGGCGGACGCACAAGCTTGCATCATTAAAAACATTGACGTTTCCCAAAGCAGGACGCCATTTTATCCGAAGAGTCGGTTATATTTCTTTCAAAATACTCCTGATTTCTTACAAGAAAGTATTGAAAATCTAAACAGGTTGCAGGTAGGTCACATTTGACATCATAAAATGCGCTTTATGCACTTTGTCAGAACCTATATTCTGTGCAAAGGTAACGGACATTTTCTGGGTATATAATAAGGTAAAATATTGACCGGTAACTTCTGTACAAAGCAAACAACATTTTCAGGGTAAATAATAATGGTGGAAAATACATGTACATGTACAGGTGTGCAAATTAATTTTCACCTCTGATCAGTGTGATTGCTGAGAATACAGTTCAGCAGTGAGATTCCTCAAAACTGTTCAGAAGTGAGACTGATGAGGACAGTTCAGCAGTGAGATTGATGAGTACAGTTCAGCAGTGAGATTGCGTGACTGATGAGTACAGTACAATAGTGAGATTGCTGAATAAAATTCAGCAATGAAGTTGTTGAATACAGCTCATCAGTGAGATTGCTCAACACAGCTCAGCAGTTAGTTTGTTGAATGCTTTTCAGCAATGAGATTGCTGACTTCCCAGTGTTTGCAGGTCTTTAATTTTCACTGCACTCTAATAAACAATACATTATATGGGCCCCGTCAAGCGATTTTGGTACTTATCGCCTATGCGAGCAGCGAAGGTTCAGGCGAGCCTGCGCATCCGCGCAGTCTCGCCAGAACCTTCGCTGCTCGCTCATACAAGCAGTGAATCAAGAGGAACCTTCCGACAGAAAGCCATATCCCTGGCCCCTCTGAATGGCTGGGCATGCGCAGTTAAAATTTGTCATGACAGAATGCTCGAAGACATAAATTCGCTTGGAGGGGCTCATATAAACCATCTAATCTGTGTGAAGTTTGATTTTACTGGTTATTGCTAATCATGTGGACAACAGAAGTATTGGGGGCTACAGTATCATTAACTATGAGTTATTTTGATAAGAAAAAGTGTCTAGGCACTGACATCATGACTATTAAATCATTGTGTTATGTATAAGATGTCACAAAAGAACAAGAACCTCTTTTGATATGCCAGAATGTAAATTGTAAAGTCTCTCTTTGCAATGTTTCACATAATAGGACATTCATGGTGGTGAGGATGAAAATCTTGTTAGTGTTTTGACTATGAAAAAGGCCTATTTTGCGAAGAATATTAAAGCCCGTACTTGTAATCCTGACTTTATCATTTGTACTAAAAAGATGAGATACAGTCCAATAACATCAATCTGCAGGTGTTCATACTCATCATCTCGATATATTGGATCACCTGTGAGAGCATCAAAGACACAGTGCAATGCGTGTGCGGGGCTCTGGTTCTCCTTAAATCTTTCAACCTGGAATAAAAAGTAATCATCACAAAAACACACCCTTTATAATTTTGACCCCCTTGAACCCCACTTTATAAAGTAAAACTAGGGTTTACAGGGGTAAACCTTATTTTTTCTTATTTTTGCTGTAAAAATTTTGTCTGCTGAGTGCAATAACGTTGTAAGTGCAAAATGGCAACTTTTCAGGAGAGACAAAAAACTGTTTTATTAAAGAATGGCATAGAAAACTATACTATCAGCTGGTTTCTTAACTTCATGGCGATTTCTTTCATTTTTGTGTGAAGTTTATTGTTGAATAAATGATATTTGAAAAGAAATATTTAGCATTTAAGGGTTGATACACCATTTCTGCGCCAAGTGTTTTTGGTGCAAAAACGGTGTAAGTGCATCCAGCGCTAAAATGGTATAAATGTACAAACCTTATTTCTTTGCCTTTTACATGGTAAAGCAGTAAATTAAAGACACTTGGTAGGTAATAGGTCACATTTTATACATTCTGCATGGTACTTACATGCTTATTCTGAAATATCAAGCAGCAAGATTCAATATTTTTGAGGTATTAAAAAACTTTGCGCCAAAAATGGGGTAAGTGCACTTACACTGTTTTTGCGCCGACTTTTTTTTCTAAAAGTCAGAGCAAAAACGGTGTAAATGACAAAAAAAATTCCAAAATGCTAAATCAAATCATGATTGAGGCAGAATCCAGCTGTAGAACTTATTTACTAAGTGTGTCAAGTCCTAAGGCACCCATTTATGCAAAAAAACTATTTTGGCCATAATGTCAGTTACACCGTTATTGCACTCAGCAGAGGAAGTATAAATTGTGGGTACTCGTTTGAACTGCCTCATCCAGATGATTCTAACGAGTACCCACAATCTATATTTGAACAGAAAAAAGAAAACAATCACAAATTTTTATCTTAAAATTTACCATTTTTCGGTGGTAAAGTTCACAATGCATTTGTATAGGCGAGTTTTCGTAATGGGTGTGACTAGACTAAATTTTGTCGTCAATCATCAGCTTATGCAAGTTATCAGTGATTGATTACACATCAATCCCTGAAACTGCTATTAATATTTACAGTGTTGTTCTTTATTACAGACTTTTGAATATAAGAGAAATAGAAGTCTGTAAGCAAAATGAAAAATTAGCATAAAATGTTAGCATAATTTTTCTAAGGAATTATGACCATAAATTATCATTTTTCTATATACATGTAATCTATGCAATCTGACTAAGTTATAAATTTTGTTTGTTTGAATTGAGATTTATGTCCCTGTCAACAGTATTTAGGTCATTTTGCAGATGTTGCTTCCAATCTTGTAGGACTTTTGGCCCTACTGCCCAAAACCAATAGGGTTTATATACAGGGATGGTCCAACTCACACCACGTTGCCTTGGCAGGCTGAGACCTTTGAAACAGTTCTCATGAGCTGTAGGTTTCATGAGCATTACGTGGAAGCATCATGCGGCCATTCTATTTCTCCAAGCCCCGTTGGGTCTGGGCATAGCTTGGTTAGAATTACTGGTTGTGCAGTGAACACAAAATTTCTCCAGGTTCTAACCATTAACCCAATAAATGCCAATCACGACTATTGCCGTCTGCTTTGCAGTCTGCCAGTTACCTTAAAAGTATTTTTTTGCAAACAGTGTGGACCTAGCCCCAGCTGCATAAATTAATTTAGCCACACATATTTACATTTCAACCCGTCAAATTATTGATGTAATTTATTCATTCAAATTCACTAACTGAATCACAAACAGTATAGATCATGATCTTCAGAAGCCATCTGATCTGCATCTATACTGTTTGCTATCTGATCTGGATCTACACTGTTTGCAGAGATAGGGCTTGTTGTGTTCCACTTCATCTGAATCAGCAATCAAAGCTTATCAAAACCTTCACGTGAACATGTCCATGAAATGAACACCCTCTTACACCCCACTTTATATAGAGAAAACTGGGGTTTAGGGGGGGTATACATTATTTTTCTTATTTCTGCTCTAAAATATAGATTGTGGGTACTCGTTAGAACTGCCTCGATGAGGCGGTTCTAACTAGTGCCCACAATCTATATTTTGAGCAGAAATAAGAAAAATATCACATTTTTTCATAATAAAATTTTCATTTTTTTCGGCGATAAAGGTGGCAATGTATTTGTATAGGCGTGTTTTCGTAATGACAATTTTTCTCAAATGCATTTTCTCTGCTGGGAAGACAAATCATTCACCATATTTGCATTATTTGCTGGCAATGCACATTGTCAATATTGGAAAAACAGGTCTGGTTACCTGTTTTTCCAACACTTATAATCTTCAGACAAGGAACCAGCAGATAATGCAAATAAGGTGAATAAGTAATGTCAAACCTTATTTTCTCTGAATAAAAGTAATTATAAGAATTAGATTGTTGTCTGCTCTAGAATTCTCATAGGTGCCTCAAGTGTTAGCATTCTAATTCATAATGAATATAACAATTTTTGTTTCAACGGTACCTTTTCTGCCTGTCGTAACCAGCAGAACAATATACCCCTCATGCATTTCACTGCAACCTGAGCCAATTCATGTGTTCTGCCATGGTCGTCATCCTTTCTTCTGTATGCCTGAGACAGGGCCCAGGCCGCAGCAGCACAGTAGATACTGTCTCGTATATGGGCTTCTTTTATTGCTTCATTTACACTTCCAAACTTTGGGAAGAGCCCTAATGTTACACTCTGATACTGTAGTATTTGTCGCTTAACTGAAATGATAAAGAAACCATAGCTCCAGATAAGGTGGAGGAAGAGGACATTACGATAACACACCCGTATGGCATAGTGCATTTTTTCACATCTCCAAAATGGCTACTTTTCTGATGAAAATCTGTGATATTTTTCTTATTAAGACTACAAACATAGGTTGTGGGTGCTCGTTAGAACCGCCTCATGGAGGCGGTTCTAACGAGTACCCACAACCTATGTCTTGGAGTAAAAATAAGAAAAATAATGTTTACCCCCTTAAACCCCAGTTTTCCCTATATAAAGTGGGGTTTAGGGGGTGTTCATTTCACGGACTTGTTCTTGTGATGATAATTTAGGGATATTTTTCTAATCATTACGAGAAGCCTCCGTGGTCGAGTGGTTACGCTACTCGCCTTGTAAACCAGGGGTCGCAGGTTCGATTCCGGGCTTCTCCAGACTTTCGGATGAGTCTTTAAACCGAGGTCCCGTCTCCGTATGACCTTAGCTGTTGGTGGGACGTAAAACTGAAACACTCACTCACTCTAATCATTACGAAAGCACTCCTATACAAAAACATTGTAACCTTTATCGCCAAAAAAATGAAAATTTTAGGATGAAAAATTGTGATATTTTTCTTATTTTTGCTCAAAATATAGATTGTGGGTACTGGTTAGAACTGCCTCATCGAGACGGTTCTAAAGAGTACACACGATCTATACTTTAGAGCAAAAATAACAAAAATAAGGTTTACCCCTGTAAACTCCAGTTTTACTGTATAAAGTGGGGTTCAAGGGGGTAAAATTACCGGTATATAGGCGTGTTATTGTGATGCAATTCATAACACATCAATAATATGTACTGTTTCAAGGCTGGATCTCCATGAACTGTGTATACCACAACCACCCTATAACACTGTTCATAATTTTCCTTTACCTGACCTTCTGTTGCAGAACTTAGCATCTTAACCCTTATCTTGCTGTTCACGACAACCCCTATCTTTGGAAACAGTGTAGATCTACACTGTTTGACATTCAATTTATGAATATGTAGGAATAAATTGCATAAAGTAATTTGATTGGTTTAAAGAGAGAAATGGGTGTGGCTTAAATGAATATTCAGCAAGATAAGGGTTAAATGTGACCTGAGTGAGGCTTGAATCAACAACAGTGTGCCATTCTCTAAGTAATACAAACACTTTCACACTTAATTTGTTTACCGTAATTAAGTGGGGTCACTCACACTTGTTATCAAAACACAGTTATGATTTCTTAAAGTGAATTAATTAAGTTCAATAAACAGGGGAATTATCAGTCAACCATAAAGGTGGACTGTCAAAAAGGCAACAATTAATTAATTGCTAAAAGGTATCTAATATAGTCCTTATTTCAACAGGCATAACTTTGTTATTTTTGTGAATTCCTGTGAATTTTGTACCAAAATGAAGGGCAACATTTACCCTATCTGAAAAAGGGCATGGCGCTGGAAAAATTGGGCATTGCACCGCGCCATGCTATATAGGGCTGGGGGAAACACTAATTACATTGTTTAATTATTCTGCTAGCATTGGACAATTTTGAGTAGCAAAGTAAAGAATTGTTGTTGTTGTTTCATGTATGTAACAGGGCTAGAAAATTCCACTTGTCCACTTGCCAAGACAAAAAAAATAAAGGATGAGTAAAAATTTTGCCTAGACCCTATTTGCCATGCAGTTAGATTAAAATTTTGAAGAATTTTCAAGCCTGTCCTGTATAATCAGATAAATTTCCCTGAAGACTGAAGCAAAATTGTGGTCTCCAGGGGATGAACCAGATTTTAAAGACATCTGATATACTGACCTAGTTTTTGGTCCGATATGATCCATATTTGAACTCTGTCAACATTTCAAGAAGAGGGAAACAAAACTTTGGGCTCTAGAGGGTGAAGAAGGTTTAAAAAAATGACCTAATGACCTAGATTTTCATCCAACATGATCCATATTAAAACTTGACTGAATATCATCAAGCAAACCATTCAGATAAAGTTTCATGAAGATTGATGCAAAAGCAGCCACAAAAGTATACAAGGTTTCAGGGAAACTTGACCAAATGATCTAGTTTTTAACCAAACATGACCCACGATAGAACGTGTCAGAGATATTATTCTGACAAACATTATGGTAGAGTACCATAAAGATTGGATAAAAACTGTAGCCTCTAGAGATTGCACAAGGTAAATGTTGATGACAGACAATGTAGGATGGACGCAGGAAGTGCACAATAGCTCACCTTGAGCACCTCATGCTCAGGTGAGTTAGAAAGTTAAGGTGAGTTAGAAAGTTAAGGACAGCTTAGGACACTGCTCTGTAAATGGATTGAGTATAGTCAAAGTAAATGGACAAAGTATAGTCAAAGTTTTTCCAGTGTGTTCATGCAGTTGATGGATGTCATGCTTACACCAAATAAAACACTTCTGAAAGAGATGATCAAGCTGAAGTTAGCAGCTGATATTTTGATTTTTAAGTACATGCTTCGGTTTTTATCGCTGTGGTTTAACCCTTATCTTGCTGTTCATGACAACCCCTATCTTTGGAAACAGTGTAGATCCAGATCAGATGGCTTCTGAAGAAGCCATCTGATCAGGATCTACACTGTTTGACATTCAGTTTATGAATTTGTAGCAATAAATTACATCAAGTAAGTTGATTGGTTGACAGACAGAAATGGGTGTGGCTTAAATGAATATTCAACAAGATAAGGGTTAATCATATTTCAATGAGAAAAATTTTGCAAAGCAAGTGAAAACAAGAGCTCCGCAAGCAGGGCATTATATGCCCATGGCAATTAGTAAGATGGCCTGACAAATTCACTGCCCGGCTGCCCGGGACAAGTCCAAATTTTGGCTGGGCAAGTGATTTTTTTATTTCACTTGCCCAGAAAAATGTATAAAATGCCATTATATGATCACTTTTCAAATGGATGTATAAAAATGAATAAACGATCACATTCTATTGTGGAAAATAATCAGCACTGATTCAATGGATTTGTTTCAGAGAAAATTCGGATTTAGTTATTTTATCCAAATGTTGGTAAGCTGTCAATGACTCTCCATTATTATTAGAAGCCTCCGTGGTGCAGTGGTTACGCTACTCGCCTTGTAAACCAGGGATCCCAGGAATCGATCCCGGGCTTCTCCAGACTTTCGGATGAGTCTTTAAATCGAGGTCCCGTCTCCGTATGACCTTAGCTGTTGGTGGGACATAAAACTAAAACTCACTCACTCACTCACTCACTCTCCATTATTTGGTGCCAGGTAGCACTGTAGATTGTAGTTTATGTTTTCTTTTGAATGAAGAGTTCCTCTGTCGATCATCCCTACATACATGTTTGATGCAAAATATCTCATTAGAAAGTGATGTTTGTTAGTTTGTTTGACTTGAGGTTTTATGTCCCAGTCAACACTGTGTAGGTTGTTTTGGAGACGTTGCTTCCAATTTTGTGGGACTTTTACCTGACATTGAGATGAAATGACATCTCAAGCCTTGTGTTCCAATGAAACCAATAGGGTTTATTAGCATGGACGTACCTGCTCGCACCGCTTTGTCTGGGCAGACTTGGAACCTCTAGGCAGTTTACCAATACCAGTACTCGTGTGCGGCTGGTTTCAGCTCTGTGTGGAAGCCAAGGTTGGTTGGGAATTCCCACTGGTATTTACCGGGGAAATACTTCAAATTTCAGCAAAAGTGGGACATATTGGGAAATACAGTTTATGTTTAGTTATTTCATAACACTATTAATATTTGTGTAATTTAATTGAAATAATGAAGTTAGCTTTTTTGCAATATGCCTCCTCATACATGTATGCCACAAGTCTGCTTTTACTCAACCAAACACAAGCATATAAATATAAAGGGATCTGTCATTATGTAGGGTGCAGAGAGTTATTTAAAATCACTCATATGCTTAAGAAGATTTTTTTTTTTTTTTGGTTTGGGTTTTACGGCCCTTTTACGGCCCTTTCAAGATTATTTCACTCATATCGAGCCGATCGTTAATCAGAGGTGGGTGAAAACCGGAGTACCCGGAGAAAAACCACCTGACCTTCCGTTGCAGAACTTGGCGTCTCACACGTGGCCCGAGCGAGGCTCGAACCTACGGCGGTAAGAGACCTAATGACTAAGAGTCAGCGCTCTTATCCACTAGGCCACGGAGGCCCGTCATGCTTAAGAAGATAATACCATAATGATCCCAATATTTGGGACAGACATGCCTGGGCAAACAGTGCAGACCCAGATCAGAATCACTTTCCTTCTTAAAGAGAGTTTGCCATTGGAACTACATGAACATGCTTTAGTGTCACACTAAACCACACGGTTCAATTTTTTTAGATTTACAACAACCGTTTGGATGTTTGAATTTAAAGGATGTTTACGCTAGAAAAAGTTTTTTTTTTGGAAGTTTGTCAAGTAATCATACTCCTAATGCTAAACCTAATGCTAAAAGGTGTAATAATTAAATTGTTTGTTTGAGACAGGTGTTAAAAGAACACAGTTAATTTAAGCATAAAAGGTTTCTTAAATTATCTACAGATACTCACATAAGTATTAAAATTACATGTATTTACAAGTCAAGGGAAATAGCTGAAAGTTAAAAACTTATATTTTAGACTTGTGTTTGAAAAAAAATATGTACTTTGAAAGTAAGGGAGTTAAAGGGACTATAGATCTTTCAAGTTATTCAATATAAAAAGGGCTGGAAAATTCTCCAAAATTTCACTTGTCCTACATGACTAAGTGCATGTAAAGTTTGGTAAATGTCATAAGGACTAGACAAACTTTTTCTTCAATTTGTCCTTTACTTTTTTTTTTTTTGTCATTGCAACAGACAAGTGGAATTTTCAAGCCCTGCATGAACTTGAAATAATTTTGCTTTAAAATAGCTACATACTTGGGGTATATTAAGCAGTCTCAATTGGTACCATTACGCAATTAAATATTTCCCGGGAAGTCCCTGTATTTCCCACTGTCTAGGGAAATATGAGTATTTCCCACTTTTTTGCCAACCTTCCACTGGAAGTGGAAGCATCATGCAGCCCATCTATTTCTTTGATGGGAGGGGGGCAGCTAGAAAGTGATGCAGAAACATAGTGTTTCCCCCTGCTCCTAAAAAGGGCATGGTGCTGGTCAGGAAATAGGGCACTTTCAGCACGCCAACATGTGTAAAAAGGGCACATTCATTTGCAGCACCTTTCTAAAAGCGCACATCTCTCAACTTGAAATAAAAAGATCCTTCTCTTACTCTTTGTCTTCAGTGCAAAATTATACTGCCTGTCTTTTTATGCTAAGTGAAGAGATATGTCATATAAACCATTGGTGACATGAAGTACAAGTTTTGCAAGCAAGCTGATCACTGCTACAAAAAAGACAAGATAAGTTTGGAACATGTTTGGCCCACAGTTCCCATTCTCTAATACACATAAACACTGACATGACACTGGTCAGGCACACTTTCACACTTCATTTGTTTAATTGGTACCACTCACACTTTTAGCAAAACACAGTTATGACTAAAGTGATACAATTCAGTTCAATAAACAGGGGGATTATCAGTCATAAAGGTGGACTGTCAAAAAGGCAACAATTTATTGCTAAAAGGTATCTAATATAGTCCTTATTTAAACAGGCATTACTTTGTTATTTTTTGGTCAATTTCAGTGATTTTTGAACCAAAATGTAGGTCAACTTTTACTTTATCTGAAATAGGGCATGGCGCTGGAAAAAAAGGGGCTGGCGCTAGAGAAAAGGGGCATGGCGCCTCGCCATGCTAAATAGGGATGGGGGAAACACTAAAACACATGAGGAATAGTGAGGATAAATCCTTATAATTATTACATGTCAGAAACAACACAAATGTACACAAAAAAAGTATAATTCAAACTTTCGGAAAACTTAAAACAAATATGTATTAGTATCATCAAAAAGATTAGGTATGGTATGTATCCCCTTTTCTCATATCTCCGTTCAGTCTCATAACTCCGTTCACCCTCGTTTTTAATTAATATGAAAAGGAATCATTTTCACAGTTTTGTCACATCAGAATTTGTAGTAAATAACTAACATTGCAACCTGTTTTGAAGAAAATCAGTTTTGATTTACAAATTAATTCACAGAAATCGAAATTTATTACAAAATGCTTTATATTTTAGGGGTACCCCAAAATAATCTTTAACCAGTGACAAGCATGTTACTGAAAATAAAAAGTATCAACAAATTAGAATAGTACACAGTCTAAATAAAATACTCATCATGTATAATATTCAAAGAATTAATCTGATTACTTATGATAATCAAATAAATTTGGGTGAACGGAGTTATGAGAACATGCCAAAAACACGCCCTGCATTTCTAGATGGCTGTAGAATAAACAGAAGTGATGTTTATTTTCTTAAATATTGAGATTCTCATAGGCATTTTGTCAAATGTTTAAAAAAATACCTGCAGAAAGTTATTCTTGCAACAAATAATTGAAAGCAGGGTTGCTCAACCTTAGGTGAACGGAGTTACGGGTTTCCAGGCTAACACACATTTTTTTTATTTGGCCCAGTGTGATGAGATAGATCTTGACAATCTCTGGCATGGTGCCTGACATAAGCTAGGCCTGCTCTCAATAATGTAGCACAGAATGCATTGAATGCATAGCCTATCAGCTGAACATGTTTATATATAAATGCAACACCTGTAAAACACAAAATTAATGTCTCCAGTTACCCTTGTTCTGAAAAGGAATGAGATATGCCCTTATACGGCTTTTGTGATAATCTTATTTTCAATTCATGGAAGAATAGGTAGTTTGGCATCGCTTTAGTATTATTTTCTGAAATAGACACTGATAAACAAGCAAGTTCACAAATAAATGAATTTTAGGTCACATTCAAGGACAGGAGGTCACAAAAATAATTCACATTTATGCAAATTTGATAGCTATCAAATAACTCAGCACCAATTTACATTGTTTAAAGCATTATCATTATATGCTATGCAAGCCAAACAACTTACGTATCTTATACTGTTCATCTAAGTCCCTGATTAAAGATTCTTGATCTTCCTTGCTTTCTGTCTCGGCCATCTTAGAAATCCTACTATCGATTCTTATGTCGGACAAGGTCGTTTCGAAAGTGTATCGGCTGCTCATCTTGAAGACGCAGCAGTGCAAACTGTCATTTAGATTAAGACAAATGTCAAAACACAAATGCAAATGAAGACTTGAGCAAACTCAAAACTCTTTTTGTTTACTGAACTAAGCTGTTACGCCCGATTAGGCTCGTAATCTGATCTGTTTATCAGAATGTTTATGCAAAACCGAAAGTAGGTCACAAGAATTAGTCATTTGCTCTCCGCTCATGGTTATGCAGTCATTGAACTGGAAACCAGTAATTTCAGTCCGGTTCTCCGTTATTTACTCATAAAATAAACAAGAAATAGCTTTTAAAAAGATAAACGGCGTAAAGTGCCCTTGAGCAAGGCACTTCGTCCACATTGCTTAAAAAAGTACTGGTTACCACCCAGGAAATCCTGCTCGTAATGCTCAGATGTGATTGAGTAGCCGTAGCTAATAGGAGAAAAAAAAAAGATATTGGAATATGAATATTGAAATTATTTTTGGTTTAATATGAAAAGAAGAACTGTTTTGAATATAAACTTTATTAAAAATTAAAAAAAAAAAAAAAAAAAAAAAAACGGTATAAAAAGTACATGTATTTGAAAAACCCGTGTCAATTGGGCACCTTTTTGTTAAAGAGTACAAAGTGTAACACTATGCGGCAAGTACTTCATTCTCTGTGTCCTGAAATCTCACTTGGGTAACTATGCATGTAAATCAGAGCTTTAAAATTTGATGATTGCAAATGTTCCTATCCAAGTTTATAGGCTTAAGATTTCAGGACAGGGAGTATGAAGTACAGGGCTTTCATATAAACATCCTAACAGAGCAGAATCAGAATTGTAACTGGTGACACGTCAAATGACATTCATACACCAGGACCTGTGATGTGGGAATTTAGTCCCTAGCTCTAACCAAAGAGGTAAATTTAGCTACACAATCATCAGCACCTTCAACTGTCGAAATAATCGAATCGGGAAGAGCATTCCAATCTCTAATGGTTCTGGGGAAGAATGACTCTTTATAAATGTCAGTTCTTGCAGTAAGGGTCTGAAACGCCAACGAATGATGATTTCTACAGTGTCTAGCTGGGGGAACAAGATCATCTGTTAGAATGCTGGCAGCACCCTTTAGACCTTTGTATAAAAGGATAAGCCTACTATCTTTTCTCCATTTCTTGAGAGACTCCCATTTTAATTTTCCAAGTATTCCAGTCATGCTCCCAGTTTCAATATGTCTGTTGATCTGAACATTGATACATGTATTTGCCATTTTGTCTATGGACTAATGATTTTGGATTAACGCTTTGATACTACGACTTAAATTACGTTTCAAAACAGTAATTGCCTGTTAAAGTAGAAGTAAAACAAAGATCAGGAATATATACAATTAACTTACCCCACCCATCAAAGACACCAAAGGGAAAGAAACACAAACATTAAGCGACCAGACCATAATGGAAACCTAAACAAAGGAAGGCCATAAGGGCAGTTACTTTCCCACAAAATGGCCATATGGCCATCCAAAATAAAAATACACAAGCGATACACACAGTAAGTAACAAACAACACCATAAATAAACCGCCACATAAGAACCGCATTGGAACTGTCAGTGGAAAGATTTCCACTGGGGGGGCTTAAATCGATTTTACGTGGCCACAATCCTCGCCCTTACTTCCGTCGCGATTTAGATGTTAAAAATCTAGCAGCTCTATTCTGTACTTTCTCAATTTCATTGTCAAGGACAACTCCACTGGGGTCCCAAATACAACTACAATATTCCAAGATTGAGCGAACAAGACCTTTATATGCTGCCTCTTTTACATCCTGAGGGCACTGATGAAGATTTCGCCTCAGGAAACCAAGCGTTCTATTTGCCTTAGTACACATGTTACTAAGATGAGTATTCTGTCTCATGATCAAGTTGTGTAAGATTGTCACTCCAAGGAATTTAATGGAATCCACATTTTCGGGGACCGTTCCCTCTAAGGTGTAAGAAGCCTTAACTGCATTAGATCTCTTCCTAGTTATCTGCATAATATTGCATTTAACTGGCTGAAATATCATGCCCCATTTCCGGGCCAAATATCCTAATCTATCTATGTCAGCCTGAAGTTTCAATGAGTCATCTGTATCTCTAATTTCCCGGTTAAACAAACACAGTCGTCTGCGAACTGTCTTATTTCTGAGTCAATATCAGTGGAAATATCATTGATGTACAGGGAGAACAATAGTGAACCAAGAACAGTCCCTTGCGGGACTCCAGACAAAACTGGAACTCACTCTGATGATTCACCATTAACAACAACTGCTGTTTTCTGTAGCAAAGAAATGAATCTATCCATTTGAGGGTCTTCCCCCTAATTCCGTAGCCAAAAAAATGAAGTAGTTCACGAGGAGGGGTGTCAAAAGCCTCCTCGAAGTCCAGAATAAATGTGTCCACCTGTCCCCTTTTGTCCAAGAATTTTGCCCAGTTATTAATAACTATGCTGAGCTGAGTTTCACAACCATGCCTTTTCCTAATTGCATGTTGTTTGTCTGACAAAAGTTTATGTTCGTCCAAGTGGGCCATGATGTTTGAGCAGACTATATGTTCGAGCAATTTACACAGAACATAAGTCAGAGACACAGGGCTATAATTACGGGCAAGAGCCCTATCTCCTTTTTCAAGAGTGGACAGATGATTGCTAATAGCCATTCTTTGGGGATTTCACCCGTATCAAGAGACTTATGAAACAAGTGTGCACAAACTGGACATAACTCATTTGCTAGTTCCTTCAGGACTCTAGGATGAAGCTCCTAAGACCTTACTGGGGTTTAAGCCTTGAAGTAACTTGATCACTCCTCCAGCTGTCATAACAATATTATTCATGAATGGAGCCGATCTTCCAGTCATGGAACCTCCATGAACTCAGTTTTATTAATGACCAACTAGTTCCTCTGTCTTTTCAGAGTAGAAGTAAAACAAAGATCAGGAATCGATACAATTAACGTACTCTACCCATCAAAGACACCAAAGGGAAAGAAACACAAACATGAAGCGACCAGACCATAATGGAAACCTAAACAAAGGAAGGCCATAAGGACAGTTTCTTTCCCACAAAATGGCCGTATGGCCATCCAAAATAAAAAGACACAAGTGATACACACAGTAATTAACAAACAACAACATAAAAAACCGCCACAGAAGAACCGCCTTGGAACGATCAGTGGAAAGATTTCCATGGGGGGGGGGGGGGGGGGGGGGTGTGGAGCGGGGGCTTAAATCGATTTTACGTGGCCACAATCCTCGCCCTTACTTCCGTCGCGATTTAGACAAATAATTTGTTCAGTCCGCATGAAGGCCTCCTAACTCATCAGTGCAACATCTCCGTGAACACAAATAATCAAAGAACCACAGAGGTGAGACAACAGTGATGACTCGACAGCAAAAAAAAAAAAAAAACAAAAAAAAAAAAAAACGCTGAAATGCTGGAGCAAAAGAAAACCAACAGTTAAACTCCGATGGGCCCGCCCTGAGACAGAGCATCAGGCTCCAACCAACATTACATTGAATTAGATCTCTCTAATTCTCAAAAAGCCTTTACATTGGAACCGTCATAGAATCTGAGGCCTGACCCACCGGCGTGCAATTAAAGAGGGAAGCAAAGTTGCCAACCGTGATTGGGTTAACTACCATGCATGCAGTCTGTAGTATAACATCCATGTTGTACCCAGTCTTTTTATATCGAAGAATGATTTTACGAAATTGGGTGCTGAAGTCATTGCGGTTATATATTTTTCTGAATTTATATAAGTCACCATAAAATTCGGGTTCAGATAGACCTTGTTGCAAAAGAGATTTAAGTCCAATATTGAACTTTGAAATTAAATCAGAATGGCGTCTATAAAATTTTGAAAATGCTTTGCGTAGTTTATGGTACCGACAACCCTGATTAAGAAGTTTAGCCGTTAATAATTTATTACGAGTGTTGAAGTCAGATACATGACTACACACTCTAGCAAATCGAATTAATTGCGAAATATAAACGCCATAGGATGGCGCATGAGGAACATCACCATCCAAAAATGGAAAATTTACAATCTCAAAATCAAAGACATCTCGTTTATCATAAATTTTGCACGAAACAAACCCATCCACAATAGACAGATGTAAATCCAAACACGGGGCCTCGGTATCAGAAGAATTTGCTTTATTTAACTGAAGTTCTGGGGGGTATATCTGACTGATCAAATCATCGAAGTAGGTATTATCAATATTTAATAAATCATCTAAATATCTAGAAGTGGAGCTAAAAGCTTCAATAATTTCAGATTGGTTATCAATGGAAAGCGACAACATGAAGTCTCTTTCATAACAATACAAGAACAGATCAGCTCCAAGAGGTGCGCAATTCGTACCCATCGGAATACCCACAATTTGTCTAAATAACTTAGTACCGAATCTAATATAAATATTGTCAAGTAGAAAGGTGAGGGTATCACACACTTTCTGACATGACCAAAGTGTATAATTCTTATGCTCTTTAGAAGTGAAAAATGCATTTCTGACATTACATGCAAGATAAAGAGAATCTTCTCTGTGAAAAGCTCATTCAATTAAATCATTAAGCTTTTCTTTTATAAGATTATGAGGAAGTGTAGTGTAAACAGCGGAAAATCGTAAGTATGGACTTGAAGCACGAAAACGTCTGGATTTCAATTTATTTAAAAACGTCATTCGAATTTTTTATAGACCAAAACAGATTTCTTCCTGATCTTTCAAAGACTTTATCACAATATTTAATCACATGCGTTTTAAACAAGTCTGATTCAGCAAGCCCGTTCCCTCTTCTTTTGTTAAGAGGCGGGATACCTCGCCTGTCTTTCTTCTGGGTATTGATATATCTGTGGATGTCTCTGGGATTTGCCTTTAGATCACCTACCAAATTATTCACATACAAATCATGCTGATTTTTTTTTTTTTATATCAGTTTGATTTCGAGTCTCAAGTTTTCAAATTTTGTCTGGAGTTTACCACTTTCCGTCCTTTTTGCCTTTACATGAATCTTATTCCTTCTCCGAATTTTTCTTCTTATCTCTAGAGTGATCCAGGGAATAGAAGATACAGGCCTACTAGTTCTTGAGGGGATATGATTTTCGGCCGAAGTAGGGATGAAAGAAGTTATCAAATCAAAGTTCTCCTTTACAGACCGAGCATCTGAATGACCATTAAAGTATTTATCCCTTGCAAATCCGAGTGCATCTTTTCTCATAGTTTCATAGTCACCTTTCTGATATGAGTACACATTCCTCCAAGATGTGAATTTTTAAATATCCGGAGACAATATCGTGATCACTTAGTTTATCTGGAGAATGAATGTCTTCAAATTGTCCTGGCAAAGTCGTAAGGATCAGATCCAATGTGTTCTCATCACGAGTGGGGAAGTTAACAATTTGTTCCAAGCCATGATCGTTCATAATGTCAATTAATATTTGTCCTTCAGAATGACTCAGCATTGTGCCTTGTTTGCTGAGCCTGTCGGGCCAAGCAATGTCTCTGAAGTTGAGGTCACGAAGAACATGTACAGCCGGGAGTTTTTTTTAACCTTTGTGCTGCGACTTAAACTAGCTAGTCTGGCCCAGAAAACATGTACACTTCAAATTTTCCAGTTCTGTGGTGTATTCCTTGCTTCCAAAGGACAACCCTTTTATAGAACATATTTAATGCAATCCAGCTGATCTTTAAACAACTGGAATTTTTCGACCGTGTCATTTGGTGGTCTATACCAACTTGTTACAACGTGGGAGGTCTTATTTGCAAAACCTTAGCCCAAACGGATTCAGTGTTATTTTCCAGTTCCAGGAAAGGCATGTGAGGGATGTCTCTGTGAATGAGCAACATCACCCAACCACCACGAGAGTTGCTATTTTTTCTATAGACACAGTACTGACAGGTTTCAGGGAAAAGCTCGGATGTGGTAATTGAACTGTCAATCTTTGTTTCCTGAATAGCAACACTACAAGGCCCCCGACCATAGGGGCTTGAAGAAATATATGGGCTCCATGATGCTTCCACGCAGAGCTGAATCCGGCCCGCACACTAGTACTGGTAAACCGCTTAGAGGATCTAAGCCTGTCCAGGAACCGCAGTGCGAGGCGGACCGTCCATGCTAATAAACCCTGTTGGTTTCATTGGGCAACAGGGCTTGAGATGTCATTTCATCTCAATGTCGGGTAAAAGTCCCACAAAACTGAAAGCAACGTCTCCAAAATGACCTTCACAGTGTTGACGGGGACGTTAAACCTCAAATCAAACAAACAAACAAAGCAACACTACAAGATGAGATTCAGGACACGTTACACAGAATGAAATTCAGGTTAACAGTATCTTCGCAAGCCAAGGGTACAAATCCACTACATGCGTTAGGAAAGTAGTGGACTTAGTACCCTTGGCATGCGAAGATGAAGTCCTGGTGACTGAATGTCATTTGCCCTATCACCAATAACTATTCAGCTTCGGAGCAAACAGTTTTAATTTTTCATCTCAAGTTTTCAGTTTTTGCCCGGAGTTGTTCTGGATGGGGAGGGTAAACCATCTGAATCCTCAGGTCATGTGGACAGTAAGAAACTCTTTCAAATTCTGGAAAGCTCTAGAACTGACTAACAAGGAATCCCGACCCTGATGAAGAATGGCAAATTTAACTCAGACACCAGAGACAAGACCAACATACTGAATGAACAATTTCAGTCAGTATGTATACTCCCCTGTCCTCACTTTCATAATAAAGAAGTTTTGTTTGTTTGATTTGAGGTTTAACGTCCCCGTCAACACTGTATAGGTCATTTAGGAGTCGTTGCTTCCAATTTTGTGGGGCCTTTACCCGACATTAAGATGAAATGATATCTCAAGCCCTGTCGCCAAATGAAACCAATAGGGTTTATAGGCATGGACAACTTTGCCTGGGCAGACTTAGATACTCTAAGTTGTTTACCAGTACTCGTGTGCGGTCGATTTCAGCTCTGCATGGAAGTATCATGCAGTGCGTCTATTTCTTCAAGACCCGATGGACGGGGCCGTTCATAAAAAGAGCTAACTCTTATTAAAGCACAAGGCCTTGTTGACAACAAAGTCATCAACCCCGAAGAACTGCCGGACGATATGAGACATCTATCCCCTGTCATGCCGGAAATCAAAATCTCCGAAGCTGGGATTTTGAAGCTATTAGATAATCTAAACCTCAGAAAGGCAGCAGGCCCTGGTAAGATTAAACCAATGGTTCTGAAAGAACTCAGAGAGGAACTCGCCCCCATTCTGAAAATCCTCTTTGAGAGACCACCCCCGCCCCCCACCAGAAAGGTACTGTAACCACTGATTGAACATCTGCTTATGTGTCACCTTTGTTCAAGAAAGACGAAAAATCCTCTTCTGCAAGTTACAGACCTATCTCCCTTACATGTATCTTGTGTAAGATAATGGAGCATTTTATAGCCTCCAATCTTTTAAAACATTTTGATATAAATGACCTTATGTATGACCTCAAGCACGGTTTCAGGGAGAGACGATCTTATGAGACTCAACTTGTTTTCCTTGTTGAGGATCTTGCCCACAGGTATAGTAAGGGTGAACAGGCTGACTTGGTTCTCCTTGATTTCTCAAAGGCGTTCGATAAGGTAAATGATTCAAAGATTATCCAGCAATTGCACTCCTACTGTGTAAGAGGTCCAATGTTACGTTGGATTCATGCATCATTTCTAAGCAATCGTCAGCAGAGGGTCGTTGTTGGGGGCGATCGAGGATTCAGACTCTGTACCAGTGACATCAGGAGTCGGACAGGGCTCTGTCATGGGGCCGATCCTGTTCTTGGCCAACATCAATGAACTCCCCAAGGACATTGTCTCACAGGTGCGTCTCTTCGCTTACGATACTGCCATTTATATGACTATTGAAACTAAGCATGACAGTGACTGCTTACAGTGTGACTTAGACCGACTACAGGCATAGGAATCAAAGTGGGATATGGAATTTAACCCATCCAAGTGTCAGGTCATACTACGTGTGACTACTTCAAGGACTCCCTTATTACTTCAAGGACTCCCTTAAATAAGAGTTACAGAGTATATACTTCACGACTAGGTCCTGGAGGTGGTCACTAGTGCCAGGTTCTTGGGATGGACATTTCCATTAGCCTTAACTGGAACTCTCACGTGGTCAGAGTTTCAGCAAACGCAAACAGGTCTGTCGGCTTCATAAAGAGAAATATAAAAACTAAGTCCCCAAAAGTCAGGGAAATGGCCTACCAGAACCTTGTACGTCCCCAGCTTGAGTATGCTTCAGCAATATTATGGGACCCCCATACAAAAGGAACACCCATAAGATTGAAATGGTCCAAAATTGAAGTGGAGGCAATGATCGGGAATCGATACAATCCACAGCTCCCATCAGAGACACCAAAGGGAAAGAAGCACAAACATGAAACAACTAACCTAATGGAAACATCAATAGCAGAAAGCCAAAAGGACAGTTACTTTCCCACAAAATTGCCAATAGGCTATCCAAAATAAAATAATATAAGCGACACAAACACCCCAAGACAAACCATAACAAAAATAAACCGCGACAGAAGAACCGCATTGGAACGGTCAGCGGAAACGAATTCAACTGTGGGCTTAAATCGATTTTACATGGCCACAATCCTCGCCCTTACTTCAGTCGCGATTTAGACGAATACTTTGTTTAGTCCACATGAAGGCCTCCTAACTCATCAGTGCAACATCTCCGTGAACACAAATCATCAAACAACCATAGAGATGAAACAACGGTGAGGACTCGACAGCAAGAAACCACTGAAATGCTGGAGCAAAAGAAAACTCACAGTTAAACTCCGATGGGCCCGACCAGAGATAAAGCATCAGGCACCAACCAACATTACCTTGAATTAGATCTCTCTAATTCTCAATAAGCCTTTACGCTGGAACCGTCATAGAATCTGAGGCCTGACTCACCGACGTGCAATCAAAGAGGGAAGCAAAGTTGTCAACCGTGATTGGGTTAACTTCCATGCATGCAGTCTGTCGTATAACATTTATGTTGTACCCAATCTTTTTATATCGAGTAATGATTTTACGAAATTGGGTGCTGAAGTCATTGGGTGCTGATCGCCCCCAAAGACCGTTGGACCATGAATGACTATGCCCGAACAATTAGTGTCTCTTCATTGTTGCATGAGTTGGACAGGCGATCCCTTGAAGTGGCACGTCTTTGTCTTTTCTACAAGATTGTCAATGGCTTTGTGGCTGTGCCCTTTCCCGATTATATCCAGCCCCGTACTCATAGGACTTCAAAGTATTGCCATTCTATGACATTTTGTCAAATTCATACAGGATATAAGAATCAGAATTGGTCTATCCATCTCTATATAACCCTCAACCCTCTTCCGAGTGCTATTAGGATGGTTGCGCATGGTGTGTTAGTAAGAGAAGTAAAAGTGTGATAGTGCAGAGTTAAAAGAATAAAAGAAATGTGATCATAGGTGAAAGATTTTGGGTGTTAGTATGGAGAGTTTAAAAGCAGGATAAAACAGTATTACCTTAAGGGAGCCTGTGGTTGATCGAGCTGACTCTTAACTTGAAAGAGTCAAGATCAGAAACCAGGACGAGATCAGCCTGTCCCAAAGAACAACCGACATGGGGAAAAATGAATAATAACGATACGAGGCAGAGGTGTGTACCTGCCTGTAAGCCAGAGAGTGGTGACGCGTGTTTGTCGTTAGGCGTTCGAATTGTGGCGGAACTGGTATAGCGACCAAACCGTAAACGATTTTATAAAATTGTAAGGCGCGTATCGTAGCGTCTGAGCTCAAGTGACCGCCATCCAAGCTCACCCATCATGTCTGTAACACAGCTGTAGGGGAGAAATCATTTGCTGCAACATTTCAATCTTGTTGATAATTTCTTTTGTATAGGGGCTCCGAACGGCCGAGGCATATTCTACCTGTGGCCTAACCAAAGTGTTGTATGCCAGCGTTTTTATTTCCTGACTTTTTGTTTTAACATTTCTTTTGTTGAAGCAGAGGGTCCTGTTTTCACTGGCTGTCATATTTGATATGTGTGAATTCCAGCTAAGGTCTTTGCTGATAGTTACCCCAAGGTACTTGGCTGAGTCCACACTTTCTAGTTCCTGACCATGCAAGCAGTATTGGGACTTAATTGGTTTTTTACATCTAGAGACATGGAGTACCTGACACTTGCTGGGATTGACTTCCATGCATGTCCCAGGTTCGCACCCAATGCTGAAGTTTTTCAAGGTCATACTCTAGCACTTGTGTATCTGCTGGGCTGGATACAGCCAAGTAAGCCGTGGTATCATCAGCAAAGAGCCTAACTTGTGACTGAATATTATCCGGTAGGTCATTTATGTATAATAGAAAGGGGAGCGGGCCCAGGACTTACTCCTGGGGTACCCCAGAGGTGACCGGTACCTCATTTGAAGACTCCCTATCTAGTCAATCCATTTTAGTGTATTTCCGGTTATGCCAAAATTTAAAAGTTTATGCAATAATTTTAGATGGTTAACTTTATCGAAGGCTTTACTGAAATCCAAAAGTACTAAGTCGGTTTGTTTGCCCAAAGTCAGCTGCCTTGCAAGATCTTTCACAAGCTGAATAAGCCGAGTTTCGCAGGAGCGTTTTTCACGAAACCCATGTTGCAACTCATAAAAAAATTGTGCTGAGCCAGATGTTTGGAAATATTGGATGCAATTATATGCTCCATCACCTTGCGTACTATGTATGTCAAGCAGATAAGCCTATAATAGGCAGGGTCAGTTTTATCAGCCTTTAAAAAAGGGGACAAACTTGAGCGTTTGTCAAATCTGCAGGTAGTTGACCAGTTTCTAGAGATTTTTCAAACAGCAGGCAGATAACAGGAGCGATTTCTAACCTCAGTTCTTTTAAAACAAGTGGTTTGATTGAATCAGGCCCTGCAGCCTTATCCGGTTTAAGGTTTGCCAAAAGTTTCAGAACACCATTTAAATCAATACTGATTTCCGGTATAAAAAGGCACTGAGCTTGTAAATTTTCTGGTAAATTTTCTTGAAACAGATTAAGAATTGTGTGTGTACATAACTGCCCTAGACTGAGTGGGGATAAGCGAGTAAAAACAGATTGGAACTGGCGATTCAAAAAGGTTTGCCTTAACAGTATTTTCACTATGGAGTGTTCCATCTGTATTATCTTTCAGTTTTGATATGCCCCGTGAGTCCTGCCTGCTGTTTTTGATAAGTGAAGAAAGTTTTTTTTTTTTTTGAGAAAATCAATAATTTTTGCACTTCCCATCTAAACCCACCCCAAGTATGTTTGCCAAATAATTGTTTTATGCCTGTCTTATTTTGCCATTGACAATTGTTTGATTGGAGGGTTAACGCCCCCGTCAACACTGTAAAGGTCATTTTGGAGACGTTGCTTCCAATTTTGTGGGACTTTTACCCGACATTGAGATGGAATGACATCTCAAGCCCTGTCGCCCAAGGAAACCAATAGGGTTTATTAGCATGGACGGTCCGCCTCGCACCGCGGTTCCTGCCACAGGCTTAGATCCTCTAAGTGGTTTACCAGTACTAGTGTGCGGGCCGGATTCAGCTCTGCGTGGAAGCATCATGCAGCACATATATTTTTCAAGCCCCTATGGGCGGGGGCCAATTTTGCCATTGACAAGGTATTCGACGTGCTTGTAGTGATACCTATCTTTTTTGTCCCTGACTTTTGTTTCTAGTACAGTTTATCCATTTTTTGGTCCATCGACCCAAATTTACTAAATGGCAAAACGGAATTAATGCAGTTGTCCACGTGACCATCACTAATTTGGGAAAACCTATATTATGTTTTATTAATAGAACTTGAAACGTTGCGCTATTTTTATCGATGCAACAAGAGATGTCTATAGAGTCTTGACAGGAATCGTGTGCTGGATAATACCCAGATCAGACGCCGAGGAGTGTGGCGTCTGATCAGCAGGTTGCACAAGAACTTCACTGTTTGCTTAAAAAGTGGCATTTGAGGGTCAAACGAATTAGTATAAGAATGCCAGGTTGCTCACATAATGAGATAATCCAGGCCACGATGTCACGTGACGTCTTTCGATACATTCTATTTATAAAACTGTTACACAAATGTATGCCAAGTCGAGTAAAAATAGACTTTTCGCACTCCTGCTAAGAACCCTGAAATGTTTAAGTGCAAAAATGAGTAGCACAGACTTTATAGGTGGTATCGTTATTAGACATGCAGCGTAGACCAAGATCGGATATAGAGTACATTGCTTCTTACCAGGTCGGCACTGTTCGCCATATGTATGCAACAACAGTTTTGAACATGATTCAGGGTCGTACGCTTTGTTTTACTTCTTCTCTGAAAAGGGGCGGGTCGAGGATGCGAATCTCAGGTATTTTGCAGAGAGTGAAAAGCTGTATGAATCTGAAATAATTTCCAAAAGATGGGAGGGGGGCTGCGTTTGCACCCCCCCCCCCCACACACACACTCTGTTGAACAAAATCCAAGTACTACACTCAGAGCGTAGCGTAAGAAGAAAATACTGGACTGTGCTCGTTTGTTTGATTTAAGGTTTAACGTCCCCGTCAACACTGTATAGGTCATTTGGAGATGTTACTTCCAATGTTACGGGACTTTCAGCTCTGCGTGGAAGCATCATGCAGCCCATCTATTTATTCAAGCCCCGAGGGCGGGGGCAGTTGGACTGTGCTCGTACACTTGGGCATTTGCAAAGAGAATCTACATAATTATACGCCACATAACGCGATGTCTGATCAGCTCTACTGTGCTTAAAGTTGAACGAACAGTTCGATTCTCAGCTCAGGACAATTTTACCAACTTACACTCAGAGACGATCGACCCACCAGTACTCTCAGTGCTTTGATCTTATAAGTCTTCGAATCTCTTGAGTAACCCATGAAAGACTACTTTTATTACTGATCTTTTTAATTGGTACACATTTTTTCAATTCCAGAATTTAGTGTACTTTTGAAAGCATTTCAGACTTTCTTGGAAGTTACCCAAAATTTCAAAACATTTTTCCTGCATAAAAGTTTTAAAACCATCCCAATTAGCTTTTCTAAATAAAGGGACTGATCTCGGTTTTTACTAGTTCAATTTTGGTCTGACGCTAACAGTTGAAGAAATAATATCATGATTATAGATGCCTGGAAGGATTTCGATTGTGTTTACCGAAGTGTGATTTGATTTCAGGAACAAGTCGAGAATGTTATCACCTCTAGTAGGCTTACTCCCCCATCTGAACAAGACCAAAATCGTCCAAGCAGGAGAGGAAGTCTTCATATGCAGAGAGTAGTCTGCATCCTGTTTGGATAGATGCCATATGGTCGGAGTCCCAGGATAATTTGGGGAAGTTGAAGTCTCTAAGTATCCATATGTTGGCCTTCTTGACACTTACCAATTCCAGAGACTTTCTGAATTCCTCTAGGCTTTGTGTGTCATTCTCTCTATTTCGATAGTATTCTGCAATATAAAGGTTTTTTTCTGCAAAAATGGTTAGTTTAATCCAAATTATCTAACAGTTGGTCTTAAACTGCTTTTGTTCAGTTGCATACAGTGAATCCTTAACAAGTGTTAAAGACACCACCTCCCTTTGTGTCTGTAACCCTATCTTCTCTAAACGGAGTGTAACCAAAAGATGCAGGAAAGAATTCACTGTCATGGTGTTCTGGGGTGAGCCAAGACTCTGTACCGACCACAACATCTGATTTGTGCAAGTCAAGTAAAATTAATTTAAAAGGTTAACTTTGGAAGCAAAGAATACATATTAGAATGAAAACCGGAAACTCGGTTTTATTGAGTTTCTTCATAAACAACACTGTTGTCTGCAAGGCTGAATACGCCCCCTAGCATCGATTTCAGCGGTACTCGATTTTCAAGTTACTCCCAATGAACTCGATGCATCCAAAGAAAATAAAATATAATCTGCACTATGATGAAAGGCTTGGAACTCTTCTTTCTTGTTGACCAGTGATTGACAATTGATGTTTAGTACTTAAAGGTTGTATTTTTTTTTTAATTGATGGCCCATGATGAGCAACCTTGGGTGTCGGTGCTTGCGGGAGCGGTCTGTCGCGTTCGGAATCTTCATCTGTCAAAATACTGAAAATTATTCGGCGAGAAATACGACGCGATGGAAGACGCGAAGATTAATTAAAAAAAATTGGATGGTCACAGTTCGAACAAATCCATGAAAACGACTGGTCTGTGGCAGCCAAGTCATCATACATGTCACATTCCAAGGCAGCATCATCGTCCAGTACTTCGATGGCACAGTTTCCACAAGGGAAGTCGGTCGGGCCAGAGTTGGATTATATATCTGCAGACAGAGATATAAGGATGAGGCATGAATATGATAGTGAAAAGATTCTCTGATCCTTCACAGGGACGTGCCATCGTGATAAAATCTCTAAATGTGTGAGTAATTATATGTATATATGTGCATGCTGTGATATATATTTAACTTGCTGTTATTTTACAATTGTTTGTCGAAGTAAAAGCCCTACAGGGCTTATGTTGTGCTGTTGATAGTATTCGACGTAAAATAAAATTTCTATGTCTATGTCTTACTGCAAGAACTGACATTTATAAAGAGTCATTCTTCCGGTTGTGGGACAACTCGGCACATGACAAACTCGGCACACAGCAAACTCGGCACATGACAAACCTATACAAACTCGGCACATAATTAGCTGTTTCGGTCAATTATCTGTTGTTCACTTGGTAATGGTAATTACATAACCAAACAAACAATCAAATTAAAGTTACCTGTGAAATAGGGATCAACTAAATAGGGACCAAACATCAATATTTAATGGAGTAGATCTTTATTAAAAAAAAAAATGTAGATTGCTATGGGCCGAGTTGGTTATGTGCCGAGTTGGCTATGTGCCGAGTTTGGTTCCGGGTCATTTCGGCCCATAACAAAATCGGCCCATGTCAAAATCGGCCCATGACAAAATCGGCCCATAGCAATTTCGGCCCATAAATGACTTCAATGCTGTTATAGGGGCCAATTTTCAGCCAAAATATAGAACAATGAAATATATAGTTAATTTATGATAAAATACATATATACAATTTATTTTTACCCATTTTCCCCGCTTGGCATTTGTATCATTGTTTTCAATAATTACCTCCCTCTGATGTGAGTCTCCTCGCAATGCAAACTTTGTAATGGAATAGATATATAAAAATAATATAAATTTGAAACAAAAAATGTGTATTTATGAACTTGGAAATTGTAGTTCTGGGTTCATTGTTTATTTGTTTAGCACATGTCAGTATGTTGGCACATGTCAGTATGCAAAATGTTCAATAATCACATTACGCTGTTACCTTTATCGACACGTGCCTTAAAGTGACAAACAGAACGATTATCCTATTACTCAAACCTCAGTCATTATTGGGGCACGTGCCAATCATCCATTAAGTTATGTCTGTAATGCGGGTCTTTAATACTTTCTTTGTTTCTTGCTTTCGGTTTCGTTTTATGAATGTTACTGGGCAGGGGCACATCTATAGCTATTTTTGGGCATAGCGCCGGGGCCCAATTTGCGAAGACTCACATTAGTCTGTGCATCCGCGCAGTCTGATTTGTGTGTTACTATGAATCATAAAGTAGCCAAAGCTTCCTAATGCCTTCATCGATTATGACCATACTGTGCGGCTGAGCCAGTCGAGCTGTGTATGCTGGGCTCGTGAAGTAGTCAAAGCTTCCTCCTCCGAACGACCATGGCCATTCTGTGTGGCTGAGCAAGCTGATCTGTGTATGCTGGGCGAATTGTAGAAATTGCTGGGCCCTTGCTTACTTATTTACTTTGTGTTTCAATCCACTGGCAAATGTTAATGCACGAAAACCTGTGGGTGATTCCTGTAATAAAATGGAAGATTTTCTACTGAAAACTAATCAATGCGCCTCTTATTCATAACGTATTCCATTTCTTAAATGGAAATAAGAAAAACAATGTACACAACGAAACCCTTAACAATTTCATAAGCCCAATGTGGATGTGAATAATGCTTGATGTCAGTTTTCTAACCATTGCCTGCAGGGAAAACAATCAAATATCATGAACCCTTAAGCATTTTCAGAATTCTTAAGAATGCATTTTCTTTCTTTATATCCATTATGATAACACACCCGTGACATAGTGCACTCTTTCATTTTCTCGAAAATGACTACTTTTCCGACAAAAAATGTGATATTTATCTTATTTATACTCCGAGCGTACGTTGTCTTTGCTCTATATAACGCGTCTAACGAGTACCCACAACCTACATCTAGGATCAGAAATAAGCATAATAACATACACCACTTTATACTCCAAATTTCCCAAAAGGCTTATAGCGGTATTATTTTCTTGGACTTGTTAACATGATGTGATTTTTTTCTCAAACTGAACATATTTTTCACTTTATCCCATTGTTTGAGTTACATGCTACTGAGGGGAGAGTATAATCTTTAATACCCAGATTAGCACTAGATATAGGTATTAAAGATTATACTCTCCCTTCAAAACGGGAGATCTATACAATCATAGACACCGCCATAACGAGAAAATGGCAAGCTCTATGGGATAGAAACCCAACCAACACTGGGAGGCATTACCAACTCCTCCAGCCCACAGTAGGTAAATCTGCCCACCAATTTAGCAACAACAGAAAACTAGACGTGGTGCTCTCCCGTTTGAGATTTAACCATAACGGCCTAAATGCCAACCTCACTCAACTAGGAAACACGACGGGTCTATGCAGAAAATGCGATAACTATGAACTAGAAACAACACAACACATCTTGTTTGAATGTGTAACAAACGCCCATGCACGAGAAGAGATAAAATCTGAAATGTTCAAATTAGGATATGAATCGGTACACCTACAAGATCTCCTCGCACCCCCCGTAAAACACTGCTCGGCCATAGCCGAGGTGGTTAAGAAATTCCTTAAAGACACAAATTACTGGGAAGTAATATAAGAAAAACAGCTGTTGTTACCCACACACCGCGCTTAGGCAACCATCACCTACCGTCAATCTGCACTTGGACCTGAGACGGGGGCGTCAAAGCGAGACACTGTGGTTGCGGCTCATTTGCTTTGCACTTATGGGTGCCCCGCCGAGGCTACCCCCGTCAAAGGACAAACCAATGACCCTCCCATACCTTCAACATCATAACAGACCACGGGCAAGGGTGCATCATAAGAAAATCCCATAGCCCGAAAACTCCCACGGACATGCTTGAACCTGCGGCGACAAGACGATTCGGGGCACTGTGGTTGCGGCTCATGTGCATTGCACTTATGAGTGTTCCGATGAGGTAACATGCCGCTGCAAGACAGGCAGCCCCCATGGGAAGGGTATTCTTCACAATAACTGCGCCACCCCTTAACTTGGTTTTGAACAAGTTACCCTAAGAGCCGGACCGTGCCTTTGTGGGGGGACTCCCCCCTCACAAGCCCGACCCGCCCTGTGCACAGAATGGGAAGTCAAAATATGTGACGGATGGCGCGGTCATATTAGCACATTAGCACAAGCGCAATATGCACTAATGACTTTTGTTTGTATTACAGGTACAGGTGGGACCCCGGGGGGGGGGGGGGCAAGAAACTGGACACAACTACATTGATCCGAGCGCACACATGGGGTCCGAAAGCACTAATCCGACTTTTCTATTTCAGGAACGAGAGGAGGCTCGACGGAGAGCGTCAGGACAACATCCTGAGGGCACCTGGGAGAAAGCCCGTATTGGGCTCCCCCTAGGTAACAACAGAATGAAGTTCCCGGAAGTATGCAAAGCGAAGGCATAAATACTGCCAGAACAGAGCATACAAACGGGGACAGGTCACGCGCTAAATATCTTTATAGGCGGGGCAACGGCAATATCCACCATTTGCTAGGTATTTGGAAATAGGAAGTCCCTTAAAAATGCCTTTTGGAAGACCATTCAAAAATAAAAATTAGCGGGATTGCAAAACGGCTGATTAGCCTCATCACTGCCTTTCCCAAACAAACACATACCTCCAAACACATCACGAAGACACACCTGTCCAATTTTGAACCCCACTTGCATAGGCAGGTCTCCGTGATGAGAGCACGGGTACTAGGACTTTTTGCAATAGCCGGAATTGGCTGGTCTAGTAGTCACCCACCCTGGCTCGCTTTAGATGCCTGTTCAAAATTCAAAAATTTCATGCGTTATCACCCTTTATCAAGCATCGTGACCGAAGGCGTTTTCTTTGCCATGTCAGGGTGGAGGCAGAGAATAATGGAAGCCAGAACTGATAATGTATGTTAGCTTTTTTCCTCGACCAGACATTCGAAAACAGAGCTGTGCTCTGACACATTTGGAAGTCGAAATTGGCAACACGTCATCACATACTAGAGCCCGTCTTTGGTCTGATTCCTGCACTCAAAATTCTAAAATCGCTACAGAACTGTGTTTCTTAGGACAAACGCTGTTCCTTGGGTGCGATTTTTGCCTTCCTCCGATTAAGAGTTCAGTATATTCCCATTGGTCAGCTGACACCTGTCGAATTGGCAAGTGCCAGCACATTGGAGGCCCTGGGAAGAGCAGTTCATAAACTAATCCCATTTAGCGAGATGGGGGTAGCCCCTATGTGCTTTTAGCGCCCGGTTACCTCACAAAATCTATCAAGTCAAGACATGCTACTGATCTGGCCCTGCAAGCAAACCAATTATATGCAAACATAGTAATTATACCATCATTAAAATTTTGGATCGAAATTTCTATAGGCCGATTTTGTATGGGCCGATTTTGCTATGGGCCGATTTTGTCATGGGCCGATTTTGCTATGTGCCGAGTTGTCCCGATACCATTCTTCCCCCAGAACCATTTGAGATTGGAATGCCCTTCCCGATTCGATTGTGTAGCTAAATTCACCTCTTTGGTTAGAGCTAGGGACTAACTTCCCACATCACAGGTCCTAGTGTATTAATGTCATTTGACGTGTCACCAGTAACAATTCAATTCTGATTCGGAGATTTGTCTTGTTCCCCATTGTGTTTCCGCTTGAAAACGGCGTATTGGAAATATGTCAAACAATGCGCCCTATGATTCATTCAAAACACGGAACATGACAAAATTTTTGTGTATTATTTTCCTTATATTTTATGTCTCCAAAGGGCTATGTCTCTCAGATGTTACTGAAGATATCTTCGACGATAATTCGGGAATAATAGCCGCTTTCGGCGACTTTAATGGGGATAAACATGCGGATGTGTTCGTCATATCATCAGATGGTTAGTTGCCTTCACTGGCTTCAGCTTTTTTTTTTTTTTTTTTTTTGCCTATTGTTTAAGGCCAGAAAAAAAGATATCTGGGGTATTTCAGGCTCTCTTAAAAAAATAGGGTCACCTTCAGTAGGTTGGAAAAAACTATCTAAATATCTGTGAATCCTCTACTGTATGGCTTAAAAAGTCTAAAGTCTATGTCCCCGCGAGGGGTTTGACTATACGGGAGATAGATAGATAGATCCATACTTAAGAAAAGACATAGAGAGTATTGAAGCTGTCCAGAAGCGGTTTACCCGTCATATTCCAGGACTGAAGGACATGAGTTACCTTGATAGACTTAAACATTTGAAATTACCGAGTTTAGCCCATAGACGAAGAAGGGGAGATATCATACAGTGTTTTAAAATCGTAAGAGGCCTAGATGATATTCCATATGAAAGATTTTTTACATTTGCTGAATCAAGAACTCGTGGGCATTGTTACAAATTAATGAAACCACGGTGTGAAACCAGTTTTCGGCTTCAAAGCTTCTATCAACGTGTGATTGCTGATTGGAACAGTTTGCCAAATGAGGTTGTTACAGCAAAGACATTGAATAGCTTTAAAAACAGAATTGACAAGCTTTGGAACACTGAAGAGGTGTACAGTTTCTGAGTAGTTCATCTCAAAGCAATTTGGGATATATGTACACAAGAAAAAAGATCTGTCATCAACACATTCTGATCACACGATTTGAGCGTGATAGCTCAGTGGTTAGTGCACTTGCCTCTGATGCTAGAGGTCCCGGGTTCGATCCCCGGCAGCGGCGATAAAATTTCGGTGTCCGAACACGCTCCATTGGCATCATTTGCAGGGATGAATGTCATAAAGTGCACCGTCCTTCGGATCGGGACGTTAACTGGAGGCCCCCTGTGCAGGGAGAACCATCCCCTGTGCAGGTTAAAGGTCCCTACCGTAATTACATGATTACTGTGTAGGTTTTCATCCTGCAAAACCTGGAGTGTATGTAATATACACCTGCGGTAATGGTCAAATGTGACCGATGCAGTATCAGAAGATAGATAGATAGATAGAGAACACAGAAGTTTAGTAACCATAAGAAGATAGAAGATGTTGACTTAAAAAGGTTTTTACCTTACTTACGAGGCAACCAAGATTCTACGGTATAAATATTGTTGGGTGCCCCAGATTGTAACTGCCTTAACTCTGTGACGTCATCATTTTCTATGCTCCTCGTGCTGACCTCATTCCCATGGGACTTCCATAGGTGTATATTTATAGCTGTCAGTTGAAAGTTTTCCTTCAACATCAAAGGCATTCTGCGGACTTCCGAAAATTTCTCTGTACCGACATTAATCACTACAGAGACGTTCAAACCCGGTTCGTAGAAATACAGGAACACACCAAAACACTGGAACACACTGATATTTACCGGAACACACTCAAAAAATTGTTGGGGGGTGGGGGGCTAATTAAATACTTTTTGTTTTTGAGGGGGGGGGGGATATGTGCTTAATATATATTTTGTGAGTCATTTTATGACCAAATGTTACATGTGAACATACTTTTTTTACCCTGGCTCAGTTAAGAAATAAATGATTAATGCTCAGAGGGGTAAAATTTCCATCAAACTTACTCGCCCTTATCATCTAAACTTTTCATTTAGATGCTAAAAACTGAAGAAAAAGTAAGGTCAGTTTTGAAAACCTTACTCGCCCTGCCTTTAAACTTACTCGCAAATGCGAGCGGGCGAGTGGAATTTTACACCCCTGATGCTGCAGTGTGATCCGGTATTTTTTGTCACGATGTGTTAGGTATTAGAAAGTTATAATTCATTAACTTCAAAATGCTATTTTAATTTTAAAAAAAAGCATTACGATGAGGATTAATTTATATAAAAAAAAATGGGTATTGTCTAATTTGAGGTTTAGCATCCTCATCAACACTTTATAGGTTATTATAGAGACAATGGCCCCCGCCCATAGGGGCTTGAAGAAATATATGGGCTGCATGATGCTTCCATGCAGAGCTGAATCCGGCCCGCACACTTGCACTGGTAAACCGCTTAGAGGATCTAAGCCTGTCCAGGAACCGCGGTGCGAGGCGGACTGTCCATGCTAATAAACCCTATTGGTTTCATTGGGCGACAGGGTTTGAGATGTCATTTCATCTCAACGTCGGGTAAAAGTCCCACAAAATTGGAAGCAACGTCTCCAAAATGACCTTTACAGTGTTGGCGGGGACGTTAAACCTCAAATCAAACAAACAAAAACCCTGACATTCAATTATAATGACATATCAAGCCCTGCCGCATAGCGGAACCAAAGAGTTTATATGCATGGACGGTCCGACTCGCATCGCTACACAGTTTGATCTGGACCTTTGCTGGCAACATAGGTTTGATGACAGGTTTTCTCATGGCATGGCACATATCGGGTCCCTTCTTCAAATTCTTTAGTTAAGTTAATTTTTGAGAATACGTTTTTAGCTCACCGTCACGTAGTGACGAGGTGAGCTTTTGGGATCACTTTTTGTCCGTTGTGCGTGCGTAAACAATTTCTTCAAAGGACATCTCCTCCTAAACCACTGATCGGATTTTGACCAAACTTCACAGGAATGATCCTTAGGTGGTCCCCTTTCAAAGTTGTTCAAATGGTTCCGGTCCGTTGCACAGCTAGGTCACAGGAGCCAAAAGTAAATTTTTTTCACTGAAAACTTAAAAAATCTTCTTCTCTGAAACCACAAATAAATGAATGGAGTTAAGCATTGGTAGATGTACGGATGGACGAAAGTACGGTTGAATATATACGGAGATGGATAAGTGAATTAATGAATGAATGACTGATTGAGATTAAAGGGCCCTGCGCTGACTCTTGATCATTAGGTCTCTCACCGCTGTGGTTTGAGCCTCGCTCGGGTAATATGTGAGACGCCAAGTTCTGCAACGGAAGGTCAGGTGTTTTTTCTCTGGGTACTCCGGTTTCCCCCCACCTTATGATTAACGATTGGCTGGATATTATCTTGAAAAGGCGGTAAAACAAAAAACAAAACAAGATGTGCTTGTGAAACATCGATGCCCAGTTGCCCACGGACAGCCCATGTTAAATATGAAAGCAGTATGACAAAGCAATCAAAAGGTATGGCCATAATCCGTTGTTCAAGTCTTAAAAAGTAGGTCAAGGTCACAAGGTAAAAAATTATGGATCATTTGAAAGGCCTTGTGACACAGAATGCACATGTGCAATAGGAAAGCCCTAACACTTACCAATCGAAAGTTATGGCCAATGTTAAAGTTTTTAAAAAGTAGGTCAAAGGTCAAGGTCACGATGGCAAAAATTATGGTACCACTAGAAAGTTCTTGTGACAAGGAATGCATTTGTGAAATATGAAAGCCCTGCCACTAACCAATCGAAAGTTATGGCCAATGTTAAAGTTTTTCACAGCCATAAGTCCCATTATATCAATGTCAAATATGGATAATTGCATTATAATTGACATCACTAGATGAAAGCTTGTTACATAGTTCATTAACGAAGCTCTTTCAGTTCTTGAAAAATTAACGTCTTGAATGGCAGGGTGGTGGCTGGGATGGACGCAATATTTTACAAAGTCAGTGAAACGTTAAAAGTGGGTCAAGGTCAAATATGGATGCTTGAATTATCGCTGCCATACCAAGCAAGTTTCTACCAAGTGTCATTAATGAAACTCTTACAGTTCTTGAGAAATGAACATACATAGTAGGGTGAACGTTAGGTTTGATGCAATAGTTTTCAAAGTCAGTGAACCATGAAAAGTAGATCAAGGTCAAAATAGCACCAAACGAGTATATTACAATATTTTCCGGGCCTTCCCATACACCTATCAACCCCATTATATACCAAAACATATCTAACCTCAATCCATAGGGCTTGAAAAAATAATGGCGAAACGACCCACCAAATAAGGGCGAAACGACCCACCAAATGAGGGCGAAACGACTTACGGGCGAAACGACCCGATACCGCCAGTAAGGACAAGTGAAAATGGACGGTCTACTGGCTTGCCCTGCGGGACGAGTGAGTTTTCCGCCATGAAAATGAATAATCCTGGCGTTCAGTGAAAGCATTTTCCAAAACTATCTTTGCCTGCAGTTTTTTTCCCTCAAATTACAGGCCCAAGTTCAGGAAGCTGGTAATCTACCTGAATTATTTTTGCACCGCTTTTTTAAACTTTTGTCAGCTGAAAATGCGATGCATCTCAATGTTATGCCGTATCCCTTTCTGATTCCCGACATAAATAACTTTCATTGTCGACTCAATTACTTTACTCACACATGAGTAATATAACAATCTCCATTACTAGCAAGTCCGATTTTGTGCTTATTATTCCGAAAACTCTGATCATAGTGTAGATTGTATTTTCTTGTCCTTTGGGATCATTGATTCCATTGTGGAATTTTGAAAATATCTGAGGGTCACTGATGAGGCCTAATTGGCCGAAACTAGCTAGTCTGGCCCAGGAAACATATACACTGAGTGACTCCATATTTTTTTCAGTTCTGTGGTGTATTCCTTGCTTCCAAAGGATAACCCTTTTATAGAACATATTTAAAAGAAATAAACAAGCAAACAACATTCAAATCGCCACCCACAAATCACCGCTAAAATTTTTCTGCATGCGATCGGTAAATGTCATCATCGGACCCCAGCAACCCCGCACATGTCTATTGTTTTATTTTAATGGGGCGCATCTCTTTCATAAAAAATGTTTGAAGCCGGTAAAAGAATCTCGATAGCTAGACGGTTGTGGATAGAGGTGGGTAAACCTAAAATCAAACAAACAAAAATCAAAGCGTTCAACTTTCCCCGCCAAGGGTCTGCTGTTTGGCGCGAAAACATAACCATTCACAAGACAGTAGAATAGTCCTGTTTTTTATGCATACGGCATCTACCGTAAGCTGTAGCAACTCGACTTAGGGACAATTAAATTATTTTCACATTGTTTGTGGATTAAATTGTATGACTCGGGAATAAACGTAAATTAGAGACATAACTTGACCATATTTTCACACCTTGTCACGCGAAACAAGAGCGTCGGAGGTACACACTACACCTGAAATGAAGGACATGTATCGCAGGGCAGTCATGTTTTATAGGCAATTATATGACAGGGATTAACTACAGTGTCATAACTGAACCGTTATAAATCATCAAACAGTGTAAATCCAAATCGGACGTCTGCGGCGTCTTTTTGCGGCGTCTGATCTGGGTTTGCATTGTTTGCCGATGTCCCCCCCCCCCCAAAAAAAAAAAGAGCCGCTGTGCAAATATTGGTTAATAAATAAATAACAAGGGTGAACAGGTAAAGTTTTTTTTTCAACATTTTAATGTAAAATACATGCTTTCTGGGGATATTCACACGCACATGCATTTTTCCCGCCTTTTGAAGACGATCTAGCGGTCCTTTGTGTTTTTCAAAAAACTAGCCAAAATCTTACATTTCAATCCCCCGCCGCGAAGCGGAGCGGGGATTATATGAATGGCCTTCATCTGTCTGTCCGTCTGTCTGTGAACCCTTTGAATCGAATTTCATTAAACTTTGGTCAATTATTCGTCTCAGTTAGGTGGTGTGCAGAACCCATGAATGAACTATGCCGACTGAAGGTCACGGTTGAAGGTCACGAGTTAGAAACTTGGATTTTTTTTGTCCGTTCCACATCGCCTTTACCCTTGGAAGGACTTTTTATAAAACTTTGGTCCAATATTCTTCTCAGTGAGCTAATGTGCAGAACCCATGCCCATCCGTCCGTCCGTCTGTCCATAACAATTTCTTGTCCGCTCCATATCACGTGAACCCTTTTGATAGATTTTCATCTCGGTGAGCTATTGTGCAGAACCCGTAAATGAACCCTGCCGACTCAAGGTCAAGGTCACATTTGAAGGTCGGGAGTTTAAAACTTTGATTTTTTGTCCGTTCCATATCTCCTTTACCCCTCAAAGGATTTTCATTAAACTTTGGTCTCTTATCCCCCTCAGGGAGCTCATGTGCAGAGCCCATAAATGAATCATGTGTACACCAGATCAAGGTCATATTGGAAGGTCACGAGTTAAAAACTTTGAATTTTGTGTTCATTCCATATCTCCTTTACCCTTCAAAGGATTTTAATTAAATGTTGGTCAAATGTCCATATCAGTGAGCTGATGTGCATAAAACAAAGACCATGCCAACTCGAAGTCACGGTCACAGTTGAAGGTCACGAGTTAGAATCTTTGAATTTTGTGTCCGTTCCATATCTCCTTTACCCCTAGAAGGATTTTCATTAAACTTTTGTGAAATATACCTCACATTGAGCTGATTTGCAGAACCATAAATAAACCATGCAAACCCAAGGTCAAGGTCACAAGGTTGAGCCTTGATACAATGTGCGGCGGGTGATTTGGCTGTCCTTCAGACTGCTTTCTTGTCTCACTTAAACAATGATTTATTTATTTTATTATTATTATTTTTCCATTTTCACTGCAGAGAAGCAGGGCAAGTTAATTTTTCAAAACGAGGACGAGTGATTTTTTGGAGCACTTGCACTGCAGGACAAAGTAGAAGTAAAACAAAGATCAAGTTTGTCTAAAAGAAAATTTCGACCCCTGCTTAGAGGATCTACATTGTAAATATGTCCAGGCAAAGCGTTGCAGGTCGGACCGTCCATGCTTATAATATAAACCCTTTCGGTTTCAATGGGTGTCACGGCTTTAGATGCCATTTCATCTCAATGTCGGGTAAAAGACCCACAAAATTGGAAGCAATGTCTCCAAAATGACCTTTACAGTGTTAACGGGAACGTTAAACCTCAAATCAATCAAAAAAAAATAATGACAGCCAGAATCACATGCGGCGGCACATGGCCTTTGATTGTCATAGGTGTGTGAAAAACGTATCCAGGTGTTTGCTCGTTGTTTGCATATGATTAAACGGACTAGCAGTTGAGGATAAACGTATTATCTCATTGACAATATTAAAGTATATTTTAAATCTTTTAAACTTGTTACTGTTTATATTAAAGTGGGTCGTAATTTAGGTGTTTGGTAGTGAGACAGTTAAAGACTATCATTGGCGATGCAAAGTGTGACAAAAGTTTCAAAGATAGCTCCGCATTTTTTTCTTGAGTAAATAGGTGTTCACTTGTGTAGTGTTTATAAGGTGTAATGGCAAAAATAATTTACAAAATCCCAAAATGTCGCCGTGATCGCTGTTTCATTTTGGTGTCCCTAAAATACATAAAGCTGACAAATGTGACCAGGTCAGTTTGTCAGGGTCCGAGCTGCAGTCTGGTCTGTCTGTTAGCGAAGTAGCCCAAAAAGCAAAAAACTGCCGCTGACTCGGCTAAGTAGAAGTAAAACAAAGATCATGAATCGATACAATTAACTTACTCCACCCATTAAAGACACCAAAAGGAAAGAAACACAAACATGAAGCGACCAGACCATCATGGAAACCTAAACAAAGGAAGGCCATAAGGACAGTTACTTTCCCAAACACAAACATGAAGCGACCAGACCATCATGGAAACTTAAACAAAGGAAGGCCATAAGGACAGTTACTTTCCCACAAAATGGTCAAATGGCCATCAAAAATAAAAAGACACAAGTGATACACAAAGTAAGTAACAAACAACAACATAAATAAACCGCCACAGAAGAACCGCCTTGGAACGGTCAGTGGAAAGAATTCCACTGGGGGGGGGGGGGCTTAAATCGATTTTACATGACCATAATCCACGCCCTTACCTCTGTCGTGGTATACACTAATTTTGTTTAGTCCGCATGAAGGCGTCCTAACACAATAGTATAACATCTCCAGTCTGCTCCAATTGACCAAAGTTGCACTTGTTTCAGCCTGTTTGTTTGAAGCAGTTCGAATGAAGACTCGAAGCCTGTGTTTTTCAAAGTCTGAATGGCTGCTAAAAGATTTTTTTTCTTAATTTGTTTTGAATCCATATATGACAATGGGTGTCAGGTTTGTTTTATTTGTGTTAAGTTCAATACATGTAAATTTACCAAACAGTGTAGACAGATCAGATGCGGTGTTCTGTGGCATCTGGTCTGGGTCAAGACTGTTTGCCAGTGACCCAAAGATGGGCCACTAGGCATATATGGGGATGAGTAATGCATTCTTTTACTTTTCATTTTTTATTTATATATTTTTTGAGGGTGGGGTGGAGAGAGTTATAAAATTCATACAGACCAAGCAAAAATATTTTTCTTTTTTGTATGCACTCTTCTGCAGTGTACTGACCGTATGTATGTCACAAAGTCACGTGAAGCTTTAACTTGCTCATACTGGTTGAAAACAGAAATATGCTTATTTGTTCTGGAGTGTAACAGCCCAGTCAACACTATTTAAGTAATTTTTGAGCCGGTCAGTTTATCTGTCCACACGTTTTTTAGCCATCTAAAATATACAGGTGAATAAAAAAGCAAACAAGAGATTAAATAATATACATTTCTTCATCAAAACAATGGTCCACAAACACGTTGCTTCAAAATTGGGACTTCCTGAATTTTCCAGGGGGACTTCCAGATTTCAAGATAGGAAGTCTGGGACTTCCTGAATTTGGGAGTTAATGGAAGCCCTGTTTGACCATTACTCACCGGTGTACATTACATACACTCCAGATTTTGCAGGTTGGTTGTCCCTGCACAGTGGGCCTCCGGTTAACGTCCCGATACTAAGGATGGTGCACTTGTGGCATTCATCCCTGCAAATGATGCCAGTGGAGCATGTTTGGACACCGCAATTTTATTACCGCTGTCGGGAATCTAACTAGGGGCCTCTAGCATGTTGCATCAGTGGCAAGTGCACTATTTGTTTTCATTTGAAACTTGTAAGGCAACACATAGCTGAGCCGCCAAGCCAAAAGTACCGTTCCAGATATTTTTTTCCTGTCCCTTGTTACAAATAAGCTATTAATTGTAGTCAAATTACTGTTAAAAGTGTTACCAATATAATTTTTATACACCCGCTTCAGATAAACGGATGCATTTTAATAACATACCCAATGGCGAAATGGCGCCTTTTACTTTTATATCTCTAGGACTCGCATTTTTCGGTTGAAAACGATGTATGTTTTTCTTATTTCTAGTCCAAACATTGATTGGTTGGTGCTCGTTATAACTGCCTCAATGAGGTGGTTCTAACGAGTACCCACAGTCTATTTTTTAATAAAATAAGGAAAAGAATGAATACCCCATTAAACCCCACTTTTCTCTATAAAAAGTGGGGTTTTGAGGTGTCATAATTTCACGGACTTGTTAACCTTATGGTACTATGATGTGGCGTTGTCCATCTGCCAGTCCATCCATAAACATTCTTATTAGCTCCATTAACCCGGTAAGTAACCATAAGGGGTTTCGTTATCCAACTTTAAAGGAATAGATATGTATCAGGTCAAGACGACAATGTGTTTTCCACAGTTCTTAGTTTTCAAGCTATGTCCCTTTGATTATTTTATTCTCCCCCCCCCCCCCACATCCCCCGAGACCTGCTCAGGGGCATATAGTTTTTGTCCTGTCTGTTTGTTTGTCAGTCCATAACAAAAACTTTAACCGGCATAAAAATGGCTCCCGTCGCTGACAGTGACAGCTCTTGTTTTTTTTTTTTAAAATCTTATGTGCTCCATAACTCAGTAACCGTTAGGGATATCTTCGTGTAACTTTATAGGAATATGTATAAGGTCAAGACAATATGTCACACAAAAGATTGATTGTTCCCCCTTACTTAGTTTCCAAGTTGTGCCCCTTTGATAAATTTGCAAACAGTCTGTAAACATTCTTGTGCGCTCAGTAACCATTAGGGATTTCTTAATGCAATCGGAGTCTAACTGTTGGTTTTCTTTTGCTCCAGCATTTCAGTGGTTTCTTGCAGTCGAGTCCTCACCTTTGTCTCACCTCTGTGGTTCTTTGATTTTTGTGTTCACGGAGATGTTGCACTGATGAGTTAGGAGGCCTTCATGCGGACTGAACTAATTATTTGTCTAAATCGCGAGGGAAGTAAGGGCGAGGATTGTGGCCACGTAAAATCGATTTAAGCCCCCCAGTGGAAATCTTCCACTGACCGTTCCAAGGTGGCTCTTCTGTGGCGATTTATTTATGTTGTTGTTTGTTACTTACTGTGTGTATCACTTGTGTCTTTTAATTTTGGATGGCCATATGGCCATTTTGTGGGTAAGTAACTGTCCTTATGGCCTTCCTTTGTTTAGGTTTCCATTATGGTCTTGTCGCTTAATGTTTGTATTTCTTTCCCTTTGGTGTCTTTTATGGGTGGAGTAAGTTAATTGTATCAATTCCTGATCTTTGTTTTACTTCTACTTTATAGGAATGTGTATTAGGTCAAAATGATGTGTCACACACAACAGTGATTGTGCTCACTTTCTGAGTTTCCAAGTTATGCCCCTTTGATTAATTTTATCCAGAAATAATTGTATTCTCCTTAACTCCATAACCGTTAAGGATATCTTTATGCACATTTATCGAAATATGTATAAGGCCAGGACATGTTGTTCACAAGAATGATTGTTTTGTTTGTTTGATTTGAGGTTTAACGTCACCATCAACACAGTATAGGTCATTTTAGAGATAGTGCTCCCAATTTTGTGGGACTTTACAGGGTTCTCATTAGGAAAATAGGAGTCCGGGACTCCTCATTAAAAAAAAATAGGAGTTCCATCCTCAAAAATAGGAGTCCCACTCAAACGAAAGTGCTATTTCTTCCAACCGCAAGCCATCCTGCTCCCCACCCCCCACCCCCACCAAACCCGCTTTCACCAAACTGTAATGGACCTCATAGATAGATAGATAGATAGATAGATAAGCAGACAGACACGTAGTGATAGATAGATATATAGATAAGCAGGCATACAGGTAGGCCTAGATAAATGAATAGGTAAGCAGACAGACAGGTAGGCCTTGATAGATAGATAGATAGATAGATAGATAGATAAGCAGACGGACAGGTAGGCCTACATGTAGATAGATATTCACATGTTATTTACAGGAAAGGATTCATTTTCGATACTGCCTTCCTACATTTGCTAAAATAATAGCTTTCTGCAGGATCACACCGTTTTAATATTACTAAAATGACACAATATTCTTAGCCCATTTGATGAAAAAAAGACGTATTTGTAATCTCGCGAAAATACGTTACATCGGTAATTTGTTGCCATGATTATCATTTTAATTTGTCCTGATATGATAAAATTGGTCTTCTAAACATAATCACATCTGGCCAAGGGTTGATTGGGACAATTATTTTTATCTCTTTGAAAACATGCAAAGATAATATTTTGAATTACGAACGCCTGTTCGTCGTCACGTATTTTCGTGACCGTGTATATCCGTATCTATTTGCATCATAAAAATCAGAGGCAACATTGTTCTTTGACCTTTATGTAACTTGAACCCCTTGTCAGCCCCATAGAAATATTTCAGCAGCAACATGACAACTTGCGGTCTATAGTACCGCCCACAATATTAATTAACTAATGAAAGCGTCCAGCTGTGACAGCTAATCCGGTGATAAGAATACAGGTGTTAATCTGCCAAATCTATTATCAATCATCGATGTGTCAACTAGATACATATACAGATACAAATTTTATTTAAAGTCGGAAGATTTCAACAAATGTAACATTAGCTATGTATAGCTATTAACCGACTAACACATAAGACATATAAACAGACATACAAACAGTACAACACACGTAGAAACACAATTAAAACAATAATAGCGACATTTAAAATTTCTTAATTGTTGCAAGCAATAAAGTATACAATCATCTAAAAGGGAAAAGAAAGTTTCCTTTAGGAATTAAGTTATTAAATACTTAAAATATTTGAAAATTGCTAGTTATAATATTTGAAACTTGCTACAGTTTTAAGAGGATTCTAAGTTACTTCATCTATATAATATCCATACAAATGCACTTCATTAACTGATTTTAAGAGTAAATGAATAACTAAAGCAGAATAAAAAGGATACACGAGATAAGCTGATACAAACATACAGAATACAAACAGGAAAACAGAAAATTAACTGTTAGAAAAGAAAGAACAAGCGCAGACCCCACAGCTCCACTTGTCAATCTGAGACCTAAACTGTCTAAAGGAGCTGATGTCTCGAAGATGCTGTGGCAATGAGTTCCACACTTTAGCAGCTGTAGAGCGGAAGGATCTGACACCATAACTACGGGTCCTCACCTGTGGTATCTCAACTGTATTTTTGTACCTAAAAGAGTAGAAATGCGATATAAAATTTAAAAGATCATTTAGGTATACCGGACATTGGTTATTTAAAATTTTAAAAGCCTCCAAGGCTATTGCCCTCTGGTGTCTGACTTTAAGTGAAGGTAATTGAGACATATCCAACAGAGACTCATAGCTGGAAGATCTCTGTAGATAAATCTCAATGCCCTTTCTTGTATTTTTTCATTTTTTTTTTTTTTTTTTTTTTTTTTGGTGTTCACTTCTCCACAAACATGCCAGACGAGAGGACAATAATTGAAGTTTGACATAATAAATGAATAATATATATTAAGTTTGCCTAACCTACATAGGTAACCTCCTATTCTTTTCAACAGATTTAACTTCCTAGATGCCTTTTTGCAAATACTGGATGTATGCAAGTCAAAATTTAGTTGAATATCTATAGTCACTCCTAAAAGTTTGACATTTTCTTCACATTTGATAATATTATTATCCAGATTAAAAGTAATGCATTCATCTTTTGTTTTATTTCCGACAGCTATAGTCTGGAACTTATCAGGGTTTGCTTTCATGTGATTGTCCGTAAACCACTGAATAAGCAACAGACTATCAGTTACCAGCTTCTCAACTAACCTGTACAGACAATGATCAACAGATGACACGGTATTATCATCAGCATAGTTATACTGTGCGTCAGTGTTAATTAATATCAAAGCTAGGTGACTGACTGTCAAATAGACACTTTTGAGCGAGTCCCGCCACAGAAAAACGTGCGTCCCCGGACGTGTCTATGACAATTTTAAGCGTCCTGGGACGCAGAATTCTGCGTCCCCGAGAACCCTGACTTTACCCGGCATTGAGATGAAATGACATTTCAAGCCTTGCTGCCCAAATGAAACCAATAGGGTTTATAAGCATGGAAGGACCGACTCACACCACTTTGCCTGGGCAGGCTTAGATCCTCTAAGCGGTCTCTGGTCGGGCTCATCGGAGTCTAACTGTTGGTTTTCTTTTGCTCCAGCATTTCAGTGGTTTCTTGCTGTCGAGTCCTCACCGTTGTCTCACCTCTGTGGTTCTTTGATTTCTGTGTTCACGGAGATGTTGCACTGATGAGTTAGGAGGCCTTCGTGCGGACTGAACAAATTATTTGTCTAAATCGCGACGGAAGTAAGGGCGAGGATTGTGGCCACGTAAAATCGATTTAAGCCCCCCCAGTGGAAATCTTCCACTGACCGTTCCAAGGCGGCTCTTCTGTGGCGATTTATTTATGTTGTTGTTTGTTACTTACTGTGTGTATCACTTGTGTCTTTTAATTTTGGATGGCCATATGGCCATTTTGTGGGAAAGTAACTGTCCATATGGCCTTCCTTTGTTTAGGTTTCCATTATGGTCTTGTCGCTTAATGTTTGTATTTCTTTCCCTTTGGTGTCTTTTATGGGTGGAGTAAGTTAATTGTATCAATTCCTGATCTTCGTTTTACTTCTACTTTACCAGTACTCATATGCGGTCGGTTTCAGCTCTGTATGGAAGCATCATGCAGCCTATCTATTTCTTTAAGCCCAGATAGGCGGGGGCCAAAAAGAATGATTGTTCCCCCATTCTTAGTTTCCAAGTTATGCATCTTTAATTAATTTTAGCTCATTAGATCTGAAGGCTCGTGGGGAGCTTATAGTTTAGGCAGTTGTCCATCCTTGTCTGCATTGTCGTCTGCCTCAACATTTTCAAACAACATCTCCTCTGAAACTACTTGGCTAGTTGAAACCAAATTACATGTGGAGGTTCTATTGGAAGGGCGAACGAAAGTTTGTTTGTTAAGACTGGGTCAATTTGACCACCATGCCCATACATGTATGTGGTAAAACATATAAAAATCTTCTTCCAGGAACCAAATGGCCGCTGACCTTGAAACTTGGTATGCAACACCAGGGACTTGGGTCCTACCAAGTTTATGTAAATGTCAAATGATACCTCAGGATGACCCACATCAAGGCCAAATTTGGTCACTTAGACATTTGTATGGAATAAAGACAAAACAGTGGATTTTTCTGATTGCCTGATACGGTAGCCTAAGACACCAGGAATGATAATTGCAGTTAGCTGAATGGAAGTTTATCAATTCCAAAGGTCAGGGTCATTTACTGTCCTTTGTCCTGGATGGCTCAGATTCAGTAGTTTTATCTTCTTCGCCACTTAAACTGCTGGGTTGATTGAAATCTTTGTTCGTAAGGACTGGGCCACCATGCCCTTATATGGGAAAAACCTTTAAAAATCTTCTTTCTCAGGAACCAAATGACTGATGAAAATAATCATAGTAATCAACCTTATATAGAGGGTAACACATTTAGTACTAGGGCTAATCTTCCATGTGGGCCTCTTTTCTTGGGTAGGAACCAGTTTGATTTGAGGTTTTACATCCCCGTCAACACTGTATAGGTCATGTTGGAGACGTTGTTTCCAATTTTGTGGGACTTTTACCCGGCGTTGAGATGAAATGGCAGCTCAAGCCCTGTCGTCCAACGAAACCAATAGGATTTATATGGATGGACAGTTCGACTCGCACCACTTTCCTCAAAGCGATTTACCAGTACTCATATGGGGTCAGTTCCAGCACTGCGAGGAAACATCATGCAGCCCATCTATCACATTGATATCAAAAAGGTGTACTTACATGAGAAAAAGTAAGTGCTAGGAGCCAATTCTCTTAGAGTTATTGCCCATTGTATATTTGCTTAATGTTATAAAAAGCTTGTGTGCACACTCTCTTTAACCAATAGGTCAAATTTGTTCATACTTGCACAGATTTATCATTGGAATGGGGAAGGGATTAGATTTTGGTGACCTTAACCGTAGTTTCTCAGAATAAAGTTGTGAAAAGTGATCCTTGTGTGCACGTACCCCCTGCAAACTTTGTTTGTGGGATGGGGTATACTGTTTCATATCCGTCCATCCGTCCATGACACTTTGATTATTCCCAAATATTTAGAAAAGGCATTGATGAATATTCATAATGTTTTGCTGACACATTGATATGTACCTACACAAGAAAAAATAAGGGCTAAGGGCCAATTCTCTTAGAGTTAATGCCCTTTGTAAAATTTCTTGAAAAAAAAGCTTGTGCACACACTATCTCTTTAATCAATGACTCAAATTTGTGTACCTACACAAGAAAAAATAAGGGCTAGGGGCCAATTCTCTAAGAGTTTGTTTGTTTGATTTGAGGTTTAATGTCCCCGTCAACACTGTAAAGGTCATTTTCGAGACGTTGTTTCCAATTTTGTGGGACATTGACCCAACATTGAGATGAAATGACATCTCAAGCCCTGTCGCCCAATGAAACCAATAGGGTATATTAGCATGGACGGTCCGGTTCCTGGACAGGCTTAGATCCTCTAAGCGGTTTACCAGTACTAGTTAATGCCCTTTGTAAAATTTCTTAATGTTGAAAAAAGCTTGTGCACACAATATCTCTTTAACCAATGACAGATTCATCATGTGAATGGGAAGGGAATTAGATTTTGGTGACCTTGACCTTGTTTTCAAGGTCATCACAGTATAAAGACTTGAAAAGCTATCCTTGTGTGCACTCCATTCATGAATCAACAGAAGGAGTTTGACCAAACTGCCACGGGTACATCACTTGGGCCTGGAAAAGAAATGATTAGATTTTTGTGACTTTGACCTTATTTTCAAGGTCACTACATTAAAAAGACTCGAAAAGTGAGCCTTGTGTGCACCCTATCTGATGAATCAAAAAATGGAATTTGACCAAACTAGCACAGTTACTTCATTGGAATCGGAGGAAGAAGTGATTAGATTTTGGTGACCTTTACCCCCATTTAAAGGGCACAGGGACACTTAGAAACTAAAATTTGCACGCTTCCATTAGAACCAATGCAACAAATACATCAGTTGGAGGGGGGAAGAAATCATTAAACTTCACGGACGTTGACCTCATTATCACTTAATTAGAAAGATGCTGAAAATGAGCCTTGGGTACCACTTATTACATGATTTCATAAATGGAATCTGACTTAACTTACATAGCATTAAAAGTAAAATGGTCAGAATGATTATATATAAAAATCTGAGGAAAAAAAGTATTTTATCTTCGTTCTCCACTAAAACTGTTTGGCTTATTGAAACAAAATTATATGAAGAGCCTCTGTGGCATCACGAAAACACGCCTTTATAATTTTGACCCCCTTGACGAGGCGGTTCTAACGAGTGCCCACAATCTATATTTGGAGCAGAAATAAGAAAAATATCGCATTTTTTTCATCATAAAATTTTCATTTTTTTTGGCGATAAAGGTGGCAATGTATTTGTATAGGCGTGTTTGCGTAATGGGTTGAGGCAATTAAATACTAGAATACTGTCGATGGCGCGCCATCGCAAATCCCCACGCTTTCTACACAGGGGCCAAGTACAAAAACCCCTCACCCTGGGCCCTAATTTGACCCCAGGTTCAAAATATTACCTGTATTATATTCTACTAATCATGCCCTTCAATTTGATATGCCACATGACTATGTTCCAAAAAACTTTTGACCCTTTGACCCCTCCCCCAGGGCTCCAATCTGACCCCAGGGTCAAAATTTTACTTGTATTGTATTCTACTAATCAACCCCTTCAATTTGATATTCCATATGACAATATTCAGTAAAATTTGAATTTTGACCCCCCCCCCCAGTCCGACCCCTTGGGCATGACCCAGGGGTCACAGCCAAAATCTCGTCCAATATGTGTTACATATACCATTAATCATTACTTATGCAAAGTTTGGTTTTAAAATCTATAAAATTGACTTTGAAATTGAATTTAATTGATATATGACCTTTTGACCCCTCCCCAAGGCCCCTGGGGACGGGGCCAAAAATAAATGTGACGTTGCACGCCCTCATCATGTAAGGAAGCTGTGAACCAAATTTGGTTACATTCCGACCAGTGGTTAAGGAGAAGATAGCCGGACAGACAGACGGACGGAGGCGATAACAATATCCCCACTTTTCGTTGAAAAACGTGGGGATAATTATTTATGGTATTATAGTCACATTACCAAGATGGGCGCTATGCTAGTAAAATAAACTTGACCTCTGGTGAGCATAGAGGCCCATGGGTCTCTTGTTTAAAACATTCTTGTCACCTCCAAACACATTCACCCCCACCCATCTGGGCTTGAAGAAATAGATGGGCTGCTTGATGCTTCTACACAGAGCTGAAAACGACCACACAGGAGTACTGGTAAACCGCTTAGAGGATCTAAGCCTGTACAGGCAAAGTGGACTGCTTCTTCAAGCCCCGATGGGTGGGCGCGTAATAAATTCCAAAGAAAAAGAACCTCACACACATGAAACTTATGAAATAACTATGAAATAACCACTCCTGTGAGACCCAGTATGTAAGTGAACATTACACATTGCATTAGGCATACCTGAGAAAAGAAGGAACTCACGTAACCAGTTGATTGTCTAGAGGCCTACAAGAAGGTGTCTGTGGCTTGGTGGTTTTTTACATGTAGATCTTTAACATCAGGGGCCAGTTGTTCAAAGCCTCATTAGCTTAGCAAACTCGTTCTAGCAAATACACAATGTACAATGTTTAAATACATTGTTTTTGTTGAAAATGTGAGTAGCCTCACTGACATTTTTTTTCAGCAAAAATATCAGTTTTCATGTTCATCTCAACTTATTTATTGCACTGTTGGTGGGGTCCAAAGCTGAAACCATATTACATGTACTTAAACCTAAATGTTATGCCAATCAAAAATCTTGTCTTTTTATGTCCCCGGTAGGGATAGCGGGGACATTGTTTTTGCCCTGTCTGTTTGTTTGTAACATTTGTTTGTTTATTTGTACGTGGACAGCTTTAACGCTGGACATAACTTTTGGACCGTTTGAGATAGAGCATTCATATTTGACATGAAGGTTCCTTGTGACAAGAGCTTCACATTCATGTGAAAAAATTTGACATGTGACCTTGACCTTGACCGTTGACCTACTTAAAAGAAAAAAAAAGAGCATTGGTCATAACTTTTACATTGGTCATAACTTTTGAACCGCTTGAGATACAGCCTTCATATTTGGCATGTATGTTCCTTGTGACAAAACCTTTACATTCATGTAAAAAGTTTTGGCCTGTGACCTTGACCGTTTACCTACTTAAAATAAAAAAAATAATATTTTTATCATAACTTTTGAACCGTTTGAGATAGAGCCTTCATAAGTTGCATGTAGGTTCCTTTTGACAAGAGCTTTGCATACACACAAAAATTTGCTCTGTGCCCTTGACCTTTGACCTACATTAAAGACAAAGTTAACATTGGTCATAACTTTTAAACGGTTTCAGATACAGCCTTCATATAGGTTCCTTGTGACAAGAGCTTTACATTCATGCAAAAAAAATTGACCAGTGACCTTGACCTTCGTCCTACTTCAAAGAAAAAAACAGTGCTTCAGCTGAAGTGCACGACCCGCCAGATGCTTTTAGCTTTATGAGTGTTACCATATATGGGTAAGGCGGCCATTTTGGTCATGTGACCTGGACCTAAAACGGTTCCCCCAATAAATGTGCCTTATCGTAAGGAGCAAAAATATATCTTATACTTCAGTACTGTATTCTGAATCGGTTGCAGGATAAAATGCATTCTCACTTTTCCAATACAAAAGCATATGTGTCAAAGTTTGACCTAGGCACAAAGAAGGTCAAGGTCAACCCAGGGTCACCATTTTAGCAATTTATGATGGGCCTACGTCACAGATGTTATTTATCAAGGTTCGTGGAAATCTGCCCAGTGGTTCTGGGGTCATGTGACCTTGACCCCATGAGCAAATTTTGGTTTCCCCCATCCCATAGAGGCTCCATATGAAATTTGACTTCAATCGGCCCTACGGTTTCCGAGGAGAAGCGGTTCGAAAATTTCCACATTTTTCGCCTCAGCGAGGCTATACTAAATGATATTTCGCAAGTTCATTGGTTAGATCTCATTGATATCTATCAGTATGCCAAAAATTGTTTAAATATTGCAAGCGGTTAAGTCACTATCACCAATTTTCACTAACGGGTTACGGACAGACAGACAGACCATATATGGCTTGGCGGCCATTTTGGTCATGTGACCTGGACCCCATGAGCAAATTTTGGTTTCCCCCATCCCATAGAGGCTCCATATGAAATTTGACTTCAATCGGCCCAACAGTTTCCGAGGAGAAACAGTTTGAAAATTTTCACATTTTTCGCCTCGGCGAGGCTATACTAAATGGAATGTAATATTTCGCAAGTTCATTGGTTTGATCTCATTGATATCTATCAGTATGCCAAAAATTGTTTAAATATTCCAAGCGGTTAAGTCACTATCACCAATTTTCACAAACGCGTTACGGACGGACAGACTGACAGACTGACCGAATGACAGAATGGCATGGTGATTTTAGGACACTCTTAGAAAATCAACCGACTTCAGTCGGTCGCTTTTTCTGCGGGTTGTGCAATTAAGATTTTGGTAATAACTTTCGAACCCTTTGGGATAGAGCCTTTATATTTGGCATGTACGTTCCCTACAATTCCAGAGAATTTTACATTCATGCAAATCTTTTGACCATGAAATTGATCCTTTGACCTACTTAAAAGAAAAAATAAAATTGTTCATAACTTTTGAACCGTTTAAGTTAGAGCCTTCATAGTTTGCATGTTGGTTCCTCATGACAAGAGCTTTACATTCATGCAAAATGTTTTGACCTGTGACCTTGAACTATGACCTACTTTAAAGAAAAAATATTGTTGTTCATAACTTATGAACCATTTAAGATAGAGCCTTCCTATTTGACATTTAAGTTCCTTGTGTCAGGGGCATCCTACTCAAATGAAAAATCTTGAACTGTGACCAACTTTGAAAAAAAGGACCATGCCCGGGGACATGTTCGTGTTTCACAAACACATCTTGTTAAAAGGTGTTTTTGCCCAGGACATTTGCCCCCCAGGACATTTGCCCCCCAATGAATTAATCTAAAAATGGACATTTGCCCCCCAGTTGAAAATGCGACCCGGACATTTGCCCCCCAGAGCTTATTTTTGGTATGGACATCTGCCCCCCAGTGCTTATTTTACAGGTGGACATTTGCCCCCCACTGCTTATTTCAGAAAGGGACATTTGCCCCCCCAGATACACCAGGGCTAAAACAAAGGGGGAAAACAATGTATTTATTGGTATATTATCATCAGAAATACAAAATGTTAAGCAAAAAATTACTCCATCTATATAAATATGAATCCAATAATAACCTGCTGTTATAGACAACCCCTACGTTAGAAAGCAGTATGGATCCTGATCAGATGCAATATCTGATGGGGATCTATACTGTTTGTCATGCAATTTGTTAAGTTAACAAAAATATACAAAGAACATGATGGTTAATTGTCAACAATTGGAGATGCTTAATTTATTTAGCAGGATAAGGGTTAAGCAAGTCAGCTACAGAACCATATATTGAGTTTGTGCCTCACTGAGGGTCCAGTGTCAGCAGCTATGCTCAAGTGGTTTTTACACTGGATACACTGATGGTTAATTCTTGAAGAAATTGAAATGATCTTGAATGGGCTGTAAAACTTTAACCAAAATGTTATCATGTAAATTATGTAGCTATATACAAGTCTGTGTAATGAATATTCTTGTCTAGCCAGGTTGGGGGGCAAATGTCCCTTTCTGAAATAAGAAGTGGGGAGCAATTGTCCACCTGTAAAATAAGCACTGGGGGGCAGATGTCCATACCAAAAATAAGCTCTGGGGGGCAAATGTCCAGGTTGCATTTTCAACTGGGGGGCAAATGTCCATTTTTAGATTAAGTCATTGGGGGGGCAAACGTCCTGGGGGCTAACGTCCGGAGACCGTTTTTGCATGCAGGCCAAATATGTGGATCCTAATCGGAGCAGTCTGCTCTGTGTCCACATTGTTCGCAACAATGACATTTAAAGTAACCAGCAGATGATGAAGCAGACAACAATTGTTGTGGTTGGCATCTTAAGGGTTAATAGGAAAACTGTATGCTTTTGTTTTCTTGTTACAATTTTAGGAGCAAGTCTGATCTGGGTCCACATTGATGGCAACAATGACTTTGAAACGAAGTAACCAGCATACGACAAAAAGACGATAACTGTTGTGATTGGCATCTTAAGGGTTAATAGGAAAACTAATTCAGCTGTCAAACCTTCATTTTTCATCGAATAATGGATGTTTGTTTGTTTAATTTGAGGTTTTACATCCCCATCAACACTGTACAGGTCATTTTGGAGATGTTGCTTCCAATTTTGTGGGACTTTTAACCGATATTAAGATGAAATGACTTCTCAAGCCCTGTCGCCCAATGAAACCAATAGGGTTTATAAGCATGGACCGTCCGACTGGCTGTGCGCTTTCCTGGGTAGGCTTAGAGTCTGTTTCAGCTCTGCATGGAAGCATCATGAAGCCCATCTATTTCTTCAAGCCCCAATTGGCGGGGCCTACAAATAATGGTTGTAAAATAATGTATATACTGTATAATAACAGTAATTTATATAATGTAAATGTACGTTGAAGTACCATGTATGAACAACATCTGGTCATTAACTGGTGAAGCAATGTTCTTCATACTTCAATGAAAATTTAAAAAAAAAAGTCTTCATTTCATTATTACAGGATCTTCCCTCAGTGTTCACCTTGCTGATGACCCAGATCTGTCTGGAAATGAGCATAAATTCACCAACCTAAGGCTGTTAGATAAGAAGGTTATTGGTGATGACCTTGCCATCACTAGTGTGGTTCCTGCAGATTTTGATGGAGATGCTCAGATGGATGTCATGGTCACCTTAGAAGCTAAGAACCAGACAGAAGGACCGGTTAAAGTGCAGATATTTTGGGGACAGCAAATCTCATTGGATTTAAGTGAGTTTATGGTTTTAATACTAGGAGTGTATGTATAAGTATGAAAAAAAAGAAGAAAAGAAATAGACACAAGATTTTGATATAAACATATTGTCAGATTAACACATTTTGTACCAATGTATTCTTCCTCCTTATATATAGCAGGAGTCCATTTCAACATTTTGGGGTGTCACTTTGTGTTTTCTTCAAAATGTGTTTGGAAAATGGCTGAACCTTTTGCAAACAGTGTCGGGCCTGATCAGACGCCACATCCTGTGGTGTCTGATCTGAGCCTGCACTGTTTGCCAAAATCCCCCTTTGGGGTTTCCGTTACAAAATTGATTAAAGAGAAGACTATGGCAGGTTTTTTTAATACAGAGAATATTTATTAAGGCCATTCAAGGGTTATCAGATACGTCTCCAAATTTACTCGTATTCATCAAATTAATGATTTAAATGATATGTATACATGTTCCATCAGTGAAGGGTAGCTGCCTTGGTAGCCCAGTCGAATGTGCATCTGACTGAGGACCTCTATACCTGGTTGGATGGAGATAATGAAATCTTTTCTATGATCATTATATTTCTACTTTTGATTCAAATAGGGCAGTTGTGACTTCTTTTTGTCGCACCTGCTTTAGCAGGAAGACATAGGCATGCAAGTTTCCGTCCGTCTGTCCAGTTTTCCGCCCGTCCATCCGGTTGTCCGTCCATCCAGTTGTCTGTCCATCCGTCTTTCTGTCAACATTTTACACTGGGTGTCTTGTCATTGCAACTCCTACTACAGTTTCATACCGATTATTTTGAAACTTTGGGTGTGTTTTTGCCATGGTATGAGGATGCGCATGTGGTTTGGACTTTATCGTCCGATCAATTTTTGTCACTTCTTCCACATTGTGAACTTAGTCATTTTAACCTTCAGTTGATATATGATAGGTACCTCTTGTCATCGCAACTCCCCTTGCAGTTTTATACCGATCATTTTGAAACTTTGTGTGTGCTTTCGCCATGGTTTGAGGATATGCATGTGGTTTCAACATAATTCTCAGAATATTTTTTTTTCACTTTTTGCACATTGTGAACTTAGCCATTTTTAGGCTTCAGTTGATATGCAATAGGTACCTCTTGTCATCGCAGCTGCTCTTACAGTTTTATATCGATCATTTTGAAACTTTGTGTGTGTTTTTACTATGGAATGTGGATGTGCATGTGGTTTGGACATTATCTTTGGATCAATTTTTATCACTTTTTCCACATTGTGAACTTAGTCATTTTTAACCTTCAATTGATATATGATAGGTACCTCTTGTCATTGCAACTCCTCTTACAGTTTTATACCAATCATTTCGAAACTTTGCATTTGCTTTTGCCATGGTATGAGGATGTGCATGTGATTTCAATATAATTCTCAGAATATATTTTTTTTCGCTTTTTGCGCATTGTGAACTTAATCATTTTTGAGCTTCATTTGATATACCATAGGTACCTCTAGTCATCGCAACTCCTCTTACAGTTTTATACCAATCATTTTGAAGCTTTGCATGTGCTTTCACCATGGTATGAAGATGTGCATGTGGTTTGGACATAATTCTCTGAATATTTTATTCCACTTTTTGCACATAGTGAATTTAGTCATTTTTAACCTTCAATTGATACATGTATACAGGACGTACCTCTTTGTCACCGCAACTCCTCTTACAGTTTTATACTAATCATTTTGAAACTTTGCATGTGTTTTTGCCATGGCATGAGGCTCTGCATGTGGTTTGGACTTAATCTTCGGATAAATTTTTGTCACTTTTTCCACATTGTGAACTTAGTCATTGCTAACCTTCCGTTGATATATGATAGGTACCTCGACATCGCAACTCCTCTTACAGTTTTATACTAATCATTTTGAAACTTAGCTTGTGTTTTCTCCATGATATGAGGATGTTCATATGCTTTGGATATAGTTCTTGAATCATTTTAGTTCACTGTATCACGTTGTGAACTTTGTCAGTTTCCCCACATATATAGGTGATGGATTCTTCTCAAAGCCCTATATTCATTTTTTCTGCCTTAAATAAACTTTATTTTTTGTGTTGGGCAGGTGGGGAGCAGGTGGATATCAACTTCACCAAAGTTGAATTTCTGGTTTTTGGTTTTACGGCCCTTTCAAGATTATTTCACTCATCAAGCTGATCATTTATCAGTGGTGGGTGAAAACCAGAGAACCAGGAAAAAAAATACCTGACTTTCCGTTGCAGAACTTGGTATCTCACATGTGACCTGAGCCAGGCTCAAACCCACAGCAGTGAGAGACCTAATGATTAAAGTGAATGACCACCTTTAAAATACATGTATAATTACTTCATTTGCAAGGAAAAGTTACTGTAATGATTAATCTGTGACTTTTATTACCAATTGAAATCTGCTAAGGTAATTAAATCAACATTTAATGGTTTCAGTGAAGCCTTCTGGCAGCGGCCATAGAAGCCTCCGTGGTGCAGTGGTTACGCTACTCGCCTTGTAAAACAGGGATCGCAGGATCGATCCCGGGCTTCTCCAGACTTTCGGATGAGTCTTTAAACCGAGGTCCCGTCCACGTATGACCTTAGCTGTTGGTGGGACTTAAAACTAAACTCACTCTGGCAGTGGCCATATTTTCCCCAAGGTAATCCAAATCTTTCCCAGTGTTCAGCCTGTTTGCTGAAATCCTTACCTCATGGAGCCCATTGAAGCTCTATGTGTCTCTATGTAGCTATTAAAGGAGAAATAATGAGGCTCTCTAATCAGGTTGCATTCTCAAAAATCCTTAAATAGGCTGTCAGTTTAGGATCTTACATACAGGCTTCATTATGTCTTTGGATGAAAATAAAGACTTTGAAGACAGTTTTCCTGAGTTTGGTGGCATCGGTTTCATTGGGTGGCATGCATCTCAATGTCGGGTAAAAGTCCCACAAAATTGGAAGCAGCATCTCCAAAATGCCCTAAATAGTAGTGATGGAAAGGTTAAACATCGATTCAAACAAACAAAACCTGTTCTACCATACATTTCCTACACAACAATTGTTTTCTGTAATCCTTGTCTGATCTACAGTGAATCATTTTGTATTCCAGACCTTGTATCCTGTGCACTTTTTGCATAAAATCCAGGACTTTATCGGAAAATGAAAACATAAATTATGGGAACTCAAAGGAATCGCCTCATTGAGTACCCACAATCTATGCTTCAATCTGAATTCACCCATTTAGTACCAGAAACCCCAAAAGAGGTACCCTGGCAAACAGTGCAGGTCCAGATCAGACGCCACAGAACATGGCGTCTGATTAGGGCTTACACTGTTTGCAAATTGTTCAGCCATTTTCCTAATAAATTTTGAGGAAAACACAACCTGACAGTCCTAAATTTTGAAATGGTCTCCTGGTGTATATATAAGGAGGAAGATTATATTCTGTACAAAAGTATAGAAAAATATCACAAAATACCATGTGAAATGCCATGAAATATTACCTAAAATTGTCAGGACGTCTTAACGTAATGATTGGTTAAATGAAACTGATAGGCATTAATTAATGAAGAAAATAAAAACAAGTAATTAACAAACTTTCAAGTCCACTGTTTAGCACAAACAATGTTATGCTTGCATAAACAAATGTCTTGATGTTAAGATTCTCTGTTCCAAGATTATGAATCCATTTTTCATATAACTCTCTATTTTTCTTGGTGTCAGGGATGCTAATTCCTAGTCCGCTTATCACAGTGCAGTACAAGAAGGCATTTTTATTTTAAAGTTCACTTTCACCTCTAAAATACCAAGATTTGTTAGCTATCAAAACATGAACTGAATAGTTTCCTTTTCCTCAATGGTGTTATTGTAAAATGCATCTGAGAGAAAAAAGGTGGTCATTCACTATAAGAGTCAGTGCCATTATCCAACAGGCCACGGAGGCTCGTTTGTGACTGTCTGGCAATAGAATGTGCACTGTACTGGTTAACCACTCATGTGTAAGCCTGCCCAGGAAAGTGTGGTTGGGTAAACTGACTGGCTTGGTTTGACCTAAGTAGTGTTGAATGGGTAGTTAAACTCTGAAACAAACAAAAACAAAACAAATAAAAAAAACTAGTTTGAACCTTGCTTGGGTCACAAGTGAGAAGTGAAATTTTGCACTGGATACTTTTAAGTAATTTTTGGGGGAAATAAAAATGATATTTTCCAGCAGGGAAAATATTCCTTTCAGGCGGGGATATATTTCCTTTCGAACGTCATCATGCACTATGACACGCCAAAATCGGGACAAATTACGTCACGTCAAAGCGCTAATTACGTCAGCTTTAGACGTTAGAAAGGCCAAAAATGGCCGATTCAATAAATGCAATATAAACGTTAATACATCTTTAGTTTTGAATAAAGGAAATATTTCCCTCGAGACTTACAAATCTTATAAACAAACTCATGCATTCGCACGCATTTGTTTACTTGATTTGCAAGTCTCTCGGGAAAATATTTCCCGTATTTAAAACTAAAGATGTATTAATCTCTATATACATCAGTAGCCTTGGGTTATTACATTTTGCTCATATCATTTTTAGGCCATGGTATTATCCACTAAACTAGAATCGCGCAGTCGATGGCATGCCATCGCATATCCCCACGCTTTTTTAAAGATACGCCACTATATAAGTTCTTAATTGCAGCTCCCACCCAATCTTAAGATCAAATTCCGAAAGTGTCATGCACTCCTCAGACCAAAGACCTATCAGTTCCCAAAGTTTCATGTTTCTATCTGAAACGGCGTAGGAGGAGTTATCCGGCAATCGTTAAAAAGGGGGTTATGGGGGTGAAAATCCAAGTTTTTGCTCTCTGGTGACCTCAAGCCTGACCCTAGGGGTCAAATTTTGATTGTTATGTATTCTACTCATTATGCCGTTCAATTTGATATGTCACATGACCAGGTTCTGAAAACTTTGATTTTTTATCCCCGGGGCACCCCACCCCCTGGCCTGGCCCCTAGGGGTAGGATCAAAATTCCGAAAGTGTCATGCACTCCTCAGACCAAAGACCTATCAGTTTCCAAACTTTTAAGTTTCTAGCTGTAAAAGTGTGGGAGGAGTTGTCCGGTAAGACAGACGGACGGACGTACAGACGACGGAGACAATTACAATATCCCCACTTTTTCTTCGAAAAGCGTGGGGATAATAACAGTGACATCATGTGATAAAGTGGTTTATTTTTGGTTTACTTTATTTTCAGAGAATTACTTGACACTACCAGATCTTCTTGATCAGCCGATGATGTTAGAGTAAGTACCCATTCTTGATGTTTATATTGCAAGCAGAAGTTCAAAACAGTATTTTAAGGGATATAAGTGTATACTAGAAAATAAGTTCTGTCCCAGTGTATTTACAGCTGCTTCAGAATTATGTTTTCTAACTGTTTGTGATGGTTGATCTTGGCTAAATTTTGTGGTTGATCATCAACATATGCAAGTGACAAGGGATCAATTACACATAGACATTACGCAAACATGCCTATACAAATACATTGCCACCTTAATCGCCGAAAATATGAACGTTTTTTGATGAAAAATTGTGATATTTTCTTATTTCTGCTTAAAATATAGATTGTGGGCACTCGTTAGAACAATCTATATTTTAGAGCAGAAATAAGAAAAATAAGGTATACCCCCCGAAACCCCAGTTTTACTATATAAAAGTGGGGTTCCAGGGGGTCAAAATTATATAGACGCGTTTTTGTGATGAAAAATATTAACAGTGTTATGCTTTATTATATGATTTTGGATTTAATATAACAGTTATTAAATGAAAGCTTGTTTACAAAATGTATAGATTATATTGAAAAATGACCCTAACTGGTCATTTTTCGATACAATCTATACATTTTGAATTGGCTAATATCACAGTTTCTCTGGTTCCTAGAGACATAGTAGATACATGATTTAGTGTCTTTATCAATATGTAAAATATAATTGATGAGCCTGAGACAGTTTTATGGGGGAAAGCTTTAGGGAGCCACTATAAAATTGTTGCGGAGTAGGCCTACCCAATATATTTTATGATAAAAGACACTAGTCATGTATTTTGTTTATACAGCAATCAAAAACAGTCACATGCTTTTGCCAACACCCCAAAAAAATGAATGCAGACAATGCAGCAGTCAAAACAACATCTGATACATAGCATTACATGACACCAAATGGTTCAACATTTCTGCAGTCACCATGCTACAGAGATGTTAAAAACAGTATGGTCATTTGCTGAAAAGTTTTTGAGGAAGAGTCTATTAGCTAGGCTTAAACTGGGATCTTGTTTCATTTGAAAAGTCTGCTGTAGAGAACTGATAAATTAACCCATATGTGACAATGGAATCTTCCACCTTATAAGTTTGAAATGGTCCATTTCCAATTGTAGGGGTGCTGGGATTTTTTTGTTTGCAGTAAGTTTTACAAAAATGTATGTGCTTTGAGCAAACAATATGAATATGTAGCCAGATTAGACTCAGCATACTGCAGTGTCTGATCTGGTTACACTCTGTTTGCCAGTCTCAAAAATGGGATGCTATTTAACCTTTATCTTGCTGTTCACGACAAACCATATCTTTGGAAACAGCGTAGATCCAGATCAGATGGCTTCTGAAGAAGCCATCTGATCAGGATCTACACTGTTTGACAGTCAGTTAATGAATTTGTAGGAATAAATTACATGAAGAAATCTGATTGGTTCAAAGTCAGAAATGGGTGTGGCTTAACTGAATATTCAGCAAGAGAAGGGTTAAATATGGGTTAATCATAGTGTGACAACCCTCTTTATTTCTTTTGATTAGTATACTGCTCATATCTTTCTTATATCTTACAGTGATAATGCTGATATGATCCCTGATTTACTAGGAGAAAAGAAGCCTGGTGAAAGATATATCTGGGATTTTAGGTACGCTTTAAATTCATTATCTCTCTTTTGCTGATTTGAAATGGGCACTTGCCATTTCTGGCAAAAGAAAGTGCTCTGTTCTAGTTAACTGCTTATTTTTATGTCTTCCCAGGTAGAAACCATATTTACCTATCTTATTCAGACACCTTGGGGTTCGCGACGGAAGTAAGGGCGAGGATTGTGGCCATGAAAATCGATTTAAGCCCCCCAGTGGAAATCTTCCACTGACCGTTCCAAGGCGGCTCTTCTGTGGCGATTTATTTATGTTGTTGTTTGTTACTTACTGTGTGTATCACTTGTGTCTTTTAATTTTGTATGGCCATATGGCCATTTTGTGGGAAAGTAACTGTCCTTATGGCCTTCCTTTGTTTAGGTTTCCATTATGGTCTGTTCGCTTAATGTTTGTATTTCTTTCCCTTTGGTGTCTTTTATGGGTGGAGTAAGTTAATTGTATCAATTCCTGATCTTTGTTTTACTTCTACTTTTCAACATTAACTTTTTAAATAACTGGACAAGGTGGTCCTGTACCTCTTGGGATGCAATGGACCTGATCGAAGTTAAACTGGACCTAAAATCATACTAAAGACATACATTAAACTTTGATAATAACGTTTGAGTAGGTCCATATCAGTATTGTTCTTGTTGATAACTAAACCCATTCACAAGAGGGGCTCTTTTACAATAGTTGGTTGTTAAACCCTCAGATGCCAAGGAAAACTGCATCTGAACATATGATTTGTTTGTGTTGTTTGCTGCATCTTCTTGCAATGTTTTCAAGCATATTTTTGGATACGGGCAAACAGTGTGGACCCTGATCAGACTGCTCCTAAACAGTTTGGACTCAGAACAGACTGCTTCTAGAAGAGCAGTCTATTCTGGGTCCACACTGTTTGCACCAGTGAGTTATAAAGGTACCAGCAGATGACAAAGCAGATGGCAGTTGTCATGACTGGTATCTTAAAGAGTTAAATTCCAGCATTATTATGGTTGGTGACATACACATAACATTTTCAAAATACCATTTCTAGTTACTAATAAATACTATGGTTTCTATTCAGTGACCAAAGAAATTATACAGAGCGCCGGTTTCCTGCCAGTTCAGAAACAGAAAAGAAGCCGGTTCCAGTTCCACCCCTGAGGAAACCCCAGTCAAGTGCTTTTGTAGATCTAAACAATGATCTTACTGCAGGTACTCTTCATTTAATCCATTTTGTACCGGAAACCCCAAAATGGGTACCCTGGGAAACAGTGCAGGCCCAGATCAGACGCCGCATTTTGCGGTGTCTGATCAGGGCCTACACTATTTACAAAAAGTTTAGCCATTTTTTGTCGCGCCTGCTATTAGCATGGCGCGATATAGGCGCCCGGTTTTCCGTCCGTTCGTTCGTCCGTTCATCAAGGCGTCAACATTTGCGACCACCCTAGCGTTCACCCTAATGGTCAAGTTTGTTTCTCAAGACTTTTAAGAGCTTCATTAATGATACTTGGTACAAACTTGTGTCTGGGGATGACAACTTACATGCAAGCATCCATATTTGACCTTGACCTACATTTCATGGTTCACTGACTTTGTAAAATATTGCGACTACCCTAGCGTTCACCCTAATGGTCAAGTTTATTTCTCAAGAACTATTAGAGCTTCAGTAATGATACTTCATACAAACTTGTGTCTGGGGATGGCAACTTACATGCAAGCATCCATATTTCACTTTGACCTACATTTCATGGTTCACTGACTTTGTAAAATATTGCGACCACCCTAGCGTTCACCCTAATGGTCAAGTTTATTTCTCAAGAACTATAAGAGCTTCTTTAATGATATTTGGTTCAAACTTGAATCTGTGGATGGCAACTTCAATGCAAGCATCCATATTCAACCTTGACCTAAATTTCATGGTTCACTTTCTTTGTAAAATATTGCGACCACCCTAGCGTTCACCTTTCTGGTCAAGTTAATTTCTCAAGAACCATAAGAGCTTCATTAATGATACTTGGTACAAACTTACATCTCGGGATGGCAACTTAAATGCAAGCATCCATATTTGACCTTGACCTACATTTCATGGTTCACTGATTTTATAAAATATTGCCACCACCCTAGCATTCACCCTAATGGTTAAGTTCATTTCTCAAGAATTATTTGAACTTCATTAATGATACTTAGTACAAGCCGTTTATGCAAGCATCTATGTTTGATCTTGGCCTAGATGTCATGGTTCGGTGACTTTGCACCCCCACAGGCGCGACATAGCCTTCGGTGGAATTCTTGTTTCAAATAAATTTTGAGGAAAAACACAACCTGTCACCCCTAAATTTTGAAATGGACTCCTTCTATATATAATGTGGAAGTTTATATTTTGGTACAAAAAGGGCTAACCAAGTGTTCACATAGCTCCAGATAGTGAGTAGTAATCAAGGTTTGTTTTCCTTATTAGTTATTACTTAATAGCTATGTATGCTGTTTGTACTTGATAGAATTATCCCAGAGAGGTGATCTATCAAATACTGGTACCCACAGCATTTCTTATTAAGAAATACGGAAAACCATCCCTTCATTACAGCAGTGCCAGGGGTTTTATTAAGAGTGTGTCTTTTTATCCGGGGCCAGCTATGACTGGACCTGGCATGCCCTGTGGACCAAATGAATTTTTGGCAAGCCATTTCAGTATTTGGTTTCTTTAACTTGAAAATAAAAATAATCCATACCTTATTTGTAACGGCTAATTTGATTGGATCAGTACTATTTTGCTGAAGATTTCAATTCTAGAGCAGACAATCCATTTTTTTTTCTTTTTTGTAGAGAAAGTAAAGGTTGACATTACCAGCAGAAGATTCATATGTTATTTCAAGCCTTATTGTCTTTGAAAAATACATGTCATCATGAAAACATGCCTATATGAATCTGACCCCTGCTAACCCCACTTTTATATAGAAAAACTGGGGTTTGCAGGAGTAAACATTGTTTTTGTTATTTCTGCTCTTAAATATAGATAGTGGGTACTCGTCGAGGCGGTTCTAATGAGTACCAACAATCTATATTTATACCCCCACAAATGAAATTTGAGGGGGTATATAGGAGTGAGCTTGTCAGTCTGTCGGTCTGTCTGTCGGTCGGTCTGTTGACTTGGTTTCCAGATGATAACTCAAAAAGCGCTTCACCGATTTTTATAATTTTTGGTACACTGATGTAACATCATAAAATACAGGTCAAGTTCGATTTCCACTACAATTCGTCAATTTTCGACATAGTTATGGCCCCTTTCAAGTGAAAAAATTGCAAAATGCCGCTGTTGTACTATCAAGGCAGTTGTGGGGGTATTCATCACCTTTAGTGATAGCTCTAGTTTGAGCAGAAATAAGAAAAATATCACAATTTTTCATCTTAAAATTTCATTTAATTCGGCGGTAAAGTTCTCACTGTATTTGTGCCATCTGCTAGCTGTTATTACCATATGAGAGGCAAGATATAGTACAATATCATGTCATGGCAACGTTCTTTCGTGGAGATTGATCATGAAATCTTTTCTACGACCATTCTCTCCCTTCTGCTGATTCAAGAAGGGCAGTTGTCAGTTTCTGGCGAAAGGATGTCCACTGTACTGGTTAACCGCTTATGCCTGCCCAGGAAAAGTGTGGATAGGTAAACTGACAGGCTCAAAAATGACCTAAAATAGTGTTGACTGGGCCGTTAAACTCCAATACAAACAAACATTGTCTAAAGTGGCATAAGAGCGGTTCCAGCCCATGGGGGAGACAGGTTTTTCCTACACAATCACAATCTCATGGGTAAAAAAACTAAGCTGCTAAAACACTGTTCATTTGAATATGGTTTTCAATATAACAGTTTAAAGGTAGATCTCCGGAATGGCCATTTTTTAGCTCGCCTGTACGAAGTACATGGAGAGCTATTGTTGTCACCTCGGATGGCGTGCGCGTGCGTGTGCGCGTGCGCTTCACACTGCGTTAAAGTTTTTCAAATGCTTATATCTCAACAGTCACTCCTCACAGAGCACTCATATTTTGAACTTTAGTACCTGGGAGGGTCTTCTGATGTTCAAAGATAACAGACCCCTGGGGTCATGCCCCGGGGTGGGGCTTGGGGTCAAAATCTAGAACACCTATGTAATACTGTGTTAAAGTTTTTGAAATGCTTATATCTCAGCAGTCACTTATCACAAAGCATTCATATTTACAACTTGGATACCTGGGAGTGTCTTCTGAGATTCCAAGACAACAACCCCCTTGGTTCGTGCCTGGGAGTTGGGATGGGGTGGGGCTAGGGGTCAAAATCTAGGACAACTTTGTAATTTGTTGTAATTTGTTGTATACCTTTCCCTTATGCTAACAAGTTATAGACAGAATTGGTTATACATCAGCCAACCAAGTGACATTGGTTCAAGTGTAAAATGGTGAAGGTCATGGTGACCTATATTTCACGGTCCAGTGATTTTGCCTTTTATCTTGAAGACTATTTGTTGGAGAAATGCCATACCTGGGATATTAGTTCCATGTGAACCCATGATTGACCTCAAAATATATCTAGGTCATTGTGACCTATATTTCATGGTTCAGTGATTTTGACTATTATCTCAAATACTATTTGATGGAGAAATGTCATACCTGGATGATTAGTTCCATGTGACCTGATAATTGACCGCAAAATATATCTAGGTCAGTGTGACCTATATTTCATGGCTCAGTGATTTTGCCCATTATCTTGAATACTATTTTATGCAGAAATGTCATACCTGGATTATGAGTTTCATGTGACCAGATATTTGACCCCAAAATATAACTAGGTCAGTGTGACCTATATTTCATGGTTCAGTGATTTTGTCTTTCATCTCGAATACTTTTTGATGGAGAGATGTCATACCTTGATTGTTAGTTCCATGTGACCCCATGATTGACCTCAAAATATAGCTAGGTCAGTGTGACCGATATTTCATGGTCCAGTGATTTTGCCTATTATCTTGAATATTATTTGATGGAGAAATGTCATACCTGGGTTATTAGTCCCATGTGACCCCATGCTTGACCTCAAAATATGTCTAAGTCACTGTGACCTATATTTCATGGTTCAGTGATTTTGTCTATTATCTTGAATACTTTTTGATGAAGAAATGTTACACCTGGATAATTTATTCCATGAGAGCTGATTATTGACCACAAAATAAATCCAGGTCATTGTGACCTATATTTCATGGTTCAGTGATTTTCCCTATTATCTTTATTACTATTTGATGGAGAAATGTCATACCTGGGCTATTAGTTCCATGTGACCCCATGATTTACCTCAAAATATATCTAGGTCACGGTGACCTATATTTCATGGTTCAGTGATTTTGACTATTGTCTCAAATACTATTTGATGGAGAAATGTCATACCTGGATGATTAGTTCCATGTGACCTGATAATTGACCGCAAAATATATCTAGGTCAGTGTGACCTATATTTCATGGCTCAATGATTTTGCCTATTATCTCGAATACTATTTGATGCAGAAATGTTATACCTGGATTATGAGTTCCATGTGACCAGATAATTGACCCCAAAATATAACTAGGTCAGTGTGACCTATATTTCATGGTTCAGTGATTTTGTCTTTTATCTCGAATACTTTTTGATGGAGAGATGTCATACCTTGATTGTTAGTTCCATGTAACCCCATGATTGACCTCAAAATATAGCTAGGTCAGTGTGACCGATATTTCATGGTCCAGTGATTTTGCCTATTATCTTGAATATTATTTGATGGAGAAATGTCATACCTGGGTTATTAGTCCCATGTGACCCCATGCTTGACCTCAAAATATGTCTATGTCACTGTGACCTATATTTCATGGTTCAGTGATTTTGTCTATTATCTTGAATACTTTTTGATGAAGAAATGTTACACCTGGATAATTTATTCCATGTGAGCTGATTATTGACCACAAAATAAATCCAGGTCATTGTGACCTATATTTCATGGTTCAGTGATTTTCCCTATTATCTTTATTACTATTTGATGGAGAAATGTCATACCTGGGTTATTAGTTCCATGTGACCCCATGATTTACCTCAAAATATATCTAGGTCACTGTGACCTATATTTCATGGTTCAGTGATTTGCCTATTATCTTTAATAAATTTTCATGAAGAAACATCATGCCTGGATTATTTATTCCATGTGACCCCATGATTGACCTCGAAATTATATCTTGGTCAGTGTGACCTAAATTTCATGATTCAGTGACTGCAAAATTGAATACTATTTTTTTTTTTTTTTAGAAACTTCAGTCCTGATTTATAATTTCCATGTGACGAGATGATTGACATTGAAATATATCTAGGTCAGGGTGACCTATTTCATGGTTCATTGATTTTGCCTTATAATTCATACACATTGTGATTCTGAAATGTAATATTTGGCATATATGTTCCATGCGACCTGGTCACTGACCTCAAAATGTATCTAGGTGTGTGTGACCTATATTTCATGGTTCAGTAATTTTACCTTCTATGTTGAAGGCGCGAAACAGGTGAGCTATGCTGTCCGGGGACAGCTCTTGTCTATATTTTCTATTCATTTTTGTTTGGATATAAGTTATATATAGAGGATCTTACATGAGTGCTCATGTATTATTGAATTTATTAAACAAGTTGAGGAAAATGGATAAAATGTGAGGCTTTGTCCTCAACGAGTTTAATAAATTCAATAATACATGAGCAAGAATGCAAGATTCCATTTATCAAATGGCATTTAAAAAGTTATTTATTCACAATTGTTTACAAAAATGTCAATATTCTGCCATTATTAAACGTGACGTCATTAAGGACGTCGTACATGTTACGTTATGGGACGTATCTAGCTAATTTGCATATTTAATCCACTAGTGGATTTAATCGAAAACATTACATGGTGTTAATACCCTCTCAGATGTGATGTCATAGGATAAAACATAGATCTTTAACTGACATAGCTTCTGCTTTGAGCCTCAATAACAGTGTTATAAAAAGGGTGTAGTATATGTCCAAAGACACATACAATTACATGCATTGTGCAACAAAGGCTGATCAAACTGTGTGAATGGTGGATGCACTGGCTGATCTGAATCTTTGCTTTATACATACATGTACACCACTACATGTACATTATAGCACTATAGTTGGTCCAAAGCAGAAATTGTGTTAGTTTAACAACTTTGTTGTGTGCCAAAAAATGCATATATCATACAGAAAAATTACCATGCATTGCCATACTTGGTCATATATGGGCGTTTTTCTATATAATCTGCGGATTTTGGGATCCATATTTAAATCATGTTGTATCCAAAACTATGTAATAATGAACATCGGGGCTTAAAGAAATATATGGGCTGCATGATGCTTCCATGCAGAGCTGAAACTGACCCGAACACAAGTACTGGTAAACCACTTAGAGGAGCTAAGCCTGCCCAGACAAAGCGGTGCGAGTCGGCCCGTCCATGCTTATAAACCCTATTGGCTTCATTGGGCGGCAGGGCTTGAGATGTCATTTCATCTCATTGTCGGGTAAAAGCCCCACAAAATTGGAAGCAACGTCTCCAAAATGACCTTTACAGTGTTGACGGGGACGATAAACCTCAAATCAAACAATGTTATAAAGAGGTTGATGTGTATGTCAAAAGACACATTGTTGCTTGTCTTTGCTCTGACAGTAAAAGAGCCATACACTACAACATTATGCAAACACGCCTATACAAATTCATTGCCACCTTTATCGCCGAAAACATGAAAATTTGATGATGAAAAATTGTGATATTTTTCTTATTTCTGCTCAAAATATAGATTGTGGGTTCTCATTAGAACCGCCTCATCGAGGTGGTTCTAACGAGTAACCACAATCTATATTTTAGAGCAGAAATAAGAAAAAAATAACGTATACCCTCAGAAACCCGAGTTTTACAATATAAAAGTGGGGTTCAAGGGGGTCAAAATTATATAGGCGTGTTTTCCTGATGCTTTAAAACACCATTTTCGGGATCCACAGAAAAGTCAGTATTAGCTTAACAACCAGGTTACCATAAATATCCTAAAACATCGGACACCTTGAAGACTTGCTGTATTTCTCAAACATTTTAACAAAATTGTTACACAATCCAACAACGGTTCCAAAAGGGCAGACAGAATGGCAAACAGCTTTGACTGTGATCAGACTGCTCAGTCTGTAAAGGAGCAGTCTGATCTGGGTCTGCCATGTTTGCTCAGGCCTTTCTGTCCCAATACATGTACTTAGGATCATTAAAGTACAAATATATTGGTATATAGTCAATTGTGTGGTCCTATGTCTTTAACATTTTAACTTTTTTGAATCCATCTTCAAACATTGTTCTTTAATCATGTTACTATGAACCATTTTGTAAAGTGACTGTGGATTAGTTGTTCATCGTTTCAACTGTTGAATACAAAGTACATTGAAAATCTAAATAAATGACTCTTTGTGTCATGTATATTGCAGATCTGTGTATTGTCTCTGTTGTAAATGAATCCCCTAATCTAGAGTTCTGGTATAATAAGGTGAGATTTTCCAATTTTTTTTATCACCCTTCTCCAGCTTATCCTTCGAAATCCACCACAGCATGTGTATAATACTGCTGCTGGAATCCAGATTAATCAAACAGCCATGCTATATCCAAATAAATGTACAAATTATGTAGAGAAAACTGACCATAATTAATGTAGAAAAATGGCCTTTATAGGCGATATAGGCGCCCGTGCGTTCTTCCGTTCGTTCGTCCGTCTGTCCGTTTGTCAAGGCGTCAACATTTGCGACCACCCTAGCGTTCACCCTGAGGTTCAAGTTTATTTCTCAAGAACTATTAGAGCTTCATTAATGATACTTGGTACAAACTTGTATCTGGGGATGACAACTTACATGCAAGAATCCATATTTGACCTTGACCTACATTTCATGGTTCACTGACTTTGTTAAATATTGCGACCACCCTAGCGTTCACCCTGAGGTTCAAGTTTATTTCTCAAGAACTATAAGAGCTTCATTTATGATACTTGGTACAAACTTGTATCTGGATATGGTAACTTAAATGCAAGCATCCATATTTGACCTTGACCTATATTTCATGGTTCACTGACTTTGTAAAATATTGCGACCACCCTAGCGTTCACCCTAATGGTCAAGTTTATTTCTCAAGAACTACATTAATGATACTTGGTACAAGCTTGCATTTAAGAATGGAAACTTTTGTGCAAGCATCTCGAGGCTTTAGAGCGAAACTATTCTATCTGACTTTTTCATAATTTTACAGGAGAAGGAAAAAACTGAAATTCTTTACTGTTTTGCCTTCTATAACAATTCTGAAAGAGTGTTTGAATTTAAAATGTGTATTGTAAACATTGTGGACAGTTTTTATTGAAAATATCTGAAAAATAAAAAAAAATCATCACATGGACTAGTTACGCACTGAAATTGAACATTTACGGCCATAATATTTAGTGCGAAACTAGTCTATCTTATGGAAAAAGCTGGTTTTGAAGCAGTTTGAAGCCAAAAAAGTATTGCATTAAGTAGAAAGTGAATTTATAATTATGATGTAATTATTTGTTTCAGCAGAAACTTAAAAAATAGTTTTAATTCTCACATCAAATTTACAATTATACCATAGAATGACTGAGAGTCGTTCAAGACATATCAACCATTGATATTTTGAATTAGGGAGAAAATGCCCTTTCATTTTACTTCTCTTGCTTAAAAAATGAAGTTTAATTATAAGATTTTACAGTGTTATTGATAAGCTTTTGCCCGAGGAGTACTGTTACTCCTTCAACCAAAGACATAGGCGTATCCTGTGATTCTTTGAGAGTATCGGTACTCCTAAATTCAAAACTAGGGTCGTATCTTCATCTGTCATCACAGTATGGCTGCTGAGTGCACTTATAATAATGTCAGACGTGGCAATGGCCATATGTAAAAGACGTTAAACACATATTCTATCATCGTAACATACCGATATACATTTTCATGTTAATAAGCTGGCGGACAACAAATTGAAAAATTACTTTTTCTTCTAAAGAATGTAAATCCAGCCAATGTGGTCGTCTATTTCGCATGTGTTTTGGAATTTCCCAGACGCCATTGAAAGCTCGTTTTGATCACACTGTGCAGGCTGGTCGGAGTCTTCAGTCGTCACATACATCATATTGTCATCAAAACGTTTTCAAACCCATGTTTTGTGTCTGCAGCGGCCTTATGTGCTATGCGTTCAAAGGCGGGAAATCTCCACGAAGTGTAGCAACTGCATGCGATTGGTAAAAGGCGAGCAATTCAGCGCTCAGCAAAAATACAATAAAAAGTGCGACCAGTGAAGACTCAGATCAGCAAGCGCATCTGTGAAAGCGCATCAGTCTGTCCCGGTTGCTGTGTTTGCGTTCTTTTATGATGCGCTGCCAGTCATTCTGCTTAATGTTCAAAGACGCCGGCGAGACATCTTAGGGTGTTAATTTAATCGGCTACTTGATAGATAGCGGTAAATAAGCATGCACTGCATGCTGACCACCTGTGATTCATAATTAGATATATGAGTACCCAAGTATTACAGGTTAATCCTGCCATTGTGACTCAATAAATATAATTTTGGTCAAATGTATACGGAGCACGGCGGACAAAGATATCAGTCTGTGCAGCGGTGGTTCTATCTCAGACGTGCATTGACGACAATGTTGCGAGAAAAAAAATACGTCGGGATGATAAAAGTATGAAAAATAGAAGTGGAGTCAAAAGTAAACAACCACCATGATGCAATAATCAAAGGCGCCGATATACACGTGTCGGAAAACGGCAATAAACAATGTTTTTAAGCCTCCGGTTAAGAGTTTTCGCCAATGGCCAAAGGACGCGAAAAAAAATGAGTCATGGACGCAAATTTTCTTGCATCTGCGGCCTGCGTACGCTAAGCAGAAAGAGCTAGCGCTAACGCTGCCTGGTCGGATATATATTCGCTGTTACATTAATTGTAACTTTCCTAGCCCAGATGTTGTTGCTTCTGTTTTTTTTTCCACAAAATACAGGGTAATCCATTTCAACTCGAATTTCTGCGATTTGGGAGAAATAGCCGCCAGAAATCTCCTGCATTTGATTTTTTTTCTTGCGTTTTTCCGGAAAACTTTGTCAGGTTCTCCACAAAAAGAAAAAATGGTCCTAACTTTTTATCGTCTGCGCGTCTATTTTGATATTTAATTCCTAACTACATGACAATGTGAATCTGTAGATCTGTCGAACCCAATTTTTTTTTCTCGAAGATGACACTTCGTAGAAGTCAATGTGATTGCCTAACAGTATTCAGGATCGTATTTTTATGCACGCTTCTCATAAAGTTACTGTTCATGCTTCAGGCGTTGTTAATAAAGTTAAAAATGCGGGCGGCTTTCCCTTAGATAATAAACACCGTTTTGTAATCACGCATCAATAATCGGTTTCCTAATCATGTTGATAGTTGTCATAATGATAGTTGAAGATTGGAAAAGTTTTTTTTTTAAGACTATGATGCGGCGAAAATTACCGCGATTTCGATTGCTTTTTGTCAGGCGTCACGTTTTTTTTTTTGTTTTTTTTTCATTGCCGATACGACTGCAATGGAACGACCTAGGCGTATCGCCAATTTGACGGTCGTATTTGGTACGACTTTTTCTTCATTTCTAGTCGTATTTGCTCGATTTTAGAGTCGTATTTACGACGATACGACCCTTATCAATTACTCTGATTTTATTAGGAAGCATGGACATCAGTTATTCTTATCCCTTTATCTATCTATGATTTCGGCCCGCGCACATCGGGGCTTGAAGAAATAGATGGGCTGCAAGATGTTTCCACGCAGAGCTGAAACCCACCTGCATGCGCGTACTGGTTAACTGCTTAGTCGCTAAGCCTGCCCAGGCAAAGCAGTGCGCGTCAGACCGTCCATGCTTATAAACACTATTGGTTTATTTGGGCGGCAGGGCTTGAGATGTCATTTTATCACAGTGTCGGGTAAAAGTCCCACAAAATTGGAAGCAATGTCTCCAAAATGACCTTTACAGTGTTGACGTGGACGTTAAACCTAAAATCAAACAAACTATCTATAATTTTGACAGCTCCGATACTTTTGAGATAATAATCAAGGTTCTATACCATGGTACACATGTCATGTGCAAGAACCACAACTCCTATGAGGTATGATGATGTCACCCCTTTGAGGTATGATGATGTCAAATGGTACAAAAGTAGACAAGGAGGAGAAGGCATGCAAAATGTGCAAGAACCAGAACTCCAGATGCCATAGTATTTTAGTTATCTCCCATGACAACATAACCATAGCTTCCACATACTTTGAGATATATTGATGACACTTAGTAAGATTATACTCAAGGTTAAGAAGGCATGTCATTAGCCAGAACCAAACTCTGGCTGTCATCGTATTTTAGTCTGTTACTTTGGCAATACTGTTACCTTGGCAATAGTATCTTGTGATAACTATAACTTCAATCCCTTTGATTAGTAATGATGGCTCTTAGTAAATAAGAAGGTACCAATTTGGGTGCAATTGTATTTAAGTTAGATAGTTTATGATACTGAGTACAGTTTTACATGATGTTAAGAAGGTGTGTCATGAGGAAGAACCACAACTCTAGGTGACATGGTCTTGTGATTATCTCCCCTGACAGTATAACATTGTAATGGCCATAACTGCAACAACCTTTGAAATATATATTGGTGGTACTTGGTATAGTTGTACACAAGTTTGAGAAGGCATGTCACAAGCAGACAAGCACGTTGACACAGCATGTTATGAGCAAGAGCCACAACTCAGTGGGTGCAACTGTAATTGTGATCTCCATAACTTGACCCCAATTTTAAGCACAAAATCTCTTTCAGTGCTGGAGTCCACGTGACTATCACTAATTTGGGGAAACCCAGGTTATTAATAGAAAATAGTTACACTAATCTTATCAATTTTAGGTCAGAGTGTTGCATAAGAGGGTTATCAATAGAATCTGATTGGGCTTGGCAAACAGAATGGACCCAGATCAGATGCCACAGAACTCGGTGTTTGATCAGAAGCTACACTGTTTGCTTAATATACTGGTATTTAAGGGTCTCTGGTCGGGCCTATCGGAGTCTAACTGTTGGTTTTCTTTTGCTCCAACTTTTCAGTTATTTCTTAGAGTCCTCACCATTGTTTCATCTCTGTGGTTGTTTGATTTTTGTGTTCTCTGAGATGTTGCACTGATGAGTTAGGAAGCCTTCATGTGGACTGAACAAATTAGTTGTTTAAATAGCGACGGAAGTAAGGGTGAGGATTGCGGTCGCATAAAATCAATTTAAGCCCACTTACTATTCCAATGTGGTTCTTCTGGTGCAGTTTATTTTTGTTACAGTTCGTCTTTGAATATGTATATTGCTTACATTTGTGGAGGGGGGGGGGTGGTCGTGGATAGCCAATTGGCCATTTTGTGGGAAAGTAACTGTCCTTTTGGCTTTCTGCTATTGATATTTCCATTAGGGTCTAATCATTTCATGTTTGTGTTTCTTTCCATTTAGTGTCTCTGATGGTAGGTGTGGTTTAATTGTATCGATTCCTGATCATTGCCTTCACTTTTGTTTATAAGTTTCAGTTCAGGACCTTTAACCAATCAGTGCTGTCTAATTAACCCTTAAGATGCCAAGAAAAAACTGCATCTGAAAATGTTGTCTGTTTACTGCTTAATATTCTTGCCAACTTTTCACACCTATCTTTTGCATGTAGGCAAACAAAGTGGGTGCAGATCAAACTGCTCCTAGGGTAGCTTTCTGATCTTGGTCCACATTGTCTGCAACAATAACTTAAAGTTTCCAGCAGACAACAAAACAGACGACAATTTTTGTGATTGGCAACTACAGGGTTAAAGTTGTGTGTTCTCTGAAATCACCATTTTCCGGATGCTGCCGAAATAAGCAGGAGCCCACTGATGGACCTTATCGGGTGACTAACGGACACTATGGAACATAAACTTGTGGGCTATATTAAGATTGGAAAATCCATAGTTTGCCCCCGCCCCACCCCCACCCAGCCATGCTTATACAAGCCACAGGAATTTCACTGGCTCAATGTTTATTATATAAAGCAGGTATCCATTAACTACAGTTTCTGTGTCATTACAATACACACACAACCTCTGCCTGTGATTTTTGTTGTCAGAAGTTTGTTTGTTTGAATTGATGGTTTATGTCCCCATCAACACTATTTAGGTCATTTTGGAGATGTTAACTGCTTCCAATTTTGTGGGACTTTTACCGGACATTTAGATAAAATGGAATCTCAAGCCCTACCACCCAAACATACCAATATGCAGGGTTCGATTTGCACCACTTCGCCTGAGCAGGCTAGACCATATAAGCGGTATACGAGTACTCATGTGCAGTTGGCTTCAGCTTGGCATTAAAGCACCATGCAGCCCAATCTATTTCTATAAGCCCCAATAGGAGGGGGCCAGTAAATACACAGAGAGGTATGTTTGACATCTGAACCCATGATTGGTTTGTCTGTCTCAGAGTAATTGATAAGGGTCGTATCGTCGTAAATACGACTCTAAAATCGAGCAAATACGACTAGAAATGAAGAAAAAGTCGTACCAAATACGACCGTCAAATTGGCGATACGCCTAGGTCGTTCCATTGCAGTCGTATCGGCAATGAAAAAAAAAAAAAAAAAAAAAAAAACGTGACGCCTGACAAAAAGCAATCGAAATCGCGGTAATTTTCGCCGCATCATAGTCTTAAAAAAAAAAACTTTTCCAATCTTCAACTATCATTATGACAACTATCAACATGATTAGGAAACCGATTATTGATGCGTGATTACAAAACGGTGTTTATTATCTAAGGGAAAGCCGCCCGCATTTTTAACTTTATTAACAACGCCTGAAGCATGAACAGTAACTTTATGAGAAGCGTGCATAAAAATACGATCCTGAATACTGTTAGGCAATCACATTGACTTCTACGAAGTGTCATCTTCGAGAAAAAAAAATTGGGTTCGACAGATCTACAGATTCACATTGTCATGTAGTTAGGAATTAAATATCAAAATAGACGCGCAGACGATAAAAAGTTAGGACCATTTTTTCTTTTTGTGGAGAACCTGACAAAGTTTTCCGGAAAAACGCAAGAAAAAAAATCAAATGCAGGAGATTTCTGGCGGCTATTTCTCCCAAATCGCAGAAATTCGAGTTGAAATGGATTACCCTGTATTTTGTGGAAAAAAAAAAACAGAAGCAACAACATCTGGGCTAGGAAAGTTACAATTAATGTAACAGCGAATATATATCCGACCAGGCAGCGTTAGCGCTAGCTCTTTCTGCTTAGCGTACGCAGGCCGCAGATGCAAGAAAATTTGCGTCCATGACTCATTTTTTTTCGCGTCCTTTGGCCATTGGCGAAAACTCTTAACCGGAGGCTTAAAAACATTGTTTATTGCCGTTTTCCGACACGTGTATATCGGCGCCTTTGATTATTGCATCATGGTGGTTGTTTACTTTTGACTCCACTTCTATTTTTCATACTTTTATCATCCCGACGTATTTTTTTTCTCGCAACATTGTCGTCAATGCACGTCTGAGATAGAACCACCGCTGCACAGACTGATATCTTTGTCCGCCGTGCTCCGTATACATTTGACCAAAATTATATTTATTGAGTCACAATGGCAGGATTAACCTGTAATACTTGGGTACTCATATATCTAATTATGAATCACAGGTGGTCAGCATGCAGTGCATGCTTATTTACCGCTATCTATCAAGTAGCCGATTTAATTAACACCCTAAGATGTCTCGCCGGCGTCTTTGAACATTAAGCAGAATGACTGGCAGCGCATCATAAAAGAACGCAAACACAGCAACCGGGACAGACTGATGCGCTTTCACAGATGCGCTTGCTGATCTGAGTCTTCACTGGTCGCACTTTTTATTGTATTTTTGCTGAGCGCTGAATTGCTCGCCTTTTACCAATCGCATGCAGTTGCTACACTTCGTGGAGATTTCCCGCCTTTGAACGCGTAGCACATAAGGCCGCTGCAGACACAAAACATGGGTTTGAAAACGTTTTGATGACAATATGATGTATGTGACGACTGAAGACTCCGACCAGCCTGCACAGTGTGATCAAAACGAGCTTTCAATGGCGTCTGGGAAATTCCAAAACACATGCGAAATAGACGACCACATTGGCTGGATTTACATTCTTTAGAAGAAAAAGTAATTTTTCAATTTGTTGTCCGCCAGCTTATTAACATGAAAATGTATATCGGTATGTTACGATGATAGAATATGTGTTTAACGTCTTTTACATATGGCCATTGCCACGTCTGACATTATTATAAGTGCACTCAGCAGCCATACTGTGATGACAGATGAAGATACGACCCTAGTTTTGAATTTAGGAGTACCGATACTCTCAAAGAATCACAGGATACGCCTATGTCTTTGGTTGAAGGAGTAACAGTACTCCTCGGGCAAAAGCTTATCAATAACACTGCTGTCTGGCAGACTTTGCTTCAGTTTAATCCTGCCAGCAGTGTGACAAATAGAGTCTTCATCTAATAACTTTGTACAGGTCCATTTCAATTTAAGTGGTTTCTGATTTATTTTATTTATTGCAAGTTTAACAAAAGTCTAAATACTTTATGTACTTAGTGAAGCTGCTGATCAGTTGCAGCAATCTTTATCAGAGTCTTATGGACATACAGTAAGAAGGCAGTTAAAGTGAGTGCGCAAAATATTTTAACGCTTGTTTTGCAAATGGGCTTCAGCATTATCAATGAAATATTGTAAATGCGGAAAGATGAATCTGTTGTGCTGGTCCTATTTAGCATATACAAGTATACAGAAGGGCCTAGGATGAAGTTGAAAAGTCTACATTATAGAGCAGAGTAACTAACCGCCTGCTATTGCCACTGCCCAGCTACCGGTTATTTTTAACAGTGCTAGCCTTCTCCATGTGTTGTCAGGGCGCTGTGTAAAAAGTAAAATCTGTACTGAGCTAGTGTATGGAGGCAATGGCTTATCAAGCGACCCAAAATTACTAGCTACAGAAGCTTCCCGCCTGCTATTGTCCATGTGACTGTCACTGACAAAATCCAGGTACCAGTTATTTATCCTCCTTGTGATGTCAGAGCATTGTAAAAAGTAAAACATGGACTGGGCTCATGTACTGGGGCATTGGCAAACAGTAGATATCTAATCAGATGCCACATAACACGGCATCTGATGAGGTATACAGTGCTTGTTTAAAATACTGGAATTTAAGGGTTAAACGAACAGATGCACTAGTTTCGCACTGACTGAAATCATAAAATGCAGATAAACTAGTTGGACAAATATGTGTTTTTCTCAGCAATTTGTTAGTGCACAATGGGGAAATTTGTACACATGTTGTAAAATGTAAAATACCATCAAACTATGAAAAAAAGTGTTTTTCACCAAAAATGTCACTTAGAATAGTTTCGCGCTAAAGCCTCGATCTGTGTTTGACCTTGACCTACATATCATGGTTGGGTGACTTTGCGCCCCCACAGGCGCGACATAGCCTTCGGTGGAATTCTTGTCTATATAATCTATAACTCAAAACCATGTTATACCCAAAATTATGTTATAATGGACAGCGTTATCAAGTGGTTTATCCGCCCCTGCCCATAGGGGCTTGAAGAAATATATGGGCTGCATGATTCTTCCACGCAGAGCTGAATCTGGCCCGCACACTAGTACTGGTAAACCGCTTATAGAATCTAAGCCTGTCCAGGAACCACGGTGCGAGGTGGACCGTCCATGCTAATAAACCCTATTGGTTTCATTGGGCAACAGGGCTTGATATGTCATTTCATCTCAATGTCAGCTAACAGTCCCACAAAATTCGAAGCAACGTCTCCAAAATTACCTTTACAGTGTTTACAGGGACGTTAAACCTCAAATCAAACAAAACAAACAAACAAGCGGTTTATATGTACATATCACATGACCTTTCATAGGCTTTGCGCCCATTATGCATATTAGGCATAAAGAGGTGTAAGAAGGATAACTTTCCTTTTTTCTTGTCAGAAATTTATGTTGATTGTACTTGATAGAATCACCTCGATGAGGCGATTCTAACAAGTACCAACAACATACATTTTTATGGAAAAATAAGAAAAATTGTCACAAAATTATTCTCGTTACTTCTCCTATGTGTGACACAAAGAATCTTCCATATGATAACTTTGGACAGGTTCAGTTCCAGTGTTAGGCGTGTTTTGTTCGTTGTAAGTTTTACAAAAATCCTGTACTTCAAGGAGACACTGTACCTGTAGATTCATGGAGGTGATTCTAACAAGTACCCATTACATACATTTGTAAAAAGAAATAAGAAAAACTATCCCTTAAATCATTTTGTACCGGAAATCCCTAAAGGGTACCCTGGCAAACAATGCAGGCCCAGATCAGATGCCGCAGAATGCGGCATCTGACCAGGGCCTCCACTGTTTGCTAAAAGTTCAGTCATTTTCCAAATAAATTTTCATTAAGCTCTGTATGGATAGCTGTATGACACAAAATAGAAGTGGAGGCAATGATCAGGAATCGATACAATTAACCCACAGCTCCCATCAGAGACACCAAAGGGACAAACATGAAACAACAGACCCCAATGGAAATATCAACAGCGGAAAGCCAAAAGGACAGTTACTGTCCCACAAAAAGGCCAACAGGCTATCCAATATCTTCTTCAGAAGTTTTCTGAATGAAGGTGCAGGCTGAAATTTGTGTTCCTTGTTCAGATGTCAGAAGACATATTTTCCCTTGTCAAAGCTTTTGATTGGTTGATTTATTTTGTTAGGGTTTAACCCTTTTTGTACCAAATGGAATCTTCTCCATTTATACAGCAGAGTCCATATCGAAATGTAGGGGTGTCAGGTTGGTTTTTTCTTCAAAATCTATTTTTGGAAACCGGCTGAACGTTTTGCAAACACTGTATGCCCTGATCAGACGCCACGTTCTGCGGCGTCTGATCTGGGCCTGCACTGTTTGCCAAGGTACCCCTTATGGGGTTTCTGATACTGAATGGGTTAATGACACATCAACCCTTGTGGGTCATTTTTGTCATCTCCCAGAGAAAGGGAGAAAAGAGATAGTAGAGATGAAAGTGATGAACATGGAAGAAATAGGAAAACAAATGAAAGTGTAGAAACAGAAGAAATAGAGGATCTTACATGAGTGCTCATGTATTATTGAATTTATTAAACAAGTTGAGGAAAAGGGATAAAATGCGAGGCTTTGCCGATAATTTTAATATGACCTTTAAGTATGGCCTTGACCTTTGATGTACAACATATCCTCTCATGAGTTTAATAAATTCAATAATACACAAGCACGAATGCAAGATTCTATTTATCATATGACATTTAAAACGCATTTTATTCATGATTGTTTACAAAAATGTCAATATTCTGCCATAAGTAAATGCGATGTCGTTAAGGACGTTGTACATGTAATGTTATGGGACGTATCTAGCTAATTTGCATATTTAATCCACTAGTGGATTATCGAAAATAATACGTGGCGTTATTACATTCTCAGATGTGATGTCATATGATAAATTACATTTCCTTTATCCATACCTGCTGCAAGGACAGCAGGTCTTTCCCAACTGTAAACCAGTATCAGTTGGACGACTCATTGACCCAAGATACACATCACTTTTTTTCTCAACCAACCACCCCACTTGTTACATCTTTACTGCTACACCACAACCTGTTTATAACTTTCTTGGAGAAGTTTGATTAGTTCAACAACTGTGTTATATCCAAATAAAAAGTAAAGAATTGTCTAAATGCACACCACAAACTCTTGCTAACACTATTGTTGGGATGCATAGCAGGAACTTTATAAGTAAATGACTGCATTACGAAAACACGCCTATACAAATACATTGTCATTTCTTTAGCCAATAACTGGAAGTTTTAAGATGAAAAATTGTGATTATTGTCTTATTTTTTATCAAAAGATAGATTGTGGAGACTCGATAGAACCGCCTCGACGAGGCGGTTCTATCGAGTACCCACAATCTATGCTTTTAAGCAGATATATGGAAAATGCTGTTTACCCATTTAAACCCCAGTTTTACTATATAAAAGTGGGGTTTAAGGGGGTCAAAATTATATAGGCGTGTTTTTGTGATGGTTTTATATCCAAACAAATATGAATGGATTATATAGAAAAATGACCTTTTATCTATGCATTTCTGGCATCCTCCTTTAAACTGTGTTATATCCAAAACTGTGCTTTAACAAACAGTGCTATGAAAGAGGACTAGATGTGTTGTCAAATTAACCATTTCAGGAGATGACTCATTTAAAGTTATTTGCTCATCAAATCCTGTCATTAGAAATTGTTTATGTACTGTGATAAGTTGGTTGTTTCATGAAAATGAATATATATATTTTAAACCAATCTTTTCAGAATGGGTTACTTCAGTGGAAGAAGAATGTTTCTGTCACCTTTGACAAAGAACTCAAAGTAATAGGCCAGTTCAGCTTTGTTGATTTTGGTGAGCTTAAGATTTATTCATACACCTGGAAGTTTCTGCCTTAATTGGCAGAGAGAAACCAATCTAGCATAAAATAATTTTTACCTTTCCTTTGTAGAGGGATTACATAGGTTTGCTCCAAGAGCATATTATGCATAACCTCCATTTTTGAGAATGGAAGCAGATATTTCCTGTCTGCGGTCAGAGATTATAAACTTTCTTCATGTTCAGTTCACCTGAGCTTGAAAATTATGGGTATCTTACTTGTAAATATGAAACTGTCAGTGATTGTTAGCATTTTAACATTTGTCCTGCTGATCATGACAATCCTTACCTTTGTAGTGTAGAGCCAGATGACTTCTGGGGCCAGTTGTTCAAAACTAAATGTCATTAGTTAACAAATTGTTAAAACTTAGATCATTTATTATGGCAAATATACTAATATTTTTGCCGAAAAAATGTAAGCAGCTTTTGCATTTGCAAAAGCTGCTCACATTTTTCAGCAAAAATACCAAAAGTTTAGATATTGTACTTGCTAGAACAGTTAACAAAATGACCACGAGCTCATTAAGCTAATGAGGCTTTGAACAACTGGCCCCATGTGTCCAGGAGATAGCGGGTTTGATCATGGAGATTGATCATGAAATATCTCTACAGTCATTCTCTCCCTTCTGCTGATTCAAGAAGGGCAGTGTTGTCAGTTTCTGGCAAAAGAAGGTGCATTTTACTGGCTAACCCCTGATGCAGAAGCCTGCCCAGAAAAGGTGTGGTTAGGTAAACTGCCGAGCTCATCATTTCCTGCATTGTGTTGACTGGGCTGTTAAACCTTTTCTCATAAATGGCTGAAATGATTTTTTTCTTCCTTTTCACACAGATGCTGATCAGAAAATTGATATACTAGTTCCAGCTTGTCTAGATAAACAGTGTGAACAGAGTATTATCCTGGTTTATTCTGGAAAAAAAGTATGTACATAAAAATGTTTACACTGGTAAAATGTTCACGGGGCTTGGCTAGCATAGGAATAGGTTGCTGGCTTGTTACTGCTAGGACTGGAGCTCAAGTCCTGATGCCAACATGTGGCAAGGTGCCAGTTTTCTCCACCACACATTAACACAACATGTCAGCAGGTCTTCATGAACATGATCTTTTAGCCCTCTATATAATAACAGACAAGTAAAATAAAAACATTATTTAACACTTAAGATACCAATCACAACAATTGTTATCTGCTTTGTCATTTGCTGGGGCTTTAAGAAATAGATGGGCTGCATGATGCTTCCAGGCGGAGCTGAAAATGACCCGCACATGAGTACTGGTAAACTGCTTAGAGGATCTAAGCCTGCCAAGGCAAAGCGGTGTGAGTCTGCCCGTCCATGCTTGTAAACCCTATTGGTTTCATTGGGCGACAGGGCTTGAGATGTTATTTCATCTCAACATCGGTAAAAGTCCCACAAAATTGAAAGCAATGTCTCCAAAATGACCTTTACAGTGTTGACGGGGATGTTAAACCTCAAATCAAACAAACAAAAAACAAAGTCAGAGGAACCAACAAAGGTTTCTTTTATTCTTTTTTTTTACCTAAAATTGTGTTTATATTTATTGTTTTTCAGTGGATTCAGCTTCCTATAGGGTTGGACCATGCCAGTGTGACATGGGGTTTTGTGCCACAAGTGGAGGAGACCACACTAGGTTTTATGAAAATGCCAGTCACACTTCGCGTTGGTGACTTTAATCTTGATGGATTCCCTGATCTACTGGCTGTACTAGGAAATAGCTTAGGGTAACAGTATATGAATATATCATGAGTATGGATTTTGCATAGGTGCAGTTTCTAACCTAAAGGATGCATGGGCTGATCAGGCCCCAAGATTATAAAAAATTTCATGCTCAACTCACTTGAGCATGACATTTATCATGCTCATAAATTATAGAATACAGGTATATACAGCAATTTTCCTATTCAGATCAGTAAATAATGTTTGTTTGTCCTGCTCATAAATTTTAAAATGCCAACAAATTTTGTGCTCATGTGAGTTCAACATGAAAAAAGTTTTATAACGTCGGAGCCAGAACTGAGGCAAAGCCAAGGTTTCGGTCTGTCCAGGAGGCATCTCGAGGGTTTGAAACGACTATATCAAACCCATATGAGTAAAAGATACAAAGTATGAATTAGCTTTATAGACTTGCTAGTTGGGAAAAAAAGGTTAAATGGTCTAGCAGGTGCTATATCCAATACACAGATATTTTTGCTGAAAACATGTGAGCAGCTTTTGAAAATGCAAAAGTTATGATGACTGACTGATATGTTGTGAGCCTCGTATTGAAGGAGATATGCAGGGATTTGTTCTTTTTAAATCCTACTATTGTCTGACTATATAGGGTCATGTACCCAAGGACTGGTCTCATTTGGTCAATTTATATCGTCGAGGTGGCACTCTAAATTAAACAAGACAAGCAGCTTTTGCAAAATGGACAAAATTAGTGAAAGAGCAGTGATCCAATATTTGCATAAAAAAGGTTAAACACCTAAGAATATCCATAATGATATGGTAGCAACACTAGGGAAAGATGTCCCTTCATATTCTACAGGTGGATGGCAGAATTTAAGCGGGCAGACAGAGCTTTGAGGATGACCCATGTCTTAAAAGACCTGTCTGCGTTGCTACCCCAGAAATGGCCAATAAAGTCCATGATATTGTCATGACTGACAGATGTGTCACAGAAAGATATATAGCCAGCAGAGTTGGTATTTCACAAGAAAAAGTGCCTTCTATTCTGACAGAGGATCTTGCATTGAGAAAGCTTTCAGCCCGATGAGTACCAAGACTTCTGACAGTTGATCAAAAGCACACCAGCAACACATTATCGAGTGCTAATTTTAACCTTTTTGAGGAAGATCCTGCCAACTTTCTTCAGAGATTTGTCACTATGGATGAAACATACGTCCATCGTTTTACCCGTGAGGCCAAACAACAATCGAAATAATAAAGGTTCCCTGGCTTACCTCTGTCAAAGAAGGCAGTTACGGGAAAATGTTTAACTTAAGTGCCGTGGAAAGCTCACTAAAGGTGTGTTGTTCCATTAGGACAATGCTCCTGTTCATAAGTCTGTCATTCCTATGGCTGCCATTAATCACCAGTGTGGCTTGATTGAGTGAGCATCAACCTTATTCACCTGATGTTGCTCCATCAGTCTTTCACCTATTTCCAAAACTGAAAATGGCTATTTCAGGCACCCACTTTCAGTCTGATGATGATGTCATGTATACAGTTGATGACTTTTTTTGGACAGCCAAGAAAAGAAGTTCCATAAAAGTGGCATTGAGGCCCTTAAACACCACTGGCAAAAGTGTATAGATACTGAAGGGGATTATGTTGAAAAAAATAATGAAATATGTCCAACAAAATTCAAATCCTTTAATATGAGGCTCACAACATATCAGTCAGCCCTCGTACTCACATTGCTGCAGCAAAAGTATCAGCAAATTTGTCGGCATCAAATTATCAAACTTTTTATTACAATACATTTTGAGTTTCCATCAATAAGATGTCTTTTTCTGAACATGTCCAAAATGAAATTTTTCCCCATTTAAAAATTCAACATTCACACTCAAACTACAAGTGGTGTTCATTATATGATTATTTCTGAAACTTACTTGACTATTTAAGGCAGATTCATGGACTTTCAGGGAAAGCAGCTGTTTCAAAAATATTGTCTCCTGGTGTTTCAATATGGAGCAAATTCGTTCCTTTTAGAGTAAACAAGTTTTTATCCCCCGACCGAATAGGTTCGGGGGATATAGCGATCAGCCTGGCGTCCGTCCGTCCGTCCGTCTGTCCGTCCGTCCGTCCGTCCGTCCGTAGACGCAACCTTGTGATGGCCCTAACTCCTATACCCTTTGAGATTCATTGATGGTTCTTGGTACAATTGTTCACAGGGCTGAGACGGCGTGTCATGCGCAAGAACAAGAACTCTGGATTGCATACTTTTTGAGGTATCTCCCCTTTTAATAAAATAGAATGAATACTTTGTGATGGCCATAACTCCAATACCCTTTGAGGTATGTTGATGGTACCTGGCACAGTTGTTCACAAGGCTGAGACGGCGTGTCATGCAAAAGAACCACAACTCTGGTTGTCATGATTTTTGAGTTATCTCCCCTTCCAATAAAATTGAGTGACTACCTTGTGATGGCCATAACTCCAATACCCTTTAAGATATATTGATGATACCTGACACAGTTGTTCACAAGGCCGAGACCGTGTGTCATGCACAAGAACCACAACTCTGGGTGCCATGGTTTTTGAGTTATCTCCCCTGACAATATAACCTTGTGATGGCCATAACTCCAAAACCTTACAGATCCCCACCCCTAAACCATATATATTATTGTTCCTTATGATAAGACACATTCATTGACACCAACCTGGGGGCCCTCCGGATGCGCTGGGGACTTGCCCCAGCCCCTCCAATTCATAAAAGGCCCAATATCCTGGAAACCATACAGATCCCCATCCCTAAACCATATATATTCTTGTTCCTTATGATAAGTTAAATTCAGTTACACTAACCTGGGGGCCCCGGGAAACGCCGGGGCCATGCCCCACCCCCTCCACAACATAAAAGGCCATATATCTCAGAAACCGTTTAGATCCCCACCCCTAAACCATATAAATTTTTGTTCTTTATGATAAGATGCATTCATTGACACCAACCTATGGGCCCCTGGGATGTGCGGGGGCCTTGCCCCACCCCCTCCACTTCATAAAAGGCCCAATATCTCGGAAACCTTACAGAATCCCACCCCTAAACCATATATATTATTGTTCCTAACAATAAGACACATTCAATGACACCAACCTGGAGGCCCCCGGGATGGGTCAGGGCCTTGCCCCACTCCCTCCACTTCATAAAAGGCCATATATCTGAGAAACCATTCAGATCCCCAACTCAAAACCATATATATTCTTGTTTCTTATGATAAGACGCATTCAGTGATACCAACCTAGGGGTCCCCCGGGATGCGCCATTGCCCCACCCCTCCACTTCATAAAAGGCAATATATCTCGGCAACCTTTCAGATCCCCACCCGAAAACCATATATATTTTTGTTTCTTATGATAAGACCCATTCAGTTACACCAACCTTGGGTTCCTCTGGGATGTGCCCGGGCCATGTCCTACCCCCTCCACTCCATAAAAGGCCCCAAATTCTCAGAAACCGTTCAGATCCCCACCCCTTATCCATATATATTCTTGTTCTTTATGATAAGATGCATTCAATGAGTCCAACCTAGGGATCTTCAGGGGTGTGCTGGGGCCATGTCCCACCCTGCCACTTCATAAAAGGTGATAAATCTCAGAAACCTATCAGATTCCCACCCCTAAACCATATATACATTCTTGTTTTTTATGATAAAACGCATTCAGAGACACCAACCTGGGGGTCTCTTGGGATGTGCCCGGGCCATTCCCCATCCCCTCCACTTCATAAAAGGCCCAATATCTCAGAAACCGTTAAGATCCCCGCCCCCCCCACTCATAAACCATATATTTTCTTGTTCCTTATGATAAGATGCATTCAATGATATCAAATTGGGCTCTGTTGGGTCATCTCCCACCCCTCCACTTCATAAAAGGCCGAATATTTCAGATACAAAGTCCCCATGAAATGGGGGTTCATTTGGGAGACTTTATAATCAATAAATCAAAACCATACATTGCTGCCAGTGGGCAGTGCCTGCCTGAGCTCTGGTGAGCATCGTGGCCCATGGGCCTCTTGTTTCGTTATCTCCCCTGACACTATAATCTTGTGATGGCCATAACTGCAATTCTTTTGTGATATATTGCTGGTTTAATTCTGGTGCACTTTCTATTGGTGAACAATCTTCTGAAGGCCATATTGGCTTTTGGTCGGGGGATTTGCCATCTCTTCTGATGGCTATTTTTCAAAGAGGCTGAGTTTTAGGAATGCAGAAAAAAAAGTCCCAGAAGTTGTCTTGGCTGTATTGTACAGAGTAAAATTGATAGAGTAAAAGTCCCACAAAAGTGGAAGCAGCATCTCCAAAATGACCTAAATAGTGTTGATGGGGGCGTTAAACCTCAAATCCAACAAACTAGTGATGTTGGCCCAGTTGTTCAAAGAATTGTTCACTTAACGAGCTTTTAGTGGTCAAATTGTTAACTGTTATAGCAAATACAATATCTCATTCTATAATATCTGATACTACCAGCAACTGCAAAAGCTACTCTCTTTTTTACCAGCAAACATATTAGCATATTTGTCGGATTAACCAGTCAAATTTTTTAACAAAATGTTAACTAACAACATGCTTAGGTGTGAACAGCTGGATCCAGAAACAGTAAATATTTAATGAATTCTTGTAGCAGGTGCATTAGAATGGATATGCAAGGAATAGAGAGGATAATGCATTTTCTCGGTGGGACCAAACAGTTCTGCTCCCCCTCCCATCGTGGCTGGGAGAAATAGATTTTGCTGCATGGTGCTTCTGAGCAGAGCTGAAACCGACTGCATATTTGTGTACTAGTAAACTGCTTAGAAGGTCCTACATAGGAAAAGTGGTGCAAGTCAGTCCATCCCTTAAACCCTAGTGGTTTCTTTGGGCAGTAGGACTTGAGATGTCCTTTGATCTCAGTGTTGAGTGAAAGTTACAAAAAATTGGAAGCAACATCTCCAAAATGGCCTAAATAGTGCTGACGGGGATGTAAAACCTCAACATAAACACACAAACAAAAAGTCTTGTCCTCAGTATCAATGTTAGTATCATGAGGCATAATGCTTAACCTTATAAAAACTCTTGTGTCCTATTTCAATAGCCTTGTAGTGCTGAAAGTTGACCTTTGGAACAGTTCTGTTCTGTACCAGTTTTTTTGTTATCCTTTGCTCAGGACCACTAAGAGAGCTGTGATACTGGAGAACAAGGAATGTGGGGGAGATTGTGGTGGATTTTCCCGTACTTTCCAGGTGAACTGGGATCTTTGGCTTGGTAGCATTGATGACAAAGCATTACTTCCAGCTTTCTTTGACTTGGATGATAATGTAAGTTTCTGTTATATCCTGTGCAAGGTAAAGTACAGTATGAGAGCCTAGAAGTTTAAGTGGAAAACCTGGCAATTTCTTCAGTTTCTGAGGGCACATATTGTCATGGGCAATTTCTTTAGTTTCTGAGGGCACATGTTGTCATGGGCAATTTCTTCAGTTTCTGAGGGCACATGTTGTCATGGGCAATTTCTTCAGTTTCTGAGGACACATGTTGTCATGGGCAATTTCTTCAGTTTCTGAGGGCACATGTTGTCATGGGCAATTTCTTCAGTTTCTGAGGGCACATGTTGTCATGGGCAATGTCTTCAGTTTCTGAGGGCACATTTTGTCATGGGCAATTTCTTCAGTATCTGAGGGCACATTTTGTCATGGGCAATTTCTTCAGTTTCTGAGGGCACATTTTGTCATGGGCAATTTCTTCAGTTTCTGAGGGCACATTTTGTCATGGGCAATCTCTTCAGTTTCTGAGGGCACATTTTGTCGTGGTCAATTTCTTCAGTTTCTGGTGACTCATGACAACATGTGCCCTCAGAAACTGTAGACATTTCCAGATTTTGCCAAGAGTATACAGTCTCATTGCCAAGTTGTACAGTCTCAAACATCTTTGGGACAATGAACATTTGTTTGAGACAGGAGTCTTTTAAGGGTTAACCATAGCACATATTGTGACATCACATGATCATTTAGTGACATCAAAATAAGCCATGTTTCTCTCCAATATGATTGGATGATGGTGACATGTACGAGGTCAACAATGCCATTCCACTGTTTATAGGAAAACTGAAGTTGTTTTCTTGTTTGAAATCTAAACCCCAAACCAGCTTTTTTTTCCTTTTCATCCAAAAATGGCCGGAAAATATTGTTAATTTAAGTAATAGTGGTAAAAATTACCTTCATTTCTTAAATTAGGGGTGTAAAATTTCCTTGAAACTAACTTGCCCTATTTGTCTAAATTTTTCATTTAAATGCTAAAAAAGAAGAAATAGTGAAAAAAGTTTTGAATATCTCACTATTTACTTGCAAATGCGAGCAGGTAAGTGGAATTTTACACTCCTGTAAAAATGTTACTTGTCCCGTACTAGCTTCAGTGAAGTAACCTGAATTAGTGATCAAATATCTGAACTACACTGATGTTACTCTTCCATTTTAAAGGGTATACTGGACATATTAGTGACTAGTCTGTCAAAAGAAGGTCAGCCCAAGATGCACATGTTTGAACACAAGTTTGTAGATGATGCCTGTTTTATCAAAGTTATGGGTAAGTATCTGCTCTGTCTGTTTTTGTTATGTAATACACGATATGAGGTGTCTATATGAAAATTACGGAAACACCTATTCCAGTCATGCTTGTATTCACCTTTTTTGCATTATCTGCTGGTTCTTAGTCTGAAGGTTATCAGTGTTGGAAAAAACAGGTAACCAGACCCCCCTGACCTTGAAAGGTCAGGGAGGTCTGGTTGCCTGTTTTTCCAATATTGATAATGTGTAAGCTGGGAGCCAGCAAATGATGCAAATATGGTGAATTGGCATTAGCGTTGGTCTCTATGCTTGTGTGGACATTTCAGATACAGATACATATTAGACAAAAACTTTTTATATACCGTAAAACTCCTAAAAGTTTGGATGCCTTGTAATTCTCCTAAAATTTCAAATTTGTTACACGATCCAGCAAGGGGTCCTAAAGGTGCAGCTGAAATGGCAAACAGTGTAGACCCTGGTCAGACTGTTCCTTCAGGAGCAGTCTGATCTGGGTCTGCATTGTTTGCTCAGGCCTATCTGTCCCAATACTTAGGATCATTACGGCAGTGTACATGTATTATGGTAGTGTTAGGTACAAACAGGCAAGATGTTGTTCGGCAACAACTGCTTGTATCTTAAATTGATAAAAACTGATTAGCTAACTGTGGAAGAAACTGCTAGAACTGTGAGTTGCTCTGAAATTTTACATTTCACATAAGCATTTCTTTGTAGGATGTAAATTGGGGATTGTACACTTTAACCTGCTGGCCAGTGCTGGGTCTGTGGTGAATGGGTGTTTACCTGCAATGCCATTCATATTTATAAAGGTGAACTGATGCGCTTCCAGGGGAGTTATTATTATTTTTTTTTAAATCTTCCTTGGCATAATGGGTCTACTTGTAAATGAAAGAACTTCCTGCCTCTTTCCTTCAACCCATTTTGTACTGAATAGAATCTTCCACCTTTTATCTAGCACAAGCCCATTTCAAAATTTAGGGTTGTTGGGTTTTGTTTTCTTTAAAATGTTTTTTAGAAATGGCTGAAAATGGGTTAATATATAGATGAACCCTTTCTTAAAGGATTTTAGGTCACCAGACAGGAAAACAGGAAGCCCTGAAAGTTGTCTCCCTTGTTAAATATAGTTTTTTTGGGTTGATGTTAATGACCTGGTCAAGACTATTAAGGTCATGTAGAGTCGGTCAGTTTACCTCACCACACTTTTCCTTAGCAGGCTTATACATCAGTAGTTAACCAGTACAGTGCACATTCTTATGTTAGAAACAGACAACTACCATTCTTGAATCGGTGGAAGGGAGAGCCTGGCAGAAGATTTCATGATCAGTCTCCGCAAAAGAGTGTTGCTGACCTGACAGGTATTGAATTTGCGGGCTCCTGACCACCAGTCAAAACAGGCACCTGACTGGTGTGGTATAAAATATGCCAGGTGTAACCATTCATGTTGAGAGTAAAACCCATTTAGCTAAAATTTCAGACACCAGATTTCAAATATATTCAGGAATTTAGAGTTAATTCACATATGTTTCTCTCATAAGATGGCTCAAATCCTCCTCATTTCATTTGATTTCAGTTATAAGCGGCTTATGTTTCCAAGACTGCCCTGGACATAAAGAGGTAAGAATTTCCAACTTGAAAATTAATCTGAAAACTTTGAATAAAATTATACTCTTAGCCTGTCCCACCCATGAGGGTACACCACAACCTCATTATAACACTGTTCTTTATAACACAGTTTTGGATAGAACACAGTTTCAAGATGGATCCCAAAATGTATAGGTTATAAAAAAATGACAGTAAATGGTCATTTTTAGCTCAACGTCACGTAGTGACGAGGTGAGCTTTTGGGATCACTTTTTGTCCGTCGTGCGTGCGTAAACAATTTCTTCAAACGACATCTCCTCCTAAACCACTGAGCGGATTTTGACCAAACTTCACAGGAATGATCCTTAGGTGGTCCCCTTTCAAAGTTGTTCAAATGGTTCCGGTCCGTTGCACATATAGGTCACAGGAGCCAAAAATTGATTTTTTTCACCGAAAACTTAAAAAATCTTCTTCTCTGAAACTGCAAGGCCCAGGTCTTTGATATTTGGTATGAAGCTTCATCTAGTGGACCCCTACCAAGATTGTTCAAATTATAGTGCTGGGGCCAAAAATGCCCCCGCCCCGGGGCCCTTTGGTTTTACATGGGCTTATATAGGGAAAATCTTTAAAAGTCTTCTTCTCTGAAACTGCAAGGCCCAGGTCTTTGATATTTGGTATGAATCTTCATCTGTTGGACCCCTACCAAGATTGTTCAAATTATAGTGCTGGGGCCAAAGATGCCCCCACCCCGGGGCCCTTTGGTTTTACATAGGCTTATATAGGGAAAATCTTTAAAAATCTTCTTCTCTGAAACTGCAAGGCGCAGGTCTTTGATATTTGGTATGAAGCTTCATCCAGTGGACCCCTACCAAGATTGTTCAAATTATAGTGCTGGGGCCAAAAATGCCCCCGCCCCGGGGCCCTTTGGTTTTACATGGGCTTATATAGGGAAAAATCTTTAAAAATCTTCTTCTCTGAAACTGCAAGGCCCAGGTCTTTGATATTTGGTATGAATCTTCATCTTATGGACCCCTACCAAGATTGTTCAAATTATAGTGCTGGGGACAAAAATGCCCCCGCCCTGGGGCCCTTTGGTTTTACATAGGCTTATATAGGGAAAATCTTTAAAAATCTTCTTCTCTGAAACCACAAGGCCCAGGTCTTTGATATTTGGTATGAAGCTTCTTCTAAAGGACCCCTACCAAGATTGTTCAAATTATAGTGCCGGGGCCAAAAATGCCCCTGCCCTATGGCCCTTTGGTTTTACATGGGCTTATATTGGGAAAATCTTTAAAAAAAACTTCCTCTCTGAAACTGCAGGGCCCAGGTCTTTGCTATTTGGTATGAAGCTTCATCTAGTGGACCCCTACCAAGACTGTTCAAATTATAGTGCTGGGGCCAAAAATGCCCCCGCCCCGGGGCCCTTTGGTTTTACATAGGCTTATATAGGGAAAATCGTTAAAAATCTTCTTCTCTGAAACTGCAGGGCCCAGGTCTTTGATATTTGGTATGAAGCTTCATCTTGTGGACCTCTATCAAGATTGCTCAAATTATAGCCCTGGGGCCAAAAATGCCCCCGCCCCGGGGCAGTTTGGTTTTACATGGGCTTATACGGGGAAAATCTTTAAAAATCTTCTTCTCTGAAACCGCATGGCCCATATCTTTGATATTTGGTATGAAGCTTCATCTAGTCGACCCCTACCATGATTGTTCAACTTATAGTGCTGGGGCCAAAAATGCCCCCACTTCTGAGCCCTTTTGTTTTACATGGGCTTATATGGGGAAAATCTTTAAAAATCTTCTTCTCTGAAACTGCAAGGCTCAGGTCTTTGAAATGTGGTGTGTAGCTTCATCTAGTGGATCTTTGCCAAGATTGTTCAAATTATTGCCATTGTTGATATTTGGTATGAAGCTTAACCTTTTTAGACCTCCCTCAACATTATGCACATTATAACCCTAGGGTCAATAATGGCCCTCCCCAGGGCCCACTTGTTACTCTATGGATCAGGTGAGCATTCCAGGGCCATCATGGCCCTCTTGTTCTATATAATCTGTGCATTTCATGGTTGTTTAACTAACACAGTTTCTGTTTTGGACCCCATTAATAGTGTTATAAAGAGGTTGTAGTGTATCATAAAAGATCATCCCCAAGGACATAAGTGATCAATCAGTTGTCTTCATGAAAAATCATAGAACACTGAACGGGTCATTCCCATGTGCAATGTCTAAATGTTTAGAATGTTCAACTTTGTTGCTGATGATTGGAGTTGCTTTTGCAAGTCATTACGATAACACACCCGTGCGACATAGTGCTTTTTTCACATCTCCAAAATGGCGAATTTTCTGATGAAAATCTGTGATATATTTGTCGCACCTGCTTGTAGCAGGGTGCGACATAGGCGTCCGATTTTCTGTCCTTACGTCCGTTGGTCCGTGCGTCCGTCCATTCGTCCGTCTGTCTGTTTACATTTACGTCGAAGTTCGACATTTATGTCAAAGTTTTTATTTTACAAACCTCAGCTACCATCAAACCTTACATGAAACATCTCATTGACCTTCTCACTTTGTAAGCACCTTGACCTGATAACTTTGACCTATATTTTGCGCTCCAGTGACTTTGACCATTACGTCGAAGTTCGACATTTACGTAGAAGTTTGACATTTATGTCAAAGTTTTTATTTACAGACCTCAGCTACCATCAAGCCTTACATGAAACATCTCATAGACCTTCTTACTTTGTAAGCACCATGGCCTGGTGACTTTGACCTTTATTTTGCACTCCAGTGACTTTGACCATTACGTCGAAGTTCGACATTTACGTCGAAGTTCGACATTTACTTCAAAGTTTTTATTTTACAAACCTCAGCTACCATCAAACCTTACATGAAACATCTCATAGACCTTCTCACTTTGTAAGCACCTTGACCTGGTGAATTTGACCTATATTTTGCGTTCCAGTGGATTTTACCATTACGTCGAAGTTCGACATTTACGTCGAAGTTTGTATTGTAATCAACTATAAGACTAAACAACCATCAAACCTTTCATGAAACATCACCCTGAGCTCCTGACTAGACAAGCACCTTGACCCGGTGACCTTGACCTATATTTTACGCTTCAATGAGTTTGACACAAATTACATCAATGTTCCAGATCTTCTCAAATAAAAAGCCTACAACAATAAAATCTTGAATAGTGTATCTCCTAGATGTATTGACTCTGCAGGTACCTTGACATGGTGAGCTTGACCTATATTTTATGCTCCTCTGACTTTGACACTTTTGACGTTGAAGTTCCAGATCTCCTCAAATAAAAGGCCCACAACCATCTAATCTTGCATAGTGCTTCTCCTAGATGTACTGACTCTGCAGGTACCTTGACCCGGTAACCTTGACCTATATTTTATGCCCCTGCGACTTTGATAAATTTTTATGTCAAGGTTCCAGATCTCTGCAAATAAAAGGCCTACAACCATCAAATCTTACATAATGCTGCTCCTGGATGTACTGATTCTGCAGGTACCTTGACCTGGTGACCTTGACCTATATTTTACACTCCATTGACTTTGACACAATTTGCGTCAATGTTCCAGATCTTCTCAAATAAAAGGCCTGCAACCACCAAATCTTGCATAGTGGTTCTCCTAGATGTACTGACTATGCAGGTACCTTGACTTGGTGACCTTGACCTATTTTTTGCACTCCATTGACTTTAACACATTTTAGGTCGACATTCCATATCTTCTTAACTATAAGGCCTACAACCACCAAACCTTGCATAGTGATTCACCTACATTTACTTACTCTGTGGGTACCTTGACCTGGTGACCTTAACCTATATTATGCAGTCCAGTGACTTTTATGTCAGTGTTCAATATATCCTAAAATAAATGGCCTACAGCCACCAAATTTTGCATAGTACTTCTACTCATTGTACTGATTTGGCATGTACCTTGACCTGGTGACCATGGCCTATATTTTTTGGTCCAGTGACTTTGACACATTTTACATCAACTATAAACTGCTATGAAATTTACTTAATTAATAACAACATTCTGATTGTGACTTTTATGACTTTTGCCCCCAGCAGGTGTAACGACGCCTTCTGCAGAATTCTTGTTCTTATTTACATAAATTATGTCTTGGAGCAGAAATAAGAACAATAATGTGTACCCCGGTAAACCCAAGTTTTCTGTATATAAAATGGGGTTTAGGGAGATGTTCGAAGTTGTGCTGTTTTTGAAAAATGGTGGAAAAATCTGCCAGGTGTACCCATTCCCCTTAAGATTAAATTTGAATTAGCCATGGTAAATGGGCTGTAAGTGTTTGTCATTGAAGTTTGACTGTATGTGTAAAAATCATGGAAAATCGACATATATGTGCATAGACAGCCAAAAGTCATTGAGGAGATTCTGATAAGTACCTAAAATAGGCTTCTATAATAGGGTACTGGAGAAATCTGCTTCAGAATTTTCGTCAGAAATTTCTTCTTGCATAAATACTGATGGACATTGCTAAAAACAGAATGATTGTTTTGTTTGAATTGAACAGTATTAAGGCCATTTTGGAGATGTTGCTTCCAATTTTTTGGGACTTTAACCAACATTGAGATGAAATGACATCTCAAGCTCTGCCACCCAATAAAACCAAAAGGCGTAATGCACTGGACATTCTGACTCACATCACTTTGCCTGGGCAGGCTGAGTCCTTCTAAGCAGTTTACCAGTAATCATGTGTGGCCAGTTTTAGCTCTGTGTGGGAGCACCATGCAGCCCAATCTATTTCTCCTAAGCCCAGATTGGCGGGGGCAGCTAAACAGACTGAAGCTGTCAGTCAGATGAAAATGTTGATTCAATATTTGCAAAATTTTCAACATTACCATGTTTTGAATTTGCCACATATTAGGTTTTGATGTTTTTCAAAGCATTTTTGACAAGTTTATGTTGATTTTTGGATTCGGTGCAACAATAAGTATCTGTGGAATTGTAAATTATGTAAGAATGAGGATAACAAATATTTAATACATTGCATTAACATTGGCCTGGTTGCTCAGATGTTTGACTTGTTACCAAATGTATAATAGGCTCCTGCCCATCGAGGCTTGAGGAAATAAATTGTACTGCATGTAGCTTCCACATAGAGCTGAAACCACCTCACTTGAGTACTAGTAAACTGCTGGGAAGGTCTAAGTCTGCCAAGCCAGAGTGGTGTGAGATGGACTGTCCCTGCATATAAACCCTATTGGTTTGTTTGGGGGGTAGGGCTTGAGATGTCATTTTGTCTCAATGGCCATTAAAAAGTCCCACAAAATCGGAAGCAATGTCTCCATAATGACCTAAATAGCATTGATTGGGATGTAAAACAAACCAAAAACATAAAAAAACAGTGAGTCATATATTCACAACAAGTTCTCATCTTCAGATGTATTTGGCATTTGCATCTGTATAATATTTAAACTCCCTTCAGGAAATCTGAATCATCGATTTTTTCGTTTCTCGAGTTTAATACTAATTTTAGCCCATACATCACTATGGGAAAGTTTTAGACCTCACCCTCCGCCGATTTCTCCAGCAAGTTGAATGCCTCTGCGACAGCCAGGAAAGGCTGTGGTTATTTGGAGAAAATTGCAAAATCAAAATTTTCTTTCACAGACTAAGACATTCTGACAGGTTCGACACAACCTTTTAAACCATATATAGAAGTGGTCACTGCTCTTGCACAGTACAAGGGCGTCTATGTTTTATTTGCATGATCACTTCATGGGAAATCATTAGCTGTGACACCACATCTGATATCGGTATAATTCTTTTTGACCACTGTTGACAGCACATCCCACTAGTGGCTCCCCGTTCCTAGTGAGCCTCTATCTAGCCATTGGAATGTAAGGTGGGTCGTAATTGCATATCTATTTATAAAGTGCATCACATGGATTTGAATATTTATTATTTTACATGACAATCATCGTCAAATGGACTTAGTCTGTGGTCTCATTTCTTTGTTTTGCAATTTTCTCCAAATAATCACAGCCTTTCCTGACTGTCACAGAGGCATACAACTTGCTGGGGAAGTCGGTGGAGGGTCAGGTCTAAAACTTTCCCATAGAGATATATAGGCTAAAATGACTATTAAAAGGAAGAAGTGAAAAAATTGATGATTCAGGTTTTCTGAATGGAGTTTAGCATTTCCTATACCTATTTCAGCCCTATGGTGTTAATCAGCCGGGACCTGTTATTAGGTACCAGACAACAGATCTCAATGGAAACCCACAGCATGGAACAGGTATATTGAAAGTCAAACTTCATTCTAGTGCACTTGTGAATCATTCACTCAACCTCAAATTTGATATTGTCAGATTTGTGCTGGTGTATCCTATACCACTGAAAAACCCAACATCGTCATGTCACATTGCTTTTTATGGGCTGGCATTTGGTTTTATGCAGCCGATCATGCCGTTTTGTGCAGACAGAACAATTGTTTTAACAAAACAAGTAAAAAAGTCCATTGGAATTAGGATAACTGTATTAAAAATTGTCATTTTGGTAGGTAAATTGTTTGTTTTTAAGTATCAAATTTTGTTTCAATGTGGATCCACTATGCATTGCTACAAAGTGAAATTTCTGACCATACATTTACCTCCCAAAATGACAATTTTCAATACAGTATTCCCCTAATTTAGGGATTTCTTTTGAATGTTCTATAAAATAAAGATGTGTTGTGTGTACTCCTTAGCTTCACCTAATCACTCTTCACTGTGCTTCTAGTGAGTACACACAGCATAAATTTTAAGATAAAATAAGAAAACCTTATATTATCCCTTTCATCTAAGGTAATGGCCAGATGTGACCAACTCAGTATATGAAAATGGTTAGCCTACATATTATCTAGCCCCAAAGGAAGAATACTTTAGGGTTCTCAAGAAATTTGAATCAGACATGTTAAATAAGTCATTGTTTGAAATTTCACTGTTTTGTGTGCCTTCTCCGGCAATTTGGTGGAATACCTAGGGATCTAGGCTGTTGCTTATTAGGGCCCGGCAAAATTTTTGCGAGTGCCCTATAGTAATCACCCTGTCTGTCCATCTGTCTGTCCGGGCGAACATTCAGGGTTTAGGAGCTAGTGTTAAGATAACAATAGAAAATGATTGAAAAGTTATATATTTATTCCCTAAACAAAAGGTTTAGGAGATTAACCCCTAAACCAAACAAAAGAAAATAAAAGAAATAGCCCTTAAACCCAAAATGTTAGAATATCTGTCCATCCACATTTTTAGCTCACCGTCACATAGTGACGAGGTGAGCTTTTGGGATCACTTTTTGTCCCTTGTCCGTTGTGCGTCTGTGTGTGCGTGCGTAAACAATTTCTTCAAACGACATCTCCTCCTAGACCACCGATCGAATTTTGACCAAACTTCACAGGAATGATCCTTAGGTGGTCCCCTTTCAAAATTGTCCAAATGGTTCCGGTCCATTGCACATATAGGTCACAGGAGCCAAAAATAGATTTTTTTCACCCCAAATTTAAAAAATATTCTTCTCTGAAACGTAAGGCCCAGGTCTTTGATATTTGGTATGAAGCTATATCTAGTGGACCCCTACCAAGATTGTTCAAATTATAGTGCGAGGGCCAAAAATGCCCCCGCCCCAGGGCCCTTTGGTTTTACATGGGCTTATATAGGGAAAATCTTTAAAAATCTTCTTCTCTGAGTCCACAAGGCCCCAGTCTTTGATATTTGGTATGAAGCTTCATCTAGTAGACCCCTACCAAGATTGTTCAAATTATGGTGCTGGGGCCATAAATGCCTCGCCCCGGGGGCCCTTTGGTTTTACATAGGCTTATATAGGGAAAATATTTAAAAATCTTCTTCTCTGAAACTGCAAGGCCCAGGTCTTTGATATTTGGTATGAACCTTCATCTAGTGGACCCCTACCAAGATTGTTCAAATTATAGTGCTAGGGCCAAAAATACCTCCGCCCCAGGGCCCTTTGGTTTTACAGGGGCTTATATAGGGAAAATCTTGAAAAATCTTCTTCTCTGAAACTGCAAGGCCCAGGTCTTTGATATTTGGTATGAAGCTTCATATAGTGGACCCCTACCAAGATTGTTCAAATTATAGTGCTAGGTCCAAAAATGCCCCTGCCCCGGGGCCCTTTGGTTTTACATGGGCTTATATAGGGAAAATCTTTAAAAATCTTCTTCTCTGAAACTGCAAGGCACAGGTCTTTGATATTTGGTATGAAGCTTGATCTAGTGGACCCCTACCAAGAATGTTCAAATTATAGTGCTGGGGCCAGAAATGCCCCCTCCCCGGGGCCCTTTGGTTTTACATAGGCTTATATAGGGCAAATCTTGAAAAATCTTCTTCTCTGAAACCACAAGGCTAGGTCTTTGATATTTGGTATGAATCTTCAGCTAGTGGACCTCTACCAAGATTTTTCAAATTATAGCCATGAGACCAAAAATGCCCCCGCCTGGTGACCCTTTGGTTTTACATAGACTCTTTAAAAATCTTCTTCTATGAAACCACAAGACCTAGGTAATTAATATTTGGTGTGAAATTTCATCTAGTGGACCTCTATCAAGATTGTTCAAATTATAGCCCTGGGGCCAAAAATGCCCTCACCCCGAGACCCTTTGGTTTTTCATAGACTTATATATAGGGAAATCTTTAAAAACCTTCTTCTCTGAAACTGCAAGGCCATGTCTTTGATATTTGATATGGAGCCTTATCTAGTGGACCTCTACCAAGATTGAACAAATTATAGCCCTCGGGCCACAAATGCCCCCGCCCGGGGCCCTTTCATTTTACATAGACTTATATAGAGAAAATCTTTGAAAATCTTCTTCTCTGAAACAGCAAGGCCCAGGTCTTTGACATTTGGTGTGAAGCTTCATCTATTGGCCCTTTATCAAGATTGTTTAAATTATAGCCCTGAGGCCAAAAATGCCCCCGCCCCTGGGCCATTTGGTTTTACATAGGCTTATGTAGGGAATATCTTTAAAAATTCTTCTTCTCTGAAACCGCAAGGCTCTGGTCTTTGATATTTGGTGTGTAGCTTCATCTAGTGGACCCTTGCCAAAATTGTTCAAATTATTGCCTTTGTTGATATTTGGTATGAAGCTTCACCTTTTTAGACCTCCCTCAACATCAATACACAATTTTATGGCAACTTATGTTACTCCGGCTACAATATTCTAATTATGGCCCTTTGTAAAATTCAGATTTTCAGCATTTTTCATTGTTTTACTTCATAATTTCAAGACGTTATAGATATTCCAATGAAACTTGCTGTACTTATCGACATAGGCAATACGCACATGTGTAGCAAAGGACTGTCTGTTTGTCTGTTCATCCATCTTAATGCATCCATCTGTCTGTCCATCCACATTTTTCATGTTTTTTTGTTTTTTTTTTAATGACTTGGAAACTGTTAAACACATCAACTTCAAACTTTAAACATAAGGTCTCAACAATAATATACAATGTATATCTGTTCATCCATTCATCTGTCCATCCACAGTTTTCATGTTCTTGAATTTAAGATGGTGCTGGCTGTAACAAGCAGAAAGGGTCTTCCATGAATGCACACAAACTTACCGTACAACCATTCTTACAGTACAACCTTCCTTGATTTGTAAAGTGCACAGCAAAGTCCAAGATAGCCATCAAAATTCCTCCAGAATGCCCAGTTTCACCATTTTGCTACTATAACTTGGCCATTTCTCATCGGATTGCCCATGTGTGGGGCCCTTTGTAAGATTCTGACAGCTCTAGTTCATATTAGAAATACTAAAATGTAAAATATCTTTCAAAATAGGAAGCGCCTATTTCACTTAACATGCATCTGATAGTATTGACTAAGTCCTTTAAAGGCATTTATTCTTGAACAGTAGGACACACCATTTGTTCATAATTGTTTCATTGCCCCCTGTGATATACTGTCTATAGCAGATCAAAGGTAACCCTTAATAGGATGATTATTAGCTCTTGTTGAATCCCCTGACTGAGGCACTTAAGGGGAAAATCAATAATGTACACTCTTGTCAACAGTTAGTAAATTATTGATTTTCCCCAGGGAGGCCCCTTACCTGTTGAAGACAGAGGGCTTCCCTTTAGTCAGCACTGAGGGCTACATACAATATTATGTAATGAAATGATAGTCCTCAATAATCAAGAATAAATGCCTTTAACTCCAAAACAAGGTACCAACCTCTGGGTCTCTAAAAATATGTCAGTCAGTACTGTCAGAAACCAGGAACTGATCAGCAGTGTTGATCTTGGGTTTTTTGTCCAAGCCGCTTGCTCAAGGTTATAAAAGTTTTTCGAGCTTAACTCTTACCTTGCTGTTCACGACAAACCTTATCTTTGCAAACAGTGAAGATCCAGATCAGATGGCTTCTGAAGAAGCCATCTGATCAGGATCTACCCTGTTTGACATTTAGTTTATGAATTTGTAGGAATAAATTACATCAAGTAATCTGATTGGTTCAAAATCAGAAATAGGTGTGGCTAAATTTAATATTCAGCAAGATAAGGGTTAACTTCTGTGAGCATGAACTTTGTCCTGATCAAATATTTTAAAATGCCAACAGTTGTATTTGAAATTTATAAGCAGGACAAACAATATTTTTATGCTGATAGATTATGATCTGAGCAGAAAAATTGCCTCTTTTGTTTTCAATTTAATACTTATAAGCATTATAAAGTCCATGCCTTAGTGTTTTGAGCATGAAAAAAGTTATTTTACCTTGGAACCAGAATTCACAGGATAACATGTACATGTTTATGGTTTGGGCTTGTATTGGAGTGTAACGGCCCAGTCAACACTATTTTAGGTCAATTTTGAGCCGGCCAGTTTACCTATCCACCATTTCCTGGGCAGGCTTATACATAAGCGGTTAAGCAGTACAGTGCACATTCTTTTGCCAGAAACTGACAACTGCCCTTCTTGAATCAGAGGAAGGGAGAGAATGACCATAGAAAAGATTCCATGATCAATCTCGACAAATGATTGTTGTCGATCCCGGCAGGTATCGAACCCGCACCCTCCTGATCACCAGTCAGACGTGCATCCGACTTAGCTACCGAGGCTGACTGCTTATTTATTGCATTTTTGTGTTTATTTCCAGCTTCGCAGTTGTCTCAGTCAGCCTATCTACCACTGCAGTTACCATATAGTGTGTTTGGTCTGGGACAAACACCAAACTTCATTGACAAACTAGAAGTTGGAATTCCCAAAAATTCAAATGTGAGTTGTACAGAAGACTTTCATTCGGGTGGCTTACCGTAATTGGTCAGATATGCCTAAGCAAACATTGCAGACCCAGATCAGTGTCTACACTGTTTGCCATTCTGTCTGCACCTTCTGGCCTCCTTGCTAGATCGTGAAACAAATTTGTTAAAATTTTAGGAGAATTACAGCAAGTCCTCAAGGTGTCCCACCCAATTTTTAGGATATTTATGGAATTACCATTTATTTGAAGAAGCCTTTTTTCATAAATTTAGACAAACAGGAAAAAAACCTGTATTAAGACCACCCATGGGAATATTAAGACCATTTGAACAGTCCATAGCTCCAGATAAGGTGCTTTTTTCATCCGAAAATTACTGATATTTTTCGTATTTCCTGCGCTAAACATATATTCTGGTACTCATTAAAAGTGCCTTGGCGAGGCGCTTCTAATGAGTACTCACAAAGTATGTTTTCGTGAAGACTTAAGAAAATAGTATGTGGATATCCCCTCTTATCTAGGGCTATGTGAGTCCTAAAGAGGATCTCTTCCCAGAGGACATTGGATGTGGTAAGGAAAACCAAAAGCTTTGAAATATGTTTTTAAAACATATAAGCCATAATTATAACTGGTCAAAGTAGTGTAATTTCATTGTATTGATTTGCCGGCCTCGGTAGCTCAGTCGCATGTGCATCTTACTGGTGATCAGTACATTCTTTCGTGGAGATTGATCATGAAATCTTTTCTATGGTCATTCTCTCTCTCGCTGATTTAAGAAGGGCAGTTGCCAGTTTCTGGTGAAAGAATTTGCACTAAACTGGTTAACCGCTTACATATAAGCCTGCAAAGGAAAAGTGTGGATAGGTAAATTGACCGGCTCCAAAATGATCTAAAATAGTGTTGACTGGGCCGATAAACTCCAATACAAACAAACACAAAACATTGTATTGATAGATATTTTGATTGGAAATTCAGTCTGCATAGGCATTTGCAATCTTTAGAAAAGATTTAAATCAGCCTGTTACTCAGTCAGAATAGGGCCTTCCGTATCTTGATAAAAAGGCATTAAGTGAACAGCCATCTAGATAGCACATAGCCAATACTCGGATCAGATTGTAGAGATGTGCAGCTGATCTGAGTCATTGCTGGTCACTCGTGAATGAAGACATTTTTGTTGAACGCAATTTTTAGCTCACCTGTCACGTAGTGAAGAGGTGAGCTTTTGGGATCACCTTTTGTCCGTCGTCCGTCGTGCATGCGTCCGTCCGTCCGGGCAGACTAGAGGTACCTAGTGGGGTTAGGATTCTGCCCAATTCAACTTAATGAGGTTTATTCCGTAAGGCACAGTAACTTTTCAGTTAGTGGGGTTAAAAATTTCGTATGTGGGGTTAAAACCCTGTACAGTGGTGCGTTATGGGGTTAAAGTCTCCATAGACTTTACATAAGTAACCCCACAAGGTACCTCTACTAAGAACATCCGTGTGTCCCTGCGTCCGTAAACAATTTCAAATAAGTATATCTCTAATACCCCATGGCCAATCTTGATCAAATTTCATTGAAGCATCATTAGGTAGGGGGAAAAGCTGCATAAGTTTTTTGGGCTGATCAGATTGGAATTCTGGTTGCCATGGCAACATATAGCTCCCATAGACTTATAATGGGAAAATTTTTAAAAATCTTCTTCTCTGAAACCACATGGCCCAGAGCTTAGATATTTAGCTTGTAACAATGTTAAGTGTCACCTTCATAAATCCTGCCAATCAAGCCCCTGGGGTCCAAATTGGCCACACCCTGGGGCCCCTTAGCTCCTATAGACTCATAATGGAAAAAAAGCTTCAAAAATCTTCCTCTCTGAAACCACAAGGCCCAGAGCTTAGATATTTAGCATGTAGCAACGGCAAGTGGTCACCTAAATAATTCCTGCCAATCATGCCCCTGGGTTCCTAATGGGCCACGGCCCGGGGCCCCTTCGCCCCCATAGACTCATAATGGAAAAAAGCTTCAAAAATCTTCTTCTCTGAAACCACAGGGCCCAGAGCTTAGATATTTTGCATGTAGTAACAGCATGTGGTCACTTACATAATTCCTACCAGTCATGCCCCTGGGGTCGAAACTGACCACGCCCCGGGGCCCCTTAGCTCCTATAGACTCATAATGGAAAAAAGCTTCAAAAATCTTCTTCTCTGAAACCACAGGGCCCAGAGCTTAGGTATTTAGCATGTAGCAACGGCAAGTGGTCACCTACATAAATCCTGCCAATCATACCCCTAGGATCCAAATGGGCCAGGCCCCAGGGCCCCTTCGCTCCCATAGACTCAAAATGGAAAAAAGCTTCAGAAATCTTCTTCTCTGAAACCACAGGGCCCAGAGCTTAGATATTTAGCATGAAGCAACGGCAAGTCAAGACCTACATAATTCCTACCAATCATGCCCCTTGGGTCCAAATTGGCCACACCCCGGGACCCCTTAGCTCCTATAAACTCATAATGGAAAAAAAAAGTTCAAAAAGATTCTTCTCTGAAACCACAGGGCCCAGAGCTTAGATATTTAGCATGTAGCAACGGCAAGTGGTCACCTACATAATTCCTGCCAATCATGCCCCTGGGTACCAAATGGGCCATGCCCTGGGGCCCCTTCACTCCCAAAGACTCATAATAGAAAAAGCTTCAAAAATCTTCTTCTCTGAAACCGCAGGGCCCAGAGCTTATATATTTAGCATGTAGTAACGGCAAGTGGTCATCTACATAATGCCTGCCAATCATGCCCCTGGGTTCTCAATGGGTCACGCCCCTAGGCCCCTTCGCTCCCATATACTCATAATGGAAAAAAGCTTTCAAAATTGCTCAACCCGTTGTGCTTGGATGAACAAGATGGCTAATATTATGAAAACCTCCTTGTGTCAACCAAAATTGCTCAAACCCTCTACTCTACCATATATTATCTTCAATTCTATTTGTACAATATGGATCAGGTGAGCGATCCCGGGCCATCATGGCCCTCTTGTATATAATGTAATAATAAATATCGTTATATGTTAAAAGAATTATAATGGGTTAGCAGAGTTGTTTTACAACTTTTCCAGACAGCCCGTCAGAGAGACTGGTCATCTGTAATACCTAACTCACAGCTAGTCATCATACCTTATCTTCCTGATACTCCTTCAAGGTGAGTGAAGTAGCTACAAATGGGTTGTTCAGTTTTCGCATTAACCCACCCCTAAATGGGACAGTGGCAATCATTACAGGTGCAGATCAAGGTCCAGTTGTTCAAAACTAATGATATTGTTAGTTGGCATGTTGTTAAAACTTCGAACATTTATTATCACAAATGTACTAATCTTTTTGCTGAAAAAATGTGAGTAGCTTTTGCAAATGCAAAAGCTACTCACATTTTTGCAGCAAAAATACCGCTGTATCAAATATTGTACTTGCTAGAACAGTTAACAGTTTGATCACTAATGAGCTAATTAAGCTCATGAGGCTTTAAACAACTGGCCCTGGTACATGTATTTTAAAGACATATGGTGAAACTTCAATGATTCAAACTCTAATGACGCATTTATGTTGGCTATTTTGAATTTGTTTTATAGCAGAATTTTTCTGATACACCCAGATAACAAATATTTGGGGATAATTTAGGAAGATTTTTCTTATTCTATCATGGAAATAATATATTGTATGAACTAATAACAATGACTTCAATGAGGTGATCCTTACAAGTCATACGTTTATGCTATAGAAGATTGAAAAGTTACTGTTAAATAATCCCAATCTTGCCTCCTGAACTGGTTCTACAGTTAGTCCTCAGTGGCGTCAATCTTCTCCAATCTTGAACATGATTTTCTTGCACACCAGACAAGGAAATCCAAAGTTTTAGCTTGGGATAGAAATTCTGTTCTAACCCTGCTGTTCTACCGGCCCCGATAGCTCAGTTGGTAGAGTGTCCGCTCCAGGGAACGGGAGGTCACAGGTTCGATCCCGGGCCGCAACATACCAAAGTCGTTAAAAATGGTACTAGCTGCTCCTCGCTTGGCACTCAGATTTACGGGGTAGAGCTAGGACTGGTTGACCCAGTGTCAGGATAATGTGACTGGGTGTGGTATCATGCAATGTGTCTGGGACATGATTCTTCAGTGAGGCAGCACTATAAAAGTGAGCATTGAGCTCCCTGTCGCAACCAGACTTTGTCGTGATATGACTGAAAAATTGTTGAAAGCAACGTTAAACCCGAATTCACACACACACAAACCCTGCTGTTCTTGCACAGTGACAGGGTAAAAATTGAATATTCTCACGTGTTTGATAAATGCATTGGTTGGATACGACCTCATATGCCCCGTCATTAAGGTTGACGTTGCAGCACGTTACATGCCATCACTAAACATCACACCATTGGTATCACAATATTGGGGATGATGGCAACTGTTGTGGCTGCAGAAAATTACAGAAATGGAAGGTATGCAAGAAAAAATAAGAATATTTCATGGTGTGAGGGGTGGATAGAAAAATCCCTCCCTGGGGAAGCCTCATGATTCTGGACAGTGATCCTCGGGATGGACTTTTCTATCCACTTCTCACACCCATCTAAGATTCTTATATTATGGCCTCAAAGATATTTTTGAACCATTGAGTCTCAACTTTATTTTCAAAATTTACTGTGCAGAGTGTTTTTGTCAGTAACAAATGAGCATACTAAAATCTAATACACTACAATCTCTTTGTAACATTGTTAATTGGGTCCAAAGCAGAAACAGTGTTAGTTAAACAACCGTGTATATCTGAACAAAAATGTATACGAGTAGATTATATAGAAAATAAAATGACCATTTTTTATAAAATCTACACATTTTTGGGATCCATCTTGAGTGTGTGAGTGTTTGGGTTTCACCTCTCACCAACAGATAAGGTCATATGGAGACAGGACCTTAGTTTAAAGACCCATCCGAAAGTTTGGAGAAGCCTGGGATCGATCCTGCGACCCCTGATTTACAAGGTGAGTAGCATAACCACTACACCAGGGAGGCTTCTGTGTTATAATGAAGTATGTTATAATAAGTTTGTGGTGAACATATTTTGAAACCACCTCATGTTAGTCAACCCTTAAAGCCCCATGTAATATTTAGAACAGACAGCAATTTTATTTCTTAGATTATTTTTTTCAGAGATAATAAGGTTTTCACATAACAAATGAATCGTTTGCGGGTTAGATGATTCACATATCGTAAAGCCATATTTTCTCTTGAAAAATTTTGAAACTACACATGTATTTATTTGAAACTGATGTCTGCTAATGTTGTGATTGCTAGTTTATCATATGACGTTGCGTCTGAGAATGTAATAACATCATGTTTTGTTTTCGATAATCCACTAGTTGATTAAATATGCAAATTAGCTAGATACGTCCTGTAACGTTACATGTACGACGTCCTTTACGACGTTGCGTTTACTTATGGCGGAATATTGACATTTTTATAAACAATCGTGAATAAAATGCGTTTTAAATGTCTTATGATAAATAGAATCTTGCATTCGTGCTCGTGTATTATTGAATTTATTAAACTCGTTGAGGAAAAGGGATAAAATGCGAGGCTTTGCCGAGCATTTTATCCCTTTTCCTCAACGAGTTTAATAAATTCAATAATACATGAGCACTCATGTAAGATCCTCTATTTAAGTGTTACTATGTATTTTCAGTTGGATTAATAAGCTATTTGTAGCTCCTAGTCGTCTGATGTTACTAACTGGTGCTGCTTTATTGGGGACATGTGGATTTATTGCAGGAATAGTTGGTATACTGCATTGGAGAGATAAGGTATTGTATATAATGTTGTATATTATGTTGAAGGAATTTTGTCTTTTAGTCTTAAGAGGGCAGTGGAACTACATGAAAGGAAACCTGTCTGTTAATGTTTCGACAGAAAACCCCAAAAGATTACAATAGAAAACAGTGCAGACCCAGTTCAGATGCCACTTTTGTGCCAATCGCAAAATGGTGGAAAGGTCATATAGTGTTACCTCTGTCCTTCCACCTCCATCCGCGATGGAAATGGCTTAAGCAATTTGCATTTAAGAATTCTTCATCAGTATCACAACTACCAGCGAGGGGCATCCATGTCCCCAACCATGTCCCTTTGACACATTAATCGTTTTTGTACCAAAAGGAATCTTCCTCCATATGTAAAGGAGCCCTTTTAAAAAATTGGAGGTGTCAGGTTATGTTTTCTTCAAAATATATTTGGGAAAAGGCTTATTTTTTTCCAAACAGTGTAGGCCCCGATCAGACGCCATGTTCTGCGGTGTCTGATCTTGGCCTGCAGTTTGCCAGGGTCCCCGTTTAGGAGTTTCCAGTCTAAAATGGGTTAAACACACAATCTGGCACTTCAAAATTATTCCTGGTGGAATGTTCAGGAAAAAATAGGTTTATCTCTAGATATTTGGGTTTCTGCAAAAAACCAAGACTAGCTAGCCAGTTGCCACAATCAGTTGGTTCTCTATTGATTTTCATCTACCCCTGATAAATAATATCAGCTTGTTATAGGTGAAATATTCTTGAAGGGCTGTAAAACCAAAATAAAATAAAATACAACAACAGAAAAATGCTTAGAATATTTACCACCCTGCATGGATATTTTGAAAGAAGGAATCTGCTCCCAGGGCTTTCAGATTATTTCTTTCAACCCATCAGTGCATAATGTATGGAAAAAGGCTAATTGACAGTTTAAACCCAGATAAGTTTACTGTTTACTAGAAGTACTGAGTTTTTGCAAAACAGAAAATAAGTAAACGTCCCTTAACTGGGCAATAGATCCATTCAACATAAAGGATCTACTGATGAAGTATTGTTTTTTAGCTCACCGGACCGATAGGTCAGGTAAGCTATTCTACTACCCCCGGCGTCGGCGTCGGCGTCGGCGTCGGCGTCGGCGTCCACAAATGTTAAAGTTTTGTGTTAAAGTTTTTTAGAAGCTCATTTCTTTTTTATGCCTACATGGATTGAGTTTATATTTGGTATCATGATAGATACTGGTGTATAGTTTTTATTTGCAATATCAGTAGCCATATCCGTGACCTTGGGTCAAGGTCACAGACTTAGAATTCTAATTTTCAAGTTTTTGTGTTAAAGGTTTTAGGAGTTCATTACTACTTTACCTTCTGATGGATTTAGTTTATACTTAATCTCAATTATTAAGCAGCAGCATCAGCTTTCATGACCGTAACCTTGGGTCAAGGTCACATACTTTGAATTTTATGGTAATTATGGTAATTTCTTTGTTTTAACATAACTATGGAGCCGTTTGAGATAGAGCCTTCATATTTGGCATGTGGGTTCCTTGTGACATTGCCTTCCCACACATACAAACAATTTTGACCTGTAACCTTGACCGTAACCATGGGTTCAAGGCCACATACTTTGAATTATTATGGTAATTATGGTATTTTTTTTGTTTTATCATAACTTTAGAACCGTTAGAGATATAGCCTTTATATTTGGCATGTATGTTCCTTGTCACATTGTCTTCCCACTCGCACAAAAAAAATTGACCTGTCACCTTGACCCTTGACCATTTGACCTACTTATCATAACTTTTTAACCATTTGAGATAGAGCCTTCATATTTGGCATGTATGTTCCTTTAGGCATTCCCTTTCCACTCATACAAAAAATTTTGACCTGTGACCTTGACACTGGACCTTTGACCTACTTTGTCATAATTTTTTAACTATTTGAGATAGAGACTTCATATTTGGCATGTAGGTACTTGTGACATTGCCTTAGCACTCATACAAAAAAAAATACCGATGACCTTGACCTTTGACCTACTTGATCATAACTTTGTAACCATTTGAGATAGAGCCTTCATATTTGGCATGTAGGTTCCTTGTGACATTGCCTTAACACTCATACAAAAAATTTTGACCTGTGACCTTGACCTGTGACCTTTGACCTTCTTTATTATAAATTTCTTACGGTTTGAGATAGAGCCTTCATATTTGGCATGTAGGTTCCTTGTGACATTCACTTTTCACTCATACAAAAAAATTTGACCTGTGACCTTGACCATAGACTTTTGACCTACTTCATATTTGGCATGTAGGTTCCTTGTGACATTGCCTTACCGCTCATGCAAAAAAAATACCTGTGACCTACTTTATTATAACTCGTGACCTTGACCCTGGACCTTTGACCTACTTTGTCATAATTTTTTAACTATTTGAGATAGAGACTTCATATTTGGCATGTAGGTTCCTTGTGACATTGCCTTAGCACTCATACAAAAAAAATATCTGTGACCTTGACCTTTGACCTACTTTGTCATAACTTCATAACCATTTGAGATAGAGCCTTCATATTTGGCTTATAAGTTCCTTGTGATATCACCTTTCCACTCATACAATTTTTTTTATCTTTGACCTACTTTATCATAACTTCGTAACCATTTGAGGTAGTACCTTCATACTTGGTATATAAATTCCTATATTTTCAACAGATTTTAATAGAACTTCACACAAATGTTGCTCATGATAATATCTCGAGCAGGTCATGGCCTCAAGGTCAAGGTCACTGTGGCTATTTTTAGAAAAACTTTGTTATCGCTCCAGAGCATGAATGTTCCTAGTGTCATTGCCTTACCACTTATACAAATTGTTTTTACCTGTGACCTTGACCTTTGACCTTTTGACCTACTTATCATTATTTTCTAATCTTTTGAGGTAGAGCCTTCATATTTGCCATGTAGGTTCCTTGTGACTTTGCCTTAACACTAGCTTTCTTACTTGATATGTAGGTTCCATGTCACATTGCCTTCCCATTCTTTTATAAAATTTTGACCTGTAACCTTGATCCTGGTCCTGTGATCTTCTTTTTTGATAACTTCTTGACCATTTGAAATAGAGCCTTTATATTTGGCAAGTTTTGATTCGTTGATTCATGTCTAAGGGTTAAATGGAATTAAAAGTGATAATAATGAGTCAAACTTGAATCATACGTGAGCCCCAAATATTGATATAGCACTGGTTTCTTTCCTAGTGACTTTGTTTCTATTATGAGTCTGAAAATTTGACTTTGCACGACTAGTCTAAGCGCGACTTCCGGTGAGCTATCCTGTCCGGCGACAGGTCTTGTTTTTTTTGTCAGAGCTGATCATGGACAGATGCCACAGTAAATTGATTAGGGGTTGATAGGTAACAGCAGTGGGTACAATAAAAGTTTAAAAAAATTCTCCCAACATGATTTTTCGTGACCAAATATGCTTGGGTGATAAAGCGTTATCTCTTGTCCAAACAGGTTCCAGGGATATATTGATCAGCCTGGCATCCTTCCATTTGTCCTTCTATAGACATAAACTTGTGATCACCATAACTTCAACACTCTTTGAGATCAGTAGAGTTGTATATGAGGCTAAGAAGAAGTGTCATTTGCAAAACCATAATTTTTGGTACCCTGGTATTTGAACTTTCTCCTTGGTACCATGGTATATGAGCTTTGTCCCTTGACAGTATAACCTGTCTATGAGTAGACACAACCTTGTGATCGTAACACAACTACCCTTTGAGATACATTGATGGCACTGGGTACATTTGTACACTAGACATGTCATGTGCAAGAATCACAACTGTGGGTGCTGTGATATTTTTGTTTTCTTATCTTGCAATATAATCTTGTGATCACCATAACTCCAAAACTCTTAGCAATATATTGATGATACTTGTTACTGTTGTACACAAGAAGGCATTACATGAGTAAGAACCACAACTCTGGGTGCCATGATGTTTTGGTTATTTCCCCTCACTCTATAACGGTTACCTTGCCATTGATAATCCAACCATGTATACAGAAAACGCCAAGAGCACAAGGTATTAGACCGGTTTATTATCTAACTTGGTGAAAAGTCCACATCAGGTTCTTTGATCTTAGTGCAGCGAAATTTGACCCGTGTGTCAAAATTATTACTACGAACACAGTGCAAACAATGTGACAGGGTGGGAAAATTAGGTCAATCAATATAGGACATACGCTAGTTTGTTTACACAAGTCATTAATTTATGGCTAACTATAGAACAGGTATTTGAATATAAAATTGGTTTTTCACAAGGCACAATTCTCAATCCACCTTAACATTGCATGTTAAAAGTAGAAGTAAAACAAAGATCAGGAATGGATACAATTAACTTACTCCACCCACCAGAGACACCAAACCAGAGACACCAAAGGGAAAGAAACACGAACATTAAGCGACCAGACCATAATGGAAACCTAAACAAAGGAAGGCCATAAGGACAGTCACTTTCCCACAAAATGGCCATATGGCCATCCAAAATAAAAAGACACAAGTGATACGCACAGTAAGTAACAAACAATAACATCAATAAACCGCCACAGAAGAACCGCCTTGGAACGATCAGTGAAAAGATTTCCACTGGGGGGCTTAAATCGATTTTACTTGGCCACAATCCTCGCCCTTACTTCCGTCGCGATTTAGACAAATAATTTGTTCAGTCCGCATGAAGGCCTCCTAACTCATCAGTGCAACATCTCCGTGAACACAAATAATCAAAGCACCACAGAGGTGAGACAATGGTGACGATTCGACAGCAAGATGAAGCCTTCGAGAAAAAAGTGCCGTTTTTGTTTACCCGTTCTAAACGATATTTTTATTTAAGAAATACGCTCCATTGAAACCAATAACATAAAACACCTGTGTATTACGCCCTTGAATGGATTAAAATGAAACCATATGACGTCATTTTGATCACGTGGCTTCAATATCGGTCTCCATTTGTAGACAAAGCAATTTGTTTCATGATATGGGTAGTAGACTTGTGTAATTGTGAAATATGTATTTATATTCTTTAGAACTCAGTTTGGCCATATAAGATTTTCAATGACGTTTTGGTTCGAGAGTAAAGAAATGTTTTTCGATGACAAAAAAGAGGTGTGTATTACGTCCTTGACTGAATTAATGTGTATTGTGTAAACGGAAACCGTATGATGTCATTTTCCGACCACGTGGCTGCAATATCGGTCGCCATTTGTAAACAAAGCAATTTGTATGGACTTATGTAATCATGAAATAAGAGAAATATTTTAAAGGCTTTAGAAGAAGAAATGTAGTGACCAAGGAACTGGTCTTTGACTACACCACGCTGGTTCTTTCCTGTTACCGAGTAACCCGGATATTGGGAAAATGAAAGAAGATGAAATTTGGCATGTTTGAACGATGTGAGCAATACTTGCTGTTTATAATAAGATACTGATGTTCATATTCGTTGAACAAGTGTAAGAGCAATATTGGTATGTCATTTGTTACGCTAATAACACATTTTGAAATTGCAAATCACTACTGAAGTTTACGGAAATTACCGAAACTGGTTCGGCATTTTCCATAATTTTTTTGTGTAATCTGGCTGGACCGATTTGGATTCTTCAGTTTTGCGAGCCCTGCTATAACCTCATGATCACAGTAGCTCCAATATTCTTTGAGATATATTGATGGTATTCTATACAATTGTACACAAGGTTGATAAGTCTGGTCCTCTGCCAGCTGTATTGATCCTTTGACCAGTAAAGTTGACCTCATACCTGTAACTAGGTCAGTACAATGTCACTTGATTAATAGCATATATATATATATATTACAGTTTTGTCAGTTATGTCTTTCATACCTTTCTATTTTAGATAGAGGATAAGAAGGAGAAGAGACAGGAATCTCAGCGCTTCCACTTTGATGCCATGTGATCTGATTTACGAAAGGCAGGAGTTGAAAAATCCAAGAGCTATCATCAGGGAAATTACAATTAAGCATTCATGCTGAGCTGAGTACTTGCTAAGTGGAGTGTTGGTGATAATTTGTGGAATGTTTTCTTATGTCTCAGTTGAAACATATGTATTAGAATTGCCTGATAGAGGAGATTCTGTTATGTTTCCACATTTTTTTATTTTAAAATGATCTTTCATGATACTTATTAGAAGTAATTGCATTGGGCCAGTTGTTCAAAACCTATTAGTTAGCACATACTTAAAACTTTCATCATTTAATGTGGAATGTATACTGTTTTTGTAGGAAAATGTGAGTTCACATTTTTCAGCAAAAATGCCAATGTATTAGGTGTTTTGCTTACCGAAACAGTAAGCGTTTTGACCACTAATGAGCTCATTAAACTAATGATGCTTTGAACATCTGGGCCCTCGTACATTTATGAGAAAAAATATTGTAATCATTTCAACTGACCCATGAGAAAAGGATCCTTAACATTCTCCTATGTATGGTCTTCAAAAGAGCATGAACAGCCAACCAATAGGGCTGGTCACATGACCTTTCGTGAAGCCATCTCAAGGTCTCCTTGACATGTCGGCAAGCAGCAAAGACTGTGGCAAGATTGCGCATATGCGCAGTCTCGCCAGAGTCTTTGCTGCTTACCCATGGAGTAAGTAACCTTTTCTCACGAGCTGGTTCCTGTCTTTCAATTTTCCATCATTGTCTGTTGTAGAGACTTGTTTCAATGATTTTAACAAGGATAAACGTTGATGAAGATTTGAAAGAAACGATAACAACATTTTTGTCATATACTTCTTTTTTATTAGCTCGATTTACAAAAATGTAAGGGGGAGCTATTGCCATACCCCCAGCATCGGCGTCTGCACTTGGTTAAAGTTTACCTGCAAGCTCTTATATGTGATGTTTTACAAGTTTATTTTGAATATATAATAAACAATTGTTAAAAAACAATATTTAACATTATCATTGTACTTCATTTTTCAGGTTTTTTGGCTTAAATTGGACTTTTTGAGAAGTTAATATTTTCCTCTGTATGACCTCCCTTATTTCCCTGTGTTAAAGTTTACCTGCAAGCTGCGTGAGTTCAACCCCGGGGGAGGCATGTTTTTATGCCCCCACCATTCGAAGAATGGTGGAAAGGGCATATAGCGTTGCCCCTGTCCGTCCATCCGTCCGTGCATCCGAAACTTAAACGTGGTCAATTACTTCTTTATTTCTTGATGGATTTTAAAATTACTTCGCAGAAATGTTAACCATCATGAGACGACGTGTCACGTGCAAAACCCAGGTCCGTGCCTCCAAGGTCAAGGTCATACTTAGAGGTCAAAGGTCAAAAAAAGGGTCCGAAACTTAAACGCAGTCAATAACTTTCTTATCTCTGGATGGATTTTGAAATTACTTTGTAGAAATGTTAACCATCATGAGACGATGTGTCACATGCAAAACCCAGGTTGGTACCTCCAAGGTCAAGGTCATACTTAGAGGTCAAAGGTGAAAAAAGGGTCCGAAACTTAAACGCAGTCAATAACTTTCTTATTTCTGGATGGATTTTGAAATTACTTTGTAGAAATGTTAACCATCATGAGACAATTTGTCACATGCAAAACCCAGGTCCCTACCTCCAAGGTCAAGGTCATATGTAGAGGTCAAAGGTCAAAAAAGGGTCCGAAACTTAAACGCAGCCAATAACTTATTTCTGGATGGATTTTGAAATTATTTTGAAGAAATGTTAACCATCATGAGAAAATGTGTCACCTGCAAACCATGATCCGTACCTCCAAGGTCAAGGTCATACTTAGAGATCAAATGGCATAAAAAGGGTCCAAAACTTAAACACGGTCAGTAACTTTCTATGGATGAATACGAACATAGACATATTTCAGGCGGGGCATCCGTGTCCTATGGACGCATTTCTAGTTTTTTTTTTTTTTTTTTTCGTTTCTTTTTTTTTTTTTTTTTTTTTTTCTTTTCAAAATCATAGCGGGTCTGGGGCTCAAGGTCAAGGTCACTGTGGCTATTTTTAGAAAAACATTGTCATCGCTATAGCGCCTTCCTTTATTGATGGATTTTTATATAACTTCACTCAAATGTTGGGTATAATGATATCTCGAGTGACTTTGACTTTCAGGGTCCAGAGCTTAAAGTCAAGGTCACTACTTTCATGGTTACACGGTCAAGGTCATTGTGGCTATTTTTAAAAAAACATTGTCAACGCTCTTTCACCTTAATTTATTGATGGATTTTAATATAACTTCACACAAATGTTGGCTATGATGATATCTCTAGCAAGTTCGATTCAGGGTCTGGGGCTGAAGGTCAAGGTCACTGTGGCTATTTTTCGGAAAAAAACTTTGTGATCCCTCTAGTGCCTACATTTATGGATTGATTTTAATATAACTTCACACAAATGTTGGGTATGATGATATATCGAGCAGGTTTGACTTTCAGGGTCTGGGGCTGAAGGTCAAGGTCACTATGGCTATTTTTAGAAAATCTTTTTCATCGCTCTTGTGCCTTTATTTATGGATGGATTTTAATATAACTTCACACAAATATTGGGTATGATGATATTTTGAGTGACTTTGACTTTCAGGTTACGGGGCTGAAGGTCAAGGTCACTGTGGCTATTTTTAGAAAAACTTTGTGATCGCTCTAGTGCCTACATTTATGGATGGATTTTAATATAACTTTACACAAATGTTGGGTATGATGATATCTCGAGCGAGTACGACTTTCAGGGTTTGAGGCTGAAGGTCAAGGTCACTGTGGCTATTTTTAGAAAAACTTTGTGATCACTCTAGTGCCTACATTTATGGATGGATTTTAATATAACTTTACACAAATGTTGGGTATGATGATATCTCGAGCGAGTTTGACTTTCAGGGTCTGGGGCTGAAGGTCAAGGTCACTGTGGCTATTTTTAGAAAAACTTTGTCATCGCTCTTGCACCTTCATTTATTGATGGATTTTAATATAACTTGACACAAATGTTTGGTATGATGATATCTTGAGTGACTTTGACTTTCCGGGTCAGGGGCTGAAGGTCAAGGTCACTGTGGCTTTTTTTTAGAAAAACTTGATCATTGCTGTAGTGCCCACATTTATTGATGGAATTAAAGATAACTTCATACAAATGTTGGGTATGATAATATCTCGAGTCAGCTCAACTTTCAGGGCCTGGGGCTCAAAGTCAAGGTCACTGTGGCAATTTTTAGAAAAACTTTGTCATCACTCTTAAGTACCTACATTTATTGATGGATACAATGTATTTTTACACAAATGCTAGGCTTGGCTTTTTTTATTTTTTTTTTAATTTGTCTTGCACGAGGGGATTTGTATCGTCTGTAATGCCTTGTTATTTCTTGGAAGTTTGTAGAATTTTTTTTTATTAAATATAAATTTCGTTTTCATCTTTTTTTACAGTGAAAAGGCTTGAAAACAGGATGATTAGGGGTCCTTTTTGGTTCTCTTACATTTGCTGCAGTCTCTTGGGCTTCTTTACCGAAGAAAAGATTTTGATAACTTGCCCTCATCCATCTTAGGCCCCAAAAGGGGAGCTATGTTGTCTTCTGACAACTCTTGTTTCTTCTGCAAGCTGCAGATGCACAGGTTTGTCTTGATCTTCACCAGTAACCAATGCTGATTTGTTTTTTTTTTTTCCACTAAGCAAGATCAAAGGAAAAGTAACTGTGATTACGGTATTCAGTGTAATTAGAATAGATGTTGTAATAAGTGCATACCAACACTTCGTTTCAAGAAGTATAGTTCCCACTAATTTAGAGTGCAAGACCCTTATCCCGCTGAATAATTAGTTTAGCCACACCCCTTTCTGACTTTGAACCAATCAGATTACTTAATGTCATTTATTCCTAAAAATTCATAAACTGAATGTCAAACAGTGTAGATCCTAAGCAGATGGTCTGGATCTACACTGTTTGCAAAGGTAGGGATTATTGTGTTCAGTGGGATGAGAGTTAAGTTGTAACAGTGCTAAAAGCCCACTGTTACATACCAATTATTCTGCCTTTTTGTCGCACCTGCTTTAGCAGGAAGACATAGGCGTGCAAGTTTCCGTCCTTCCTTCTGTTCGTCCATCTGCCAGTGCGTTCGTTTGTCCGCACCAACGAAACGACATTTAGGGGGCAAAAAATTTGGACAGTTTGACACTTAAGTATATATTCGTGAGTCCAAATGGGGTTTATTCCGTTATTTGGGTACTTAAGTGGCAAAAATTCGCTCTTAGGTGGCTTGCCGCTTAAGAGAATTTGCCGCTTAAGTAGTCAATATGCCGACGCCTAGCCACTTAAGTATCGGTTCGTGAGAACGTCCGTCCGTCCGTCTGTCCGTCCGTCCGTCCGTCCGTCTGGTTGTCCGTCCGTCTTTCCGTCAACATTTTACACTGGGTGTCTTGTCATCGCAACTCCTCCTACAGTTTCATACCGATTATTTTCAAACTTTGCGTGTGTTTTTGCCATGGTATAAGGATGCGCATGTGGTTTGGACTTTATCGTCCGATCAATTTTTGTCACTTTTTCCACATTGAGAAATTAGTCATTTTTAACCTACAATTGATATATGATAGGTACCTCTTGTCATCACAACTCCTCTTACAGTTTTATACCAATCATTTTGAAACTTTGCGTATGCTTTCGCCATGGTTTGAGGATGTGCATGTGGTTTCAACATAATTCTCAGAATATTATTAGCTCACCTGAGCCGAAGTCTCAAGGTGAGCTATTGTGATCGGTCAAACCAGTGAATGGATTTTGATATAATTTCACAGGAATGTTGCTTGAGTGACCCTCTTTCAAAATTACCTAAATCGTTCCGCTTAGTTAAACAAAATGGCCACCAGAGCTAAAAATAGAAAAACCTTTAAATGACATCTCTTCCTAGGCAAATGGCCCAATTTGAAAATAATTTCACAGGAACGTTCCTTGAGTGACCCTCTTTCAAAATTGCCTAAATCGTTCCGCTCCGTTAAACAAAATGGCCGCCAGAGCTAAAAATAGAAAAACCTTTAAATGACATCTTCTTCTAGGCAAATGGCTCGATTTGAAAATAACTTCACAGGAATGTTCCTTGAGTGACCCTCTTTCAAAATTGCCTAAATCGTTCTGCTCCGTTAAACAAAATGGCCGCCAGAGCTAAAAATAGAAAAACCTTTAAATGACATCTCCTCCTAGGCAAATGGCCCAATTTGAAAATAATTTCACAGGAACGTTCCTTGAGTTAGCCTCTTTCAAAATTGCCTTAATCATTTTGCTCCATTAAACAAAATGGCCGCCAGAGCCAAAAATAGAAAAACCTTTAAATGACATCTCCTCCTAGGCAAATGGCCCGATTTGAAAATAATTTCACAGGAATGTTGCTTGAGTGACCCTCTTTCAAAATTACCTAAATCGTTTCGCTCCGTTATACAAAATGGCCGCCAGAGCTAAAAATAGAAAAACCTTTAAATGACATCTCTTCCTAGGCAAATGGCCCGATTTGAAAATAGTTTCACAGGAACATTCCTTGAGTGACCCTCTTTCAAAATTGCCTAAATCGTTCCGCTCCGTTAAACAAAATGGCCGCCAGAGCTAAAAATAGAATCATTTGAAACTTTGCGTGTGCTTTCGCCATGGTTTGAGGATGTGCATGTGGTTTCAACATAATTCTCAGAATATTATTAGCTCACCTGAGCCGAAGTCTCAAGGTGAGCTATTGTGATCGGTCAAACCAGTGAATGGATTTTGATATAATTTCACAGGAACGTTCCTTGAGTGACCCTCTTTCAAAATTGCCTAAATCGTTCCGCTCCGTTAAACAAAATGGCCACCAGAGCTAAAAATAGAAAAACCTTTAAATGACATCTTCTTCTAGGCAAATGGCTCGATTTGAAAATAACTTCACAGGAATGTTCCTTGAGTGACCCTCTTTCAAAATTGCCTAAATTGTTCCACTCCTTTAAACAAAATGGCCGCCAGAGCTAAAAATAGAAAACCTTTAAATGACATCTCCTCCTAGGCAAATGGCCCAATTTGAAAATAATTTCACAGGAACGTTCCTTGAGTGAGCCTCTTTCAAAATTGCCTTAATCATTCTGCTCCGTTAAACAAAATGGCCGCCAGAGCCAAAAATAGAAAAACTTTTAAATGACATCTCCTCCTAGGCAAATGGCCCGATTTGAAAATAATTTCACAGAAATGTTGCTTGAGTGACCCTCTTTCAAAATTGCCTAAATCGTTCTGCTCCGTTAAACAAAATGGCCGCCAGAGCTAAAAATAGAAAAACCTTTAAATGACATCTCTTCCTAGGCAAATGGTCTGATTTGAAAATAATTTCACAGGAACATTCCTTGAGTGACCCTCTTTCAAAATTGCCTAAATTGTTCCGCTCCGTTAAACAAAATGGCCGCCAGAGCTAAAAATAGAAAAACCTTTAAATGACATCTTCTTCTAGGCAAATGGCTCGATTTGAAAATAACTTCACAGGAATGTTCCTTGAGTGACCCTCTTTCAAAATTGCCTAAATCGTTCCACTCCGTTTAACAAAATGGCCGCCAGAGCTAAAAAAATAGAAAAACCTTTAAATGACATCTCCTCCTAGGTAAATGGCCCAATTTGAAATAATTTCACAGGAACGTTCCTTGAGTGAGCCTCTTTCAAAATTGCCTTAATCATTCTGCTCTGTTAAACAAAATGGCCGCCAGAGCCAAAAATAGAAAAACTTTTAAATGACATCTCCTCCTAGGCAAATGGCCCGATTTGAAAATAATTTCACAGGAATGTTGCTTGAGTGACCCTCTTTCAAAATTACCTAAATCGTTCCGCTTAGTTAAACAAAATGGCCACCAGAGCTAAAAATAGAAAAACCTTTAAATGACATCTCTTCCTAGGCAAATGGCCCGATTTGAAAATAATTTCACAGGAACGTTCCTTGAGTGACCCTCTTTCAAAATTGCCTAAATCGTTCCGCTCCGTTAAACAAAATGGCCGCCAGAGCTAAAAATAGAAAAACCTTTATATGACATCTCTTCCTAGGCAAATGGTCTGATTTGAAAATAATTTCACAGGAACATTCCTTGAGTGACCCTCTTTCAAAATTGCCTAAATCGTTCCGCTCCGTTAAACAAAATGGCCGCCAGAGCTAAAAATAGAAAAACCTTTAAATGACATCTCCTTCTAGGTAAATGGCCCAATTTGAAATAATTTCACAGGAACGTTCCTTGAGTGAGCCTCTTTCAAAATTGCCTTAATCATTCTGCTCTGTTAAACAAAATGGCCGCCAGAGCCAAAAATAGAAAAACTTTTAAATGACATCTCCTCCTAGGCAAATGGCCCGATTTGAAAATAACTTCATCGGAATGTTCCTTGAGTGACCCTCTTTCAAAATTGCCTAAATCGTTCCGCTCCGTTAAACAAAATGGCCGCCAGAGCTAAAAATAGAAAAACCTTTAAATGACATCTCCTCCTTGGCAAATAGCCCAATTTGAAAATAATTTCACAGGAACGTTCCTTGAGTGACCCTCTTTCAAAATTGCCTTAATCATTCTGCTCCGTTAAACAAAATGGCCGCCAGAGCTAAAAATAGAAAAACCTTGAAAAGACATCTCCTCCTAGGCAAATGGCCCGATTTGAAAATAATTTCACAGGAACGTTCCTTGAGTGAGCCTTAAAATTGCCTAAATCGTTCCGCTCCGTTAAACAAAATGGCCGCAAGAGCTTAAAATAGGAAAACCTTTAAATGACATCTTCTTCTAGGCAAATGGCTCGATTTGAAAATAACTTCAGAGGAATGTTCCTTGAGTGACCCTCTTTCAAAATTGCCTAAATCGTTCCGCTCCGTTAAACAAAATGGCCGCCAGAGCTAAAAATAGAAAAACCTTTAAATGACATCTCCTCCTAGGCAAATAGCCCAATTTGAAAATAATTTCACAGGAACGTTCCTTGAGTGACCCTCTTTCAAAATTGCCTTAATCATTCTGCTCCGTTAAACAAAATGGCCGCCAGAGCTAAAAATAGAAAAACCTTGAAAAGACATCTCCTCCTAGGCAAATGGCCTGATTTGAAAATATTTTCACAGGAATGTTGCTTGAGTGACCCTCTTTCAAAATTGCCCAAATCGTTCCGCTCCGTTAAACAAAATGGCCACCAGAGATAAAAATAGAAAAACCTTCAAATGACATCTCCTCCTATGCAAATGGCCCGATTTGAAAATAACTTCACAGGAACGTTCCTTGAGTGACCCTCTTTCAAAATTGCCTAAATTGTTCCACTCTGTTAAACAAAATGGCCACCAGAGCTAAAAATAGAAAAACATTTAAATGACATCTCCTCCAAGGCAAATGGCACGATTAGGAAATAATTTCACAGGAACGTTCGTCGAGTGACCCTTTTTCAAAATTGTCTAAATCGTTTTGCTCGTTAAACAAAATGGCCACCAGAGCTAAATATAGAAAAAACCTTTAAATGACATCTTCTCCTAGGCAAAGAGCCCGATTTGAAAATAATTTCACAGGAATGTTCCTTGAGTGACCCTCTTTCAAAATTGCCTAAACTATTCCGCTCTGTTAAACAAAATGGACACCAGAGCTAAAAATAGAAAAACCTTCAAATTCCACTACAATGAAAAATAACCTCCAAAGAAAAATCTTTGGTCCACATCTCCTTAAAGCAGTGAATCCTTCATTTCAATAAGCTTTGAAACATCTTGGATTCAGGTGAGCGATTCAGGGCCATCATGGCCCTCTTGTTTCTCACTTTTTGCACATTATGATCTTAGCCATTTTTATGCTTTAGTTGATATACAATAGGGATCTCTTGTCATCGCAACTCCTCTTACAGTTTTATATGGATCATTTTGAAACTTTGTGTGTGTTTTTGCTATGGTATGAGGAAGTGCATGTGGTTTGGACTTGACTTCCGATCAATTTTTATCACATTTTCCACATTGTGAACTTAGTCATTTTTAACCTTCACTTGATATATGATAGGTACCTCTTGTCATCGCAACTCCTCTTACAGTTTTATACCAATCATTTTGAAACTTTGCATGTGCTTTTGCCATGGTATGAGGATGTGCATTTGATTTCGACATAATTCTCAGAATATTTTTTTTCGCTTATTGCGCATTGTGAAATTAGTCATTTTTAGCTTCTATTGATATACAGGAGGTACCTCTTTGTCACCGCAACTCCTCTTACAGTTTTATACTAATCATTTTGAAACTTTGCATGTGTTTTTGCCATGGCATGAGACCCTGCTCGTGGTTTGGACTTAATCTTTGGATCAATTTTTGTCACTTTTTCCACATTGTGAACTAAGTCATTGTTAACCTTCAGTTGATATATGATAGGTACCTTGTCATCGCAACTCCTCTTTCAGTTTTATACTAATCATTTTGAAACTTAGCTTGTGTTTTCTCCATGATATGAGGATGTTCATATGCTTTGGATATAATTCTTGGATCATTTTAGTTCATTTTATCACATTGTGAAATTAGTCAGTTTTTTAGCTCACATATATAGGCTATGGATTCTTCTCAAAGCCCTATATTCATCTCTTCTGCCTTAAATAAACTTTTATTTTTTGTGTTGGGCAGGTGGGGAGCAGGTGCGACATCAACTTCGCCGAAGTTGAATTTCTGGTTGATAGAGGGGAGAGACCTGGCTTGTTTTTGTTAAAGAACCTGTTGTATTCCAGCATCCTTGCATCTTATGCCAACTTTGGACATTATTGGTCTGACTTAACATTTCCAGCAATGACGTGAAGGCAGTGATGCGGAATTGATTCAAATACTTTATACTTTCCATCTTTGAGAAGGCTCCGTGGTGTAGTGGTTATGCTACTCGCCTTGTAAACCAGGGATCGCAGGATCGATCCCGGGCTTCTCCAGACTTTTGGATGAGTCTTTAAAGCTAGGTCCCGTCTCTGTATGACCGTAGCTGTTGGTGGGACGTAAAACTAAAAAAACTCGCTAAGACTGGTACCAAAGTTGATCAGACAAAACTGTTTCAAAGTCAGCATGAGGAGTATACAGCTGTGCCTGACTGCAGGCTGAACAAAGGAACTTTCCAGGTTTGCTTTTATCAATAGAATTAAATGTTTATGCACTTATTAAGCAGATACAGTAAAATTCCTATATTAAGACCACCTTTGGGACTGTTCAAAAGTGGTCTTAAAGACCACTTTTGAACAGTCCCAAAGGTGGTCTCTGACAAGATGCCACTGTGTGCAGAAAACACTAAGAAAAAATAACTGAAACTTTCAAAATAGGCTTTTTAAAGCAGAATTAGTCTCATTTTTTGGTGGTCTTAATAGCGGAATTTTATTGTACTGTAATGATCCTAAGTATTGGGACAGTCAGGCCTAAGTCAACAGTGCAGACCCAGTTTTAGGCACAGTCTGATCTCGATCTGCACTGTTTGCCATTCTGTCTGCACCTTTTGGACTCCTTGCTGGACCATGAAACAAATTTGTAAAAATATTAGGAGAATTACAGCGAGTCCTCAAGGTGTCCAAATTGTTTAGGATTTCTATTCACCTTATTTGCATTAACTGCTGGTTCCTAGTCTGAAGGTTATCAGTGTTGGAAAAACAGGTAACCAGACCCCCCTGACCTTGAAAGGTCAGGGGGTCTGGTAACCTGTTTTTCCTTTATTGGCAATGTGCAATCTGGGAGCCAGCAAATAATGCAAATATGGTGAATGGTATGGTATTTGAGGGTAATTTTTCATTTTCTTATTCTCCTATGAAAGAAACATATGTTGTTGGTACTTGTTGAAATCACTTCATTGAGGTAATTCTAACTTGCATTATACCAACGTTAAGTGGAGCGTGATAGCTCTGTGGTTAGTGCACTTGCCTCTGATGCTAGAGGTCCCGGGTTCGATCCCCGGCAGCGGCGATAAATTTTCGGTGTCCGAACATGCTCCATTGGCATCATTTGCAGGGATGAATGTCATAAAGTGCACCATCCTTCGGATCGGGACGTTAACTGGAGGCCCCCTGTGCAGGGAGAACCATTCCCTGTGCAGGTTAAAGATCCCTACCGTAATTACATGATTACTGTGTAGGCTTTCATCCTGCAAAACCTGGAGTGTATGTAATATACACCTGCGGTAATGGTCAAATGTGACCGACGCAGTATCAGAAGATAGATAGATAGATGGATAAGGAAAATGATCTTAACTTACACCCATTACTGGTCAGGATTTAACCCATTCTGTACCAGAAGCCCCAAAATGGGTACCCTTGCAAACAGTGCAGGCCCAGATCAGACACCACAGAATGCGGCGTCTGATCGGGGCCTCCACTGTTTGATAAAAGTTCAGCCATTTTCCAAATAAATTTTAAAGATAACACAAATTGTCATCCCTAAATTTCGAAATTGACTGCTATAGATAAGGAGGAAGATTCAGTTTGGTACAAAAAGGGTTAAAGTGAATCTATACACCTTCAAGGGAGACAACCCTTTTCAGAATTGAATTTCTGAAAACTCTGGATGGATTTATTTGTTGTTTTTTTTTTTTTAGTTTTACTGCCCAGTCAAAACTATTTAGGTCATATGCCAGCAAGTTTACCCAACTGCACTTCCTGGGCAGGCTTATACATAAGCGGTTAACCAGTACAGTGCACATCCTTTAGTCAGAAACTGACAACTGCCCTTCTTGAAAAAGGACAAAAGTGTGTAAGGACTCTCAGGCTGAGATATAAAGAAATATGCAAAGACACAAAAAATAAGCCAACATATGCAAAGACACCAAATAGAATGCAAAGACATGTTCAAAAGCAAAAAAAAAAATGTAGGCAGATATGAAATAAGGAATAGTAAAAAATCGAAAAAAAAAATGTTTAAAGTTTGAAAGGCACGAAAAGACATGCAAAGATGCACAAAAGACAGGCAAAGACACAGCAAAGATGGGCACAGACACACAAACATACATAAAAATATGCCTGAAGAGCACCCCGTTCCCCTCTCAACAAATAAACGTTATGCATAGTCACCAAAGACATGCATATATTATTGAAGTCCAAAATGCTCAGACACCAAATAGAATGCAAAGACATGCTCAAAAGCAAAACGAAATATAGGCAGATATGAAGTAGATATAAAGATATAGAAAAAGATGTTCAAAGTTTGAACGACACACAAAGATGGACAAAGGCACATAAAAATATGCCAAAAAGAGCACCCTACTCTCCCCACTCACCCTCGACAGATAAACATTATGCACAGCCACAGAAGACATGCATATATCATAGAAGACAAAAATATGCAAAGGCTATCTGAGATAAAAAGAAATATGCAAAGACACACACACACACTCACACACACGTACACACAATATAAACCAAGATATGCGAATAAACCAAAGAGAATGCAAAAACATGCACAAAGGCATTCTTTAAAAGCTAGATATAAATGTGGATACAAATATTCACTTTTGACCCAAGACTGATTAAGTGAGAGCGTGCTGTTAAATTTGGATATTTGCTTTTTAAAGTTCATATATCTATATGTTTCCAGGCCGCACCATGAGGAGACACTCTCTTCATGGCCTAGGTTTTTATTATGATTTTATATTTTCTTTTATATCTTCTATTTCTTTTATCTTTTCCTTTTTTATTTTAAGTAATTTTTTTTTTTGCTCTTTTTCTCTTTTTTTTATTTTTTGTTTTTGAAATTTCACTTTTGTTTTTAGAATCTACAAACATAATATACATATATATACGGAGCATGTAATGAATACCTCTCTAAACCCCACTTTTCGAGAAAACGGAGGTTTACAGGGTATACAACATTGTTTTCTTTATTTTGACTACATGACATAGCATCACGATAACATGTCTGTAAAACGAACATCCCCTTAAATCCCATTTACACAGAGAAAACTGGTGTTTACAGGGCTATACATTATTTTCTTAATTTCTGATCCTAGACATTTGTTGTGAGTATTCGTTTGAACCACATAAGTGACACATCCCTTGTTTGTAATAAAGGATAGCAGATCTTCCAGTTGCTTTTCAGTCTAGCATATAATCAAAGGTGGTTTTTCTTTTCTACAGTGTGTTATTTTGTGCCGCAAATTTCTATTTTATTGTTGCTTTTCTTTTCTTTTTCTTGCGTTGTTTGCCTGCTCTTAGCATTTGGCATTGTTTTAAGTCACGTGGGTATACACAAGAGTCACTGTGATGAATGATTTCACTATATACGCCACTGAGCTTTTGGTGTTTCGCTTTTTCTTTTACTGTACTTAACACTTCAGGATCATTTCATTTATATGCCTGAGTGTTCACTTTTGAGTTGCCATGTGGTGGTGCCTCAGTTTGACAACCAATGTAGTCAACCACTGCAATATTTTTCCTACTCCCTATTCACTAATTGTTGGGGCAGTCCGTGGAATGAGCTAAAAGTTTTTTAAAGTTAGAGTCTCGTTTAAGACACATGTAATAGCGGTACATTGTTACAACACAGTCTTTTGGTGGGTGTTGAGTCATGATCACTAGTTCCTTCTATGCTTGCTCCCTTTTCTCAGTGTTTACAAAATTTTCTTTCAATATTACATGAGTCACTTTAAACAGATTTGATCCTTGTTGTTCTGTAAGGAAATGTTTTCACCCTATGCGATTTCTTGTTGTCCCATGCACCACAATCGTCAAAATCTTCATTTCTGTTGCCATCACCTTGCTTGTTAATGTTACATTCCTTATTTAACAATATAAACGCATTTTCTTTCTTATCCTGTGGCACCTTTTCGAGAGTTGGGATATCACCTGCTATAATATTTAGTTTTAGAGCTGGCATCATTGGTTTGTCGTTGTCCAGAGTATACATTCCATTCACAGTATCAGAATCATTTGCATTTTCAGTAAACCTGACGGTGTATGAGTTCAGGATGTCAGTGTTATCCACTACATCTGGTCCTGATTGCTGTGTCACAAGATGCTACATTGTTCAATGTTTCGCAACAATAATGCTTGACACCACTGAAGGATTCTAGATGTTGTTCTTTTATATTGGAGATATCACAGGTTTTCACATTATTTCCCTCGTGGTCCTCAGTACAAGTAACAACAGTATTCGCGTGTGCTTATAATATGAGCCCCGCCAAGCGAATTTGTGTCTTCGAGCATTCCGTCATGACAATTTTTAACTGCGCATGCCCAGCCATTCAGAGGGGCCAGGGATATGGCTTTCTGTCTGAAGGTTCCTCTTGATTCACTGCTTGTATGAGCGAGCAGCGAAGGTTCTGGCGAGACTGCGCGGATGCGCAGGCTCGCCTGAACCTTCGCTGCTCGCATAGGCGATAAGTACCAAAATCGCTTGACGGGGCCCATATGTTGTTCCATTTCTGTAACTGTCTTGCAGCTGAAGTTGTGTGTTGAGTTTAGTTCTTCAACACATGGTTGTAGTGATTTGGTTATGCAGGTAACACTGTGTTCTGCTTTCATTTCTTCATCATCTGATTTTCGACGTTGTGCGGACTGGGCCAAGTTGTCTTGTTTGGTGATATTTTGATGCTTCTTTGGTACATCAGCTACATTTTCTTTGCGGGAATCTGATGGTTCGATGATACTTATCGAAGGAACAAAATGATTGGGTGTCCAGAAATCGGTTGTTTGGAAACCAATCTTTGTCCTCATGATGTTGAGGTGGGGTTTATGTTCTACTCTCTGTGTGTCAAATGGCATATGGGAACTAGTTAGCATCTTTGCTACGAAATCACGACTGCCAAACTTTTGGGTATACTGCCGTTATTTCCCTTTAAGCTCATCGTTTGCCACTTGTATTGTCCATGCAGACAAATATCCACCAGGTATCGCACACAAAATGCATGCCTCTTCAAAACTTGGCTAACATAACATAAAATTTCTAGCATATGGCTGGGTTGTGAAGTATTCTTTACCAAGGACCATCGGTATACATGTGCATACATTTATTTCCACTGCCTGTTCTTCCATTCCACATATTGCAGCAGAGAGGGAGTTGAATAGCCAGTTACCGTCTCTGTTCGTCAGAATTGGTTGCATATGTAAATCAACATCAGACATTTCCAGGTACAACACAGAACTATAATCTATCCGCAAATTTGATCTGTTCAATAGGTTTGAGTTTTCACTTTCATTTTCTCTCTGTTTATCACTGCATTCAGATGATTAAAGCTGATATCAGATTCCTATGAAAAAAATACTATTATAATTCATACAGTACCGGTTTTTGTCTCAGAGCAGCTCAATAACAAAATGACTCATACATTTTCCGGATAAAATAACCACCTATGTTTCGGAGTACTCATTTCTGAAAATGTATTTGGTTATCCCAAATGCCTTATAATGTCTGTTTTGGGACTACAACCCATCTTTATGTGTATTCGCGCTTTGCTGTGTCTCAAAAATGAAAGATGAATCGTGATATATAATTCTTTACATTATTTCAAGAACAACAACAAAAACTATTTTGTACATATATATCATATATTCATTCATCTGTAGATGTCTTTGGTTATCCAAAATATCATTTGATGTCTATTTTGGGACTTGGCCCCGTCTTTGTGCATCTTTTCCAATCTTTCAGCATCTTTGCCTGTTTTTGCATGTCTCTTGCTGTCTTTGCAGTGTTTAGGACTTGAATCAGTAGAAGGCAGAGAATGACCGTCCAAAAGGTTCCATGATCTTTCTACAGAAATGAATGGGGCCGGGCCCAGCAGGTTTCGAACTCGCGACCTCCTGATCTGAGCTACCGAGGCCAGTACTCTAGACATAATGTTTCATTTTCGACTAGTTCCTGTGGAGACAAATCTTATTTTAGAGTAGACCGTTTTCAGATGAATCTGGCTGAACAGACACAAAGCAACAGTAATCACAGAAGTTGTCCCCTTGTAAGAATGGCATAAAGATACTTGAGGTGTATGATTGTATTCTCCTTGACCAACCGTCATCTGTGATAACAGGTTTCCATAGATTACTTCCAGTTCGTTAGGCTGTTAAGAATCTCATGGGACTTCGTGCTAGAAAAAGGTGCAATACATTGTATATATAGAAGCTACACGAAAACCTACGTGTAGCACTACATAATATTACTGTTGGATCCCATATTATATATATATCCCAAAAATGTGTAAATAGTACAGAAAAATGAATATATTTGGTCATTTTTTCTGTATAGTCTTTGGTTTAACTTACATTGTTTCTATATTGTTAAAGAGGTTGTGGTATATTTGTTGAATGAAACGTACATATATGTACATGTATAACAGAAACATGTAGATAATTTCTCAGAGTATGAGTTTGATATATGTGTGCTAAGCCTAGGCAATCTTAGGTACAAAGTTGAAGGAATGGCTTGCGTTTAGTTTTTAGCTCACCTATCACGTGGTGACAGGTTGAGCTTCGTCCATCGTCCATGCATGCGTGTGTCCATAATTCTTCAAACGGCATATCCTAAATCACTGATCAGATTTTGACCAAACTTCACAGGAATGATCCTTAAGTGGCCCCCTTTCAAAGTTGTTCAAATGGGTCCGGTCGATTGTACATCTAGGTCACAGGAGCTAAAAATAGATTTTTTCAAATGAAAACTTTAAAAATCTTCTACTCTGAAACTGCAAGGCCCAGGTCTTCGATATTTGGTATGAAGCTTCATCTAGTGGCCCTCAACCAAGATTGTTCAAATTATAGCCCTGGGGCCAAAAATGCCCCTGCGCTGGGGCCCTTTGGTTTTACATAGACTTATATAGGGAAAATCTGTAAAAATCTTCTTGTCTGGTCCCAGAAGGCCCAGGTGTTTTATATTTGGTATGAAGCTTCATCTAGTGGACCTCAATCAAACTATAGCCCAGGGGCCAATAATGCCCCCGCCCCAGGGCCCTTTGGTTTTACATAGGCATACATAGAGAAAATCTTTAAAAATCTTATTCTCTGAAACCGTAAGGCCCAGGTCTTTGATATTTGATATGGAGCTTCATCTAGTACACCTCTACCAAAATTGTAGGCCTTTGGCCACAAATGCCCCCGCTGGGGCCCTTTGGTTTTACATTGACTTATATAGGGGAAATCTTCAGAAATCTTCTCTGAAACCGCAGGGCCAAGGTCTTTGATATTTGATGTGTCATCATCATCATCATCAACGGATTTTTGATTAACGTGCTGGTACAGGCGCAACGTCCACATAAGTGGGCCCCCTTCCAGACATCTGGCTTGCTGCTTGCATGGCAGATCTTACACCAGATCTCCAGGCTTGCCTATTGTGAGGATTGATAGCAGAGAGCGTCCATTCTCTGCAATCTCTTTCTGTTAGCTGCTTTCAGGTTATCTTGGGCCTTCCTCGCCCCCGCTTTCTACCTACCTGTATGTCACAGGCAGTCTTGACTGCACCGTTGGAGCGTTCCACATGTCCATACCAGCGAAGCCTCTCTTTTTTAGGATGTGTGGCTTCATCTAGTGGACCTCTACCAAGATTATTCAAATTAAAGTCCGTGGCCAAAAATGCCCCCGCCCCAGGGCCCTTTGGGTTTACAAAAACTTATATAGGGAAAACATTAAAAAACCTTCTCTGAAACCCCAAGCCCCAGGTCTTTGATATTTGGTGTGAAGCTTCATCTAGTAGACCTCCATCAAGATTGTTCAAATTATAGCCCTAGGGCCAAACATGCCCCCACCCAATTGCCCTTTGGTTTTATATAGGCTTATATAGGGAAAAACTTTAAAAAATCTTCTTCTCTGAAACCACAAGGCCCAGGTCTTTGATATTTAGTGTGTAGCCTCATCTAGTGAACCTTTCCCAAGATTGTTCAAATTATAGCCCTTGGACAAAAAATGCCCCCGCCTGGGACTTCTACCCACCAATGTGATGAATTGACGTCTCAAGCCCTACTGCCCCAAAAATGCTAGGGCTAAAAGGAACACTTTTCCTGGCCCGGCCTAAATGGTTTACGCTGTTTCTTGTATATCTGCACAAATAATTTATATTTATTTTCTGATGTTTTTATGTTTGATTGTTGATTTTACATTCCATTGTATAATCTGTTGTATCAGTTTTGGTTCAATAACGGATAGTAAGTCAGAGGTAAGGAACTGGAGTACGCAGAGAAAAACACATGTCGTTCCATTACAGTACGTGCCATCTCACATGACTGAAGCAAGGCTCAAACCAGCCAGTAAAGAATGCCAGTCCAATGTTGGGCCATCATCGTTACCATGTGGCAATGTCGTGTTGATGTAAGCCTGATGTTGGCCCATGGTTTTGTGCTGACTGGTATCCTGCAGAGGCTTATTTCATATGTCAACATTAATGTTTGAATGTATGCATGAAATTGAACTATATGCAATTAAAAAGCTTAATTTATTTTTTATTATTGGCTTCCTAGTTTTATTATTGTCCTCTAGAAAACAATGTAATGGTATAGAAGGTGTCTTGGTGTTCAAGATGAAATGTAAATATTGGAAATAAAAGCACAGTAACATTACTTAAACACACCCATGCGCTAAAATGGCATCCATCTCATCTCTGGAACAAACATTTTTTAGATGAAAATGGCTGATATTTTTCCTATTTCTGGTCAAAATGTAGATCGTGGGTACTCATTAGAACCGCCTCAGTGAGGCGGGTCTAGCGAGTATCCACAACCTAAGTTTTTGAGCAAAAATAAGGAAAATTATGAATAAACAAACTATTTAAACCCCACTTTTCTGTATAAAAGTTGTTTGTTTCTTGTTTTTTTTTAGGGGGGGGGGGGGGGGGGGGTAGGTGGATCTTCATTTCACGGACTTGTTCGCATGATGATCTGGTACCAAGATTAAATGCTTTCTTCAAGCTCATCTCATTCAAGCATTAACCCTTATATGTCAATAGACTCTTCCAGCTAATAGCTTGAGACAGCTCCGTTTCTACTTATTGGGGTGTCATATTTGTTTTGTTTGAGATAAGTTATTCAAAAATACATGTCTCACTAATACTTCAAATCTGGAGAACGGCCCCCGCCCGTAGGGGCTTGAAGAAATATATGGGCTGCATGATGCTTCCACGCAGAGCTGGATCCGACCCGCACACTAGTACTGGTAAACCACTTAGAGGATCTAAGCCTGTCCAGGAACCGCGGTGCGAGGGGAACCTTAAAGTTCTTGAGAAAATTTTTCATTAATGGCAAACTGTAAAACCTATCGAGGGATGTGACTTGAGGAGTTATAGGTCCTTGGCCTGGTTTCTTATACACAGGATACATCAGCCCACTGTCAAGATGTGTAACCGGTTTTATCTTTGTAGCTGTCACTGTTTATGAGAAATCTGTAACAAAAACACTTTATTGGCATCAAAATATGGCAGACGTTGACAATCAAAGTGACTGCATTATAAAAAAAATCACTCTCAGAAATGAAAGGTATCCAAGAAAAAAATCTAACATAAGTGTAAGGGGTAGATAGAAACTCCGGCCCTTGATCACAGTCTGGCATTACTTGGCAAGCCTGGTGATGCCAGACCCTTGGGACAGATTTTTCTATCCTCCACTCACACCCATGGAGGATTCTTATAATCTCTGAAACTTATTAGTCAAACTTAATGGAATGCTTACAGTTACTTCTCATAAGTATTTGTGGATAGATATTTCAAAATAAACATTTTATCTTGAAAATACATTTGTAAATAATTTTATCTTATTGATGTGTTTCTAATGAGTACACACAACATTCTATTAACCCATATCCTGAAACACGACAACCCTACCTTTGAAGACTGTAGATCCAGATCAGATGGAGCCATCTTATTAGGACCTACGGGTTGCCATGCAGTTAGTGAATTGAAGAAATGCATTATATCAAGTAATTTGATTGGTGGATAGTTAAAAATGGGTCCTCTATAATTAACCAAGCCCAGTGGCTCTAACTTCTCCCTTTTCTTGAATATATTTCCATGTTCCCTAAGGTGTTCGAGCTACTGAATAGAAGTGAAGGCAATGATCAGGAATCGATACAGTTAACCCACAGCTCCCATCAGATATACCAAAGGGAAAGAAACACAAACATGAAACAACAGACCCCAACGAAAACACCAACAACGGAAATGGCAAAATCCAAAATATCCAAAATAATATAAGACAAACTATAACAAAAATAAACCGTGACAGAAGAACCACCTTGGAACGGTCAGCGGAAACGAATTCCACGTGGGGGCTTGAATCGATTTTACGTGGCCACAATCCTCGCCCTTACTTCCCTCGTGATTAAGACAAATAATTTGTTCAGTCCGCATGAAGGCCTCCTAACTCATCAGTGCAACATCTTCGTGAACACAAAAATCAATCAATCACAGAGATGAAACAATGGCGAGGACTCGACAGCAAGGAATAATTGAAATGCTGGAGCAAAAGAAAACCAACTGTTAAATCCGATGTGCCCGATCAGAGGCCGAGCATCGGGTACCAACCGACATAAGCCTTTACGTTGGAATCTGAGGCCTGACCCATCGGCGTGCAATTAAAGAGGGAAGCAAAGTTGTCAACCGTGATTGGGTTAACTACCATGCATGCAGTATGTCATATAACATTTATGTTGTATACAATCCTTTAATATCGAAGAATGATTTTACAAAAGAATGATTTTACGAAATTGGGTGCTGAAGTCATTGCGGTTATAAATTTTTCTGGAGTTTGATGTTTGATTGTAATGGAGTTTCATCAATCTTGCATGGATACAGCATTGGTAAATGGGAAATTATTAAATACATTTTGATGAAATTCACCACATTCTTTATGTCATTTTGGAATATATAGTATTTAGGAAAACATTACTGCAGGTTTTCCACAGCCAAATAGTCATTGAAGTCTGCAGCTGGTAGACATTAATGGGAGGGTCTTTGTTGCAGGTATGGTTTTTGAATGACCTTGACTCAATTATCAATGGCACCGGAATTCAAAAGTGATAAGTAAAAAGGATTTACCTCAAGTATTCCTGATCAAATGGATTACTTCTGGTAAAACATGGTTAAGTAGTCGCAGATAAGACTGGCAGGACAGAGTTATCATTTGCACCTCCCTTTGGATTATTCTATTAACAAAAACGTGATCCGGGTTCGATACCTGCCGGATACATTCTTTCATGGAGATTGATCATGAAATCTTTTCTGAGGTCATTCCCTCCCTTCCGTTGATTCAAGAATGTGCACTGTACTGGTTAACCGCTTACATATAAGCCTGCACAGGAAAAGTGTGGATAGGTAAACTGAACGGCTCAAAAATGACCTAAAATACTGTTGGCTGGTCGTTTAAACTCCAATACATACAAACAAATAAAACAAAAAAGTGAGTTAGTGAGTGTTTGTTTTACGTCCCACCAAAATAGAGGTCATACGCAGACGGCACCTCGGCTTAAAGACCCATCCGAAAGTGGAGAAGTCCGGGATCGATCCTGTGACCCCTGGTTTACAAGGCGAGTAGCAGGTCGGGTATAAAAGCCAAGGCCGCGCCGAGCCGCCGAGCCAAAAATGCCGATCCGAAGATTTTAAATATCGTCTCTTGTTATAATTAAGATATAAATTGTAGTCAGTTGGGTATCAAATTATTCTATGGCCCCCGCCCATAGGGGCTTGAATAAAATATATGGGCTGCATGATGCTTCCACGCAGAGCTGAATCCAGCCCGCACACTAGTACTGGTAAACCGCTTAGAGGATCTAAGCCTGTCCAGGAACCGCGGTGCGAGGCGGACCGTCCATGCTAATAAACCCTATTGGTTTCATTGGGTGACAGGGCTTGAGATGTCATTTCATCTCATTGTCGGGTAAAAGTCCCACAAAATTGGAAGCAACGTTTCCAAAATGACCTTTACAGAGTTGACGGGGACGTTAAACCTCAAATCAAACAAACAAACAAACAAAAATCAAATTATTCTAAATAACATATTTGATAACTGTATGAACGAATCTCTACACTTTGTTTAATTTTCTTGTAATAACCGTTTTTCCGAAATCGAAGGGTATAAAAGCCAAGGCCGGGAAAAATGATAATATTTCTTAATTTCTTGCAAATTAACAGGTTAACGTACTTCTTTTTGTCCTGAAAATATTTGAATTTGTTTATTGTCATCATTTGTCTCTAGAAAAATATAGAAAACATATAAGACTACCTTAGATTGTCAATTTTCTTATTTTCTAATTAGGGCCCCGCAAATTTATTTGCGGGTGCCCTATAGTAATCACTCCGTCTGTCCGCCTGTCCGTCCTTCTGTCTGTCTTCCACATTTTTTATGTTTTTTCTTAATAACTTAAAAACCGTTAGACGCATCAACTTCAAACTTTAAATAAAAGGTCACAATATAATTACACAATTTCATGGCAAGTTAGGTAACTCTAGCTACAATACTTACAGAGTTATGAGCCTTTGAAAAACTTAAAAAATGTCCACATTTTTCATGTTTTTTTCTTAATAACTTACAAACCGTCAAACCTATCAACTTCAAACTTTAAATATATGGTCTAATCATCATTACACAACTTTATGGCAAGTAACCTAACTGTAGCTTCAATACTCCCAGAGTTATGGCCCTTTGAAAAACTTAAAAAATTCAGCTTTTTCATGTTTTTTTTTTCTTAATAACTTACAAACCGTCAAACCTATCAACTTCAAACTTTAAATATATGGTCTCATCATCATTACACAATTTTATGGCAAGTTACCTAACTATAGCTTCAATACTCTCAGAGTTATGGTCCTTTGAAAAACTAAAAAAATCAGCTTTTTCATGTTTTTTTTCTTAATAACTTACAAACGGTCAAATCTATCAACTTCAAACTTTAAATATTTGGTCGCATTATCATTACACAATTTTAAGACAAGTAACGTAACTGTAGTTTCAATTCTTTCAGAGTTATGGCCCTTTGAATAACTTAAAAAATCAGCTTTTTCGTCTTTTTTCATCTTTATTTTAAAACCGCTATAGATATTCAAATGAAACTTCCTATAGCTATTGACAGTTGCCCTATAGTAATGCCCTGTCTGTCCATCTGTCCGTCCGTCCGTCCGTCTGTCCATCTGCCCATCTGTCCATCAACATTTTTCATATTTACAAACTGAAGCTGAAGTTATTGACAGTTGCCATATAGTAATACCCTTTTGTTTTTCATTCATAACTTACAAACAGTCAAATGCATCATTGTTTCTTTTTTTAGATTGACTTAATTAAAGAAAACGACCGAAAAGGACCGAAAGGGAAGCAAGTTTTGTTTACTGCTAGCTGGAATTAAAGAAAAATAAAAAAAATAACATTTACTTCTTTATCATTTTAATATACACATACATGTTAACAAATAAAACAATCAATTTTAATATTTCTTTAATTCCAGCTAGCAGTAACAATATTTTTTTTTCTTTTCGGTACATTTCGTTGTATCTTTTAGTAAAGTTAATCTAAAAATAGAAACCATTAGAAAATAAGATATTTGATCATTGAAGGTGATTTTGATATGTTTATTATGTTTTCTATGTACACATGGTAAAAATAATCAAATTTAAATATAATCAGGGCAAACAGAATTTCTTTAACCAATAAATTTGTAAGAAATTAAGAAATATCCTTTTTTCCCGACCTTGGCTTTTATACCCCTCGATTTCGGAAAAATAGTTATTACAAGAAAATAAAACAGTGTAGAGAGATTAACCTTCGTGCATTTTATCAAATATGTTATTCATAATAATTGTATACCAAACTGACTACAATATATATCTTCATGCGGCCTTGGTTTTTATACCCGACCCGAGTAGCATAACCACTACACCAGGACAAAAAAGGTCAACTAAGTCACCCGATTATGTGAATTTAACTGTAACACAAGCAAACCTATGGTTATATGACCATTTGGTTCACTGCATAAACCATATGAAAGGCACCCTACCCAATCTTCTTGTGGGCTCTGCAAATTTCACCACAGTTGGGGTCAATAGAGCATTCTTGCTGTTAGTATTTAGAGGGGATGGTCAAAAACTGATCTCTTGAATTTTTTTCTGTTTACCGTATTTTTGCTTTTTATTATACTTGAAGAACACCTCTAGTCATACAGATGGTTGTGTCATGTCTAGAAATCGGTTATAATGATACATGTATAGTATGGATATGATATAATTACGGACTTTTCATACTTATAATCCTATCCATAAAATATCATTATTATGCCTCCGTATGGGGGCATATAGTGTTTGCACTGTCCTTTTGTTTGTGGGTTTTGTAAGTCCGCACTTTTTTGTGATGCGATCTACTTCCACATTTCTTCAACAATTGAGCTGAAACTTTGCACATGCATTAAAAACTTTGTGATGCGATTGAGCTGAAACTTTGCACATGCATTCCTTGTAAGGTGAAGGGATGTCTAACACAACTTTCACGTTGGTCCTATCATTTTCAAAGGAGTTACGGCCCTTTATGTTCTAAAAAATTTGCTAAAAACCTTGTGATGCGAACTACTTCAATATTTCTCCACTGATTCAGTTGAAACATTGCACATGCATTCCTTGTGAGGTGAAGGGGTGCCTAACACAATTTTCAAGTTGATCCTATCACCTGCGACGAAGTTACGGCCCTTGATTTTCTTTAAAAAAAAACGGGTTCGAAAACCTTGTGACGCGAACTTCTTCCACATTTCTTCATCGATTGAGCTGAAACTTTGCACATCATGACATGCATTCCTTGTGAGATAATGCTTCTCCAGACTTTCGGATGAGTCTTTAAACCGAGGTCCCGTCTCCGTATGACCTTAGCTATTGGTGGGACGTAAAACTCAAACACTCACTCCTTGTGAGGTAAAGGGGTGCCTAACACAATTTTCACGTTGATCCTATCACCTGCGAAGGAGTTACGGCCTTAGTGTTCTTAAACATTGTGACGCTAACTACTCCCACAATTCTTAGACAATTTTGTTAATTTTTTTTGCATATGCATTTGCAATGATATGTAGATGTGCCTAACACAAAATTCATTCTGCTCGGATGAAGCGTTTTGGAGTTATGGCCCTTGATTTTCTACAAAATGCGCTAAAAAAATTGTGACGCAAACTACCTCGACATATCTTCACTGATTGAGCTGAAACTTTGCACATGCATTCCTTGTAAGGTGAAGGGATGCCTAACGCAATTTGCAAGTTGATACTATCACCTGCGACGAAGTTACGGCCCTTGATTTTCTGAAAAAAAAAAATGCGTTCGAAAACCTTGTGACGCGAACTACTTCCACATTTCTTCGGCGATTGAGCTGAAACCTTGCATATTCATTCCTTGTGAGGTAAAGTGGTGCCTAACACAATTTTCATGTTGATCCTATCATCTGCGTAGGAATTACGGCCCTTTATTTTCTGATAAACGCGTTCTGAAACCTTGTGACGCGAATTACTTCCACATTTCTTCGACAATTTTGTTATTTTTTATGCCACCGTAGGAGGGTATATATTTTTTGCACTGTCCGTTTGTGGATTTGTGCGTTTATAAGTCCGCACTTTTTTGTGATGCGAACTACTTCCCCATTTCTTCAACGGTTGAGCTGAAACTTTGCACATGCATTCCTTGTAAGGTGAAAGGATGCCTAACAATTTTCACGTTGGTCCTATCATTTTCGAAGGAGGTACGGCCCTTTCCTCAATTTGGCTTACACGGGGGCATTGGCCACTTATAGTCACAGCTCTTGTTTTTCAAATGATTTCGCGACGTGACACATCCATTATGCCTTAAGGCGTTGTTCCAGTATAGAAATCGTTTGAAAAATAATGATCTATTTTACAACAAGGTCAAATTTGGCTCCTTAGCCTTTCCAATCGCCAAAAGGTAGAACAATGTATTTTTCAAAAAATGTTGCCTATGACATGAGAGTTGGTACAAAATTATTTGTTTGATTTGAGGTTTAACGTCCCCGTCAACATTGTAAAGGTCATTTTGGAGACATCGCTTCCAATTTTGTGGGACTTTTACCTGACATTGAGATGAAATGACATCTTAAGCCCTGTCGCCCAATGAAACCAATAGGGTTTATTAGCATGGACGGTCCACCTCGCACCGCGATTCCTGGACAGGCTTAGATCCTCTAAGCGGTTTACCAGTACTAGTGTGCGGGCCGGATTCAGCTCTGCGTGGAAACATCATGCAGTCCATATATCTCTTCAAGCCCCTATAGGCGGGGGATGTGGTACAAAATGAATGTCTGTGAATACTGTAGGTCAAGTTCATTCAAAGGACAATATCTCTAAAACGGCTGGGCCCATTTCAATTCCAGGTGCAGCCTACTGGCAATGGGGGAATGAAATCTTGATGGAATGGTCTTAAACCACTGGGCCATTTTCAATAAAATTCCACATACAGCCTCCAGTATGGTCCAGATCACATTACCAAGATGGCTGCCATGCCAAAAAGTGTTAAAAACCTTAAAAATCTTCCCCAGAACCACTGGGCCGATTGCCTTGAAACTTGATAAATGATGATCCTAGGTTGACCGTGACCTATTTTACGGCAATGTCATATTTGGTTTCTTTGGCTTTTAAGTGGGGAAAAGGTAAACAATGCATTTTCAAAAAATATTGTGGTTTATAACATGAAAGTAGGTACAAAATGAATGTGTATGCATGTTCAGGGTCAAGGTTCTTTGACGACTTTGGCCCAAAGTATCTTGGATCGCAGGTCCATCGGCATTTCAAAGGAAAGCTAGAAAACAGCTGGGCTAATTTCAATTTACTTTCCTATGCAAACTCCTTGCAATGGGGCAGTCAAAGTTTTTTTTTTCTTTTTCTGTTTCAATTGCTCCAGGTCACATGACCAAGATTGCAACCATGCCCTGATATGGTAAAACCTTAAAAATTTTCTTCTTCAGAACAATTGGACCAGTTGTCTTGAAACTTGGTACTTAGCATCAAAAGACTGGGTACTACCAAGTTGTCCAATGATGACCCTACGTTAACAGTGATTTTTTTCCGGCAAGGTCAGATTTTAGTTTCTTAGGCTTTTGAATGGGGAAGAATGTAATACAAGTCAATTTTCAAAAAATATTGTGGCCTATGACATGAGAGTTCCAAGGCGGTTCTTCTGTCGCGGTTTAGTTTGGTTATGGTTTATTTTTGAATGTGTGTTTTCCTTGTATTATTTTGTTTTCGATAGCCAGTTGGCCATTTTGTGTGAAAGTAAATGTTCTTTTGGCTTTCCGCTATTGATGTTTCCATTGGGGTCTAGTTGTTTCATGTTTGTGTTTCTTTTCCTTTGGTGTCACTGCTGGGCGCTGTGGGTGAATTGTATCGAATCCTGATCATTGCCGTCACAGAGGAACAATTGACATGATCTTCACAGCAAAGCAGCTGCAAGAGAAATTCCAGGAACAGATCATGTACCTGTACATGACCTCACCAACGGCCCCCGCCCATCGGGGCTTGAAGAAATAGATGGGCCGCATAATGCTTCCACGCAGAGCTGAAACCGACCCGCATACGAGTACTGGTAAACCGCTTAGAGGATCTAAGCCTGCCCATGCAAAGTGGTGCGAGTCGGCATGTCCATGCCAATAAACCCTATTGGTTTCATTGGATGGCAGGTCTTGAGATGTCCTTTCATCTCAAGGTTGGGTAAAAGTCCCACACAATTGGAAACAACGTCTCCAAAAATGACCTTTACAGTGTTGACGGGGACGTTAAACCTCTCATCAAACAAACAAACAAACAATGACCTCACCAAAGCATTTGACACAGTCAGTCGTGAGGGCATTTGGAAGATCATGGTGAAGTTTGGATGTTCAACCAACTTCAAAGCAGTGGTGAGACAGTTCCACGATAGTATGCTTTCACGGGTCCAGAATGATGGTGAGTTTTCAGATCCATTCAGTCAAGAAGAAAGGCTGTGTTAGGCCAACATTGTTCTGCATTGTGCATTTTGCCATGCTAACAGATAATTTCCAGGATGGTGACAATGGCATACCTATTAGGTATCGCTTTGATGGGAAGCTTTTCAATCTCAGAAGCCAAGCCAAATCTGTCGCGGTTTATTTTTGTTATGGTTTGTCTTTGGGTGTTTGTGTCGCTTATATTATTTTATTTAGGACAGCCTATTGGCCATTTTGTGGGAAAGTAACTGTTTTTTTGGCTTTCCGCTATTGATGTTTCCATTAGGGTCTGTTATTTCATGTTTGTGTTTCTTTCCCTTTGGTGTCTCTGAAGGGAGCTGTGGGTTAATTGTATCGATTCCTGATCATGATGGACAAGACCCGGCAAACACAGCACATCCCCCTCCGAGCACACACCGACCGACGTAGCCTATGAGACAAGTCAGCTGGAGGCATCAGGCAAGAGAGCCTACCCGCGGACTTATAGGCGTCCCCCACCGAGCCAACATCAGCAAACATGACCCACACTCCACGGAAGTCCCGGGCATCAGGAAGGAGATGTTCAAAGTACTGAGACTTGCAAAATTTAAAATATAACAAAAATTGTAAACCAAATCCGCTAAGATACATGTCTCACCTGACAAGTCAGTCTTAGTTTTAGAACAATTAGAATTTTATGCTGCAAAAATTAAAGATATAATATAGTTATTTAAATCAGTACTTGAGCACTGACGTCAACACCGTAGTATCAACCTCAGCACTAAGGAACTGATACTGAGCTGATGATACCCTCGGGAACGAACGAATCATCCACCAGCAGAGATATCGACCCAGTGGTTGCAATTAAGGCGTGACTATACCAAATTTAGTGACACAGAGGCCTTTCTGATATTCAATCTTCATCAGTGTGTCTCAACCCCAAAGTTTTGAAACCGAAACGGATGATGGACAAGACCCTGCAAACACAGCACATCCCCCTCCGAGCACACACCGACCGACGTAGCCTATGAGACAAGTCAGCTGGAGGCATCAGGCAAGAGAGCCTTCCCGCGGACTTATAGGCGTCCCCCACCGAGCCAACATCAGCAAACATGACCCACATTCAACAGAAGTCCCGGGCATCAGGAAGGAGATGTCCAAAGTAGCGAGACTTGCAAAATTTAAAATATAACAAAAAGTGTAAACCAAATCCGCTAAGATACATGTCTCACCTGATAAGTCAGTCTTGAAAAGAAGTGGAATGTATCCTAGTATTTCTAAGTGCAATGCCAAGAGGTGCAGATGTTGTTTGCATTTAAGCACTGCGTCTACCGTTACTTCATCTGTAAACGGTAGACGCTTCTCTGTAGTTAACATGTCTGATTTGACATGACGGTCTACAGATTTAATTTATCTAATTACTTGACGTGCTGCAAACTGTAATATGCAGTACGTTGGTCAAACTAACCGCATGCTTAAAACTAGATTGAACGAGCATTATCGTAGAATGAGTAAGCCTAAGAAAACTGACACTTTCTTATACCGTCACTTTCGACGTACAGGTCATTCTGTAAATAACATTGTTATACAACCAGTGGAAAAACTTTATTACGATGCAAATTCTACATCTAGATTCAAAATAATCAAAAGACATGAAGCTGAACTGAAATGGATTAAATTTTTACAGACCCCTTTTCCACTGGGATTTAATGACAACATTTATCATGAGGGTAATATTTCCAGAATGCCGGACTTTGATATTTTCTCACTCCTGGAATGTCAAAAACGCAGAACTAGATCTCACGGCACCAGGAAAAATGGTAACTTTAAACGTAAATCACGTGCGTTTAAACGAAACAATACTAGACTGAAGTGACTGTCAATTATATTATTAAATCATGGACGCCACTCTATGCTTTCATTTTTAAGTTCATTACCCGTTTCTGTTTTACGTCTTCTGGACACCGAGGCGAATAAATTCTACGATAGTTCTCATCAGTTATATGATGCGGCTCTCTTAACTAGAGGCTATACTCAGCATACTCTCCGTCCTTACATTGATTCTGAAATTAATCATAAACGCCATTTCTTCAAAATATCCTTCATTAATAAGGGTATGGATTTTATAGATTTGCCCAGCATCTTCCGTGAGAGATCCGTGCTTTCTTCCATTCCTGCTTATTTTCAAAATACTGAAAAACCTATAATTTGCTATAAATATAACAAACCTGTTAGATCTATCATTTTTAATTTCAATAAACTTGTTTCAGATCTTGATATTGATACTAATACTCCTGATTCATGTGATTGTAAAAACTCAAAGTATTGCTATCCTGCTGCTGGTCATGTAATTACTGGCAATTTGAAAATTATTCCTGATTCTAGGATAAGGAATATAATTTCTAAAGGACCGAAATATCGGTTTCCTTCTAAAATTGATTTCAGTAAATGTAGAGATGAAATCGCTGCTTCCTTGAATGAATTCGGTAATCGATGGTGTAAGCGAGAGTATGTTGAGCATAAAGCCCTTAAGGACTGGAAACTTAGTATTTTAAAACTAGTGAATAAACGCATTTCTTTCTATTCTCAAAATACTAACTTATTACCTCCTAAGCCCAAGACGTCTTTACGTCATCTTAAACTAGGTATTCAAGAATTTCATAAGAAGTTTGTTTTGGCCCCTGCAGACAAGGCCGCTAACAACGTCGTCGTTGTGTGACGGCTCCACTATGTTAACACGCTTAAGCAGGAGCTTGGTGGTACTAAGGCCTATGAACTTCAGCCTTTAGCTGAAGAGAGAGCTATAGTAGATAAACATGTTTGTCTTTCAGCCACCAAGTTTGCTGTGGGTGTTAACGAAGGCCAAGACAAGTTTCCTACGCTATACTGGTTACCAAAACTTCATAAAAAACCTTACAAAGCATGGTTTATTGCAAATTCTAGCTCTTGCACTACCACTGAACTTTCTAAATTATTAACTTCCTGTCTTACTGCTATTAAAACGCATGTAATTAAATATTGTGATAAAGTCTTTGAAAGATCAGGAAGAAATCTGTTTTGGTCTATAAAAAATTCGAATGAGGTTTTAAATAAATTGAAATCTAGACATTTTCGTGCTTCTAGTCTGTCTACCTACGATTTTTCCACTCTTTACACTACACTTCCTCATAATCTTATAAAAGAAAAGCTTAATGATTTAATTGAATGGGCTTTTCACAGAGAAGATTCTCTCTATCTTGCATGTAATGTCAGAAATGCATTTTTCACTTCTAAAGAGCATAAGAATTATACACTTTGGTCATGTCAGAAAGTGTGTGATGCCCTCACCTTTCTACTTGACAATATTTATATTAGATTCGGTACTAAGTTATTTAGACAAATTGTGGGTATTCCGATGGGTACTAATTGCGCACCTCTTGTGGCTGATCTGTTCTTGTATTGTTATGAAAGAGACTTCATTTTGTCGCTTTCCATTGATAACCAATCTGAAATTATTGAAGCTTTTAGCTCTACTTCTAGATATTTAGATGTTTTAATAAATATTGATAATACCTATTTTGATGGTTTGATCAGTCAGATTTACCCCCCAGAACTTCAGTTAAATAAAGCAAATTCTTCTGATACCGAGGCCCCGTTTTTGGATTTACATCTATCTATTGTAGATGGGTTTGTTTCGTACAAAATTTATGATAAACGCGATGACTTTGATTTTGAGATTGTAAATTTTCCTTTTTTGGATGGTGATGTTCCTTGTGCGCCATCCTATGGCATTTATATTTCGCAATTAATTCGATTTGCTAGAGTGTGTAGTCATGTAACTGACTTCAACACTCGTAATAAGTTATTAACGGCTAAACTCCTTAATCAGGGTTATCGGTACCATAAACTACGCAAAGCCTTTTCAAAATTTTATAGACGCCATTCTGATTTAATTTCAATATTGGACTTAAATCTCTTCTGCAACAAGGTCTATCGGAACCCGAATTTTATGGTGACTTAGTATATAAATTCAGAAAAATATATAACCGCAATGACTTCAGCACCCAATTTCGTAAAATCATTCTTCGATATAAAAAGATTGGGTACAACATGGATATTATACGACAGACTGCATGCATGGTAGTTAACCCAATCACGGTTGGCAACTTTGCTTCCCTCTTTAATTGCACGCCGGTGGGTCAGGCCTCAGATTCTATGACGGCTCCAACGTAAAGGCTTATTGAAAATTAGAGAGATAATGTTGGTTGGTGCCTGATGCTCTGTCTCTGGTCGGGCTCATCGGAGTCTAACTGTTGGTTTTCTTTTGCTCCAGCATTTCAGTGGTTTCTTGCTGTCGAGTCCTCACCGTTGTCTCACCTCTGTGGTTCTTTGATTTTTGTGTTCACGGAGATGTTGCACTGATGAGTTAGGAGGCCTTCATGCGGACTGAACAAATTATTTGTCTAAATCGCGACGGAAGTAAGGGCGAGGATTGTGGCCACGTAAAATCGATTTAAGCCCCCCAGTGGAAATCTTCCACTGACCGTTCCAAGGCGGCTCTTCTGTGGCGATTTATTTATGTTGTTGTTTGTTACTTACTGTGTGTATCACTTGTGTCTTTTGGTTTTGGATGGCCATATGGCCATTTTGTGGGAAAGTGACTGTCCTTATGGCCTTCCTTTGTTTGGGTTTCCATTATGGTCTGGTCGCTTAATGTTTGTATTTCTTTCCCTTTGGTGTCTTTTATGGGTGGAGTAAGTTAATTGTATCAATTCCTGATCTTTGTTTTACTTCTACTTAGTTTTAGAACAATTAGAATTTTATGCTGCAAAAATTGAATATATAATATAGTTATTTAAATCAGTACTTGAGCACTGACGTCAACACCGTAGTATCAACCTCAGCACAAAAGAACTGATACTGAGCTGATGACATACAATGTCACCTAATTTTATAAGCAGATATGTTGGGTTTACATGGGTACATATGCTTTCCCCACTTTATCTAGAGAAAACTTCGGTTTACAATGGGGATAAATAAGGAAAAATAACAACGTTTCATTAGAGAAATCCCATTTTCAGGACCATGAAGGATCATCTCAATGAAACGTAATTCAAAGCAGTTGGGATAGAAATCTTCTTTACTTCCTACATTTTCTTATCATTATCTCATTATGAGATAATTATGTTGATGTAGATGTAGATCTCATAAACAAAGACTGTGGGTGTTCGTTATAACAGAAGAAGGAGGTTAATCGCATTTACCGACAAGAGATTTATCAAATAAACTCTGGCATCTCATTCTATGAAAACAGTGGGGTTAACCATTATTCGTGTGATTTTCCTACTTTATATAGAGAAAACTTTGGTTTACAAGGGGAATAAATAAGGAAATATCACACAATTTCATTAGAGAAATTCCATTTTCAGGACCATGAAGGATCATCTCAATGAAACATAATTCCAAGCAGTAGGGATAGAAGTCTTCCTTCATCATCACACCGTCCTACCTTCCTTCATTCTTCGTACGTACGCCAATCATTAAGATAATTGCTGTCACTTAATTTTGAGTTATTTCGGTTGATTAGTTGATTATTCACAAGCTTGTGTTATTAGCATTTATATAGTGATTCCGCTTTCTAATCATAATTGCATAGCTTTGACACGAGAATATAAATAAATAAGTAAATAAATAAACCAGTTACTTTAAAATTTGTTAAAAATTACATCTTATTCTGAGGACTATATTCTGCCTTTTTAAAATACGCACGCACACATTCGCACACATTCGCACGCATGCTCTCTCTCTCTCTCTCTCTCTCTCTCTCTCTCTCTCTCTCAACCAACCAACACTTTGAAAAGCGCAACTGGTCTGTGCAAAATCTAAATTGAAATTTGTTGATCAGAAAAATGCGTCTTCGAGCATGATTGCCCAGATCAGCATGGGGATTATATATATTTTATAGAAATTTTATGTGACAAGGAAATATTGTAGATCAACATATACATATATATTCCCTTGCCCTCGCTTGATCTAAAATTCCCGAGAGGCACTGAAGCGTCTTCGAGCATATGTGCCCAGAGAAGACTCGGATCCGCATGCCCAGAGGTTAAGTAGATTTTATAAGAATTTTATGAGACTGGTGAGAGCTGTCTTCCTCTAGCCTCTCTTGCTCTATCTGAAACAGACAGGTCAGAGTTAGAATCGGTCTCTTCAGCCATCTTAGAACACACAAACAGTAACATTTCTTAAATGATTAAGAAGTAGTTCTATCACGAGCCGTGGTTAACCATGTGTGAATCGAACTCAGTCTGGTTGAATGGCGGGAAAGTCGTGGCGTCACTCTGGTCCAACAAAGCCTGTTTATTTGTAAAAAGGTGCAAATGTGCACACCATGAAAGATAGAATCGGCAGTGCTATTTCTGCAGTGTTCAAAATGGTGATCTTCCTCGTCGTCGAAAAATTCGAATTATGCCATGTGTGCTTTCTTTCTCTTTCTTTCTCGTCATAAAGCCACACGCCCGCGAGGACTTTCTAGGCATAATGGCTGTCGACCAATTCCAAGCCTGTTAGTAGAACAAGCTAAAAAGTTTAATAGTATGATAGTGAATGGTAAAGTATGACAGAAAGTGGATGAAAGATGACAGGTTAACATAGTTAAGAGGAGCTAAAATCAGGTTAAAACGCACTATAATTGGGATCTAGGGCTTGGACTGTTGCAGCTTGCCAATATAAGCCTTGAATGTGTCAAGGCTTGACGAGCTGACAACAGATTCTGGGAGGGCATTCCAATGAACAATTGCCAGTGGAAAAAAGGAATACTTATACACATCTTTCCCAGTGTGAAGCTTGTGATAGGTTATGGAGTGGCCGCGCTGAGATGTCCTCGCATTAGGTTTGACATATTCAAAAAGGTTAGCCAAAAGCCGGTCAATATGAATATTGACCGGGCTGGTGGTTAAAACCGGTATAAATCGGTCATTACTGGTCAATACTGGTGTAAGTCACTTGAGTATATGCCTTTGTCCTGTTGCTAAACTTGTCTTAAAAGCTTTTCCCCTACACCATGTACTATATTTTCATCACTGAACAAGACAAAATAGTTTTTATTAATAACACTAATTATTTGAGGTATTTTTTATTTGATCAAAAGCCAAAAGACATTATTGCTGGTCAAATGAAGAGGTTGGATTGACTCACTGAACTGTAGACAGGTATTTTCTTTTCAATCAAACAATCTTTATAATTATTCCTTTATAGGTCAGATGTGTGTGTGTTTGAATTCGGGTTTAACGTCGCTTTCAACAATTTTTCAGTCATATCACGACGGTATCTGGTTGCGACAGGGAGCTCAATGCTCACTTTTATAGTGCTGCCTCACTGAAGTATCATGTCCCAGACACATTACATGATATAACACACAGTCACATTATCCTGACACTGGGTCGACCAGTCCTATTTCTACCCCGTAAATCTGAGTGCCAAGCGAGGAGCAGCTAGTACCATTCTTAACGACTTTGGTATGACGCGGCCAGGGATCGAACCCGTGACCTCCCGTTCCCCGGAGCGGACACTCTACCAACTGAGCTATCGGGGCCGGTTATAGGTTAGATTGATTGTTATAGGTTAGATTGATTGTTCATATATTTACAGGAATATGAATAAGCTGAATGTATCATGGATTTTGAAGGATTTATGAAAGTTCCAATTTTGTTTGACACAGAAAACAAAAAAATATTGTACCAGATTGACCCACTCACCTCTCGGGTTGTTGTTAATGGTGAATCTTCGGAGTGGGCTCCAGTTTTGTCTGGAGTCCCGCAAGGGACCGTTCTTGGTCCACTTTTGTTCTCCCTGTACATCAATGATATGTCCACTGACATTGACTCAGAAATAAGATTGTTCGCAGATGACTGTGTTTGTTACCGGGAAATTAGAGATACAGATGACTCATTGAAACTTTAGGCTGACATAGATAGATTAGGATGTTGGGCACGTAAATGGGGCATAAGATTTCAGCCAGTTAAATGCAATATTATGCACATAACTAGGAAGAGATCTAATAAAGTTGAGGCTTCTTACACCTTAGAGGGAACGATCCTCGAGAATGTGGACTCCATTAAATACCTTGGAGTGACAATCTCACACAACTTGAGATGGAATACTCATATTAGCAACATGTGTACTAAGGCAAATAGAACGCTTGGTTTCCTGAGGCGAAATCTTCACCAATGCCCTCAGGATGTAAAAGAGGCAGCATATAAAGGTCTTGTTCGCCCAATCTTGGACTATGGTAGTAGTATCTGGGACCCCAGTGGAGTGGTCCTAAACGATGAAAATGAGAAAGTTCAGAATAGAGCTGCTAGATTTGTAACAGGCAATTATTGCTTTGAAACTGGGAGCATGACTGGAATAATTGGAAAATTAAAATGGGAGTCTCTCAAGAAAAGGAGAAAAGACAGTAGGCTAATCCTTTTATACAAAGGTCTAAAGGGTGCTGCCAGCATTCCAACAGATGACCTTGTTCCCCCAGCTAGACACAGTAGAAATCACCATTCGTTGGCGTTTCAGACCCTTACTGCAAGAAATGACATTTATAAAGAGTCCTTCTTCCCCAGAACCATTAGAGATTGGAATGCCCTTCCCGATTCGATTATTTCGACAGCTGAAGGTGCTGATGATTGTGTAGCTAAATTTACCTCTTTGATTAGAGCTAGGGACTAACTTCCCACATCACAGGTCCTGGTGTATGAATGTCATTTGACGTGTCACCAGTAACAATTCTGATTCTGATTCTGATTCTGAACGACCTTCTGTGAGCGATCACCCAGGAAGGCCCGCATCCAACTCAGTACATTTGAGTGAACTCCCCACTTATGCAGCTTCCAGATTAACTTTTCGTGGATGCCTTTGAAAATTCTAATAGGATAAGGACAGTCTGTTTTCTCTTTGCAGCACTCCTAGCAAGGTCCTCAATGAGCATGATGAACTGCCATGTTTGTTTACCAAATATCTACCAGAGGTCGTTCGATCACACCGGTGAAAGAACAAGCGCAGTTTGACTTCCGCTACGATCGATGATCGAACTGGCTCTAAGATTGGTCATTGGGCCGGTTCGATCATCGACCATACAATGGTAGCGGAAGCCAAACTACGCATGTTCTTTCACCGGTGTGATCGAATGACCTCTGGCAGATAATTGGTTAACAAACATGGCAGCCCCCATGGCACGATTCGATTTTTTGGACGACGAGGAAGATCACCATTTCGAGCAATGCAGAAATAGCAGTGCCAATTCTATCATTCATATTATGCATATTTTGCATCTTTTAAAAATAAACATGCTTTAACAACACTTAAAATGTGTATTTTTCCTTGGACCAACAGATTTTCTTTCTTTTCGCCGCCATCTTGTACACACCAACGCTTTAGTCTGGTTGGGCCAGAGTGACGTCACGACTTTCCCGTGATTCAACCAGACTGAGTTCGATCACACTTTGTTAACCGTTGGTTAACCACGGTTCGTGATCGACTACTTCATTGCCAGCATAGTAGTCACAAATAAAACTGACTGGGCGGAGCTATTCAGGTGTTGTCAATATATATCAAATTCGCTGAGTCCACCAGAAGATTCCGTAGAGTGCCTTTCGCGTGCTTTCTTCAAGCGGACTAAATGACCATATACGCCACAGCTTTGTTTGTGTTACAGCTATGTTCACACGATCGGGTAACTTGGTTTACCTTTTTGTTAATAGAACATTCCAAGGGCAGGTGAAAACGATAGCTCCGCCTAGTCAATCTTATCTGTGACTACTATATCTTGTATCTCGTAATCTTCAGCTTCTTTTAAAGGAGAACAGCACACATAAGCACGTAAAATCTTCTTAAGTTAAAGTCACTATGCACATTTGATGTGTAAACTAAAAGTGTCTCTTGGTAAAGCACATCTTCCCCTCACCAATAAGAGTTATCGCTAATTATATACATTGGGAGTCAAATTTTACATTTTTCAGCGATTCCTCTCTTTCAGCAGAATTTCAAACGAACTATTATTACCGCCTATCTTTTTCGTATAAGGTTATGGCTGCTGCAGACTAATACATAAGTTACTTAACTTCTTCAGTTACAGTCCCATGGTTGTAAGTATATTTCAGCCTTATGTGCATATACTTTATTTAGAGCAAGAGACCAACATGACTCTCTGGAGGAGAGGTCACCTCTCATAGCGATGCTGGTTTGATGTTACCCCTCCATCAGTGCTTTATGTACTGCCTACACTGATAATATGGCTTACGCTCTTGCCTGCTTTTTCGTCTTGAGCACTTGTGCTTAAGATTTCTTATAATCATGGACTGCACATGTATACTAAATGGTCACGCTAAAATAAATCAGCCTTATCTTGACACTTTTGTCATCTGTTATAGTTTAAATATTCTCTTATATTTTTAATCTAAATTTTTATCTTTTCTTTTTCTCATAAAATATTTAAAAAAATCCCTCTTACATTCCAAGCGTCTGATCCAGTCCCTGTTTTATCTGGTGTCCCCAAAGGTTCGGTCCTTGGACCGGTCCTTTTCTTGGTATTCATTAACGATCTCCCTGATAATATCAGGTCATCTGTCCGTTTGTTTGCTGATGATTGTGTCCTTTATAGGAATATATATTCTTCTTCTGACTGTCTTATTCTACAAGATGACCTGAATCAACTAGCACAGTGGGAGGCCGATTGGCAGATGAAGTTCAGTGTGGCCAAATGTCATTCAATGAGGGTGTCCACACAAACAAATTAAGTTTGACTATAAACTACACCAGCAAATCTTGGAGCAGGTTCAATCCGCCAAATATCTTGGTATCAACATCACTGATGATCTTGATTGGGGTCAACACGTTTCAGAAATAACATCAAAAGCAACTAGGACTTTAGGATTTCTCAGACGAAACTTGGCTTTTGCACCTAGGCAGACAAAGGATGTTGCATATAAAACATTGGTTCGCCCTCAGCTAGAATATGCATCACCCATTTGGCATCCCTATGTTAAAACTCAGATTCAGCAGGTGGAGAAGGTGCAGAGGACAGCTGCTCGATGGACCTGCCGACGATGGCGCAATAGAAGCAGCGTCGGTGACATGCTTAACGAGCTAGAATGGCCGTCCCTAGATGCCCGTCGTGAGCAGTCCTCTTTAACCTTCTTCTATAAGATATATTCAGGTACAGTGGCCATTAATAAAGATAAATACTTGACCCCTGTGACAGTTTCAACCCGAACAAGGGCATCAAAAGTAAACAACTCACAGTATCACAGGTACCAGTCCTACAGTGATGCCCTGAAAAATTCCTTCTTCCCTAGGACTATTCCCCAGTGGAATAGTCTTCCCTCTTCTGTGGTGAATGCTAAGACTGCAGAGGAGTTCAAAGCCCATACAGTGTAAGATTGAGACTCAGAGGTATGCGTTTTAGTATACCTCTGTTATTCAGATTGTAAATAGTTTTAAGGACTCATCAAGTGACTTCTTTTTTTTAAAGCTAAATTCTAAATTTAGCTACGCACCCAACTGAGGTAATGGCCAAATATGACCGACTCAGTATAAGAAGATAGATAGATAGATAATTAAGCTCATTTAATTAGGCTCAGACTCCCATCGAGATTAGACATTATATACCCAAGTTGTCTTTAAAATAGTATAGTCTATGACTATTTTAACTGTGATATGTACTTATTGTAAATTATTTTAACTAATGTAATTTATGTGTAATTTATGTTTAACCTCTTAATTGCATGCACTGTGATATGTTTGTTGTATGTGTTGCTTTACAACCGTTTGTCGAAGTAAAAGCCCTACTGGGCTTATGTTATATGTTACTCATATTCGTCAGAGAATAAATATTCTATGTCTATGTCTCCCCTTCGTACATAGGAACGAACACCGTATCAATAGATCGATTAGATCATGATCAAATAAACGCTTAATTTACTCTGTATGAGCGTTTCAGTGATTTGTTTATAAACATAAAATTGAAAAAGGAAGAATTATTTTTTCTAGTATAATTTTCTGAAATTAAAGACTTAAAATGGTTGACAAAGAAAGCCCATTATTGCAGGTCGATCATCGGTCACAGAAAATTCAAATGAAACGGACGATTAGCCTCATACACTGTGTCGCAATCCTGTTTGCACTGACAGGGCATGTTGCTATTTTCACAACTCCGAAGTCCATTCTACAGTACACCGGCTCCATAGGACTATCTTTGGTGGTTTGGTTTTGTGGAGGACTTGTAAACCTATGCCTAGCCTTATGTTTTACAGAGTTAGCAACCATGATGCCCAAGGCTGGAGGACCATATGCTTATGTTTTGCATGTGTTCGGGCCACTTCCTGGCTTTCTGCTATCTTGGTCATACCTGCTTCTGATTGCAGGACCATTTTGGGCTTATAATGCATACACTGCTGTCATTTATATAACTCAGCCATTTTATAAAGACTGTGACCCACCAGAGATTGCAACAAAACTGTTGGCAGCATGGATCATTGGTATGTTTATTTTCTTTATGTGCATACATGTGATACCTCCAGATTCCTGAACCAAGTTAGTGGGAGTCTCCTGCATTTGAAGCCTGGTTTCCCATGTATCTAATTGAATCTCTTGCAAATGTCATTTTTTTCCCATTCCTGAGGAGCAAATTCTTTCATTTAAGAGTAGACCCCTTTTTCAGTGAGACTAGGGCTTATAGAAAAGCGAACAGGCGGTTCGTAGAAATACCGGAACACACCAAAACACCGGAACACGCTGGTAATTACCGGAACACACTCAAACTAGAAATGCGTCCATAGGACACGGATGCCCCCGCCCAAAAATATGTCTATGTTCGTATTCATCCATAGAAAGTTAATGACAGTGTTTAAGTTTTGGACCCTTTTTATGCCATTTGACCTCCAAGTATGACCTTGGAGGTACGGATCTGGGTTTGCACGTGACACATTGTCTCATGATGGTTAACATTTCTTCAAAATAATTTCAAAATCCATCCAAAAATAAGTAAGTTATTGGCTGCGTTTAAGTTTCGGACCCTTTTTTTGACCTTTGACCTCCAAGTATGACCTTGACCTTGGAGGTACGGACCTGGGTTTTGCATGTGACACATCGACTCATGATGGTTAACATTTCTCCAAAGTAATTTCAAAATCCATCCAGAAATAAGAAAGTTATTGACTGCGTTTAAGTTTCGGACCCTTTTTTTGACCTTTGACCTCTAAGTATGACCTTGACCTTGGAGGTACGGACCTGGGTTTTGCACGTGACACGTCGTCTCATGAGGGTTAACATTTCTGCCGAGTAATATTAAAATCCATCAAGAAATAAGGAAGTTATTGACTGCGTTTAGGTTTCGGATGCACAGACGGACGCACGGACGGACGGACAGGGGCAACGCTATATGCCCTTTCCACCATTCTTCGAATTGCGGGGGCATAAAAATTGTTTGGGGGCCAATTAAATGTTTTTTTTTTTTTGTTTTTTTTTGGGGGGGGGGGGTGTATGTGCTTAATATATATTTGGTGTGTCATAGTTTGACCAAATTTAACATGTGAACATACTTTATTCACCCTGGCTCAGTTAAGAATCAAATGATTCATCCTGTTATATGGCAGCATGATCCAGTAAATGTTTGTCACGTTGAGTTAGGTATTAGAAAGTTATAATTCATTAATTAACTTCAGTATGTTATTTTAATTTAAAACAAAAGAATTACGATGGGGATTAATTTATGAAAAAATGGGTTTTGTTTAATTTGAGGTTTAACATCCTCATCAACACTTTATATGTCAATATAGAGACGTTGTTTCCCATTTTGTTGGACTTATTGAAATGACATATCAAACCCTGCCGCTTAGTGGAACCAAAGAGTTAATATGCATGGACAGTCCAACTCGCATCGCTACACAGTCTGATCTGGACCTTTGCTGGCAACATATGTTTGATGACAGGTTTTCTCATGGCATGGCACAAATTGGGGCGCTTCTTCAAATTCTTTAGTTTAGTTGATTTTTGTGTATACATTGTGCTTTTATATACTTTATACATTGTTTAAAGAGAGAGAGAGAGAGAGAGAGAGAGAGAGAGAGAGAGAGAGAGAGAGAGAAATTATAACATGTTTTTTAATGAACTGATTAATGATGAAATAAAACTGTGCAAATATAAAAACATGTCTTCAATTTTTGTCTTGCTATGTTTCATCACCAGTTATCCTTTTTCATTCTCTGCTCAGAATAAGACCAATAGGCTGGTGCATTACGGACAGACATGACCTTATCTGTTCATTAAGCCGTAAACCACATATAACATCAGACAGGGCAAAAGCATGGAGCGGACAGTCAGCACTAAGCAGACTGGTTAAAAATTTCAGACAACATTTTGATATATTTTCCCAGCAAAGGGTTTTGACATTTTATGTTTATCGTCTGAAACGGAGACACATTGTTGGAAATGTCAAATCTTTATTTATTTATTTATTTATTTATTTATCTATTTATGAAAGAATATGCAAATTGACTTCATTTTGTAATCAGATGAGTTTATCAGAGAGTTGTAACCTTAAATTAAATATCTCTTCAATATTCAGACCCTCCGCATCGGAACACATTTTCTATAAGAATGAAATGGAATAAGATTAATTTATTGTATGGTTGTAGGATCAGAATTGTTAGTAACAACATCATACACACTAAAAACTGTAATTAAGTCATAAATACGGTTTTCAATGATATAAAATAAAAAAAAATGAGTGTGTTCCGGTAATAACAAGTGTGTTCAGGTGTTTTGGTGTGTTCCGGTATTTCTACGAACCCGCGAACAGGAAGTCCCCCTTTGAAAAATGGCCGAAAAACCTGCTAGGTCTTCCCATTTCCCTTAAGATCAAGATTGAAGCCATGGTAAACAAGCCGTCAGAGTTTGAGCTATTGGAGTTTCACTATATATTTTTCAAACAAAGGATTTGTTAGATTGTTTTTTGTTTGTTTGTACTGGGGTTTTACATCCCTGTCTATCTATCTCTATATAATCCTCAACCCTCTTCCGAGTGTTATTAGGATGGCTGCGCATGGTGTGTTAGTAAGAGAAGTAAAAGTGTGATAGTGCAGAGTTAAAAGAATAAAAGAAAGGTGAGCATAGATGTAAGATTTTGGGTGTTAGTAAGGAGAGTTTAAAAGCAGGATAAAAACAGTATTACCTTAAGGGAGCCTGTGGTTTATCGAACTGACCCTTAACTTGAAAGAGTCAAGATCAGAAACCAGGACGAGATCATCTGGTAGCCTGTTCCAAAGAACAACCGACATAGGGAAAAATGAATAATAATAATACGAGACAGAGGTGTGTATCTGCCTGTAAGCCAGAGAGTGGTGACGCGTGTTTGTCGTTAGGCGTTCGAACTGTGACGGAACTGGTATAGCGACCAAACCGTAAACGATTTTATAAAACATTGTAAGGCGCGTATCATAGCGTCTGAGCTCAAGTGACCGCCGTCCAAGCTCACCCATCATGTCTGTAACACTGCTGTAGGGGGAGAAATAATTTGTGATCCAACGGGCTGCCCTACCCTGCAACATTCAATCTTGTTGATATTTTATTTTGTATAGGGGCTCCAAACGGCCGAGGCATATTCTACCTGTGGCCTAACCAACATTTTTATTTCCTGACTTTTTGTTTTAACATTTCTTTTGACGAAGCCGAGGGTCCTGTTGGCACTGGCTGTAATATTTGATATGTGTGAATTCCAGTTAAGGTCTTTGCTGATGGTCACCCCAAGGTACTTGGCTGAGTCCACACTTTCCAGTTCCTGACCATGCATGAAGTATTGGGTCTTAATTGGCGTTTTAGATCTAGAGACATGGAGTACCTGACACTTGCTGGGATTAAACTCCATGTCCCAGGTTCGCTCCCAATGCTGAAGTTTTTCAAGGTCAAACTGTAGAACTTGTGTATCTGCTGGGCTGGACACAGCCAAGTAAACCGCGGTATCATCAGCAAAGAGCCTAACTTGTGACTGAATATTATCCGGTAGGTCATTTATGTACAGTAGAAAGAGGAGCGGGCCCATCACTGACCCCTGGGGCACCCCAGAGGTGACCGGTACCTCATTTGAAGACTCCCCATCTAGTACAACAGTTTGGGAACGTCCAATTAAGAAGGATTCAATCCATTTTAGTGTTTTTCCGGTTATGCCAAAATTTTAGATGGTTAACTTTATCAAAGGCTTTACTTAAGTCCAAAAGTACTAAGTCGGTTTGTTTGCCCAAAGTCAGCTGCCTTGCAAGATCTTCCACAAGCTGAATAAGCTGAGTTTCGCAGGAGCGTTTTTCACGAAACCCATATTGCAATTCGTAAAGAACATTGTGCTGAGCCAAATGTTTGGAAATATTGGATGCAATTATATGCTCCATCACCTTGCATACTATGCATGTCAAGGAGATAGGCCTATAATTGGCAGGGTCAGTTTTATCACCCTTTTTAAAAAGGGGACAAACTTGAGCTTTTGTCCAATCTGCAGGTAGTTGACCAGTTTCTAGAGATTTTTCAAACAGCAGGCAGATAACAGGAGCGATTTCTACCCTCAGTTCTTTCAAAACAAGTGGTTTGATTGAATCAGGCCCTGCAGCCTTATCTGATTTAAGGTTTGCCAAAAGTTTCAGAACACCATTTAGATCAATATTGATTTCCGGCATGGAAGGGCACTGAGGTTGTAAATTTTCTGGTAAATTTTCTTGAAACAGATTTAGAATTGTCTGTGTACATAACTGCCCTAGCCTGAGTGGGGATAAGCGAGTAAAAACAGATTGGAACTGGCGATTCAAAAGGTTTGCCTTAACAGTATTTTCACTATGGAGTGTTCCATCTGTATTGTCTTTCAGTGTAGATATGCCCCGTGAGTCCTGTCTGTGAAAAAAGTTTTTTTGTTGAAAATCCAGAATTTTTGCCCTCCCCATCTTAACCCGCCCCAAGTATGTCTGCCAAATAATTGTTGTATGCCTGTCTTATCTTGCCCTGGACAAGGTGTTTGACCTGCTTGAAGTGATACCTATCTTTTGTTGCCCCTGTCTTTTGTTTTTGATACAATTTATCCCTTTTTCTTATAAGTCTCTGGTCGCTTAATGTTTGTATTTCTTTCCCTTTGGTGTCTTTTATGGATGGAGTAAGTTAATTGTATCAATTCCTGATCTTTGTTTTACTTCTACTTTGAATTTCTTGAGTAATCCATGGAAGACTACTTTTATTACTGATCTTTTTAGTTGGTACAAATTTTTCAATTCCAGAATTTAGGGTACTTTTGAAAGCATTCCAGATTTCCTCAGTTGTACTATCTTGGAAGCTACCCAAAATTTCAAAACATTTTTCTTGCATTAAAGTTTTAAAACCATCCCAATTAGCTTTTTTAAATAAAGGGACTGATCTCGGTTTTGCCAATTCAATTTTGGTTTGACGCTAATAGTTGAAGAAATAATATCATGATCAGAGATGCCTGGAAGAATTTCGATTGTATTTACCAAAGTGTGATTTGATGTCAGGAACAAGTCGAGAATGTTATCACCCCTAGTAGGCTTACTTACCATCTGAATAAGACCAAAATCGTCCAAGCAGGAGAGGAAGTCTTTATATGCAGAGAGCAGTCTGCATCCTGGTTTGATGGATGCCATATGGTCGGAGTCCCAGGACAATTTGGGGAAGTTGAAGTCTCCAAGTATCCATATGTTGCCCTTCTTTATACTTACCAATTCCAGAGACTTTTTGAATTCCTCTAGGCTTTGTGTGTCACTCTCTCTAGGTCGATAGTATGCTGCAATATAAAGGGGTTTTGCTGCAACAATGCTCAGTTTAATCCAAATTATCTCACAGTTGGTCTTAAACTGCTTTTGTTCGGTTGCATACAGTGAGTCCTTTACAAGTATAAAGACACCACCTCCCTTTGTATCTGTAACCCTATCTTCTCTAAACGGAGTGTAACCCAAAGCTGCAGGAAAGAATTCACTGTCATGGTGTTCTGGGGCGAGCCAAGACTCTGTACCGACCACAACATCTGGTTTGTGCAAGTCAAGTAAGGCTTGGAACTCTGCTTTCTTGTTGACCAGTGATTGACAATTGATGTTTAGTACTTTAAGGTTGTAAATTTTGTTGGATGAGGGCCCATGATGAGCAACCTTGGGTGTCGGTGCTTGCGGAAGCGGTCCGTCGGGTTCGGAATCTTCATCTGTCAAAATACTGAAAATTTTCGGCGCGATGGAAGATGCGAAGGATGAATTCGAAAAATTTGGATGGTCACAGTTCGAACAAATCCATGAAAACGACTGATCTGTGGCAGCCAAGTCATCATACATGACCTGGCTGACGGCCTGGCATTGTATGTGAAACCACAGGCCACACTTGTCACATTCCAAGGCAGCATCATCGTCCAGTACTTCGATAGCACAGTTTCCACAAGGAAAGTCTGTCGGGCCAGGGTTAGATTCTACATCTGCAGACAGAGATATAAGGATGAGGCATAACTATGAAAGTGAAGAAATTCTCTGATCCTTCACAGGGACGTGCCATCGTGAACATTTCAAGCTAGCAAGAAGAATTTGGTGGGGTGGTCTCAAGTTGTTCGGTCGAATGCACGGTCTTGCCAGCTCAGCAGTGATCTCCTGACGATCAAGGTTGCCTGTGATGTGCAGGGCCGTAAAAACAACAATCAGGGGTGACAAAATACCTACCAACATTTTGCATTTGTTTTTCAGTTTTGTTTTCAAATTCTGGTGCTGCAAATTACCGCTTACAGCGTTGGAAGATGTAGATACAAATGGCTGCCACTTACAACATAGAAGATGACGGGTCGACCCACACTACACTCAAAATTAATTTTCACTTACCAGAAGTTTATTTACCAAAAAACAAATACACTAGCATAATCAATAGATAATGTTCTACTTAGAAAACAAAAACCAGCTGTCGAAACTGAGTTTGAACATCTGAAATACTGTTTTCAGAGAAAAATAATTTGAACGAGAAAATTTAGATGTTAGCACGAAGAACAGGCATGCGCATTTCTATGTATGTATGCGTTTGAGTTTTACATCCCACCAACAGCTTAGATCGTACGGAGATGGGACCTTGGTTTAAAGACTTATCTGAAAGTTTGGAGAAGCCCGGGATCCCCTGGTTTATGAGGCGAGCAGCTTAACCACTACACCACAGAGGCTTATTTTTACATCCCTGTCAATACTATTTAGGTAATTATCAAGGTTGGCAAAAACCCAGGTTTCCAGAAATCTTCCACTGACCGTTCCAAGGCGGCTCTTCTGTGGCGATTTATTTATGTTGTTGTTTGTTGCTTGCTGTGTGTGTCGCTTGTGTTTTTTGGTTTTGGATGGCCGTATGGCTATTTTGTGGGAAAGTAACTGTCCTTATGGCCTTCCTTTGTTTAGGTTTCCATTATGGTCTGGTCGCTTAATGTTTGTATTTCTTTCCCTTTGGTGTCTTTTATGGGTGTAGTAAGTTAATTGTATCAATTCCTGATCTTTGTTTTACCTCTACTTTTTATAAGTATTGCCCAGCCCGGCGGGTAATACTGGGAAAACCCGGGCAATACTGGGTAATACTGGGCAATACTGGTGTCACATTTGTCAGGGTGATAAAAAATGTATTAGTTTGACCTGAAAATAATATGATTCGGGACTTAAGTAGCAATTGCTAATAAATTCAAAATTCCCAAATTATTCTATCCAGTTCAAATCTGGATAGAATTACTGCAGAATGAAGAACTTGTCCCTTATATGAATACAGTGGAAAAAACGATTTGACCAGGCCATGACCTCCAGCCACTTCTTAGCTAACATTCTCCACCCAATGTACAGGGGGAAACACCTAAAACCAGACCATTTTACAAGTGCACAAGACATGCTTCAAGAACAGTGTCCCGACCTTGTTCCAGATTTATTGAATTTCATGTGTAATGAAACAAGCCTATCAAAGTCTTTGACAAAATGAAACGACCATTAAGAGTCTCTCACCATCTGTTTGGTGGACAAGTATTGAACATACTAATGTAGTAAATCCAGTTCTATGTCAGCTGGCTTGTAAACTGTTGAGCATGCCAGCAAGTTCTGCTACCATAGAGCGCATTTTTTCCAACTTTGGTTTGATCCAAACTAAGCTGTGAAATAAACTTGGAATGCAAAAGTGTGCCAAATTTGTCTTCTGTTATAGGATGCTTAGAGGAAAGGAGAAGGTGGAATGGTGACTCATGTAGATGACGCTGACTGTGTTGATGTTTTGATGTTCATAATTTATATGCATATGCATCACCTGTGAAATCATAAAATAACCATGATAACATATTTGTTATGTTCAGCTGTAAATAAAAGTCAAATTTGCATTTATATTTTACCAATATATCCGAGTCTGATATAATGCCCTCTTCAATATATGACTGATATATGGCTCTACAATGCATTTAAGAATTTAGAAAACTTAAATTAGCAATTATACAATAAAACACACAGGTTCTTTTCAGTAAACCCATCCCAAAACCATATTACCCAGTATTGCCCAGTTGAGGGAGTATTGCCCAGCCCGGGAAAACCCGGGTGTACCCAGGCGGGTTTTCCCGGGCGGTCAATACTTTTCTAACCTTGGTAATTATCCGATTTTGTGGGACTTTTTGTAATTACCTAACATCGAGATGAAATGACATCTCAAGCCCTACCGTCCAAAGAAACCGCAAGGGTTTAATGAGTGGTCTGACTTGCATCAATTTTCTTGGGCAGACTTAGACTTAAGCTGTTTACCAGTCCTCAAATTCAGTTGGTTTCAGCTTTGTGCAGAAACACCGTACAGTCCAGTCTATTTCTCCAAGCCCCTATATTTGTCTCAATGATGGGGATATTGTGAGTATTCACAAACTACAGTGAAATTCTTACAATAAGAACATCTTTGGCCCTGTTTAAAAATGTAAGACCATTTTTGAATGTCCCAAAGGTAGTCTCTTTCTAGAAGTCACTAAAGAAAAGAAATCACTCAGAAAGTATGACTAAAACCATTATTATGCTTTAAAAGAATTGGTCTTTAGCGGAATTCCACTGTATGTGGTGGTTCTGGTGAGTACACACACCATTCCTACAAATAACAGAGGATTGGAAAGATATCCCTAGATTATGCCCATATATATGCTTTTTACATGGCACTATGATTAACCATTATCCTGCTGAATAAATAATTTGGCCACACCCATTTCTGACTATCAGCCAAACAATTTCTTGATATAATCAGATTATCTGTTAATTAGAATTTGAAAACTAAAGGTCAAACAGTGTAGATCCTGATTAGATGGCTTTGAAGAATGCATCTGATCTGTATCTACGCTGTTTGCAAAGGTAGAGTTTGTCTTGTTCAGCAGGATACGGGTTAATTATTTTTGACAAATACTGACCTGCCTAGAATATATTTCCATAGTCCTAAAGGTGTTTTGAGCCAGTATCCCATTTCATATGGGAAGCCTAGAAAATGAACATTGGCAAACAGTGAAGACCGAGATCAGATGCCACAGAATTGGCATTTGATCATGGCCATAAGTGTTTTTGAAAAGCTCAGCCATTTTCTAACATAGTTACTATAATAACACACACACACAAAAAAAAAACACCCGAAACTGACTCCTGGCTTAAAATGGGTTAAAATTTGAACGCATTTTTTGTCAACAGAAATACCATTACGTAAACACGCCTATTCAAATACATTGCCACCTTAATTGCCGAAAAAATGAAAATTTTATGATGAAAAATTGTGATATTTTTCTTATTTCTGCTCCAAATATAGATTGTGGGCACTCGTTAAAACCGCCTCGTCGAGGCGGTTCTAACGAGTACCCACAATCTATGCCAACCACACTTTGGTGTATATAAAATGAGGTTTATCAGGATGTTAGCATGATGCATGTATATGTTCATTGAAATTTTTCTTTCTTTTTTCAGTGACTTTTGTGTGCATAAACTGTGTTTATGTGAAATTGGTGACCAAGGTTCAGGTAGTCCTTGCGACATCTAAATTATTGGCCCTGGCACTCATCATAATCTGTGGGGTCTATCAGCTGTCCAAAGGTAAGAAAAACATTGGAGAACATATGTATAGTATGAAGTGTTTTATGATATCTCACTGTCAGTCATTGATGTAACGTGTAACATTAGGTAAAAAGAAACAGTCTATTATGAAATGTATTATGATATAATGTCCCTGTTAGTAAATGGTGTAGCATTATTGCATATTGTTCATTATGTAACAGGTTTTCTTGCACACCAGACAAGGAAATCCGTGATTTTACCCTGGGATAGAAATTTATGTTCTGACCCTGGTGTTCCGACCCAAAATCGAATATTATCGCGTGTTTGTTAAATGCACTGGTTGAATACGACCTCATATGCGCCGTAGTTAAGGTTGACGTCATGCACGTTACGTGACGTCACTAAACATTCCTGTAGTGTCATCCCAATATGGCGGACGTCGGTACACTAAGTGACTGCAGCATTAATAATCCGCGCAAAGAAATGGAAGGTATGCAAGAAAAAGAATCCTACATGGGTGTGAGAGGCAGATAGAAAAAATCTGTCCCTTGGGATCACTGTCCGGCATCACTCGGCAAGCCTAGTGATGCCGGACAGTGACCCACGGGACGGATTTTTCCATCAACCCCGTCACACCCATATAAGATTCTTATATTATCATTGAGGAGCATCACAAAATGTTACCACCTGGTCTAATGGAAGGAGCTACCATATTTACTCTAAATATTTGGACGTACCTTGCTTGTTCTAAAATTTCAACAGGTACGCTTTACTACCCAATGCTGTGTCTAAAAATAGCTGGATGAATGATAAACACTGTAGACCCTGATTAGACACCACATAATGCAACAGCTCATCTAAGTATACACTGTTTGCTCAGGCTTGTTTGTCTGAATACATATGGAATATATGGTATTGCCTTTGGAGATAACACGAAAACATTTAGTCACATGATAGCTCAGTGGTTAATGCACTTGCCTCTGTTGCTAGAGGCCCCGGGTTCGATCCCCGGCAGTGGGGTTAAAATTTTGTGTCCAAAAATGCTCCTTTGGCATCATTTGCAGGGACGAATGTCATCAAGTGCACCGTCCTTCAGACTGGGACATTAACTGGAGGCCCCCTGTGCAGGGAGAATCAGACCCTTTGCAGGTTAAAGATCCTACCATAATTACATGATTACTGTGTAGGCTTTCATCCTGCAAACCTGGAGTGTTTGAAATGTACACCTGCGGTAATGGTCAAATGTGACCGACGCAGTATCAGTAGAAAGGAAAGAAAGAAAGATGATAAATTATAAAAAGAATCTCACTAAATGAAAAAAATGATCAAATGATACATGTAGAAAGAATCTCACTTGTGTCCATTTGGAACTTGCCAGAGGCGCATTTCTTATATTTCAAATGAATTGACCACTCTAATCATTACGAAAACACACTCGTGTGACATAGTGCATTTTTCATATCTCCAAAATGGCTACTTTTCTGATGAAAATTCGTAATATTTTTCTTATTTATACTGCGAACAAAGGTTGTGGGTGCTCGTTAGAACAGCCTCGTTGAGGCAGTTCTAAGGAGTACCCACAGCCTATGTCTTGGAGCAGAAATAAGACTAATAATGTTTACCCCCATAAACCCCAGTTTTCTCTATATTAAGTGGGGTTTAAGGGGGTGCTTATTTCGCGGACTTGTTCACGTGATGTGAGACCTCTATGTCTTTCATGGATTTGTGAATGACAATTTATAGGTGAAAATTTATGATGTTCTTCATGTTACACTGCATACATTAGGACGAAACAGGGTTCTCACAAGAATTTTGAAAATTGGAGTATTAATGCTGTCCTCCAGAAAAAATTGGAGTTTTACCATACTTTTCTATTGAGACTTTCTTAAAAGTTTGAGTCAGAAATGAAAAAGTTGGAGTAAATTACTCTAAATTTGGAGTTAATGAGAACTCTGTGAAATTTTGGGAAGATTTGTCTTCTTTTTATGAATTCTCCTTCAGACGTAGCTTGTAGGTGTTAGTTAGAACTGCCTCAATGAGGTGGTATTTAAGAGTACCCACAATCTTTGACGTTTTTATTTGTATGACAGGTGAGACAGAGAACTTGACAGAAATATGGGACAACACATCAACTGAGCCAGGAAAGGTTGCTGTTGGTTTCTTCTACTCAGTCTTCATATATGGAGGATGGTATGTCACAAAAAATTTTAATTCAGTATCTCCATCTTACTCTTTAAACCTTCAGGCACGGAAGAAATTACTAGAGCACACATATGATTACACCCTTCTTTCTGGGGTCCATGTCATTCTGAATATTAGGATTTGTCTTTCATTTAAGGATTAATGAGTTTGGCTTGGCTACTATGACCGCAAAACTATTCAGCAAAAATAAGGCTTAGCATTAAATCATAAATGTGAATTGTCTACTTGACAAACATTTCATATTTAATGCTAAGCCTTATTTTTGCTGAAAAAAAAGAAATACTTCGGAAAGCCATCTGCTAAACATGCTTAGCACTGGAAGAGTTACCATAATCTGCCTGAAAAGACAGATGCAGATTAGGAAATTCTAAGATTTATTTGTATATTGTACAGTGCAGGGCCCCGCCATATGCGTATTGCTGAGTCTACCCATACAGACAGCATTTGGGTAACACAAGTATGTGGAAAAATTGTGTCTTTCATGGCTCAAGACCTAGCATTTTTGGATTAGAATTTAGAATTTATTTCTTCCTAACAATAACAGATGTTGTGTGCGTTTGTTGGAACCCCCTAATTCAAGCATTTCTAAGAAGTAACCACAATCTCTGTTTTGGAGCACAAATAAGAAAAAAATTTCTTGCACACCGAATAAGGAAATCCATAGTTTTATCTTGGGATAGAAAATCTGTTCAGACCCTGGAGTTCTTACCCAAACTTGAATATTCTCACGTGTTTGATAAATGCACTGGTTGAATAAGACCTCATATGTGCCGTCGTTAAGGTTGACATCACAGCACATAATGTGATGTCACTAAACATCACTGAAGTATCATCACAGTATGGTGGATGTCGGCAACCGAAGAGACTGCAGTATTAAAAATCCACGCTCAGAAATGGAAGGTATGCAAGAAAATCACTGTCTGGCATCACTCGGCAAGCATTGTGATGCAGAACAATGACCATCGGGACAGATTTTTCCATCCACCCCGCACGCACATGTAAGATTCTTATATTACACCCCAACTTCTTCATAACACTGTTGTTGGTTTCCAAAGCTGCGACTGTCTTGGTTAAACAACATAATTATAGCCGAACAAAAATGTTTACTTTGGATGATACAGAAAAATAGTACCGGTAAATACATGGTTAGTGTCTTTAATAAAAAATATAATCAATGAGCCATATACAGTTTTATAGGGAGCAAGCTTTAGGGAGCCCCTATAAGATTGACGTGGCAAACCAATTATATTTTAATATTAAAGACACTAGGCATGTATTTAGTTTATCCTGCAATCCGAAAAATCAAGGGGTTTTGCAATATTTTAGCAAATTTCACCAAAAAGGACCTCAGACATTGTGGCTTGTTAAATGATATTCTGTACTTTGGCACGCACACAAAACTAATGTGACCTCAAAGAGTGCAACGTTTCGGATGTCACCGTGTCATAGAGACGCCAGAAACAACATGCAGGCTTGAATAAAAGTTTCTTGAACTTTACATTCTGTATGATACTTTATTAATTATTTTCTAGATTAAGACACAACCATACTAGCAGTGCCAAACCGACCATTCAATCCAGGAAAGCCAGAGCAGGTGAGAATCTAGCTGAAACTTCTGAAAATTTACATTAAACAAATATAGCAAATATAATAACTTCACAGTTATAACGGGTTGCATTTTATTTTTCACACTTGTAAATAAAGTACATGTATCTGAAAAGGAGGTCTGGTCACTATTATAGGTCAAAAGAAGGTATTATAAGTCACTACCAGTTATAGCGTGCAGTTATTTGACTCCCTTTATTTGTGTACTAGAAGGGCTGATTGCGGTATAAATGACCATTTATGGTCATCATCTATATATTTTTGGATCCATCTTTCAACCATGTTATATCCAAAACCCTGTTAAAATTAAGAGTCTTATGTTGGTTGGTATATGATGCTCTGTCTCTGGTCGGGCCCATCGGAGTCTAACTGTTGGTTTTCTTATGCTCCAGCATTTTCGAGTCCTCACCGTTGTTTCATCTCTGTGGTTGTTTGATTTTTGTGTTCACAGAGATGTTGCACTGATGAGTTAGGAGGACTGAACAAATTATTTGTCTTAATCGCGACGGAAGTAAGGGCGAGGATTGTGGCCACGTAAAATCTATTTAAGCCCCCTAGTGGAATTTGTTTCCGCTGACCATTCCAAGGCGGTTCTTCTGTCCCGGTTTATTTTTGTTATGGTTTGTCTTTGGGTGTTTATGTCGCTTACATTATTTTATTTTGGATAGCCTATTGGCCATTTTGTGGGAAAGTAACTGTCCTTTTGGCTTTCCGCTATTGATGTTTCCATTAGGGTCTGTTGTTTCATGTTTGTGTTTCTTTCCCTTTTGTGTCTATGATGGGAGCTGTGGATTAAATGTATCGATTTCTGATCGTTGCCCCCACTTCTGTTTTTTTTTTATAAACAGTTGTATTACACCAATTCTAATACTGGTCGTCTATATAGCCAATAGTAAAATCTAGTGATATATTGAGTGATAATAAATCACTTGGCCAAACAGCCACACCAGTCAGTTGTAAGCAGACAAATCACTCACACTAGATGCTTGTGATTTGATCTACTTTACAATTGATCTCCAAACCAAGATTTATCACTCAATAAATCACTGCTAGAGCTGATCTATTACTTGAACCAAAAGTATAAACGATATCGAACAATGACTATTTATGGTCATTTTTCTGTACAATCTATACATTTTTGGGCTCCCATTTTTGGGGTTCATCCTTTTGCCATGTTAAAGCCAAAACCCTGCTATAACTAACAGTGTTATTAAGAGGCTTATGTTTATTTATTTCTGTACATAAAGTTGGGTTTACAAGGGTGTTTTGTACAAAACGGGAACATTATCTGGAAAATATTTCACAAATTTTGATATTCAGAGTTTTGCTGTAACCACATAATCCCATTACGATAACACACCCGTGCGACATAGTGCATATCTCTCATCTCCAAAATGGCTACTTTTCCGATGAAAATCCCTGATATTTTCCTTATAAATACAGTAAATACTGCAAACATAGGTTGTGGCTGCTCGTTAGAACTGCCTCATTGAGTACCCTTAACCTATGTCTAGGAGTAAAAATAAGAAAAATGTCAAACCTTAGATTGGCCAAGTGATTTATTATTACTCAATATATCACTAGATTTTATTGTTGGCGATATAGCAGGGTTTTGTATACCCCCGTAAATCCCCGTTTTCTCTATATAAAGTGGGTATAGTGGGGGTCTTCATTTCATGGACTAGTTCAAAATGAAAATTGGAAATCTGCAAATGTTTCTATGTGCATGCACATGTACATTGAAATTCTGCTATTAAGATCACATAAAATTAAGACTATTTCTGCTTTAAAAAGCTTATTTAGTAAGTTCAAGTTGTTCTTTCTTTGTGTTTTCTGTATACAATGTCCTCTGGTCAGTGACCACCTTTGGGACTGTTCAAAAGTTGTCATAATATAGGAATTTTACTGTAGATGGTATACTTTCAGGACAGACAACTTGCACAAAATACTTTCGTTTTCCCTTAATTAGGATCTGTTTTAACCTTTAACCCACTAAATACAACAACCTCTGCCATTGCAAACAGTAGATCTAGATCAGATGGCTTCTGAAAATGCCATCTGATCAGGATCTTCACTTTTTGTTATGAAAATCGTGAATTTAACAAAATATTATATCTAGTAATTTGATTGGATGATAGTCAACAATGGGTGTGGCTTAATTAATTTATGCAGCAGTATAAGAGTTAAAGAGAAACAATATTTTTCATAAGACATGACCTTATTTGGAGGGATTTGGTGCACAGGAAACAAGACAGGAAGTTACAAATGGCTGTTTACCCTTTTTGTACCAAATGGAATCTACCTCTTTATATATAGCACAAGTCCATTTCATAATTTAGGGGTGTCAGTTTATGTTTTCTTGAAAATTGATTTGGAAAATTGCTGAACTTATTGTGAAGAGTGTAGGCCCTGATCAGATGCCGCATTCTGCAGCATCTGATCTGGGCATGCACTGTTTGCCAATTACCCTTTTTGTGTTTTTTTTTTGTACAAAATGGGTTAATAATTATGTAATTTTGTTTAAGGCAGATAATAACAACTTTGATGGAAGAAGTCAAGAAGCCAGAAAGGTAATACATTCCTTAGATTTTTAGCTTGGCTGTTTTCGAAGAAAACGACGAGGTATTGTCATAGTTCTGGCGTCTTCTGCGTCATTGTGCAAAAACTTGGACATTTTGTAATATCTCTGTCATTACTGAACATATTTACTTGAAACTCAGACAAGTTGTTCATTATGAAAAGGGGAACTCATACCAATAGGTGAGGTAACCCTCAAAATATTTTGGCACAGTTATGTCCCTTTTTCGACTTAGAATTTTTGAAGCCGAGCATCGGCACCCGCATGCGGTGCTCTTGTTCAACCTTTCAAGCACTAGTTATGACTAACAGTTGGCAGTTGATCATGAATGAAATATTTTCCACGGTCTCTCTTCCACTGATTCAAGAATGGCTTTTGTCAGTTTTTGGTACAAGAATGTGCACCACACTGATTAACTGCTTTACTGGTATGTATTGAGCTGTCCAGGAAAAGTGGTGTAAGGTAATTGTGACAAGTCCAAACTAATTTTACTGTTGACTGGGCCATTGAACATCAAACCAAACCAAAACTCTAGCAGTTGACATTTTTAACCCTTTTTGTACCAAATGGAATTTTCCACCTTATATATAGCAGGAGTCCATTTCAAAATATAGAGGTGTCAGGTTGTGTTTTCTTTAAAATTCATTTGGAAAATGGTTGAACTTTTTGCAAACAGTGTAGGCCCTGATCAGATGCCGCGTTCTGCGGCATCTGATTTGGGCCTGCACTGTTTGCCAAGGTACCCCTTTAGGGGTTTCTGGTACTGAATGCAGTTAAAAGAATTGTTTTTCTTATTCTTTGAGAAAAACAACATTAAAAATACATTTGGCATTACATGTGAATTGTCTGCTAGACAGACATCAGCAAACAATTCACATGAAGTTTCGAACCTTTTTTCTCAGACATGTACAACTTTTGAAGAACTTGGGTTTCTAACATGTACGTTGGCAATGTAAGCTATTATCATGTTAACCAGTTTGTGTAATAAGTTTTGTTTTGTTTTTGAGGTTTAACATCCCCGTCAACACTATATAGGTCATTTTGAAGATGTTGCTTCCAATTTTATGGGACTTTTAACCGACATTGAGATGAAATGACATCTCAAGCCCTGTCGCCCAATGAAACCAATAGGGTCTATAAGCATGGCCAATCCGACTCGCACCGCTTTGCCTGGGCAGGCTTAGATCCTCTAAGCGGTTTACCAGTACTCGTGTGCGGTCAGTTTCAGCTCTGTGTGGCAGCATCACGCAGCCCGTCTATTTCTTCAAGCCCCAATGGGCAGGGGTCGTTTTGTAATAAGTACCCCACTTAATAACTTAAAAATAGAGAAACAGTAGTTTACAGGGGTATACCTTATTTTGCTTATTAATGCTCCTAGACGTATGTTGTTGGTACTCGTCAGAACTGCCCCAATAAGACCATTCTTACAAGCAACTACAAACTCTGTTTTGAGTATAAATGAGGATAATAACACAAATTTTCATAAAAAAAAATTTTTTTTGGAAATATGAAAGAATGCACTATGTCTAACCGATTTGTTATCATAATGGAGTAACTTTGACTATGTCTTGTACATTTTCAGAGATCTTCCTAGAGCTGTTTTTATCACTTTTGGCTTTATCACGACTATGTGTGTGCTGGCTAATGTAGCTTATGCTGTGTTACTCATGCCATATGAAATGTTGCAGTCAGATGCAGTTGCTGTGGTAAGAGTATTGTGAACTTGAATCTCTTAACCCTTTTCCTGCTGAGTATTCAATTTTGCCACACCCATTTATGACTTTGAACCAATCAGATTTCTTGATGGAAATTATTCTCACAACTTCATATACTGAATTTCAAACAGTGTAGTTCCTGATCAGATCCTGATCTGGATCTACACTGTTTGCAAAGTAAGGAACAGCAGGATAAGGGTTAACCCTTCAACTGCTTGTAACAACTAGCAGATGGTATTTACAAAATGTTTTTTTTTTCTTAATTTTTTGATATAATAAGACAACATTGAAAGTGAATCTTCTGCCTTGCAGATGATTCACATTTAATGTCTATAGCCTTATTGACAATGAAAAATATTTCAAATTATCAGATTGTCATTTGCTCAAGGATTTTATGTAACAGTTGAAGGGTGGGATGATAGTAAATTTATTGTTTTTTTTTTTTATAAATTTATACATGTATTAATTATTAGTTATTTAATATATTTAAGAAATAGCTCAGCTCTAGCAGTGATTTATTGAGTGATATTCATGTATCACTGTTTGGAGGTCACTTGTAAAATAGATAAAATCACAAGCGCATACCGAATTTCTTCATATTAAATTTATTTAAATTTTTGATTTGTTATGTTCATTCATATTCGAATCTGTACTGTTTACAAAGGTAATGGTTGTCCTGAATAGCAGTTTAAGGGTAAATTGCTTCCATTATAATAAGACACCTTCTGGTATGTGATCAAATGGCATTGTTCATTCTCTAGAACTGGTATCTCTCACAGAAAACCTTTTGGTGTTCTCACTACCTGTTTCAAGCATAGTTTGTGGGTAGCCATTTGAACACTAATACCTGTGATAACAACCAGTTCAAGACTGATGGAGTCATGGTAGCCAGAATATCACAACTTTAGAATACTGTCCACAAAGATGATATAAAAAAGAAACACAAAAAATAAATAAAATAAAAAATGGGTATAAGATCAACGTCAGTTTACATTTGTGTGCTTTTCAAGCAATATCTGGTATGTGATGTGATGCCTACTGTTATTGGATATTGGACAAAGTATTAATGTTTGTGAATTTTGCGAAATTCCACAAAAATTAATAATCATGAATATAAGAATTTAGTGAATAATCAAAACAAATAGGAGAAATGTGTGCATTCTGCGAGAATATGAATGAATCTGGAAAACCGATAATATTCGTTTACATGAAAACAAGTACAAATAAAAGTATATTTCTTTGTTTTAGATGTTTTTCCAGAGATTCTACCCACCGCTGACAGCTGTGATCTCAGTTCTTGTAGCTGTCACTGCCATTGGAGTTTTAAATGCATCCATTCTTGGACATTCAAGGTTAGGGTCCTAGCTTCAGAAACTGTTTTCATGCTCAACACACTTGAGATTGAGCATGAAATTTGTAACACCTATGAAAATTAAAATACAAATAGATGCCATGATTATACCCCCGGTATACGAAGTATACTATGGGGGTATATAGTTTTCGTCTTGCCGTTCGTCCGTTCGTTCGTCCGTCTGTCCGTGTGTCCGGTTTTCCGTCTGTCCGTCCATCCTTCCGTCCGTCCGTCCATCTGTCCATCCGTTAACATTTTGGTTAAAGTTTTGCGTCAAAGTTTCTAGGAGATTGTATCTTCTGAACCCTTTGATAGATTTAGTTGATACTTACACTGAAGTTACATACTGGTCTAAAGATTTCATTGATGCATGTCCCAACCCCCCCAAAGTGACCTTGATTTCAAGGTCACAGACTTAGAAATTTTACATTTGGTTAAAGTTTTGCGTCAAAGTTTCTAGGAGATTGTATCTTCTGAACCCTTTGATAGATTTAGTTGATACTTTCACTGAAGTTACATACTGGTCTTAAGATTTCATTGATGCATGTCCCACCCCCCAAAGTGACCTTGAGGTCAAGGACACAGACTTTGAAATTTTACATTTGGTTATTATGACAAAGTTTATAGATGCCTATTATGTTCTAAACTCTAAGACAAATTCAGTTGATACTTGAATCAATGTACCAGTCCCAACATTTTGTGATGTATTTCCCTTCTCCTACCCATGTCGACCTGGACCTCAAGGTCATGGACTTAGAAATTTTACATTTGGTTAAAGTTTTATGACAAAGTTTATAGATGCCTGTATGTTCTAAACTCTATCTAAGACAAATTCAATTCATACTTGCATAGATGTTGCATACCAGTCCAAAGATTTCATTGATGCATAACCCACCCTGCTGCTTCAGTAACATTGATACCCCCACTCCCTTGGTCCATTTAGAAATTTTATGTTTAGTTTAGCTTTTACAAGCACATTTATAGATTCTTATAGCTTCTTGACATCTTCATTCATATTGCATACAGGCTTGAAAGCCATATCAGAGTTTGGCGCTGGCCGGGGGTATACGTGACCCACTGGTCACTTTCTCTAGTTTTTCTGCATAGATCAACAGAGAATGCCATTTTGTCCTGCTCAAATGTTAAGATGACAACTCATGATTTTTAAAACGACAACCATTTTTGGCATTTTAAAATTCATGTTGGCATTTTGAAATTAGGAGCCGGACAATTTTCATGCCCAAGAAATTTGAGCACGAAAAAAGTTTTGTGATGGTGATTAGTCTTATAAATAGCTTTATTTCTATATTATTTACTTTCTCATTGCATTTACAGACAAGAGGCTCAATGAGCCTAAACCGCTCACCTGAGGAACTTAAGTTTTAACAATTCACAGACTTGACTACTAAATCTGCCAAGGTTGGGCGGTCAAAACCAGGGGCGGTTTTAACCGGTGGTTTTAACCGGTTAAAACCATCCCGGTCAATACTACCAAAGTGGTCAATACTGGTCAATACTGGTCGATTGAAATAGTGAGTGGTCAATTGAATAATTTTAGTGTTTAGTGAGTGGTCAATTGAATAATTTTAGTGTTGAAAAGGCAAAGCTTCTGAAACTATTTTGAAGTTTTTGTCTCTTTGCTGGAGGCTGATCATTTGATAGAGTTTCTGGTTGAGATGTTATTTCTTCAAGTGGCCTCTTAGCAATACTTTCTGGCTTTTTTAGCCCTAGGCATTTTTGTCTATGACTCATCAGTCTTAAGACCTTAGCACTAATTTCAATAGTGCAGTCTTTGCACCTTGCACTGTTTTTGTTTTTGTTGTTGTTATCTTCCAAAATAATGAAGATGTTCCAAATTGGGTCTTTAGGTACACCTTTGATAAGACACTGTCTGTATTGTATATTAATCAAAATTTCACACATAAGGAATAAGGCCTGGTGTCAATTTATAATACCCCTTTTAGGGACATGTAATTGGTCAATTTAGCAATCTTTGCCCCACCCACTGCAGTGGCATGGGTTAGTCTGTTTTGACAGCAATTTACAGGTGTTGCAAATACTTTTAAATATTCAAAGACATCAGCGAATTGGTTAATAAATTACAGCCTTTTACAGACGAACTACTTCACAGGCCTAAAATTAATGACATGTGTATTTTACATGTATGTGACAATTTTCTGCAATACCATCAAAATTATATATGAACTGCTTTAAAATTTTGTGATCAAAGATTATGTTAAATAATTGATATTTTCAATTTAAAGAGGGCAGAAGATTTGTAGGGGGAGAGAGGTGAGTCACAGAGTGGGTCAATCTGGTACAACAATTTTTGTTTTCTGTGTCAAACAAAATAAGACCTCATAAATCCTCCAAAATTCATTCAGCTTATTCATATTCCTGTAAATCAGAGTATGAACAATCAATCTAACCTATAAAGGAAAAAAGAATAATTATAAAGATTGATTGAAAAGAACAGGAGTGAGTCAATCCAACCTCTTCATTTGACCAGCAATAATGTCTTTTGACTTTTGATCAAATAAAAAATACCTCAAATAATTTATACTGTTATTAATGTCTTGTTCAATGATGAAAATATAGTCTAACATCATGTACATGATGTAGGGGGAAAGCATTTAAGACCAGTTTAGCAGCAGGACAGAGACATATACTCCAGTGATTTAATCGACCCTCAATCGACCAGTATTGACCAGTAATGACCGGTTAAAACCGGTTTTAACCACTGGCTCGGTCAATACTCATATTGACCGGCTTTTTGCCAACCTTGAAATCTGCTAATAGAATCCAGCCCATTGACCCTTACAGGATATAAGACATCATTATTGCATTGCATTCCAAGTTTGAGACTTCTAGCTTCTATAGTTCCTGAGAAATCTTTGACGAAAATTTAACATTGGTCAAAATGGAGAGAAAGAAGAATGAAAGAACAGATGAACAAATAAGCTGAGAAAGCCCAATGTCTCTTACACAAAATAAGTCATCATTATTCTATTGAATACCAAATTTGATGCTTCTAGCTTTTATAGTTCCTGAGAAATCTTTGATTAAAAATTTAACATTGGTCTATTATCTCTATATGGAGAGAAAAAAAAATGAAGGAACAAATGAACCAGACTAGCTCCAAAACCTAATGCAGCCTTTCCCCTTGCCCAATGGTGCTACACATAAAATTTAAACAAGATTGGTCGACTGCCTTCTGAGATATGCTTCATTGAAAGTGTGGACGACGGATGGACGGACAACAGACGACGGACTCCGGAGCCTTGGTATAGTATCAGCTCACTGGAGCCTTTGGCTCAGGTGAGCTAAAAATTCAAGTCGCTATTTCTGTCACAACATTTTCCCTACGTTAAGTCTATGGGCAATTTTTTTTGTCTCTCAAGGTCAAGTAACTCCGAGGTCAATATTCCGATTCGGCCCAAAATCGAACTTAACCGAGATTTTATGCCTGTCCTCGTTACCTGCAAGTTTGAAGCTGATATGAATAAAAATAAAATTGCTATCGTGGTCACAACGTATTTTTTTATGCTCAAGGGCAGGTAACTCCAAGGCAAATATTCCGATTCGGCCCAAAATCTAACTTAACCGAGATTTTATGTCTGTCCTCATTACCTGCAAGTTTGAAGCTGATCTGAAAACAATTGAAGTCGCTATCGTAGTCGCAACATTTTCCCTAATTAAGTCTATGGGCAAACTTTTTGTCGCTCAAGGTCACGTAACTCCGAGGTCAATATTCCGATTCGGCCCAAAATTGAATTTAACCGATATTTTATGCCTGTCCTTGTTACCTGCAAGTTTGAAGCTGATATGAATAAAAATAAAGTTGCTATCGTGGTCACAACGTATTTTTTTATGTACAAGGGCAGGTAACTCCAAGGCAAATAATCCGATTCGGCCCAAAATCGAACTTAACCAAGATTTTATGTCTGTCCTCGTTACCTGCAAGTTTGAAGCTGATCTGAAAAAAATTCAAGTCGCTATCGTAGTCACAACATTTTCCCTATGTAAAGTCTATGGGCAAATTTTTTGTCGCTCAAGGTCATGTAACTCCGAGGTCAATATTCCGATTCGAACTTAACTGAGATTTTATGCCTGTCCAAGTTACCTGCAAGTTTGAAGCTGATCTGAATAAAAATAAAGTTGCTATCGTGGTCACAACGTATTTTTTTATGCTCAAGGGCAGGCAACTCCAAGGCAAATAATCCGATTCGGCCCAAAATCGAACTTAACCGAGATTTTATGTCTGTCCTCGTTACCTGCAAGTTTGAAGCTGATCTGAAAAAAATTCAAGTCGCTATCGTAGTCACAACATTTTCCCTATGTTAAGTCTATGGGCAAATTTTTTGTCGCTCAAGGTCACGTAACTCCGAGGTCAATATTTTGATTCGGCCCAAAATCGAACTTAACCGGGATTTTATGCCTGTCCTCGTTACCTGCAAGTTAGAAGCTGATCTGAATAAAAATAAAGTTGCTATCGTGGTCACAACGTATTTTTTCATGCTCAAGGGCAGGTTACTCCAAGGCAAATAATCCGATTCGGCCCTAAATCGAACTTAACCGTGATTTTATGTCTGTCCTCGTTACCTGCAAGTTTGAAGCTGATCTGAAAAAAATTCAAGTCGCTATCGTAGTCACAACATTTTCCCTATGTTAAGTCTATGGGCAAATTTTTTGTCGCTCAAGGTCACGTAACTCCGAGGTCAATATTCCGATTCTGCCCAAAATCGAACTTAACCAAGATTTTATGCCTGTCCTTATTATCTGCAAGAATGAAGTCGATCAGAAAAAAGTTGACGGAGCTAGAGTGATGACAAGCTTTTTCCTATGTTAAGTCTATGGGAGCTATATGTTGCCATGGTAACCAGAGTTCTACTCAGATCTGCATGAAAACCTTATGCAGTCTTTCCACTTGCCCAATAATGTTACACATGAAATTTGATCAAAGTCGGCCAAGTAGTCTTCAAGATATTCATTTTTGAAATTCACATTAACCCTTATGCAAAAATGCACAAGGGCAGGTAACTCCTAAGTGTATGATCCGATTCTGCCAATTATCGAACTTGACCGAGATTTCATGGCTGTGCTGGTTATCTGTAAGAATGAAGCCAATCCGAACAAAATTGAAGCAGCTACAGTGATGACAACATTTTCCCCATGTTAAGTCGATAGGCAATTTTTCGGGCCCTCAAGGGGACGTAACTCTTGAGTGAATTATCTGATTCGGCCCAAAATCGAACTTGACCGAGATTTTATGCCTGTACTGGTTATCTGCAAGAATGAAGTCGATCAGAAAAAAATTGACGGAGCTAGAGTGATGACAAGCTTTTTCCTATGTGAAGTCTATGGGAGCTAGATGTTGCAATGGCAACCAGAGTTCCACTCAGATCTGCCGGAAAACCTAATGAAGCCTTTCCACTTGCCCAATAATGCGACACATGAAAATTGATCAAAGTTGGCCAAGTAGTCTTTAAGATATACATTTTTGAAATTCCCATTAACTCTAATGCAAAAACACACAAGGGCAGGTAACTCCTAAGTGAATGATTCGATTCTGCCAGTTATCGAACTTGACCGAGATTTCATGGCTGTGCTGGTTATCTGCAAGAATAAAGCCAATCTGAAAATAATTGAAGCAGCTACAGTGATGACAACATTTTCCCCATGTTAAGTCGATAGGCAATTTTTCGGGCCCTCAAGGGGACGTAACTCTTGAGTGAATTATCTGATTCGGCCCAAAATCGAACTTGACCGAGATTTTATGCCTGTACTGGTTATCTGCAAGAATGAAGTCGATCAGAAAAAAATTGACGGAGCTAGAGTGATGACAAGCTTTTTCCTATGTGAAGTCTATGGGAGCTAGATGTTGCAATGGCAACCAGAGTTCCACTCAGATCTGCCGGAAAACCTAATGAAGCCTTTCCACTTGCCCAATAATGCGACACATGAAAATTGATCAAAGTTGGCCAAGTAGTCTTTAAGATATACATTTTTGAAATTCCCATTAACTCTAATGCAAAAACACACAAGGGCAGGTAACTCCTAAGTGAATGATCCGATTCTGCCAGTTATCGAACTTGACCGAGATTTCATGGCTGTGCTGGTTATCTGCAAGAATAAAGCCAATCTGAAAATAATTGAAGCAGCTACGGTGATGACAACATTCTCCCCATAGGCAATTTTTTCAACGCTCAAGGGCGCGTAACTCCTGAGTGAATAATCCGATTCAGCCCAAAATCGAACTTGATCGAGATTTCATGCCTGTCCTCGTTATCTGCAAGAATGAAGTCGATCAGAAAAAAAATTGACGGAGCTAGAGTGATGACAATCTTTTTCCTATGTTAAGCCTATGGGAGCTCTTTGTTGCTGTGGCAACCAGAGTTCTCATCCGATATGCACGAAAACCTAATACAGCCTTTCCCCCTACCTGATGATGGTTCATATGAAATTTGATCAAGGCCGGCCCACTGGTTCCAGAGATATACTTCGTTGAAAGTGTGGACGACGGACGACGGACACCTCACATGAGCCTTCGGCTCAGGTGAGCTAAAAATGTACAGTTAACAAGTGGGACATTATGTTGTTCATACTTGAAGTTGAATGAATACATTGACTCACACAACATCACATAAATTTAAAGTGACATCAAAAAATGATAGTTCTGTTCAATTTGATTGGATGGTGATTTTATGAAAGCAACGATTGCTGTTCTGCTTTCTTTTTTGTTTCAATTTTGGCACTAAATCCAGAAATTTTTGTCAAATAATTGATGGAAAATAATGTCATTATAAGTAATTAAGGTATTTTTTTATTTAACATGCTTTGAAGTATGAACTACATCAGATTACATGAACCTGTTTGTGACCTGATGTTGTTCAAACTTCAGTGAATCTTAACCCTTGTCCTGCTGAATATTCATATATGCCACACCCACTACCGATTATCAACCAATCAGATTACTTGATGCAAATTTTAACAACAAATTCACAACCTGAATGACAAACAATGTAGATTCTGATCAGATGGCTTCTTCAGAAGCCATCTGATCTGGATCTACATTGTTTCAAAGAAAAGGCATATCCGGGTTCAGCAGGACAAGGGTTAAAAACTTTGCTTCATTTCCTAGTATACATACAGTATACTGTTGATACAGTGGAATCTGATTGGCTCAATCTCTCTTGGGGTTTAAAGTCCCTGTCAGCAGTATTTAGGTCATTTTGGAGATGTTGCTTCCAATGTTTTTGGACTTTTACCCGACATTGAGATGAAATGACATCTCAAGCCATGCCACCCAATGAAACCAATAGGGCTTATATGCATTGGATGGTCTGACTCGCACCACTTTGCCTGGGCAGGCTGAGTCCTTCTGAGCGGCTTACCAGTACTCATGTGCGGCCTGTTTCAGCTCTGTGTGGAAGCAACATGCAGCCGAATCAACTTCTCCAAGCCCTGATGTGCAGGGGGAGTTCTAACTTTCCATGGTTGATTTTTATATAAGATCAAAAGTTTCTCGACATCAGGGCCGAGTTGTTCAAAGTTTTGTTAGCTTAACAAGCTCGTTAGTGATCAAATTGTTAACTGTTCTATCAAGTGCAATATCTTATTTTCTGGTGTTTTGCTGCAAAAATGTGAGTAGCTTTTGCATTCTGCTCACGTTTTTTTCAGTAAAAATATTAGCATATTTGCCATAATAAATGATCAAAGTTCTAATAATATATTAACTAATGGCAATTTTAGTTTTGAACAACTTGCCAGGACCTTAGTCTTCATTCCATTACACAAACACGCCTATACAAATACATTGCCACCTTTATCGCCGAAAAAATGAAAATTTTATGATGAAATATTGTGATATTTTTCTTATTTCTGCTCAAAATATAGATTGTGGGCACTAGTTAGAACCGCCTCATCGAGGCGGTTCTAACGAGTACCCACAATCTATATTTTAGAGCAGAAATAAGAAAAATAAGGCATACCCCCGGAAACACCAGTTTTACTATATAAAAGTGGGGTCCTAGGGGGTCAGAATTATATAGGCATGTTTTCGTGATGCTAACAAGCCAGACTAAAGGAGCTATCAGAGTTTGAGGCATCAAAGTTCAACTGTGTTTCTAATTGCTCAAAAGGTGTTAGATGATTCATATGAAATATCAAAGTAGAAGTAAAAGAAACACCAGGAATCGATACAATTAACTTACACCACCCATCAAAGACACCAAAGGGAAAGAAACACAAACATTAAGCAACCAGATCATAATGGAAACCTAAACAAAGGAAGGCCATAAGGACGGCTACTTTTACACAAAATGGCCATATGGCCATCCAAAATAAAAAGACGCAAGTGATACACACAGTAAGTAACAAACAACAACATAAATAAATGGCCACAGAAGAACCGCCTTGGAACGGTCAGTGGAAAGATTTCCACTTGGGGGCTTAAATCGATTTTACGTGGCCACAATCCTCGCCCTTACTTCCGTCGCGATTTAGACAAATAATTTGTTCAGTCCGCATGAAGGCCTCCTAACTCATCAGTGCAACATCTCCGTGAACACAAATAATCAAAGAACCACAGAGGTGAGACAACGGTGAGGACTGGACAGCAAGAAACCACTGAAATGCTGGAGCAAAAGAAAACCAACAGTTAGACTCTGATGGGCCCGACCACAGACAGAGCATCAGGCACCAACCAACATTACCTTGAATTAGATCTCTAATTCTCAATAAGCCTTTACGTTGGAACCGTCATAGAATCTGAGGCCTGACCCACCGGCGTGCAATTAAAGAGGGAAGCATTTAAGTTGCCAACTGTGATTGGGTTAACTACCATGCATTCAGCCTGTCGTATAATCAGTCAAGCCTGATTGTTTTGGTCAAAAATAGTATGACTGCCATGTGCTATGCATTTTTTATGCTTTAAGAGCTCGAGTGGAGACGAAAGCATATCTGAAAAACGGAATAAAAATCTGAACAATTAAGCGTCATGAAAACATGCCTATTTAATATTGGCCCCCTTTAATCCCACTTTTCAATAGTAAAACTGGGGTTTACAGGGGTATACATTATTTTTTGCTCAAAAATATAGATTGTGGGTACTTGTTCAAACTGCCTCGCCAAGGCAGTACTCACAAGAACCCACAATCTACAAAAACATAGATTATTGGAACTCGTTAGGACCGCCTAGCCGAAGCAGTTCTAACAAGTACCCGCAATCTATGTTTTGAGCATGTGTATGAAATATATCAGAATTTTATTTATCATTTTTTTCAGTGGTAAAATTTTCAGTATATTTAAATAGGCGTGTTTTGGTATTAGTGATTCACAACACCATGAAAGATTGCAGTATACTGAGTCAGTAATGTTGTCTTTATTATATTGCAGGGTGTTGTTTGCTACATCAAGGAATGAACAAGCTCCTGTTATGATGTGTATGATAAGTACTAGATTTCTTACACCATGGCCAGCTATCTCTGCACTGGTAAGTTTTACCTTTTTAATTATTATGGCTACACTGTGATGTATATAAGTAGTATTAAGTACCAGTCTCCTTCGGCTGGCCTCGGTAGCTCAGTCCGATGCGCGTCTGACTGGTGATCAGAAAGATGTGGGTTCAATACCTGCCGAGGTCAGCAACATTCTTTCGTGGAGATTGATCATGAAATCTTTTCTCCTTCTGCTGATTCAAGAAGGGCAGTTGTCAGTTTCTGGCGAACGAATGTGCACTGTACTGGTTAACCGCTTACGTCTAAGCCTGCCCAGGAAAAGTATGGATAGGTAAACTGACTGGCTCAAAAATGATCTAAATATTGTTGACTGGGCAGTAAAACTCGAATACAAACAAACAAACAAAACCAGACTTCTTCCACCATGACCAGCTATCTCTACACTGGTAAGTTTTATATGAGTTTACATCCGATCCAACCGGCCCCCGCCCATCAGGCTTGAAGAAATAGATGGGCTGCATGATGCTTCCACGCAGATCTGAAACCGACCCACGCACGAGTACTGGTAAACCGCTTAGAGGATCTAAGGCAAAGCGGTACGAGTGTTGGCCTGTCCATGCTTATAAACCTATTGGTTTCATTGGGCGGCAGGGCTTGAGATGTCATTTCATCTCAATGTCGGGTAAAAGTCCCACAAAATTGGAAGCAACGTCTCCAAAACGACCTTTACAGTGTTGACGGGAACGTTAAACCTCAAATCAAACAAAAACATCCGATCCAACTGAGACTTGATTGGTAGATTGTGATGTGGAGCAGTACATATAGTTTTGAGGTTGCATTTCACCAAACATTATTAGAGTTATAACCCTTCTAAAATTTCATATTATTTCGAGGTTACAGTCTGCCAAATATTAGCAGAGTTATGTCCCTGTGAAAATTTCAGTAAATGTTTTGTTTCTGGTTAACACTTCCTGTAACTTATGTCAGATCAAGCTGAAACTTTATAAACAGTGACACCGTGATGTGGAGGATCACATATTATTTGGAGGGTGCAGTCCAACAAAGATTAGTAGAATTATGGTCATTTAAAAATTGATGTTCCATAGTGACCCTAAGCATTGGGACAGACAGGCCAGAGCAAACAGTGCAGACCCAGATCAGACTGCTCTTGTAGGAGCAGTCTGATCAGGATGTACACCGTTTGCCGTTCTGTCTGTAATTTTTGGACTTCTTGCTGGATCATGAACAAATTTATTAAAATTTTAGGAGAATTACAGCAAGTCCTCAGGGTGTCCGGATTTTTAGAATTTTTATGGTAAACTTTCTTTATAGCACTGGTAAGTTTTATCTTTATTATCACCATAGTTTCACTGTGATGTGTATGATGATTACTAGATTTCTCACACTGTGGCCAACAATGTCTGGACTATAAGTTTGACCTAAAGGTGAAAGGCTGTGCCTTGCTTAGCATTATGATAACACATCCATGCAATATAGAGTATTCTTTCATATCTCCAAAATAGTGACTTTTCTGATAAAAACTTGTGGTGTTTTTCTTGTTTGTACTCCAAATATACATGTAGTTTGTGGATGCTCGTTAGAATTGCCTAATGAGTATTCACAACAGAAATAAGAAATATAATATACACCTTGTTAACCCCATTTTTTCTATATAGTGTGAGGTTTAGAGGGTTGTTCATGACACAGACTTGTTCACATAATGGTTTCTGCTATTACTTGAAAAGAAACATTTTTGGGTTGATTATTAATCTGTAATGTTAGTGTATATAATGTACATAATACCAAGTGTTTTATTTGTTTATGGAGGACCATATGGAAGATTAGTTCTTAATATTAAATATGTAATCCTCTGGAAATAAAGACTTTATTTTTATTATTACAGTTAAACTTCGATGGCTCCCACTCCGATGGCTCGTTTACCATGAATGGGTCGAACCCGTTCTTGAGTCCGCAGAGGATTCCTCCAAATACGATACAGGGGTAATTTAGTAAGATTTGCTTCATTTATCTCGCAAATGTATGCTGTGTGTACTCATTAGAATCGCCTCGATGAGGCGATTCTAATGAGTACACACAGCGTACATTTATAATAGAGAACACCGAAAAGATATCCACAATTGTCATCAGTATGCCTCCTGGTATGGCACTAATAGTAGCCCTCTGTGGCTCGAACTACCGCTGTCTCGAACAAATTGTCATGGTCCCAAAGTGGTTCGAGTCATCGAAGTTCGACTGTATTATTATTAATCAGTTTATGGTCAATTGTTAATCAGTGTACACAAAGTTATATACAGACAAAGTTGTGTTGCATTTATAGCCATGCTATTCTTGTTGTGTTGCTAAAGTGCTGTGTCAAGATGGTCATCTGTAAAACGTGGATTGGGCTCATGTGCTTGGGCATTAGCAAACACTGTAGACCCAGATTAGATGTCACAGGGCATGGTGCCTGGTCCGAGTCTACACTATTTGCTTAAAATACAGGAATTTAAAAGTTAAACGAAATAGTCTAAGTCTGCATTCAGGACCATTTTCCCAGCCAACTATTGGAGACATTTGACTATGCTGTCAATAATTCAATTACCATTAAGTACAAATGGAATCTTCCTCCTTATATATAGCATGAGTCCATTTCAAAATTTAGGGGTGTCAGGTTCTGTTTTCTTCAAAAACTATTCGGAAAGAAGCTTAACTTTTTGCAAACAGTCTAGGCCCTGATCAGACGCTGCAATAGTACCAGAAACCCCAAAATGGGTACCCTGGCAAACAGTGCAGGCCAAGATCAGATGCCGTAGAACACGGCATCTGATCAGGGCCTCCACTGTTTGCTAAAAGTTTAGTCATTTTCCAAATAAATGTAGATGAAAACACAACCTGACATCCCTAAATTTTGAAATGGACTCCTGCTATATATAAGGAGGAAGATTCCATTTGGTACAAAAAGGGTTACCTAATGACAATTTTGAACAACTGACCCTGATCTATATCTACACTATTGCCCAAGGTAGTGCATATTCTTGTTCTACAGAACAAAAGGTTAAGAATAGACCTGCTGTTTAAAAGGGAGATAAATATTTTCAAAGGTGTTGCCTCCATTACGATAACACACCCATTAGACACATAGAGAAGACCAGGTGAGTGTCTTTTGATATCAAGTTTATCAGGCAAGGCTTCGAGAATGCTTGTAGAATCGCAAGGCTTGCCGAGCGATTCTACATGCGTTCTCCAAGCCGAGCCTGATAAACTTGATATCAAAATACACGAATTTGGTATTCTATTTATCAGTTTACCCCCTTATACGCTCTTAAATTAGCAATTTAGAATCAGTTATCGATGGTCCTCAGTGCGTCCGAAAATTCCGCAGGTCAATATATTTGTATCAGCTCACCATATTTTTTCCTATCACTTTTTTTTTCAAGTAATTTTCCCATTTTGTCCAATAATTAGCTAGTAGCCTGATTCATTCATAAAAGTGCAATGTCACGTTGACCTGATAAAGCTCACTTGTCCTGAGATAGCATATCTTTATCAGGTCAATGTGCTGCAATGCAATTAATATAGAGGGTAACTGATAAAGTACATTCTTTCATGTATCCAAAATGAATAATTTTCTGATAGATTTTCCGCCAAATTGTGCCATATATAATTTTCATTCCAGTCACGTGTTGTGTGTGTGTTCGTCTTGACGGGAGTCATGCCATTGATTTATAGGTTCGTTTCATCATTTTTTCCCTATGGGAAATACTATTTGAAAGCAAATCCATTATCTACTCGATTTTTGCTATCTGGCTTTAATTGTGGACGGTATCTTCACCTGGCCACGATTTTAGCGAGCTAATAAGAGTATGCATGATTTTCCAGTAGTATTCATAGATATAAAAACCCTGATAAACGAACACTATTCAGCAGCAGGTCAAGTTGTAACGAATTCACACAACATTGTGACGGGACAGTGAAAGTATATTGAAAGGTATGTTAAATCTATGTTTAGTATTATTTTTGTATGAACATGCTTGTAGGTTTTGGAGGGGTTTACTTTTAGTATGCCCCAACTTTCTGAAGTCTATTCTGAATTCATTTTTGAAGCCTCTGTGGTGTAGTGATTAGGCTACTAGCTTTGCCAGCTAGAGGTCCCAGGATCGATCACAGGCTTCTCCAGAAGTAGAATGAGTCAACCATAGTGCAGTTTATATTTTAGTTTTGGTCCTTTGAGATCATCGTGAATATTCTGAGAAATCAGAAATAAATTATTGGTTTAGACTCATTCTAGACAGGGTTTTAATTATTTGGACCCCATTTTGATTTATATCAGTCTTTGAATCGACTGCCTATTCGAAATTCGCAAAATTGCAGTATGTTTCCTCTTGCTTTCTTTGCCGGTTCATTACAGGGTCACTGATGAGGCTTTATTAGCCGAAACTACGTAGTATGGCCCATCTTCTTTCTTATGAATGTTTTCATTGCTCTTAAAGGAACCCATTTTTGATTTTTATTTGCCTTCACTGCAGCTGGTGTTGTGCCGTGTGGCGGCCGTAAAACGTCTCCCCGTACATCAACCATAGTGCAGTTTATATTTTAGTTTTGGTCCTTTGAGATCATCGTGAATATTCTGAGAAATCAGAAATAAATTATTGGTTTAGACTCATTCTAGACAGGGTTTTAATTATTTGGACCCCATTTTGATTTATATCAGTCTTTGAATCGACTGCCTATTCAAAATTCGCGAAATTGCAGTATGTTTCCTCTGGCTTTCTTGCCGGTTCATTACAGGGTCACTGATGAGGCTTTATTAGCCGAAACTACATAGTATGGCCCATCTTTTTTCTTATGAATGTTTTCATTGCTCTTAAAGGAACCCATTTTTGATTTTTATTTTTAAGCGAGGTCCTGTCTCATTCTGACCCTAGATGTTGGTGAGACGTAAAGTTTGGACAATTGCTCATTCTAGATTCATTTAGGCTTTTAGACCCCTTTTGTAGAATATAATTAATAAACGCCGGGTCACTTGTTTGATCCATGACTTTTGAATAGCTGTGGTTAGAAAACCGTGGTCCCATCTCTATATGATATTAGGTGTAGAGGGGACGTAAACTTAAGACGGGTTTAACCATATCTTCATCATCAGGGCAAACTCTTACAAGAGCCTGTCGGGTTATCCGTGATGATGGACCATGATGAATTTGATTTTACAAGCATGTTCATGTTGAGTAGAAATAATTTTGTTCAAGAAGAATTATGAGTTCATTTTGTAATGATGCCGTTTTTGTTTGATAACTCAGTTTGTGCATGTATGTACATATAAAGAACGTGATGATGATAAGTGGGAGTATTTGGTCGCCACACGTCATAACGGCCTGAGCGGCGTGGGTGACGTCAGCTGTGTCATCAGCGTCACGAGGACGGTTAGCACGTTGTGTCTACCAAATACAGAGAGAATTTACGGCAAACAGTGTTGGCCCTTATGAGACACTAACAAATGTTGTGCAGAATAGATGAAAATCTTTCTGTTTGTAGTTTCTATCTGTTGTTAATGTAATGAATTTGTGAATAGCTATATTTGTGAGCCGTGTCGCGGAGAAGGATATGAAATAGAGTTTATGTTTCCTGTAATTTGCGACTGACCAGGTAGCGCAAAGGCGTGGTCTGTTCAATTGCCTCTTACTTGTGCTAATGTAGGGAGCACGAATTTGATGAGTATTATGCTCAGTAGTAGTGAGCATTAATTGATTTCTGTAGTGCTCAGTTAGGAAACATAGACTTTGTGTATTCTTGTGTCTTGTGCTGGGTGCTGATAATTTGATGCACAGTCAAGTTGAGTTCTGCTGTGCAGTTATTTGTCGCATGCACTAATCAGCCTGTGTGTCTGGTCGGCGCATGCACAATAACGGTATATGCATGAGCATATTCTTACTTCTCCGGGAGGGGGATCATGATATAGCATGTATGTTTTGTGAACTGTATCTTAGTCCAATTATCGTAATTTGCAGGCACAACAATGTGTGGTGACCTGCTGCTCCCTGCAAAATAGCAGCAGGTACTGGTACGACGCTGTCGGTTAGGGTCCAGCAAGGGTGGACAAACCAACATAAACAGGTTGTAGAGAGCTATGTGAGACTAATGTGAGACCATTAAAAATAAACAGGTCGAATAAATAACCTGCAGGCAATTCAGGCGAATCAAACGAAGAAGTTACCAGGACTTCAAGTTCGTACCAGTGCGGGATCGATAAATGATACAATATCAACCTGTGGTCGACAACAAGGTCGACAAACTAGTTCACACTAGTGCGTGAGAGGGGGTTCACCCTAAGTTATAAAGGGGCCAGTCGCGTCTTGTGTTGTTTTTTAGCTCACCGTCACGTAGTGACGAGGTGAGCTTTTGGGATCACTTTTTGTCCGTCGTGCGTGCGTGCGTCCGTGCGTCCGTGCGTGCGTAAACAATTTCTTTAAACGACATCTCCTCCTAAACCACTGATCGGATTTTGACCAAACTTCACAGGAATGATCCTTAGGTGGTCCCCTTTCAAAGTTGTTCAAATGGTTCCGGTCCGTTGCACATCTAGGTCACAGGAGCCAAAAACAGATTTTTTTCACCAAAAACTTAAAAAATCTTCTTCTCTGAAACCACAAGGCCTTTGATATTTGGTATGAAGCTTCATCTAGTGGACCCCTACCAAGATTGTTCAAATTATAGTGCTGGGGCCAAAAATGCCCCCGCCCTGGGGCCCTTTGGTTTTACATAGGCTTATATAGGGAAAATCTTTAAAAATCTTCTTCTCTGAAACCACAAGGCCCAGGTCTTTGATATTTGGTATGAAGATTCATCTAGTGGACCCCTACCAAGATTGTTCAAATTATAGTGCTGGGGCCAAAAATGCCCCCGCCCCGGGGCCCTTTGGTTTTACATAGACTTATATAGGGAAAATCTTTAAAAATCTTCTTCTCTGAAACCACAAGGCCCAGGACTTTGATATTTGGTATGAAGCTTCATCTAGTGGACCCCTACCAAGATTATTCAAATTTTAGTGCTGGGACAAAAAATGCCCCCGCCACGGGGCCCTTTGGTTTTACATTGGCTTATATAGGGAAAATCTTTAAAAATCTTCTTCTCTGAAACCACAAGGCTCATGTCTTTGATATTTGGTATGAAGCTTCATCTAGTGGACCCCTACCAAGATTGTTTAAATTATAGTGCTGGGGCCAAAAATGCCCCTTCCCCGGGGCCCTTTGGTTTGACATAGGCTTATATAGGGAAAATCTTTAAAAATCTTCTTCTCTGAAACCACAAGGCCCAGGACTTTGATATTTGGTATGAAGCTTCATCTAGTGGACCCCTACCAAGATTGTTCAAATTTTAGTGCTGGGACAAAAAATGCCCCCGCCACGGGGCCCTTTGGGTTTACATTGGCTTATATAGGGAAAATCTTTAAAAATCTTCTTCTCTGAAACCACAAGGCTCAGGTCTTTGATATTTGGTATGAAGCTTCATCTAGTGGACCCTTACCAAGATTGTTCAAATGATAGTGCTGGGGCCAAAAATGCCCCCGCCCCGGGGCCCTTTGGTTTTACATAGGCTTATATTAGGAAAATCTTTAAAAATCTTCTTCTCTGAAACCACAAGGCCCAGGACTTTGATATTTGGTATGAAGCTTCATCTAGTGGACCCATACCAAGATTGTTCAAATTATAGTGCTGGGACAAAAAATGCCCCCGCCACGGGGCCCTTTGGTTTTACATTGGCTTATATAGGGAAAATCTTAAAAATCTACTTCTCTGAAACCACAAGGCCCAGGTCTTTGATATTTGGTATGAAGATTCATCTAGTGGACCCCTACCAAGATTGTTCAAATTATAGTGCTGGGGCCAAAAATGCCCCCGCCCTGGGGCCCTTTGGTTTTACATAGGCTTATATAGGGAAAATCTTTAAAAATCTTCTTCTCTGAAACCAGAAGGCCCAGGACTTTGATATTTGGTATGAAGCTTCATCTAGTGGACCCCTACCAAGATTGTTCAAATTATAGTGCTGGGGCAAAAAATGCCCACGTCCCGGGGCCCTTTGGTTTTACATAGGCTTATATAGGCAAAATCTTTCAAAAATCTTCTTCTCTGAAACCGCTAGGCCCAGGTCTTTGATATTTGATGTGTAGCTTCATCTTGTGGACCTTTGCCAAGATTGTTCAAATTATAGCCTTTGTTGATGTTTGGTATGAAGCTTCACCTTTAAGACCTCCCTCAACATTATGCACATTAAAGCCCTTGGGCCAATAATGGCCCTCTCTGGGGCCCACTTGTTACACTATGGATCAGGTGAGCGATCCAGGGCCATCATGGCCCTCTTGTGTTTTATATTAGGATCACTTTTTGTCTGTCATCAGTGCGTAAACAATTTCTTCAAACGACATCTCCTCCTAAACTACTGTTCAGATTTTGACCAAACTTCACAGGAATGATCCTTAGGTGGTCCCCTTTGAAAGTTGTTCAAATGGTTCCGGTCTGTTGCACATCTAGGTCACAGGAGCCAAAAATAGATTTTTTTCACCGAAAACTTAAAAAATCTTCTTCTCTGAAACCACAAGGCCCGGGTCTTTGATATTTGGTATGAAGCTTCATCTAGTGGCCCCTACCAAGATTGTTCAAATTGTAGTGCTGGGGCAAAAAATGTGCCTCCGTTCCGGGGCCCTTTGGTTTTACATGGGCTTATATAGGGAAAATCTTTAAAAATCTTCTTCTCCGAAACTGCAAGGCCCAGGTCTTTGATATTTGGTGTGAAGCTTCATCTAGTGAATCTCTACCAAGATTGTTCAAATTATAGTGCTGGGGCCCAAAATGCCCCAACCCCGGGGCCCTTTGGTTTTACATGGGCTTATCTATGGAAAATCTTTAACAATCTTCTTCTCTGAAACTGCTAGGCCCAGGTTTTTGATATTTGGTATGAACCTTCATCTAGTGGACCCCTACCAACATTGTTCAAATTATAGTGCTGGGGCCAAAAATGCCCCCACCCTGGGGCCCTTTGGTTTTACATTGGCTTATATACCGAAAATCTTTAAAAATCTTCTTCTCTGAAACCGCAAGGCCCAGGTCTTTGATATTTGGTATGAAGCTTCGTCTAGTGGACCCCTATCAAGATTGTTCAAGTTATAGTGCTGGGGCCAAAAATGACCCCGCCCCGGGGCCCTTCGAGTTTACATGGGCTTATATATGGAAAATCTTTAAAAATCTTCTTCTTTGAAATTGCATAGCTTAGGTCTTTGATATTTGGTATGAAGCTTCATCTAGTGGACCCCTACCAAGATTGTTCAAATTATAGTGCTGGGGCCACAACTGCCCCCGCCCCAGGGCACTTTGGTTTTACATGGGCTTATATAGGGAAAATCTTTAAAAATCTTCTTCTCTGAAAGTGTAAGGCCCAGGTCTTTGCTATTTGGTATGAAGCTTCATCTAGTGGATCCCTACCAAGATTGTTCAAATTATGGTGTTCGGGCCAAAAATGCCCCCGCCCCGGGGCCCTTTGGTTTTACATGGGCTTATATAAGGAAAATCTTTAAAATTCTTCTTCTCTGAAACCACAAGGCCCAGGTCTTTGATATTTGGTATGTAGCGTCATCTTGAAAAGCTCTACCAAGATTGTTCAAATTATAGCGCTGTTGCCAAAAGTGCCTCCGCTCCGGGGCCCATTGATTTTACATAGACTTATATCGGGAAAATCTTGAAAAATCTCCTTCTGAAACCACAAGGCCTAGGTCTTCCATATTTGGTATGAAGCTTCATCTAGTGGACCTCTACCAAGATTGTTCACATTATAACCCTCCGGCCACGAATGCCCCCGCCCCAGGACCCTTTGGTTTTACATAGACTTATATAGAGATAATCTTTGAAAATCTTCTTCTCTGAAACAGCAAGGCCCAGGTCTATGATATTTGGTGTGAAGCTACATCTAGTGGACCTCTATCAAGATGTTTAAATTATAGCCCTGAGTCCAAAAATGCCTCGCCCCAGGGCCATTTGGTTTTACAAAGGCTTATGTAGGAAATATCTTTAAAAAATCTTCTTCTCTGAAACCGCAAGGTCCAGGTCTTCGATATTTGGTGTGTAGCTCCATCTAAGGGACCTTTGCCAAGATTGTTCAAATTATAGCCTTTGTTGAAATTGGTATGAAGCTTCACCTTTTTAGACCTCCCACAGCATTATGCACATTATAGCCCTGGGGTCAATAATGGCCCTACCTGGGGCCCACTTGTTACTCTATGGATCAGGTGAGCGATCCAGGGCCATCATGGCCCTCTTGTTTTATTTTGTTGTTGTTTTTGTTGTATGCTTCTGTAGGCATTCACGTCACCCGTTCCGAGCACAGAACATTGTTTTGCCTTCGAGGCGGACGTCGTGAGTGGGCTACAGAAGCAACTAATTGTGATGTTTTGTATTAGTAGTGTTGTATATAGATACTGTAAATAATTCATGTCATTCATTTGATATCTTTCTTGTGCCTTACCCCACACCTGCCCGTACACCTGTCAGAGATCACGCTCGGTTGTCTTGTCAGCATGGGGGTTTGCGGGACGCCTTAAACCCACATGTAACATTTGGTGTCAGAAGTGGCTTTTGATCTCTGGCGGGTGTTCCCGGCTGTGGAACAGCACATTGATGCTCTGAAACATCAATTTAAAAAAAATGCATTGACAGCCACATTTGGAAATTAACTTGAATCTTCCTTCCTGCATTGATGAAGTGCGAAACCTATGTATTCAACTAAATGGATACTGATAAGTTTATAATTTCTGAGCAGGAAGGCAAGGCAAACCCCACTTTTTCTTGGTAACGAAAATGTTTAGTAGACCCCACTTAATTGTGTTACCTGACATTCTACTAAGTTAAACTGGAGTTACTAATTGATCTTACCACCACATGGTCCTGACGTAGTGACGTTAACAATTTACTGACGTTGACATAACGGTAGCATTAATATTTACGCTGTGGCTTGAGGTTAGGTATGACGTAATAGAAACATTAATGGTAACTTGTTATGATAGGAGTTTTGTAATGTGATAAAACTTCGGATTGTAGCTTTTTACTGTAAACGTCGTCAGTTTATGACGTCATATTAGACTACCAGTACGCAACGTCATACTTTACTGAAAGTATTTGACATTTCAAATCGCGTGTGCTTTAATAACTAACGTTTTAGTTAGATTAATGCGTATAACACATATCTTAACGTTTTAGTTAAGCCCATTTAATCATCACTGATCATAACTGATCAGTTTATAGTGGTTTTGATAGTAACGTGAGATTTACGTTATCAATAATGGAGCGTTTAATGCAAATGGGAAAGGAGTTAGGTTATGCGGGGAAGGAGTTACAAGGTTTTGTTAAGGAGCAGCAAGATATTGAGCGGGCAGAAAGGCAAGAGCAAAGGGATTTAGAAAGGTTAAGGTCTGAGGAAAAGGAAAAGGAAAGGGAGGAAAAGGAAAGGGTACATGAACTAGCTATGTTGAATGTTAATAAGGAACTTGAAATGGCACACATTCAGAGTGAAAAGGAGGCAAAAGAGATTAGTGAGGCCCATTTAGAACAAATAAAACAGGGGTTTGAGCTACAGCACCAAGAACTAAGGAATCAATTAGAAATGCAGAGAGCGAAGCTCGAGCTAGAAGTTGAAAAGCAAAAAGCTGAGAAAGTGGCTCATGCCCGGGATCCTAAGTAACCTTATTTTGAAGAGGGTAAAGATAAAATGGATAGTTATTTATCTAGGTTTGAGAAATATGCTACGGATAATAAAGGGGATAAGAGTGTTTGGGCCGCATATTTAAGTGCATTGCTCAAAGGGCGCGCACTTGATGTATATGTCTGGTTGTCAAATGAGGATGCGGCGGATTATGATAAGTTAAAGGATGCTCTATTTAAGAATTTTGACATGACAGAGCACGGATTTAGGAAGCAGTTTCGTTATAGTAGACCCGAGAAACGTTCATACAGTTAAGTAGTAGATTGAGAAGTTATTTAGAAAAATGGCTTATTATGGCAAAGATAGAAAAATCTTTTCCGGCTGTCTGTGATTTCATGGCAAGGGATCAGTTCCTGGAGTTATGTAATAGAGAACTGTATGTACATCTGAAGCCAAAACAGTTTGGTTATTTAGATTAAATGGCTAGGGGGGCAGATTTGTTTGCAGAAGCGTGCGGGGGCGTATATAGTTGCATTAATAAGGGGCAACGCGATAATAGAGGCGCAGCTCAGGGTAAACAGGACAAAGTTGACTCTAACAAACCGAGTGGTAGAACGGATATCAAGTGTAGCATATGCGGTAAGGGGCATTTAACAATTAAATGTTTTAAGAAAGCCGACGGAAAACAATTATATAGGGCAGAGGTAGGAGCAACTGGAGGTGGGGATAGCGGTATAAATGAAAATTTTAACACGCGCGTAGAGACTCAAGGTTCTCAGGTTAAGAATGAAAATACGCAGAATCTAGGTCATGGTTATACACGTGGTCGTGGTAATTTTAGAGGGTCTTTTCACGGACGCGGTAAGAATAATGGCACACCACGTGGCGCAGCACACCAAGTTAGTTTTTGTCAAACGGAAGTAACTAGGAAAGGTGATGAGATTGGAAGTATTTTTGAAAATAAGGTTGGTGATCCTTTGATTTCGGATAGGGAGGAGTGTAGTAAGGAAACTAGGGAATGTGTGTGTTACTTCTTAAAGGCAATGTTACCGACGGCACAAGGATTGGTTAATAATAAAAAGGTGGTTGTTAAGAGATACTGGGTGTACAGGCTGTGTCGTTTGGAGAAGTTTGGTTTCGGATAGTCAGTTAATAGGGAAGGAATCAAATGTTACGTTGATAGATGAATCCACACAAAGGTATCCTTTGGCAATGATTGACATTGATTGTCCTTTTTTTCACTGGGAAAACTGAAGCTTTGTGTATGGATGATATGTTGTACGATTTGGTTATTGGTAATATTAATGGATCAAAACTTCCTGATATGTCTCATTTCTCAGCTGCGGCTGTAACTAGGTCTCAAACTAGGCAGGATGAGAAGCCTTACAGAAAACTTAAGGTTCCCGATCAGATCATTAACGATGACAAGGAGGCTTTCAAGCAAGCTCAGGTTGATGATCCAACTTTGGAAAACATCAGGAAAAGGGTTGTATCTGGGAACAAGACTGTGAGTCGTGGTTTAAACCGAGGTGAAACTAGGTTTATTGAGAAAAAAGGTTTGGCATATAGGGAGTTCACCAAGGGTAACAAAGTCTCTTTCCAACTTGTGGTCCCTCAAAGTTTCCGAGGAAAGGTGTTGAAACCGGCTCATGAAAAGCTTATGTCTGGACATATGGGTATTAGGAAGACATTGGATAGAGTTGTAACTGAGTTTTACTGGCCCGGTATTTGCGGTGATGTCGCTAGATTTTGTAAATCTTGCGATATTTGTCAGAGAACCATTCAGAAAGGTCGGGTCACTAAAGTACATCTAGGAAAAATGCCATTGATTGATACGCCATTTAAGAGGGTGGCAGTGGACATAGTTGGTCCAATTGAGCCTCGATCTGATAGGAAATCTCGGTATATTTTAACAATGATAGATTATGCGACAAGGTATCCAGAGGCGATAGCTTTACCAAGTATTGAGACGGAACCTGTCGCGGAAGCGCTAATTGAAATGTTTAGTAGGGTTGGCATTCCTGATGAAATGTTGACTGATTGTGGATCACAGTTTACTGCTGAGGTAATGAAAGAATTCAGCAGACTTCTTTCTCTTCAACAGTTAACGTGTAGTCCGAGACACCCGATTTGCGAAGGCCTGATTGAGCGTTTCCAGGCTATGTTAAAGCAGATGTTACGTCGCATGTGTGCTGAACATCCAAAAGATTTGGATAAATATCTTACAGCTTTAGTATTTGCGGTTAGGGAAGTCCCACAAGAGTCTTTAGGATACTCCCCTTTTGAGTTGTTATATGGACGTAACGTCAGAGGTCCAATGGCAATATTAAGAGAATTATGGGCTGACGAGGTACGCGATGAGCAAGTTATTTTGACGTATCAGTACGTATCAGTGAGCTAAGGGAACGGTTAGAGCAGACATGCAAATTAGCACGTGATAATTTTAAGAAGGTTCAGATTAAGCAAAAAGCTTATTATGATAAAGGCGCGAGGTCGCGTAAATTTGACGTCGGCGATAAAGTACTTTTGTTACTACCGACAGACAATAATAAATTATTGCTTCAATGGAAAGGTCCTTACGAAGTAGTTGAGGTAGTAAACAGAATGGATTATAAGATTGACGTCAATGGAAATGTTAACACATATCACGCTAATATTCTGAAACAGTATATTGAGCGTCAGACTGTGACGTCTCATTGTCTGATCTCTAAACCTATTATGTCGACAGACAGTCATGACAGAAATGACGTCGACGAGTCTTCATTTGAAGACAGCAGTTTTCAAACTGCAGAGCAACCGGAAAGTGACGGTGACATTAGCGTCCCACAAACACTAACGTCAGAGGAGAGTGAGGAAACAGAAGGGCTGAGAGAACAGCGCCTTGCAGGACTGACGTGTCAGACAGACCAAATTATATGTACTACACTTATGTCAGAACCTGTGAAACCAATCAAATCGGTTAAGCCAGTAAGGCCACCGCCAGTGAGATTAAAACGATATCCTTTTTCTAACAAACAGCAGATTACCAGGGGAACAGGAAAATTCTGGGGCAAACCACCATAACTTAAATAGCAATTTTACTAGCGAAAATTTGGGGGCAGACAACCATAGCAGGTAATTTCGCACGACTGTTGTGTAAACAGCTGTCTTTGTTTAGGCTTAATACTATTCCATCTCTGTACGCAAAGAAAAAACACTTCTGATTGTTTTTTCTCCAAAAGGGGAAACCTTTGTTACGAGATGGAATAGGAAACCTCTCTGGTGCTTATGCACATCTAAATTATTTTAGTACGTATATGGTAAGGCGGTGCGAGTGGGGTATTTTAGGTGAAATACGGTTGGCAAAATATGCTGCTCCATGCACAAGTCATGCACATATCATACGATGTATGCATGAGTGGTTTGTGGAGATCTGTTTTTATAATACAGGGGGCCGCTAGAAGGCTGATTTCTATAAATTTGCCTAAAAATCGCCAACCGCCAAATTGTGCCATATATAATTTTCATTCGCGTCACGTGTTGTGTGTGTGTGTTCGTCTTGACGGGATGCATGCCATTGATTTATAGGGTCGTTTCATAATTTTTTCCCTATGGGAAATACTATTTGAAAGCAAATCCATTATCTACTCGATTTTTGCTATCTGGCTTTAATTGTGGACGGTATCTTCACCTCGCCACGATTTTAGCGAGCTTATATGAGTATGCATGATTTTCCGGTAGTATTCATAGATATAAAAACCCTGAAAAACGAACACTATTCAGCAGCAGTTCAAGTTGTAACGAATTCATGCAACATTGTGACGGGACAGTGAAAGTATATTGAAAGGTATGTTATATCTATGTTTAGTATTATTTTTGTATGAACATGCTTGTAGGTTTTGGAGGGGTTTACTTTTAGTATACCCAAACTTTCTGAAGCCTATTCCGAATTCAGTTTTGAAGCCTCTGTGGTGTAGTGATTAGGCTACTAGCTTTGCCAGCTAGAGGTCGCAGGATCGATCACAGGCTTCTCCAGAAGTAGAATGAGTCTTTTTAAGCGAGGTCCTGTCTCATTCTGACCCTAGATGTTGGTGAGACATAAAGTTTGGACAATTGCTCATTTTAGATTCATTTAGGCTTTTAGACCCCTTTTGTAGAATATAATTAATAAACGCCGGGTCACTTGTTTGATCCATGACTTTTGACTAGCTGTGGTTAGAAAACCGTGGTCCCATCTCTATATGATATTAGGTGTAGAGGGAACGTAAACTTAAGACGGGTTTAACCATATCTTCATCATCAGGGCAAACTCTTACAAGAGCCTGTCGGGTTATCCGTGATGATGAACCATGGTGAATTTGATTTTACAAGCGTGTTCATGTTGAGTAGAAATAATTTTGTTCAAGAAGAATTATGAGTTCATTTTGTAATGATGCCGTTTTTGTCTGATAACTCAGTTTGTGCATGTATGTACACATAAAGAACGTGATGATAAGTGGGAGTATTTGGTCGCCACACGTCATAACGGCCTGAGCGGCATGGGTGACGTCAGCTGCGTCATCAGCGTCACGAGGACGGTTATGACGTTGTGTCTACCAAATACAGAGAGAATTTACGGCAAACAGTGTTGGCCCTTATGAGACACTAACAAATGTTGTGCAGAATAGATATAAATCTTTCTGTTTGTAGTTTCTATCTGTTGTTAATGTAATGAATTTGTGAATAGCTGTATTTGTGAGCCGTGTCGCGGAGAAGGATATGAAATAGAGTTTGTTATGTTTCCTGTAATTGGCGACTGACCAGGTAGCGCAAAGGCGTGGTGTGTTCAATTGCCTCTTACTTGTGCTAATGTAGTGAGCACGAATTTGATGAGTATTATGCTCAGTAGTAGTGAGCATTAATTGATTTCTGTACTGCTCAGTAAGGAAACATAGACTTTGTGTATTCTTGTGTCAAGCGCTGGGTGCTGATAATTTGATGCACAGTCAAGTTGAGTTCTGCTGTGCAGTTATTTGTCGCATGTACTAATCAGCCTGTGTGTCTGGTCAGCGCATGCGCAATAACGGTATATGCATGAGCATATTTTTACTTCTCCGGGAGGGGGATCATGATATAGCATGTATGTTTTGTGAACTGTATCTTAGTCCAATTATCGTAATTTGCAGGCACAACAATGTGTGGTGACCTCTGCTTCGTGCAAAATAGCAGCAGGTACTGGTACGACTCTGTCGGATTGGGTCCAGCAAGGGCGGACAAACCAACATAAACAGGTCGTAGAAAGCAATGTGAGACCAATGTGAGACCATTCAAAATAAACTGGTCGAATAAATAACCTGCAGGCGATTCAGGCGAATCAAATGAAGAAGTTACCAGGGCTTCAAGTTCGCACCAGTGCGCGATAGATAAATGATACATATCAACCTGTTGTCGACAACAAGGTCGAAAAACTAGTTTACACTGGTGCGCAAGAGGGGGTTTTAGTTATAAACTGGCCAGTCGCGGCTTGTGTTGTTTTTTTAGCTCACCTGAGCCGAAGGCTCATGTGAGGTATTAGTATACCACGAGCCGGCGTCCGTCGTCCGTCGTCGTCGTCCGTCGTCGTCCACACTTTCAAAGAAGTATAACTCCGGAACCAGTGGGCCAATCTTGATCAAATTTCATGTGAAGCATTATCAGGTAGGGGGAAAGGCTGCATACTGTTTTCGGGCAGATCGGATTGGAACTCTGGTTGCCATGGCAACAAATAGCTCCCATAGACTTAACATAGGAAAAAGCTTGTCTTCACTCTAGCTCCGTCAATTTTTTTCTGATCGACTTCATTCTTGCAGATAACGAGGACAGGCATGAAATCTCGATCAAGTTCGATTTTGGGCTGAATCGGATTATTCACTCAGGAGTTACGTGCCCTTGAGCGTTCTTAACATAGGAAAAAGCTTGTCATCACTCTAGCTCCGTCAATTTTTTTCTGATCGACTTCATTCTTGCAGATAACGAGGACAGGCATGAAATCTCGATCAAGTTCGATTTTGGGCTGAATCGGATTATTCACTCAGGAGTTACGTGCCCTTGAGCGTTCTTAACATAGGAAAAAGCTTGACATCACCGTAGCTGCTTCAATTATTTTCTGATCGACTTCATTCTTGCAGATAACGAGGACAGGCATGAAATCTCGATCAAGATCGATTTTGGGCTGAATCGGATTATTCACTCAGGAGTTACGAGCCCTTGAGCGTTGAAAAAATTGCCTATTGACTTAACATGGGGAGAATGTTGTCATCACCGTAGCTGCTTCAATTATTTTCAGATTGGCTTTATTCTTGCAGATAACCAGCACAGCCATGAAATCTCGGTCAAGTTCGATAACTGGCAGAATCGGATCATTCACTTAGGAGTTACCTGCCCTTGTGTGTTTTTGCATTAGGGTTAATGGGAATTTCAAAAATGTATATCTTAAAGACTACTTGGCCAACTTTGATCAAATTTCATGTGTTGCATTATTGGGCAAGTGGAAAGGCTTCATTAGGTTTTCAGGCAGATCTGAGTGGAACTCTGGTTGCCATGGCAACATCAAGCTCCCATAGACTTCACATAGGAAAAAGCTTGTCATCACTCTAGCTCCGTCAATTTTTTTCTGATCGACTTCATTCTTGCAGATAACCAGTACAGGCATAAAATCTCGGTCAAGTTCGATTTTGGGCCGAATCGGATTATTTGCCTTGGAGTTACCTGCCCTTGAGCATAAAAAAATACGTTGTGACCACGATAGCCACTTTATTTTTATTCAGATCAGCTTCAAACTTGCAGGTAACGTGGACAGGCATAAAATCTCAGTTAAGTTCGAATCGGAATATTGACCTCGGAGTTACATGACCTTGAGCGACAAAAAATTTGCCCATAGACTTTACATAGGGAAAATGTTGTGACTACGATAGCGACTTGAATTTTTTTCAGATCAGCTTCAAACTTGCAGGTAACGAGGACAGACAGTAAATCTCGGTTAAGTTCGATTTTGGGCCGAATCGGATTATTTGCCTTGTTATTCATATCAGCTTCAAACTTGCAGGTAACGAGGACAGGCATAAAATCTCGGTTAAGTTTGATTTTGGGCCGAATCGGAATATTGACCTCGGAGTTACGTGACCTTGAGAGACAAAAAAATTTGCCCATAGACTTAACGTAGGGAAAATGTTGCGACAGAAATAGCGACTTGAATTTTTAGCTCACCTGAGCCAAAGGCTCCAGTGAGCTGATACCAAGGCTCCGGAGTCCGTCGTCTGTCGTCCGTCCATCCGTCGTCCACACTTTCAATGAAGCATATCTCAGAAGGCAGTCGACCAATCTTGTTTAAATTTTATGTGTAGCACCATTCGGCAAGGGGAAAGGCTGCATTAGGTCTTGGAGCTAGTCTGGTTCATTTGTTCCTTCATTCTTCTTTCTCTCCATATAGAGATAATAGACCAATGTTAAATTTTTAATCAAAGATTTCTCAAGAACTATAAAAGCTAGAAGCATCAAATTTGGTATTCAGTAGAATAATGATGACTTATTTTGTGTAAGAGACATTGGGCTTTCTCAGCTTATTTGTTCATCTGTTCTTTCATTCTTCTTTCTCTCCATTTTGACCAATGTTAAATTTTCGTCAAAGATTTCTCAGGAACTATAGAAGCTAGAAGTCTCAAACTTGGAATGCAATGCAATAATGATGACTTATATCCTGTAAGGGTCAATGGGCTGGATTCTATTAGCAGATTTAGTAGTCAAGTCTGTGAATTGTCAAAACTTAAGTTCCTCAGGTGAGCGGTTTAGGCTCATTGAGCCTCTTGTTTATTTTGTTGTTGTTTTTGTTGTTTGCTTCTGTAGGCATTCACGTCACCCGTTCCGAGCACAGAACATTGTTTTGCCTTCGGGGCGGACGTCGTGAGTGGGCCACAGAAGCAACTAATTGTGATGTTTTGTGTTAGTAGTGTTGTATATAGATACTGTAAATAATTCTTGTCATGCATTTGCTATCTTTCTTGTGGCTTAACCCACAGCTGCCCGTACACCTGTCAGAGATCACGCTTGGTTGTCTTGTCAGCATGGGGGTTTGCGGGATGCCGTAAACCCACATGTAACAATAGCATATCTTTATCAGGTCAGTGTGCTGCAATGCAATTAATATAGAGGGTAACTGATAAATTACATTCTTTCATGTATCCAAAATGAATAATTTTCTGATAGAACCATTGAAATAATTCTTATTTATACTCAGAACATAGGTTGTAGGTGCTCATTAGAACCGCATCAGTGAGGCAGTTCTAACGAGTACCCACAACCTATGCCTTTGGGCAGAAATAAGATTTAAAATGTATACACCAGTAAACCCCATATTTCTCTATAAAAAGTGGGTTTTGCGGGGGTGTTCATTTTACGGACTTATTAATGTGATGGCCCCCCAAAATGGAATCATTCCCCTTAACTTTCTCCTTTGTCATATTGATGCATATAAAAAGAACACACCTGAAATGTATAACATTATCATGTGTACATCACCAGCTTTCTTTTCTGATGGCCGTGTGCTAGCCCATTTTAGAATATTCAAATATACAGTCGAACTTCGATGACTCGAACCCCTTTGGGACCATGGGGATTTGTTCGAGACAGCGGAAGTTCGAGCCACTGTTGCATACTTCCAGAAAACATAACGGGGGTATTTTTGGACTTCTTTTCGGTGTTCTGTAACATAAATGTATGCTGTGTGTACCATTCTAATGAGTACACACAGCATACATTTGCAAGATAAAAGTTGTAAATCTCCTTAATTATCTATCCCACACTTTTTCTTATGCAGAGGAATTACCTAGGGCTCCAAAATGGGTTCGATTCAGCCATGGTAAATGAGCCATCGAAGCTCGACTACGTACATTTTTTGCTTTTGGGAGATCCATATTTTTCAGAATATTTATTCTACTTACAGTATTGAAATGTTTATAAAATATATATTTACTTGGTATATCCTAATTTTGATTGATTCTAGCTGTTTTGTATTTATTTGTTTATTTGTTTGGAATTTAATGGCCCAGTCAACACTAGTTAGGTTATATTGATCCGGTCAGTTTACCTAACCACACTTTTTCTGGGCAGACTTAACAGAAGCAGTTAACTTGGTCAATGCTCATTCTTTTGCAAGAAACTAACAGCTGCCCTACCGGAATTACAGAACAAGGGAGAGAATGGCCATAGAAGAGGTTTAATGATCAATCTCCACAAAAAAGAATGTTCCTGACATGGCAGGTTTTGAACCTGTGACCTCCTGATCATCAGTCAGGCATGCCTTTGACTGACTTACTGAGGCTAAATAATTTTCACCTTCTTTTCACAGTGTATTTGGTCACTGATCATGCTGTTTTCTGGTGGCTTGATGACAATGATGGCACTGATAAGCTTAGCATCCATCCTGATGAGTGTGCTTGTAGTTGTGGCCTTATTGTACCTGCGATGGAAAGAGCCAGATCGACCAAGACCTTATAAAGTAAGAGTAATAACACTGCCATGTGTTACCATCTTGTGAACAAGTCCATGAAATGAACACCCTTAAACCCCACTTTATATTGAGAAAACTGTGGTTTATGAGGGTATATATTATTTTTTTTTATTTCTGCTCCAAGACATAGATTGTGTGTACTCATTAGAACTGCATCAATGATGCGGTTCTAATGAGTACCCACAACCTATGCAGTATAAATTAGAAAAATATCATGGATTTTCATCACAAAAGTAGCCATTTTGGAGATTTGAAAAATGCACTATGTCATAGGGGTGTGTTATCGTAATGCTAGGGGATCTTTCATATCTGTATAACTAGCATTTTGTCAGATTATTTTAAACTTTAATATTTTTGCTCAAAACATAGATGGTGGGTCCAGATCAACGAACACCTGACATTATGTGGTACATTGTTGGAAACATAACATCTTGTAAGAAGTGGGTTCTGTGCCTGGTTGTCAACATTCTTTCATGAAGATTGATTATTCATTTTTAGTGGTCATTCAATTCATTCAGCGGATTCATGAAGGATAATTGTCAGTTTCTGGCAGAAGAATGTGCACTGTACTGGTTAACTGCTCATATGTATATCAGCCCAGAAAAAGTGTGATTAGGATAAATGACTGGCTTGATATAAAACAGATAGTGTTGACTGAGCCATAAAAGGCAAAACAAATAAACAATCTTGTAAGGCTGATTTTAAGTGATGAACATTTATTTAAAACTGCTGACAGTACTTTCTTTTGTTTACCAATAGTGCTGTTGTGAAACAGCGTAGTTACCCTAAATATTTGGGTAACTCGTATCCTTTCCATACTTGTTCTAAAATTTGAACAAGTACAATTTACTCCCTGATGTTGTTTTAAAAAGCTGAATGAGTGGCAAACATTGTAGACTCTGATGAGATGCACATTTTGCAGCATCTCATCAAGGTTTACACTAATTGATGAGGCCTGTCTGTCTGAAGAAAAAAAAAGTTAAATATGGTAGAACAAATAAATAAATGCATTAGAATACAGATACATGTACTACACACACTTGTTATAACACTATAGTTGGGATCTGAAGTAGAAACCATATCTGTTTAACAACCATGTTATATGCAAACAGATTGCAGTACAATTCCGCTATTAACCCTTATCTTGCTGAATATTCATTAAAGCCACACCCATTTCTGTCTATCAACCAATCAAATTACTTGATGTAATTAATTGCTACAAATTCATAAAATGCATCCAAACAGTGTAGATCCTGATCAGATGGCTTCTTCAGAAGCCATCTGATCTGGATCTACACTGTTTACAAAGATAGGGGTTGTAGTGAACAGCAAGATAAGGGTTAAGACCACCTAAAATTAGGACTAATTCTGCTTTAAAAAGCTTATTTTGGAGGGTACACTGAATTTTTAGCTCACCTGGGCCGAAGGCTCAAGGGGAGCTTATAGTATAGTGGGGGTGTCGGGACAACTCGGCACATAGCAAACTCGGCACATACCCAACTCGGCACATAACCAACTCGGCCCCTACAAACTCGGCACATAGCAAACTCGGCCCACAATAGTTATAATGGTTATTAAGCTGTACAGTAATACTTTATTTGCCTGTTTTATTATTATTGTTTTATAATAATTATATGTATTGCTTATTAAATAAAAAAAAGTTTCTATTTTTTTATTTTTTTTTTTTTTTGCATTTTAAAAACAAATCATTTAAATCGATCAATAAGCTCTGGATATGACTTAATTGCTACACTAATTATCTGATTAATCAGGCGATGACTAAAGCTGTGAATATGATATTTGGGACTCATTGCGACCCATGATTGCCCAGCCGAGTTGATGGGCGTACTGTCAAACAAGAGATTGCCCAGCCGAGTTGATGGGCGTCTTGTCAAACGATATTTTTTCCTTGTTTTCAATAAAAATAGGTTGTGGGTGCTTGTTAGAACCATCTCATTGAGGCGGTTCTAACGAGTACCCACAACCTATGTCTTGTTGTTTTTTTAAAATATTTATTCGCTGGTAAATTTAAGAAACAACTTAAATATTTGAAACTTAAATAGTTGAAATTGTATTGTAAAAAAAATCTTCATATTTTGTTTTTTAATAAAGATCTACTCCATTAAATATTGATGTTTGCTCCCTATTTAGTTGGTCCCTATTTCACAGGTAACTTTAATTTGATTATTTGTTTGGTTATGCAATTATCATTACCAAGTGAACAATAGATAATTGACCCAAACAGCTAATTGTGTGCCGAGTTTGTATAGGCCGAGTTTGTCATGTGCCGAGTTTGTTATGTGCCGAGTTTGTCATGTGCCGAGTTTGCTATGTGCCGAGTTGTCCCACAACCATAGTGGGTCGTCCGTCCGTCCACACTTTTGAGCAGCTATATCTCTGCAGCCTGCCGTAACTCCTTCAGTTTTGATCAGATCTTTCTGAAACTTATATGTAATGTGGCTGGGGATGAAAACTTGGATGGGTTCGAAAACCCGCTAAGTCGGCCCATTTTTTATAGAGTTACATCCGTTTGATTGCTGAAAATGCCGATTTTTAGCTCAACTGGGCCGAAAGCTCCAGGGGAGCTTATTGTATAGTGGGTTCTCCGTCGTATGTCGTATGTCCGTTTGTCCATCCGTCCTCCGTCCACACTTTTGAGCAGCTATATCTCTGCAGCCTGCAGGCTGTTCTCAATCATTTCTCATCTGTAGCATGCCTCTGGTGGGGCATTGATAACATAAGCTTTTTTTTGAAATCGCTTAAAAACTTTGGTTGCTGTGGCAATCACAAGGTCCCAAAGAGTTACAATGGGAAATTGCTTGTCATCATCGTAGCTCCTTCAGTTTTGATCGGATCTTTTTGAAACTTATATGTAAGGTGGCTGGGGATAAAATCTCGGATGATTTCGAAAACCAGCCAAGTTGGCCCATTATTCATAGTTACGTCACTTTGATTGCTGAAAATGCCGATTTTTGACCTTGTCATCACCGTAGCCCCTTCAGTTTTGATCGGATCTTTCTGAAACTTATATGTAAGATGGCTAATGATAAAACCTTGGATGAGTTTGAAAACCAGCCAAGTCGGCCCATTCATAGTAGAGTAATGTCTCTTTGATTGCTGAAACTGTCGATTTTTGACCTTGTCATCACCGTAGCCCTTTCAGTTTTGATCGGATCTTTCTGAAACTTATATGTAAGGTGGCTGGGGATAAAACCTCGGATGAGTTCCTATACCGGCCAAGTCTTCCCATTTATCATTGAGTTACCTCCCTTAGATTGCTGAAAATGCTGATGCTTTACCTTGTCATCAACGTAGCCCCTTCAGTTTTGATCGGATCTTTCTGAAACTTATAAGTATGGTGGCTTCGGATAAAATCATAGATGAGTTCAAAAACTGGCCAAGTCGGCCCATTTTTCATAGAGTTATGTCCCTTTGATTGCTTAAAATGTCAATTTTTGACCTTGTCATCACCGTAGCCCCTTAAATTTTGATCGCATCTTTCTGAAACATGTGTGTAAGGTTGCTGGGGTTAAACCTTGGATGATTTGAAAACCAGCCAAGTTGGCCCATTTTTCATAGAGAAACATCCCTTTGATTGCTGAAAATGCCAAATTATGACCTTGTAATCACCATAGCCGCTTCAGTTTTGAATGGATCTTTCTGAAACTTACATGTAAGGTGGCTGGCAATAAAACCTCAGATAAGTTCAAATACCGGCCGAGTCGGCACATTTATCATAGAGTGAAGTGCCTTTGATTGCTGAAAATGCCTATTTTCGACCTTGTCATCACTGCTGCCCCTTCAGTTTTGAACGGATCTTCATAAAACTTACAAACAAGGAAGTCAGGCAGAAAGCTTGGAGGCGTTTGAAAACTCTTGTTTTTTAACTTGGTATCACCATAGCCACTTCAGTTTAGATAGGATCTTCTTAGCAAATCAGGAATAAAAGCTTGAATGAGTTTGAAAACCGGTGAGGTCAGCCTGTTTATCATAGAGTTACTTTCTACTTGATTTGTGTATTCTGCCTACAAATGTCCCGAAGTCAGGGACCACCTTTGGAACTGTTCAAAGGTGGTCATATTACTGTATATAGAAAAATGACCATAAATGTACAAAACATATTCTGTTGAAGATTGTGTTACCTTGCAGTTTCTTATTTTTTTATTTCAGATAAATATTATAATTCCAATATCTCATCTGATATTGTGTACTGTAGTCTTACTGATGTGTATCTACCAAGAGCCATACAAAGTCGGGCGAGGATTACTCATAGTTGCTGCAGGAGTACCTGTTTACTACCTTGGTGTGAAGTGGAAATCAAAACCTAAAGCTTTTCAAAATTTCATGAGTATGTATAAACTTATTAGTCTTTTCATCCCTGCATTTCTGAACTGCATTTCTGTCTATGAATTTTGATAGTTCCTCTCTTTTAGGATGTTACCATAATGATCCTAAATATTGGGACAGACAGGCCTAAGCAAACAGTGCAGACCCAGATCAGACTGCTCCTGAAGGAGCAGTTCAGACTGCTCCTGAAGGAGCAGTCTGATCAGGGTCTACACTGTTTGCCATTCTGTCTGCACCTTTTGGACTCCTTGCTGTTGGCAATTTAAAGAGAATTAAAGCAAGTCCTTAAGGTGTCCGAATGTTTAGGGTTTTTATGGTAGATCCAGGTGAAATTGCTCATGGCTCATTATGAGCCATCTCATCTGGATCTACACTGTTCAAGTATCTGATCCACAGGGTTGGAAGGGTTAATGAGCTAGTGCTATCCACCCCTCAAAAGAAGATTACCCGGTAGTGCCTTTGTCAACTGGCATCTGTGCAAAGGCTTATATAGGGTTTTTTCAGGGTATACATTTTTTTGCATATTTTCACTCAGATTAAGAGACTGTGGGTACGTGTAAGCCTTTCATGAGCAAACACCTACTATCTATTTTTGGAGCACTAATGAGAAAGATGTCACAGATTTTCTTCAAAAATCATCATTTCTGGAGCTGCGAGAGATAGCTTCTGTTCCTTTGTTTGTTTGGATTGGAGTTATATGACCCAGTAAACACTAGGTCATATAGAGCCAGTCAGTTTACCTAACCACACCTCCTAGGCAGGTTTATACATAAGCCATTAACCAGCAGTGCCCATTCTTTTTGCAAGAAACTGACTACTGCCCTTCTTAAATCATCAAAAGAAAAACTAGAATACTGTCGATGGCGCGCCATCGCAAATCCCCACGTTTTCTACAGAGGGGCCAAGTACCGAAAACCCCTCACCCTGGGCCCTAATTTGACTCCATGGTCAAACTATTACCTGTATTATATTCTACTAATCATGCCCTTCAATTTCATATGCCACATGACTATGTTCCAAAAAACTTAAATTTTGACCCTTTGACCCCTCTCCCAGGGCCCCAATCTGACCCCAGGGTCAAAATTTTACTTGTAGTTTATTCTACCCATTATCCCCTTCGCATAGATATGCAACATGACTATGTTCTGAAAAACTTTAATTTTGACCCCCGACCCCCCCCCCAAGTCCGACCCCCAGGGCGTGACCTAGGGGTCACAGCCAAAATCCCGTTCAATATGTTTTACTTTTTTCATAACTAAGTACATGTGCAAAGTTTGGCATCAAAATCTTCAAAATTGACTTTGTAATTGAATGTTATTGATATTTGACCTTTTGACCCCTCCCCAGGGCCCCTGGGGGCGGGGACAAAAAAAATGTGGTCTTGCGCAAGCCATTCATGTAAGCAACTCGCACACCAAATTTGGTTGAATTCCGGCTAACGGTTTAGGAGGAGATAGCCGGACAGACAGACGGACAGACAGACAGACGGACGGAGGCGATTGCAATATCCCCAATTTTTTTTAAAAACGTGGGGATAATAAGAACTGTAGGAAAGATTACATGATCAATCTCGACAAAAGAATGTTGCCAACTCCATCAGGTATCAAACCTACAACCTTCTGATCACCAGTCAGGCACACATTTGACTGAGCTACCAGGGCTGGCATAAAAGATAGAATTATATTGCATATTGGTGGGTATGACTTTGTGACATCACTGTTATAGGGCATTAACTTCACTAATAACCTTTATGGATGAGTAGTAAATTATTGAGGATAAGACTAAAATACATAAAAGAGTAAGATACCAGTTCTTCTATCAAAATACCATTACATTAATTATTGTACTTGCTAGAACAGTTAGTTTGACAACTAACTGTATATAGTAATGAACCATTGAACAGCTGGGTCCTGGTTTGTTAAGTTTTATGCACACACATATGTTTTTATGCGAAGCTACCTGTAGCTTACTGTGTTACTATTTCCCCTTTCCTTAGTCTGCCATTCTCAATATATTTGTTAACCCTTATTCTGCTGAATAAATTACTTGAGCCACACCCATTTCTAACTTTCCACCAATCAGATTACTTCTTATTATGTGCATGTACAAGTATTTATTCAATTCACAAAGGTCATGACAAACAGTGTAGATCCTGATCAGATGACTTTTTCAACACTGGTCAAAATGTTAACTGTGCTAGTAAGTACAACATTTGATAGTCTTGTATTTTTGCTGAAAAATGTGAGTAGCTTGCACTCAGATTTTTTCACAAAAATATAAGTACATGTATAGTTGCCATATTAAACGATCAAAGTTTTCACAAAATGTTAACTAACGATATTGTTACTGTAATGATTATAGGTATTAGAAAAGATAGGCCTAGCCAAACAGTGCAGATCCTGGAGTAGCAGTCTGATCATGGTCTACAATGTTTGCCCTTTTGTCTGCACCTTTTGGACTCCTTGTTGTGTTGTGAAACAAATTTGTTAAAACTTTAGGAGAATTACAGCAAGCCCTCAAGGTGTCCCAATTGTTTGGATTTTTGTGCTATTTTTAAACAACTGTACATACCTGGATATAAGTGAAATCTCTCTGCATGACTGTAGTGAAATTTGCAAAACTGTTTTTAACTGAGCTATTTCTATACATTACTACATTTTTCTGAGATCTAAATGCCTTTTGCAAATGTTGCTTTTCTTACAGGGGCGGTCACGGTCACAGTACAGAAAGTTTACATTGTAAGGAAAGCCTCCTGATTCAAGAGGGACCACACATCTCTACAAGGATAGTAAACATTGGGTTGGCTATGATGTGTAGGAAATAAATGTATTGAAAATTGCCATTTTGGGTGGTAATTTTTTCGGTTGGAGATCGTTTTATGGCAAGGCATCAGCTGAGCTGGAAAACATAATTTGCAACCCTAAAACCATTAATTTGCCTTATTACAAGACAATCAAGGCAACTCATGGGAATTGTCAAGCCTAATTTCTGCTGAAATGCAAGAAAAAAATTCTAGAATCATCACGAAAACACGCCTATATGATTCTGACCCCCTTGAACCCCACATTTATATAGTAAAACTGGGGTTTCTGGGGTATACCTTATTTTTCTTATTTCTGCTCTAAAATATAGACTGTGGGTACACGTTAGAACCGCCTTGATGAGGCGGTTCTAACGAGTGTCCACAATCTATATTTGGAGCAGAAATGAGAAAAATATCACAATTTTTCATCATAAAATTTTCATTTTTTCGGCGATAAAGGGGGCAATGTATTTGTAGAGGCGTGTTTGCGTAATGTTTCCTAAAATTTGAACAAATTTGTTGCACAATCCACCAAGGAGTCCAACAAGTGCAGACGGAATGGCAAACAGTGTAGACCCTGATCAGGAGCAGTCTGATTTGGGTCTACACTGTTTGCTTAGGCCTGTCTGTTCCAATACTTTGGATCATTACAGTATTCTACTATTTTAATTTTTGTTTTTAGGAGATTGATATGGGACCAACATTGTGCTTTTTGTTAACGTTTTAGAGTTATAGTTATTCTGTTTAAGGATTTATTTATGAGAACAGCTAGCCATGACAAAATAAATACTAGTCAATTTTTTTTCTGTTTTATCTTTGCAGTTGAGATTCAAGTCATTTACCAAGAGAAATCAATCTCTTTTATGGTGAATAATTAAAAGGAATTGATATTATTTGATACAGATGACATTTTTCTACCATTTTTACAAGGGGGTCAGGTGGGGAGCAACTTTTGTGTCTCCCAATCTCATAACAATAATGCACCCATGCAACAAAGTGCATTTTTTCACATCTCCAAAATGGCTACTTTTCTGATGTCAGATGAAAATCTTTGATATTTTTCTTATTTATAGTGCAAACACAGGCTGTAGACCACCTTTGGGACTGTTCAAAAGTGGTTTTTAAGACCACTTTTGAACAGTCGCAAAGGTGGTCTCTGAGCAGAGCATCAGGAAACCACACCTATATAATTGACCCCCTTGAACCCCACTTTTATATAGTAAAATTGGGGTTTACAGGGGTAAACCTTATTTTTCTTATTTCTGCTCAAACATATAGACTGTGGGTACTCGTTACAACCGCCTCAATGAGGCGGTTCTAACGAGTGCCCACAATCTATAGTTATTTACCAAGAGAAATCAATCTCTTTTATGGTGAATAATTAAAAGGAATTGATATTATTTGATACAGATGACATTTTTCTACCATTTTTACAAGGGGGTCAGGTGGGGAGCAACTTTTGTGTCTCCCAATCTCATAACAATAATGCACCCATGCAACAAAGTGCATTTTTTCACATCTCCAAAATGGCTACTTTTCTGATGTCAGATGAAAATCTTTGATATTTTTCTTATTTATAGTGCAAACACAGGCTGTAGACCACCTTTGGGACTGTTCAAAAGTGGTTTTTAAGACCACTTTTGAACAGTCCCAAAGGTGGTCTCTGAGCAGAGCATCAGGAAACCACACCTATATAATTGACCCCCTTGAACCCCACTTTTATATAGTAAAATTGGGGTTTACAGGGGTAAACCTTATTTTTCTTATTTCTGCTCAAACATATAGACTGTGGGTACTCGTTACAACCGCCTCAATGAGGCGGTTCTAACGAGTGCCCACAATCTATAGTTTGAGCAGAAATAAGTTGAGGCCGTTCTAATGAGTACCCACAGTCTATATTTTTGAGCAGAAATAAAAAAATATCACAATTTTTCATCTTAAAATTTTCATTTTTTTGGCGATAAAGGTGCCAATGTATTTGTGTAGGCGTGTTTGCGTAATGGGGACACTGTAAGCAGAAAACACAAAGAAAGAATAACTACAACTTACTTAATAAGCTTTTTATAGCAGAATTAGGCTTTATTTTAGGAGGTTTTAATAGTGAAATTTTACTGTATATCTATTGTATTTCTTTGAGCACACAAAGAGGTGATTTTTGCCTGTTTTTGCTCTATTTTTATATTTGGGAACTTGAAATAAAGTGGACAGCTTTGAAAGTTGGGTAGCTGTGTAGATCACCTCCCACGGGGCAAGCGATTCATTACACAGCAAACCTTTTTATAACACAGTTCATTTAAACACATTATCAGTATAACATAGTTTATAGATGGATCTCAATCATCATCACTTGCATTACTTGCTCAGTAGTAATAACCCATTCACCATATTTGCATTATTTGCTGGCTCCCAGCTTGCACATTGTCAGTATTGGAAAAGCAGGTAACCAGACTTTCAAGGTCAGGGAGTCTGGTTACCTGCTTTTCCAACACCGATAACCTTCAGACTAGGAACCAGCAGATAATGCAAAAAAGGTGAATAGCATGCCAAACACATAAATTGTCATCTGCTTTGTTGTCTGCTTGTACTTTGAAAGTCATTTTTTTCAAACAATGTGGACCCAGATCAGACTGCTCCACTAGGCATCTGATCAGGGTCCACACTGTTTGCCTGTTTGCCAAAAAATATTTTCAAAAATTTGCAGAAAATTTCAAAACATGACATTTTCAGATGTAATTTTCTTGGCATGTTAAGGGTATACATCAATCATGGAAAATTTAGAGTTTTGTTTTTATGATTGCATTTACATAATTAGTGTGGCAAAATCAATCTACTTGAAAACCCGGGCCCACTTGTTTTGAATTAACGATGACATTAATTAACATATCCTTAAAAGTTTGAGCATTTAATATGACAAGTATGCTAATATTTTTTGCTAGAAAAATGTTTGTATATCCTGGCAGAATGTGGGAAATTTCTTGTACTTGCATTTAGCATTTAAAACTTATTTTCGTTACTGATGCTTGAAGCCTAGGCATTACCTTTGAAGAATCTTGAGACATTACCTTTGAAGAATCTTGAGACATTACCTTTGAAGAATCTTGAGACATTACCTTTCAAGAATCTTGAGACATTACCTTTCAAGAATCTTGAGACATTACCTTTCAAGAATCTTGAGACATTACCTCTCAAGAATCTTGAGACATTACCTTTCAAGAATCTTGAGCCATTACCTTTCAAGAATCTTGAGACATTACCTTTCAAGAATCTTAAGACATTACCTTTCAATAATCTTGAGACATTACCTTTCAAGAATCTTGAGACATTACCTTTCAAGAATCTTGAGACATTACCTTTCAAGAATCTTGAGACATAACCTTTCAAGAATCTTGAGACCTTTCAAGAATCTTGAGACATTACCTTTCAAGAAACTGGCTTATGCCACCTTGTCAACATTGATCATTTCTAAAACAAGCAAATATTGAGGACACTAACAGTAGAAAATGAAAATAATTATTTTCAGATGGTAAGAAGTAAATTTCAAATGAATATAGGTAATCATTGAGAGAACATTCAGAGCCATTCAAACATTAGCCAGGTCATGAGGAAATGAATAATACAGAAAAACTAACCTCCAAGCTCCATTGTTTCAGTATGTTATCGCTTGTGATTTGTATACGTTCATATTGCAGCTGCTATGTTTGTAAATTGTAGATGTCTTTTGAACATTATCATCCCTGTTTATTTAACCCTTATATTGCTGTTCATGACAACCCCTATCTTTGCAAACAGTGTAGATCCAGATCAGATGGCTTCTGAATCTGATCAGGATCTACACTGTTTGGCATTCAGTTTATGAATTTGTAGCAATAAATTACATCAAGTAATTTGATTGGTTGATAGACAGAAATGGGTGTGGCTTAAATGAATATTCAGCAAGATAAGGGTTTAGATTTAAATAGAATCATCAGCATTTTCAGAAGCTGTTATATTGTCTTCAGCTATTTGGCAAATGAGGGAAAAGAAACATTGTAACCCTTCTCATTTAAATGAAGAACTGAGAACAGAAGTTATCAAATGTTAACATTCTTAGTTTTCTGCATGTTTGTAGCCGGCTCCCGCCCATTGGGGCTTGAAGAAATAGATGGGCTGCATGATGCTTCCCGACAGAGCTGACGTCAACCGCACGCGAGTAATGGTAAACTGCTTTAGAGATCTAAGCCTGCCAAGGCAAAGCTGTGTGAGTCGGACTGTCCATGCTTATAAACCCTATTGGTTTCATTGGGCGACAGGGCTTGAGATGTCATTTCATCTTAGTGTCAGGTAAAAGTCCCACAACATTGGAAGCAGCTTCTCCAAAATGACCTATACAGCGTTGACATGGATGTTGAACCTCAAATCAAACAAACAAACATGTTTGTAGCCTAATGAGGCTGAGTTTTAGCCTGCAGTTGCTGTTACTTTCTATTTGTCCTTACTTCTTGGTAAAAAACCAATCAATGCCAACGTAGCAAAATTATTCGTTTCAGTGTTATACTGTCCTTTGAGGAAAACTGGGAACCAGTCAACCATAGCCTAACTAGAATTGTAGGATGGCCAGATGATGGTTATCAGTTTTTCCTGAAGGACAGCAAAACACTATCCAATAATTTTGATTCGTCTGCTTTGATTGGTTTTATTAGCTCACCTGAGCCGAAGGCTCCGGGGGAGCTATTGTGATCAGTCTTTCATCCGTCGTCGTCCGTCCGGATGTCCGTCCACAATTTCTATAAATGACATCTCCTAAACCACTGAAAAGATTTTGACCAAACTTGGCAGAAATGATCTGTGGGTGGTCCTCTCTCAAAGTTATTCAAAGAATTCCATACTATGCAGAACTCTGGTTGCCATGGCAACAAAAAAGAGAAATAAGAAAAAAACCTTTAAAAATCTTCTTGTCTGAAACCAGAAGGCCCAGATCTTTGATATTTGGCATGAAGCTTTTTCTTGTGGACCTCTACCAAGATTCTTCAAATTATAGCCCTGGGGCCAAAAATGACCCCGCGCCGGCGCCCATTTGTTCAACATAGGCTTATATAGGGAAAACCTTTAAAAATCTTCTTGTCTGAAACCAGAAGGCCCAGGTCTTTGGTATGAGGCTTCATCTAGTGGACCTCTACCGAGATTGTTCAAATTATAGCCCTGGGGCCAAAAATGCCCCCACGCCGGGGCCAACTGGTTTAACATAGCCTTATATAGGGAAAACATTTAAAACCTTTCTTGTCTGAAACCAGAAGGCCCAGGTCTTTTATATTTGGTATGAAGCTTCATCTAGTGGACCTCTATCAAGTTTGTTCAAATTATGGCCCTGAGGCCATATACGCCCCCGCTAAGGGGCCCACTTGTTTTACATAGACTAATATAGGGAAAATCTTTAAAAATCTTCTTGTCTGAAACCAGAAGGCCCAGGTCTTTGATATTTGGTATGAAGCTTCATATACTGGACCTCTACCAGCCATAGGGCCAAAACTGCCTCCGTGTCGGGCCCACTGGTTTTACATAGACTTATAATGAGGGAAAACCTTTAAAAATCTTCTTGTCTGAAACCAGAAGGCCCATGTCTTTGATATTTGGTATGAAGCTTTGTCTAGTGGACCTCTACCAAGATTCTTCAAATTATAGCCCTGGGCCCAAACATGACCCCACGCTGGGGCCTATTTGTTTAACATAAGCTTATATAGGGAAAACCTTTAAAAATCTTCTTGTCGGAAACCAGAAGGCCCAGGTCTTTGGGAGTTGGTATGAAGCTTCTTCTAGTGGACCTCTACCAAGATTGTTCAAATTATAGCCCTGGGGCCAAAATGCACCTGCGCCGGCGCCCACTTGTTTGACATAGGCTTATGTAGGGAAACCTTTAAAAATCTTGTCAGAAACCAGAAGGCCCAGGTCTTTGATATTTGGTATGAAGCTTCGTCTAGCGGACCGATACCAAAATTATTCAAATTATTACCCTTTGGCCAAAAATACCCCCGCATGGGGCCCCACTGATTTTACATACCGGTAGGCTTATACGGGGAAAACCTTTAAAAATCTTCTCGTCTGAAACCGGAAGGCCCAGGTCTTTGATATTTGGTATGGAGCTGTATGTAGTGGACCTTTACCAAGATTCCAATTGTTCAAATTACATGTACTTGTTTACTAAATGTTTTACTCTCTATCAATAAAGTTGATAATTATTACACTGTTCACAAAAAGTAGGGATATTCTGGTCTCTTCGAGCCCATCAGCCTCATCATTAGGAATAGCCAAATATCAGGTATGCCATGTCATCGACTATCAGGTGTGTATATTCTATTGTTGGGCAGTATGATATTTGTGCTCGAGTGACGTAGCATGGGGGCATTAATTGTACATGGAGTAGCACATGAATTTTAACATTAGAGACAAACTGTGTCATATCTACCACTGTACCATTTAAAACTACTTTGTAAATGTTTAGGGAGAGGACTATCTAATGTTGTATAACTTGTGTCCAATCCCATTGTTTGAAAGAATACAATAAAATATGTTTAATCTAAGAGACAAACTGGTTTATTGATGCAAGATTGATAAAACTTTCTGTATCGACTATTGAATTGTTGTATGAAACGATTTCATAAGCAAATTCGTTACTAGAACCATGATTCGGCTAATTGAGGCTCAACGTTTGAGAGCCGTTGGCATGCTCCAGACCGGAAGTATGCAGACGGCAAATGTTATGAATACGTCACAGTCAGTTGTCAGTCGACCATGGGCATGCTATTGTAGGACAGGAGCAGTAGTGTATTTGCTGAGAAGTGGTCACCCGAAGAGTACTCAAGGATGCGATTACTACCTTGTCGATCAAGCGTTACGCAACCTGAGACTTACGTCAACAGGTCTTAAGCAATATCTGCGCTGAGTAAGAGGGGTTAATGTCTTCAGACAGAAGATCAGAAATCGCCTCCATTCTAGTGACCTTACGGCACGGCATCAGCAAGATGTACTGCCGTTGAACGCTAGCCACTTTGGAACATTAATCAGTGGTCTAACATTATGTTCAGTGACGAATCCCGGTTTAACTTGGACTATCGTGATGGTCGTAGAAGTGTCTGGCATCGTACTGGTGAACGTTATTAAGACCCAGCTAGAGTTGCTCATGACCGATATGGAGCACGGTCTGTTATGGTATGGGTCGGGACCACCATGACTGGAAAAACAGACTTAAGTGTGTGCCAAGGCAGAGTTACAGGACTGTACTATCCTGCTAACGTGTTGGCTCCTCATGTGATGCTGTTCGCTCGACCCCACGGTCGTGGATTCATCTTTCAGGACGATAACGATATGGCTCATCGGGCACGTATCGTCACCGAGTACCATTAACGGCAAAATATTCGTATAAAATCATGGCCGGCTGGAGTCCAGATATATCTCCCATCGAACACATGTGACTCTCGGGAAACGAGTTCGAAGCCGCGACCTGCCTCCAAGGACCCATGGGTAAGCTTTGTACAGCACTTCAAAAAGAGTGGCTAAGTATCCCTCAGTTCACGATTCGTAGACTTATTGGAATTATTTGACGAAAATGCATTGCCTGCTGTGACAATCGAAGCGGTCCAAAACGTTATTGAGGGCTTGTGAAAAATGACCAACGTTGAAGATAAGAGGATTCCTCTCCATGTCTCTAAATAAGGAAGTGACCAGCCCCGATAGCTCAGTTGGTAGAGTGTCCGCTCCGGGGAACTGGAGGTCACGGGTTCAATCCCGGACCGCGACATACTTAAGTCATTAAAATGGTACTAGCTGCTCCTCGCTTGGCACTCAGATTTACGGGGTAGAGCTAGGACTGGGCGACCCAGTGTCAGGATAATGTGACTGGGTGTGGTATCATGTAATATGTCTGGGACATGATACTACAGTGAGGCAGCACTATAAAAGTGATCATTTAGCTCCCTGTCGCAACCAGACACCGTCGTGATATGACTGAAAAATTGTTGAAAGCGACGTTAAACCCGAATTCACACACACACACACACACACACACACACACACACACACACACACACACACACACACACACACAAGGACGTGATCATAGAAATTAATGTGTGGTTCAATTTATGGATATTTGATTATCCTTTGAATTAAATGCATCATGGCCAGGTAACGTTTTAGTTTTTTTCCAAATATTCAGCCTGAAAGTAAAATATCCCCTACTTTTTGTGAACAGTATGTTATTACTATTCTAATTAGTTTGTTTAGATAACAATGACTTAAACAAATGGCTTCTAGATCAAATTTAGTGCTGTTTTACTGTGAATCTAAATTATGCTGTAGTCGTAGTGTGTTAAAATTGCGTCTAGTAAAAGTGTTCATATAGTCTAGAACAAGTAATTTTCAGATAATTTTTTTATTTTCTTAGTTCTAGTCCAGATTTTGGGTGTTCGTTAAAACTGCCTCTTTTAGGTGGTTCTAAAGAGCATCCACAATCAACGCTTATAGAAAAATTAAGGAAAATTATGTCTTCCATTGTCAAACCCACATTTCTTAATATAAAGATGAGATTACAGAGTGGTCAGTAAATTAATAGAACAAGCTTAAAGAATTGTTCAATATGTATTCAATCAAGGTCACGTCTGAAAATGTATAACATTATGTTAAAACAAATTAAAGCAATTCGATTCATTGTATAATTAATGTTCTTTTACTCAGATTAAAAATTATCATTTTTAGTATTTCGAAAAAATTGAAAAATTCCGGGAATTCGGACAGATTAAAAAGGCTACTTACGTTCGCAAATTGGGTTTGTGTTCAGAAAGAATAACAATTGTACTAACGTTTCACGCCATTTGGGATTCAGTAATTGGTGTAACCTCCCCTGCTATGGTTCACTAGCCGCACACATGGTCTCATGCTCTGAACAAGACGATTGAAACAATTGCCACTGATTCACCAAAGCCTGGCCCCATTCTTGAAGATTTGAAACAGTATTAAATCGGGATGATTTTTTGAAAAAAAAAATGTCAGTGTAAAGGTGATGCTTAAATTTGGTCTGGGCGTATATGACCAAACAAGTGCATTATGATAAACAAATCCATGCGACAGTGCATTTGGTCATATCTCCAAATTGTTTAATTTTCTGATGGAAATGTGATATTTTTCTTATTTCTACCCAATGGAGAATGCTTTATGTCACATGTACCTGTCATCATAATGTTTCACAGGTTTTATTGTTTCTCAGGTTTTATTGTAGGTTTCGTAATGCCCTGGCTCATTTGATAGTCTACAAGTAGACATTTATATTATGTCTGTGAGCAGTCAGAGCATGGGTGGTCATATTGTATCAAATTTTCATAAGCCTCAGGGGAGTTCATACATTTCATTTGAAATGACCAATGTAAGTTTGTTTTATTGATAACCAGTTTATATTAGATTTTATAGGCTCGTCTGGGCTTGCAGAAATAGATTGGGCTGCATGGTACTTTCATGCAGAGCTGAAACCGGCTGTACACGAGTACTGGTAAACCACTTAAAGGTCTAGCCTGCCCAGGCAAAGTGGTGCAAACATATAAACCTGATTGGTTTGTTTGAGCATTAGGGCCTGAGATGTCATTTTATCACAGTGTCGCACAGTTGGATGCAACGTCTCCAAAATGACCTTAATAGTGTTGATGGGGATGCAAAATCTCAGTTCAGAAACAATGGATTCTATGATGTGACATTATCCACTAGAAATTGACATATGAGATGATATCAAATGCTTATCACTGATCTCTTAAGCAAACATGTACATGTACCTAAAATCATGACGAAATAGGTAATTTGTTTTATTTGCATCTCAGTTGATATTCTTGTACAAAATGTTTTATGTTGTTAAAAGTCTGAGTGAAATGTTCCTCGATATACTTAGATCTGCAATCTAGTTATGTAAAATTGAACATATTTAATGTTATTGACCTTAATGATGAGTAAATAAGATTACATATTGGGATTACATTTTATCTACATAGAACCTGGGAACAACAGATCTCTGGTAATCAGTTCTAAAAAGTAATTTCTTAGAAGCATCGAATACACTACAGAACTAAACAGTGTAGTGTGTGCAAGTTTTTCTGTGCCAGACTAGCTAGTTATAGCCAGTATTAAGCCTCATCATTGACCCTTAAATGTTTTCAAACTCGCAATGGAAGCATTGATCCCAAAGTATTAGAAAACACAATCTACACTATGATGAAGGACAGGGATACTTTTTATGGCTGCCACAAATTCCCTTATCACCAGCTGTAGTGAAATCACATGTTTTTAAAACGTAATCCATGGGAAGCCTGGAATACACTTCAGAGCTGAAAATTGTATAGTGTGCAAGTTTTCGGTAGCAGACTAGCTGGTTTCGGTCATTTAGGCCTTATCAGTGACTTAGTAGTTAGAAAAATTCCACAAGGGAATCAATGATCACAGACAAATGGAAAATAGTTTACACTATCATGGAGGACAGGTAGACTTTTGACAGCTACCACACATTAAACCAGCTGTAATGAAGTTAAATATGTTCTATAAAGGTAATCTGTTGGAGTAGGTCCACGGTTTAAACACTCATCCGAAAGTCTTGAGAAGCCTGGGTCGAATGCACGACCCCTTGCTCATGAGGCGAGCAGCCTATTCACTACACCATGGAGGCTTCTAAGAGTATACTACAGAACTGAAATTTGTAGTGTGAAGTTATTTGTTTGTTTGATATTTTCTTATTTATACATATATGCTTCGCATTCTTGTCTAGGATGTTCAGTACATGACAAACACCATGCTTATGTGTTTATGTAATGTTATGTTTATTTTTATTGCTCTGGAAGAAGAATGTACAGACATAAATGTTGAATACACTTCCATAAACATCGCTAACATAAATTGCGGATGTTCATTAGAACTACGTCAGTGTGGTTCATTTTGTTCTCAGCAAATGGAGTTTAATTGGGTACATGTGTTCAAATCTTGCTTTTCTTTAATGTTGTATTTACAGAAATTACTGAACAGATGTTCATTCCAGTCTATCTCCGGCTTGAAGATATATGAAGGGTTTGTTACACGATTCACATGCTGATATACATTTAAATCCATAAAATCTTTATTTTCCTATATGATCTTTGTTAAAGGTCACAAAGATTCCAAATTCCATCTTCCTAAGCCACTCTTTGAACCAGTCAAAGATATTCCATAGTTGATCCGAAATGGCTGTTTTGAGATGGCTATGGTCTGGATTCGAAAACTAAAATTTTGTTCAAAAGGTGGTAGTATCATAAGAAGATCAACATGCCTACCCGTTTTCCTGCTATAGCCAATACAGTTATTCCAATATTCCAATATTCTAATATGTTTATTATGGTGCCGCAAAAGTTTTAAAGTTTTGCGGATGCCCTATAGTAATCACCCTGTCTGTCAGTCCGTCCATACATCCATCTACCTTTTTCATGTTTTTTCCTCACTCAAAAACCGTCAAATGCACCAAGTTCAAATTTTAAACAAGGTCTCAACAATACAAACTTGTGGCAAGTTGCGTAACTAGCTACAATATTGTCAGAGATATGGCCCTTTTAAAATCCAAAATGTCAGCATTTTTGATCTTTTTTTCGTCTTAATTTCAAAACAGTTTCAAATTTTGAAACTAGACATTCCATTAAAACTTGCTTTAGTTATTGACAGTGATAATACACGTGTAGTAAGGTGTAACAAGTCTAGCGTTAATAAATGTTGTCTTACGCCCCTTTATCAACTCATCGGCCATAGTTCTAAAACCATGCAATCAAGGTTTCAAATAACTAGCAAGAAACAGTCCGTTTACCGACTGAGACTACTGACAGGGCAATCCCATTGTATATATAAACTTTTCCCCCATTTTTTGCCAACACCAACCCCCCCCCCCCCAACACACACACACTCCACACTCCCCATACCCCCTTTAAACATGCTATTACGGGGCCATGATATCACAATTGTGATGGTTCTAGTTCAGTTAGTGTTTAATATTGTACAATAAAATTCCTATATTAAGATCACCTTTTAGGGTTGTTTAAAAGTGGTCTCTAAGCACTTTTGAACAGACCAAAAGATGGTCTTCCACTATAGCACATTGAATGTAGAAAACCGAAAATGTACATGAAACCTAAATACGCGTTCAAAAGCATAATTAATTTTAGGTGGTCTAAAAAGTGGAATTTTTCTGTATACATTGCCACTTCGAAAATTGGAACACAGACAGCTCGATTAGCTTGACTAGTTCGAACTCTCTATCGAATCCCTGGAGAATCTGGATGAGGTATTCCTGATTTGATATGTAAAAGGTGTGCTGTGTATACTCATTAGAATCGCCTAAATTAGGCGATTGTAATGAGAACCCACACCATATCTTTAGTTCATATAAGATCTTAAAGATATTAAAGTAATCTCCGTTATGCTTCATGACCAATAACTATGAGTAAACCTCAGAAATTTAAATTACCATTATTTTGAACACATTTTTATGGTCCCCAAAGTATTCAAGTTATCGAAGTTAGCATTTCGCAATCACGCCTAACAAATACATTGCCACCTTTATCGCCGAAAAATGAAGATTTTAGGATGAAAAATTGTGATATCATCGAGGCGGTTCTAACGAGTACCTTCAATCTATATTTTAGAGCAGAAATAAGAAAAATAAGGTGTAGCCCCTGAAACCCCAGTTTTACTATATAAAAGTGGGGTTCAATGGGGTCAAAATTATATAGACATGTTTTCGTGATGACTAGTTTGAACAAACAATCTGTTTAACATAGTCCATGCCATTGACGTGTGATGTTGAGAAATGAAGTGGGGTTTCTGACAGTATATGATCCATAAGGACCAGCTCAATTACCTAAATAGTGCTAAATGAGCCGTTAACCGATTGCATACTAGTGGACTCGTCCATTGCTACATGTTTGACAAGTCCATTTCACATAAGGGGCGTCATTGCTGATTTTTCATATTTGGTCCTATTTGACAAATTTCTGTTAGCAAATACTGCAGGCCCTGATCAGAGCTGGGCCTGCAGTGTTTTCCAAGGTACCCCTTTTTGGGTTTCCCGCATGGAATTGGTCAAACTCCAACAGAACATTTAAGGGGAATGGGAACAGCCGGTAAATTTTTCTGCAATTTTTCAAAGGGAGACAACTTTCGGGACTTCCTGTTCACTTTACTATAAGCCCTGTCCCACTGAAAAAGGGGTCAACTCAAAGGAAAGAATTTGCTCCCGAGGAGCAAATTCTTTTCTTTAAGAGTTTATCCCTATTGACTAAAAGACAAAAAATACTTTAACAGGAGTTGCCTCCCCTGAGGGTGTGCCCATTCGCCTTAATTATCAAGTGCATTAGAATTAAAATAATGTTCAAAGTTTCTATTTGATGACTTGTATTTTAACCAGAATATGAACAGAATACCACTTATATTTTTGAAAAATACTGTAATGCCTTTAATTTGGATCTGACTATAATGATATACTATTCTACAAATGATTATTTTTCATATACCCTTATATAAAGTAAAATGTTACTACACATATTGTGCTTAATTATAATAAAAATAGTACAAAACAGTGTTTCTCTTTTGTACTTACCACCGCCCCCCCCCCCCCCCCACACACACACACACACACCCAGTATAATTTATCAAAGGGGTATGGGAACACCTTCAGGGAGGCAAATCCTGCAAAAATATTTTTGTGTCCCAGGTCAATAGTAGTCAACTCTTAAAGGAAAGTGTATGCTCCTGGGGAGCAAATTCTTTCCTTTTAGAGTAGACCCCTTTCATAGGGGACAGGAAATCCTGAAAGTTGTCTCCCTTTAAAAATGGCAGATATATCTGCCAGGTGTTCCAATTCCCTTAAATATGAAGAGATTAAATTATAATTTTAGACATTCTCTTTCGAATTTCTAAAAATGCCTTATTTAAAATTTCAAAGGGCAGTGTTACATGTACAAATGTAAACTGTAATGCAGCTATAAGTCTGTTTTGGGCGATCACATCTTAGTTTTTTTATGGAATAATATCACATTGACGTCAATCTGGTATTGACATTTAATACAAAAGACAAGTGATTAACACTTGTTGGAATGTGTGCACTTTATGTACAGTGCTGAGTCTGGCAGACTTCAGCGAAGATCCGGCCCCCGCCTATTGGGGCTTGAAGAAATAGATGGGCTGCATGAGGCTTCCACGCAGACCTGAAACCGACCCACACACGAGTACTGGAAAACCGTTTAGAGGATCTAAGCCTGCCCAGGCAAAGTGGTGCGAGTCGGCCCGTCCATGCTTATTAACCTTAATCGTTTCATTGGGCGGCAAGGCTTGAAATGTCATTTCATCTCAATGTCGGGTATAGTGCGAATAATTTGACCCGAGACTGACCTTTATGCAAGGAATACATTAGTCAATGCTATGGCCTAATACGTCGGCTTTCTTAAACTTCTCGTGAATGTTCGGCATCACGTGAATAGCGGCCGCCCATTTACCGACCTCTATGTATTGCATAGCAATATCGCCTTCTTCGGAACATGGTGAAGATAAATATATGCATTCAGTCGGTTATGAAATTATGTTAATAGAGTTCACCAGTATCAGGTCAATTTGTTCGAACTATAGAAGTGCCACAAAATTGGAAGCAACGTCTCCAAAAGGACCTTTAGTCTTGACGGGGACGTTAAACCTCAAATCAAACAAAACAAAATCAGCGAAGATCAGCTGTTCTTTGCATTGGACTTTACTGGTACAGGATAGAGACTGCACTCTCCTTTTAGAGCAAGGGCTTTTGATACTGGTATTGGGCTTAAGGTATTGGTGATGGGTACATTCTTCTGGAGTGGATGCAAGAAAGAAGAGCAACTTTAAGCAGGTGTAGGACTAACCATCAAGTCCTTGTTAGCAAGTTCTCGGCTATTAAAGGATCCCTACCAAAAGGCATAAATAACCGTCCTGTGACGCTTAGACTTCCGTTATCTGTGAGAAGTATGCAGCTCATATATACAGCCACAATGATTAACTCTGATGACGGGTCACATGCGAGACGCCAAGTTCTGCAACGGAAGGTCTGGTGGTTTTTCTCCGGGTACTCCGGTTTTCGCCCACCTCTAATTAACGATCGGCTCGATATGAGTGAAATAATCTTGAAAGGGCCGTAAAACTAAAACGAAAAAAAAAAAAAACCCAAAAAACTGATGAGGTTAAAGACAAGGTCTATGATCATCTGGATCTTTGATCATCTGGATTCTGTGAATTCTGCAACACCACCATTTGTGCAGACTGCTGGACAGACCAAACCATTTTGGTCACTACAGCTGGTGTCTGGGAATGTGTGGCGGCCGTAAAAAGTCTCCCTGCCCTACATCAAAGTGTAGTTTATATTTTCTCGTCTTTTGAGATCATCGATTCCACTGGGATTGAAAACTTGACGGTCACTGATGAGGCCCAATTGGCCGAATCTAGCTAGTCTGGCCCACAAAATGTGTACACTCCATATTTTCCAGTTCTGTGGTGTATTCTTTGCTTTCAAAGGATAACACTTTCTAGTACATTTGTCGTCAGCATGCTGAACCCGAGCATTCCGCCTGCACGGTGACCATAAGGAAAGAAAGTACCAACTAGGCAAGGCCGCATTTGCCCACACCTTTCTACTTCAGAGTTGGCTGGCAATATATGTTTAGAACGATTTCGCATGAAAATTGGCGCGCATGCTCAGATAATCTCGCCTGTGTCTAAGATGGAAGAAATGTTCCTCTGATCATCGGATCACACTTTTACATCTCGTGATCTTGTATTGTAAGCAAGATTTTAATATCTAAAATTAAAGATTTTCTCCCTTGCAATTAAAAATATAGCAATTTTCGAACTGTTGTTATTCTTATAGTTTTTACCTGTCACTTTTAGCCCCCGCCCATTCGGGCTTGAAATATATGGGCTGCATGATGCTTCCACGCAGAGCTGAAACCAACCCGCACACGAGTACTGGTAAACAGCTTAGAGGATCTAAGCCTGCCCAGGCAAAGCGGTGCAAGTCAGCCCGTCCATCCTTATAAACCCTATTGGTTTCATTGGCTGACAGGACTTGAGATGTCATTTCATCTCAATGTCGGGTAAAAGTCCCACAAAATTGGAACGTCTCCAAAATGACCTTTACAGTGTTGACGGGGAAGTTAAGCCTCAAATCAAACAAAAACCTGTCAATCATTTTTGCCATTTTTAAATAAAACACCGTTTTCACCATTGCTGTTCATCGAGATGGTGAATAATGCAGGAAATCCATGTAGCACTACCGATGGTGATTTTCTATGGAGTTTCCAGTGAAAGCAGCATTTGACACAACTAAGAATCGGACATCAGTACGTAATCGCCCGTTTCTCGTAGTCTATGCAACTAAAGATCCTAATCTTTTGTGAATAGACACAAAGGTGTAATGAAATGATACATGTATCAAACTAGAAATCTGTGAATTTTTATGATTTTAAATCATAGCATGATTTCACGATTCTCTGAAAATGACATATCGACCCCTTGGGTGTTTAGAGCAATACTCTGCAATAATGGGTTTAAGTACACAAATGAATGAAGCTTTTCCACAGAAAAATGAGTCATTACCAAAACGTAGCAAATTTCATGTAGTTATAATCAGTAGTAACTACGGCAACAGATGGATGGATGGATATTTTGTTTAAAGACGCTCAACCCTAATAGGGCATATAGCGTCTAAAAATAATTAGATATTAGATATAAATTGCTATTGAAGTTTAAAAGTTAAAATATTAATGATTACAGTTTGTTAAAAAGTCCGATTTCTTTAAGAAAATTGATTAATTGATAAGATGGTATGTCGTTAAAAAGATCTTTCATTGTTGTAACGTTAAAATATTTTGAGCGTATATGATGAAATTCTACACATGAAATGAGAAAGTGTTCAACTGTAAACGGTTCGTTACAAGATATACAGAAAGGTGCTTGTTCGTTTTTTAATATGTAGGAATGAGTGAGTCGTGTGTGTCCAATACGGCATCTTGTGAGTTTAGTCTGGTCTTTCCTATTATAATTCAAAAAGGTACATTTGGTATGGAAATTTGGTTGAATTTTATTTAATTTATTATGAGTTTCTTTTTCCCATATTGATTGGCATTTATTTTTTATATATAGGTTTATGTTAGATTTCAAATCTGAAGAAGGAATTTTTAAATTGGTAATAGCTAACGATAATGCAGATTTGGCTTCCAAATCAGCTAACTCATTACCACGGATATTTACATGACTGGGAAGCCAGCAGAATATGATCTCCTTTAAGACGGAAAGATAGTGATATTTTCTTAAAATTTGTTGAATCAAGGGGTTTCTGTGCTGTTGATCTTTCAGAGCTTTTAGTACAGAAAGGGAATCGGAATAAATGATGAAATGTCTTTCAGGTTGATCTCGAATGTGATAGAGTGCGATATCAATTGCTTTTGCTTCAGCGGTAAAAATAGAGCTATTATCGGGTAGTCTAATGCTATCAGTGAAATTCGGACTAATGACAGAACAAGCAACTTTCTCATCTTGTTTCGAACCGTCAGTGTAAATGGAAATGTGATGTTTAAAATGTGATTTAATTTCTAAAAATTCATTTTTAAAAATATGTGAATCAACTTCGGATTTCTTATTTCTATGCAAGTCTAATACAATCTTTGGATTAGTTAATGTCCATGGTTCTTTCGATGATAAAGAAAATGATTGAATATTTTGGATGGATGGAGGATTTATTTATTTAAAGACGCTCAACCCTAACAGGGCATATAGCGTCTAGAAAATTATATATTGTGCATAAATACAGTAAGGTTAAAAATTAAAATCTTAATAATTACAGTTTATTAAAAAGTCCGGTTTCTTTAAGAAAATTGATTATTTGGTAAGATTGTACATCATTAAAAAGTTCTTTCATCGTTGAAACATTAAAATATTTTGTTCGTATATGATGAAATTCTACACATGAAATGAGAAAGTGTTTCACTGTGAACGGTTCGTTACAAGATATACAGAAAGGTGCTTGTTCGTTTTTTAAAATGTAGGAATGAGTCAGCCTTGTATGTCCAATACGGCATCTAGTGATCTTTGTCTGATCTTTTCTACTGTAATTCGTAAAAGAGCATTTGGTATTAAAGTAAGGTTGTATTTTATTCAATTTATTGTTATTTTCGTTTTCCCAAATAGATTGACATTTATTCTTTATATACTTATTTATGTTGGATTTAAAATCTGAAAAAGGGATTTTTAAATTTGTTATATTTAACGATAAGGCAGATTTAGCTTCTAAGTCGGCTAACTCATTCCCACGGATATTAACGTGACTGGGAAGCCAGCAAAAAATGATCTCCTTCGAGGTGGAAAGGAAGTGATATTTTCGTAAAATTTGTTGAATCAGGGGGTTTCTATGCTGTTGATCTTTGAGAGCTTTCAATACAGAAAGGGAATCTGAATAAATGATAAAATGTTTTTCGTATTGGTCTCGAATATAATAGAGGGCAATATCGATTGCTTTCGCTTCAGCGGTAAAAATAGAACTATTATCGGGTAATCTAATGCTATCAGTGAAATTCGGACTAATGACAGAACAAGCAACTTTCTCATCTTGCTTCGAACCGTCAGTGTAAATGGAAATGTGATGTTTAAAATTGGATTTGATTTCTAAAAATTCGTTTTTAAAAATATGTGAATCGACTTCCGATTTCTTATTTTTGTGCAAATCTAAAATTATCTTTGGATGATTTAATGTCCATGGTTCTTTTGATGGTAATGAGAACGATTGAACATTTTGGACATTAATATTGGCCTCTTTGATTAAAGGTCTGATTCTTAAGCCAAGAGGTTTAATAGCAGATGGTTTGATATTATAAAATCTTTCATAGTTAGGGTTAAAAACACATTCATATGCTGAATTGCGTGGATTTGCGGCTAATTTAGTTATATATTGTAGAGACAATTTCTCTCTTCTAATATAAAGCGATGGTTCATTTGATTCAGCATAAAGACTTTCCACGGGTGAAGTACGAAAGGCACCCAATGCTAAACGTAAACCTTGATGATGTATAGTATCCAAAGATTTTAAATAAGATTTCCTAGCAGATCCATAGACTATGGAGCCATAGTCCAATTTGGAACGAATTAAAGATATATAAAGATTTAAAAGAACAGTGCGATCTCCTCCCCAGTCGGAACTGGACAGGACTTTAAGAATATCAAGAGCTTTTAAACATTTAGCTTTCAAAGCTTTGATATGAGGAATAAAAGACAATTTGCTATCAAATAAAAGACCCAAAAACTTCGCCTCAGTGACGACTGGAATTGGACTGCCGTATATTGTTAAAACTGGATCTAAATGCAACTTTCGAATTTGGCAGAAATGAACACACTGAGTTTTTGTTTTAGAAAATTTAAAACCATTTTCTGTTGCCCAAGTTTCTATATTATTTAAACACCTTTGGAGTTTAAATTCAATGGTTTCCATATTTTTGGAACGATAAAAAATTCCAAAATCGTCAACAAAAAGCGAACAATCTGGGTCTTTTACACATTTAACTATATTATTAATTTTTATGCTGAACAAGGTTGGTGATAAAATACTACCTTGTGGTACACCTTGTTCTTGATCAAATGTGTCCGATAATGTATTTCCTATGCGAACATTAAATGTTCGATCGGACAAGAAATTTTGAACAAAAAGTGGTAATCGGCCTTTAAGGCCCAAGTTGTGTAAATCTTTCATGATGCCATATTTCCAAGTTGTATCATAGGCCTTTTCTAGGTCAAAGAATACAGCTACGACATGTTCTTTTTTGATAAAGGCATCACGTATAAATGATTCTAAGCGAATCAAATGATCATTAGTAGAGCTGTTTTTTCTAAAACCAGCTTGAAATTTAGTGATAAGCTGGTTTGATTCTAAGAACCAAACCAGCCTATCATTAATCATTCTCTCCATTGTTTTACATAAGCAACTTGTCAAAGCAATAGGTCTGTAATTAGTGGCTTCAGTATGATCTTTATTAGGTTTCGGAATAGGAATAATGGTAGCTTTTCTCCAGTTTTCAGGGAATTTTCCAGTGATCCAAATATCATTCAGAATATTTAATAAAGTTTCCAATGCCTTGTTGGGTAAATGTTTTAAAATTTGATAGTGTATGTCGTCAGGACCAACAGCAGTATCATGAGATTTATGGAGAGCATCTAATAATTCTTTAGTAGTGAAAGGTAAATTATATGTTTCATAATTTAATGAGGAAAAATTTAAATTCTTTTTCTCTTGTTCTTGCTTAATATTTTGGAAATTTTCTGAATAATTCGAGCTAGGAGTTTTTCTGAAAATTTTCCCCCAAGGCATTGGAAATGTCTTTAGCCGTTGAACATATATTTCCGTTCGATTTGATATGGACATGTTTATTTGATTTGTTTTTGCCACTAATTTTTCGAATCATGTCCCATATTTTCTTAGTTGGTGTTCTGGTATTCAGTTTGGAGACGTATTGCTGCCAAGATGCTTTTTTGGCCGATTTTATTGTTTTGCGAGCTTTAGCTCGCATGTGTTTGGCATGGATAAGATTTTCTTTGGTTGGTTGTTTATTGAATTTTCGTAATGCAGATTTTCTTTTATTGATTGAAGTTTTAACTTCGTCATTAAACCAAGGTTTGTTTCTTTTTGAAAAAGTCGAGGATTTAGGAATACATTTTTGAGCAATATCAATCAATTCATTAGTAAAATCTTGTATATCATTTGCAGTTTTAAAAAGTTCAGGGTCGAGTTTTTCATTACATAATTGATTAAAATTTTCCCAATTTGCTTTACTCAAATTCCATCTGGGGCGACGATCCTCATGGGTCGATGCAATTTCTTCAATTACTATCGGAAAATGATCGCTCCCATGGAGATCGTCCACAACAGACCAATCAAAATCTAGATAAATATTTGGAGAGCAAATTGAAAGATCTAAAGCAAAATAATTTCTTGTGGGAGAATGAAGATATGTTGGTTGTTTATCGTTAAATAAACATAAATCATTTTCAGCAATAAAAGTTTCTATGATTTCTCCTTTGTCATTTGTATCCGAGCAACCCCATAATTTGCTGTGACTATTAAAATCTCGTAATAATATATAAGGACTAGGTAATTGATTTGTTAAATTTTCTAATTCTTGTTTAGAAAAATTATAGTGTGGTGGAAGGTAGACAGAACAAATCGTTATAGATTTGGATAAAGTGACGTTTACAGCAACAGCTTGTAAATTATTGTTTACATCTATTTTCCTATGAGGAACGTCAGATTTTACCAGGATTGATGTACCTCCTGATGCCTTCTGATTATCCGTTGTGATATGATTGTACATACTGTAACCTTTGAAATTAATATTATCTGTAGTTTTCAAAAAAGTTTCTTGGAGACAAATGACATTAGGAGAAAAAAGTGTAGATAAAATTAAAAGTTCGTTAAAATTGGCTTTCAGTCCTCGACAATTCCATTGTAGTATTGATTTCTTATCCATGATTAAATGGAGAGAAGATTTAAATAAGGAATTTAATCCTTATATTTTCTATTACTTTGAGACAACATGGAGGAGTCCACCTCCAATTCCATGTCCTCAAGGGTGCCGTACTGATTTGCCAATTTGATTGGATCAGCCGACGCCCCTTTACTATTTGGGTTTGATCCTTTATGTTTTTCTTTGCCGTTTTTTTCTTTTTGATCTGCTGTCCCTGATTTGGATCGGGAGTGAGATCTGCTTGAATTTTTGGTATGTGCTTGTGAACTGGTCTGTGAAGTTGAGGGTTTTATTTCCGATCTTGATTGATGTGTAGAAGTAGGTTGTGACGATGTAGTTTTGGGTTTAAAAGTAGAAGTAATGACTTTAGAATGTGGTTTTATTTCAAAATCTTTTTCGTTGAATTGTGTTGATGTTTCTTTGGTTTCAGGTTTGCTGGTAAGTGATTGAACAACTTTGGCGAATGTGGTTTCTGGTTTGTTTTGCTGAATTTTCTTGGCTTCCAAATATGTTACGTTTTGTGTGACTTTAATTTTCATAATTTCTTTTTCTGTTTTCCACACTTCACAGACGTTGGATTTTGATACATGATCTTTTCCGCAGTTCACGCACTTTGGAGGGTTCTTGCAGTTTTGAGTGTGATGATCGGTTCCACCACATTTCTCACAAACCGATCCATCAGGGACAGAACAGTCATTTTCATGGTGACCAAACCTCTGACAGTTAAAACACCGCAGAGGATTTGGTACGTACATTTCAACCGGTATTATTCGGTAAAAAATCCTTAATGATTTCGGCAACGAAGTGGTGTTGAAAGTCAGAAGAAGTGTATTTGTTTCGATTAGATTGCCGTCTTTTTTAATTTTGAAACGTTTACAGGCTGTTACTCCTTGATCTTTTAAATATTCCACAATACTGGCTTCTGTTTCTTGTTTCAGCATTCTGTCACGGATTATTCCTTTACATGAATTTAAGGTTTTGTGCTCCGTGACAGAGACGTTAAGGTTAAAGAATTTATTGATTTTGAGGAGGTTTTCTGTTTGAGATTTTCTATTAGTTTCGATCAAAAGGGTACCATTTTTTAGTTTTTTAACATTTTTAGGAGTTCCGATAAGTGCTTCAATTTGTTTTTCTATGACAAACGGTGAAAGAGAAGTAACAGCCTTTCCTTCGTTGCTCGTAATCACCAAGAATCTAGCAAAATTTTCGTTTGCTTTAAAAGTGAACGTTGTCGGTTCCGGGTCGTCATCAGATAAGTCTAAGAAAGCTCTTTTTCTAGTGTTGGATCCCATGGTTGAAATTTTTGTTTCGATAGCTATGCGCCCCACCCTCCTTGGAGCCCTACAAGGGGACGTTTAATGGAAATGGATCTCCTATTTCCAACGCCAAGGCTACATTGCTATTATACTCGATGACAGGACCAGAGTCCTTCCGCTCCACTTCTGTTTTATGTCTTCCAACTATGCACTTAGATTTCAAAGAAAAATTGATGAACAGTTGGAATCCATCCCCACCCGTATTCTCTCCCTCACAGAAGTTTCTGCTGAATTTCCCCAGTACAAGCCCACCGATTGATCCATCAGCCGCCGCCCATCAAATAACACTCAAAGATAGAGGAATAAGACGAAATTACACCCGGTTTGTACCATAAAGATACGTAAAAAAGAAAGAAGGAAGATAAGGACAAGCTGTGCGATTCTAGAGCTTGGCACGACTGAGCCGATTGATTCAGGCCGGATCTAGCCCAAACCCCTCTTCTATCTGAAATATGGGCCAAAATGATGTGTTGAAAAGCTGGAGATCCCTGGGCTTTTCTCAATCATCAGGATCCCTTCTTCCAGCATACGAGACGCCACTCACGGCAAACAAGTGGCTCCTGTTTCAACAAGGAATTTCGTCCCCATTCACTACAGAAGGAAAGTGACCTGTATATTTTATTCCCTACAGACAAGGGAGACCGAAAACGTTTGCTTAAATAAAAGCTTGGCTCTGAAAATAGGAGATCTTTTGCTAAATATGAGATCCACGATTATGATAAATTATTGAGGTGATAAGTTTCCGAAAGAACAAAGGATTTTATAAGCTAATAAAGAAATAAGCTGTGTTAGATGATGACGTACATTTTAGAACTTAGAAATAAGTATCTGATTCTGTTAACTTTGGTGTAACATAAAATAATTTTGGGGTTACATGAAATGACAAGTTACTTATCTAATAACGTATACAAAAATGCATCTTTCATTGATGTGCAGAGTGAAGGAGCATAAAAAAGTGACACATACACAGTACAAACATATACAGATGAGGTTTCTTCTTTGTGGTGCGCGACCCACCAGCAATGATGATACACGTACAAATGCAGCGTGGTAGTAACATGAGATAGGAAAGGTTTAAAAGGATAGATCTCGCGTTGTGAATTGTAAAAAAATTGGTAAGATGCATTTGAATAAATTGAATTACAAAATAATACCGGTCGAACGGACGATTGTTCTGTATGTTGGAGGCTTTTACCCAACTGCCACAGAAGCTGAAGGCAGCCACCTATTTCGAGGCACCGGGTGGTCTCGGCAATGGGACTGTTTTCGGTGGGGTCTTACCACTCTGCCACACTCCCGAAGGCAGCCGCCATATTTCTACCCCCCGGGCAGGCGCGGGGCCTGAATATTTTGGACATTAATATTGGCCTCTTTAAGTAAAGGTCGTATTCTTATGCCAAGAGGTTTAATAGCGGAGGGTTTATTTTCGTAAAATCTTTCATAATTCGGGTTAAAAACACATTCATATGCTGAATTGCGTGGATTTGCAGCTAATTTGGTAGTATATTGAAGAGACAATTTTTCTCTTCTAACATAAAGTGACGGTTCATTAGATTCAGCATAGAGACTATCAACGGGTGAAGTGCGAAAGGCACCTAGTGCTAAACGTAAACCTTGATGATGTATAGTATCCAAAGATTTTAAATAAGATTTCCTAGCAGATCCATAGACTATGGAGCCATAGTCCAATTTGGAACGAATTAACGATCTATACAGATTTAAAAGAACAGTGCGATCTCCTCCCCAGTCGGATGGATGGATGGATGTTTTATTTTAAGACGCTCAACCCTAACAGGGCATATAGCGTCTAAAACAGTTATATATTATATATAAAATTTTACAAGATTAAACCATTAAAATTTTAATAACTACAGTTTGTTAAAAAGACCGATTTCTTTAAGAAAATTGATTAATTGGTAAAAAGGAACATTATTAAAAAGATCTTTCATCGTAGTAATGTTAAAATATTTAGAACGTATATGGTCAAATTCAATACATGAGATGAGAAAGTGTTTAACTGTGAACGGTTCGTTACAAGATATACAGAAAGGTGCTTGTTCGTTTTTTAAAATGTAGGAATGAGTGAGTCGTGTGTGTCCAATACGGCATCTTGTGATTTTAGTCTGATCTTTCCTATTATAATTCGAAAAAGTGCATTTGGTATGAAAATTCGGTTGTATTTGATTTAATTTATTATTAGTTTCTTTTTCCCAAATTGATTGACATTTATTAGGGCCCCGCACTGAAAGTGTGGGTGCCCTATAGTAATCACTCTGTCCGTCCGTCTGTCTGTCTGTCTGTCTGTCTGTCTGTCTGTCCGTCCGTCTGTCCGTCTGTCCGTCCACAAATTTTTTTATCCTCCATAACTTTCTTATTCCTGGATGGATTTAAATATTACTTGGCAGAAATGTTAACCATAATGTGATGGAGTGTTGCGCGCAAGACTCAGGTCCGTACCTCAAAGGTCAAGGTCATACTTAGAGGTTAAAGGTCAAAAAAGGGTCTTTCCTGTGTCCAATTAATAACTTTGTTATTATTATTCCTGGATGGCAGAAATGTTAACCATAATGTGATGGAGTGTTGCCCGCAAGACTCAGGTCCGTACCTCAAAGGTCAAGGTCATACTTAGAGGTTAAAGGTCAAAAAAGGGTCTTTCCTGTGTCCAATTAATAACTTTGTTATTATTCCTGGATGGATTTAAATATTACTTGGCAGAAATGTTAACCATAATGTGGCCCCGCACTGAAAGTGTGGTTGCCCTATAGTAATCACTCTGTCCATCCGTCTGTCTGTCTGTCTGTCTGGGCCAACATATAAGTGTTAGGGGTTATATTTTGTCCAACCTTATGGGTTTATTCCGTTAAGTTAACACTATAAACTCATAAACCTTACTGCTTAGGGGCTATTTTTCGGCTTAGGAGCTTAATTTCTCTATGGGAGTTTATAATGGGAAAAGCCCATAAACCGGATTTGTTAGAACGTCTGTCCGTCCGTCTGTCCACAAATTTTTTTATCTTCCATAACTTTCTTATTAGGGCCCCGCACTGAAAGTGTGGGTGCCCTATAGTAATCACTCTGTCCGTCCGTCCGTCCGTCTGTCTGTCTGTCTGTCCGTCTGTCCGTCCACAAATTTTTTCCTTCTCCTCTGATAGCGCTGCCGGGGCCCTAGTCAGTTTCACTGACAGCTCTAGTTTTTTATATATTTGTTAATGTTCGATTTTAAATCAGAGTAAGGGATTTTTAAATGTGTAACTGTTAACGATAATGCTGATTTGGCTTCCAAATCAGCTAGCTCATTTCCGCGGATATTCACGTGACTCGGAAGCCAGCAGAATATGATCTCCTTCGAGACGGAAAGATAGTGATATTTTCTAAGAATTTGTTGGATCAAGATGTTTCTGTGCTGTTGGTCTTTGAGAGCTTTTAATACAGAAAGAGAATCGGAATAAATGATAAAATGTCTTTCAGATTGATCTCGAATGTGATAGAGTGCAATATCAATTGCTTTCGCTTCAGCGGTAAAAATAGAGCTATTATCGGGTAATCTAATGCTGTCGGTGAAATTCGGACTAATGACAGAACAAGCAACTTTCTCATCTTGTTTCGAACCGTCAGTGTAAATGGATATATGATGTTTAAAATTGGATTTGATTTCTAAAAATTCGTTCTTAAAAATATGTGATTCTACTTCGGATTTCTTATTTTTATGTAATGTTAAAATAATCTTTGGAGGGTTTAACGTCCATGGCTCTTTGGATGATAATGAAAAAGATTGAATATTTTTAATATTAATATTTGCCTCTTCGAGTAATGATTGAATTCTTAGGCCAAGAGGTTTAATCGCCGATGGTTTGTTGTTATAAAATCGTTCATACTTAGGGTTAAAAACACATTCATATGCTGAATTGCGTGGATTTGCAGCTAATTTAGTAGCATATTGAAGAGACAATTTCTCTCTTCTAATATAAAGTGATGGTTCATTAGATTCAGCATAGAGACTATCAACGGGTGAAGTGCGAAAGGCGCCTAGTGCTAAACGTAAACCTTGATGATGTATAGTATCCAAAGATTTTAAATAAGATTTCCTAGCAGAACCATAGACTATGGAACCATAGTCCAATTTGGAACGAATTAACGATCTATACAGATTTAAAAGAACAGTGCGATCTCCTCCCCAGTCGGAACTGGACAGGACTTAAAATATCAAGAGCTTTTAAACATTTAGCTTTCAAAGCTTTGATATGAGGAATAAAAGACAATTTGTTATCGAATAAAAGACCCAAAAACTTCGCCTCAGTGACGACTGGAATTGGACTGCCGTATATAGTCAGTACAGGATCTAAATGTAACTTTCGTATTTGGCAGAAATGAACACAATGAGTTTTTGTTTTAGAAAATTTAAAACCATTTTCTGTTGCCCAAGTTTCTATATTATTTAAACACCTTTGCAGTTTAAATTCAATGGTTTCCATATTTTTGGATCGATAAAAGATTCCAAAATCGTCAACAAAAAGCGAACAATCTGGGTCTTTTACACATTTAACTATATTATTAATTTTTATGCTGAACAAGGTCGGTGATAAAATACTACCTTGTGGTACACCTTGTTCTTGATCAAATGTGTCCGAACATGTATTTCCTATGCGAACATTAAATGTTCGATCGGACAAGAAATTTTGAACAAAAAGTGGCAATCGGCCTTTAAGGCCCAAGTTGTGTAAATCTTTCATGATGCCATATTTCCAAGTCGTATCATAGGCCTTTTCTAGGTCAAAGAATACAGCTACGACATGTTCTTTTTTAATAAAGGCATCACGTATAAATGATTCTAAGCGAATCAAATGATCGTTAGTAGAGCTGTTTTTTCTAAATCCAGCTTGAAATTTAGTGATAAGCTGATTCGATTCTAAGAACCAAACCAGCCTATCATTAATCATTCTCTCCATTGTTTTACATAAGCAACTTGTCAAAGCAATAGGTCTGTAATTAGTGGCTTCAGTATGATCTTTATTAGGTTTCGGAATAGGAATAATGGTAGCTTTTCTCCAGTGTTCAGGAAACTTTCCAGTGATCCAAATATCATTCAAAATATTTAATAATGTTTCCAATGCCTTGTTGGGCAAATGTTTCAAAATTTGATAGTGTATGTCGTCAGGACCAACAGCAGTATCATGAGATTTATGGAGAGCATCTAATAATTCTTTAGTAGTGAATGGTAAATTATATTTTTCGTGATTTAATGAGGAAAAATTTAAATTCTTTTTCTCTTGTTCTTGTTTAATATTTTGGAAACTTTCTGAATAATTTGAGCTAGAGGAGTTTTTCTGAAAATTTTCCCCCAAGGCATTGGAAATGTCTTTAGCCGTTGAACATATATTTCCGTTCGATTTGATATGGATGGATGGATGGATATTTTGTTTAAAGACGCTCAACCCTAATAGGGCATATAGCGTCTAAAAATAATTAGATATTAGATATAAAATTGCTATTGAAGTTTAAAAGTTAAAATATTAATGATTACAGTTTGTTAAAAAGTCCGATTTCTTTAAGAAAATTGATTAATTGATAAGATGGTATGTCGTTAAAAAGATCTTTCATTGTTGTAACGTTAAAATATTTTGAGCGTATATGATGAAATTCTACACATGAAATGAGAAAGTGTTCAACTGTAAACGGTTCGTTACAAGATATACAGAAAGGTGCTTGTTCGTTTATTAATATGTAGGAATGAGTGAGTCGTGTGTGTCCAATACGGCATCTTGTGAGTTTAGTCTGGTCTTTCCTATTATAATTCAAAAAGGTACATTTGGTATGAAAATTTGGTTGAATTTTATTTAATTTATTATTAATTTCTTTTTCCCAAATTGATTGACATTTATTTTTTATATATAGGTTTATGTTAGATTTCAAATCTGAAGAAGGAATTTTTAAATTGGTAATAGCTAACGATAATGCAGATTTGGCTTCCAAATCAGCTAACTCATTACCACGGATATTTACATGACTGGGAAGCCAGCAGAATATGATCTCCTTTAAGACGGAAAGATAGTGGTATTTTCTTAAAATTTGTTGAATCAATGGGTTTCTGTGCTGTTGATCTTTCAGAGCTTTTAGTACAGAAAGGGAATCGGAATAAATGATGAAATGTCTTTCAGGTTGATCTCGAATGTGATAGAGTGCGATATCAATTGCTTTTGCTTCAGCGGTAAAAATAGAGCTATTATCGGGTAGTCTAATGCTATCAGTGAAATTCGGACTAATGACAGAACAAGCAACTTTCTCATCTTGTTTCGAACCGTCAGTGTAAATGGAAATGTGATGTTTAAAATGTGATTTAATTTCTAAAAATTCATTTTTAAAAATATGTGACTCAACTTCGGATTTCTTATTTCTATGCAAGTCTAATACAATCTTTGGATTAGTTAATGTCCATGGTTCTTTCGATGATAAAGAAAATGATTGAATATTTTGGACATTAATATTGGCCTCTTTAAGTAAAGGTCGTATTCTTAGGCCAAGAGGTTTAATAGCGGAGGGTTTATTTTCGTAAAATCTTTCATAATTCGGGTTAAAAACACATTCATATGCTGAATTGCGTGGATTTGCAGCTAATTTGGTAGCATATTGAAGAGACAATTTTTCTCTTCTAACATAAAGTGATGGTTCATTAGATTCAGCATAGAGACTATCAACGGGTGAAGTGCGAAAGGCACCTAGTGCTAAACGTAAACCTTGATGATGTATAGTATCCAAAGATTTTAAATAAGATTTCCTAGCAGATCCATAGACTATGGAGCCATAGTCCAATTTGGAACGAATTAACGATCTATACAGATTTAAAAGAACAGTGCGATCTCCTCCCCAGTCGGAACTGGACAGGACTTTTAAAATATCAAGAGCTTTTAAACATTTAGCTTTCAAAGCTTTGATATGAGGAATAAAAGACAATTTGTTATCGAATAAAAGACCCAAAAACTTCGCCTCAGTGACGACTGGAATTTGACTGCCGTATATAGTAAGTACAGGATCTAAATGCAACTTTCGTATTTGGCAGAAATGAACACACTGAGTTTTTGTTTTAGAAAATTTAAAACCATTTTCTGTTGCCCAAGTTTCTATATTATTTAAACACCTTTGCAGTTTAAATTCAATGGTTTCCATATTTTTGGAACGATAAAAAATTCCAAAATCGTCAACAAAAAGCGAACAATCTGGGTCTTTTACACATTTAACTATATTATTAATTTTTATGCTGAACAAGGTTGGTGATAAAATACTACCTTGTGGTACACCTTGTTCTTGATCAAATGTGTCCGATAATGTATTTCCTATGCGAACATTAAATGTTCGATCGGACAAGAAATTTTGAACAAAAAGTGGCAATCGGCCTTTAAGGCCCAAGTTGTGTAAATCTTTCATGATGCCATATTTCCAAGTCGTATCATAGGCCTTTTCTAGGTCAAAGAATACAGCTACGACATGTTCTTTTTTGATAAAGGCATCACGTATAAATGATTCTAAGCGAATCAAATGATCATTAGTAGAGCTGTTTTTTCTAAAACCAGCTTGAAATTTAGTGATAAGCTGATTTGATTCTAAGAACCAAACCAGCCTATCATTAATCATTCTCTCCATTGTTTTACATAAGCAACTTGTCAAAGCAATAGGTCTGTAATTAGTGGCTTCAGTATGATCTTTATTAGGTTTCGGAATAGGAATAATGGTAGCTTTTCTCCAGTTTTCAGGGAATTTTCCAGTAATCCAAATATCATTTAGAATATTTAATAATGTTTCCAATGCCTTGTTGGGTAAATGTTTTAAAATTTGATAGTGTATGTCGTCAGGACCAACAGCAGTATCATGAGATTTATGGAGAGCATCTAATAATTCTTTAGTAGTGAAAGGTAAATTATATTTTTCATGATTTAATGAGGAAAAATTTAAATTCTTTTTCTCTTGTTCTTGTTTAATATTTTGGAAATTTTCTGAATAATTCGAGCTAGAGGAGTTTTTCTGAAAATTTTCCCCCAAGGCATTGGAAATGTCTTTAGCCGTTGAACATATATTTCCGTTCGATTTGATATGGACATGTTTATTAGATTTGTTTTTGCCACCAATTTTTCGAATCATGTCCCATATTTTCTTAGTTGGTGTTCTGGTATTCAGTTTGGAGACGTATTGCTGCCAAGATGCTTTTTTGGCCGATTTTATCGTTTTGCGAGCTTTAGCTCGCATATGTTTGGCATGGATAAGATTTTCTTTTGTTGGTTGTTTATTGAATTTTCGTAATGCAGATTTTCTTTTATTGATTGAAGTTTTAACTTCATCATTAAACCAAGGTCTGTTTCTTTTTGAAAAAGTCGAGGATTTAGGAATACATTTTTCAGCAATATCAATCAATTCATCAGTAAAATCTTGTATATCACTTGCAGTTTTAAAAAGTTCAGGGTCGAGTTTTTCATCACATAATTGATTGAACTTTTCCCAATTTGCTTTATTCAAATTCCATCTGGGGTGACGATCCTCATGGGTCGATGCAATTTCTTCAATTACTATCGGAAAATGATCGCTCCCATGGAGATCGTCCACAACAGACCAATCAAAATCTAGATAAATATTTGGAGAGCAAATTGAAAGATCTAAAGCAAAATAATTTCTTGTGGGAGAATGAAGATATGTTGGTTGTTTATCGTTAAATAAACATAAATCATTTTCAGCAATAAAATTTTCTATGATTTCTCCTTTGTCATTTGTATCCGAGCAACCCCATAATTTGCTGTGACTATTAAAATCTCCTAATAATATATAAGGACTAGGTAATTGATTTGTTAAATTTTCTAAATCTTGTTTAGAAAAATTATAGTGTGGTGGAAGGTAGACAGAACAAATCGTTATGGATTTGGATAAAGTGACGTTTACAGCAACAGCTTGTAAATTAGTGTTTACATCTATTTTCCTATGAGGAACGTCAGATTTTACCAGGATTGATGTACCCCCTGATGCCTTCTGATTATCCGTTGTGATATGATTGTACATACTGTAACCTTTGAAATTAATATTATCTGTAGTTTTCAAAAAAGTTTCTTGGAGACAAATGACATTAGGAGAAAAAAGTGTAGTTAAAATTAAAAGTTCGTTAAAATTGGCTTTCAGTCCTCGACAATTCCATTGAATTATTGACTTCTTATCCATGGTTGAATGGAGAGAAGATTAAAACAAGGAATTTAATCCTTTATCTTTTATTATTAGGCTTTAAGAACGTGGAGGGATCATTGTCCAACTCCATGTCCTCAAGGGCGCCGTACTGATTAGCCAGTTTTACTGGATCAGCAGACGCCCCTTTACTGTTTGGGTTTGATCCTTTATGCTTTTCTTTGCCGTTTTTTTCTTTTTGATCCGCCGTCCCTGACGTGGATCGGGAGTGTGATCTGCTAGAATGTTTGCCGTTAGGTTGTGAACTGGTCTGTGAAGTTTGTCTAGATTCTGATCTTGAATGATGAGTAGAAGTAGGTTGTGACGATGTAGTAGGTTGTGATGATGTGGGTTTTGGTTTAACAGTAGAGGTAATTACTTTAGAATGGGGTTTAATTTCAAAATCTTTTTCATTAAATTGAGTGGAGGTTTCTTTTGTTTCAGGTTTGCTGGCAAGGGATTGGACAACTTTTGCGAATGTGTTTTCTGGTTTGTTTTGTTGTATTTTCTTTGCTTCCAAATAGGTGACGTTTTGTGTAACTTTAATTTTCATGATTTCTTTTTCCGTTTTCCAAACTTCACAGACATTGGATTTAGACAAATGATCTTTTCCGCAGTTCACACATTTTGGAGAGTTCTTGCAGTTGGTAGTATGATGGTCGGTACCACCACACTTCTCACAAACAGATCCGTCAGGGACGGTACAATCATTTTCATGGTGCCCAAACCTCTGACAATTGAAACAACGCAGAGGATTGGGCACGTAGATTTCGACCGGTATTATCCTGTAGAAGATCTTCAGCGATTTCGGCAAGGAAGTAGAGTTGAAAGTGAGTAGAAGTGTATTTGTATCAATCAGATTTCCGTCTTTTTTTACTTTAAATCTTTTACATGCCGTTACACCTTGTTCTTTTAGATATTCAATTATGCTGGCTTCCGATTCGTGCTTTAGCATTCTGTCACGGATAATTCCTTTACAAGAGTTGAGTGTTTTATGTTCCGTGACAGAGACGTTCATATTAAAGAATTTGTTTACTTTCAGGAGGTTTTCGGTTTGTGATTTTCTGTTTGTTTCTATTAAAAGTGTGCCATTTTTTAGTTTTTTTACGTTTTTTGGTGTGCCAATCAATGATTCTATTTGCTTTTCGATAACGAACGGAGAAAGAGTTGTAACGGCTTTATCTTCCTTGCTCGAAATCACTAAAAATCGAGCGAAATTGTCATTTGCTTTGAAATTGAAAGTAGTCGGTTCCGGGTCGTCATCTGATAAATCTAAAAATGCTCTTTTCCTAGTGTTGGATCCCATGGTGAAAATTTATAATTCGATAGCTATGCGCCCCACCCTCCTTGGAGCCCTACAAGGGGACGTTTAATGGAAATGGATCTCCTATTTCCAACGCCAAGGCTACATGGCTATTATACTCGATGACAGGACCAGAGTCCTTTCGCTCCACTTCTGTTTTATGACTCCCAACTATGCACCCAGATTTTCATGAAAAAATGAGGAACAGTTGGGACCCATCCCCACCCATATTCTCTCCCTCACAGAAGTTTCTGCGGAATTTCCCCAGTACAAGCCCACCGATTGATCCATCAGCCGCCGCCCATCAAATAACACTCAAAGATAGAGGAAAAAGACAAATTACACCCGGTTTGTACCATAAAGATACGTAAAAAAGAAAGAAGGAAGATAAGGACAAGCTGTGCGATTCTAGAGCTTGGCACGACTGAGCCGATTGATTCAGGCCGGATCTAGCCCAAACCCCTCTTCTATCTGAAATATGGGCCAAAATGATGTGTTGAAAAGCTGGAGATCCCTGGGCTTTTCTCAATCATCAGGATCCCGTCTTCCAGCATACGAGACGCCACTCACGGCAAACAAGTGGCTCCTGTTTCAACAAGGAATTTCATCCCCATTCACTACAGAAGGAAAGTGGCCTGTATATTTTATTCCCTACAGACAAGGGAGGCCGAAAACGTTTGCTTAAATAAAAGCTTGGCTCTGAAAACAGGAGATCCTTTGCTAAATATGAGATCCACGATTATGGTAAGAAATTATTGAGATGATAAGTTTCAGAGAGAACAAAGGATTTTATAAACTAATAAAGAATAAAGCTGTGTTAGATGATGACGAACACTTCAGAACTTCGTGATAAGTATCCAATTCTGTTAACATTGATGTAACATAAAATAACTGGGGTAACATGAAATGACAAGTTACTTATCTAATAACGTATACAAAATGCATCTTTCATTGATGTGCAGAGTGAAGGAGCATGAAAAAGTGACACATACACAGTACAAACATATACAGATGAGGTTTCTTCTTTGTGGTGCGCGACCCACCAGCAATGATGATACACATACAAATGCAGCGTGGTAGTAACATGAGATAGGAAAGGTTTAAAAGGATAGATCTCGCGTAGTGAATTGTAAAAAATTTGGTAAGATGCATTTGAATAAATTGAATTACAAAATAATACCGGTCGAACGGACGATTGTTCTGTATGTTGGAGGCTTTTACCCAACTGCCACAGAACCTGAAGGCAGCCACCTATTTCGAGGCACCGGGTGGTCTCGGCAATGGGACTGTTTTCGGTGGGGTCTTACCACTCTGCCACACTCCCGAAGGCAGCCGCCATATTTCTACCCCCCGGACAGGCGCGGGGCACGATTTGATATGGACATGTTTATTTGATTTGTTTTTGCCACTAATTTTTCGAATCATGTCCCATATTTTCTTAGTTGGTGTTCTGGTATTCAGTTTGGAGACGTATTGCTGCCAAGATGCTTTTTTGGCCGATTTTATTGTTTTGCGAGCTTTAGCTCGCATATGTTTGGCATGGATAAGATTTTCTTTTGTTGGTTGTTTATTGAATTTTCGTAATGCAGATTTTCTTTTATTGATTGAAGTTTTAACTTCATCATTAAACCAAGGTCTGTTTCTTTTTGAAAAAGTCGAGGATTTAGGAATACATTTTTCAGCAATATCAATCAATTCAACAGTAAAATCTTGTATATCACTTGCAGTTTTAAAAAGTTCAGGGTCGAGTTTTTCATCACATAATTGATTAAAATTTTCCCAATTTGCTTTACTCAAATTCCATCTGGGGTGACGATCCTCATGGGTCGATGCAATTTCTTCAATTACTATCGGAAAATGATCGCTCCCATGGAGATCGTCCACAACAGACCAATCAAAATCTAGATAAATATTTGGAGAGCAAATTGAAAGATCTAAAGCAAAATAATTTCTTGTGGGAGAATGAAGATATGTTGGTTGTTTATCATTAAATAAACATAAATCATTTTCAGCAATGAAATTTTCTATGATTTCTCCTTTGTCATTTGTATCCGAGCAACCCCATAATTTGCTGTGACTATTAAAGTCTCCTAATAATAAATAAGGACTAGGTAATTGATTAGTTAAATTTTCTAAATCTCGTTTGGAAAAATTATAATGAGGTGGAAGGTATACAGAACAAATCGTTATGGATTTGGATAAAGTGACGTTTACAGCAACAGCTTGTAAATTAGTGTTTATATCTATTTTCCTATGAGGAACGTCAGATTTCACCAGGATTGATGTACCTCCTGATGCCTTCTGATTATCCGTTGTGATATGATTGTACATACTGTAACCTTTGAAATTAATATTATCTGTAGTTTTCAAAAAAGTTTCTTGGAGACAAATGACATTAGGAGAAAAAAGTGTAGATAAAATTAAAAGTTCGTTAAAATTGGCTTTCAGTCCTCGACAATTCCATTGAATTATTGACTTCTTATCCATGATTGAATGGAGAGAAGATTAAAACAAGGAATTTAATCCTTTTATCTTTTATTATTATGCTTTGAGAACGTGGAGGGATCAACATCCAACTCCATGTCCTCAAGGGTGCCGTACTGATTAGCCAGTTTTACTGGATCAGCCGACGCCCCTTTACTGTTTGGGTTTGATCCTTTATGCTTTTCTTTGCCGTTCTTTTCTTTTTGATCTGCTGTCCCTGATGTGGATCGGGAGTGAGATCTGTTAGAATGTTTGCCGTTAGGTTGTGAACTGGTCTGTGAAGTTTGTCTAGATTCTGACCTTGAATGATGAGTAGATGTAGGTTGTGACGATGTAGTAGGTTGTGACGATGTAGTAGGTTGTGACGATGTGATTTTGGGTTTAACAGAAGAGGTAATAACTTTAGAATGTGGTTTAATTTCAAAATCTTTTTCGTTGAATTGAGTAGATGTTTCTTTGGTTTCAGGTTTGCTGGCAAGGGACTGTACAACTTTTGCGAAAGTGGTTTCTGGTTTATTTTCGTGAATTTTCTTTGCTTCTAAATATGTTACGTTTTGTGTTACTTTAATTTTCATAATTTCTTTTTCTGATTTCCAAACTTCACAGACATTTGACTTTGATACATGATTTTTGCCACAGTTCACACACTTTGGAGGATTCTTACAGTTAAGGGTGTGATGATCGGTTCCACCGCATTTTTCACAAACAGATCCATCAGGGACAGTGCAGTCGTTTTCGTGATGACCAAACCTCTGACAGTTGAAACAACGCAGAGGATTTGGTACATAGACGTCAACCGGCATTATTCTGTAAAAGATCTTTAGTGATTTCGGTAAGGATGTTGAATTAAAAGTTAGTAGGAGAGTGTTTGTTTCTATTAGATTTCCGTCTTTTTTGATTTTGAAGCGTTTACAGGCCGTTACTCCTTGATCCTTAAGGTATTCGACAATGCTGGCTTCTGTTTCCTGTTTCAACATTCTGTCACGGATAATGCCTTTACATGAGTTCAATGTTTTATGTTCCGTGACAGAGACATTCATATTAAAGAATTTGTTAATTTTGAGTAGATTTTCAGTTTGCGTTTTACGATTCGTTTCAACTAAAAGGGTTCCATTTTTCAATTTTTTTACGTTTTTTGGTGTGCCTATTAAAGATTCAATTTGTTTTTCAATTACGAACGGTGAAAGAGTAGTAACGGCCTTTTCATCCTTACTCGAAATCACTAAAAATCGAGCAAAATTGTCATTGGCTTTGAAATTGAAAGTAGTCGGTTCCGGGTCGTCATTTGATAAATCCAAAAATGCTCTTTTTCTAGCGTTTGATCCCATGGTGATAAATTATGATTCGATAGCTATGCGCCCCACCCTCCTTGGAGCCCTACAAGGGGACGTTTAATGGAAATGGATCTCCTATTTCCAACGCCAAGGCTACATGGCTATTATACTCGATGACAGGACCAGAGTCCTTTCGCTCCACTTCTGTTTTATGACTCCCAACTATGCACCCAGATTTTCATGAAAAAATGAGGAACAGTTGAGACCCATCCCCACCCATATTCTCTCCCTCACAGAAGTTTCTGCGGAATTTCCCCAGTACAAGCCCACCGATTGATCCATCAGCCGCCGCCCATCAAATAACACTCAAAGATAGAGGAATAAGACAAAATTACACCCGGTTTGTACCATAAAGATACGTAAAAAAGAAAGAAGGAAGACAAGGACAAGCTGTGCGATTCTAGAGCTTGGCACGACTGAGCCGATTGATTCAGGCCGGATCTAGCCCAAACCCCTCTTCTATCTGAAATATGGGCCAAAATGATGTTGAAAAGCTGGAGATCCCTGGGCTTTTCTCAATCATCAGGATCCCTTCTTCCAGCATACGAGACGCCACTCACGGCAAACAAGTGGCTCCTGTTTCAACAAGGAATTTCATCCCCTTTCACTACAGAAGGAAAGTGATCTGTATATTTTATTCCCTACAGACAAGGGAGGCCGAAAACGTTTGCTTAAATAAAGCTTGGCTCTGAAAACAGGAGATCCTTTGCTAAATATGAGATCCACGATTATGGTAAGAAATTATTGAGGTGATAAGTTTCAGAGAGAACAAAGGATTTTATAAACTAATAAAGAATAAAGCTGTGTTAGATGATGACGAACTCTTCAGAACTTCGTGATAAGTATCCAATTCTGTTAACATTCATGTAACATAAAATAACTTTGGGGTAACATGAAATGACAAGTTACTTATCTAATAACGTATACAAAATGCATCTTTCATTGATGTGCAGAGTGAAGGAGCATGAAAAAGTGACAAATACACAGTACAAACATATACAGATGAGGTTTCTTCTTTGTGGTGCGCGACCCACCAGCAGTGATGATACACATACAAATGCAGCGTGGTAGTAACATGAGATAGGAAAAGGTTTAAAAGGATAGATCTCGCGTAGTGAATTGTAAAAAATTTGGTAAGATGCATTTGAATAAATTGAATTACAAAATAATACCGGTCGTACGGACGATTGTTCTGTATGTTGGAGGCTTTTACCCAACTGCCACAGAACCTGAAGGCAGCCACCTATTTCGAGGCACCGGGTGGTCTCGGCAATGGGACTGTTTTCGGTGGGGTCTTACCACTCTGCCACACTCCCGAAGGCAGCCGCCATATTTCTACCCCCCCGGGCAAGCGCGGGGCACTCCCCAGTCGGAACTGGACAGGACTTTTAAAATATCAAGAGCTTTTAAACATTTAGCTTTCAAAGCTTTGATATGAGGAATAAAAGACAATTTGTGATCGAATAAAAGACCCAAAAACTTCGCCTCAGTGACGACTGGAATTGGACTGCCGTATATAGTAAGTACAGGATCTAAATGCAACTTTCGTATTTGGCAGAAATGAACACACTGAGTTTTTGTTTTAGAAAATTTAAAACCATTTTCTGTTGCCCAAGTTTCTATATTATTTAAACACCTTTGGAGTTTAAATTCAATGGTTTCCATATTTTTGGAACGATAAAAAAATTCCAAAATCGTCAACAAAAAGCGAACAATCTGGGTCTTTTACACATTTAACTATATTATTAATTTTTATGCTGAACAAGGTTGGTGATAAAATACTACCTTGTGGTACACCTTGTTCTTGATCAAATGTGTCCGATAATGTATTTCCCATGCGAACATTAAATGTTCGATCGGATAAGAAATTGTGAACAAAAATTGGTAATCGGCCTTTAAGGCCCAATGTGTGTAAATCTTTCATGATGCCATACTTCCAAGTGGTATCGTAGGCCTTTTCTAGGTCAAAGAATACAGCTACGACATGTTCTTTTTTAATAAAGGCATCACGTATAAATGATTCTAAGCGAATCAAATGATCGTTGGTTGAGCTGTTTTTTCTAAAACCAGCTTGAAATTTAGTGATAAGCTGGTTTGATTCTAAAAACCAAACCAGCCTATCATTAATCATTCTCTCCATTGTTTTACATAAGCAACTTGTCAAAGCAATAGGTCTGTAATTAGTGGCTTCAGTATGATCTTTATTAGGTTTCGGAATAGGAATAATGGTAGCTTTTCTCCAGTTTTCAGGGAATTTTCCAGTGATCCAAATATCATTCAGAATATCTAATAATGTTTCCAATGCCTTGTTGGGTAAATGTTTTAAAATTTGATAGTGTATGTCGTCAGGACCAACAGCAGTATCATGGGATTTATGGAGAGCATCTAATAATTCTTTAGTAGTGAAAGGCAAATTATATTTTTCGTGATTTAATGAGGAAAAATTTAAATTCTTTTTCTCTTGTTCTTGTTTAATATTTTGGAAACTATCTGAATAATTTGAGCTAGAGGAGTTTTTCTGAAAATTTTCCCCCAAGGCATTGGAAATGTCTTTAGCCGTTGAACATATATTTCCGTTCGATTTGATATGGACATGTTTATTTGATTTGTTTTTGCCACTAATTTTTCGAATCATGTCCCATATTTTCTTCGTTGGTGTTCTGGTATTCAGTTTGGAGACGTATTGCTGCCAAGATGCTTTTTTGGCCGATTTTATTGTTTTGCGAGCTTTTGCTCGCATATGTTTGGCATGGATAAGATTTTCTTTTGTTGGTTGTTTATTAAATTTTCGTAATGCAGATTTTCTTTTATTGATCGAAGTTTTAACTTCGTCATTAAACCAAGGTTTGTTTCGTTTTGAAAAAGTCGAGGATTTAGGAATACATTTTTCAGCAATATCAATCAATTGATCAGTAAAATCTTGTATATCATTTGCAGTTTTAAAAAAATCAGGGTCGAGTTTGTCATTACATAATTGATTAAAATTTTCCCAATTTGCTTTACTCAAATTCCATCTGGGGTGACGATCCTCATGGGTCGATGCAATTTCTTCAATTACTATCGGAAAATGATCGCTCCCATGGAGATCGTCCACAACAGACCAATCAAAATCTAGATAAATATTTGGAGAGCAAATTGAAAGATCTAAAGCAAAATAATTCCTTGTGGGAGAATGAAGGTATGTTGGTTTTTTATCGTTAAATAAACATAAATCATTTTCAGCAATAAAATTTTCTACGATTTCTCCTTTGTCATTTGTATCCGAGCAACCCCATAATTTGCTGTGACTATTAAAGTCTCCTAATAATATATAAGGACTAGGTAATTGATTAGTTAAATTTTCTAAATCCTGTTTAGAAAAATTATAATGAGGTGGAAGGTAGACAGAACAAATCGTTATGGATTTGGATAAAGTGACGTTTACAGCAACAGCTTGTAAATTAGTGTTTACATCTATTTTCCTATGAGGAACGTCAGATTTTACCAGGATTGATGTACCTCCTGATGCCTTCTGATTATCCGTTGTGATATGATTGTACATACTGTAACCTTTGAAATTAATATTATCTGTAGTTTTCAAAAAAGTTTCTTGGAGACAAATGACATTAGGAGAAAAAGTGTAGTTAAAATTAAAAGTTCGTTAAAATTGGCTTTCAGTCCTCGACAATTCCATTGAATTATTGACTTCTTATCCATGGTTGAATGGAGAGAAGATTAAAACAAGGAATTTAATCCTTTATTTTTTATTATTCTTTGAGAACGTGGAGGGATCAACGTCCAACTCCATGTCCTCAAGGGCGCCGTACTGATTAGCCAGTTTTACTGGATCAGCTGACGCTCCTTTACTGTTTGGGTTTGATCCTTTATGTTTTTCTTTGCCGTTTTTTTCTTTTTGATCCGCTGTCCCCGACGTGGATCGGGAGTGAGATCTAGAATGTTTAGTGTTCGGCTGTGAACTGGTCTGTGAAGTTTGTTTACTTTCTGATCTTGAATGGTGAGTAGATGTAGGCTGTGACGATGTAGTAGGTTGCGACGATGTTTTTGGTTTAACAGTAGAAGTAATTACTTTTGAATGTGGTTTGATTTCAAAATCTTTTTCATTAAATTGTGTGGAGGTATCTTTGGTTTCAGGTTTGCTGGTAAGGGATTGAACAACTTTGGCAAATGTGTTTTCTGGTTTATTTTGTTGGATTTTCTTTGCTTCTAAATATGTTATGTTTTGTGTTACTTTGATTTTCATAATTTCTTTTTCCGTTTTCCAAACTTCACAGACGTTTGATTTGGAGAGATGATTTTTTCCGCAGTTCACGCACTTTGGGGGGTTCTTGCAATTTTGAGTGTGATGATCAGTGCCACCGCATTTCTCACAAACCGACCCGTCAGGGACAGTGCAATCGTTTTCATGGTGTCCAAACCTCTGACAATTAAAACATCGCAGAGGATTGGGCACGTAGATGTCAACCGGTATAATCCTGTAGAAAATCTTTAGTGATTTCGGCAAGGAAGTGGTGTTAAATGTCAAAAGTAGTGTGTTCGTGTCGATGAGATTTCCGTCTTTTTTGATTTTAAAGCGTTTACAGGCCGTTACGCATTGATCTTTCAGATACTCCACGATGCTGGCTTCAGTTTCATGTTTTAACATTCTGTCACGGATAATGCCCTTGCAAGAATTTAAAGTTTTATGTTCCGTGACAGAAACATTCATGTTGAAAAATTTGTTGACTTTTAAGAGGTTTTCGGTTTGAGATTTTCTATTCGTTTCGATTAAAAGTGTTCCGTTTTTTAATTTTTTGACATTTTTTGGAGTACCAATTAACGATTCGATCTGTTTTTCAATAACAAACGGTGAAAGAGTCGTAACGGCCTTTTCTTCCTTGCTTGAAATCACCAAAAATCTAGCAAAGGTTTCATTAGCTTTGAAATTAAAGGTAGCCGGTTCCGGGTCGTCATCAGATAAGTCTAAAAATGCTCTTTTTCTCGTGTTGGATCCCATGGTGATAATTTGTGATTCGATAGCTATGCGCCCCACCCTCCTTGGAGCCCTACAAGGGGACGTTTAATGGAAATGGATCTCCTATTTCCAACGCCAAGGCTACATTGCTATTATACTCGATGACAGGACCAGAGTCCTTCCGCTCCACTTCTGTTTTATGACTCCCAACTATGCACCCAGATTTTAATGAAAAAAATGAGGAACAGTTGGGACCCATCCCCACCCGTATTCTCTCCCTCACAGAAGTTTCTGCTGAAATTCCCCAGAACAAGCCCACCGATTGATCCATCAGCCGCCGCCCATCAAATAACACTCAAAGATAGAGGAATAAGAAAAAAAATTACACCCGGTTTGTACCATAAAGATACGTAAAAAGAGAGAAGGAAGTAAAGAACAAGCTGTGCGATTCTAGAGCTTGGCACGACTGAGCCGATTGATTCAGGCCGAATCTAGCCCAAACCCCTCGTCTATCTGAAATATGGGCCAAAAAGATGTGTTGAAAAGCTGGAGATCCCTGGGCTTTTCTCAATCATCAGGATCCCTTCTTCCAGCATACGAGACGCCACTCACGGCAAACAAGTGGCTCCTGTTTTAACAAGGAATTTCGTCCCCATTCACTACAGAAGGAAAGTGACCTGTATATTTTATTCCCTACAGACAAGGGAGGCCGAAAACGTTTGCTTAAATAAAAGCTTGGCTCTGAAAACAGTAGATCCTTTGCTAAATTTGAGATCCACGATTATGATGAGAAATTATTGAGGTGATAAGTTTTAGAAAGAACAAAGGATTTTATAAACTACTAAAGAAATAAGCTGTGTTAGATGATGACACACTTCAAAACTTAGTGATAAGTATCTGATTCTGTTAACTTTGGTGTAACATAAAATAATTTTTGGGTAACATTAAATTACAAGTTACTTATCTAATAACGTATACAAAAATGCATCTTTCATTGTTTGATGTGCAGAGTGAAGGAGCATGAAAAAGTGACACATACACAGTACAAACATATACAGATGAGGTTTCTTCTTTGTGGTGCGCGACCCACCAGCAATGATGATACACGTACAAATGCAGCGTGGTAGTAACATGAGATAGGAAAGGTTTAAAAGGATAGATCTCGCGTAATGAATTTTGTAAAAAAAATTGTAAGATGCATTTGAACAGTTCTATTCACAAGATCATACCGGTTGAACGGACGATTGTTCTGTATGTTGGAGGCTTTTACCCAACTGCCACAGAAGCTGAAGGCAGCCACCTATTTCGAGGCACCGGGTGGTCTCGGCAATGGGACTGTTTTCGGTGGGGTCTTACCACTCTGCCACACTCCCGAAGGCAGCCGCCATATTTCTAACCCCCGGGCAGGCGCGGGGCAACGGCAACAGAAGCAATTTTATGTGTAGGAACTTCGTATATATCGGCAGCCATTTAGGTATTTGAACTGTTTAAAGGACCCAGAATTCAGAAACACCGTGAACTATTCAGCATTGTATTTGTCGCAAACACCAAGACTGGTTTGACCAGACTGAAAAACCCATGGACTTCCTGAAGAGATACACCAAAACACAAGGTATGCAAACCAAAACACAAGGTATGCCTAAGTGATACCAGCTCGGTATCTAAGTAGACTGTCTAAAACAGTTAAGAAAGCATAGACAAGCAAAACTCCATGCTCCAAGCCGAGCAAAACGGCTAATGAAAGCCAGTTCTTTGCAGACCGAATCAATATGTATAACTCGATGCATTTAAAATAATTTATGGCCAGGAACCACCACATTCCTAGTGCAGTTGGATCTTATATTACGACTGACTAAAGCAGCCACAGTCGAACTTCAATTACTCTAACACCTTCAAGACCATGACATTGTTCGATATAGGGGTAATTCGAGTTATTGAGGGTTACTGATACTGCTAGCGGTAACAAAATGGGGATCACCGGAGGATATATTTTCGACTTAATGAAAACAATGTATGCCGTGTGTACTCTAGAATCGCTTTAAGGCGATTCTAATGAGTACACACTTTTTAAAGTTAAAATTAAACAAACTTCCACAAATTTACCTTAACAGATTGATTTCTGGCGCTGTAAGTACAAATTTCTAGGGACCGGAGAGCGTGTTCGAATTAGCCATGGTAAACGAATTATCAGTATTAGAGTTTTCGAAGTTTCACTATCTAGAAAAGATGAGCTGAACATCTTGATCAGCCATCAGCCACCAATAACTTAGCTATCAGAATACCACATATGGGCTAGGAATGTTCCAAACAGTCTCCGAAGCTGTGAAAGCAATAAAACTCCTATCACCTGGCAACGCTCCAGGATCGGCTGTAATACCGGCAGATACCTTAAAAGCAGGAGTTTGGAGAAAAGCCATCCCACCCCCAAAAAAATTCCAGGATGCATCAATTACCCATCAATGCAAACGTTAAGTGAATACTCATGCCGGTGACAATCTTGAGAGTATGTCTTTATTGACAGTTGTTAGGAACTTGGAAAGAGTCATAATTAACCAACTGAATGAACACTAACTGGAATGGCTTATTCCAAAGCCCCCCCCCCCCCCACCCACCCCCGCGAAGGACTAAGTAAGTTTATAGCAATCGCACGGCAGCTCCCATGTGTGTATGTTTGCATGGGTCGAAAATAGAACAAGTCTTCTGATGAATTCTGACAAACCGAGTTAAGCAAGGCCAAAACTTGCCAACATGATCATGTTGCCTTGCCACGTTTTTCCTGCGCAGCCCGAATTGTCTAAATTGCGTCTGAATCAAGATAGAGAATAATGCCTCGTAAAATAGTTTAAGCCCTCCAGTGAAATTATTTCACTGTCCGTTTTAAGGCGGTATGGTAGTCGCAGATAAGATTGACTAGGCGGAGCTGCCGAGGGGTTGTCAATATATGTCAAATTCGCCGAGTCCACCAGAAGATTCGGTAGATTGCCTTTTGCATGCTTTTCTGCAAGCGGACCAAATGGCAATATACGCCACAGCTTTGTGTCAGAGTTTATTTCACAGAATCTAGTGACTGCCCTTTTATTAATAGAACAGTCCACAAACAGGCGCAAACGATAGCTCCGCCTAGTCAATCTTATCTGCGACTACTATACTTCTGTCGCGATTTATTTTTGTTACGGTTTGTGTTCGAGCGTGTGTATCGCTTAAACTATGTTTTGGATAGCCTTTTCGCCATTTTGTAGGAAAGTAACTGTCCTTTTGGCTTTCTGCTATTGATGTTTCCATTTGGTCTAGTTTTTAATGTTTGTTTCTTTCCTTTTGGCCTCTGACGGGTGGTGACTCATTGCATCGATTCCTGATCATGCCATCAATTCTATTTATCCAGAAGTGATAAATCAGTAAAGTGCTCATTCTTTTGCTAGAAACTGATAGTCATAGACTAAAGATTCTGACATGCTTCGGATGGTAATAGTATAGCTTTAAAGGCAGTTTTTCAAGCTAAGATTGCCAGCGAAATCCAAGATGCAGACAGGCATTGGCAGAGGGGCTTTAAAAAGTGAAGATAGAAGATGCCAAAAGGTGTGGTTCAACTACATCTATCTGATTCATGCGACAGCTAATATATTTACGCTTTAACCCATTGCATGCGGTAAACCTAAAGGGGTAGCTTGGCAAATAGTCCAGGCCCATATCAGATGCATCATAATGCGGCGTCTGATCAGTGCCTGCACTATTTGCTAACCTTTTTCCGTCAAAAATAGAATAAAATGGAATAAATTTGTCCGACACCCTTGTATGATAAATGAATTATGTAGTAATGGAAGAGTCCACTGGCATATAATGGGTTAATATAAACCTCACATTCCTCTTTTTAAGGGAATTCATTACACAAACTTTGCTCTGATCTGGGTCCAAACTGCTAAAAACAACTTTAAGGTAATCGGTAGATTTAAGTCCCAAGTGGAATTCGTTTCACTGACCGTTACAAGGCGGTTCTTCTGTTGCGGTTTATTTGTTATATATTTTGCCTATTGTCTATCTTTTTCGATAGCTTATTGGCAATTTTGTGGGAAAAGGACAGTTATTTTGGCTTTCTGCTATTGGCGGTTCCATTAGGGTCTACTTAATTTATGTTTGCGTTTATTTCCCTTGGTGTGTGATGGGAGCGGCGAGTTCCTGATCTTTGACTTACTTTATTTAGTAATTGCCAAGTTTGTTTGTACTTGAGTAACGGCCCAGTCAACGCTAGATCATTTGAGCTTGTCAGTTTACCTATCCACTTTTCCTTGGCAGATTTATACGAAAGTGGTTAATCAGTATAGTGCTCACATCCAGAAGAATGGCAAGGTAGAGAAGGGACGTATATAAGACTTCATGATCAAACTGAATGTAATAATATTGCCGACTGCGGCAAGTATTGAACATTCGTCCTGATTACCAGTTAGACGGTCACCCGACTAAGCTACAGAGGCATGTTAAAATTCTATATAAAAACAATAACTTCCATATGCAGCATTTTAATCCTACAGAAATGCATAATACGTAATGCAACAAATGAATATTTCAATCTTGTCAAGCCAGTGTGGTCGTTTGTTGCATCCAACATTTGCACCAGTCGATTCTACTTGCTTGATACCATGATTGTAGTAAGAACAAGCCATACACTTCCTGCAAATAAGAGTGGTATATGGTTGTCAACCAATATCTTTGGTTTCGCCATCGGGAGTTAGGAGAAATAAACCTGCATGTATTCACCCTTGTCCTGCTGAGCCAGGATATGCCTTACTTATCCAACAATGTAGATCCAGATCAGATGGCTTCTGAAGAAGCCATCTGATCAGGATCTACATTGTCATTCAGATAATGAATTTGTTACAGAAAGTTGCATAAAAAATCCGATTGGTTGATAATCAGTAGTGGGTGTGGCATATTTAAATTTTCAGCAGTACAAGGGTTAAACTGTAGGAAAAATAGATAAAATGCTCGACAAAGCCTCTCATTCTCTCAACGCATTCAATAAATTATGATTTATGAGCAGGTATGTTAGATTGTACATGTATAGATCAGCACAACATAAGAAACTTCATCGGCCCTTAATCCTTTATGTAAGAAAATGGAATGCTCTTTATATATAGCCATCGTCCTTTTCAAAATTCAAGGATGTCCGGTTTTATTCATCACTATTTGGAAAATAACTATTAGCAGACAGTCGAGGCCCTGATCAGACGCCGCGCTTTACGGCGTGTGATCTAGGCTCGAACCGTTTGCCACGGTAACCCTTTGGGGTTTCCGGTACTATATGGGTGAACATCTTTGGTACCAAGCCAGATTGATGCATGGCAACGGATAAGTATAGTGATACTTGAACTATGATAATTTTGAGTATGTTGCCATATAAACTTTTGTTTATACTCATTGTAATCCCCTCGGCGAGGATGTTCTACTGAAAATTTCATGGAGAATACAAAATTTCAGTTTTCACAAAATACTGTGACTGTTGCTATGCTGCAGTAGCACTTGTTTGGCTGGGCATGGGCATTTGAAATGCTAAGGTCGCTTTTGTCACGTGTTGGCTTTTCGTCACGAATTATATAACCTTGCTGCTATCTTGGATACAGCAACGTCTTCAAAACGACATTAGTGTTGACGGGGACTTAAAACCAACTCAAGAGCTGTCCAGACAGCAAACTTTACCCAGGAAGGTGTCCAACTAAAATCAATTTTTGAAGTCCATGTCCTCAAGGTCACTGGCATGCGTGGTGAATTGCTGAAAAGATTTGTTTAAAAAGGCTTGTGTACAAGTTCTGAGAAGCCCGAACTCTAGCCTACTACATGCGGTATATAAAGCATAGAGCTTTACTGGACAATGTAGACTTTTAAGGGATGCCAGAATCTGGTTGAAAGAGATTTGTGTTAGTATAATATTACCTAGTAATGTTGGAGCTCCGCTGCCATTAGGGATTATATGTAGAATTCTGTTACTCTCGAAATATCTGTCACCAGCTTCCAATGTACTGTTGTCAATGCTTCGCTTTTTCTTGCTGCAGCTCTGAAATAGGATGGAGGGTAGTTTTGTTTAACCCGTATAGGGCATATAGCGTCTTAAAATAATTAGGTATTAGATATAAAATTGTTATGGAAGTTTAAAAGTTAAAATATTAATGATTACAGTTTAACGTTAAAGTCCGATTATGTCGTTAAAATCTTTCATCGTTGAACATTAAAATATTTTGTGCGTATGATAAAATTCTACACAATATGAGAAAGTGTTTAACTGAACGGTTCGTTACATGATATACAGAAAGGTGCTTGTTCATTTTTATATGTAGGAATGAGCGAGTCTTGTGTGCAATACGTCATCTTTTGATTTTCGTCTGATCTTTTCTACTATAGTTCGAACAAGAGGGCCCTGGTGGCCCTGGATCACTGACATGATCCATAGTGCAAAGCTGAAACCGACTGCACAAGGTTTGGTAAACCGCTTTTGGGTTTAACCTGCCCTGGTGGTGCGGGTGTGTCTTGAAGCACTCCTCGATCACTGGCCCTTTCGTAAAGCGAAAGGCTTGAAATGTCATTTCACTACGAAATCGGGAGGAAGCAGTCGCTAATTGACATATGAACGCATGGGAAATACTTTTAAAGTCATTAAAGAATCGCAGACGATATCATTTGCACTATTTGTGTGAAGGTTTATTACAATCCATCTTTAGATGTATCCATGGATACGAGTATGCATTCCTCATAAAAAGGTGTTCACGGTATCTAAGTTGTTGACGTCATTTCTCGTTCTGGTAAGTCTTCCAAGATGTTTCCGGTGTTCAATAGGCGAAAGATCCTTGCCAGTCTAACAGATTCACATTTGCCTGCGGAAAATCAATTGTATGACGTGCAACATGGGGGTGTGCGTTATCCCGCTGAAAAATAGTGGCCTGTCCTTGGCGTAAGAAAGGCAGTACATGTGTAACAGGTCAAAGAATTTCAGTATCGGACGGCATGCAAGTTTCCTGAACAGTCAGTCTTCCTTCCCAAAACCATAATGCTGCCGCCTACAAAACCCCTGCCGAATGACGTTAGCAGGGTCCATCCTCCATCTCGCCTCCAACACTTAATCTTCCATCAGCAAATTTCAATTTGAAACTAGATTGTAGTGGAACAAAGTTGTGTTCACGGAACCGTCTTGTCTATCGACTGTCCTTTTCCAATTTAGCCAAGCCAGTCTGGTCCCGCGATTGTGGAACTCCACGTACGGACGACGTTCACGAAAGCGCGCAGCTCGTAGCCATTACCAAGTCCTGCCGCAACTTTGGGTTCCAGTTGCATTCCGAACCATACCGACGATTTTGTTACTGCTGAGAAACCAATTACGTCGAGATCGACATCACCAAATAATTGTCCTCCCGTCTTGTTTTTAGGCGGTCTACTAGAGAGTGGTCCGTCTGACGGTGCCACGACACTTTCACTAACATAAAAATGTTCTGCAACCTTAACTTTCATGCCGCCAGTAGCCATTCCAATACAGATATTACGCCGTTCTAAAGTTGATGCAGAACGGCGCCCCGTCTTAGAACGGTTTGTTTATCGTCTTCGACTACAAAAGTGAACTGAGTATCATCGATATGACTCCACGTGCACGTCTTGAATGTGTAGAACTGTTGTCGGAAGATAAGTTGGCAGTGACGTAAAAGAGTAAACAAATACAGGCAGGTTTGCCAGGTTGTACCGTTATCATTATCTCGCCTTTCATTGGTTTGCAAGACTGATTGCAGCGTTATAAGTATCGTATCCGAAGCGTCGTTACCTTCTGGCAACAGTGGACAGTGCTTAACAAAAACATTTGATGACGTCACTTTCAACTTATCCTCCGACAACAGTACGCCAAACGTCCGTGGAAGCGATAAAATGGTGAACAAAATGAAGAACTGAGTTTGAAGATATTAAAGCACCTCAGAGTTAGAAATAAAAATGGGTCAAAATGCTAAAAAAATGCTTAACTAACTTCTTTCCCTTGGTATAGATTGTTGGTCCTATTTTGCTTCATGCACTTTAGTTATTCTGTTGTTCCTAGTCTTCAGTCGATACAAATGAAGATAGCGGACGGCGGTCATTTTCTGAAGACTTCTACATTTTAAAAGTTATGAATCCGTCTGTTGATCAATGTGGACGATGCACTCGCCCATGCTTTTTTGTTCGATTTGAGGTTTAACGTGTCCTTCACTGTATAATCATTTTTGAGACCTTCCTTCAAATTTTGTGGGACATGCCCGACATCTAGATAAATGACACCAAGCCCTGCCGCTTATTGAAACCAATTATAAATAGGGTTTATAAGCATAGGCTGCCCGACTCGCCGCTTGGCCCGGGCAGGCTTAGATCCTCAAAGCGGTTTATATTTTACTTTTGGTCCTTCGAGATCATCGTGAATATTCTGAGAAATCGGAAATATATTATTGGTTTAGACTCATTCTAGACGGGTTTTTAATTATTTTGACCCCATTTTGATTTATATCAGTCTTTGAATCGACTGCCTATTCGAAATTCGTAAAATTGCAGTACGTTTCCTCTGGCTTTCTTTGCCGGATCATTACAGGGCCATTGATGAGGCTTTATTAGCCGAAACTACGTAGTATGGCCCATCATCTTTCTTATGAATGTTTTCATTGCTCTTAAAGGAACTCATTTTTGATTTTTATTTACCATTACTCATTTGAGGTTGGTTTCAGGTCCGCGTGGAAGCATCATGCAGCACATCTATTTTTTAAGCCCCGATGGGCAGGGGCCGTCGACCAGGTATGGCGACTAGTAACTTCTGTACTTTTGGGGTATTTGAATTTCCGATAATGCATATCGCGTATAATTAATGCATAGTACATACTATTTTCTCTTTACGTTCAAGATTGGTCAAGGGAGACCATCGGACCTTATGTTTAAGGATCTTTCGTTCGAGCTACTTCTTACAAGTAAGATTTTGAAAGGTTATATAGCCGAAATTTACTCACCGCTGCACAGTTTGAACTTCCCGATGATGGACAGACTTTCACTGTACAGTGAAAATAGACGTCATCGCTGTTATAGAATTTGAAGACGTATAGTGTGACGTAGTAGCGGTTGATGAGAGCTACAATGCTCGAAACTGATGTAAAATCACTGCTAACCAAGTCGTCATCATCCGCACATCTGTTGACAGAATTATGCATGTATTAAAGCTATCCGCTGAATAAGTCCGTGAAACCTTACTTATACCCTACTTTACATTATGTCGAGAGAATATTGGATGGATGGATGGATGTTTTATTTAAAGACGCTCAACCCTAATTAGGCATATAGCGTCTAAAAACAGTTATATATTATGCATAAAATTGTGCAAGATTAAACAATTAAAACTTTAATAATTACAGTTTGTTAAAAAGACCGATTTCTTTAAGAAAATTGATTAATTGGTAAAAAGGAACATTATTAAAAAGATCTTTCATTGTAGTAATGTTAAAATATTTTGAACGTATATGATTAAATTCAATACATGAGATGAGAAAGTGTTTAACAGTGAACGGTTCGTTACAAGATATACAGAAAGGTGCTTGTTCGTTTTTTAAAATGTAGGAATGGGTGAGTCGTGTGTGTCCAATACGGCATCTCGTAATTTTTGTCTGATCTTTTCGGCTAAGGTTCAAAAATTGACATTTACTGTAAAAATTAGGTTGAATTTTATTTAATTTATTATTAGTTTCATTGTCCCAAATAGATTGACATTTTTTCTTTATATATGTATTGATGTTTGATTTGAAATCAGAGAAAGGAATTTTTAAATTTGTAACAGTTAACGATAATGCCGACTTGGCTTCCAAGTCAGCCAATTCATTTCCACGAATATTAACATGACTTGGAAGCCAGCAGAATATAATCTCCTTGCAGACAGATAGTGATATTTTCGTAAAATTTGTTGAATCAAGGGGTTCCTGTGCTGTTGGTCTTTCAGAGCTTTTAATACAGAAAGGGAATCAGAATAAATGATAAATTGTTTTTCGGATTGATCTCGTATATGATAGAGTGCTATATCAATTGCTTTCGCTTCAGCGGTAAAAATAAAATAGAGCTATTATCGGGTAATCTAATGCTGTCAGTAAAATTCGGACTAATGACAGAACAAGCAATTTTCTCATCTTGTTTCGAACCGTCAGTGTAAATGGAAATGTGACGTTTAAAATTGGATTTGATTTCTAAAAATTCGTTTTTAAAAATATGAGATTCTACTTCTGTTTTCTTATTTTTATTTAAATCTAAAATAATCTTTGGAGCACTTAACGTCCATGGCTCTTGATGGTAACGTAAAAGATTGAATATTATTAATATTAATATTGGCCTCCATAAATAATGGCTTGATTCTTAGGCCAAGCAGTTTAATAGCCGATGGTTTGTTGTTGTAGAATCGTTCGTAATTAGGATTAAAAACAATGTCATATGCTGAATTTCGTGGATTGGCGGCCAATTTTGTAACATATTGAAGAGACAATTTCTCCCTTCTAACATACAGTGATGGTTCATTCGATTCAGCATAAAGACTTTCAACAGGTGAGGGCACCTAGTGCTAGACGTAAACCTTGATGATGTATAGTATCCAAAGATATTAAATAAGATTTCCTAGCAGATCCATAGACTATGGAGCCATAGTCCAATTTGGAACGAATTAAAGATCTATAAAGATTTAAAAGAATAGTGCGATCTCCTCCCCAGTCAGAACTGGACAGGACTTTAAGAATATCAAGAGCTTTTAAACATTTAGCTTTCAAAGCTTTGATATGGGGAATAAAAGACAATTTGTTATCGAATAAAAGACCCAAAAATTTCGCTTCAGTGACGACTGGAATTTGACTGCCGTATATAGTAAGAACAGGATGGATGGATGGATGGATGGTTTATTTAAAGACGCTCAACCCTAATAGGGCATATAGCGTCTAAAAAAAAAATTATATTATGCATAAAATAAAGTAAGGTTAAAAATTAAAATCTTAATTACAGTTTGTTAAAAAGTCCGGTTTCTTTAAGAAAATTGATTATTTGGTAAGATTGTATGTCATTAAAAAGTTCTTTCATCGTTGAAACATTAAAATATTTTGTTCGTATATGATGAAATTCTACACATGAAATGAGAAAATGTTTCACTGTGAACGGTTCGTTGCAAGATATACAGAAAGGTGCTTGTTCGTTTTTTAAAATGTAGGAATGAGTGAGTCTTGTATGTCCAATACGGCATCTAGTGATCTTTGTCTGATCTTTTCTTTTATAATTTGTAAAAGAGCATTTGCTAGAAAAGTTAGGTTGTATTTTATTCAATTTATTGTTAATTTCGTTTTCCCAAATAGATTGACATTTATTCTTTATATACTTATTAATGTTGGATTTAAAATCTGAAAAAGGGATTTTAAAATTTGTTATGTTTAACGATAAAGCAGATTTAGCTTCTAAGTCGGCTAACTCATTCCCACGGATATTAACGTGACTGGGAAGCCAGCAAAAAATGATCTCCTTCGAGGTGGAAAGAAAATGATATTTTCGTAAAATTTGTTGAATTAAGGGGTTTCTATGCTGTTGATCTTTGAGAGCTTTCAATACAGAAAGAGAATCTGAATAGATGATAAAATGTTTTTCGGACTGGTCTCGAATATAATAGAGTGCAATATCGATTGCTTTTGCTTCAGCGGTAAAAATAGAGCTATTATCGGGTAATCTAATGCTGTCGGTGAAATTCGGACTAATGACAGAACAAGCAACTTTCTCATCTTGTTTCGAACCGTCAGTGTAAATGGAAATGTGATGTTTAAAATTGGATTTGATTTCTAAAAATTCGTTTTTAAAAATATGTGAATCAACTTCGGACTTCTTATTTTTATGTAAGTCTAAAATGATCTTTGGATGATTTAATGTCCATGGTTCTTTTGATGGTAATGAGAACGATTGAATATTTTGGACATTAATATTGGCCTCTTTAATTAAAGGTCGTATTCTTAAGCCAAGAGGTTTAATAGCAGATGGTTTAATATTATAAAATCTTTCATAGTTAGGGTTAAAAACAGTGTCATATGCTGAATTACGTGGATTTGCGGCTAACTTAGTAATATATTGGAGAGACAATTTCTCTCTTCTAATATAAAGCGATGGTTCATTTGATTCAGCATAAAGACTTTCCACAGGTGAAGTACGAAAGGCACCCAGTGCTAAACGTAAACCTTGATGATGTATAGTATCCAAAGATTTTAAATAAGATTTCCTAGCAGATCCATAGACTATGGAACCATAGTCCAATTTGGAACGAATTAATGATCTATAAAGATTTAAAAGAACAGTGCGATCTCCTCCCCAGTCGGAACTGGACAGGACTTTAAGAATATCAAGAGCTTTTAAACATTTAGCTTTCAAAGCTTTGATATGAGGAATAAAAGACAATTTGCTATCAAATAAAAGACCCAAAAACTTCGCCTCAGTGACTACTGGAATTGGACTGCCATATATTGTTAAAACTGGATCTAAATGCAACTTTCGAATTTGGCAGAAATGAACACACTGAGTTTTTGTTTTAGAAAATTTAAAACCATTTTCTGTTGCCCAAGTTTCTATATTATTTAAACACCTTTGGAGTTTAAATTCAATGGTTTCCATATTTTTGGAACGATAAAAAATTCCAAAATCGTCAACAAAAAGCGAACAATCTGGGTCTTTTACACATTTAACTATATTATTAATTTTTATGCTGAACAAGGTTGGTGATAAAATACTACCTTGTGGTACACCTTGTTCTTGATCAAATGTGTCCGATAATGTATTTCCTATGCGAACATTAAATGTTCGATCGGACAGGAAATTTTGAACAAAAAGTGGCAATCGGCCTTTAAGGCCCAAGTTGTGTAAATCTTTCATGATGCCATATTTCCAAGTCGTATCATAAGCCTTTTCTAGGTCAAAGAATACAGCTACGACATGTTCTTTTTTGATAAAGGCATCACGTATAAATGATTCTAAGCGAATCAAATGATCATTAGTAGAGCTGTTTTTTCTAAAACCAGCTTGAAATTCAGTGATAAGCTGATTTGATTCTAAGAACCAAACCAGCCTATCATTAATCATTCTCTCCATTGTTTTACATAAGCAACTTGTCAAAGCAATAGGTCTATAATTAGTGGCTTCAGTATGATCTTTATTAGGTTTCGGAATAGGAATAATGGTAGCTTTTCTCCAGTTTTCAGGAAATTTTCCAGTGATCCAAATGTCATTCAGAATATTTAATAGTGTTTCCAATGCCTTGTTTGGTAAATGTTTCAAAATTTGATAGTGTATGTCGTCAGGACCAACAGCAGTATCATGAGATTTATGGAGAGCATCTAGTAACTCTTTAGTGGTGAAAGGTAAATTATAGTTTTCGTGATTTAATGAGGAAAAATTTAAATTCTTTTTCTCTTGTTCTTGTTTAATATTTTGGAAACTTTCTGAATAATTTGAGCTAGAGGAGTTTTTCTGAAAATTTTCCCCTAAGGCATTGGAAATGTCTTTAGCCGTTGAACATATATTTCCGTTCGATTTGATATGGACATGTTTATTCGATTTGTTTTTGCCACTAATTTTTCTAATCATGTCCCATATTTTCTTCGTAGGTGTTCTGGTATTCAGTTTGGAGACGTATTGCTGCCAAGATGCTTTTTTGGCCGATTTTATTGTTTTGCGAGCTTTAGCTCGCATATGTTTGGCATGAATAAGATTTTCTTTTGTTGGTTGTTTATTGAATTTTCGTAATGCAGATTTTCTTTTATTGATTGAAGTTTTAACTTCATCATTAAACCAAGGTCTGTTTCTTTTTGAAAAAGTCGAGGATTTAGGAATACATTTTTCAGCAATATCAATCAATTCATCAGTAAAATCTTGTATATCACTTGCAGTTTTAAAAAGTTCAGGGTCGAGTTTTTCATCACATAATTGATTAAAATTTTCCCAATTTGCTTTACTCAAATTCCAACTGGGGTGACGATCCTCATGGGTCGATGCAATTTCTTCAATTACTATCGGAAAATGATCGCTCCCATGAAGATCGTCCACAACAGACCAATCAAAATCTAGATAAATATTTGGAGAGCAAATTGAAAGATCTAAAGCAAAATAATTTCTTGTGGGAGAATGAAGATATGTTGGTTGTTTATCGTTAAATAAACATAAATCATTTTCAGCAATAAAATTTTCTATGATTTCTCCTTTGTCATTTGTATCCGAGCAACCCCAAAATTTGCTGTGACTATTAAAATCTCCTAATAATATATAAGGATTAGGTAATTGATTTGTTAAATTTTCTAATTCTTGCTTAGAAAAATTATAGTGTGGTGGAAGGTAAACAGAACAAATCGTTATGGATTTGGATAAAGTGACGTTTACAGCAACAGCTTGTAAATTAGTGTTTACATCTATTTTCCTATGAGGAACGTCAGATTTTACCAGGATTGATGTACCTCCTGATGCCTTCTGATTATCCGTTGTGATATGATTGTACATACTGTAACCTTTGAAATTAATATTATCTGTAGTTTTCAAAAATGTTTCTTGGAGACAAATGACATTAGGAGAAAAAAGTGTAGATAAAATTAAAAGTTCGTTAAAATTGGCTTTCAGTCCTCGACAATTCCATTGTAGTATTGATTTCTTATCCATGATTAAATGGAGAGAAGATTAAAACAAGGAATTTAATCCTTTTATCTTTTATTATTATGCTTTGAGAAAGTGGAGGGATCAACATCCAACTCCATGTCCTCAAGGGCGCCGTACTGATTAGCCATTTTTACTGGATCAGCCGACGCCCCTTTACTGTTAGGGTTTGATCCTTTATGCTTTTCTTTGTCTTTTTTGTCTTTTCGATCTGCTGTCCCTGACGTGGACCGAGAGTGAGATCTGCTAGAATGGGTGTTCGGTTGTGAACTGGTCTGTGAAGTTTGTCTTGACTGATGAGTAGATGTAGGTTGTGACGATGTAGTAGGTTGTGACGATGTAGGTTGTGACGATGTAGGTTGTGACGATGTAGGTTGTGACGATGTAGGTTGTGACGATGTAGGTTGTGACGATGTAGGTTGTGACGATGTAGGTTGTGATGTGGTTTTTGGTTTAACAGTAGAGGTTATTACTTTAGAATGTGGTTTAATTTCGAAATCTTTTTCATTAAATTGAGTGGAGGTTTCTTTTGTTTCAGGTTTGCTGGCAAGGGATTGGACAACTTTGGCGAATGTGTTTTCTGGTTTGTTTTGTTGGATTTTTTTGGCTTCCAAATAAGTGATGTTTTGTGTAACTTTGATTTTCATTATTTCTTTTTCTGTTTTCCAAACGTCACAGACATTGGATTTAGATAAATGATCTTTTCCACAGTTCACACATTTTGGAGAGTTCTTGCAGTTAGAAGTGTGATGATCAGTGCCACCACACTTCTCACAAACAGATCCGTCAGGGACAGTACAGTCGTTTTCGTGGTGCCCAAACCTCTGACAATTGAAACATCGCAGAGGGTTGGGCACGTAGATTTCAACCGGTATTATTCTGTAAAAAATCCTTAGTGATTTCGGCAACGTAGTGGTATTGAAGGTTAAAAGTAGAGTATTTGTTTCGATGAGGTTGCCGTCTTTTTTAATTTTGAAACGTTTGCAGGCTGTTACTCCTTGATCTTTTAAATATTCTACGATACTGGCTTCTGATTCTTGTTTAAGCATTCTGTCACGGAGTATTCCTTTACATGAATTTAATGTTTTGTGCTCCGTGACAGAGACGTTAAGGTTAAAGAATTTATTAATTTTCAAGAGATTTTCAGTTTGAGATTTTCTGTTTGTTTCGACCAAAAGAGTTCCATTTTTTAATTTTTTGACATTTTTTGGCGTTCCGATAAGAGATTCTATTTGTTTTTCTATGATAAACGGTGAAAGAGTGGTAACAGCCTTGCCTTCGTTACTCGAAATCACTAAGAATCTAGCAAAATTTTCGTTTGCTTTGAAAGTGAAGGTTGTCGGTTCCGGGTCGTCATCAGATAAGTCTAAGAAAGCTCTTTTTCTAGTGTTGGATCCCATGGTTGAAATATATGTTTCGATAGCTATGCGCCCCACCCTCCTTGGAGCCCTACAAGGGGACGTTTAATGGAAATGGATCTCCTATTTCCAACGCCAAGGCTACATGGCTATTATACTCGATGACAGGACCAGAGTCCTTCCGCTCCACTTCTGCTTTATGATTCCCAACTATGCACCCAGATTTCAATGAAAAAATGAGGAACAGTTGGGACCCATCCCCACCCATATTCTCTCCCTCACAGAAGTTTCTGCTGAATTTCCCCAGTACAAGCCCACCGATTGATCCATCAGCCGCCGCCCATCAAATAACACTCAAAGATAGAGGAATAAGAAAAAATTACACCCGGTTTGTACCATAAAGATACGTAAGAAAGATAGAAGGAAGTAAAGAACAAGCTGTGCGATTCTAGAGCTTGGCACGACTGAGCCGATTGATTCAGGCCGGATCTAGCCCAAACCCCTCTTCTATCTGAAATATGGGCCAAAATGATGTGTTGAAAAGCTGGAGATCCCTGGGCTTTTCTCAATCATCAGGATCCCTTCTTCCAGCATACGAGACGCCACTCACGGCAAACAAGTGGCTCCTGTTTCAATAAGGAATTTCATCCCCATTCACTACAGAAGGAAAGTGACCTGTATATTTTATTCCCTACAGACAAGGGAGGCCGAAAACGTTTGCTTAAATAAAAGCTTGGCTCTGAAAACAGGAGATCCTTTTCTAAATATGAGATCCACAATTATGGTGTGAAATTATTGAGGTGATAAGTTTCAGAGAGAACAAATTTTATAAACTAATAAAGAATAAAGCTGTGTTAGATGATAACGTACACTTCAGAATTTAGTGATAAGTATCTGATTCTGTTAACTTTGGAATAACATGAAATAAATTTGAGGTAACATGAAACGACAAGTTACTTATCTAATAACGTATTTAAAATGCATCTTTCATTGACGTGCAGAGTGAAGGAGCATGAAAAAGTGATACATACACAGTACAAACATATACAGATGAGGTTTCTTCTTTGTGGTGCGCGACCCACCAACAATGATGATACACGTACAAATGCAGCGTGGTAGTAACATGAGATAGGAAAGGTTTAAAAGGATAGATCTCGCGTAGTAAATTGTATAAAAAATTTGGTAAGATGCATTTGAATAAATTGAATTACAAAATAATACCGGTTGAACGGACGATTGTTCTGTATGTTGGAGGCTTTTACCCAACTGCCACAGAACCTGAAGGCAGCCACCTATTTCGAGGCACCGGGTGGTCTCGGCAATGGGACTGTTTTCGGTGGGGTCTTACCACTCTGCCACACTCCCGAAGGCAGCCGCCATATTTCTACCCCCCGGGCAGGCACGGGGCCAGTAAGAACAGGATCTAAATGCAACTTTCGAATTTGGCAGAAATGAACACATTGAGTTTTTGTTTTTGAAAACTTAAAACCATTTTCTGTTGCCCAAGTTTCTATATTATTTAAACACCTTTGGAGTTTAAATTCAATGGTTTCCATATTTTTGGATCGATAAAAGATTCCAAAATCGTCAACAAAAAGCGAACAATCTGGGTCTTTTTACACATTTAACTATATTATTAATTTTTATGCTGAACAAGGTTGGTGATAAAATACTACCTTGTGGTACACCTTGTTCTTGATCAAATGTGTCCGATAATGTATTTCCTATGCGAACATTAAATGTTCGATCGGACAAGAAATTTTGAACAAAAAGTGGCAAACGGCCTTTAAGGCGCAAGTTGTGTAAATCTTTCATGATGCCATATTTCCAAGTCGTATCATAGGCCTTTTCAAGGTCAAAGAATACAGCTACGACATGTTCTTTTTTGACAAAGGCATCACGTATAAATGATTCTAAGCGAATCAAATGATCGTTAGTAGAGCTGTTTTTTCTAAAACCAGCTTGAAATTTAGTGATAAGCTGGTTTGATTCTAAGAACCAAACCAACCTATCATTAATCATTCTCTCCATTGTTTTACATAAGCAACTTGTCAAAGCAATAGGTCTGTAATTAGTGGCTTCAGTATGATCTTTATTAGGTTTCGGAATAGGAATAATGGTAGCTTTTCTCCAGTTTTCAGGGAATTTTCCAGTGATCCAAATATCATTCAGAATATTTAATAATGTTTCCAATGCCTTGTTGGGTAAATGTTTTAAAATTTGATAGTGTATGTCGTCAGGACCAACAGCAGTATCATGAGATTTAAGGAGAGCATCTAATAACTCTTTAGTAGTGAAAGGTAAATTATATTTTTCATGATTTAATGAGGAAAAATTTAAATTCTTTTTCTCTTGTTCTTGTTTAATATTTTGGAAATTTTCTGAATAATTTGAGCTAGAGGAGTTTTTCTGAAAATTTTCCCCCAAGGCATTGGAAATGTCTTTAGCCGTTGAACACATGTTTCCGTTCGATTTGATATGGACATGTTTATTTGATTTGTTTTTGCCACTAATTTTTCGAATCATGTCCCATATTTTCTTAGTTGGTGTTCTGATATTCAGTTTGGAGACGTATTGCTGCCAAGATGTTTTTTTGGCCGATTTTATTGTTTTGCGAGCTTTAGCTCGCATATGCTTGGCATGGATAAGATTTTCTTTTGTTGGTTGTTTATTGAATTTTCGTAATGCAGATTTTCTTTTATTGATTGACGTTTTAACTTCATCATTAAACCAAGGTCTGTTTCTTTTTGAAAAAGTCGAGGATTTAGGAATACATTTTTCAGCAATATCAATCAATTCATCAGTAAAATCTTGTATATCACTTGCAGTTTTAAAATGTTCAGGGTCCAGTTTTTCATCACATAATTGATTAAACTTTTCCCAATTTGCTTTATTCAAATTCCATCTGGGGTGACGATCCTCATGGGTCGTTGCAATTTCTTCAATTACTATCGGAAAATGATCGCTCCCATGGAGATCGTCCACAACAGACCAATCAAAATCTAGATAAATATTTGGAGAGCAAATTGAAAGATCTAAAGCAAAATAATTTCTTGTGGGAGAATGAAGATATGTTGGTTGTTTATCGTTAAATAAACATAACTCATTTTCAGCAATAAAATTTTCTATGATTTCTCCTTTGTCATTTGTATCCGAGCAACCCCATAATTTGCTGTGACTATTAAAATCTCCTAATAATATATAAGGACTAGGTAATTGATTTGTTAAATTTTCTAATTCTTGTTTAGAAAAATTATAGTGTGGAGGAAGGTAGACAGAACAAATCGTTATGGATTTGGATAAAGTGACGTTTACAACAACAGCTTGTAAATTAGTGTTTACATCTATTTTCCTATGAGGGACGTCAGATTTTACCAGGATTGATGTACCTCCTGATGCCTTCTGATTATCCGTTGTGATATGATTGTACATACTGTAACCTTTGAAATTAATATTATCTGTAGTTTTCAAAAAAGTTTCTTGGAGACAAATGACATTTGGAGAAAAAAGTGTAGTTAAAATTAAAAGTTCGTTAAAATTGGCTTTCAGTCCTCGACAATTCCATTGTAGTATTGCTTTCTTATCCATGATTAAATGGAGAGAAGATTAAAATAAGGAATTTAATCCTTATATTTTCTATTACTTTGAGACAACATGGAGGAGTCCACCTCCAATTCCATGTCCTCAAGGGTGCCTTACTGATTTGCCAATTTGACAGGATCAGCCGACGCCCCTTTACTATTTGGGTTTGATCCTTTATGTTTTTCTTTGCCGTTTTTTTCTTTTTGATCTGCTGTCCCTGATTTGGGTCGGGAGTGAGATCTGCTTGAATTTTTGGTATGTGCTTGTGAACTGGTCTGTGAAGTTGAGGGTTTTATTTCCGATCTTGATTGATGTGTAGAAGTAGGTTGCGACGATGTAGTTTTGGGTTTAAAAGTAGAAGTAATGACTTTAGAATGTGGTTTTATTTCAAAATCTTTTTCGTTGAATTGTGTTGATGTTTCTTTGGTTTCAGGTTTGCTGGTAAGTGATTGAACAACTTTGGCGAATGTGGTTTCTGGTTTGTTTTGCTGAATTTTCTTGGCTTCCAAATATGTTACGTTTTGTGTGACTTTAATTTTCATAATTTCTTTTTCTGTTTTCCACACTTCACAGACGTTGGATTTTGATACATGATCTTTTCCGCAGTTCACGCACTTTGGAGGGTTCTTGCAGTTTTGAGTGTGATGATCGGTTCCACCACATTTCTCACAAACCGATCCATCAGGGACAGAACAGTCATTTTCATGGTGACCAAACCTCTGACAATTAAAACACCGCAGAGGATTTGGTACGTACATTTCAACCGGTATTATTCGGTAAAATATCCTTAGTGATTTCGGCAACGAAGTGGTGTTGAAAGTCAGAAGAAGTGTATTTGTTTCGATTAAATTGCCGTCTTTTTTAATTTTGAAACGTTTACAGGCTGTTACTCCTTGATCTTTTAAATATTCCACAATACTGGCTTCTGTTTCTTGTTTCAGCATTCTGTCACGGATTATTCCTTTACATGAATTTAAGGTTTTGTGCTCCGTGACAGAGACGTTAAGGTTAAAGAATTTATTGATTTTGAGGAGGTTTTCTGTTTGAGATTTTCTATTAGTTTCGATCAAAAGGGTACCATTTTTTAGTTTTTTAACATTTTTAGGAGTTCCGATAAGTGCTTCAATTTGTTTTTCTATGACAAACGGTGAAAGAGAAGTAACAGCCTTTCCTTCGTTGCTCGTAATCACCAAGAATCTAGCAAAATTTTCGTTTGCTTTAAAAGTGAAAGTTGTCGGTTCCGGGTCGTCATCAGATAAGTCTAAGAAAGCTCTTTTTCTAGTGTTGGATCCCATGGTTGAAATTGTTGTTTCGATAGCTATGCGCCCCACCCTCCTTGGAGCCCTACAAGGGGACGTTTAATGGAAATGGATCTCCTATTTCCAACGCCAAGGCTACATTGCTATTATACTCGATGACAGGACAAGAGTCCTTCCGCTCCACTTCTGTTTTATGTCTTCCAACTATGCACTTAGATTTCAAAGAAAAATTGATGAACAGTTGGAATCCATCCCCACCCGTATTCTCTCCCTCACAGAAGTTTCTGCTGAATTTCCCCAGTACAAGCCCACCGATTGATCCATCAGCCGCCGCTCATCAAACAACACTCAAAGATAGAGGAAAAAGACGAAATTACACCCGGTTTGTACCATAAAGATACGTAAGAAAGAAAGAAGGAAGATAAGGACAAGCTGTGCGATTCTAGAGCTTGGCACGACTGAGCCGATTGATTCAGGCCGGATCTAGCCCAAACCCCTCTTCTATCTGAAATATGGGCCAAAATGATGTGTTGAAAAGCTGGAGATCCCTGGGCTTTTCTCAATCATCAGGATCCCTTCTTCCAGCATACGAGACGCCACTCACGGCAAACAAGTGGCTCCTGTTTCAACAAGGAATTTCATCCCCATTCACTACAGAAGGAAAGTGATCTGTATATTTTATTCCCTACAGACAAGGGAGGCCGAAAACGTTTGCTTAAATAAAAGCTTGGCTCTGAAAACAGGAGATCCTTTGCTAAATATGAGATCCACGATTATGGTAAGAAATTATTGAGGTGATAAGTTTCAGAGAGAACAAAGGATTTTATAAACTAATAAAGAATAAAGCTGTGTTAGATGATGACGAACACTTCAGAACTTCGTGATAAGTATCCAATTCTGTTAACATTGATGTAACAAAATAACTTTGGGGTAACATGAAATGACAAGTTACTTATCTAATAACGTATACAAAATGCATCTTTCATTGATGTGCAGAGTGAAGGAGCATGAAAAGGTGACACATACACAGTACAAACATGTACAGATGAGGTTTCTTCTTTGTGGTGCGCGACCCACCAACAATGATGATACACGTACAAATGCAGCGTGGTAGTAACATGAGATAGGAAAGGTTTAAAAGGATAGATCTCGCGTAGTGAATTGTAAAAAAATTTGTAAGATGCATTTGAATAAATTGAATTACAAAATAATACCGGTTGAACGGACGATTGTTCTGTATGTTGGAGGCTTTTACCCAACTGCCACAGAACCTGAAGGCAGCCACCTATTTCGAGGCACCGGGTGGTCTCGGCAATGGGACTGTTTTCGGTGGGGTCTTACCACTCTGCCACACTCCCGAAGGCAGCCGCCATATTTCTAGCCCCCGGGCAGGCGCGGGGCAAGAGAATATTGGGGTTTACGGGGGTATTCACGTTCTTATTTCTGCTCCAAAGTAGAAGTAAAACAAAGATCAGGAATTGATACAATTAACTTACTCCATCCATAAAAGACACCAAAGGGAAAGAAATACAAACATTAAGCGACTAGACCATAATGGAAACCTAAACAAAGGAAGGCCATATGGACAGTTACTTTCCCACAAAATGGCCATATGGCCATCCAAAATTAAAAGACACAAGTGATACACACAGTAAGTAACAAACAACATAAATAAATCGCCACAGAAGAGCCGCCTTGGAACGGTCAGTTGAAGATTTCCACTGGGGGGCTTAAATCGATTTTACGTGGCCACAATCCTCGCCCTTACTTCCGTCGCGATTTAGACAAATAATTTGTTCAGTCCGCATGAAGGCCTCCTAACTCATCAGTGCAACATCTCCGTGAACACAGAAATCAAAGAACCACAGAGGTGAGACAACGGTGAGGACTCGACAGCAAGAAACCACTGAAATGCTGGAGCAAAAGAAAACCAACAGTTAGACTCCAAGACAGGTTGTAGGTATTCGTTGGGGCCCGCTCCATGAGGCGGTTCTAACGAGTACACACAACCTGTGTCTGCAGTAATACGAAAATTATCGCAGATTTCAGAAAAGCAGTCAGTTTGGAGACTGGAAAAATGCATAAAGGCGAAAGGGCAAGTTAACGTAGTACATTACATTACGATAACACGCCCGTATGGCATTGTGCATTTTTTCACATTTCCAAAATGGCTACTTTCCTGATTAATATTTTTCTTATAAATACTACAAACATAGGTTGTGGGTGCTCGTTAGAACCGCCTCATTGAGGCGGTTCTAACGAGTACCCACAACCTATGTCTTGGAGTAAAAATAAGAAAAATAATGTTTACCCCCTTAAACCCCAGTTTTCTCCATATAAAGTGGGGTTAAGGGGGTGTTCATTTCACGGACTTGTTCACGTGATGGTTGTCTTTGAAATCTAAGCAAAAGCATTTCACCGAATATTAAGAATCAGTTCTGGACCAGACTTCATAGTTTGTCATTTAGGCCACACCCAGCGGGCACACGTCGCTAAGGCAACGCCAAATCAACGTCGGTGCAACTCGTGACGTTGCACCGACGTTGGTGTGACGTCAGAATTATGTCCTGTGCCTGCTGGGCAGCGACTCGTAACAAGACTTTCCATGAATAGTTAATTTGGTCAAGACAACATAACTTTAATGATAGTTCTGTTGAGTGTTTTCTACGGTTCTGCTTTTCATGATTAATTTTAAGCGTACCCTTTGAAAGTTTCATGTTAGACTTTAGACACTGCCATTCGTATCTAAAGGATAAGTCGTTAGCCCAAAAGACTACCTATTTTGATCCTCTCCAATAATGATCGTTATAAACAAAAACTTTAGATAGATCTAGTACGGGTAACTTGCGTACATGTTTAATGTCCCAAAAAGGGGATTAATCTCGCCGTCGCCAATTAAGGGTACATAAGTTCAAATACTAGTGTTACATGGCAGAACCCATTTACTAAATAAAGCTACTAAATGTAGCTCCTAACTTCAGTGCCAGGCAATAAGTCTACATTCAGCATGTATGCAATTTTTGAATCTTACATACCCGTTGGTAAATAATGATTTTGATGTACCAGTGTTGTCTGTTCCAGAGTAGGCTGTGCAGCTAGGTAGTGCATAGTAATCACCTGCAAGACAAATTTACCGTAAAACAGCAATTCTTGCATAAAATCCCATGAACACTACTTTAATGTACCAACAGCCGTGTTCAAGCGAAACCCCATTAAGAAACACGCCTAATGAAATATGTTGCTAAATTTTTTCCAAAAATGAAATTTCTGATACAAACCCCGATATATCATTTCCGCTCAAAACCCACAAATCTATAGTTTATCCCTGCAAACCCCAGTTTTATTACAAAAAAAGGGGGGGGGGTTCAAAGGAGTCAAAACTATATAGGTATATCTGCGCGATGCCATCTTCAAATCACGAAATTCGCGTGCTGTTTGAGCATGGATTGGGCTTTTGATATCACAAGGACTTAAGTTATTTCGAGCGTTTAAGTTACGTTTGTTTGATTTGAGGTTTAACGTCCCTGTCACTGTAAAGTTCATTTTGGAGACCTTGCTTGCAATTTTGTGGGACTTTTACCAGACACAGATGAAATGACAAGCCCTGTCGCCCAATGAAACCGACAGGGTTTATTAGCATGGACGGTCCGCCTCGCATCGCGGTTCCTGGACAGGCTTAGATCTTCTAAGCGGTTTACCAGTACTAGTGTGCGGGCCGGATTGAGCTCTGCGTGGAAGCATCATGCAGCCCATATATTTCTTCAAGCCTCTATGGGCGGGGGCCGGTTTAAGTTACGTAGCGGGACTTATGTTATCGCCCTGAACGTAGCGTTTTAGAATTGTGATGACGTAGAACGTACTAATTTTAACTAGCCGCTATGTTAGTTTGCCGGTCGCATTTGGAGGCTTTATATGGAGTTTATATTGAGCTTTTGCGACGCTTTGGTCACAATTAGCCTTTTGAATAAGATATGCAAGCCCAATTATCATCCATTGTTATTTCATTGAGCCGGTTCATGTTTAAATCTACCATAAGACCGGTGCGACCAGCGTACTTTCAAATCAAGCAGCGCACCCATCCACTATGACAAGACCTTTTGCTTATGTATCCGCATAGATGTAAGCCTTTAGTAGGTGCGTGCCAGCAGCGAAGACCGATCCGACTGCGAAAATGTGCAGGCTGATCGGAGTCTTCGCTGGTCGCTATAAACTTGTAGATTTTGTCATGCGCTGGCTCTCATTGATACTGGCATAGACAGTTGAGGCTTGGAGCTGGGCTTCGAGAGACTGCAAAAAGCCGCATGCTCGCTAACTGAATATATGGATACGAAAATTATTAGTCTACAAAATGGCCCCGCCCATCGGGGCTTGGAAAAATAGCGGCTGCATGACGCTTCCACGCAGAGGTGATACCGACCTACACCCGAGTACTGGTAAACCGCTTAAAGGCCTGCTCAAGCAAGCTGTGCGAGGCGGACCGTCCATACTTATAAACATTAATTTCATTAGGCGACAGGGCTCGATGTAATTTCATTACAATGTGTAAAAGTCACAAAATTGAAGCATAGTCTGCAAACTTGCCCTATAGGACGTTAAACGTAACAAGGTAATCCCTTTGAAGCAATGAAATGAAAACCGGAGTGAGTAAGTTCAGTGCCAGACTAGCTAGATCTAGCAAATTATGCCTCAGTGACCCAGAAAATAGTTAAATTCGGCATCCCAAAGGATGAGAAAAATGTCCACTTGTTTAAGGGCAGGGAGACTTTACGGGAGTAAAGCATTCCCTGAAGTGGATCTCTTCAGGTTTGATGTACAAACAGTGAAATTCCTATATATGAAGACCACCTTTGTGACCGAGTGGTCTTAAAGACCACTTTAAACATTTTCAAAGGTTGTCACTGATCAGAGGACATTGTAGGCAGGAAACAGAAAAGTTAAGTGTACCCTTCAAAATAAGCTATAGAAAAATTAGTCCTAATTTAAGGTGGTCTTAATAGCGGAATTTCACTGTACTAAACGAGCCTCTGGTGAAGTGGTTACGCTACTCGTCTTGTAATCAAGGGATCGCAGGATCGATCCCGGGCTTCTCCAGACTTTCAGACGAATCTTTAAACAGAGGTCACGTCTCCGTATGACCTTAGCTGTTGGTACGTAGAACTAAACTCTTTAGTAAAACGTATTTTCACTGTCACTGTACTAAACACATTTTCACTGTCGCATTTTAAATGGATAAGGCAAATGTTAGACAAGGTTAATTATCTTACTTGGTACGTCTAATGTCCAGTAGATAGAGTCTCCAACATCAGCCTCCGTAACTTCCGCAGCTGTGAGTGAAGATATTCCACGCAGTTCTGTGGATACTACAAAGCTTGGGGTCTGTGCGAGCTCTGTTGATGTCTCTAAACTGCAAGATGCGAGAGGGTTACGATAACATCCGGGCGACTTACATCAACAAGAGGGCCATGATGGCCCTGGATCGCTCACCTGATCCTATTGTACAAACGGAATTGTGGGTAATATATGGTGGAGTGGAGGGTTTGAGCAATTTTGGTTGGACCCAAAGACCATTTCTGTGAAATTAATTCAAAATCAGTCTGCCTGTTTAGGAGTAGAAGTCATTTTAAGAAGTAGAAGTCATTTTTGATGAAATGACATCTCAAGCCCTGCCGCCCAATGAAACCAATGGGGTTTAAATGTATTGATGGTTCCACTTGCACCACTTTGCCTAGACAGGCTAAAACCTTCAAAGTGGTTTACCAATACTCCTGTAGAAGCACCTTGCAGCCAAGGTGGGTGGGGGCCAAAACTTTCAAAAGACATCTTTCTCTAAAAGGAAGCAATTTTATAGGAACGTTCCATGAGTGACCCTCTAACAAAATTGCTAAAAATATTTTGCTTAAATGAGCATGATGGCCACCACAGCTAAAAACCTCAAATCTCATTCCTGTCAAATTATTTCATAATCAATCCACTGGTTAAGGAGAAGAAGTTGTTTAAAGGTTTTGTTCACCAGAGCAGCATAGTTTGAGCAATTTTGGTGGAGGGTCACCCAAGGAACATTCCTGTCAAGTAATTTCAAAATCCATCCACTGGTTAAGGAGAAGAAGTCGTTTAAAGGTTTTCTATTTTTAGCTCTGGCAGCCAGCTTGTTCACCAGAGCAGAATGGTTTCAGCACTTTTTGTAGAGGGTCGCCCAAGGAACATTCCTGTGTAGTTATTTCAAAATCCATCTAC